>OX459199.1:18610308-20034510 GCA_949775195.1 Diarsia dahlii
TCCAGCCTCCGTGGCTTCTACTGTGAAATTCCGACTGGAAAAACCCAATAGCACTTTGCCCGACCAGAGAATCGAACCCAGGGCCTCGTGCTCAGCAGTCGCGCTTGCGACCACTTGACCAACGACTACGAGGCAGTTAAAAGTATGTAAACCGATGTTAAACTTGATTCTTTCCATTTTCCAGAGAAATACGACCTCGTGGGGCGGTTATTGAAGCCAGGTGAAGAACCTATAAACTACTCAGATGAAGAACAAGAAGACACCGATACCTCCACACCGTCCCCTACAGAAGATAAGAAGGAACAATAGAATTACTCATTTATTTGGTCTCCTTACTAGCAAGCGAACCGTTTGGAAGGCAATCAACGTTGTATGGGGGTGAGGTTTTTGAAGTTAGGTGCGCTTGGACCAGGCTTGGACAAGGAATTTAATTGAATCAAATAAACCTAGCATAATTTGAATGTGATTATGTATCATACAAGGTGTAAACAGACCCTTCTCGAAGCCGTCAACCAAGCATTTTGTACATCAAACTGAGTAACTCTAGTCTCTACCCAAGAATTATGACTGGGAAAAACTTTTATTTTTGGTTGAAAAATCACTTTATTGATAGGACTCAATGTAACATACTCAAATAATTGTGCTGATCGATACATGGAATAATAAACGGATCATGGAGGTATTTAAAGTAAAGTTATATAAGACATAAAAAAATGTATTTAAAAAAAAAACTTATGAAAATGTTGTATCTTTGACCTCCAATATCTCCGTTACAAATAGGTTTCCAGCTATGGTCTAGAACAAAAAAATATAGTGCCATGACGAGGAGAACAAGTGCCTTTCATCTTCGTTAGGGCACTTTATGTTACTACTACACCCATTTTGTTTTGGACTTTTTATTGGGATAAATCTGCATTGTATCGATTTTTTTCAAACAAAAAGGCTTACAGTTTAACATGTACGATATCTGATAAAAATCATGTTTAATTATAATGTTTGATTTTTACTGAATCCATTGCTGATGAACATCACATTAGAGATTAAGAATGAAAATACTCCAGATAATCTAATGGTCTACTCAGAGACAACTCCATAATGATAGCCCTAAGTTTATTTCATGTTTCGCTATTGGTTAATGCATGAAGTCAAGTCAAAAATATACTCATAGTGTGTTGCATCATATTGATGCCTCGTCCAAAAGTATACTATAATCCCTTGTCCAAGTATTCACCATTCTTCAATAATCTAGTCAAAAACTTATTTTGACTCACCTCATACATTTGATTGCTGCCAAACAAATTTGAACTTAACAGATTAAGTCGATGAAGCTATGCGTTTTAACTCTTCTTTCATATTAATTAATATGACGGCACGTAATACTTATTTATACATAGCTATGTTAGAAGAATGTCATCGTATTAGGGCTGTTCAGAAATTAACTAACTAAATTATATCCTGTTCAAATATAAGAAACGTTTTCTACCTTTAGACTTAAAAGTAAAAAAAAAAAACCAGTAAAAAATCCCAAAGAATTAAAATTCGTAGCTTCAGTGACTAAACAAATAAACCTTAGAGAACGAAAAAAGTGATTTTACTGTATATATGAAATCTATTGTATCATTTTCACGTATAACTGTTGCTTATTGCAGATTTTTGAATATATTATTATATATTTACAGTTTCACGAATTGAAAGACTGAGTGATGGCATATTAATTTAAATGGATGATGTAAAGGAAATCTGATCGTTTATAGCACATTCCCAACATTATTTGGACAGCAAATTGTTTTATTTTGTGCCAACCGATGTTGAAGCTGCGTTCGCGCAGTTATGCCATTAGTATTTAAATATTATAGTTGGGTACGTTATGTGTGGCCCCGATGAGGTTGTTTTATGAGTTGATGAAATTGTTTTAAATACTTGTCAGTTTTACATTTATAAGTTTTATAAAAAGGTGCCTATACTGTTCGATCGTCAATTATGTTGTTCGACGTCTCTTAACAGTGGAAATACTTTCAATGGTCAATCAAAGAATAAGTCAATTCATAGGCACCTTAAATTTTAGCACTTTGACATGCTGTCCTGTTTTGTTAACCAAGTGAAATAATTATCGTGGAAATCTTAATTGGTAATCAATCAAGTTCGATAATATTCTAAATTTTAAAGATTTATTTCGTCCTAATTTATTCTCTTATGATTTGTATTGATTATGCATTTATATGTTTTGTATAGAACGTGAGTGTGAAGGTTGACTGTCCAACGACTCCAACGCCAATTGGGGTTTTGTCTAATATTTTTATTCAAGACTTTATTTATGATTTAGGGCTGAATTTAATTTATTTGTCTCAAAAACAAAGACTTGCCTTAACTGGCGTTAAGTGGTTCTTGGACCGTCACATGAAGCATTGGCTAAATCGACTACTGCGATCCTTAATGGACCCCACCTGATATTCGGTACTTATTAGTAACACGGTATAAATTATGTGTTGCAAGAGAAGAAAAAAATACAAAAAATAAATAAGGAAATGTGCATAATATGTGTAATTAAGGATCTATAAATGAAATACTAATTTGTGGTAGAATGATGTGTGTGTGATTATTAGTTCGTTCCTTTAGTTTCGAGAGCGAAGCGATATTTAAGGCAACATCATTTTATTTTTGGTCGCATTATTTTTACATTGGCAATCATCATGTTAAACTTACTTTGCGGTCTATTTTACTAAAGTACAAATGTGTGGCTTGCCTCAAATATCTTTTTCGCTTTTAAATTATTTTGTTGTAATCATTCTTGTTCATTGTTTTTATATTAGTTTGTTTTAGTTTTTAAGATCATCTGGTGTATGAATTATATTGGAATGGGATTATGGTATTTTTGTTAAAACTATGTGTTTGAAAAATGCCTTGGAAAACTGGTGTTAAAATTAAATTAAACATGAAAAGTGAGGCTTATTTTGCTTCGCCAAAGATGTTATTAACAAGCTTTAATTATTAACATCAATTGTATAAATTATGTGTTTATGTTTATATCTATACGTGCAATATGCATCGTCAATTGAAACTAATTTAGATTTTAACATAAAGCACGCTTGGAGCAGTGCTAATAAATCGGCATTTAACAAGAATAACAGTATCAGTTTTCCATAGCATTTAAAACAAAACGTTCATTTAAAAATATGCAGTAGTATAATAATTGTTTGCTACTTAAACCCGAACAAGCTTTATCTATGTTATGTTAGGCATTCATTTATAATTGGAAGCTTTACGTGCGGAGAATGAATTAGAGTTTGCATTTAAGAAGTTATGACTTTATGGAGAAATATATTTGTACAGGAGACTGCTTATAAACCTTGGAATAGAGGTATATTTTTGTAAAACGATGTGTACGACAGTTTTCATTATAAATATTTATATTACTAGATATTACAATATTCTGTCCAAATATTGTGACATGATATTACAAAAACAGTAAATGAACACTCAGGAAAGTGTGTATGCCATCATCAGTGGTGCCATCTATGCTTATTTTTATGCATTTTTTTTTCATCTGCGAGATTTAAAAATAATATTACTTGGTTTATGAACAGTCTCGTAAGATTAGCATCTAAATTACGAACTGCCTTCAGGACTAACGAGATGGCATGGCATGTTGCTACCAACATTTACAATCCATTGCATAAAATGATCTCTCTGAAAGACTGCCTTTTGAGCAACTGTGAAAGTTGATAGCAACACGCTCAAAATTACTGCGTCTTTGGGCCTTATTGAAGAAGAAATTATTTAAGAATGAATGTAAACATAAGAAAAGAATTTGGGAAATCCGTCGTTTTAAAACTGGTCCCAGATCTTTTAAGTTAGTAAAGTATATAGGCGTCAGGTATATAGCGAAGAGTGATAATTATGTGAATAGAATCGAGTTGCGGCTAGTTTAAAATCTTTGTGTCGATCGAAGTTATTCCTGTATCGTTTTAGAGTAAAATGTGGAGTTTAATAATGTTCAGCACTGCAAGATGTTACTAATAACTAAAAATATCTAAAATGTTTATTTTAACATTGTCACATGAATTTAATTAAAGCGTTTTACATAATTCTGTTGTTTTATTAACCAAATTTTATTTTTGTTATCCTTAATTTTCGGTTGAAAGTATAATTCATGTGTAAATATTGAGTACGAGAACCTAGTGTGCATCAAAATGATGGACCCTAATCTTATTACAATCTAGCCTTGTTAGACTAATAAGTAATTTAATTATAACTTAAACTGTTAAAATATTGTCTTTCGTACTAAGAATGTGAACTGGATGCAACTGAAAACCAGTTTTACATGAAGCGACTAAACGCGAGAATAAAAGCGATTTTATAATTATTCTTCATCGTCAACGATTTAAGGTATCTTTAGAAGTAGAAATAGCTGAGTGGGAGAGCGAATAACCGCATGCTGCCGAGCGCATCCTCGGTATGACACACTCCCGACCTGTTTTTAGAGCTATATAGCAAATGACAGTTCTGAACGACCGAGAAGGATAGAACCCGTGGATAGAACTATGGAAACATGCGATTTCGTGTTGATACTGGTTGCAGTTTGGATAGGTCCATTTGTAGGGCAAAACTTGTTTTTTTGTTTTGCCTAGAATAACAAGCCTAGTGCAAATTCGAGCAGATGTTACCTAAAAGCAAACAAATTAGTACGTAATAAACACGTAAAACAATGTTGTATTTTATTGTCATGTGTAACGCATGTTTTTGTACAGTCGAACAAGCTAATAAGTATAATAGCCAGCTAACTTGCAAAGATTATACACATTTAGAGATTGACGTGAAATGATAGGTACAGTGTTAGACACCGGCCGCTTATTGCTAAACGCTCTATAAAACAAAATTGCAATCAATATTTTCAGTGCACTAATAAAACTATAACCTGTATAGGTACTAATAAGCTTGTTCGACTGTACCTTATTAGTTGGTAATATTCGTAGCTAACTAAGTAACCGCCTCCTTTATTTATGAAGCGCAGCTAAAATAAAAAACGATGCTGTTGCTTGAGTATATTATGTACTGGGTTCAGTTCCCAGGTCGGGAAGTATAATGGTTTTTTCCAACAAAGCTTGATTCGACCGCAACACATGCAATTTTGAATCTTACACAGTGATAATAAAGCCGGCCTGGGGCTGGCTATATTACAGTAGTGGTGGTGATCCTTTACTCCATGTTCTTACCTACCCACTTCATTTTGAAAATATATTATTTCTCACCTTCGTTAAGAATTTAAGAACAACGCTTTATGGTCACGGCTGTGAGCTCAAAACTCACCTCAAAGCATTTGTTTCAAACTAGCTATTGCTAGCTGCAACTCGAAAATTATCCCACGATAAGATAAAATCGGGATAAAACTATCCTGTGTTCCAAACTCTCTGTGTACCCCAAATTCATTCAGTAGATTTTGTGTGAAAGAGTAACAAACATCCATCCATACTTACAAAACTTTCGCGTTTATAATATTAGTAGGATAGTACCTACGACCGTGGCAGGCACGTTCGAACAGTCGAAAAAAACCCGACTGAAAAAACTGAAAAGCAAAAAAACAAGCACATTTTAAATTAAACAAAACTTGGAAGCAGGTGCTTTATATCACTAAACCTTGTACTAGTATACATTTGACCTAGTTCACTTATGTTCAATTCAGTGAACGTTATTATTGTTGACGACTCAAAAGTACAGTACTATTTTATTGATTTTACAGCTGTTTCCAACAAGTGTTGTAAGCACAATTCCAACCTACTAACTGTCAACCTATCCAGTAACCAACCAACCAACTACCTATTAACACTTAACAAACCAACCTACCCAATAACTATTTAACCTACCTACCTACTACTAATAATTAATTAATTTCCTACTAACTGTCTACCTGCCTAATAACTCAATACCACTTACCTTGTTCAATATTGTTATTCCTGAGTACAGTCAACAGCAATAACTTGTCATTGATTGTCAATAGTGACTTATATTATAATCTTCAAAAAGTAATATTGTCATCTTTTCAGAATTTAATACCATTATCGTCACATTGGCTCTATTGTTCTATTTTATTTTAATTTCATAATTAATTTATAATCAAATGAACCCCGCCTGCTTCCAAGTTTTGTTTAATTTAAAATGTGCTTGTTTTTTTGCTTTTCAGTTTTTTCAGTCGGGTTTTTTAGTTTTTAAACTACTTTTTTTATTTCCAACTTTTTAGTTTTTTTTGTGTTTGTTCTTTCGTTGGTCGCGTAAAATTCTTCGCAGATGATTTAACTTTTGTGCTTGTTTATAGGATTTGTCACTTTGAATTTCTTTTAAACATATAAGTGTTATATATTTTTGTAATCTCCTTTTAAAACCCTTTATTTTGATACCCTACTCGATGATATTGGAAAAAAAAATTTTTTTGAACTCCTCTATTTTGCCCCCAAAATCCACAATTTTTCTTTGATTTTTAATTTTAATGTAGCCTATAACACTCGCGCCATCAACACGAATCTAACGACGTATATTTCATTCAAATCCCTTCATCCGTTTAGGAGTTATGAGGGAACAAAGAAACGGACATACATACATACACGTCAAACACATAACCCTCCTTTTGGGCTTCGCCGCAGTCGGGTAAATACACGTCAAACACATAACCCTCCTTTTGGGCTTCGCCGCAGTCGGGTAAAAATAAGCTACCTACTGTCCAGATACAGATATGATAACTGTGGCTAACTGCCCGTCCGGTCGGAGGATCCTCCCTTTTCTATGGGGGATGAGGAGCTTTACACCCTGTTCCTCATACCCCCCCCAAACTAGACTGTAGCTGCCTATTCGAAAGCGTAGATCTCATGAAAATTCCAAAAGAAGACACCCCGTAGCGCTTTGAGTTGGGGACACCAGCCCATTCTAAAATACAAGATATTATATAGTCTTCGTTACATAATTATTTAAGTGAATGACTACAGTGCAGAAAGAAAAAAAAATACTCTAAACAAAAAGAGCTACACAGTTTCCAGGTACACAGGGGTTGAATGAACAATGATTACCATCTGATATTGTGGTAGAAAAGGGAGTCTTATTTTTTTTTTTGGGGTTTTGGAAATCGTCAAATGACTTCTCCCGCTCTGGGCTTATATATATTGTAGTCTTTGCTCTGGGCAGAGCGGTAGGAAGTGTCAGATTTCTACTGACTAAAAACCACCCAATAAATAGTGATACCTACTAATATAGTAAGGTTCTATTTACTAACATAATTATGCTGTATTATTTTACATAATGTCGTTAGTCTGTAAGGAAGTGTAAGGTATTTATCTATGGGCCTGAAAATAAATATATGTTATGTTATAACGCGGAGGAGTTTGTATCATTGTAAAAGACTCTTTAGATTTTATTGAACGAACTGACATTGTAAATCATTCAAAGGAGTATGTGTTAGAATTTAGTGCTATTGACATTCCCAAATTAAACTGTACTTTTATAGGACTTTATAGAGCAGATCGCCATATAGATATATTTTTTCAACAGTTGGGGAAAGTTTTACATAAATTAAATGTAAAAAAAACACATAAACACTTAATAATTGGAGGAGACTTTAACATAAACGTGTACAATAAAAATAAACAGACACTGGACTTCTTGAACTTTATGAAAACATTTAACCTACAACAAATAATCCGCGATCCAACACGAGTAACCAAAACAACATCCACTTGCATTGACCTACTTTTCACAAACTACCCACCGCTTATAAACAAAGCAACTGTCAAAGATTATGGACTATCGGACCATAAGGCATTACATGTCCAGTTAAATGTAGACTATCTATCAATTAACAATAGTAAAACTTGGTTTACCAAAAAAAGGCTATTTTCTAAAAATAACATCGAATGTTTTAAAAAATCCCTAAAATCAGAAAATTGGGAAACTATACTGAACAGTAGCAATAGTGTACATAAAAATTATGAATCCTTCGTAACAATAATAAAACACAAACTTAATCAATATATTCCACTGCAAAGAATAAGAATAAAATGCTTACCGAAAAAAGGATGGCTTACTAAAGGCCTCAAAAAATCATGTGAACATAAAAGAGTGTTAAGAACTATTTTTAATGAAACCAAAAGTTGTGTTATAAAAAAGCACTATAAATTATTTAGTAAAATATTAAAATTGACTATTAGAAAATCAAAAAAACTGACATATATTAAACAAATGCAAAAATCTGACAATAAAGTAAAGACAATGTGGAATATAATTAACACAAAAACAGGGAAGACAAAAATAAATAGACGCGAAAATATATCACTCAAGATAGAAAATGAAGAAGTAAAATGCCCGCTAAATGTATCAAATATATTTAACGAATTCTTTGCGACGGTAGGGCAAAACCAAACGTCTAACTTGACCAATAACATTGGGAAATCCGTGGTCAACCCCTCTACTTGTTCAATGTATGTACGCCCGGTAGATCAGAAAGAAATAGTAAATATAATAAGGTCAACTAAAAATAAACACAGCTGCGGTATTGATGACATTCCACCAATTTTATTAAAGCAATGTGCAATAGAACTTTCCATTCCTCTCATGTTCTTAATTAATCAAAGCTTCCAAGACGGCCAATTTCCAGACGCACTTAAAGTAGCTCTAGTAAAACCAGTACATAAAAAAGGTGACAAGCATATACCAACAGGGTTGGCATGTTTAAAACAAGTTGTTTAAAACATGTGTTTTAAACAGTGTTTAAAACAGTTTCAAATAAAACATAGTTTTTTATTAGGTGTTTGAAAACATTGTTTAATTGCAAAAATAAATGAATACTAAGTAGTTATTTTTTTCCTTATTTCCTTTATTTAATCAACTTTAAACAATTTTTACAAAATAATTAAAGTGGCTTTATAACTTGACATTTAAACAGTTTTTAATATTTAAAATCTTTAATCAAGAAATAGTTAACCATATTTGTTCGTTAGCAGATTAGACAACATTTATTATTTTTTATTTAGATATTTAAAAACTGTGACAAGTTTTGCAGCTTTCTCGATACCAAGTTTTATTCGTACATCGGTTTGAATAAATCCAAAGGTTTTTGGGTTATTGTGAAATGAAAAATCAGAAAGAAAGTCCGCTCTATTCTCCATCGGTAAAGTCCCCCGGGGAATTCCCAGAACTTCCGTAATTCGTGAACGTGATTATTTAAAATATGTTTTGGGTATTCCCCTTATTTTAAGAAAAATGTAGGAGATTTCCCTACTAAAAATGAACGTAGGAACACACAGAATGTATTGAATTATGATAAATTTTTGTCATGCAGTTTTTAAAATAGTATATAAGTGAAATATATCAGGCTTAATCAATTAAAAATGGATGATAACTAACTTAGGAAAAAAAAACAAAAAAAACACCTGTTTAAAACATTTTAAACTGTTTGTTTTATAAAATGTAAAAAAAACTGTTTTTTTTCCAACCCTGTATACCAAGCAACTATAGACCCATAGCACTGCTACCAACATTTTCTAAAATATTTGAAAAAGCTATGTGCAATCAGCTATATACATTCTTAGAAAAGTTTAATATTCTAGACGACGCACAAAATGGATTCAGAAAATGCAGATCAACAACATTGGCAGTATATAAATATGTTCAACAAGCGCTACAACATCTATACGACAAACAACATGTAATTGGGCTACTACTAGACATGACAAAAGCATATGACAAGGTACTTTATGACATCTTACTCACTAAACTAAATGGTTGCGGCGTACGTGGACCTGCTTATTCGTGGTTTAAATCATATTTACATAATAGAACACAAATAGTACAAATTGAAAATTACGACCATAATAAAAATGAAATCAAAACTATTAGATCACAAGAAAGACAAATTACTTGCTCAATCCCACAGGGAAGTGTGTTAGGATGCCCACTATTTCTAGTTTACATTAATGACCTTCCCAAAATATTAGATAAAGAAAACGCTTTACCAGTACTGTTTGCAGACGATATTTCTATATTAATTAAATGTGTAAACGTAAATAACCCTAGTCTTCAAATACAAGATGTGCTCCAAACTGTTGATACTTGGCTTCAGATTCACAACTTGGAAATAAATAGTGACAAAACAAAGCTGATACAATTTAGATCGTACAAAAAACCACCTCTTAACCTAAAAACGACCTTCAGAAACAAGCAAATAGAAGAAGTCAATACATTTAGCCTACTTGGCATAAACATTGATACTCATATTAACTGGAAGTCACATATAGAGCTTGTTAAAACAAAACTATCGAGATTCACGTATGCTATGTTTCAAATTAAACAAAGTACAAACACACAAACAGCTATGGCTGCTTACTACGCATACGCATACTCATGGCTACGATATGGCGTAATGTTATGGGGAAATAGTGTAAACGCAGTGGAACTATTCATTATGCAAAAGAAGTGTATAAGAATTTTAGCTCAAATAGATAATACGGAATCCTGCAAACCACACTTCATAAAGTATCAGATTCTAACTCTGCCGTCTATATACATACTTGACATTTGTTTTCAAAAATATCAACAATTTCACTAAAGTTGAAGATACACACAACGTCAACACTCGCCATAAAAAGAGGCTATGCGCTCCACCCTCAAGAATCAAAATGTTAAGCGATAGCCCACATTATATGGCAATAAAAATATATAATAAGCTACCCAACACGTTTAAAATTGAAAAATCAGTAGCAATATTCCAAAGAAGACTAAAACTATATCTCATCCAAAAATGCTTCTACTCAGTTAAGGAATATTTAGAATCTAGTCTAAAATAACGACTGTACAAAAGTGGCGATCTGTCCTATAATACAAACAATAACATTTACCCTGTCCTATTAAACTCTGTATTAAATAAAAAATGGTGCTAGATACCTGAGAAAAATGATATTGACATTGCTGACTAATTGTATTATATCCACTATCATTGACATTTAATTTTGACATAACTAAAATTTCTTTATATAATTGTACTACATAATATTATAAAATAAATAGGTAACTCAGTGTAATGTTTAATGCATGCTAAAATAGATGATAAGGACAGGCGAATAATAGATTGCAATGCTTGTAAAAGGCTGCTAAGTTATAAGTACTAACCAAAATATACCTAACACCACATTGTACACTTGGTTCGCAATAAATACTTTGACTTTGACTTTGACTTTGAAAATACTCCAGTCTTTTCACATTTATGAACTCCAACAGCAGCAGTCTAAGGCCCAACGCACACCGGCGGAGGCGCGGCGAAGATACTGAGAATAAATCAATTTAAAATAAACCTTAACTCCTATGACATGCGGTTGAAACAATGACTAATGAAAACGCATGCAAAGCAAGACGCGTGCCGGAGCCGTCAAGCTGCCACGAGACCGAAAGCAGACAAGGACCGCGCTTCGCCGCGCCTGTTAAGGTTTATATTTTAAACTAGCACTTTGCCCGCGACTTCGGCCGCGTGGGTTTCGTACTTTCCTCTAAAAAATTCGAAGGCTGATTTTTCAATCGATAGATAATTTTTATTGACATCTGACAGTTTTTGTATGGAAGAATTGGCTACGTGAACATCTAAAAATAGGAAACAGTAT
This sequence comes from Diarsia dahlii, assembly GCA_949775195.1. Classification (NCBI taxonomy): domain Eukaryota; kingdom Metazoa; phylum Arthropoda; class Insecta; order Lepidoptera; family Noctuidae; genus Diarsia; species Diarsia dahlii. The sequence goes on from OX459199.1 coordinate 18,621,939, forward strand.
GTATCCAGAAATATGCGGGTTAATGGCTATAACAAAACAATTAAGTTTTTATAATATTTCTTTATAGACTACATTCTTGGTCGTTCTGGAGGGTGTTACCAATATGACCAGGCTGCAAGATGAGCTCACACGAGGGCATGTTACGTAGAACTGACCATGGGAGAAACAGGGCTGTCGCAAGTCAACTCCTGCAAATTCAAAGACAACTCTGTGATTAGGGAACTGAAGTCTTTTGAATTCGAAAGGGAGATTTGGAAAAACAAAAAATGACAAACTTCATAATTTACTTAGATAGATGTTCGTGCCAAGTTTCATGTTTATTAACACAAGTACCTAATAAGATTTTCCATACAAACTTTCATCCCCCTTTTCACCCCCTTAAAGGTTAAATTTCCAAAAACCCCTTCTTAGTGCTCCCCTACATTATAATAGGAAGCCGTGTGCAAAATTTCACATTCCTAAACACGAGTAATAAGATTTTCCATACAAACTTTCATCCCCCTTTTCACCCCCTTAAAGGTTAAATTTCCAAAAACCCCTTCTTAGTGCTCCCCTACATTATAATAGGAAGCCGTGTGCAAAATTTCACATTCCTAAACTCAAGTAATAAGATTTGCCATACAAACTTTCATCCCCTTAAAGGTTAAATTTCCAAAAACCCCTTCTTAGTGCTCCCCTACATTATAATAGGAAGCCGTGTGCAAAATTTCACATTCCTAAACACAAGTAATAAGATTTTCCATACAAACTTTCATCCCCCTTTTCACCCCCTTAAAGGTTAATTTCCAAAAACCCCTTTTTTTGCTCCCCTACATTATAATAGGAAGCCGTGTGCAAAATTTCACATTCCTAACCCCAGTAGTTTCGGCTGTACGTTGATATGTCACCCAGTCAGTTCTCCTTTTATATATATAGATTAATTTATTCTCAGTATCTTCGCCGCGCCTCCGCCGGTGTGCGTTGGGCCTAACAGGAATCTTATTTCTATTTCAATAAAGATAAGATTTATTTGCAATAACATGTAAGTTGAATTCAATTGAGTATTCGGAACAGGAGCGTTATTTCCTGCACGCTAGTCTTCTTTAGTTGTGATTCGGCTAATTATCGAATGAATAATTTTTGTCAACACGTTGTTGAGGAATCCACATCACGTCTCTTGTCTTTTCTGCGATTGGTTGGATCTTCGCATCGCTCCGCTCGTCTTCGTTTTAGTGGAGTCTAAGCTTGGCACAGTTGCAAAGAAATAAGGCTGATATGATAGTTCTTCCAAGTTTCTTAGGATTGTCATTTATTGCCAGGATTTATTCCAATCTGATACACAAGTTTGTGTTCTTATCAGATTGGAAGTATAAGGAGAGGTTTGGTAAACAGAAACAACAGTTTTATAATGATCACATAATTATATTATAAAATGATTTAATTACAATAAACAGAATAAGTATCATAATGTACCTACACTACAAACAACTTACATTACGCAGAAGCGGACAGGACATACTCCTCTCATATTTACATTTTGTACATTGAGCGCTCGTTTCGGTCATCGTAATACTTAATTTACGTCCCTCGCGTCGCTAACGACAACTCGATCAATAAATAGGGCGGGGGGCACTCGCGAGGGAGAGTGAGACGCCGCGCGGTCGCTACGCTATATGTACAGGGACCGCGCCACTACAGTCTGCACTACAACTGCTCCACGAACTTCGTGAGCTGGTCCTGCGGCGTCATGGGCGGCAGCTGGTCGTCGGGCGGGGCCAGCGGCGCGGCCGGCGCGGGCGACTGGCGCAGCAGCAGCAGCTCCGAGGGCGTGGGCGGGCGGGGCGACGGCGTGGCGGGCGGCGACCGCGACACCACGCCCACGCCGCCGCCGCCGAACGCGTACCTCGCGCCCACCGCGCCCAGGCGCGCGCCCACTCCGCCCACGCCGCCCGCGCCTCCGTACGCGCCGCGCATGCCCATCATGTTGCCGCCGACGCCGCCCACGCCGCCTTTGAACCAGCCCGCGCCGCCGTGAGCCATGCCACCCGCCACGCCCACGCCGGCGCCGCCGCTCCCGACGCCACCGAGCCCTACGCCCGGTACGCCACCGACACCAGACACGCCCTGCCGGACAAAAAACTTTGGTTATAACACATTCACATGGAAAAACAATAAACCCACAACATCGACACAAAGGGCTAAGAAGGAACATGGGTGGTTTTTAATCAGTAGAAGTCAGTCAGACTTCTACTGATTAAAAACCACCCATGTTCCTGTGTGTATAGTGTCTGATTGTGTAAATGATTTCCCACCCTCCAAAAAAATAAAAAACGGGCCCAGGCAAGGTTACTTTAAAGTTATTTTCATGAACCAGTAAAAAAATAACTTAGCTGTAACCGATATTATCGATTATGTTTACAGGCTGAATTGTCCTCTACTACGAAGTCAAAGTTAATTCAAGAAAATAATCTTGCTCAACATGAGAGAAGCTGAAATGATAGGATGATGTTAAATAAACAACATAGAACTCACTTGTGTCTGCTGCGGCAGCATCTGGTGCATCTGCTGCAACCGCTGCTGTTGCTGCGGCTGCATCATATGCTGTAGCTGCGGCTGCTGCTGCGGTAGGCCCACGCCGCCCACGCCGCAGACGCCGCCCACGCCACTTACAGTACCCACGCCGCCCACAGGTCCAACACCGCCCACACCGCCTGCCGCTTGTTGTTGGTTTTGGGCGTTCTGGAATAGATATCAACAATATGTTACAAAGTTCTGCTGAAATGCAACAACGCACTTAGAAATCATATTGGAAGGTGACATGAACATCAGACTACTTAATGAAGAAATTGACTTTTAATGTACTTGATGCCAACATTCGTGACATGGGTAAGAAATGCAAGGTTAGGCATGCATTCAGTTTATTTTTCATATTGTCGTTCTCAATGTATCCCTACGTTTGTTTTAATGATTAATTTTGCCATAACAAGGTGGACTATGTAAGACAGTGGAGATCTTTCAGTGTTACTCTGCGGAAAACCGACTGTTAAATGTGGAATGTTCACAACTTTTTTTAAAAGGATTATCAATATGAAGTTGGATAAAGTAACATGGTAAGCGAGTGATGTAGTTCATCTGAAGATAACAAAGAGACGACTATCAACACGGGGCGCTCGCGCATTATATAGTAATCGTAAGAAATATGCACCAGCTCGATGTAAACGAATAAATGACGAGAATCGCTCAACGTCAATACAATTTTTTGATTGAGTACAACTTATTACAGGTTTAATTTCAGGCAATGGGTCTGACAAACGTTTTTTACTTTACACACCAAATAAATCTACAAAAAATTACAAGAAGAACTGTGTTTTTACTTTTTTCATATCTTAAAAAATGACTGAGATATTTACGATCAAAGTGCGTATTTCCGCCCGAAGGTTTTTAAAAACGCGGGCGGGCGCTCACTACCCGATGACGTCACAACTCCCACAACCACGCTCTCGTTTGCACGCCCGTGCGCAGTAAAAATCAAAATTATAAAGTTCTCTGTGGTAAAAAAGGAAAAAAATACTGTATTGTGCCTTGGTGCTTAATCACCTTCAATTCAACAGTTTAAACACCTGATAAACTCTTTTTTTATGTGCTTGAGGACCCAAAAAATGAAGAAAAAGTGGATGACACCCGTAAAAAGAGTTGATTCAATAGGTCCTAAAACTAAAGCGCACTGCTGTGAAGACCATTTCGATTTTATTTTCTTTTCATTTAAAAATAAAATTAATCAAAAATATCTGGTTTAGTACCTATAAAACTAAGGTATTTGCCTACTTACAAAACTGGTAACTACGTAAATACCTACTAAGACTTACTACATTCTGTATACGGGTAAATAGTGACTTTTTCTTTTAGTTTAAACCTACTAATAAAACACATAAAATAATCATCGACAACCTCGAGATTCGAGATGTTGATTGCGAGTACCTACCTATAGGTACTAACTAAATGAAAGACACACTTTCAGTTAGGTTTAAGTTTGAACAAATACCTACCCAGGAGTAGGTAATGCTTACTTAGAACATTCCTATATACCTTTTCATCGTTATTCCACGATTTTCAGCAGCCATAAAATCCTGATTTTTCATGACATATTGTGTCACCAAGTCCACCATCAAACTATCCACTCTTGGCAGATTGTTCGACTGATATTTAGAAAACCTTCCATTCTAAACAATACACGTTTCACTTTAGTGTAATCGGATATAAAGGATAATATTATTATTACTTTGAAATACAAGGACACTATAAGTACGACGACAACGACGAGGCAAAAGGAGTACCTATGTATTAAGGATCGAAGCAAGTGGCGATCTGTGGTTTCTGCCTATCCCCATGGGAAAAGGGCGTGAGTTTATGTATGTATGTGTATGTATAAGTACATAATAGGAAAACGAAGACGATCGAAACAAAATAAAACGAGACGTGCCTAATTTATTATGGTCAACGCACCGGACTAAGTGCCGCGCAGTGACGCGGTCGCGGGCTTAACAGGGTTGTGACGTATTAGTACGAGCGCGCGTAATCTCGGAATTTGAAAAAATTACTTGAACTTCTCGGCGTGATAACTTCGGAAATACTGCATGTATCGAAGTAAAACAAAAACTAATGTAATGTACACGTTCTACGCTTCGATTTTAGGTGTATTTGATACGAATATTCTGACCATTTTGAGTTCCCCATTCGACGACCCGTCGGGGCTGTGGTTTATCGAAAGGATAATGCGGCTCCGACACAAGGGCGAAGAAGGAACATGGGTTTGGTTTTTAGTCAGTAGAAGTCTGACACTCCCCTTCGCTCTGCCCAAGAGCGGGGGGGGTTATTCGATGATTTTCCACCCACCAAAAAAAAAAGGCAATTCGACGAGTTGTACGATTCTCGTCAGTCATTCAGCTCGAAGCACCACGTGAAGTTCAATATCGACACCACTAGCGCCATCTAGTGGTTTTCACGATCAGTTTGCGAGCGAAGTGAGGTTGGCACGGTGTTTGCGCGTAGATCAATGGCTGATCCCGGATCGAAAGAACTGGAAGTCAAGGCGAGAGGCCTTAGCGCAGCAGTAAGGCCTCGTATCCGCTAGGCAACATTTGGCGAGTGACATGTTGCACAACATGTTGAAAGTCAACCCTTAACTTTTTTTTAGCAACGTTGTCTGTCTACGCATGATTAGTCAGCGGCATGACGCCAGATTTTAACCACCACAGCTGAAATCAATACTGTTTCCAGTGTGTGTGTGTTCAGCTGTGGTGGTTATAATTTTAACCAAAAAAAGCATTAAAAGCCATGTTTTCAGTGACCTCCATGTTGTTGATGGATCTTATACGAATTTTACCCGTATGAAGTGCAAAACAGACTCGACTGCATCAAGCCGCGCGTCATATTGCGCGCCAACTCGCAACATCGCGCGTTGTTGTGCAATCCTACCAAACATGTCGAGTGTCACATGCTGCGCGTCAATTGTTGCCTAATGAATACAAAGCTTTACAGTAGCAATGGAAAATTTGACGATATGGTTGGCGCAGTGGCAGAGCGTTTGGACTGCTGCGCTGCGTGCTACGCAACAAATATTTGTATGGCCTGTAGGTAGTTTGTTCCGGGTCTGGGTATTTGTGTATGCGAGTTTAAATGTTTGTAAACGCACCCACAATACAGGAGAAATTCTTAATGTGGGGCGACATTCTAAAAAAAAAAGTAACTCACTTGTCTTTGTTTGATGAAGGCGGCCATGAGCGGAGGATTGGACTTGAGTATCTGTAGGATCTCTTGCTGCTGGTTGTGACTGGTGGGTGAGCGTAACGTCGCCATAAGCTGCTGTAACGCCTTTTGATGGACTTGAGGTTGCGGTTGTTGCTGCTGTGGCGCTGGCGCTCTTTGCTGTGAGAGGAAAATGTTGATTGAGTACAAATCCTTGAGGTGTAGAGAAATCGAAAGTTGCACGGCAGTGTCTGCGTCATTTTTGCGTAACATGTGTATAAATTAATGCAGTATCGTCATGGGTTTATACAGGCTACAGAAAGCTTGCAAATATCCTTAAGTGCATTTTGCCTCGTCCATGTTTATGTGTCATCATCACGCATGCAGATTGCGTGTACACATACATACATCTAATCTTTATGATTTTGTTTAGCGGGTGATATGTTGCTAGTTACGTTGCACAAAATTTTTGACACTGTAACATAGCCAATTTGTTTGACTTGAATTACGGGATTTTCTAAATACCTAATAAGTGATTGAGAGACTAATTAGGAAGAAATGATAAAAGGAAATGATGGCGAAAGTTCGAAAATCGAAATATCATTAAACAGTCATCAATAATGACTGTTTCGTGTTGACTCATCATTAGAAAGAAAGAAGAAAAGAAAGAAGTAAGTTAATAGTTATTATCAGTATATTTCCATACTGCAAAATATTATATTTCTTTCGATATACTACTAATATCCAATGCACTGCTTTATGTTGCATTTACTCTTATTATTAAAAAAAAATAACTATAGCTTCTTCTATTTACAGACTATTTTGCCAAAATGAAACGGGAATCTTTCTGACTTTTTTCAACGCTACTCCTGACTATAGGAATTGAACCACATTAAGTATATTGCATTTTGGGGACGTAAAACCTGCTTTAGCAGAATCTTATTAGAATAATAATATGAAACACATTAAAATCACAGATGCAGTTAATATTATGAATTGTCACTGTGTATATGAGAAAGTGAAAAGACAAATGCGAGGGAGAATTGTAACGTAATTCATATAATGTTTTTATCCATTTTCCATTTTAGAGCCACACCCCCAACATAATAGAGTAAGAATAGAAGTTTCGATAATGACCTGTACCTGTAGCTGTTGCGGCTGGTGCGGATGCGGATGGTGTTGCTGCGGCTGCGGGTGGTGCTGCAGGCGCGGGTGGTGCTGCAGCGGCGGGTGGTGCAGCGGCGGCGGGGCCCGGTAGCGCGCGGCCCAGTCGGCGCGCACGGGCCCCGCGGCGCCGCCCGGCGGGCCCATGGCGGCCTGCTTGCCGTACGACGGCGCCTGCTGCCGCGCCGCTTCCTCTTGCACCTGGGATACGCAGACGTTCTGTTACCCGTCAAATGCGACCAAGACAAACACGACAAAACACCCTACCTAGCTCACTGCAACGACTCTTTGCTCAGTAAATCACATTAGTCTTGTTATCCCGAGCACAGTCGAGTTTTAAATCGGGCAGTGCTTTTAGGTTTTTCCGTCAGGATTTTTTTTGAAAAACACTAGTAGCCTTAAGTTTGGAGAGCTTGTTAAACTATAGGTCTAGGACCTGCTCTTTCTCTGTTCGCCGAATATGAAAAATGTGACTCATCTGTATAATTATGAGGACCCTGTGTACTATAATATAAGACACATCGATATCTAGCCTTCTTCATTAATCTCAATGATCGAAAACGGTCATGAGGACTATTAATTCATCTTGTTTTTTAAATGCAATTTCATGTACAGTTTCGTGTTGATATGAAAGTAAAGATCGAATTTCAGATTGGTTTCTGTGTTTCCAATTGACAAAAAATATGAAAAAGATTTAATTATTTTACAAATTCACAAGAGACAATGAGTAAATATTTTAAATGTCAAGATACATACCTGTTGCAACGCTTTCTGCACATTGTGCGGTAACGCGTGGGTGGCAGGCTTGGAGGGCGGAGGCGAGGCCAGCGAGGCCGAGGGCGGCGGGGAGGGCGGCGCCGCCCCTCGCGTGTTCATGGCTGCCATACGTCTGCGCAGCAGCTTGGCTTGCTGCACTCGCTGCTGCACCTGCTGCTGCTTCAACTTCTGTTTGATGCTGCTGCAGAAAGGCACGGAACACTTGGTCTCCTGGCAGTGCTTCGCATGGTAACAGCACAACGCGATCAGCTGCTTGCAGATAGGACAGTCGCCCTTCGTCTTGCGCCGGCAGATCTTGGTGTGCGTGACGACGCGCTTCATCTTCTGGCAGGACGGCAGGCGGCAGTTGGCGTCGCGGCACTGGCAGGCGTGCACCAAGGACTGGATGCAGCGCTGGATGGACAGCTTGCGCGCCTCCTGAGGGTTGGCTTGCTTCATGTCGCCAGGAGACGAGCCCACGTCGATGTCGAGGCCGAGCTTCTCCATCTTGTGCGGATGGCCTTCCTTCTCGTGGCACGGCACGCACAGGTCGAAGTCGTCGCACACGGTGCAGTGGTAGCGCGTCTCCACGTGCGACTTGCAGCTGTTGCAGGTGTACACGAACTTGTCGGTGCCCTGGTTGTGCAGCTCGTACAGCATGCACAGCGTGGAGAAGCGCGCTCGCCTGGTGGATGAGAACTCGTAGTGTCGGTCGCGAGCCATGGTCAGGAAGGCGTCGCGACCGTCCATTAGGTCGCAGTTGATCAGCGGGTCCGGGTCTCCGATCGGCTAAACAAAGAATACACACACGTTTAACGTTAAGAAAATAAGTATTTTTACTGACGGAGATCGAATTAAATGCGTTTACATACAATATTAAATGCGTATAAAATTATGGCATCCATAATAGTCATTCAAGATGTGCTTTTTATTTTCATCATGCGAGCGCGAACATAGAGAAGAATTTGTTAAAGGCTACAATTTAAATGCTCACCAAAAAAGATTTTTAGACCCTAGACTAAAGTACAGTAAAGTACCAAATAAAATATTTTAACTTCAAATAAAATAAACCCACCCTATACCGAGGTGCCTAAAGAAAAACGTTTAAGTTCCAAAATAATTAGACACTCATCAGAATAATTGTACGTGTTGTATTTACATTCTTTTTGCCTACCAAAATGGATTAATGCTCACCAAATCAATTAACCAAAATTATAATACGACCGTCTCGCGACAGTATCCTTTATGGGCGGCATGGGCACCGGGCCGTAGGCCGACGAAGGAGGCCGGCGGAGGCCCGGCACTTCGGGGACAGAAGATATTAGTGTTATTTAATATGCGAGCGAAGCGAGCGCGCGTCATGGAGATAAATTGAAAGTCGTGAAATACAATATTGGTGACATCTATTTAGTGATAATATAAAATATTTGGTCTGCAGTTAACTTTAAAGGCGTTTATAAATCTTTATGGTATAGAATAAAAAGGAAAATAGGTTCATTCCTACAATACTTTAAGAAACACAATTTGGTGAGCATTAATCCATTTTGGCCGGCATTTCGATTTTTTTTGGTAGTAAAATAGGTTCTTTTCTGGTAGGCGTTTAAACACAAGCCTTTGTTAAATGCTTCAAAATACTAAAGTAGTGGACATTTTTTTTTAATTTTAGTACAAGGCAAAATATGACTAGAATTGTGGAATTGACTCTACAATTTAATATTTTCAGGTTTTGTTTGTACAAGTTTACAAATAGTGGTCGTAGTCAGAAACTCACCGCTAAGCTGGCAGCAGATTGTGCGGAATGTAGCCTAATAACGAAGAACACCTCCTTGTGCTTCTCCATGGTGGCAAATATCTTTGCACTGAGATCACTGCCTTGTTGCTGGTCACTCTGCTTCTTACTATTCTTCCTCTGCGCAGCTTTGGACTTATTGGACTTCTTCGCCTTTTTCTGCCCCTTCTTCTTGCCATCAGGACCTTGCTCATTCTCTTCAGAGGACTGGAATATCTAAAAATCATGTTAGAAAATATTGTCTCATGCCAAACCCAAGCAATTATAGTACAGCGTAGATACCAAATGTTATATTGATTTTGTCGTGCAAAAACTCTTTCGTGCTTGTTAGAAAATTGTGCCTTTTTAAAACTTGTTTTTTTTTTATCATTTATGTATTCGATCTCGATTTGTCTTAGATCAATTCAGGGCCAAGTTTCTCAATCTTTTAGCGGGAAAATCACGTCAAAGAACGCAGATCAAAATTCAGGCATAAGTAAAAACACACGAAATGCAACGTGCATATTAGTAACAAAACTTAGGCCACACACACGGCCTGGTATTATTCACAACGTGCAAACACCATAACAGTTTATCATATACTTGATACTGACCACTGCCTCGGCGGCTTCAGCTTGCTTTCTCTTCTCTTCTTCCTCCTGATCCAACTCCTTGATGGACTCCTCAAGGACGTTGGGCCAGAAGTCGCCCTCGAAGTAAGGAAGCTCCGCCGCTGACGAGATATTGTCCTCCATCGCTTGCTTAAGTATGTCTTTATAATCTAGTATTATTCTCTCTATGATTCCCTTATCTAACATTTTCTTATACCACTCTTGTAACCTTTTAGGTTTAGGAATTTTTTGTTCAGGTGGATGGCAGTGGAAAATATAGTCGTCTCCTTCTGAGGGTGGACACGCCCAGATGTGAGCCATCGTGTAGCCCAGTTGCTTGGCGTAGTCTAAGTATCCTAATAAAATCTCGTGGTAGACGGCAGTTCTGTACTGCCGCGGTTGGAAGAAATGTACAGAATCTAGATATGCTATGTATACACGCCTCGTGTTGGGTGACGGACTCTCACTGCCGTATTCCTGAAAAATAAATGTTTATGTTAATATCCGGATAGCAAAACCAGATGGTACAGCCTATGTTGGGCTAGAGCAAGTCCTTGTTTTCAGATACTAAAAATATTTTATGACTTTGGAAATTTAAAAGGAGTATTTACAAATGTGTAACAAGTTTTGATCAATCAAATATTTGCGAAAAAAAATGGACATCCACAATTTTAGTAACAATTACAAAAAAAAAAAAACATCAGAAACAAATTGAATCAATAAATAATAGTGGTAATTCTTGTGCAATTAAGTAACATTGGTGAGGTGGCTGACTCACCTGCACGTGCATGCCAAAGAAACAAATGTCGGTCCCGTCAATCTCTTCAAATGCAAACAACGCTTTAGCCCGATACGGGAACTCGGCGCACAGTTCACCTGATTCTACGAATCTTGATCTCATTCCGGGTTTCACTTCCACCATCTGAAAAGTTCAATAGTTTTAGTCACTGTTCAAAAGATATGAGTTGTGATTTGTGTCAATATTTCTCCTAAAATGTAAGAATATTAGATACATTTTTTTTTTGAGAAATCTAACCTCTAGTGAAATCCACAGAAAAAGCCATGTTGTGATTTATGATATGATATGAACAAGAATTTTAGGTAACAAACAGCGAAAGATTAAGCCAAATTCATCACAACAGCAGAATGGAGGAATGTGAAAAAGCTTCGTAACAAGATGCAAAGGTCAGAGTTAGAATAGCGAGACAACTTGAAAGGTTCAGCAATATGTGAGAGTAATTGTTTTCGTCCTGGATATCCCTTACCTTATCAGACGATGCAACCACCCTGATATGCACTTCGCCAGCGCCAGCCTCTTTTTTCTTAAGGAAATTATTAACTCTTGTTTCAATATAAATGCCAAGTTTGGAAGGCGGAAGTTTCTTAGCTGAGAATTTATTCTCTTTCCGTTTAGCAGCTTTCTTTTTCAGACAATTATCACAGCAGAAGCCCTGAGGCCATATCGAATCGTGGTGCAATACACATATCTGGTGTTGCTTTCTACCACAATCCATGCAAACAACAAATGGTTCTTGTTCTAGATGATCATTCTTCATTTCTTTGAATTGATCCTTCTTGATTGCACTGAAATATTCACCGCATATCATTCTTCGCGTGAAAGTTCTTTAATCAAAGGTGGTTTCATATATTAGATTATTTGTTACACAAAATTTATATTTCATTGAACCTCAGATAGATAGTGATACTCACGTTTGTGGCTGCAATGGATCATCTCCGAGCGTTACAGTGTCTCCTTGGATGTCATTGAAGCATTTCTGGCAGAAGGTGTATCTATCGGACACAACCCCATACGCTTTTAGACTGTATTTCGTAACGTCCATGTAGCAGTAGTGATGTGAAGCGAGCGTGTACAGGAACATTGTGTGCAGGCAAGGACGTGCGTGGACAGGGCGAAAAAAATTTAGTAAGCAATGAGAACATAAAAGGGTTAATAGTTAGACAGTGGGCGGAGCGCACATGGTGGGTTATCGAAAACCCATGACATGAGACCGCGGCCCTTTACATAGACATATCAACCGGTAGTTCTCATTACACATATTTAGTTGTTTCCATTTTGTTTTAAAATTGGGAGTTTTACTGATTGCTTACTATCAAAATTAAATCTGTCCACAAATATCCAAGAGTTTGTTCCAAAGTCAGCTTATAATACCTTCCTGTATAAATGAACACGCTTACTTGCGCCAACTCGTGTGCGCGAGTAAACGCGCAGTAAAGTTTACACATAGATTTCTTCATTCCAAATATATAAAACCTACCGTTGTTGAGATGTCTATGAGCAAAATTAAGATGTGAAACAACTATATCTTTTTGTTTTGAAATTCGGAATACACATTTTATAGTAAATAAATAATTGTTTCAGACACATGATACAATCCAATCGTTTAAGCAGCGGTAAATTGACATTTAAAGACAATAGGAAGAGAGCACAGAATGAGTGTAATACATATAATTGAGAGCAATTAGTATGACAAAGTATCCCATCTAGTAAATAAACATCGCTACAAAGTAGACAATAGATAGCGATAAATAGGTAATTGACTGGTTTAATAAATGGAATAATAACAAATATCGGACCAAGCGGTTATTTTATTGTTTTGGGTTTGTTTAGTAGATAGGACACTTATTGCATGGCAGTGTGTAGTAAACATTGGTTTATCTGAATTTTGTGGTGTCTTCAATGATCATAAAATACTGAATTGAAATGTAAAAATAATGTAATTATTTTTTTGTTTTATTTATATCACCGTAATGTAAATACTGAATATTGTTTTTTTCTATATCATAAACAGTTTTATAGGTGTTATTTATCGAGTGTGTTATACAATAGGGTATTTCACCAAAAAAATCTAATTAGTCCGTCAGATAGATTTCCAAAAAATAATGGACACGTTTTTTTTCTTTTTTCACGTAAACATAAGATGAAGACGATACAGTGCTTCGAAAAGTCGTATCAAGTCGTGTGACATCACAAAGTTAGTACTTTTTTACCCACTAAGTGACGACAAAAGCCCCCACTTATGATCTTTGACACGTTCTATTATCGTCAATTGTTATTAATTTGATAAAACAAAAAACACGTATCCATTATTTTTCGATAATCTAACAGACGGACTAATTAGATTTTTTTGGTGAAATACCCTATTACAGAGAAAGGTTCGAAGTGAAATAATAAAGAGGCACTTAAAAAGTACTTATTTATATGAAGCTTTTAGTTTCATGGTCAAACACCTACCATACGCCTATGATTCTTGCAAGGTCACTACTTGTATTTTTTTTATGCAAAGTGAATTTTAAAACTACGAGTTATCCTATCAGCGTATTACCGTAATTATCGACGTTTATTTACACCTGCATAATAATATTTCAACGATTTCATTTTGTTTGGACTGCCTAGTTGGTCTAGTGGTCGCAAGCGTGACTGCTGAACATGAGGTCCTGGGTTAGATTCCCGGGTCGGGTTTATTGTTATTGGGTTTTACGTTACTGGCGAAATGTGGGTGTACTAATTAATAGGTTCACCACTGCCTACCCTTCATGGATGTTGGCTGGATGTTATGTTAATAGGGATATTAACTAAAAAAATCTAATTAGTCCGTCAGATAGATTTCCAAAAAATATTGGACACATATTTTTTCTTTTTTCACTTAAACAAACAATGAAGACGATACAGTGCTTTGAAAACTCGTGTGGCATCATATTGTAAGACATTAGTATGACATTTCTTAGCGAGCAGTGACGTCACAACCTGACAACCTCCCACTCAAATCTTAGACGCGTTTAAACTTCGTCAATTTTTATTGATTTGATAAAACAAAAAATACGTACTTATCCAATATTTTTCGATAATGTAACAGACGGACTAATTAGAATCATATTTTTTTAGTCAGTAAACATCCCTATCATTGTTTGAGTTTTAAAAAGATAAAACTTCAGCCACACCGACAAAGGATCGACCAAAATCTGAATCTCAGTACATTTTAGACAGACGCGGAATTAGACCACTACAAGAGAGAAAATTCGTTTCTTTCATATATTTTTTTGTATTATCAGGATTTAAACGATGCAAAACATTGAGACTAACGGGCAGTTTAAACCAAAACAAATCATTACTGAGACACAGAACATTTAAGTGGTAATTAGTTGCGCGACATTTGAATATTTATTTTTGTACCATCGTTTCAGTTTTAACCAGTCGCTAGTGAAGTTAGTTTGGATTTATAATTTAACTAAATGTTGGTGGCGACCTTCGTTTGCGTTAAAATATTATAATTATAAATATTACTTCCCTCTCTGAATTTATTTTGTTACCAATTTCAAAGGTTTTAATTTTTAGGAACCCTAGTTATTTTTCTAAATAAAAGTAGCCTAATTTATTTGTTCCTTATAACACCCGATTTCTGCCAGTAAAAAGTCCTTTCAAAATCGGTCCAGCCGTTTAGGAGATTAGCCGCAACTTAGGTAATAATTGTAGGGCTTTACAAAGAGCTGTAATGATACAAACTAAAACAGTGTCTTCATAAACATAGTGACAAATGCAACGCCAATCAATTTTGACACAGTACCACTATGTTACCCAAGGTGTGCCCTTTACACCCCACATTAATCTTTTAAAGAAAAGCCTATTTTTATCTGAGAAAATCGATGGTGACCGCGTTATTGTACCACGTCAGCGTGACCGTCAAGGACATTGATGCATGTATTATTAATAAAATATTAAACAATGTCAAATGAATTTGAAGCTGTTTATATGTTCCTAGTTGATTTTTATGAGGTCAATGCAGACCAATAAGCCGGCTAGTGCTAATGATACAGTATACAGGCATATATTTCAGGCAGTTGTTACAGTATTTTTTTAGTCGCGCTTATGATTTATAATTAATTTGATTACGATTTTTAGGTCACATTGGTTACATTCCTTCAGGTTTTATGGGCATATTTTAATTTCAAATGAGGCAATTCTTAACTTTGTGTTGTTTAATTATTAAGAAAAAAAGATTTTAGAATATCGTGTGACTCTGTGGCGGGTAGTTTATTTTATATCAAGACTAGAACTTTGCCCGCGACTTTGTTTGCAAAAAATGTGATAGCTGGACTAATATGCATGATATAAATAAAAGTTATAGCCTTATAGCACCCACGAATAATGTATCGTTCAATCAGTGTTTTTTTTTTTAATTGGATTGTTTGTTCCGGTAGAAACAAAATTTACCTCTCTATAAAATTCGATTGATAGATAAAATTATTTAGAAAAAGTTATTAGTTACTAGCTTTTGCCCGCGACTTCGTTCGCGTGGAATAGTGACTTCCGGCAGACTTTTGGTTTATCTCGCGAAAAAAAAAAAACTATCCTATGTCCTTTCTCAAGTTCCAAACTATGTCTGTACCAAATTTCACACAAATCGGTTCAGTAGTTTAGGCGTGAAGTGAAGCAAAGACAGACAGAGTTACTTTCGCATTTATAATATTAGTTAGGATCTAGAATTTTGTGACGCTGCGGCATGCGGTGCGCGGCGGGACGCTAGTTTTATACAGGCTGTCGGTTCGCAGCCTCGTCGAACCAAAGGAGGTAACTAGGTAAACCAATGATTCTCGACCACAACCAATAATAAAAGAGAAGATATTTTTTAGTTTCATATAATTATACAGACTGCCATGTTAAAACGCGGCCCGTCTGATTCTCGAACTATAACTGCGCTTTTCAAACCAACGTAAACTTTTATTCAGCATTTCCTATTATTCTGAAATACTAGTAAATTTTTAATCCGTGACCAGGTACACACGGCTACACATCAAGCTATACATTTCCAGTTTACGCTGAACTCGCACTATACAGAAATCCTATACAATGCGAGACCAGCTTATACTGGAAATGCATAGCTTGATGTGTAGCCGTGTGTACCGTAATTTAACTTAATTATTTATGTCTTTCATGACAATCTCCTGAATTTTGACAAGAAAGCAAAATTACACCTTATTTAAAGATTTATACAATCAGTTATTGTTTAATAATATCTAAAACTTTAGTAAGCACCTACATGTTCCAAATGGGTGTTAATTTACCGATGAATGCCGATCTCATATTCCTTTGTTCCGCGACGGGTAGCAAGCAACGCTCAAGTTACAAAATCAACTAGATACAATCATTTTATATCAAGTATGCCACGACGGCTACGGAGTTCAAACTTCTGGCTAACTTATTGATAGCAATGCATTTTATTGCAGTTATTGAAGATTCGTTCGGCGTCAATATAATACGCGACGTATTTTCAGAATAATGTGCTCATTGATGGGCAACCAAGTGATGGACCGAATTTAATTTTTATGTAGTTTTAATTTCATTTCATATTTTTTTGAGTTTACTCATGTCTGTGATATGATGATGGTCAGTTTTCGTTAATATTTAAAGACATAATAGCAGTTATTATAACATTAACATAGCAGAGTATTTTGATTTGATATTGCATTGAAATGTTCTTGTAGCAGATAAGTTGAATGTACACCACAAGCTGCAGTGGTCAGGACTTTTTGTAGCAATTATGTGGTTCACTTAAGTTTTTGTAGCCACATTATTAAGTTGTAGCATAGTGTACACTTTGTGATGATTTTTTAGAAATTAGCTACAGAGTGAAAATAACAAATATTTTTAAGTACTTTTTAAAACTTGCAATATTTAGTTTATGAGTCAATAAGTTGGCATACAACTAATTGTGTACTGTAAAAATAGTACATTTTGTCCTCTCTTCAAAAATGTATTTACTTCTTTAGATAACATAAAGTCCAACCACTCATTAGTAACTTCTAGCACACGCACATAAGAGGGTAGTTTAGTGACATTTCCCATGATTATGTGAGTTCCCCTTCGATCAATAATAGTACTAGATTAAGCATCAGGAACAAAACTAAGTCGCTCAAGTGGCCACGTTTGCACACACGTAAACATCTACTAACATCTTAGAAAAAAGTTCAATATTATTAACAACTTCAGATGATTATAAACCTTAACACTTAAACATAACGTTTAATTATCATTGTAAAGTATATTTATTTAAGCCCTTTCATCGGAGAAAGATTAGAAGCAAAACATTTTAAATGTCGCTCTAAAATAAAAAGTCATCAGTACAAAAATATTCATTCTAAAATGAAACTTAAACTCTAAGCAATACGGTTAAAAGCATTTTGTGTACAATGTCGTGCTTACTCTATTGCGGAACTAGCGTTCCCTGTTCAAGAACATGATACAATAGTTGGTGCGTTGAAGCAAACATTGGCCAAACAATTATAAAATTCGCTGATTTAATTATATTTACAGTTTATTTGTTTAAATATTATGAAAAAGCACATAATGATATTGAATTACCGAAAAAAAGATATTCCTTCCAAAACTTTGGTGTTACGGTGGTTATTTACGCAGTTTTTGAACGCATACTGCGGTATTTTGACGTCTTAATGTTGGCTATGATTGGACCATACTAATTTGAAATAAGACCACAAATACGTTTGTGGTCTTATATTTCGGGCCGTTTTTGAAGCGCTTATCGGGAATCTAGTACATTATTGATCGAAGGAGTTCCCTAAGTAAGAAAATGATTAAGCTTGCGAAAGCGTTAGTCCGAGTATGGATAAAAGCTGGACTGACATGTATGTGTATCATGTATCAGAGACTTTAAAAATTAAAACAAAATTATAGTCTTCAACTTAAAATTTGGGGGAAGATATGTCAATATATTGAGATTGAATTTAATTTTGCTGCATGACACAGAGTAATAAATAAATGGAGTACTAAAAAGGTACTAAATGAAATACTACATCTTTTTATCTTTAAAATAGAAGACAAATATTTGACAGCTGTTACACTTTTTGATTCTTTTTGCAACATGGGCAGTACAATTGTAACAAAAGTGGATCACTCTCGTTCACATTCTCCAATAAGACTCCATTTGGTTTATCACTCTGTGTTTCACTAGAATTTTGATCAAATATCCAATTTTAAATATCAATATTCTTTTATTCTGTTCAGGTAAAGATAGTTTGCAGGACACAATTAAATGATTCATTTTGAGTTTCGTCAATAAATCGAATTCTGTTCTTTAATTGATTTTTAATTACAATTCATGAAACTGTGAGACTTATTTTATGTGTCATGCAAACTATCCGAAAATGAGCAGAGTATAAAAAAACAATTAAATTACACAGCTATTAAACAAATTTGGACTATCATCACTGTGTAATTGGAATCATTTTTTATTTAAAAAATATTTTGGAAGTAATGCTTACCTATTCTGGTAACTGAAGTACTTGGCGTCTCTTGGTATTGTACACAATTGTTTGCCATAGCAGCATAGCACTTGAGGATTGAATGTGTACTTTCTACCACAGCAATAGCCTAGGCTTTGCATTACAGGGTCTATCTCTAGCTCGAACACTTCCGATAGCTAAAACAACATAATTTCTCGTTATTAAAGTAATAATATAGCTTTTTTGCAATTATAGAAAAAAAAGCACATTTTTTTTTCATTCTTTTCAGACAAAACTGTAGATTAAGAGCTAATACTGCTTTTCATAACATTTATATGATAATAAAGACTTCAATGCGCAAATTTTTTTTGCACTACAAGTTAAAAAATCATCCACCAGGCAAATTTACGGACGTGATTGACGTCATAAATGAAATATCTTACTATAGTGTAATGTAATAATCACACCATAGGAGCGTCATTTATAATTAGTATCGTATGATTTATGGCGGAAATACAAATCAACTGACTTTCCAAAACAAACTTAATTTTATTGCAATGTTGCACTACATCAGACTATCAAGGCTTTATGAGCCAATAGATGATGTTATAAAAATTGCTCTCTTTCAAATAGTGGATAAGAAAAAGTAGTAAAAGGTGAAACTAACCTTAGTACAATATCTGTAAACCCTTGAGTTCTTTCTATTGTAAAGCCATGCGTTTTCAAACATGAGCCAGACGTCGTCAACATATTCCCATGGGTCTCTATATTCCCCTCGATCTAGCTTCAGTTTGATGGTTGATAGGTCAATAGGTTTGGTCACTATGTCGAAATAGTCAGGTATGCCGAGCGCCGTCGCGTCGACTGGCTGTCTGAAAGGTAAGGACTCCGGGTCTTGTCGAAACAATTTTTCTAAGGTAGGCATGAGTGCCACTCGGAGCTCGTCGGGTTTGAACACGAAGGTTCTTCGTGCCCCTCTCTCCCCGCTTGCTGATTCCCCTACGCTCCCGACACTTGTCTCTCCTGCTTCTTCCTTGATTTCTGTTTTGATCTCACTCTTGACTTCGGTTTTAACGTTGAAGTCTGGTCTCTCTGCGTCGGCGTCAGGAGTCTCGTCGCGCATGCCCTTGCCTCCACAATCCTCGTCCGGGTCATCCTTGATCCGAACGTCATCTTCTTGTTTGACGTCTGGTGGCGGACTGTATGGAAAATGATTTTTTTAGTATTACGTTGCTTCAAAAGACTTCTAAATGGAGAAATTTATTTTTTTTCAATAAGCGTTAAAGTAAGTCACCTGTCATCGGCAGAGGAACAGGCAGTGATAGCGGCGAGGTGCGAGGACATTGGAGCGGGGCGCGCCGGCGCCGGCGAGGGGTGCGCCAGGGGCGTGGCGGGAGTGCCCGGGGCTCCCGCGCCGCCCGGCACGGAGGGCGGAGCGCCCGGCGCGGGCGACGCCGCCGCCGCATCCGCGCGACCGAACGCCGCGTGGTTCACGAACGGACTTTGCACCGCGCTGCCCATTAAACGAACTTTCGTCGCGTCCGGATGGCCCGGCGAAGCGAGCGGCGCCGGCCCGTTCGACTGCATCGAAGGGTAGTTCGGTGCCGGTGAAGTCATCGGTTGGCCGAATGGTGACATTCCAGGGGCACCGACGCTGCCGACACCCACACTGCCTACGCCGCCGTTCGGCGTGTGCGGCATTTGGTTTGGACTTGGACCGGGTGGACCCACGAGGTTGGTCTGGAACGTCATGCGATTGGCGGGCATGGACAGTGCTATCCCGGGCGACGGTATGCGCATGGTGGGTAAGGCGGGCTGCGCACCCATGGCGGGCAGTGTGGGCCGAGCTAGGGGCCCGCCCACGCCGGGCCTGGGGCCTCCCACCCCACCCAGCACTCCGCCCCCGGACATGACGCTCACAGGTTGTTGCTGTTGTTGTTGCTGTTGCTGCTGCTGTTGTTGTTGCAGTTGTGCCACTTGTTGCTGCTGCTGCTGTTGTTGTTGCACCTGCTGTTGTTGCTGCTGTTGCGCCGCCTGTTGCTGTTGCGCTAACTGTTGCTGCTCCTTTCGCTTTTGTCTCTTTTCCTCGAGTTCTTTCTGTATTTTATATATCTTTTCGGCGAGCAGGTGATAGTACTCGGATCGCGTGCTCGCCATCTCGTACATATCACCTTCGACTTTCCTCGCGTATGCGACTAGATTATGCATTCGCTTATCTAACATTGCAGTGGGGTCCGGTGTGGGAAATATCGCTTGCACCCTGTGAAAATATAGAATGTTAAAGAATTGCCCTATTCACAAGAACAGCGTCATTATTTTCAAAGTAATTTTAACTTACAGTTTGTGAACGAGGTGGTTTCTGAGATCAGCCGTAATAGAATGATGCCACTCTTTGGTGCCGGATACTGGGTTGGCGGTTACGGCTCCGCCCGGTAGTTGTAGTGCGCCACCAAGCTGTTGGGGGTTTACAGTATGAGAAAAATATTCAAGCCAAGTTATGTTCGAATGCTATACGTCGATATTCGTGATAGACACCGTGACTCACCAACTGCTGCTGTTGCTGCTGCTGCATGTCGCCGGGCTGCTGCGCGAACAGCGCCTGCATGGTCTGCGCCTGCCCCACGTCGGGCATGCCCGGGCGCGGCACGGGCAGGCGCGTGGGCGCGCGCGGGAAGCCGCCGCCCACCATGTTGGACACGGACGTGGGGCACGCGATGCCCAGCGCCTCGTATGCGCGCTTCATGTCGGCGCCCTGCGTGCTGGGCGCGGGCGCGGGCGCCGGGGCCGCGGGGGGCGCTGCGCCGGGCCCGGGCCCCAGCTGGCCCACGCCGCCCATGGGCACGCCCGCAGGCCCCACCCCGCTCACGCCGCCGACGTTGCCGACGCCGGGCACGGGGCCCACGCCGCCGATGTTTCCGACGTTACCGGCACTTACTCCTGGTGTTGTATGTTGTGACACTGCCGCTGCTAAAATAACAAAAAATCACGTCAGCCATGTGAAGGGGAACAAAAAAGAATTATAACGTAGATAAAAAAAGGGGATTCTTACATAACATACCGTTCATGTTTCTAGTCCTATCGGCTTGTTTTAGCGGCAAACAAACTGGACAGTCATTCTTATTACAATGTTTCCAATGGTTAATTATTTGTCTTGACGACGAGCAGTGCGGTACCGCACAATTCTTGCCGGCCTGCAAATGGTACACATTTAGATACATTCTTACAGGAAAGATATTTCACTCTATATATTTGTTATGAACTAAATTACCTGGCACGACATCATATGGTTGAGAACACCTTTCATAGTCTTACAGTGCGGTAGCGTGCACTGCCACGTCTCGCCGTTGGATTGGGACTCTCGTCTCTGGCACTTGTGTGCGTGTAAGAGCAGTACGAGCTGCTGTTGGATAAGTTTCCGTTTCTCCGGGTCCGCGATGGAGCCCGAGGTGGGCGGCTGCTGCGCGGCGGGCGGCTGCGACGACGGCGCCTGCGTAGCGGCCTGCGGCTGCGACTGGCCGCCCGCCGGCGCGCCCGGGGTCTGCGGCGACGGTGCGGGGGGCACGGCCTGGGCCGCGCCGCCGCCCGCGTCCGCCGGGGGCCCGAAGCGCACGCCCACAGCTTGCGCCGCGCGCTGCACGTGCTGGCCGGGCCCCTGCGCCGACTGCGCGTAGGGCGGCTGGTAGGGCGCCAGTGGATGGCCGCCGCCGCCCGGTGCCGGCATGCGCGGGTGGTGCTGCAGCGCGGTGCGCATGTTGGGCGTGCCCATTCCGACGCCGACGCGCCCGCTCAGCGGACCGTTTTGCATTGCCTGCAACATGCAATCATGTTACTCTTGTCCTGTCTTAGGGAACACTATTTCTTTTGGGGCTTATATAATGTTATTTATCTAAATGTAGAAATACTCACATTTTTTTTTTAACCGACTTCCCAAAAAGGAGCAGGTTCTCAATTCGATTGGTATGTTTTTTTTTTTTTTTTTATTAAAAAAAACCATGCACATGTACAGACAAATTGCTATATTTTCAATCGATTTACTTCCCCATTCAATTTTAAAAGGCACGTAATTTCGTAAAAACAACATGAGAGAATTATTCTGAGGTACACGTATGAAAGATATGGTCATGCTTTTATGTTTTTTTGAGGTCTAGTAATCATCAAATGACTTCTCCAGCTCTGGGTGAAGCGGAAGGGAGTGTCAGACTTGACTTTGATTTAATCACCCATGTTCCTTATAAGTCCTTTGTGTCCGGGGCCGCGGTATCTCTTTCGAACAACCCACAGTCCCGACAGGCGTCGGCCCTTGCAATGTTGCTGACATCTCTTTGAGGCGCGAGTGGAACACGAACGCGCCGTCGACACGGCCTGTCATCGTCATAGGACGGACGGACGGTGAGCTTGCTCGTTACTCACCGTCCACAGGCCCGTGCCTACGGTGGCCGGAACCAGGGCCGGTCGCGAGAGGTCGCCGCCGCCAACCGCCGCTACGAGAACACGGCGGGGCTCCACCCAAGCGGAGCAGACCTCCACGGTGTGCTCCACTGTGTCCCCCAGCCGATCCTCGCAGAGGAAGCATCCGGGCGTTTCCTCCCGCCTGATTCGGTGCAGGTGCAACCTCCCGAAACAACCGTCGCTCGTCGCTCTCTCCATGACGCCATGAGATCGCACCGGAGGTCTGTCCGCTGAGCGGTGATTTGCCGTGGCATCGGAGTTTCCCCCAGTGTAGCGCCTCCGCTCGCCATTTGTGAAGGCGAGGACTATCGCCTCCAGATACCATGGCAGCAATCCGGAAAGGAGGCTCGCCGGAGATCGTGCGGTACCCCCGGAATAGCCTTACGACTAACACCTTTTAGAACGCGTTCAGGTAGAGAGAGGGCGGCTCGCCGCCTCAAAAAACACTCCCACACCGGGGCCCCCTTGAAGGGCCATGGACCACACGATCCCCGCGTAGAGCCTCCGGCAGGAAGCGTTTGGTACCCCCAGGTTGGGCAAGAGCCGCTTGAAGGCAGCCCCGGCACGAAGTCCGGCCGGTCGGTAGTGCTCCACGAAGTTCCACCGGCTGTAGAGGACAAGTCCGACTCTATACTTCAACGTCGACTCGACGTCGATTGGAACCCCTCCTACTGTTAGTTGAGATCCCGACGGTGACGCATTCCGAGGCACATGGCCTCGGACTTGTGCAACGCCACCTCGAGATTCAACTGCCGGATCCTCTCCAAGATATAGTCATCCCTAACATTAACAAACACTATAGTAGAAGAGACTACTCACCTGAGCATGCGGGTGGTGTGGCGGCGTCCCGTGATGGTTGGCGCCCAGCATCGTAGGCAACTGCTTGTTCACGCTGTTGATGATCCCGCTCCCGAGCATGCCAGCGCCCGCCATATTACTATTCGTCACTATCATGTTTCCGCCGACGTTAGCCACCATTCCTCCTTGGATCGAACTCATCGGCATTGTGGAGTGCAGCTGATTTGGATGACTCGTATTTGGCATTAGTTGCGGGTGCATGCCACCCATGAGGTCCTTTGATACAGACACATTTGGAGGTGACTGTAGGTTTGGACTCTTACTACCTAAATTACTCAACCCTAATGGATTGTTGTGGCCTACTAAGCCTTTGTTGCCCTGTGAAAAGACCAACACACGAAAAACACTATTAATATGGGCTTTTAACAAAATTTATAATTATTTTATTGTCCTAATGCATGCAAAAGTTAGAAGTTGATTTTTAGCTTATGAACAAAAAATAAAGGTAATAAAAATTTGGCTGTCCTGTAAAAGTTGTAAGTAGATAAATTAATAAAATTGAAATGTCTGTGTTATGTTAAAAATAACAGCTATTTACTGAATGCGTATGAAATTATATATGATACTTATATTGGATAATTTTTTTTTTTAATATTTGATTGTCTGTTTGTTTCAGCTAATCTCCAAAATGGGTAGGCTGATTTTACTGGCGGATAGCTGATAATATAAGGAGTAACTTAAGCTTCTTTTATTTTAGAAAAGCAATAAGGGTTCCATGCAAAAAAATCTAAAACTTCGAAATACAAAATCCGATTCAAAAAGGAAAGTAATATTTTTATATAAAAATTTCACGTGTTTGAAGGTTGTGGGCAAAAGTTAGTTTGATATAGAATTCTGTGGATAGCAATTTATTTCTGGCAACAGTGAAAAAGTTTGATTAAGGAAAAAGAACATGTTATATATTTTTAACAATTCCAAGTTTAAAAATAGAAAATTGGATTTTATTTAATTGTCAGGTTTGATTGAATTTACTGGTTTCAAATTTTGAGACTAGAATAACAGTAATTTCATGACAATTCCATCAGCCCCAGGTACTTACTTGTTGTATAAGGTGATTGTTGATTTGCCTGTGCATAGCAGCCGTCGGGTCATCCCCATTGAGCTGTTGCTGTTGGGACATTTGTCCCCCAGGACCGGGCCCCTGGGCAGGGGGTTTGGGGCCCGTGACTCCGGGCTGTTCACCCCAAGCACCCCCCATCAACTCATCAGGGAGGTCCTTTTCAAGGTCGAACATGTCAAGGTTAGAAAACCCATCCGCTGAAAAAAAAGTGGGGAAAAATTTTAGCAACTCTCAAGGTCAGTTCATGAAGTAAATTCTACAGTATTCAAATTTTGATTTTATGTCATCGTATTTATTTCAAACAAGTTTAAAAATTAGGAGAAAAAATATGTTTGCACTAACAGATTAAAAAAAAAATTAATTAAAAATTAATGTAATTTTTTTTTATTTCTAGTTATAATTTCTATAGACATTGTTAGCCTTATTTACATAAAAAAAAACTAGTGAATTAGTTATTGAGATAAGTGTTTGTATGAAGGGAGAAACAGAAAATATGTTTCGAAATATTAAGTCCTCCATGTGTACTAAATAAATAAATGTTTCGAAATATTAATAAAAAAGTTTTTGAAACAAATCTATTACTACGTTACGTTATTATAACAAGCAATTCCTAAGCAAGTCCAAAATTAAATGTGTACATGCTTCATTTTAATACCTACTTTAATTTTATATGTTTATAATCCAGAACAGGTTTTATCAGAATGTATATTTAGAACTTTTGGTTCACACTAAAATGGGTGTTCAATTTTTATCATATGTTTTATTAATTTTACCTGCTTTGATATTCCAATGTATAAATCTTACTTAGCAGTTGTGTAAAAAATTGGGGAAAATTGTACCATTCAAACACTGTATTAAGTTACTAAAACAAAATAACAATTTATTTCGACTATAATCAAGAGTGTTGGTTTCAAATATTTTTGACAGCAATCCTATAATAAATAAACAATAACTTATAAATAAAATAATAAATAAACAGAACGAAATATCTTGTACTATAACATAAATGTATAAGGCAAAACTAAAAGAGAACATGACAGGAACAGTGTCTACATGATTTTTCAGATATGTATTATATTATTTACTCTTCTGCCACATTGAAGTCTTAGCTAGCATTTTGGCAAGGTTTTAAATAAATTTTAAGTATTAATAGCCTTCTAAATAAGTTAATGAGAACTACTTTAATGTAAAAGTAATGTATCTAATCCTTTTATCACAATAAAATACAAGACATAAAAAGTTTTATTACAATATATTCAGAATTATATCATTGAAAATTCAAGGCAATTTTGTGTGCATATGATTTGCTATGAAATTCGGCTATTGGTACATACAATTACTTCTTAAATTGTAGAAAAAGTTTTGTTTTCATACTATGGCCTTGCACTTAATTTTGTCAGCATGCAAAAAAGAGGTTATGTTCTTATCAATTTACACAACACACAATAAAATATTACATGTGGATATACAATCAAATGTGGGATTCTGTCTACATTTTTTCAGTTTGGATGAAAAAACTATGTTA
The DNA here is from genome assembly GCA_949775195.1 of Diarsia dahlii. Taxonomy (NCBI): domain Eukaryota; kingdom Metazoa; phylum Arthropoda; class Insecta; order Lepidoptera; family Noctuidae; genus Diarsia; species Diarsia dahlii. The sequence goes on from OX459199.1 coordinate 18,648,110, forward strand.
CGTTACTAAAACATAATGTGGGTCACCAATAGTAATATTATGTCAGACAATGTTTTGAATTAATAACCAACATTACTGATAAGTTTAACATTTTGTGAACTTATTGCTGCTTTACCACAAATATTTTGCAATATTTTTATACCTTGGTTCACAAAATACATTTTTACTTTACTTGACTGTCAAAGCAAATCAATGTTAAAAACCAAGAACTTAATTTTAACAACACCAAAATCATATTATTTTAGTAAAAATATGTACTGCTAAATAAAATCTAGTAATTAATTACTCTACATTACAAAATTTACACCCTAAAACAATGTCATGAAAGTTGCATTTTGTTCATTTTATTAAATGAAATAACAGAAACATATTAGAATTTGATAAAATAATAGCACAAAATATCGATAAAAACTAATATTTTCTCGTTTCATGAGCTAATACACAATAATACGACGCAAAACTTGCGAGGCGCTAACAAGAACGAAGGCAAAATGTCAAAAATCAAAGAAAGATAATATGACAGAACACTGTCCCGACACTTTGCAAACTCCGTGTAAAACAATAAAATACTCACCCGCGGAGTCCGAGGGACCCTGAAAAGGGTCCCGGATCATCTTAGGCCGCTTGTTAGGCGGCTCATCGGCCATGGCTCTGTTTACTAAACGTAAGCCGTCGTGAATATTTCGGCCCGCCGATTTAAAAAACACTTTTATGTCTTATATCTTCAAGAAATAACATTTTAGAGCGATTTGTCATTCATCATAATGTAATTCACCCACATCGCGATCGTTCGATGTCCTTCGCACCATTGAAGGCACATATTATAATTTCTCACTCAAGTATTCGCCATTACAAAGCTCCGAATCGAAGAGCTACACAGACCCTCTCACCATCTTCCGTCGGAACTAGCACAATAAATGAAAACAATATCACCAGATTTTAGCTACTTTATGGAACTTATTTACGCTATCGAATAACACGATTTCACTTAACACTTTAAAATACACGGAATGGTAAAGTTTATGATAAAATGATGTAAGAAAAAACAGAAAATTTACACGACAAATTCCGAAATTCTTCTCAGTCTCTCCAGCGCAAAATGGCGGCTGTTGATGAAAACTTTTTCTACGCTTGTCAGAAAATGTCGGCCTATATAGAGTGCAGGAAAGCGTTCTGATTGGTCCGCGCGCACCACGTGACTGCCGGAAATACCGATTTGACGCAGGATCGGTCCGATTATTCTGACGTCAAGGCGTACAAAGCCGAACACGGCCGAAGAAAACCGAAGATGTTTTTTCCATGTAAAAGCATTTTTTCCATAAAAAAATATGAAAGTAAGTGAGTTTGAGAACACAACTAGCTAAAATAAGGTAAGAAGTAACTATTCTAAGAAATAAATAACAAAAACTTGATGTACACACGATTAAAAAAATGATTTAAATGTATTTTTTTGAATATTCCCTCCAAATCGGGAGTGGCCATCATCGATACGACGTGTCTCTAGACTGTCTATGTATAGAGACGACCATAAAGTAATTTCTTTTACTTTTAAGTTTTGAATAAAACTACTACACACGCTTTTTAGCCGAAAACCCAACACGTTCTAGGTATTTTTCGCCTATATTTTTACAAAAAAAAATAGAATTACTTAAAATCAAGCTAGATCATTTTTATTGAAAATCAAATATTATTTCATTAAACAATTTCGACATGAACTTTGTCCTAACGTTTTAAATTTTAACAAGAAGTATATAAAACTCGCCTGCTGCACCCGAAATTATATTTTTATCTCCAATGTTTGCACTTTTTTGTTGAAAGACAGGACTATTCAGTCTGTTTATTTGTATTTTTGCTCTAAAATTATTATACAGGTTTACATCATGAAAAGCTAAAGAAATATATTTAATTTCGTAATTCACAAATGTTATTTTTTCCCTGATGTTATTTTCTTTAATTGAAACAAGTAGTTTTTTGCCACCTAATGGGTTGGTTGGAAATAACTTGTGGATATTGTTTTCAGTTTTTCAGTGGACACTTTTAATTACTTTTTGTTATCTGTGGTAGTAAAAGGATACGGATCTTCCCCGATGCGGATTTCACATTTACCAATCGATAAAATATTGGAGGGAAATAATAAGATTTTTCATCAATAGACAAAATCCTATTCGATTTATTCCAAAGAAATGGCTCATTTAATCATTTTTTTTCCTAAATGAATCACAATATTTAATAACAATGGGTGAATGTGATGCATATTTTCCCTTACGAACTTCTTGAGTTAATTTTAGTATATTTCGCACAAATACACCCATCCAGCAACCTATATAATTTCTTTTTTTTTATAAATTAAAAATCATACAATATAAACACTGTTTTAGCTTTCACAGTTTATAACATAACTAAACTAAGAATGTCACTAACAATTTACACTACACTTGTGTATTTTAGTTAATCAATATGCATTTTCTAGGATACAGAAATAAAATATTTATCAACGAATTTCATCTACTTTATTCAAAATGATTTCCTAATGGCTGTTTACATTTCTTCCAGAGGTCTTACACCCAGTATCTCTAATCCAGTTTTTACAACTGTCCTAGCACAATGGAAAACAAATAATCTTTGTGCTGCTAAATCCGGGTTTACATCCTTCACTCTTATTTCCTTGAACATTCTGTTGACATGTCTTGCTAGGCGGAATAAATAACTAACAAGAATACACGCTTCATATTCTTCCAATGACTTGTGTAGCATGTTTTCAAATCTGGCTAATTCTGCAATAACCTCACCTATTACTTCCTCATGCAAGTGAGTAGGGTCACAGGTGTCGGGTACAGATACACCGCAATTCTGCTCTAAGCTCCAAAGACGGCAATGAAGATACTGCAGCTTGATGGCGCTGTCTCCTTCAGTTTGGAGCATCCTGTCCCAGTTGAATGTGTAGTCCTTTTGCCTTCTCTGTTTCAAATCATTGATTAAGACTGCTGAAGTGCCCAATATGTCACATGTTTCTTCATTCATTGCTCCAATTCTGGTATCTGCAAAGAAAGAAGAAGTTTATACTTTGGTTTAAAATTGTAAGCCTCCCATTCCATGGTAGATATCAAATGGTTGGTCAACAGCATCAGTCTCAATTTATAATTTGTTAGTAACCAGACCAAGATCAGTAATCCTCTTTTAAGACTTAACTTGCTGTATCGTACTGTACTCATTTGATGGAGTAACTTGGAGAGAATGTTAAAATAAACATCCTTTACCAAGCCATATTTATATGAACTTACTCTTTGATTGAATTTGCTTATCATGCATTTTCCTCTTAGCTTCATCCAAGATATCATTCAAGAAAACTACATTTCCAGTTCTGGTACTCATGCCTTTTAGCCTTCCAAACTTGATGTGTTCACAACCATCGGTACATTTCTGGTTAATTTGTTTAACAACTTCAAATACAGCTGCAAAATGATCTGTCTGAGCATTATCTACTACATACAGCATTTTATCAAACTCATATTTCTCGAATCTGTCTAATAATGCAGCAATGTCTCTAGATAGATATAAAGTTGAATTATCGCTTTTCAATACAGTCACATCTTTATTATTTATCTTAGTAACTTTCTTTCCAAATTCATCTGTTCGAATAATATTCTGTTTTTCTAATGAATCCATTATAGGTTTAATGGCACTGCCATTGTAATCTGATTCCCAGTGGTATGCATCAAATTGTATTCCTAACCTTTGATATACTTTTTCCAATTCCTGTACAGTTACTTCTCGGATACTTTTCCAGTTTTCTAGACTCATTCTACCTTGCTCTATATCTGAAAAGTGATTTCTAGCTTCTTCTTGTACACTGTTATCTTTTGATGCTAATTTGTTGGCATACACATAAACATCATACAAAGTTTTTATTGGATCATTCTGTAAATCTTTTACATCAATATTCTTCGATTTTAGACCATATTGCAGCAACCCAAACTGTGTTCCCCAGTCTCCCAAGTAGTTCAGTCTTGTAACTTTGTTGTCAAAGTATGTATTTATATTTGCAATAAAGTTTCCTATTATTGTAGATCTTAAATGACCAGCGTGGAAGGGTTTAGCAATATTTGGTGAACTGTAATCTATTACTATTCTCTTTGGTTTAACTTGCTGTCTCGGCTGTGGTGACCTAAAACTTTCAAGAATACTTTGTATGAATGTATTTCTTTCTACTTGAAAAGATAGGTCATTCGTTTTGTTAAGACTTTGTCCAGTATCCTCGTAACTTGAGCCAGTTTTATTTAGTACACTAACAGTGTATTTACTTTCATTGTGTTTATAAAAAATGTTCACGTTTTTTAGGTTCCATAATACATTACTTTTATCAACATTGTGTGGAAGTATCTGCAACACATAAAAACATTATGAAATGTTGCAATTTTTAGTACTTTCAGATAGGTAATTCAACAATAACTTTAAACTTTATACATTAGCTGCAAAAGTTGTTAGGACAAACCTTGTCTAGTAACATTATTTTTGGTTTCATTCCGCTTAGAACTTTAATTAAGGTTAGTAATTATAATGCCGTACAATAGAAAGTTCTAGTTTCAATTCATTTTATTTTAGAAAGTTGATGTTGATGATGAACAACCTGCTGAGCATGAACATGAGAGTGACATTTAGTTTTTGACATTCCAAGCAATGTTGCCATCATATCATTGCGCATTACGGATGAAAAAGGAAGTAAAAGTATCGAACAGAGGTAAAACGCGAGTTTTTATAGTGCGTAAAAGTATATGATTCAATGCAGTAAACAAAATCAGAAAAATATATGATATTCTGCAGGATATATGCTAGTAACATAGTGTTGTGAAAACATAAGACAACTAACTTTGCTCTATAGAAAAAAATCACGAAGATACCTCTAAAAATTTCTTTCAACGAGTAAAAACCTACATGTCATCGCATCGTTCTGATTTTTTGCCAAATAATTCTACAAGCACCGTATTAAACTTTTTTAGTCCAATCAATATTTTTTTTGTAAATCGCAAAATACCACTAATTTCGCACTATTCGGCCGCAGCGAAAGACGTAACAACCGCTTTGTAGTGCAAGCTGATTAGAACTTTATTCTGACAGAATTTCAAACGAAGTTTGAACCACCACAAATAGAGTTGCTAATGTGAGGTAGTATAGGCTAGGGCGGCACGGTAAGTCCGCTCTTTGAGGAGTGGCTAGAGAGGAGCCACGGCGCCCTCACCTTCCGTCTGACGCAGGTCCTCACCGGACACGGATGTTTTGGGAGGTACCTGCACCAAATCAGGCGGGAGGAAACGCCCGGATGCTTCCACTGCGAGGATCAGGAGGTGGGAGGAGGAGGAGGTGTGCCCTGCTTGGGCGGAGCGCCGTGTTCTCGTAGCGGCGATCGGCGGCGGCGACCTCTCACGTCCAGCCCTGGTGCAAGCCATGGTCCGGGGCGAGGAGGAATGGGACGCCGCCGCCTCCTTCTGCGAAGCAGTGATGCTAGCGAAGGAGGTAGCGGAACGAGAGAGGGAGAGAACCTCTCAACGTCCCAGCCGCCGCGGAAGGCGCGGAAGGCACTCCAGGCGTCGGGGGCCACGTGATGGCTTCCGGCCACCGTAGACGCGGGCCTGTGGACGGTGAGTAATGGGCTAGCTCGCCGTCCGGCCGTCGTCATCACGGCAACAGACCGCGTCGGCGGCGCGTTCGTGTTCCACGCGCGCCTCAAAGAGATGTCAGCAAGGAGGGGCCCGCAAGGGTCGACGCCCGTCGGGGCCGCGGATTATAGTACGAGATGACGCGGCCTCGGCACGAGGGCAAAGAAGGAACATGGGTTTGGTTTTTAGTCAGTAGAAGTCTGACACTCCCCTACGCTCTGCCCACTCTTGGGCAGAGCGAAGGGGACAGTCAGGGGGGGGGGGGTCATTTGATGATTTTCCACCCACTAAAAAAAAGAAAAGGTAATATAGGCTCTTATAAGAGCCTCTTCTTGTCGCAGCCGAGCCATGCCACCGCCATAACTACCGGACGTCTCCGGTGGGGATAAAGCTTTATAATGCCCTGCAAGCCAATGATATCATTGCATATCATTGCTGCAAGCTCATTTTCGCGCTCTTGTCGCACTCGATTGTAATAGTTGTAAGGGGAAGCTCTGCCCGAATAAAGTTATAAATCAGTTCCTGTTTTTATTTTACCACTGTCGTAACACCACATAAAAATACCGCAAACAAAATGTCGGTGGGTCGATGGTGGGTCGATATGCCAAACTTCCATACAAATAAGTTCAATCAAACTCCTTAGAAAACAACAACAAAATCAAAAAATCAAAATCAAAATTCATTTATTCAAACTAGGCTGATAATCAGCACTTTTCGAAGGTCAAACATTATATTATGTTGAGTGGAATAACTTTTAGAATTATAATATAATTCATAAATGGGTTGAACTCCCTACCAAAAAGATTAGGGACACGTAAAATAAGCAATAGCATGGAAATACTAAAGCGTGTCAGATATTGATATTTTTCATTCTCCAATCTGCCGCTAATTTGTGTGGTTTGGGTGGCCATACGGGAATATTTACTCGAGTGCGTCAGAATTCCTGAAACTGTAAAAGAAACAACATCTTGAATTTGAGTGCGTCAGATTAGCATACTGAAGGTTCACCTTAAAACAAAACATTTTCTTTCAATTTTTGTATCTGCTTCTTTATAATTAGGACATGAAAGCTCATCGCCGATTACTCGTCTGACTTTATTTTCAGTAACTGAATATATGTAGGCTATGTAGCACCATTGATGTGTAGCACATGTATACATTTTATCATGATTAGGACAGATATATCGTTTTGTTACCGATAATAGTCAGTAGCCGTCTTCTGACGTTTCATCTTGCGAAAATTGAAAGATTTTTTTTTTTTTGTTATTCTGGCTATAATCTTTTTAAAACAAATAAAAAAACTGCACTCAAGAAAGTAAAGATACTGTTTTTATTCTTTTTATTGCAACTTTGTTACACACCCACCTGGCTCAGGCTACGCGTCAATCGTTACCTATACACTTCTTAGCTAATATGATGAATGACCGTTATCTTAATCTGACGCGCACGAGTATTCCGGATGATCGATTTGTTTTACTTATCTGACTGGTTCCCTGAGCATACCCTCTATATTAAGAGCTCATACTGGTTGCCGGTACTTAACAATATGTAAGGTATTCTCCCTTTTATTAATCCCTTCCAGGGTTCCCCTACTATTAGAATATAAATAAAACGTAGTGTTTTTTTTCAATTGAAATAGTAATCCAGTTAGACTGGAAGTCGACCCTAATATAGATACTCAATTAAACACACTCAGTCAGTCAGTCCTTCGAGCAGAATCCAATTCAATCCAAGCAGAATCTGTCAAAATACAACTTAAAGAGGTTGTCCACAGCATAGTCTCAATCGATATTGTAAGGTATCGATTGTTTTCGATAATATACTGGCAACCCAAAAGGTCATGGCCAATCAATAACATGGACTTGTTAATAAGTCCATGATCAATAATAATTTATTTCTCTATAAAATAAAAATAATTTAATTACTGAAGAATTTATTACTTCAAATAGTCCAAAATGCAAACTTTGGTTAACATAATATTTATAGGAACAAAATGAAACATGATGGAAAACATGAAACAGCATCCTGCATTCAGAAACGTTCGTCTAAAATAGTTGCCAAGCAACGAAAAAATAACAACAACAAATATGTATTTACTGTCGAATTCCCATACAAATATCAATATTCTGAACAAGTGAATTGAAATTCCACTAAGATTCGAAGATACAAAAATGACTTCCCCTAAAGTAAGTACAATTCTGTTCCAGTAACGTAGCTAAGATGTTTTTCGGCTTTATTAAATTAAAACTATTGAAAAACTAAAAAATTGCGAATTATTGTATAGAATTACTTAAACATGAAGCCATCTTCATCGTTATTGCGAATAGTGTCTCGGGAATGGTGGCACCTTCTCATACTCACAGTTTATTGCCTTTTTACTGTTGTACTCTCAAAACATAATATTTATAAACATTTTCCAGTTGCTTTACACCATCGAACAGCCCCATGGAATGGGAGAGCTGTACTTCCAGTGGCAGAAAGGTGAGTCACATTCACTGCTGGCCACAACTGGAACAGACGCTACGGTGGCCATACATGACAGAACTGGCCAGCTCATGGAAAGAATGAAACTGCAAGGGTGAGATTTAAACTCTAAGCTTATAACAAACTTGTCTGTAGTTTGAGAATTCTGAATAATGTGTAGGGTCTTGTTTAAGGAATTTTGCAATAAAAATTACTAGGTAATATTTTTCCCAAAGTAAGTCATCCCACTAATTTGATTAGTTCATAAGTGCAATAACAGTCCTCATAATTATTGTTTCTCAGTGTTTTGGCTTGAGAAGAATCACAAGCATACCATGAAAAACAGGTTTGAGTTAGGTACCATATATTTGTATCAGACAAAGCAATGCCTTCTGCCCTGGTCTAAATTTTATTTGAAATTGGTGCACCACCCTTTGTTCAGCCAGTAAAATTCCACCTGTTGATGTTTCAGACTCTGTGGAGGCATGGAATGGGACCAGGACGGAGACTACCTTGCAATCATCACACCAAACAGTAATGCAGTGTTGTTATGGGAGTGCCATGCTAACAAGCGCATCAACATTGAGACTGGGCTCCGTGAACCACCATCGAGCATTGCATGGGCTTATGGAGAGCCTCTGTTAGCTGTTGGAACTCAGAAAGGAAATCTGGCGCTGTATAACCATCATACAACCAAGTCTGTATTTGTTTAATATGATTATGAAATTCTTAATTATTTAATCTTAAAGGATCCTGTTTAGCACATGTGAAAGGCATGCTGTTATTCTGGTACTAGTATGGTTACTTAGTTACCATAGTTCCTAACTCAGCCTTTTCTAATTTTCAAAAAATCATAAGTAAATGATTTTGAAAATCAGAAAAGGCTGAGAAACAAATCATAAATTCTAATTGGGTAGTAAAACATACACATCGTAAACACTAGTGTTAGTAGGTACTTGCAATATATTTGGAAAATGTAATACTATTATTGATCGAAGCACTTGAGTGACTTAGTTTTGTTCCTGATGCTTATTCTAGTACTATTATTGATCGAAGTAAGTAAGTAACAAAATGAATAAATGAGCTAATAATGTCAAAATAATTAGTAATGGTGAAGGAAAACATTGTGAAGAAACCGGCATGTCTTAGAACCAAAAAATTCGAAGACATGTGACATCTACCAATCCGCACTGGGCCCGCGTGGTACATTATAGCCCATTCCCTCTCAAAGAGAGGAGGCCTGTGTCCCAGCAGTGGGAACATTAATAGGCTGTTGATGATGATGATGATGAATTAGTAATAGTAACCATGGAGTTCCTTACTGGTTCTTAATAGGAAACCACCAACCTGAACCATGCACATTTTTCGACGTTTTATAAGTGCAAACATAGGCCTATGTGAAATAAAATATTTTCATTTTGATTATACATACTAATTTAAAGTTGTCATGTTTTCTTTAAGACTTCATTGAAAACTTTCAGGAGAATACCAATAATAGGCAAGCACACAAAGAAGATCACCTGTGCAGAATGGAACAAGGACAGTATCTTAGTGTTAGCTTCAGAAGACAAGAGTCTGTCCATCAACAACGCTGATGGTGACACATTGAGGATGATATCATTGAGGGATGCACCTAATGACCTGCAGTTCTCTGAGATGAAGACTGATCAGAGGGCTGCTGGGGAGAATACGGTAAGCTTTTGAAGTCATCAGTTCTGATCTATCCTTTCTGGTACGAGGTGGTATTATTTTGCAGAAGGATTCCTTAATAAACAAAAGTCTGCAGGAAAGATTTTTGAACATTCACCCTGTAAATGGGTATAAAATAGGTTGATCTCATCGGGGGCACGGCTAGTAAAAGTTAAAGATTCTCCTAGTACCTAAAAATCACAATGTCCCAAAGAATATAATTATTCTTTTAAATGGCTAATTAGCTAAATGAATGGGATTCATTTGTTGACCTTCCCAATCCCATTTTAAGACTTTAAAATGGGATTGGGAAGGTCACATTTCTAGGATTGGATAGGACATATAGGTCAGAATCGTCACACATTGGAGCCCTGAAGACGGTCGTCGTTACGGAGGAAGGCCTAAGAAATACTGGCGTGACGATCGTTTCTGACTGATTGGCCAGAGAAGGAAAAGCACCGGGAAAAGAATGGGAGAGGCCTTTGCTCAGCAATGGGATAGAAAAGACAAAACAAATAAAAATTGCTCATAAATCATAGCACAACTAAACCTCATTTTATTTCTTTCTTCCAGATAAGCCTGGTAGTTGGCAAAAGAACACTATACCTATACAACCTACTGAACCCTGAAAACCCAATAGAGCTAGCATTTCAACAGCGCTACGGCTCCATAATCTCATACAAATGGTACGGAGATGGCTATATCCTCATAGGATTCAGTGCTGGGTTCATCATCGCCATATCCACACATATCAAGGAGGTCGGTGAAGAGCTATTCCAGGTGAAGAATCATAAGGAAAGTTTGACTGATGTGGCGGTTTGTAATGGACTGGCGGCTTCATGTGGGGACGGACAGTGAGTTTACAAGAATTTTATGTTATAGAAAATAGGGGTTGCTTGTCTATTCTGTGGTGAAAAAGAAATCCAATTCCAGAAACAGAGACTAAGAAGAGTGGTTAAATGTTTTTCTGTTTTATGAAATTGAGTAAGTTTTTTGGAAAAACCAGATTATTTTGGAGATAAACATGAAACAGACCGTGATGATCATAGATTACTATTTAAAGATTCAACTACGCTCTGTGGTTGGGTTATCCTTCAAATTTCTTGGTAGTTCTTCTATGATTGGCCAAGAGAGATTGTTTTACTTCTCACTGCTGGGCAACCGCAAAGGCCTCCCCTTTCATGTTCCAAACCTGTTTCTTTTGCAATATCTGGCCATGCTCGCCCCTCAAACAAGATGGTATGACGATCTTACGTCATTCCACCGTCTTAAGGCCTTTTACTAAAGTAAAAACGTGTATTAATTGTTTCTACGAGAAAACAACAGATCAGCCACAAACCATCTCAAATTCCAGACTAAAACTAATAGCAATATGGAACAACGGCGAGGTATCCGGCTCCGTAATGCCAGTAGGCGGCGCCGAGCGTTGTTCGTGGAGCTCCGACGGACGTCTGCTCGCGACGGCCGGCCGCGCGTACCTGAACGTGTACGTGACTGCCATGCCGCCTCTCCACGCGGCGTACGGGACGAGGGTCATTACGCTTACTAGTCTCACTGAGGCGACTGTGTATCAGTGTATTCCTGTGGGCGATGAGCCGGAGCCTGTTAATAAATGTAAGTTTTGTCTGACTGAACATGATAAAGTCGAATTTGGCTCTAAAAAAATACAGTTTTGGCAGCCACAAGAAGTGGGAAGAAGGAACGCAGGCTTTTGCCGAGCAGCGGCACTTAGTAAGGTGAAATAATGATGCGAAACTGAGCGTATCATACGCCCTGATGATAAAGGTTTCAATAAAAGAGAGAGAAAGAAAGAAAGTCAGGATTTCTCATGTACAGTTGAGTCAATAGGTTGCAATTTTTTTTTTTTTAAATGTTGCCCCACACTAGGAATTTCTCCTGTATCGTGGGTGCGTTTACAAACATTGAAACTCACTTACACAAACACGCCCAGACCCGAAACAACTATCTGTAGGCCATACAAATACTTGTTCCGTGCGGGGATCGAACCCGCGACACGTAGCGCAGCAGTCCAATCGCTTAGCCACTGTGCCAACCGTGTCGTCAAATATTATACAAACACAACATCATGCCTGTCTTCCCGAAGGGTTAGGCAGAGGTGTACCCACATTTCGCCAGTTATGTTTACAAGGGCGGATCCAGCTTTGATGCCAGGGGGGGGTCACAAAGAGTCGTGGACTCGTGGTCAAGTCACTTTAATTTTTATAATCATGGATACAAGTAAAAAATAGGTGTTTTGTTAATTTATGTACGTAGTAGGTACATAAAAATACCTATATTAAAATAACAAAATCAATTTTTCTTTTACGTCTTCTCCTGAAACGCGTTACCACTTCATCTACCTACTTCAATGGGTACGTTTTTTTAGTGTGGAAAAGTGTCAGTCTGGTTAGTCGTTCTTCAACCATTAAAGCTCTTAGCCACGATTTGATTCTTCGAAGTGCTATAACCCTTATCCAGGGGGATAAAGCTTTGAACAATTTTCGGTGGATGGACGACTTAGAATCAGAAATGAGATTTGAAGTAGATGAGCGTCTCAAGCGAGACAGAATGGTGGAAGAGCAGGAGGGAGGCGCGAGCGTAGCGAGCGCGAAATTTTTTAAAGATTTTGGGGGTGGCAAAAATATTGTCATTGGGAGGAAAGAGTATAAAATACTGTTTTACTTGATTCGAGAAGAGATCCGCTTACTTTTATCTTGGTAGACATCAATCCTCCACTTCCTGAACCAAGCGCCTAAGACAGAGGTTCGGAAGATGTGACTGACTCGACAAGGATAAACGATTATTCTTACGAAAAAAATTATTGGTGTGTACTTTGTTTTGTTTATATTGGCTAATGAGTTTTTGTGGTCTATTAAAAGTGTACCATTCTGACCCAACCTTGTAAGGGATAAATCGATTAACACTGCGATACGTAAATATTTACTTAACTATAAAACGTAAAAATATGTTAGTATGTACTCAGTTTTTTTATTGCCTCGGAAACAGCCAGAGCCCGAAAGTCTGACAACCAGTCATACTAAGGGATATCTCGTTGTACCCAGTACTAACTGTGTTGTGCAGTGTGCACTGTGTGCAGGACAAGAAAGCAGTCGTTTCATGTTTTTACCTGCATCCAGTTAGACTGGAAACCGACTACAACATAGGTACTCGTAGTTGGGATAACGTATGTGGATCTTTTAACGTGGATTTTTCACCAGCCTATAACACTAGGGATAATGCAAACAATCTAAGGATAGTACCATACAAAATCAGTTAAGGCGTTTAGAAGTTATGGTGGATTATAGAAACTCACAAATAAATATACATGAACCCTAAAAACACTATTTTTTGGGCTGTTGTGTAAAATATATAATAAAAACATTACGTTTAACAATTTTATTTTATTAGTGGTCCACCTAGGTCCTGGACCCAGCCCAGGGGGGGGTCATGACCCCCCTGACCCCCCCCTGGATCCGCGCTTGTATGTTTAAGTCCCATGTAATAGGGGCGAGCCTATTGCCATATTTACCGGGTACAAATTCAGACTCCGTTACTGCTACTGAATCAATTAAAATAAATTACATTTTCTCTTCCGCTGGATGCGAGACGCACGAGCCGGATCAGTGTGGCGATCAGTGTGGCGACACTTGGGGAGGCCTCTATGTTCAAATGATGTTGCAGATGTTTTTTTTAAATCTGGTATGGGCCTACTTTTGAGTTTAATCTCTGCCCTTAGGACAACTTAAGGGCAGAGATGAGGTCAACGATGGAACGAGCTAACCCAGAAGGAGCCTATTGATGATGTTATTTCTTAATTTCCAGCTGAACCAGTAGCCCTAGCCACGTACACGCTCCCCACAGAGCCAACAGTGATAGCCCTGGGCGGTGCCCACGTGTGCTGTGCCAGTGGACCTCTGGCCTGGTTCTACCCACTGGCAGGCGGTGCCGCGGCGCGGAGACAGTATCCCGCTCCTATTGAAGTCATCACGCTGGCTGGGGACTATGCTGCGGCGCTGTTCCAGGGACGAGTTATGTTGCATGTGGTGAGTGTAGACAGGAGTATTTCCAGCTGAACCAGTAGCTCCCCACAGAGCCAACAGTGATAGCCCTGGGCGGTTCCTACGTGTGCTGTGCCAATGGCCCGTTGGCCTGATTTTATCCACTGGCAGGCGGTGCCGCGATGAGGAGATAGTATCCCGCGGACTATGCTGCAGCGCTGTTCCAGGGACGGGTAACGTTGCATGTGGTGGATAGAGCTAGGAGCGTTTTTTTGTTTTAGTTAGGCCCATCTGATGTAGTCTTGCGAAGTTTACTGTAAGGCCAAGATCTGTAAACGTAAACCTTAACTTAGACAGGTTCTCATCTCTATGTTGCAGTTGTAGTTTGACATTTGCAAGGTACTTAGGCTACTTTTATTTGAAAAAGTAATTGGGCTTCCGGGAAAAAATATAAACCCATCAAATTGTTAACAAAAATCCGATTAAAACGGCTCATCTCCGAAACGGCTAGCCATATATCCAACAACAATAGGGGATCGGACAGGGTCAAAATAATATGATTCTGTTTAGTCCGTAAGTTAGATTATCGAAAAATATTGAATACGTGTTTTTTGTTTTATGAAATCAATAAAAAATGACGAAGATAAAACGTGTCAAAGATCTTGGAGTAGGGCTTGAAACGTCACTTGTGTCGTCAAAACGTACTATCATATGACGTCACACGAGTTTTCGAAGCACTGTATCGTCTTTATTTTAAGTTTACGTGAAAAAAGAAAAAATACGTGTCCAATAATTTTAGGAAATCTATCTGACGGACTAATTAGTTTTTTTTTGTCCGATCCCCTATTTATAATAGATCACCTATTTACACACAGATCGATCAAGCAGACCCAACCCAACCGGAGAAGGATGCTATAATGTTTCCGGAGCCCCACATGCAGGGAGCCAAGATCGTTGACATACACCTCACCAGCGATTTTTTTATATTCGTCACTGATGTAAGTATTACTGAGTTTGCTAGATGAAATCTGATGGATGAATGAGGTCTATGATGGAACGAGTGTGCCCAGAAGATGCTTGCTCACTCTTGTTTTAAAGGCAGACGGTTTCTTAGTAACTTTAACTTTAAAAACTCATAGATAAATACCTTAACTTAAATATATATATACCAATAACATTACGAAAACCAACCAAACATTACCAAAACGTTGCAGTAGGCATTAAGGCTTACAATGGTGCGCCTAGGGACCAACAATACGACAAGCCCATAAGGCGAGCAGACTGTTTAGTACCCTAAGGCAAGTCAAGCTTGTATGAAAGTACCGCCACTAAACGTTTGCTGCCGTTTTCATGGCGTTACATTAAACCAGACGCTATTCTTTTCTGATTAATTTTGTTGCGGGCTCCAAAACAGTTCAATAGAGGATCGGACTGACTAAAAAAAATATTTTTCTCAAAAATGGTATGTAATGTTGCCTTAGCATCTCTAAAAAGTATCCAGAAAGTGAACTTTACCAGAGACTTATTCACAACTGTCCAGTAAGAAGCGAGATTTTAAACTTGGAATCTCCTACTGTCCAGTAAGTAAGTTTTCTCAAAAATGGTATGTAATGTTGCCATAACATCTCTAAAAAGTATCCAGAAAGTGAACTTTACCGGAGACTTATTCACAACTGTCCAGTAAGAAGCGAGATTTTAAACTTGGAATCTCCTACTGTCCAGTAAGTAAGTATGTAATTTACTTACTGGACACTAGGTCATCCTCTTTAGATCTGTCTAGAAAAAAAAACATAGTACCAGACACAGATTAGAGTTTAGCCATTATAACATGGTTATAGAAGGGAGGTTCCAAATATATATCTGTCATTTTATGAGATACATATATTTTTGGAACCTTAAACAGCCATTTTATACGTTGCGTTTTGTACTTAGTAATGTTGTAGAAGTATAGTGTGGGATTTTATGATTGTATTTAGTAATTTCAGTTTATTAAAAAGTTTTTTCTAAAGTTGTTTCCTAAACTGCCTCGTTGGTCTAGTGGTCGCAAGCTCGACTGCAAAGCGTGAGGTCCTGGGTTCGATTCCGGGTCGGCCAAAAAGTGCTATTGTGTTTTTCACATATGAATGTAACCTTCAATATTAATTAAACGAATTTGTTGTTAAACTTTCTTTAATTTTTGAGAAAAGCATTATACAAACCTCAACCAGTAAGAAAGCCATCCTGGCCTCGTATATAACCAGACCTCACCTGCGGTTCGGTCCGGTTAACTCATACTTGGCCAGGAAGGCTTACTTACTGGATTCTGCAGTAATGTACTAATGTAATTTACTTTTCACTTCTCTCGCTCTAAAATGCGTCTTTATGTCGTGCGTAGGCGACATAAAGTCGCGTTTTATGCTCTAGAGCATAAAGTAAAATCTTCGTCGAAGACCAAGGTAATCGGCACAGGTAATCGGCCCAACAGCCACAGGAACAACTTCAACTGTAGAATAACCTCTATATTTTAATTCGTTTCGTTAGTATTCTAAGAACAAGGGATTACTGCTTTTCATTACGAATACAAGGAAACTTGATGGGAATAGGCTTCCCTCAATTAACTAAATCGCTTGATGGCAATAGGCTTGTTCTTAATTAGGTTTGTTGATGGCAATAGGCTTGCTCCTAATTACAACATTTGTTGAGAATTGGCTTACTCTTAATTACATTGATTTATGGCAATAGGCTTGCTCTCAATTACCTGAATCAGTGGATGGCAATAGGCTTGCTCCTAATAAGATTGGTTGATGGTAATAGGCTTTTCCTGATTACATCGGTTGATGGCAATAGGCTTGTCCCTAATTACATCATTTGATGGCAATAGGCTTGCTCCTAATTATATTGGTTGATGGCAATAGGCTTGGTCCCAATTACATCAGTTGATGGCAATAGGCTTGCTCCTAATTACATTGGTTGATGGCAATAGGCTTGCTCCTAATTACATTGGTTGATGGCAACAGGCTTGCTCAAAATGTTTTTATAACTGAGCAGTATGAGTAAGTCAGGTGTTATGTCAAGTTTCCTACTGAAAAAAAAAAAAAAGTATATTGGCGAGAACCATAATTATTTTTACAATATTATTACCTATTTACAAGTTGCTGTTTCATTTCCTCGCAATCGAAGTGAAAAGTAGAGTGTAAAACTCGTCCATAAAACCCATTTTACTCTCTACTTTATATCCATCCTCGCTCGCAAGCTCGCATCGGATGGATAAACGTCTCGCGCAAAATGGTGCGTTTTATGCACTTGGTGTACAATCTACTATTTCACTCCTCTCGCTCTAAAATGCGTCTTTATGTCGTGCGTAGGCGACATAAAGTCGCGTTTTATGCTCTAGAGCATAAAGTAAAATCTTCGTCGAAGACCAAGGTAATCGGCATAGGTAATCGGCCCAACAGCCACAGGAACAACTTCATTGAATAACCTCTTTAATTTAATTCGTTTCGTTAGTATTTTAAGAACGAGGGATTACTGCTTTTCATTACGAATACAAGGAAAGTTGATGGGAATAGGCTTCCCCCAATTACCTAAATCGTTTGATGGCAATAGGCTTGCTCCTAATTACATCATTTGATGGGAATAGGCTTGCTCTCAATTACCTAAATCAGTGGATGGCAATAGGCTTTTCCTAATTACATCGGTTGATGGCAATAGGCTTGTCCCTAATTACATCATTTGATGGCAATAGGCTTGCTCCTAATTACATTGGTTGATGGCAATAGGCTTGGTCCCAATTACATCAGTTGATGGCAATAAGCTTGCTCCTAATTACATTGGTTGATATCATTAGGCTTGCTCCTAATTACATTGGTTGATGGCAATAGGCTTGGTCCCAATTACATCAGTTGATGGCAATAGGCTTGCTCCTAATTACATTGGTTGATGGCAATAGGCTTGCTCCTAATTACATTGGTTGATGGCAATAGGCTTGCTCAAAATGTTTTTATAACTGAGCAGTATTTATGTCAAGTTTCCTACTGAAAAAAAAAAAAGTTAATTGACGGGAACAATAATTATTTTTACAATATTTACAAGTTGCTGTTTCATTTCCTCGCAATCGAAGTGAAAAGTAGAGTGTAAAACTCGTCCATAAAACCCATTTTGCTCTCTACTTTATATCCATCCTCGCTCGCAAGCTCGCATCGGATGGATAAACGTCTCGCGCAAAATGGTGCGTTTTATGCACTTGGTGTACAATCTACTATACTGGACACTAGGTCATCCTCTTTAGATCTGTTTAGAAAAAAAAACATAGTACCAGACACAGATTAGAGTTTAGCCATTATAACATGGTTATAGAAGGGAGGTTCCAAATATATATCTATCTCTCTTTTTGGTATGACATTTTATGAGATACATGCATATATTTTTGGAACCTTAAACAGCCATTTTATACGTTGCGTTTTGTACTTAGTAATGTTGTACAAGTATAGTGTGGGATTTTATGATTGTATTTAGTAATTTCAGTTTATTAAAAAGTTTTTTCTAAAGTTGTTTCCTAAACTGCCTCGTTGGTCTAGTGGTCGCAAGCTCGACTGCAGAGCGTGAGGTCCTGGGTTCGATTCCCGGGTCGGCCAAAAAGTGCTATTGTGTTTTTCACATATGAATGTAACCTTCAATATTAATTAAACGAATTTGTTGGTAAACTTTCTTTAATTTTTGAGAAAAGCATTATACAAACCTCAACCAGTAAGAAAGCCATCCTGGCCTCGTATATAACCAGACCTCACCTGCGGTTCGGTCCGGTTAACTCATACTTGGCCAGGAAGGCTTACTTACTGGATTCTGCAGTAATGTACTATAACAGATTAGTTATTAAGAGATAGGTACATGCATAATTCATATAATAATCAGGGTTGAAAAAAAAAACAGTGTTTTTTTACATTTTATAAAACAAACAGTTAAAAATGTTATAAACAGGTGTTTTTTTTGTTTTTTTTTTTCGTAAGTTAGTTATCATCCATTTTTAAGCCTTATATAATTCATTTTTATACTATTTTAAAAACTGCATGACAAAAATTGATCTTAATTCAATACATTCTGTATGTTCTGACGTTGATTTTTAGTGGGGAAATCACCTAAACTTCTCTTAAAATAAGGGGAATAACCAAAACATAAGGTTCTGGGAATTCCCCGGGGGACTTTACCGATGGAGTGTACAAAATAAGCGGACTTGCTTTCTGATTTTTCATTTCACAATAACACAAAAACATTTGGATTTATTCATTCTGATGTACGAAACTATCTTGGTAACGAGAAAGCTGCAAAACTTGTCACAGTTTTTAAATACCTTAATAAAAAAATATAAATGTTGTCTAATCTGCTTATTAACCAACAAATATGATTGTACGTGGTCGTTTTATAATAAAAATTGTTAACTATTGCTTAAGGATTTTAAATATTAAAAATTGTACATGTTTGAATGCGAAGTTAAAAAGCGACTTTAATTATTTTAAAAAAATGTTTAAAGTTTTAATCAACTTTAAACATTTTTTTAAAATAATTAAAGTCGCTTTATAAAAAAAAAGGAAAAAAATAACTAGTACTTATTCATTTATTTTTGCAATTAAAATTTGTTTTAATTTTTTATAACGTTTTAAACATTGTTTAAAACATGTTTTAAACATTGTTTAAAACATGTTTTAAACAATGTTTAAAACTATGCTTACTTTTAATTTTTCTGGGTAAATACCAGTTTCAATAGACAGAATTAAAATGTTACTCTGAGACTTCGTCGAGCTTTATTGTCTCGGCTTTTCTAGTGGTTGCCACTGTTGATTCTAGCGCACAGGAGTTGCAGTGTTTTGGGAATAGTGTGGAGGGGTCTAATAAATAAAACAGCCGTATTGTTGTCGATTACGATACCTTTACTCACATCACAAACCTATACTTGTTTTGCCTACCCCACCCCCAGCAAGGCCACATCGAGTACTTCGGCGTAGAGGAGTGGCGTACATGCGCACGTTACCGCCACACGTGCGGCGTGCGCGGCGTGCACTGCGACATTGGCGGCGCGCGCACGTGCGTGGCGGACGAGCGCAGGCGCGTGCACGTCTACTGTCCTGCGGCTGACGATGTCTGTGCGCTTACTAGAACTGCTACTGCTGATGTCAGGTAATATATACCCTCGATATAAGTGTTCGGTCTAATTCAATTCGTTAGCATCCACAGACAATGGGTAATGACAACGAAAAGAGATAAAACAAAAAACTAGTGAGTTTTGTTGGATAATTTAATTCAACCCTGTAATAACCTATAATGTACCTACTGCTATAATAATAATAATATGTCATCATCCACATTTCCCTTCACAGTTTTGAAGTACGTGATGAAAGAATAAACCAGTGCTTTTAGCTTCAAAAAAGTTAAAAAAGTAAAGAAAATGATAGTAGGATGAAACCCAATGAAAAAGGTAGAGAATATAACAAAAGTTAATGGAAAAATAAATTACGGTCGATCTGAGGTCGGGAAGTGGGGGTGGGGGGGTGTTTTAAGGGGGAAAAACGTTTTACCTCGATTTCCAACTGTCGAGAATATCAGCCGTGCCGAGCGACCGCGGCGCCCGCGGTCGCCCGGCACGGCTGATATTCTAGAAAATAGAGATTTTAAGGAACAAAACGCTCACTGATTTTTTAAAAAAAGCAGATATTTTGACGGGTGAATTTTCAATTGAAAATATGGCTGATTTTTCGATATTAAGTTAATACCTGACTTTACTATCTATCCTTTTTTCCATCTCAAAAAAAAAAAGTTTTAAATACCAGGAGGTATTGAAAACTTTTTTTTTGAGCCTCTTCTCCTGGTAGTTTGTGCCGTAGTTGTACCCTAAATTGTGTGATAGAACGAATGAGAAACTTGAGTCCTGCTGGTTTTACGATTTTGTAACAGCCTTTATCGTAGAACTAGTGGGAATGATCCATTCAAATTCAAACTACCTTACAAAAGTAGAAACTACGTGAAGTTGTCATTATGCGAATTTGTCATTGTGAGAAGTTGACGTTATGAGAGTTTGTCATTTTGAGAAATGGACAATTTGAGAAATAGTCATTATGCGAAAATGACATTTTAAGAAGTTGAGAAGTGGACATTTTGCGATCGGTTGTCATATTGCGAAGTGGACGTTATGAGCTGATACGAAAAAACTTACAGTGTGTTTGGGATATAAAGAAGTAACTATTCACCAAATTTATTAATTATTTATTTTTATTTCAATATATTACATTTGCATGCCATACTAAGGCAGAATGTACATGGATCCTATTGTATAATGTCAACAACTTATTTTGATGTACCTACATTCTAAGCAAATAAAGATTCTATTCTATTCTATGTATTCTATTCGTAAGAAAAAAAGTGAAAGATAAAAATAAAAAACCAAAAACTTGGTTTTTTGAATTTTTCACATACATTTTGAGGTTATGTGAAAAAAGTGCAAATGCAAAAGTTGTAGAGCTTTTTATTACCTACAACTTGGCAGTTGCACTTTTTTCCATAGGACTTTTAGTTTTGCCGGAAATCGAGATAAACCGTTTTCCCCCTTAAAAACCCCCCCACCCCCACTTCCCGACCTTAGATCGACCGTAATTAATTTTTCCTTTAATTTTTGTTATAATCTCTACCTTTTCCATTGGGTTTCATCCTACTATAATTTTATTTATTTTCAAAAATTAAATACCCTGGTCTAGAACCTATACAAAGCCTGAATTTATGTAAAAACAGTGGCTTCAAACTCAATCAACAATTCGTGATTCAATTTATCATTTAGCTATCGATTTGGTAGTCTTTTGCACGTCTGCTAACTTTTCAATAAGTTTCATAATAATAAAACTAAAATCTCCTCTTCCAGGGGTATAATCTGGGACATCTGCCTCTCCGACCGCAACGTGTTCATAATCTACACGGACGAGGCGATAGAGACGTACTACTACTCGGCCAACTCTATCAACGGATCACATATCGATCTAGTGCGCACGACGCCACTCTTGGCCTCGCAGATCCCGCTCATACTGTTCTCTGGAGACGTCTACTGCTACGCTACTGGAGGGGCGTAAGTCTCTTTAAATATATTTTAGAAGTTTGTAACGTGTTCATAATCTACACGGACGAGGCGATAGAGACGTACTATACTACTCGGCCAACTCTATCAACGGATCACATATAGATCTAGTGCGCACGACGCCACTATTGGCCTCGCAGATCCCGCTCATACTGTTCTCTGGAGACGTCTACTGCTACGCTACTGGAGGGGCGTAAGTCTCTTTAAATATATTTTAGAAGTTTGTAACGTGTTCATAATCTACACGGACGAGGCGATAGAGACGTACTACTACTCGGCCAACTCTATCAACGGATCACATATAGATCTAGTGCGCACGACGCCACTATTGGCCTCGCAGATCCCGCTCATACTGTTCTCTGGAGACGTCTACTGCTACGCTACTGGAGGATCGTAAGTCTCTTAGTTTTTTAAACGTGTTCATAATCTACACGGACGAGGCGATAGAGACGTACTATTACTCGGCCAACTCTATCAACGGATCACATATAGATCTAGTGCGCACGACGCCACTCTTGACCTCGCAGATCCCGCTCATACTGGTCTCTGGAGACGTCTACTGCTACGCTACTGGAGGGGCGTAAGTCTCTTTAAATATATTTTAGAAGTTTGTAACGTGTTCATAATCTACACGGACGAGGCGATAGAGACGTACTACTACTCGGCCAACTCTATCAACGGATCACATATAGATCTAGTGCGCACGACGCCACTCTTGACCTCGCAGATCCCGCTCATACTGGTCTCTGGAGACGTCTACTGCTACGCTACTGGAGGGGCGTAAGTCTCTTTAAATATATTTTAGAAGTTTGTAACGTGTTCATAATCTACACGGACGAGGCGATAGAGACGTACTACTACTCGGCCAACTCTATCAACGGATCACATATAGATCTAGTGTGCACGACGCCGCCCTTGCCCTCGCAGATCCCGCTATAATGATAAGGCCCTTGATACAAGGTCATTTTTCCTCTACAGGGTGATAAAAGTTGCGTTGGACTCCCACAATACGAGTGGTCTAGCAGAGAAGCGTCTAGCGAACCAACGCCGCCATATTGAAAAGCTGTTGCTTCTGAGACGGTTCAGCGAAACTTGGCTGTTCGGAGATCCATTGTCAAACGATATTCAACTTAACGTAGTTATTATACGGTCTAATTTCTTCTATAGGGTATCCCCAAATCAATTTTTGTCCACAAATATAGATTTGTTTTTCTCTACAGTGTAATAAAAGTGGCGTTAGACTCCCACAACACGAGCGGCCTAGCGGACGCCGATACAGAAAAGCGTCTAGCGAACCAACGACGCCATATTGAAAAGCTGTTGCTTCTGAGACGGTTCAGTGAAGCCTGGCTTTTCTGTGACGCTGTTGATGAACCGGATCTGTGGAGGAAGATGGGAGAAGCTGCTATTGCTGAGCTGAATGTGGAGTTTGGTGAGTTGGGTATTCTTCTGTATAAAACACTAGCTGACCCACGCAACTTCGTCTGCATCACATAAATATGTATAGCTTTTTTTTTTTTTTTTTTTTTTGGTGGGTGGAAAATCATCGAATGACCCCCCCCGCTCTTGGGCAGAGCGAAGGGGAGTGTCAGACTTCTACTGACTAAAAACCGAACCCATGTTCCTTCTTTGCCCTTGCGCCGAGGCCACGTAATCTAGTACAAAAATCCGCGGCCCCGACGGGGAAATATGTATAGCTTATAACCTTTCTCGATATCGACTATCCGACATAAATTAAGCTAAATCGTAACAAACAAAAATCTTATCTCTCCTCTTTATTATAATAGTTCAGATGGTATAAATTAGCTTCGATTATATTAGTGTGAATTACTATAGGTATCTCTTACTGTTAAATATACTATAATACTCTATACTTGTAAACATTATGATGCAGTAAATATTTTGAATTTGAATTTCCCGGAGGCCAGCCAGAACCCCCGTACCTACATTGCGACGCGCGAAATATTTTGCCGCGCGGATATTTTTACATTGCGATATCTTCTAAGATATTTGTTTAAACTGTATAGAGTAAAGGGCACAAATATTCTATATTAAATTTCCGTTCCAAAAAAACACATTTATTTAGATATAGATTAATACCATATGGGTTAAATAAGCTTCGCAAAAAATAATTCTTTTTAACTTAACAGTTTAACTGTAAAAAAAGGTTACAGTGAGTCAATCTTAACAGATAGATATATGCTGTCGCGGACTTTTTTTTAGAACTTTTAAAGAGGAACAATTCCTTCATACATGATATTAGCGTAACTTAAACCGTTTTCGCAGCGCTCTGCTGGAAGAAGCGGAAGCTCTCAAAATGGAAATACCTTTTCCCGTTTTTGTAACATTTTTCATTTATGCTCCGCTCCTATTAGCCGTAGCGTGATGTTATATAGCCTATAGCCTTCCTCGATAAATGGACTATCTAACACAAAAATAATTTTTCAATTCCAACCAGCAGTTTCTGAGTTTACCGCGTTCAAACAAACAAACAAACAAACTCTTCAGCTTTATAATATTAGTATAGATTAGCTCTTCTTTTTGAAAGTATAAAAAAAAACAAATTGAAGTGCTCCTTGTGAGGGGAGTATTAGCGATAGTAGTAAAGTAAGTATGTAGTAAGTTTTGTGACATACAACTTATCGAATCCACACCTAATCCATAGTATAAAAAGGGGAAGTAGAGTATCTCCGGCCCAATCCGCGACATAATTACCTACCGTACTTGCCTGTCTCAGGGTTGTCACTTTCAGCTAAATTTTAATAAAGTGCCTAAAAATTGGCAAGGGCCGGGAAGTTGTATTTATTTATTTGTGTTGTCTGAGTTTCATTGAGATGTATGTACAGCATGTTACTTACATTTTTTTTTGTAAAAAAATAGTAAGGCTGTTCACAGCATACATCTACTTACCAAGTTTCAACTATGTAGTCCTAATAGTTTAGATTTTATAACTGTAAGTAGGTATATAGGTACTTAGTTACTATACCTACCTACAATACTGAGAAACCGGCATGACTAAACGTAAACAAAGCAATAGCGGCATATCATCAAAAGTACCTAATACATTCTAGTGGGAAAGTAGGCCTGCCTACTTCGTCTGTCTGATAGAAAACTAATACCAACAACAAAAAAATAAGTAGGTATCTCTTCATCAAGTATAAATTACTTGCTAAAATAAAGACTTGCTTACCTTTCCTGTTCAGTAGGTAATCTGAACATACTCAACTCTGGAATCGATGATTTGTTTAGACACCCAAACACACAGCAATAACTTCTGCGATTATCAGACATTTTTCATTCGAAAAGCCGTGCGTGACGCGCGAACCTTGTGCGGTGTTAACCTTGACTGGCTCAGTGCGAAATCAACCGAGATTTTGTTTGAGTGTGCGTGCGGCGACCGTAAAGATACTAGGCGCACACTTACAAGCCGCGCGCGGTGCGTTTGTATGAAGATACCCTACTTCTCCTTTTTATACTATGCCTAATCGAAGCGTGTGTGCTTACGGGGCCTGTATAAGGCCCGTTTTCCACCAAAGCGATGAGGAGCGGAGACGAGAGATGTGCGGAAATCGGTTAATCCCATTAGCTTATAGAATTTACTTCTGTTCGGTCTTTCGCCCTTCCTATGATTGGTCGAATTTGGCACATCTCCTCTCCGCTTTGTTGGAAACCGGGCCTGGAGTATGTCTAACTTTTCTTATTTGATGTTATATACAGCGATTCGTGTCTTCACAAGACTGAGTGACGTCGCGATGGTCTGGGCGTTGGAAGATGCATCACATATTGAAGATTTGTCCATATTGTGGTAAGTTTCATGCTTATCTTTTCTTGGTTAACAAAATTGGTTTCTTCTAAACTAAAATAACATCACACCTGTAATCCCCGAAGAGTTAGGCAGGGTGTACGCCTACATTTGGCCAGTTATGTTTAAATTCCATGTAAAAGGGGGCGAGCCTATTGTCATCAATAGATGACAAATCCAGATTACGTGGTTGCTACTAAGAAATTGCTGAAAGAAATAGCCAATAACACTTTCCCCGACCCGGAAATCGAACCCAAGCCTTCACGCACAGCAGTCGCGTTTGCGACTACTAGACTAACAATGCAATCTTCATCTTTAATTTAAAGAATATGTCATATATAAGGTCCCATTAAAATAGGTGGACAAATTTTAACACAGCGTTCAGTAGGTCTAACCAAACATATTTAAACAAAAAAAAACATTAAATAAAATGTTTTTTTTTTAACTTAAAATAATAAATTGCCGGCACTATAGAACAAACTCATCCTTAATGAGTAGGTACATATATGCGATTTTCTTATTATTTTTTTCCATCGTCCTTATTTTGGTCCACCTATTTTAATGGAACCTTATACGATCCCATTAAAATAGGCGGACAAATTTTAACACAGCGTTCAGTAGGTCTAACCAAAGTTAACCAAACATATCTAAACAAAAAAACCATTAAATAAAATGTTTTTTTTAACTTAAAATAATAAATTGCCGGCACTATAGAACAAACTCATTCTTTATGAAAAAAAAAAAAAAAAAAAAAAAAAAATTTTATTTCAATTACAAAATTGGCATTTCGAAACAAATAATTGGAGATCACCTTTTAAGCAAGGAATTGCTTGTATTAGGAGACTCCGCACTTCCACTTATAATTTTTATGCAATTGAAAATATGTAGACAATGTAAACATGCAAGACTAAAACTAAAGTAGACAAAAAATAAAATAAAAGAAAGGGTAATTTAAAATTAATACAAATGGCTCTGCAAATTAATGAGCGTTATGTAGAGAAAATAAAATAAAAAATAAAAATAGCCAGAAAAAGCCAAAACGCGCGTGTATGTGTGATAAGTGTGTCCCGAGTGAGTGTGTGGTGAGTGTGTGTGTGGTGAGTGAGTATGGGTTTGAGTGTGAGTAGTGAGTTGGTGTGGTGTGTGAATCTTAATAATGATCGCTAAGTAAACTTCAAGTGAACCAAATTGAATTTACTGATACTACTAATTTAATCGGATTTAATCGGATTAGCCCTGCGACAATGTCTTGGGATCGAAAGAAAGAATAAGTCTTCTTTCACCAACCATGCGCACAACAATATAAATGTAACCAATTTGGCTATTGCAATGTAGATACAATAGTCTCAACATCATCGTAAGTTTTGGTTTTAAGCCAATCTGTAACAACTTTTTTACAGTCCCGTAGCTTCATGGAATGTATAAGTAATTCTTTATTCAGCAAGTTGTATAGATGAGCTGATTGTCTTGAGTATTGCCTTTTAGCGAAAGCAGACCTAACCCTGACAGTTGGAGCGACTAGGTAACTCCTTCTGCTTTTAGGCTTAGAGGGTTCATATGGGAGCGACGAGTGTTTTTTTAGAATAAGTTGAAGCAAATAAAGCTTTCTTACGGACAAAAGGTCAGACAGAAGGTAGAGACTGCGGGTGGGGTACCTATAGGGCTTAAAGAACATGACCTTAAGTAAGGTTCTCTGCGCCCTCTCAAGTTCCAAAAATTTTATCTTAGTTGTCCCTCCCCAGCAAGATAGACAGTACATAAGGATAGATTGGGCCAGTGATATATATACTTGCTTAAGAAGTTGCTTAGAAGCCGCATGTCGTAGTGTTTTAAAAGTCCATATCAGCTTCCTAACTCTTTTCATAATAAGTTCGGTGTGCATATGCCAGGACAGGCGCTGGTCAATCATAACGCCTAGATACTTAGTGTGCTGTAACCTGTCAATTTTTAAGCAAGAGCAGTCTTGAGTTGGGGGGTTGGGACAGTTGTGAATTTTTATTTGGAAATCTTGAGACGGTTGCGAGTTATTATACTTGGTAAAGCATATATAGTTTGATTTGGTGACATTTAATGTAAGGAGACTATGGTTTAGCCAGGCTGCTATTTTCGCAAGGCTACATTCGGCCAATCTAGTAACGTTAGCCCAAGTCTTAGCAGTGAAGACAACGGCAGTGTCGTCGGCGTATGAAAAAATGAGTCCGCCGTCAATCTTCATGTTGCAGAGATTATTTATGAGTAGGTACTTAAATGCGATTTTCTTATTATTTTTTTACCATCGTCCTTATTTTGGAGGCCTGAATGATTTCTGAAATTTTGTCCACCTATTTTAATGGGACCTTATATACTTATGGGCCAAGAGAGAAATCTTTCGTTCAAGACAAAATGTCCTAAATGAAAACTGTTTTGTCCAGCGGCATGCTCTGCGCCTGCCTGTGCAAGGGCGACGCGGCGGGCCGCTGGCTGGAGAGCTCGGCCGCAGGAGCCCTGCCGGCGCTGGAGCTGCAGGCCGCGCGCGGGGACTGGGCGCGGGCGGCGGAGATAGCGGCTGTCAGCTGTCCTGCTAAGGCGCCTGCCATCACTCTACATAGAGCGCAGCACTTGGAGCTCACGTATGTCATTTACACTTGTTGAGACAACAAGTGTAAATTATGATGATACTAGCTTTTGCCCGCGACTTCGTTCGCGTGGAATAGTGACTTCCGGCAGATTTTTGGTTTATCTCGCGAAAAAAAAAAAAAAAAAAAACTATCCTATGTCCTTTCTCAAGTTCCAAACTATGTCTGTACCAAATTTCACACAAATCGGTTCTGTAGTTTAGGCGTGAAGCAAAGACAGACAGACAGAGTTACTTTCGCATTTATAATATTAGTTAGGATAGGATGAGTATTTTGATAATTGATCGATTCACGAAAACACTTATTTGATTCTGTTTTACTTATTACTTTTATTCAGTTCATTAATAACATATTATTTTGTGTGCAAACCATGAACAAAGGGGAAGTAACATTACAGAAAAGTAAGGTTATCAGCCTAAAATAAATATGAATGTATACCAGTTAATAACGTTGATATTCGAACATTCACACTGTTTTTCGTACTCCTCCACTATTCCTTTCTTATTATTCCGTTGGGGGGGGATTCAAGACAGTTAAATCGTTTCTTCGTCGAGCTTCATTGTCTCGGCGCTTTTCTGTTGGTCGCCGCTGTTGTTTCTGAAATTCAGGAGTTACAGTGGTTTGGAAATAGGGGACGGGCTTGTTCCAGAATAAAATAGCACACGTATGTACTTGTTTGTTACGGAACTCTAGGCCTTATTCACACTAGTCTATCGCTTAGAATGCAACATCTAATGAGTCTAAACACTAAACAGTCTAATAAACTAAACTTCTGGAGTTGCCAGATCGATTGTACCTAGAAGTAGTAGGTACAACAGTTTGAGATGGGTGTCCTCCAATTTATCTTCAAAATCCTTAGTAGAATCCTTATATTATTAACCTGGATGTAGTTGAAAGTAGCTGAACTGTAAATCCTATTCATTGCTTTACACAGACTGATATCTAAAACACCCAGATATTGGTCTTATGATTGCTTGATCTTTGAATAACCAATTGTGACAAACTAAAACTTCTCATAACCTACATTTATTAAGAAGACTGAATAACTTTTAATTTTATAACAGTGCCGACTACCACGAAGCCCTAACAAACTACGAAAACAGCCTCATATCAGAAAACCAAGACG
This sequence comes from Diarsia dahlii, assembly GCA_949775195.1. NCBI lineage: Eukaryota > Metazoa > Arthropoda > Insecta > Lepidoptera > Noctuidae > Diarsia > Diarsia dahlii. The sequence continues at coordinate 18,677,549 of OX459199.1, forward strand.
ATATTAAAACTAAAGAACACAACGACAAATGCGAAGCAGGCATCGCACGAATGTCGATACGATGTGGTGACGTCATGAGAGGTCTCACAACTGCCATGAAACATTCCCACGACATTATGCTAGTCAAAGAATGTGCACAATTACTCGAAGAAGAAAAACAGTACAGTCATGCAGCAGCGTTATACGACCAAGCAGGAAACACTGAAAAAGCCGCGTCCCTGTATATCAAACTAAAATCCTGGCTCAAAGTCGAGGCCTTACTCCCGAAGATCAACTCCCCAAGCATACACATACAGTACGCCAAAGCTAAAGAAGCTGAAGGCAGATATCATGATGCTTTAAAATCTTACCTAAAAGCACAAGATTACGAAGCAGCGATACGTCTCAATCTAGACAAGCTAGATGATATTGATGAAGCCGTCAACTTGGTTCAAGAAACGAAGTCTATACAGGGAGCGAAAATGGTTGCGAACTATTTCCAAAACAGTGATGACCCTACATCTGCTATCAAATTCTTAGTCATGTCTCTGTGTTATGACGAAGCTTTTCAGTTAGCAAGGAAGAATGGGAAACTCCACTTATATGGAGAAATATTGATACAGACTTCTCAGGCGAGACCAGAGGATTTTAAAAGTTTGGCGTTGCATTTTGAAGGCGAGAAGAATCATTTGCTTGCGGGGAAGTTCTATTTCCATGCGGGGGAGCATAGTAAGGCGATGGGTCATTTGTTGAGGAGTGGAGGGTCGGAGGAAGAGGAGAGTGAGGCGATCAGTATCGCTATAGATGCGGCTGCGGCCAGTGATGATGAGAGGTTGACTAGGAGGTGAGTTGGGTTCTCTGTTACTTTAATAAAACCTATTAAAATGAAATCAGTAGGCCCATGTCGATAGAGCTAATACTGTGTAAAAGACTCATCATTCTTCTGCCTTTATCCCAAATTATTTACGTCACCCTCTTTTCAAACATTCATATTTCACATAGACCAGTTCCATTCTCAGGGCTCATTCACACTGGGTCCGTCAACGAACATTCGTCAAAAAAGACGATTTGTATTGACGGATGAACGTTCACATTGCATACGGAATCGAGTTTTTTCACGATTCATCTAAATATCCGAATAGATGTTCACACTGAATTCGTGATTCAGACGTGGTCTTGGAAGAACTACGTCATAACGATTCGTGATTTAAAACTGAAGGTTTTTGAAAAAGACGAAACTTCATTTAAGACGTATCCGTCATTTTTCACGATTCCTTAGTAGTGTGAATGAGCCGTCATTTATACTTCACTTACGGCATCGTCCTCTTTCCTCCGCATTCCACGACAGTCGTATTAATAAATAAAATAAAATAAAAAAGCCTGTTTATTCCTTGCTTCTATTTCAGTGATTAAACTTAATTTATATTTGGAATGTGTTAGTGGGTTAGTTTCCTGTATTAAATGTAGTTTAGTTGTCTTCTTTTGCAAGGACCCCAGATTGGGTAAAGGCCTCCTCCAAAGCTGTCCAAGTGTCTCTGTCCTTTGCTATTTGACTCCACAGTCGTATTACCACACAACAAATCACCGGTGCCACTTTCAGTCTTTCTCTCATATATTTCTTATTCTATCTTATCATCCTGCTTTCAGCCATATGCCTTTCGTTTTGTAGCACAGCATTCTGATCCAAAAATGTTATATTGTTAAGCGCCCTAATATTAATTTTGCAGACTAATCGAGTTCCTTCTGGGTGAGACCGATGGTACTCCACGGGAACCTCGCCACTTGTTCCGACTGTATATGGCCAAGAGACAGTTTTCTGAAGCTGCCAAAACTGCGGTGAGTTTCATTTATTTAGATACTGTTACTACTTCAGTTAATCTCATTGGTTTGAAAGCTATAAAGGAAAATGTGGCAATAAAATTCAAATATAGCAGGAAAAAAATTATCACTGTGGGTTTTTTTGTTGGTATCTTTTTGTACGGGAAAATAACCCAACTGCGTCATTGTATTATAATTGCTGATTCTGTGAAATCAGCTTACAGGTTACCTAATGCAAGAACACAGGCCTCTCCATCGACTTAGTGGGAGGGAGAGGGCCATAATCCAAGATGCAGGCCTAGAACCTGCTGATGGATTTCACATGTTGTCGAATTTTTGACCATTAGGGCACAGATTACAGATACTACACTCCATACAAAATGTTCAATGCCTACCGCTATAATAGCCTAAACTTTCAAGTCGATAGACGCTGCGAACGAAAATGTACCCTAACCTTATAAACGTAAAGTGAGTTTTGCTTTGTAGATGCACGCCGCCGCGTGGATATTATGAATTGCCAGGGCTGCCTCTGTCGACAAAGATCTTAATAGGGATTTGTAGTATAATTTATAAAATAAAACATGTATTTTTATGTATCAGAATATTAATTGTTTTAAAAAATAAGTATAAAAACGAAATATATAATAGGGTATTTCACCAAAAAAATCTAATTAGTCCGTCTGATAGATTACCAAAAAATAATGGACACGTATTTTTTCTTTTTTCACGTAAACAAAAGATGAAGACGATACAGTGCTTCGAAAAGTCGTGTCAAGTCGTGTGACGTCACAAGGTTAGTACTTTTTTACCCACTAAGTGACGCGAAAAGCCCCCACTCATCTTTGACACGTTTTATTTTCGTCATTTTTTATTAATTTTATAAAACAAAAAAACACGTATCCAATATTTTTCGATAATCTAACAGACGGACTAATTATATTTTTTTGGTGAAATACCCTATTATTTAAAAAGAATAGGTACCTAGTTAATTTTGCTTAGAGGTGTTTTATTTTGATGTAATAATTTTTTTTCCCTTCTTTAAATTCCCGATTGTTAAACTTTAACGCAGAAAATATTCGAAATCGAACAAACAATTTTAATAAGTAATATTGGGGGAAACAAGGGCAAGGGGAGTTAAGTGGGATTTATCATTTAATTAAATAATTGTAGGTAAGTAGGTACATTTTTTCATAACTAAATAAAACTTCTCTTTTCTTCATTCATCTTTTCTCTTGCTGGATCTACATCCATCCACTGCACATAATACACCAGTTATAGCCATTTCTTAGGATTTCAAAACTCACGTCAAGTCGACCGAAATATAATATGCGTATGCACAGACTTAGGCCCAGATTCACAGACCACACTTTGACTTTACTAAGTAAAGTATGATTTTTGGAAAGTAAATAACAGCTTGACAGGACTAAGAAATATATTTTTGCGTGAAAGTAGATCTTTCTATCAAAGTAAAGTCAAAGTGTGGTCTGTGAATCTGGGCCTAAGAAATATATTTTAGCGTGAAAGTAGATCTTTCCATCAAAGTAAAGTCAAAGTAAAGTCAAAGTGTGGTCTTTGAATCTGGGCCTAAGTATTGCGTTTGTACGCGCCGCGCGGCTGTTCACAACCCTCTGCGCTATGGTCTATCGCAGACCGGCGCCCGGTAGGTAGTTAGCGCGCGTAAGTACATGGAGTGTAGTATCTGGTAATCTGTGATTAGGGGTCGTGTCTACGAGCGAGAGATTCGCGGCGATATTATCGCCGTGCCACGTATTTCTATACACTTTCGCTCGCCGCAATTTTCTTGCTCGTCGTGACGGCTCATATGGCACTGAAGGAAAACGAACGAAGACCAAAGAAACTAAAGATGGACTGTGTGCCGTATGTTATGGCTAGAAAGGAGTGTCTGGGTGTCTGGTGAGATGACGAGCGATAGAGAAGTATGGAAGAAAAAGGATCCCAAATGAATTTTGATGCCTCCTGATCAGAAATTAAAACAAAAAAAAAAACACAAAAAACAAAAACGCGCAAAATGTCTAATGAGCAGTAAGTCTACTTAGCAAAATGTCCATGTAGCAAAACGTCCAACTATCAGATGGTCTGTATAGCAGAATGTCTATTTAGCAAATCGTCAGATTCTCAAAATATCTGAATACTCAGGCACAAAATTCAACACACACATTTTCATCGGGAGGGAAATGGACACGTCACTACAATATTATGTACATACAGACTAATGTTTAATACCAAATACAAAAGAGAGCTGCAAAAGCTTGAAGGTCAAAAAGTTAGTCCCTTTGAATTTTTGATAAGGACAGGAGAATGATTATTGATGGATATGCAGCTCCGCATCCCAGCCGTGGGAACGTTACATGCTGATCGTCATCAGCCTATAATGTTCCCACTGCTTGGACTGAGGCCTCCTTTCATGAGAGTGTACTATGATCCACCACGCGGGTCCAGTCCGGGTTGGTAGATGTCAACATGTCGTCAAATATTTTGTTCTAGGATCTATAGATGTTGTTGTTTTGCTTCCACACATTTTTTCTTATCCTTTTGAGAGCATATTGAGATATGGGTTAGGCATATAATTATTGATCGATATCGAAGTCTCTGTTCCAGCAGTAGAACGAACATAACAAGCTAATGTTTAATTTCTAGGTGATAATAGCAGGCGCGGAGTGTCGCGCGGGTAAGTACCGCGAGGCACGCGACGTGGTGCGAGCCATGTGCGTGTCGCTGCGTGCGTCGCGTATGCCCGTGCCCAGGGATATGCGCCACGCCATCGCGCTGCTGCACAGCTATATACTGGTCAGTTATCTTTTATTTTTTCCTTTTCTCTTTTGTTGATTGAAATTTTTCTCTTCCTCTTATGCCTCCGCTATTCTTTTCTGATTAATTTCGTTGCGAGAGCTATATAGTTAAATCGTTTCTCTGGGACTTCGGCGAGCTTCATTGTCTCGGCGCTTTTCTAGTGGTCGTCACTGTTGATTCTGGCTTACAGGAGTTACAGTGATTTGGGATTAGTGTGAAAAAAAAACTCGCTTTACCGTTAAACTATAAGTTAAGTAAAACTAATGTTAAAATGTTCTTTCCTTTCGTATAATTTGTAGGTACGCACACATGTCAAACGCGGTCGTCATGACCTAGCTGCGAGACTCCTGCTACGCACTGCCGCTGATGTCACATTCTTTCCGACACCACAGCGTAAGTATACTTCTACATGAACTGTAATAATTTTTGTTTAATGTAATTGATTGCAAGGTCTGCCAACGTGCAATAGAGCGCAATATCCTAGGTGTGTAGCTAACCGACCATATAACACTACACTGCACTCCAAAACACAAATTAATGACGTTCTTCAAAAAGTCGCTAAGCTAAAGTGGGACTGAGTTGACCACGTCTGCCGTAAGCTCTACGAACTGTGGGCCAAAATAACCACATTGTATAGCCCTGACTCAGCTAGAAAGCGACGTGGTAGACCTCGTAGGTCATGAAGCTACCTTACATAAATAAATAAATGTTGGGACGGGCTGGAAAGAACCAAAGACTAGTGGTCAACATTCTCATTCAACTCAGAATCGAAAGATTTGGAGGTCATGTGGGGAGGCCTTTGCCCAGCATTGGGAAAATAGCAGTAAATTGATTGCAGCCGACTTGAAATTTTTATTTCACAGTGTTTCCATCCAAAATGTTTGTTCCATGATTTCAGATCAAGTGTCGATACTGACATCGACGGTCATCGAGTGCAGTCGCGCTGGGTTGAAGCATCAGGCGTATCACTGGGCTAGAGTGTTGATGCAGCCTGAATATCGATCTCAGGTAACTTTTCGTTAATTTCAATTTTTAGTTTAAACTTTTGAAACTGTTTTAAGTTGTGTGGAATAATTATTGTGTTCTTGTTTTAATTAGACAGTTTTAACCAATGTGACGATAATGGGTTACGTGGCGCAGGTTATATTAGAATAAAACCACGTAATCCTTGTCAACATAAAAAATATATATTAAAAGAGAGTTGGGTACGTTCACAAATCACACACTCAGTAGGCTTTCCTGTGGGGTGCACGTTACTGCCCTGTTAGCTGGCGTGGCGATGACCGCAGCGAGGTGCCACGCTGGATGACAGGGGTGAAGGCCGACAGGTGGTCGCGTCGACCCGGTGATCTTCTCGGCGAGGCCCACGTGGCAAGGATGGCCAACGTGGGAAGTCCGTGCCGAACTTATGGCGCGCACGACGTAACCAAGACGGGCTCGTCTTGTGCTGGCGCGCAGAGAGATGGTGTGTTCCTTAAACCGGAACTTTGGACCCTGGAACATGACGTCCAGCGTGTCACGAGATGACCAAAGGTCAACCCCGCTGATTGGGACACCAAGCCAAGCAAAGCGAGCAGCAATAACAGTGCGCTAATGAAGGTGCTGGTGGATTGTCACAATCAGACGGAGACGCAAAATAACCGCAAAAATACTGGGAAGTGTTGAACAGCAATAAACAAGGAGTCCCTAATACTCCGAATGTTACAAAAAATAAGCTAAAATAACGTTTTGGTTGTTGTCCTAAAAGATTGGAAACAAAAAAATAAAAGATAATAAACAAGTAACAACAAGTAAGGCTAGGTGCAACTAATGTGTACGCATTCGGTATTTAAATTAAAAAATCTCAAAAAAAAGATTTTTCATTAACAAATTTTTGTTGTTGACTGTACTAAGTCCAGATCTAAATTAACGACAAAAATTGTAATAAGTACCGATATATAAATACGGTAAAACAATAAAAAATAAAATCTCAAATATGTCCAATGACTTATGTTTCTGACTGTACTCAATATGGAGACATAACAATATAACAGAAACAATAGTATGAAGTATTGAGTTATATTGACAGTTTAAAATAAAAGCTCAAATAATGTTCAATAACTTATGTTCCTGACTGTACTCATACTATGTGAGACATGACATTATAAGAAACACTAATAAGCGATTAATATTTAGCGCAAACAATAAGGATGGTTGCAGCTAGGCAAGCCAATCTTTGGGCGTTCTGTAAGATTTGCGAAAACGTATGAGAGATTCCAATCTTGCAAAATCTATGGAAATGGCTTCCTTGGTAGGAATTATTCTCTAAGTCCCAGGACTAAACTCCCTGACGTCGGAAATCAATACAAACTTAAAACGATATTTGGTCCTATTTTGGGAATGGCATCTCGTGGGTCATTAGAAGCCATGATAAGGAAATCGTGGCCAATTAATAGCCGTCGTTCAGGTCGATTTTTATGTTAAGCCATGTTTGTATACTGTACCGAGTTTTCTCCGTGCTTCAGAAAACACGTTAAGCCGTTGGTCTTAGCTGCCATTTCTAGATATCAGACAGCCGTTACAGAGAGTCAGTGGGTAATAGTCTTAACAAGGGGTATCGCATTACCCAGTACTAACGGTGTAGTGGAAGTCAGATAGGCAGTCGTTGTCCGATGTTCTTCGAACAACCGGCAGGTCTCTATGTTTTTCTGCTGGCGAATTTGCGTGCCCAGTGTGGCACCGATCCGCTCACGCAAAGCAAGTAGATACTGCTCTAAACGAGACGTGTCGGATAATATCGGGCTGCTTAAAACCGACCCCTCTCAACAAGCTCTACCCGCTAGTAGGTATCGCTCCACCTGCTGTACGAAGGGATGTCGCATGCGCGCTGGAAAAAACATCCCAAGAATCCGATTCCCGACATCCCCTCTACGGCTACACAACTACCCAGAGCAGACTTAAGAGCCGCAAAAGCTTCCTTCGGACCACTCAGGCAGTTCAAGACAGGCCACCTAAAGCCCGCAGCAAGCTATGGCAAGAGAGATGCCCACCACCTCACGACTTCTTGAAGCCCCAAGAACATCTGGGTCCCGGCAGTGAACTGCAGTGGTCTATTTGGAAAGCCCTAAATAGATTGCGCACCTAAGTGGGCCGCTGTAAACATAATCTGGCAAAGTGGGGTATTATTGGTTCCTCTAAAACTGAGTGCGAGTGCGGCGCTCCGGATCAAACAACGCCCCACCTGCTGGAGTGTCCCAGATGTCCTTATACATGCATCCTTAAATTGGCGACCTGAACAGCGCCTCTGCCGCTGCAATAAACGTGGCTACATACTGGGCCCAAACCGTATAATATGGAAGTATACAATCGACACGAAAAGAAGAAGAAGAAGTCGTTCCATATAAAATACTCGCTAAAAAGGCTAGGCTGGATGTTGGCATCGTTGTTTTTATAATTGGACTATTCATCATCGCCCTGCCCTTGTCCATTTCTTTTTCCATTTTTTATAGTCTTCATAAATTGATTGTACGTAAAAAAAACTTGTGGCCTTATGTACTATTCTCACAGTAAAACCACCCACGCTTCTCTTTTTCCCCACCAGATCGACCCCAAGTACGTGAAGAAGATAGAGAGCGTGGTCCGTCACTGTGCGCGCGCGGCCCCGTGCCCCGCGCCCGCAGCGCCGTGCCCGCACTGCGCACGAGCGCTGCCCGTCGCTGAGCTCACGTGCACGCACTGCGAAGCTGACGTGCCCTTCTGTTTAGCTACTGTGAGTTATTTTGTGTAACAGTCTGAGATGGTCAGTCTGGCAACTGCAGTACTTTCACAAGTGATTATGCCTTGTGATTGTGACTGTAGCGTAGGAGTGCAATGCGTCGTTTCGGGAGTTGCTGCGTCGGGCTGCGCGGCGCCGGATGTTACCGGCGGCGAGTGCTGTGGGTGCGGGGGCGCGCGGCGGCGTGTGCCGTGGCGGCGGGTGTGCGGGGCTCCGGGTCGCGGGGCAGCGGTTGCGCGTTGCGGCGTGCATTCGTTATTCCGTGATTCGGGGTCTCGAGCATTCGTTGTTGCGGTTTGCGTCGCTGCGTGCTTTCGTGCGCGCAGTGTCCGTTGTTGCGGGCATTCGGTGGCGTGTGGTTCGGCGTGGTGGCTTTCGGAATGACGTATTGCACTCGTAGTTTCGTTCTTCTTCCGTCCTTCTGACATTCAAAAGTGCCCGTAATGGCTTAATTGAAATAAATGATTTGAGTTTGAGTTTGATGGGTCATCATCATCTTTCCGCCTTGTGTCATGTCACTCTAAGAATCGGTTCAAGAGGCATATTTTTCTAATATGCTCTGTAAACCGTTACCTCTATTATTTACTCTATTTTCTTTCTTAACATTCCGCACGTAATCCGTCTGTTTTCTTTGGTTTTCTTCCTCCATCCAACTACAAACATTTAAATTAATCACTATTCATATCAAATGCTTAATTAACATCCCTTTTCAAAAATATCTATACCCAAACAAATATGCCAAAAATACCTAGGACACTAAGTGAAAATTCAACTCTCGATATTGTAAATAGATATTTGGTTTAAAAAACTTCTCGTATTCTTCTCAGCAAACCCTTTTATTTCATACCCATATCACGGGAATGCATACAAACTATTCCGCCATCTTTAGTAGTCCGCCACGATCCATATTCGATTTAGAGTGCAGTCACTTTGTACACGGCGATAAGGCTGATTTTTGTTTTGTGTGAACTCGTAATGAAACTGCGTGTGGACGGTTTGATGGTTTATATATATATATAGATACATATGAGTAGCTATGTACTACTACTAACATCGTTCGCTATGGTGCTTGGACACACTTAGTTGACCGTGCATTGTCGTCCAAACTAAACATGTATGTAAGAGCGGGAGGGCTCGGGGATCTCGAATGATAACGACCAGACATCTTGTAAACACATTTTATCACTCACAATAAACAATATCACAATTTCACAATACTTAGTTTTACCACGAGGTGCACACAGTTCGAAATACAAAATAATAATCAACCTTCTGCGACTAGAGCGAGCCTATTTATACGCTTAACAAATGTCAACGTCACACCGCAACGACTTCCGTTGACATTTGTTTTACAATATAATTTAGATTTGTAGTGGGACAGTTAAAATATCCATAGAACAATGCGACTATCGTTTATTTTATAAGAGTTTTACACATTAACACATTGCAAGCATTCAGTTCTAAGTAATAACTGTGACAGGTAACGATTTTAAACACGAAGTGACCGTATGCGACAGCGGTGCGGGCCGGACTACCCATGTACTGTAGAGATGAGCGCGCGCTTCGGCGGCGTGGCGCGGGAAAAACGTTCCGTTATTACGCTCGCCTTAGAAAGCGCACCAACCTAGTCTATGCCTTCCTACATACTCCCCCTTTTGACCAATTATTGGTGCCCTCACCATTGGTCAAACGTCAACAATGACACGTTTCTTACGCGGCCTACCACGAGAACGTTTAGGAGCAACCGGCTGCGGAACCTCAGGGCACTCACCATCACGAGAATGATACCTCCTCAATGCTGAAACGTGGTACTTTCCAATGACTTCATCCGGTAAATCAGGGAACGTTAAGAGGTAAGTAGTTGGGCTAACCTTCTTCTGCACAAGGTAAGGGCCATCCCTTTTAGGCATGAGCTTTGAGCTGACTCCTTTAGCAGCACTGCTAAGCACATGAGTCTTCATCAGGACAAGATCACCGACGGCAAACTCCTCAGCCTTTCGTGTCTTGTCTTTGGCAGCCTTACGAAGGTCTTGCTGTCGTTCAATGCACTCCTTACTGTTGCTGAGTGTCTCCGCTAGCTTCAGCAGATACGGCGTGATCTGTGGAACATAGTTTTCAGCCTCTATCACAGCACGAAGATCGCTCTGTACTGCAATAGGTGAGCGAAGTTCACGAGCAAATGTTAAGTAAGCAGGTGTCTGTTGCGTTGCTTTGGTTAGCGAGGTGTTCAATGCAAATCGGATGAAAGGCAGAGCTTCTGGCCATTGCCGATGGTGTCCTTCTACCAAGATCGCCAGCTGGGTCTTGAGATCCCGATTTTTACGCTCGACCGGGTTGGCTTCCGGATGATAGAGGGGCACGAGACTCTGCTTCACCCCAAGTGTAAACATTGCATGTTGCATGACATCGGCAACAAACTGTACGCCGTTATCGGATATGAGACGCCTTGGAACACCAAAGCGTAAGAAAACCTCTTCAATCAGTACCTTAGCGCATGCTTCAGCTGTGGCTTCGGAGAGGGCGAACAGCTCAACCCACTTGCTGGCTGTGTCTTCAATAATCAGGACCCATCTCTCTCCATTAGCTCCCTTGGGCAGTGGCCCGAAAAGGTCGACAGCTAGGACTTCGAAGCGCTGAGCGGGAACCGGAGTCTGTAAGAGTCCCGCAGGTTTCTCATTGGAAGGTTTGTAGCGTTGGCATTCTATGCAGCTTTTCAGGTATTCTGCTACATAACGTCGCATACCAGGAAAATAAAACCTCTGACTTATACGGTGCAGAGTTCTGTCCAGACCGCCGTGACCTGAAGTAGCCGAGTCGTGACATTCGACGAGTACTTGTTTCCTTCGAGTTTCAGGAACGACGAGCTGCGGTTCTTCTGTCTCCGCTTCAGTATATCGGTACAGTACACCTCTGCACGTATGATAACCTCTTTCTGACCATCGAGTTAATTCTAATTCATCCTTGCCTTCCAGAGCCTTCATGATCTTCGCCACTTCGGGGTCTGCGAGCTGATCCTCACGAAGAGTAGCAGCATCCCAGCGCGGTGGGTCAACGAGCACCATGCAGACTCCACAGGAATCCTGAGCCCCCTCCTCACACGGCGGGCGACTAAGTGAATCAGCAATGACGTTAGCCTTCCCAGGAGTGTAGTCGACTTGCAGATCAAAGGACTGGAGTTTCATGGCCCATCGTACGAGACGTCCAGCAGGAGATTTTAAGGTAAGTAGCCATTTCAGGGGCTGATGATCACTGCCGACGCGCACTGGATGGCCATCAATGTACCCTCGGAACTTCTCGACTGCCCAGACAACTGCTAACGCCTCGCGCTCGGTGGTAGAGTAGTTCCGCTCCGCCGGCGTGAGGAGGCGACTGGCATACGCGATGGGTTTCTCTTCTCGCTGCGACTCCCCCTGAAGTAGAGCAGCACCCAGAGCGTAATTGCTAGCGTCAGTCCTGAGAACGAATGGCACATTATAATCTGGCTGAATAAGAATCGGAGGTGAGGTTAGTAATCCTTTTAGTTCTCTAAATGCCTTTATCTGTTCTTCACCCCACAGCCAGGACTGATCCTTACGCGTTAGCATAGTCAGTGGCTGTGCAACTTGGGAGAAATTCGGCATGAACTTTCTAAACCAGGAGCAACTCTGTAGAAAGGATTTTAGATGCTTTACACTAGCTGGTTCCTTCATATCTAATATTGCAGTAACCTTATCTGGATCTGGCGACACTCCTTCTGAGGTGATAACATGTCCTAGGTATTTCACACTCTCTCGAGCAAATGTGCACTTATTGCGATTCGCGTGGAGACTGAAGACACGTAAGCGGTCGAATACCGCACCGAAGTCCTGGAGATGCTGGTGAAATGATCCAGATATTACTATCAGGTCATCAATATAACCAAGGAGTGTCACTTCCTTAAGTGATGACGCAGAACGAAATCGGTCGATTAAACGTTGAAACGTTGCGGGCGCATTGCGCAGACCGAATGGCATGCGAGTAAATTTGTGAACTCCGAGTGGAGATACAAAGGCAGTTTTATCCTGGTCTTCAGGTCTCACTTTGACCTGCCAGTACCCTGATCGGAGGTCAATAGTACTCATAAAACAGCTCTTACCAGTATATTGAAGAAGGTCATCGATCACAGGTAGCGGGTACGAGTCGCTCTTAGTGACGGCGTTCAGCTTACGATAATCCACGCAGAAGCGATAGCTACCATCCTTCTTCGGTACCAGTAGAGCAGGAGCTGCCCATGGCGATTCGCATTCCGTGATGACACCTTCGCGCAGCATCCGCTCTATCTCCGCTTCCATAATGGCTTTCTTGGCGGGCGTGAGTCGGTATGGCGGCACCGCAATCGGCGGGTGATCACCACAGTCGATGCGATGCTCTGCGAACGGGGTAGGGTCTCCCCCTTCTGCGAAGATATCTTCATACTCTTGGAGCAGCTGAGCAAGATGTTCCTTCTCTGAAATTGACAGCATCGAACCTTCATTATTACGTAAGACATCCGCGGCAGCGCACCCAATAGAGTCACGTGGAGTCTCACACCGCAAGGGGTGAATGACCTGAGGCCGATCAGCTGTGAACCAAGTATTGTTCGAAACGTTAATAACAATACCGGCTTTTCGTAAGAAGTCAATACCGAGTAACGTGTCATTGTTAACTGAATCAGGAAAAATAACAAAACTAATAGGTATCTTCAACCCCATAAGTAGTACGTCAACATCTACAAGTAAGACCCTGAGTTCCCGCACTATGCCATCGGCTAACTTTACCGACATAAAACTACTACGAAACGAATGTTTTAGCTTACGAAGCAGTGCGTACAGTCGCGATCCGGCTACACTACGCTTAGCGGCCGTATCAACCAACCCGGTACCACGATGACCGTCTATCTCGATGTCGAGTATCGGACGACCGTCGCCGTCGGTACATAAGTACGACGCGGGCAAGTTACCTTCTTTACTCGGCAACGCATCGCTGTCGGAGCTGACATTACACTTATTACTACATAAACAAGTAGTTTGAGACACATTACATACATTGTTAGTACATAAACAGGAAGTTTGAGTCACATTACACTTACAGGAGTTTATCTTACGTTTACAATTGTGGGAAAGAACAACAAAGTTATCTGTGTTATCATCACATACCCTAGTGGGCTCTAACATATTAAATTCTACAACAGATTCTTTCGGATTAACCGAACACTTTGCGCAATTAGATCGAATTACACCGATCGCGCCACAACCGTAACACTTTACACTGTTAGACTCGGAACTTTTACCGGATTTATTATTATTCTTACAAGAGTCGCGTGTATGTCCGACTTTACGACAATAAACACAGTAAAGTCTTTTGTTACCTTTATTCTCCGAATTGTTTACCACATTAGGTGGGGGCGCAGTACCCGTAGCACTCGACGACGCTGTAGGAACATTCGCTGGCGACGCCGACGGCGCGGGCGCGCTCGTCGCGGAAACGGCGGGAGCGCGCGCGTTCGTCTGTGGAGGCCGGGGCTGCGGTGGTGGCGCGTGCGGCGCTTGCGCGCTAGCGGCCGAGCCACGACGAGCGTCCGACGACACCTCGGAGAGAGATTCTTCTATGTTTCGCGCCTTCTCGATCAATAATTCTAGATTCTCGATCGATTCACGAGTTACACGTTTTCTAATTCGTCTATGTAGTAACCCGTAAATCATGTCTACTTCCATATCGTTGGTAACTTTATAGGGAAGTTTAGCAATAAGCGCGCGGAGGCGAGCAACGAAAACCTCCGTGCGTTCTTCCGTTTGTTCCGCGGCAAATATTTCCCGGAATATCTTGTGTGGCGGTCGGGCTGCGCCGAACATGGCGCGAAGTCTTTGTAGCGCGTCATCCCATGACGTCACTGAAGATTTTATGCCGCGAAACCACACAGCTGCCTCCCCTTCTAGTAGCATAGGTAGGCCGCGAAGCGCATGTTCGTCACTGATAGATGAACACTCCTTGTATATAACTATGGAGTCGACAAATGCTTCGAGGGCCTCTGAGTCTGGGCGGCCGCCGCTAAATCGCGACGTGCAGCGCGCGAAGTTTCCGTGTTTGGTGTCTGGTGCAGCAGGCGATGGAGACGGTGAAGCTGAGCCGTTGAGGGTCGACGCAGCCAGCAGGCTCTGAACCAGTTGACGGTTCGATTCCGCTTGAGCCTGGGCGAATGCCTCCAAGAACGACGTAAGCGTCCCTTCCGATAGCGGCGCGGGCGTCGGGGACGCCGGCGGCACGCTGATGTCATCATCGTTGCTCCTACTCTTGCGACGAGGCATTGTAGTAGGTACACAACACAATAGTCAACACGAGGAAACACTAATTCACGTTGTACAACACACAAGTCAGTTTTTTTCGTCCAGTAAGTAAACCGTTACACCGTAGGTATTTGAGTTCGCGTCGCGTCGGTTAGGTACGCGTGCCGCGTTGGAGCGCCAGTTTGTAGTGGGACAGTTAAAATATCCATAGAACAATGCGACTATCGTTTATTTTATAAGAGTTTTACACATTAACACATTGCAAGCATTCAGTTCTAAGTAATAACTGTGACAGGTAACGATTTTAAACACGAAGTGACCGTATGCGACAGCGGTGCGGGCCGGACTACCCATGTACTGTAGAGATGAGCGCGCGCTTCGGCGGCGTGGCGCGGGAAAAACGTTCCGTTATTACGCTCGCCTTAGAAAGCGCACCAACCTAGTCTATGCCTTCCTACAGATTGAGTTTAAAAATAAATTAATTGCGCACAATATTTGATTTGTAATTAATAACAGTTTTTAAATAATTAAATCCTAAATTTAGTTAGGTATTAATCATTTTATTTAAATGAACTAATAGTTACAATGATCCAATTTCCTTTTTTCTAGAGTTTTAAAATAAATCAAACCTTAAAATTAACAATTCTTAATTTAATATGATTTTAAATAATGTAATGCAAAATCACTTATTTATTTAATCCACCGATTCATGTTTCCATTACGTCATCAGCCGATATGACGTTTGTTTTAGTCTGTGGTACTGTTTTTATTTGCCAGCGCTATCATGTATGTGTTAGAGAATTCCTCAGCCGAATGGCAGAAATATCGCGTGTTCGTGACGACGCAGCGCGCTCACTTTTGCTCGGGCGCTCGACTGCGACAGACGTCTATTGGGACCTGTAGTTATAGCTATGTCGGTTTCTTAATGTTTTTATAGCTGTGTTGGTTTTGTGATGTGCTATTTCAAATAAATAGTTCGAGGTTACTTTGACGTTTCTTATTAAAAAATGAAATACCCTTCTGATCCCTAAGATATGCAAAATTTCAGCTCAATCAGTTCGGGAAACGAATCTTTATTTTCAAAGAATTATAAATAGTTACAAAACTCGTTTGCATACAAGTCGTCTGTATGAAAGACAGAAAGGGATAGATAACTTTCAGATTAAGGCTACGAATTTCAGGATTTTTTTATTTTTATTAGCCTATAGTCGCCCACAGCTGGGGAACCGCCTCCCCCTTACTTTTCGGACTCTCCCGGTGTTGTGCCTTCTCTGACCAATCAGGGAATAATAATAACTTCTATTTGAAACCGTTACAGGGACTCCACATTGTGAAAGATGATCTGACCGCGTGTCCAGAATGCGACTTCCCAGCCATTCTCTCCGAATTTGTTGAGTAAGTATTTGAAATGTTGCCTACATTAAGTAATCAAGTACCAGGTATTTATTAAAATATTTATCATAATAATATGGTGTAGATCCTGTAAAAAATATTATTTATCTACCCAAATATTATAAACCCTCTCTAATGCGTTCAAAAACCATAGGCAATGACCAGCATTACCAACCAGCAGACATAAACAGAACTGTAATGAACTCATAACCTACTGAAAACAGTAGGTTATGAGTTTAAAGGACATTGGGAACTTTACTATGGGAAAAATCCCCACGGCGGACAGAGATGAAACGGAATTTATTTGAAAGTTTTAGACCTGTAGGTGTGTTTACTTTAAGCGCTATGTTGTGACATATGCGAATTCTGAGGTAGGATGAGTCTAAGTTGGAAATATTTTTGTCTTAAATGTTTTTTTTTTTACATTTTATGTTGTTTTGCATCGCAGAATAACTAGCTTGAGCAGCGCTGTTCAGTAAACGCGCGATGTTCGCCGGTTTAATAGATAATCTGCCGCAGCGCGCATTATCATAGCTATTTTTTAGCTTTGAGCCCGCAAGGGCTGACACCCGCGCCCGTGTCGGGCTTGGCCTCGGCACAAGGGCTAAGAAAGAACATGGGTGGTTTTTAGTCAGTAGAAGTCTGACACTCCATACCGCCTGGCCAGAGCGGGAGAAGTCATTTGATGATTTCCCAGACCCAAAAAAAAAACGGTGTAATGTGAAGTGTACAAGTAAAAGTATCAAAGTATTGAAACCTTATTTTCTGAATGTTCCCATATGTAACAGAAAAATGAAATGCACAGCAATAAAGTGGATAACAGTATCTATCATCTGTGATAGGTTTTGTTTGTGTCCGCTACTTTTCGAAAAACGGGGTAGAAAGTTCCCAATGTCATTTGGAACAGGTGTCAAATTCAAGTGAGTGTGCTATTCTAGTATCTACATTAAACCAGATACCTATCGATACGAAACCCCAATTCAGTATGATTTTAATTATAAATCGCACGACATTTTGATCTCGAGTGACACAAGAATAGTGACTGTTCGTTTGCCTATGATTTAAAAAAAATTACAGATATCCGAAACGCCGCCATTTCGAACTGTCATTTGTTCGTTATTTTTTATTGCATTACACTGTTAACAATGCTGGTCCCTATGGTTTCCCTATGGTTCCTGAACCCATCATAGAGCCCTTATGATATTTGGGTAGATAAAGTAGTGTATGCAACTATACATAATTAGGCATTACAACACTCATGTGATGCTATTAAGAAACTCGCCTTCGGCTCGTTTCTTAAACCCACACTTGTGTTGTAATGCCCTTCATTATGCACAGTCGCATAAACTACTATTTCTTATCTTCAGCACTTAAAATTAAATTTGTTTTTACAGGATTCTTCAAGAAGAAGGCAAGTGTCCAATGTGTGGTGAGAACGTCGATTATCGCCGTCTCGTGAAGATCGATGATGTTGCTGCCTACATGGATCTTAACACTTCAGAATAGAGTTCAAATAGGGTATTTCACCCAAAAAATCTAATTAGTCCGTCTGTTAGATTATCGAAAAATATTAGATACGTGTTTTTTGGTTTTTAAAATAAATAAAAATTGACGGAAATAAAACGTGTCAAAGATCATGAGTGGGGGCTTTTGACATCACTTTGTGAGTAAAAAAGTACTAACCTTGTGACGTCACACGACTTGACACGACTTTTCGAAGCACTGTATCGTCTTCATCTTTTGTTTACGTGAAAAAAGAAAAAATACGTGTCCTTTATTTTTTGAAAATCCATCTGACGGACTAATTAGATTTTTTTGGTGAAATACCCTATTAGCCCTGATTGCAATTATGTGCACCAATTAATTTCTTCAGGTATGAGAAATGCCATTTTGTATCAGAACAGAATCCTTAGTAAGGCCATAGGCCATCTAAGTAAGGGTTAGCTAAGATAGTTGCTTGTATACAGAAGTTGTAAAGAAACTTTGCTCATTAGACGTTACGACAAGGGCGAAGTAAAGTATCGTAATTAATAGCATCACGCACTTGGGTGCGAGAACCATTTGGGGGTTTAAACGGCTACATTGAGGAATTCCTTCAAAAGTGTCTCATTTCTCGAATTCTTAGCAGTTCATTAGCAATTTCTCTAATATTCGTAAAATTGTGGCACTTATTGACTAATTTTCATTTCATTTCTTATCAGAATCATGCCATCATATTATGTCTTCTTATGAATCTCCTAGTTGACACTAAATCAATTTTTCAGTTGTGGGTCATTTTATGAATCTCCACACAAAACTGTCAAACAGATGAATTGCGTACCATGAATTATAGTAAGCGACTAAAATTATCATTAGTCAATCGGTAACCATTTTGCGATTTCTAATGATTCATGTTATTATCCTAATACGATTCTACTGGATCTGCCTTTTTTGTCGCACTCCGTCCGTCACCGACTGCCTCTCGGTCGGAGTTTCTAAAACCAAGGTTGCGACCACAACTAATCGTGATTATTATGCGGTCTTAGTGACCGCATAATAATCATGATTAGTTTAGAATCCGTTTATAGGGGTGATAAGATAATGCAAAGTTCCTTGTCTATGTCTAGCAGAGACAAAACTAACCAAAATATTAATTGGTGTTATAATTTGATTAGAATGTACGAATAATCGTCATCAACACGAGGTCGTATTAAACAATCGCGTCCTCAACACACTTGGCCTTACAAACATACTACTTCGTCTATTAAAACAAGTTATACTAAACTAAGCCTTATTTTATACAACTTAAGTTTCAAAGTTGTTCGCTCCGTCCATTACCGATTGAACAAATCCCCGCCGCTATCTTCAAGGTTAGTTAATTTGATTAAATACCTTGAGATAACACTTTGAGGAGTGTTGTATTATTGTTGTATGTGATAATATTGTGATTAAGTCATCGTCCGTCCAATTTGCATTTATTATTATTGTTAGTTTTAGTGAGAATAGGATTTGTATCGTTAGATGTGTCAGCGATTTAAATGTTTCTTATGTGCTCTTTTGGCCAAGGTTAAAAACGTTACTTAGCACAAACTTGTTTGTTTTTTTTTTATGTTCTCGTCTCTACCAAAAATGTCATTGTAGTCCTACAAGATATTAATTAATCTCTCATTTTACATATCTGTTAATCACGGTTAACTTTATGCTTGTTACAATAAGGTTGTGGTTGGTTTGCTGCTTTTGGAGATAAAATAATTTGATAGGACTGTATAAAGCGTAGTCAAGCCCAAGCATGTTCTAACTACGTAATATTTTTAAACTTGGCCTTATAGTAAAATAAGATAAGTCTAAGGTTGTCCTTGAATTTCGGAAGAGACATATTTTGTTGGGAATTAATTAAAAAGAAGCTCACCGATTTTTTCTGTCACAAATTGAACATTTTATTACTATCTATCATCTTAAAAAAATGAAATAAGTTCGAAAATGTTTGTATTTTTATTGAGAACAATGTTTTTACCACAGTGCAATATTTTTATGAATATCTATGTGATCTGTATTATGTGGCCTTATGTATATAATTTAAGTAAATAAAACTTCAATAAATAAGTGATGAAACATTTAATTTTTCATTTGAAAGTATACCAAGTTGTAGTAACACGTCCGATACTGAGATTCAAATGAAACGCGAAACACAATTGTATTATACAAAACCACAGCTCATTGGGAACTGTCACTCATTAAACTAACCCTAGTATTTAAATCAAGAATAATCTAGGCTTCAAGAAACAATGAATCAAGCGACAAAACCTACAAAATGAGATTTGAATTCTAGCCGCTAAACTTAAAGCTCATTATCCATTTTGCATAACACTGTCGCTTTAATCATCATATCTTAGCGCCGTACAATAGCATAATATTTGAAGATTTTTGGTAAGGTTTTCAGATTTTACCTTTATAAATTAATTTTGAACAAGATTGAGCATTTGAATGTATGTACAAAGTATTTTCTGGTGGGTATTTAACAAATGCATTTGAAAATTGACCTATGAGATGTATTTTACAAAAGTAAATGGTGTGTAGCAGAATTATAAAGGGATTTACAAAAATGTGTGGAGAGCAGAGAGATTTCTATTTTTCAAGAACAGCCATATTTCTATTTTTCAAGAGCAGTTATATTTCTAATTTTTAAGAGCAGTAAAATGAGCGCAAGTTCCAAGGGCCGCCCCCTCTTACCGACCGTTACTCTACAATCAAGTATTGCCCTAATAATTACCACTACCTATCTATGCCTTAAGTAGACAATACATTTATACAACTTAAAATAATGACAAGACGATTATAACGAAATAATACAAACGTTAATAAACAAATTAATTGATTGTGCTAATAATACATGTGGAGGCTAAAGTCGGCTATATGCGACTTACTATTTTAAAATTCTGCTAAAATTCAGCTAATTTTAACATTGAACGCCTCCTGTTTCCATACCCATTAAAGATAAAATCTAACATTTTTATTTTATCTGGTAAATAGTTTCTAGTTTGTGGGTGTCGCGAAACAGGTGACTTAACTTCCGGTAAAAATTCTATTGCTACTAACAAACAATATAAAACTTAACGTCAATGAACATAAGATTCCAAATGGCTTCTCGTATTAGGCTGATCGTTATTTAGGTAGTGTTTGCAACTCGTTACTTATTGATTAACAGACACCTCGACAAAATGGAATGTTATTCCTCAGTTCACTCTGTCGTATATTGGCAGGTATTATAATATATATTAGGTAAGATTTCGATACACCTCTTATTGGGGCTCTAATATAATAAATCCTTCTTCCCTTTTCATAAAGGCAAAAGGGTAAGTGATTTTAAACATAAGTGAGAGTTGATTCTTTCAGTTATTAATTTTTATAATATAATTTCGAAGAGTCACAATTACATTTTCGCAAAAATGATATCTAAAGTACAGTAGAATAAGATACAAAATCGATTAATAAAAAATTGGTGTTACACTCTCTTTGTGATGTAAACTATATCTAAATGACGCACGAATGTATTTCGATTAGTATAAAATCTTTACAATATCATGGAACGGATGAAACGCTAGTGAGTTTGGTTCAAGCGCTAGTCTTCTATGAGAACACATTCAATTCAAATAATTGCCTTCGCGGCCATTGTAAACGTAATAGTTCAATAATATGTCGTCAAAAGAGTGGACCATGCCGACGTACCCTTGGACGAATGAAAACAATAAAATAATAACGAGCGACAGTAACACAGCACATGTTCTATATAAATATTATATCAACGTTCATAAATACCAGAGTTTCATAAATATTCTGCTTTTTTAAATATATAATATGTTGGCCGGATGCTTTAAATTGTATTTACGCGTCTGGTCCACTCTTTTAACTCGAAAATAGCTCTCGTAAAATATTTACAGATATATACTATAAAAATATATTAAAAACATAGATACGATGGCACTTGGTTGCGTTGTAAAAGGGTTGAAATTATAACATAGGAATTAGAATTAAATAAATTTGCTACAACGAACAGAACAAAACCGCTACGTCGGGATATAACAGTAAAGTAATACCAATAATAATGATTCGTGAAACGCATGTTAATACTAGCTTAATAAGGGAATGTATAAAAATTAGTTTCAACTATATCAATGTTAACTCGTCAACAATAAATACTATAAATCTTTGGTTTCATTTAGTCGCTCGATTACAAAACGTTTCTCGCTCGTCGCCGACGGGCGCCGGCGACGACGGTACGGGTTAAGCCTACGACGAGGGTACGAAAAGTGAAGATTTATTATCTAGGGTTCATAAGACCGCAGCGCTGAGCCGCGCACTACTGCAGGTGCGCCAGGCGCTTCGGTAACGCCGCCACCACACGCACGCGGTCGCTGAACTGCGGCGGCGGAGCCAGCACCGGCGCCTGCTCCGGCGCCGCGCCCGGCTCCTCGGGCGGCGGCGGCAGCCGGGCCAGCAGCGCCGCGCCCCGGCCCCGCCGGCCCGGCGCCTTGTCCGGGTCCACGCCCAGCCGCTCCGCCGCGGACCGTCCGCGCGGACAGCCCGCGCTGCCCCGCAGCAGCGCCGCGGTGGCGCGCTTGCGGGTCAGCGAGTTGTGGCGCTGCATGGGTGGCGGCGGCGGCGCCAGGCTCTCGCTGGACGAGTGCACGGGCTCCGTGCTGATGACGTCATTCGAAGACTTGACGGTTACGGAGGAGCAGAAGGACACCTTGTCCCGACGTGGCGGGGGCCGGGCCTGCGCCTCCTGGTCGGAGGAAACCCCTGACGAAGAGTTGTCGCCGTCGTCGCGCTCCACGCCCAACTCATCCCCGCAAGACTTGGATGATTTGAGACGAGTGCGGATCTTCTGGATCTCGTCCACGGAGAACGAATGTTGCATCGAACTTGATCCCGAACTGCTGCCGCTGAAATTGTACAGGTTTTTGTTAGTTATGTTAATCAGTGAGATGGATTTTTTTTAGCTGTCACCGTAGTCAAACAAATAAGCCTTGAAAATCAACACGATAAAGGCCTTTTTCGCCATTAAAATTGATCATGATCAGAACATCTTAACCGTGTATAAAAGCATTCATCATCCGGAATATTCACACTGACAGCTTTTATACACAGTTAAGATAAGCTAATCACATTCAATTTAATCGATGAAATTCACCAAGAATATTCAATTCAATCGTTCTCATACAAAACAAAGTTAAAACAAAAAAGATCACATAGAATTCAACATCACCCACAAATAAACAAACGTGTAACATATAATTCGTAAAATGATAATGAGAGAGAGTTAATCACTGTGTAGGTACCCTGTGAATAATGTAGTCTACTATCTAACTATTTAGTGCAATGTGTATTTATTTTTACTCTCATTTTGAATTGTATTGTATGAACTAACCAAACCCGCCCAGTCACCACTTTCTCAAAAAACGAATGAACTTTTTTTAATATTATGATTTTGCACTCTTGTATAGATCCTTTTACTGTTTTAGAACTGCAGAATAACAGACACAAATGTAATGATTTGCTGTGATAAAGTAGGACGTGTGAATCAGTGTCGACACAAATGGATTCTTGTGAAGGTGACCGTTTACAAACACATAAGCGCTTTCCCAGCGACGCGTAATCCATTGACAATCAAACTATACCTTATTTGTTAAGAATCAAAGCTCAAAATTAAACATTTATTCCGCATCATTCTCAAATATCGTTGCGTATATTGGGATCCTGAAAATGTTAAGGTATATTAGGACATGCATTCTTTTGTGCTCTTTGTTAACAATATTTTGATAACACCCTATTTCACAAGGCTAGCGGTTACAAATTATTTAACGTATTTATAGTTGTAGGTACAAAAAAGACCACAATATAATGTTATATCTCTGAACAAAACAAAACCCAATAAACTAATAATATGGCACCACCAACATTTGCCCAAACACTCGACGTTCAACCCAAAGAAAACTAAACTTTACGAGCCTCATGTTTAGACTCACCTTGCATTGCTGTTGGCGCTGGTCTCGGCAACTGCAGCGGGTTCACTTTTGGGCTTGGCATCCACTTCATCGTCTGATTCTGACATACTGTAGTCTGGCTCAGGGATTGGCGGCGCAGGAGTTGAATTCTGCAATGTTAGGTTTATGATGTTAGAGGCATCGCATATATGTACCTAGTTTTATTTTTTTTAATCTGTCCAAAATATCATTCTAATGAAAAGTAAATACAACAATGATTCTGTTTTTTAATTATTGAGGAAATATAGGCTTTGAATTCCTATCGTATGAAAATGGTGATAGATTTATTTTTATGCACGCTAAAAGCCAAGTCCTCACTTGGAATTTCCATACACTATGTGGAAACAGATGATACGGTGCTAAGTACTCGTAATGGGCGTGTGTGTGTTGGATCGGATTATGAACGGGAATGAAGTTAATGACTATGGCCGCGGATTTTTGTACTAGATGACGTGGCCTCGGCGCAAGGGCAAAGAAGGAACATGGGTTCGGTTTTTAGTCAGTAGAAGTCTGACACTCCCCTTCGCTCTGCCCAAGAGCGGGGGGGGAGGGGGTCATTTGATGAATTTCCACCCACCAAAAAAAAAAAAAAAGTTAATGACTATGTAAAGATCACAACAGGTGTATTTCTGTAGTTTCTGCTTATTCCCCATGAGGTGTGAGTGTTATGTATGTTTCGCCAAACTATACTCCATTTACTATAATCGTTACATAGTATAAAACAAAGTCGCTATCGCCCGAATACTCGAACGTCACTCAATTATAAGTAGCCCTCAAAACTCGTGCTATCTCTGTCACTCTGCGATAAAGTAACAAAGACAGCACGAGATTTAAGTGCAACTTAAAATTGAGTGACGTTCGAGTATTCGGGCGTAATTTTGTCTGTTTGTTTGTCTGTATGCTTAAATCTTTAAAACTACGCAACGGATTTTGATGCGGTTTTTTTTAATTGATAGAGTGATTCAAGAGGAAGGTTTTAGTATATAATTTGAACGACATCCACGCGGGTGAAGCCGCGGGCATCAGCTAGTTTACTATAAGATTAGAAATTTAAGTTAACCGTTTTTACAGCCCGTTCAACCGTGTGAACTCTATTGCGTTGACAACAAGACAAAATTCAGCTGCAGTAAACAGTCGGTATTGTAACATTCTTTTTGCTTTTAATGCCATCCTTATGCCTACGGTATAGAAGTCAAAATCGGTTGAACGGACTGTAAAAACGGTTAACTTTTTCTAATCTTAATTTAAATGGAGTATAGATCTTTGATATACCTTGAAGTTGATGATTTGTAACCAAATCATTTTGAGGAAGGAGGATGAGGGACATGGAACCGACTCAAGCAAGTATTAACTACCGAGGTTACTGTCGGTCAACCACTTTTCCACCTTATTACTTAGTGGATATGAGTGAAAAGTGGTATCGTATGACCCAGTACTAACTGGGCTATTTTTTTTTTTTAAAACCTTGCCTCACACTAGGAATTTCTCCTGTATCGTGGGTGCGTTCACAAACATTTAAACTCACATACACAAATACTATGCCCTTTTGTAGTTATTTTGTTTTTAGGTTAGTTTAGTTTATTTATTTAGTATAGTCTTTTATTACAATAAATAATATATCAGAAAATAAAAAGTTTCTGTAGGTCATACAAATACTTGTTCCGTGCGGGGATCGAACCCGCGACACGCAGCGCAGAAGTCCATTGCTTGAGCCACTGCGCCAACCGTGCCGTCTATGGAGGTCAGATAGGCAGTCGCTCCATATAGTGTACTGGTATCTAGTAAGACTAGCGCCGATTAGGTTAGGCAGATGATGGAAGGTGAAAAGTGGTAGATCGCTAGTGACCTCGGCAGTACCTAGTCGTATTCTTCTGTTATAGTACCTGTCTAACGAAGCCCTTATGTTGTGTGTTGAAGGGCTGTGCGTACTGGTTGCCGGGCTCGTCGGCCGACTGGGGCCGGTTGGGGCCCGCCCACGATCGAATCGATGTCGATTTGCGATTCTGGAAACACAAGTTTGACATAAAGACCTGGTTTTGGACGATCGTTAGCGATTTTTTGGAAGAAGAGTTTTGTCCAACATTAATTTAGCTCTCTCTGATCGAGTTTTATTTCTGGAATAGGTTAATTTGTCTTGCTATGTTTGCGTGCTGTAAGAATTTGAGAAATTACACTAAATATATTTTTAAGGACACTTACATTGTGTGCGCCGTCATTATTGGTGTTGCGGTAGACCACGCTGTCCAGGTCGCGTGGTGACGCGTACAGCTTGGCCTGGTCGGCTGGCCTGAAGGAGGAGGGCGGGGCGGCGGGGGGCGGGGCGCCGGGGGGCGGGGGCGGGGGGTGCGCTGGCGGGGGCACGCGCATTGGGGCTGAGGGCAAAAAGGCAGCGTTTAATATGAGACAAAAAAGCTGATGGCTGTTAACTCCCAAATATATTTTAAAAGTCATTCATAAGCTCAGTTTCTACCAAATTCTGAATAGACCAGTCCATTACACTGGTAGAAATCCTACATCACATTTTCGTGAACCATGAACCCATGAACCTATTGCTACAAGTCGGTTAGTGGCTCATTTTGGTTTCATTACAGTTTACATTCCCAGAGTCGCAAAGTTATTAAGTCCCGGATGCATTGGTTTGGGAATAGTGTGACAATCATCATCTTAATCATCATTTCGGCCGAAAGACGTCCACTGCTGGTCATACACCTCCCTCGAGTGCTGCCACATTAACCAGTCCCGTGTGTCGGGCACCCAGCAGATAAAAATACAGATGGTACAGATGGAGTAGTCAAAAGTAAATTCATACCGTGCACGTCTTCGCTGGAGCGCGTCCTCGGTGGGTGAGCAGTGTGTTCGGCTGCTAAGTCAGGTGTCGAGTGGAAGTCACGACGTAACGTGCTGCTACTCGACTTGCTCCATAGCTGGACATGAGAAAAGGTTTCAGTCTATGAAAAAAAAAAAAATTTCTTTATTCTCTTTATTTCATAGTTTTTATCATAAATTCATAAAAGTAGCAAGAAAAAGGTTGATCTAATGTTGGTAAAACAATAACATTAAGGGAGAAGGTAGCCCCCGAATTTTTTTTTTATCAGGTTTTTGCAGGATACTGTCAAGTCCCTAATCTCGCAAGCTTCATCAAAAGATTGATGTTTTGTAATGGGACTACGAGGAAAACCGGAGGGTTATGAGAAGTACTAAAAGGTATCGTAGGATCGACCGATCTCGACTCGATCGATCGAGGAAACGACCGGAACCGCGACGAGACCGTAGACCGACGACGCACCAAGAAGAAGCGAGGCAAGCGGTCTGGGTTCCTGCACCGGGTGTCCCTGGCACAGAGCACTGTGCCAAGCTCCTCGGAACCGCAACCTGGCCCAAGTGGACAGGGAGCGGCGAAGAGGGAGCGCCCGGACGACACGGCATCACCGAGTACGCTCCAGGGGGACGCCAAGCGCAGCAAAACCGAGGCCGCTCAAGGGGAGCGGAGAACCTACGCGCGGGCCACGAAGGATATTCCTGCGCGACTCGCCGTGGCAATCTGCCTCTCGCCTCCATCCCGAGACTTGACGACTGTGGAGGTCGAGCACATCAAGCTCAGCCTCGAGAGCCTCATCATGGAGACGTGCCTAACCGATCCCACCAAAGTCCCGGCTTTCCGTGGCCTCCCAAGGGAAGCGGACGGCACGGTCCACATGTGGTGCGAGAACGACAACGCCCTGACTTGGCTGACCCAGAACGTACCCAAAGTCACAATGACAAGCACTGACGAGACACTGACGGTAGTTAAACAGTCCGACATACCGACTCGGGTTCGGGTGGCTCTCTTCGTACCTCGGTACAAAGGGGAGGTACCAGTGCTCCAGACGCTCCTGGCCTGCCAGAACCCGTGGTACAACTTCGGTAGGTGGACGATGCTCAGGGCGACAGCGGTCGGTGGCGAAAACTACGGGACTTATATGACCCTGGCTATCCCACCGGACGAAGTCCAGAAGGTTCTGGAGAGGGAGCGACGGATATCGTACCTACTTGGGTCGATATACGTGCGTTTCCTCTCCAAAACCGCCCCCTCTGACACGGACAATGACACTGAACGGACGAAACCGACTCCGACCGACAGTGACCCGACGATGACGCACCTGGAGGAGGAGATGGCCAGAGCAGCGATGGCTGATGCCGACGCTGTGGAAAGGCAAACCTCACCACCAGGGTGGTCGGAGCAGATGCTCCTATCACCGCCACCGGCACCGAACGAAGACCAGCATGGGCTGGAAGAGGGGGGCGAATCATCCAATGGATCGACCTCCTCCTAACTCCACCCCACTGCCGCCCCCATTCCGTCCCCTAAACATCATCCAGACCAACCTCCAGCATAGCCAGACGGCTACCGCCTGCCTGCGCAGAGCACTGGAGATGGAACCCCGAACCATTGCACTCATCCAAGAGCCGTGGATCCGCAACAACAGAGTATGCGGCCTAGGTAACATTGGAGGTAAGCTGATCCTCGACACACAAGGCACAGATAAACCACGAACCTGTGCTTACATACCCAAAGATGTACCCACCACGACACTCACGCAATTATGTTCCAGAGACCTAACAGCCGTCAGGCTCAAAACCGACGGTGACGCACCCGACATCGTCCTGGCCTCGGTATACATGCCTGGCGAGGAGGAAGACTGCCCACCGAAAGAGATGGCTGACCTGATAAGGTACTGTGAAGGCACCAACCTGGACCTGGTCATCTGCACGGACTCAAACGCCCATCACCCGCTTTGGGGTTGCAACAAAGCCAACACTAGAGGAGAGGTACTATGCACATATTTGTTCTCAACTAACCTTAACATCGCAAACCGCGGCTCGGAACCCACTTGGGTCACATCGCGCGGGCAAACGATTATCGACCTAACGTTGGTTTCGGAAGGCGCGGCAAAACTTATCTCTGACTGGCACGTATCAAACGAGCCTTCCTGCTCTGATCATAGAAGGATTCGCTTCTCACTAGTAGCCAACATAAAAAAACCCGAACCTAGACGCAACCCACGCCGTACAAATGTACCTGGCTACAAACGGCTGTTGGCCTCCCTACTAACACAGCACCAAACGCCCCAAATTCTAATGGACCCCAAACAACTTGAAGAAACCGTAACAAAACTCTCGGAATTTATAATTGAAGCTTACCACGCGTGCTGCAAACTAAGAGATCCAAGTACCAAGAGCAAGGGCAACTCCTGGTGGAACGCGGAACTTAGTAAGCTCAGGCAATCTATGCGTAAACAATTTAACAGAGCCAAAAACTCCAGACTACCAGAAGACTGGGACACATTTAAGGAAACACAATACACCTTCAGAAAACAAGTCAGGAACGCCAGCAGGGCGGCCTGGCGGAAATTCTGCGAAGAAATTGAATCGAACAGCGAAGCCGCGCGTGTGAGAAAGATCCTATCTACCGATCAAGATCGCACCCTCGGGTCGCTGAAAACCCCAGACAACACATACACCAAGTCGGACCACGAAACAAGCAAAGTTCTTTTGGAGACCCACTTCCCGGACTGCAGTCTATCCGAGGACAGAACCTGGGCAAGTGAGCCAACGCACATCCCAAATGACCAAGACTGGACCAGAGCCCGCACCATAGTAACCGCAGAGAGAATAAAATGGGCGATAAAGACCTTTAAACCATACAAGTCCGCAGGCTTAGACACAATCTTCCCCGCCCTACTGCAATGGGGAGTAGAAGCTCTAACGCCATGGCTGACCGCCATCTACCAAGCCTGCATAGCACAGAAATATATACCATTAGCATGGCGAGAGGTGAAAGTCATTTTCATCCCTAAACCAGGAAAACCAGACTACACACAACCCAAGGCGTACAGACCGATAAGCCTAACATCTTTCTTACTGAAAACCCTCGAGAGACTCTGCGATCGACACATTCGGGACGGACCTCTTCGGGAACGACCACTTCACAAACAACAACACGCGTATTCCACAGGTAAATCAACAGAAACTGCGCTGCATAGTGTGATCTCCAAGATCGAATGTGCAGTGGACCACAAATGCTCGTCACTAGCTGTCTTCATTGACATAGAAGGCGCTTTTGACAAAACCATCTTCCATAGCATCAACGCAGCCCTCGAGGAACACGGTGTGGACTCGACACTGCGAGGATGGATCACGAACATGCTCAGACTGAGAGCCGTACAAGTTACGGTGAACGACACTACTAGAGCCATAGTGGCCAAGGGATGCCCCCAAGGTGGTGTCCTCTCGCCACTACTGTGGAACCTCGTAGTAGACAGCCTCATTAAACGTCTAAATAACGGGGGCTACTACACGGTGGGTTATGCGGACGATCTGACCATAATATTAAACGGCACACACGAAAACACACTATGCAACCTTATGCGCCAAGCACTAAGAATAGTTGAGGACTGGTGCAAGGAATACAAACTAGCAGTGAACCCTACCAAAACGGAACTCGTCCTCTTCACAAAGAAAAGGAAGTTGGCAACGCTACAATTGCCAAGCTTCTTTGGGACAACCCTAAGCCTATCGACTGAAACCAAATACCTGGGCATCTTTTTGGACAAACAGCTGAACTGGGCAAAACACACTGAGTACACCATCACAAAAGCCAGTATAGCTCTATGGCAATGTAAGAGACTCCTGGGAAGAAATTGGGGCTTAAGCCCCAAAATAACCTACTGGCTATACACCACAGTTATCCGACCAATCATCACATACGGCTCTTTAGTTTGGTGGCCTAGGACCAACCTAAGTACAACCCAAAAGGATCTCGAGAAACTACAAAGACTGGCCTGCGTAGCAATCACCGGCAGCATGAGAACTTCCCCCACTGCTGCCTTACAGGTGATGCTGGGGCTACCTCCCCTGCACCTCGTCATAAGAGAGGAGGCGGCCTTAGCGACTTTCAGACTCGAAGTATCCGGTATCCTAAGAAATGACTCGAGAATCAAACACACACGCATCAGGGAAGATGCAATCAAAGAACAGCCAATGATGACATCACCCATCGACAGAACCCTGAAGACGCATTGCTTCCAAAAACATTACAACATAGCGCTCATAGAGGAGTGGTGTGACTACTCAGGTACAAATGAGCTAAGGATTTACACCGATGGATCAAAAACTGACTATGGGACAGGCGTCGGGGTGTTCTCCGACGACTTAAACATCAAGATATCCAAACCACTTGGAAAACTTAACTCTGTTTACCAAGCAGAGTGTGTAGGTATCATCCAAGCGGCACACGCTATAGAGGCCAGGGAGGTTACGGATACCAATATTCGAATACTCTCCGACAGTGCCTCAGTCCTTCAATCCCTGAAGAGTAACCAGATCACGTCGAGACTGATACTGGAATGCCACAAAGCCCTGGAACGAATAACGGTAATAAATCACAACAAGGTAACGCTGCAATGGATTAGAGGTCACAGCGGATCGCTTGGAAACGATGCGGCCGACGAACTTGCCAGAAGAGGATCCAGCACAAAGCCTTATGGACCCGAACCCATTGTGCCCATCCCTTTCAAGCAGCTAAGAAGCTGGCTAAAAGACCATACTCGAATACAAGCAGAGAAATGGTGGAGCTCGACACCAGGATGTAGGCAATCCAAGGAGGCTATGCCATCCCTGGATATAAAACTGACCAGGCGCCTTCTGCGCCTGGACAGAGATAGCCTGCGCCTGGTGGCGGGGACCATCACCGGACATTGTTCACTGAATAAACATTTTCACACCCTAGGAATCACTGACAGTCCCCTGTGCAGGGCATGCATGGAGGCGGAGGAAACTGTGGCGCATGTGCTCCTTGAATGCACAGGCGTTACCAAGATCCGCGAGGAGACCCTGGGAACACCACGATCTCTTGCGGATGCCCTGAGGAGTCCGGGAAGTCTGATCTGCTTCTGGAGGGAGGTGGGCTGGTTGGAATAATCGGCCGCGACGGCTCACGCACAATGGTCCACTTTAAGGACTAAGTGCGGAAACCTGAAACCCCATAAAGAAGAAGAAGGTATCGTAGGTGGGCTGATCGCGTTGAGTTTTACTGATGCATATTTCTCTTAGAAGTAAAAACGGTTATTTTAAAACGTTGCGTTGCAGTTCACATTGTTGTTTTTTGAAACTCTTCTTCATTTTCATGAATTTAATTCGATTGTTTAAAAGATAAACATCATCTCTTCATAGTTTTACAATTCTTTGAAAACTCCTTACCTTGCCACGTGACCGTTTCATCTCAGCCACAGACGCGTACACCCTGGTCGGCGCCCGCGCAGGCGAGTAGGGAGGAGAGTTAGAACCGCCCTGGAACGCTGAGCGAGTCATCATCGCGTTGTTGCCTAGGCTGAAATGTTATAATGCTGGGTTTAGTAAAAGGGGTAGGAGATGAGATCCTGTGTAGGTTCGACCATAATACTGTTAAGTTTTTTCTCCCAGTAGTCGCCACCTGTGATTTAGTTCACACTGGAGGCGGGGCGCGCGCGGATGGACGCGGTGCGCATATACTCACATGGTATCAGCGTCAGCCTGCCTCTGGAACAGCTCCTCCAGCTCGGCGGCGGTGATGCGGCTGGAGGCGGGGCGCGCGCGGATGGACGCGGTGCGCATATACTCACATGGTATCAGCGTCAGCCTGCCTCTGGAACAGCTCCTCCAGCTCGGCGGCGGTGATGCGGCTGGAGGCGGGGCGCGCGCGGATGGACGCGGTGCGCATATACTCACATGGTATCAGCGTCAGCCTGCCTCTGGAACAGCTCCTCCAGCTCGGCGGCGGTGATGCGGCTGGAGGCGGGGCGCGCGCGGATGGACGCGGTGCGCATATACTCACATGGTATCAGCGTCAGCCTGCCTCTGGAACAGCTCCTCCAGCTCGGCGGCGGTGATGCGGCTGGAGGCGGGGCGCGCGCGGATGGACGCGGTGCGCATATACTCACATGGTATCAGCGTCAGCCTGCCTCTGGAACAGCTCCTCCAGCTCGGCGGCGGTGATGCGGCTGGAGGCGGGGCGCGCGCGGATGGACGCGGTGCGCATATACTCACATGGTATCAGCGTCAGCCTGCCTCTGGAACAGCTCCTCCAGCTCGGCGGCGGTGATGCGGCTGGAGGCGGGGCGCGCGCGGATGGACGCGGTGCGCATATACTCACATGGTATCAGCGTCAGCCTGCCTCTGGAACAGCTCCTCCAGCTCGGCGGCGGTGATGCGGCTGGAGGCGGGGCGCGCGCGGATGGACGCGGTGCGCATATACTCACATGGTATCAGCGTCAGCCTGCCTCTGGAACAGCTCCTCCAGCTCGGCGGCGGTGATGCGGCTGGAGGCGGGGCGCGCGCGGATGGACGCGGTGCGCATATACTCACATGGTATCAGCGTCAGCCTGCCTCTGGAACAGCTCCTCCAGCTCGGCGGCGGTGATGCGGCTGGAGGCGGGGCGCGCGCGGATGGATGCAGTGCGCGGCGCCACTGGGGTGCCCGATACTGGTGTGCCGCCTGGGGAACACGATCATGTTTAGTATACTGTTTGTTGTGATAGCAATGCATCATGGTACCAAAGAATTGAAGACAAAATCTCGCAATTTGAGAAGGTCGTAAAGCCTTTATCGATGTAGCATAAACATCCGCGAGGTAGTAATCAAACTAATTAGAGAATTGGATTTTATCTGATGATGGACCTGTAAGGCAGCCGCAAGATGTCCTCAACAGTGTACAGCAGCTATACCGTGTTTGGGCTTATTTTATGCACCTTGATAAGAACATTAGACCTAGCTGGAGTTTGGCTATCATAGTATGACTGTCATTGAAGGTCTGAAGATGGAGACGGAAGGCTGCTGCAAGAGGTAGTCAACAATATAAATCAGTTTAACAGTGTTTGGGCTCATTTCATGCAACTTGATTGGAACTTTAGACCTAGCTGGGCTTTGGCTGTCATCGAGTATCTAAGGATGAAGTCGTCAGGCTGTCGAGGAAAGTCCGATTTTGGAATAACATAATAATTATATTGTAGCGGTTAATGCAAATATTTCGTTTATTTTTCGCTTTTCAGTTCGTTTCTTCGTCGATGAAATTTTTTGTCCATTTAACAAATTTTGAGATAGTAAGTGCTTACTGTTACTGCCGCCCGGTAACTGCACCGATTCAGCTGATGATGACTTGCCTGCTACGCTCAAAGGTTCGCAATTCTCTTCCTTTTCACCACCGTTCTCTGAAATGTCAAATTCCACCGGTAAATAATATTGTCCAGGATTAATGTCCTCGACAGTTTCTTATGTAGCAAATCAAGTTGCCATAAAACCCGGGGATACCGCTGCCCCGGACACAAAGGGCTAAGAAGGAACACGGGTGGTTTTTAGTGAATAGAAGTTAGACACTCCCTTCCGCTCCAACCAGGGCGGGAGGCCGCCCTGGTTGGAGCGGAAGGGAGTGTCTAACTTCTATTCACTAAAAACCACCCGTGTTCCTTCTCGTCAGTCATTTGATGATTTCCCGGCAACCAAAAAAAAAAATCTGCCAAACAACCCGAAAATGTCAAATTCCAATCAAATTTGATCCTAATGCTTTAGTGATAAAGTTAAAATCTGTTAAAGAAATTGGACATATTGTAGTAGCTTGATGTGCTGGCGTCTGTACAGAACTTCACGAAAAAAGATAGACAACCTTCGCAAATATACATTTTTAAATGATTATTTTAAAGAGTGTGTCACATACCAAGTCCGGCAACCATAGACTTTGCTCTCGCTCGTCCCACACTCAGCGTAGTGCGTGGATCGCGACGTGGAGGCGCGGGCGCAGGCGCTCGACCTAAACAAGTTTTAACATCCTCTTATGAAATTATATCCAAGTGTTTATAGCGAAACTCGATCAAAAACATAACATTTAAATTTTGCCTTGCTGCAAGAAAAATAAGTAAACATCCGAAGACATACCGGCTGTCATTTGAAGAATTTTGACAGCCGTTACAGGTAGTAAGTGGCTTGAAACTTTGAAAGTCTGACTAGTCTTACCAAGGGGTATTGTATTATCCAGTACTGACTGGGTTGTGGACGTGGAGGTCAGATAGGCAGTCACTCCATATTAATGAAAGTATACTTGGATGACCGAGCCTTGCTTATTTTTTCGGTAAATCGTGCTTTTGGAAATGAAACCTAGCTAAATCGATTTATCGCCCCTGAAACTCCCTGCATACCTACCTACTCATGAAAATTGTTGGACTCATTTCCGAGATTCAGATTACATAATTATTAAATACATGCACATGTACAAGAATTGCTCGTTTAAAGGTATTAGATAAGACTTGTTTGACATGTCGTACCTCCAGCTCCCTTCCTGGGTAGGGTAGCAGCATAAGGGCGACCAGAACTCGACAGTTGGTTCTGAGACTTGCTTGTGGGTACCGTACACGTGTTGTTCTCGTTGTTACCTACAATATAAATAAAGTTGATATTGTTTCGTTTACTGGAGCGTAGACTGTGTTGGAGAAATAAATAAAAGGAAACTTAATGTCGTTTATGGGACGTAGTCGCAGGATTAAGAGTGCAAGGTTTTCTTCGTCACCACCTTCTAACAGACGGAACCCTTGTTTTTAGATATAGCATGCATGCATTCCGTAGTCTACTTCTACATAAGTGTTTTTAATTTTGTTGTTGGCTCAAAAATTTGCCACTTTTTTGAAATACCAAATAGGTTTGACCGCAAATTGCCTGATGTGAAGCTATGATGCGGCATAGGGTGAGTCGTCGATCCACTCAAACTTTAAATATGTCCAAATTATAATAACCAGGAAACAGAGAAGCCGGCAATTTCCTCGGCATAGTATGAGGCAGCGGAGAGTCACTTTGATTGGACTTAAAGTTTAGGTACTGGTCAAAATTTAGTTCATCACCATTCTCCTGCTCTTATCCCAATTTGGGAAAAATCCAAATATTTTCCACGCTCCTCAGTCACCTCCTTACTAGACATATTGGCCTTCACACAGTCTATAATATCCATTGTTTATTTGGTCTTCCTCTACTCTTATTCACATTCATACTCAACATATTCCTACATACGTGTGTACAGTTAAGAACTCACCATTATGATTGTTCAACGAGACAACAGTCATGGAGACGAGTGCCCCGGAGCTACGGATGAGCTCCACCACGTGCTCGTGCGACGCGCACGACACGTCCTCGCCGTTTATCTGTTAGGGAGAGATAACAGGTATGAGACAAATGAAGAGGATAGATGTAGGTAGGTATGTGATGAACAGCAATAAAGAAAGAAGTTAAAATAAATAAAGATGAAGTCGTTAACCGGAATGAAAATCTATTTCGAAGCTAAACATGTCGCCCGTTTCGACATGTTTTAAGGGTTTACCTACCTACCAATGGAAAAATAATGATAAAAGAAGAAACAAAAACGATGGTAAAATATAATGCGAGGTTTATTATTTAAGTTGAAAAAGTTCTAATAAGTGCCAATACAAAATGAAAAAATGTTATTTTCACAAAACAACAATCTCAAAGAAATCACGTTACTTTTCTATAGCTGAGGAGGACAGCCATGTCGGCCATTCGGTGGCTAAAATTATACTGAGACGATTTTCGGCGGAAACTATTTGTTTGCCTATTGTTTGTGTGTTTTGCAAAACAACGTGACAAGAAACCGAATATTTTCTGAACAGTTTACCTAATTCGAGTTGTTTGTTAAACAATACTTGGTAGTAAATATTTGGCGTTCTAATACAAGCGCAATTTGGATCGAGAAAATAGCTGCTTTTTCTCATTAAGAAATTCCCGCACTAGAGTCGGAAATTGAAGTGCCATAGACCAGAATTAGTGAGGTTGAACAAAAGGCTTCCTTACGTTTTTTGGAATTTACCTACCGGTCAGTTTCTGGTTGTATGTAAAATATTGTAATATATTCGCAACCGTAACACGTACGTATTTAATTAAAGTCATCATTACTACTATCTAAGATAAAGTAAAAAAAAATGATTTTCGTGGGCTACCTTGGCGCTTCAACCTTAGGGAACGTACCTATACTACGTGACCCGTTCTTTGGGGTATTCAAAATACCACGCATTGTGACAGGGGCAGGGGGTGTAGGGTTTCGTCACGTTGTCAATCACTGTTAGCTGATCTTGACATAAACTACGGGTGGTCCCGCAGTGGGGGAGGGGCAGAAGGGGGATAAAAAAATGGGTTTTGTAGTATTGGCACGTATTGGTGCGTTCCCTTAACTCATTTACCTACTCAGTTCTTTAAAACAAACTATCACTTACCGCCACAAGAAAATCTCCCTTCCTAAGCCCGGCCCGGTCGGCCACGCCACCCGCATCAACATCGTCCAGGTACTGCAGCGCGGGGCAGCGCTCCGACGGCCGCAGCTCCATGAGCGGGGACGACGCCTTGGCGCCGCGCAGCACGAACCCAAACCCACGTCGTGCGCGGTGAAGCACCACTGTGCGGGATTCCATGTTGCCGAAACTGGGAAGAAAGGTATAATTAGTCTGAAGTGTCAAAATCATCATCAACTGACTTTTCCCAACTATTTTGGGGTTGGCTCCCAGTCTAATCGGATGCTGCTGAATATTGTTTCTTTTATACATGGAGGAACTGCATTGGTAGATTGCTGACCTCCACAACCCATTTCGAACTTGGTAATATGATACTCGTTGGCTCAGACTGATTGTCAGACTTTCAGCCCACTGACAACCTGTTACTCTCCACCACTTCCTGCCGTTTTAGCTAAGATGATTAAGTGGCGGAGTCAACCCCTTAGTATAAGCTCCTGCAACGTAACTTGGCAAGGTTTCGAAATTCTATTTCAAAGTTCGCGCATCGTACACTTTGTGCCACAAAAAGTGGTCACTTTTATTGCTTGTCATTATTCTATAGTTATTGACATAATTTATTTTTAATAATGAAGTTAAAGAAAGGTGAAGACTTTGTGACATTTATTAGGTATTATTATATTATTTATTAGTTATAAATAAAAAATGCATTTAAAAGTAAAACAAAATTTAAAACAACAAAAACTTAATTTTAAACAATAACAAAAACTAAACTTAAAACAAATAACAAAAACTAAATTTAAAACAACGACAACTCAAATTCGTAACAAAAAGGAATAACAAAAACAATACAACTTTCGTGCACCGCAAGTGTAATCGGGAGCGTATGGAACGTATGCATTTGAATGCACCAATCGCACGCGCGGATGACGCTACCTCATACCCCTCGCCCCGCGCCACCGCAAAAGAGACCTAAAAATGACTTCTGCGCATCTAACGACTCTTGCCAAGTTACGTTGCGGGAGCTATAACTCAGTATGGAGCAGTCTACTGCTGTGCATTTTTTTATATTCGGGAACTCTCATTCAGTGGCTGCCAGCCATCCTGTGATTATCATCGCTGCACCTAGCTTGAGGATGGGTTGCCTTATGTAATAGCAGTACCACAGGGATTATTTATACTGGCAAAATATGGCTGCCGTGACTGGGCCCTTTAGGGTTCTTGCGCCTGCTTTCGGGGCGCAAGCGTTCTACAATAGGCCGGTTATCCGTTTGATCTTAATAAGTGATAGCAATACGCAAATATAATGTTATGTGGTTTAATACTGACCCAGTTAATTGCCCCCATAAGTAATCAAATAATTTCAATTTCATCGTGAGCATTTAAACTTGTCAAACTAGACTAGGAAATGTACCAACTTGTATCAATGCTGGGATGATAAAAACACTTTGGCATAAGTAGCAATGAGATACAATATCCTTGTTTAGATCTATTTACTTGCTGATTTCTATCTATTATAGTCCCCTCAATGTTAGATTGCGTGCCACCCAGCAATTAATAATTTTACCCTGCCGGGTGACACTAATCAACCCTCCAAATACTGAACGATGTTACACTTTTTCACTATGAAACTTATTTGAAATCACCAAAAAAACCACATCTACTTTGTGAGTACTCAAATACTAAAGCATAAGAGTGCTGATAATTTACACCAGAACCTCCGTATGTCCTGTATGGCCAATCTCACTACTCACAATAAATTCGACCTTTACCGACTGCTCCAATATTGTTATTGTTTGTAATGTTCAAAGCATTGGCTATTGTTGATCTGTTTATTAAGTATGTATGTTCTGATGTCACCATTTCCATCTGTTTGCATTGCTCTTAGATGTAACTAGGTAGGGTATGTCAACAATAGATAGGCTGCTGTTACTTTGTTAGTTCGGGAACTAGTGAACCATTGTGACTTTAGTTTTCAGTTCCGCTGCGTGATTTTGATCGTCAGATGTTCAAACTAGTGGCCGACTGTAGCTGTATATAAATAAGTTTCGTTTACTTATTGGTTATAACTTTTAAACTATTATAGAGTAGAACTACAGGTATACTTTTGCATAAACTTATGACATATTCGCAGGATATTTCTATTTAAAAAACTAAAAAATCCGACTGAAAAAACTGAAAAGCAAAAAACAAGCACATTTTAAATTAAACAAAACTTGGAAGCAGGCGAGGTCCATTCTATTTTAATTTTTTTCTTTTCATAATTTAATATTCAAATGAACCCCGCCTGCTTCCAAGTTTTGTTTAATTTAAAATGTGCTTGTTTTTTGCTTTTCAGTTTTTTCAGTCGGGTTTTTTAGTTTTTTAACTACTTTTTTTATTTCCAACTTTTTAGTTCCTTTGTGTTTGTTCTTTCGTTGATCGCGTAAAATTCTTCGCAGATGATTTAACTTTTGTGCTTGTTTAGGTATAGGATTTCTCACTTTTAATTTCTTTTAAACATATAAGTGTTTTATATTTTTGTAATCTCCTTTTAAAACCCTTTATTTTGATACCCCACTCGATGGTATTGGAAAAAAAATTGTTTTTGACGTCCGCGATTTGGCCCCCAAAATCCGCAATTTTTCGCTTTTTTTTTAAATTTTAATGCAGCCTATAACACCCGCGCCATCAAGACGAATCTAACGACGTATATTTCATTCAAATCGGTTCATCCGTTTATGAGTTATGAGGGAACAAAGAAACGGACATCCATACATACATACATACTTACATACATACACGTCAAACACATAACCCTCCTTTTGGGCTTCGCCGCAGTCGGGTAAAAATCTTAGATAGTTGATCTGGACAAGCTTACGATACACCCATTATCTAATTTAGGTTTAACGAGTATACTTACGATTTTTTGATCCTAGGCGCGGTAGCACTGTAAGTCTTGCTGAGCGCCATCTCCCGTCTGCCCGTCACCCTGGAGTGGTGGATTGGTCCCGACGCTAACACCTGGGAAATAACGATAAGATTAGTAATTATATTTGCCATATTTGCAGAAATGCTGTTGAAATCCAGGAGTGGCAATAAATATAGTGTTAAGGCTGGGTTATAAGACAAAAGAATAGGTATACTTCTTATCGAAAAAAGATCTTTTTGGCCATTAAGATATCATTATTGGTTTCATTCTACAGGCTCATCTACACAAAAGTTGTTCAAAGTAATACCTAAATGTTGTACAATAAATAACTTCGGTGGGGAGACATTTTAAAATCTGGATTCAGTGACTAAAGAACCTTATAATATCTGCCACAAATTAATTTGAAAGATTCTCTTAGATTATTTCCAAATCTCGATCCAGGGCTGTTATCAGAACTACTTTGAATTGAGGATTCATAATCTCAGACATACCTGATGTAGATGTTGTGTGTTCTGTCGAAGGCGCACTTCTTGCACGCACTGCATTGGGAACAGGCCACTGGCTCCAGACCCTCGGACTGTGCCTTCCAGTAGACCATCATCTGTGGCTCCCGTCACTGTTTGTCATAAGGTTACGTTAGAATTTTCGATAGTACTAAATTTTTGGCTTAAATCTTCCGACTGAACGAGATTTCTTAGT
Source organism: Diarsia dahlii (assembly GCA_949775195.1). Taxonomy (NCBI): domain Eukaryota; kingdom Metazoa; phylum Arthropoda; class Insecta; order Lepidoptera; family Noctuidae; genus Diarsia; species Diarsia dahlii. The sequence continues at coordinate 18,718,009 of OX459199.1, forward strand.
CATCATCTTCCTAGCTTTTTTCCCAAACTATGTTGGGGTCGACTTCCAGTCTAAGTCTATTTTACACGAAGTGACTGCATATCTGACTTTCACAATCCTTCACAAACTGGGTAGGTAAGTAAAAAGATTTCTTAGATGGATGTCCAAAATAGGGGACATTTTCGTGGCTCGTTTTTTGTCAGGGTTTACTCAAAACGGTTCACCGTGGAACTTCAGCTCCTTATTTTTAGTAACAGTCATGCTTATGAATGATATCAGTTACTCACATTGTTCTCAGTTATAGTGCAACCAATGATTTTGTATTATTCATATTTTAGTACGAATTGTGAGGACAAGTTAATAATGAATTGTAAGTCACTTCTGCGTGAAAACCAAGTGTGATGAACTGATGACTTCTTCTTGAAAGGACTTATTTGGGAAAACTTATCTAGGTTAAACTTAAGTATCAAATATTCAGGAAATATACTCCTACTAATCATAGAAGTCTGTAATGTTCATCCTAGTGTCAAATTTCTTGATACTACGCGTATTACGGTAAAATAGATAGTGCCCAAGACTATACTTTTGGCGTTTTCTATAATCAACGCTCTTGCAGCGAAAGTATCCATCAGCAGGACTAGACAAAAAATAGTATTATAATGTCGTGTATGTCTGGCACCTTTGAGGACTTCGCCCTGGAAGAGCAATTGTCACGAGAGCCACTAGTATCAGAAGCGTCTGACACGGTACCTTCAACGATATCCCCCTGGTTGAGCCGCACGTGTCCGGGCGCGGCGGGGTCGTAGGGCTGCAGGCACACCACGGTGGCGCCGCCGTGCAGCGAGCACGTGGTGTCCGAGTTGCTGGTGCCGACGCCGCTAGAGTCCGAAATGATGTCGCTTGTGTCGCCCGCGCTTTTATCTGTTGGGTTAGCGTCGCTCAACGGTCAGTCAGCGTACAATTATGTGTCATATTGTCTGTTGTTTTTGGTCCAATATTGGTCTTTCAGCGAGTTTCAAGAGGGGCGAAGTGGGTTAGTGTTCTGTGTGGGTTTAGTGCCAACTTTACTGTGGTGGACACTTGAGTTGGAGACGGGGACTTAAAGCGTGTAGTGTTGTGAACAGGAAACACTAAATACAAGTTTTGGAGTTCAAGTCGTAAGTTGTTAATAGAGTTAGGTCTGAGTTTGTCAACAGGGCAAGATTTTGTTTCAATCAGCTTAAAAATAACCGTAAATTTTCACTAAAAACACAATTTCCGTACATCCTAGGTAAATCTAAAAGGGGTTTAAGAGGAAAAATCATAACTTTGTTGAAAAAGGAAGCGAAGAAGCGTTCGATGGGTAACTACATGACATAAAGGCACATAGAACATGCAACGAGTGGACGGGCGATGTCGGTGCATGGTGATGGTTGTCAGTCGTCATGTGGCCGGTGCCATGTTCCGCAACCTTGGACCACGCGGTGGAATGCAACGGTGTAGATACGAAGACTACAAACCAGGACTAGTTTCATGGATATTTTAGCACTAATTGTGTACGTGTGCTAGTTTTCGCTTATAGTGGTCGTATCTACATCAGTACCATTATCTTCCATCGCAACTCAACCTCCTCAATTTTACCTGTGAGTATACTGGCATCGTCCTCATGGCTGGGGTGGCTTGCGTCACTAATGCTGGACGAGGCCGAGGAGAAGGGTCTCTCTAGACTGCAGGGCGAGGCCGCAGGCCCAGGCTGGCGGCGCAGCAGAGTGTCCAGCTCGGCGGGTATCCTGGTCGAGGAGGCCAGGGAGGACCTGTCCCCCGCACTCCACCACCCCCCCCACGCCGCAGATCTCCGCTTCGGATTGTAACGAGGAGGACCCCGAAACGGCACTGAAATATTTTATTTAGCAACCGAACAAACTAATAAAGGAATCGTGCGTCAAATCAACATAATCAAACATCAAATAATTTTTTGACGAACACAAGTTTTGTATAAAAAATAACAGTGCGATAAAATATTTGGGATATAACATCTAGGTGGGAAATATAATATATAAATTAAACCCTTTACATATTAGTGTTTGTTGGTAAATAATCTAGGTTCCGTTAGTGATATATTTTCATATATTAGCGTAGGTATCCAAAAATACAACCATCACCATTATGATATTAAGCAATGGAATAGAATAGATAGAACGGATGACGCATGCAATAATATTAATTATAAAATATTTACACAGATACTACTTAATATAAATAGTATGGTGTGTCATTTTGTATAGGTATATGTATTTGCGGTAAACATACTAAAGCATTGCACATAAAATAAGTACTTAAATTTTGACAACCATGGGTTCTTAAATCTCTTTTTATAATATCACAAACGTTTTTAATTTTGGACGTACTAGAAAATGATTTCATTTATCTAATATATTTGACTTGTTTGTCGTTAGTAAAATTACACCCTGTATACACTGTGTAATTTTTCAGAATATCCCTTTACTCTCTTTGTATGTCAATGGGGAAGCACTTTCAATGCTCATTGTACATGGCGTGACCATAGCTAAATCCCAAACTGACCAATGAGGTCAAAGTATTTTGGAATATGTAATTTCATTGAGACATTTTCAACCAATCATGATGCAAGGTATTAGCTATTTTGGCCGCCATTTGTAGTACAGTTGACATACTCATTCGAATGATGTTTATTTAAGAATCCATGTAATAAACACAAGGCGTATATAAAGCTCCGTACAAAGCCATGCAGTACACAACCGGGGTTGGACTCACCGACTTCGTCTGCTTTGTAGTTTTTTATCACTTCTGCCAGATCTAAGTTGCCTGCTATTACTGCCACCTGAGGATTTTTAGGGTTAATTTTAAAGTGGTTTTATGGCAAATAGAGGGCACAAAAATCATTAAAGTTAAAACTGACGACTACGAAACGAAACATTTTTTATTTAAAACGAGTATGGATATAAAACTTGCTTAGGCTTTTTCTCTCTCTTACATTTTTAAATTTGGCAACCCTATTAACAAAAAATTTGACCAGTAGGATACTTTAGAAAATGTGTATCAAACTCTTCTATAAAATTGTGAAGGAAATTCGTAATCATAAATTGCTTCATCTGTTTAAAAAATAAACCAGTCGGCTGCCTGACAGAGTATATGGGTAATCCAAACGTTTTGTTGAGATTGTAAGTGTGAAAGTGTAAGCCAAAGTCATGAATGTAAATCAATCAATCCATCAGTATGTTCAATCAATCTGTATTGTTGCTATAATTACTGGTCGTAATTAAATAAATAAAACATTAACCCTTCATTACCTGATAAGGCGTCTGGTTAGCGAAGTTCAAGGCCTCCTTATCGCAACCCCTGAAGAGCAGCTGTCGTGCGCAGGAGTCTTGCGCGTTCACTGCGCACACGTGCAGCGGCGTGTTGCCGGACGCGTTGCGACTGTTCATGTCGGCGCCGTAGAAGAGAAGGTGGTCTAAGTGCTGGACTAGGCCGTTGCGACATGCCTGGAAATGTGGGAAAGGAATATGTTTAAGTGTAGATATCTACATTCTTTTAATCTTTAAAAACCACGTCATTTTCCTCCACTCACAGGAGCAATGGAAAGCGACAACTGAAATTATTCTCCATTAGTGGAAATTAATAAAAACTATTCAGATTATAAAATGAGACTCAACTAATGTGCAGTTACGACTGAAAATGTCACAACAAATCTTTGATAGACGATGAAGTTGGAAGCGGTTTTCAAAGCTGAGAAAATATCTCATGGCTTCGATTGGAACACACATTTGACATGGGAAAATCCTCTTGGTACGTTTGAAAGTGAAAATGATTTCAAGGAGTAATTTGTGACTTAAAAATGTTTGATTATATGTGTTGTAGTATTGTCCTCGATTATTCCAAAAGCTATTGTAGTGTTAGTTCGTTTGACAATTCAATAAAAAAAAGCCAGTCAGAAAAAGTACACCGTACAACTTTAGTAGTATACAAAATAATGGTCTTTCTAAACCCACCTGATGCACCTCCTGCCACCCCTGCAGATCATTAGCCCCAATCGTCGCATGATCATGCAACAAAGTCTCACACAGCAGGGGATCCGTCTTATTTGTCACCGACAGATACAGCGGCGTCAATCCCTTTCCATCTTTATAATTTGGCGATGCTCCTAACTCCAGCAAAGTCTTCACAGCTTCCAGAGAGTTCTTCTCAATAGCCCTGTGCATGGCCGTGCTGCCATCTTTGGTTCTATAGTCTAGTAGGGCTCCGCCGTTCACGAGGGCTATGAGGACTTTGCCTGGTGTCTTTAGGCCTGCTGCGATTGTGAGGGGTGTCTCTGTAATGAGAAAAGGTTTTTGTTGTCTTATTGTTTGTGATGGTAATAGGCTCGCCATCAACCGGCCACAAATCCCCCCGTGGCAAAGGGAATCGAACCCAGGACGTCATGCCCAGCAGTCGCGCTTGCGACTACCTACGAGACAGTCATAGGAGCGAATGTGGGCGATATGCATACTTAAAAGTACTTAAAAATATGAATTTAATGTCTACCGCACGGGCAATGAATCGTCAAACGCGTAGCGTAGCTTAGCTGATCTGAATGTAGGCATTTCTTACACCAATTAAAATTTTGTCACGCTCAAAATACATAAAAAACATTACAAATTTCACACCCACATGACGTTGGTTTAAACAAAGACCAGTTAAATTCCATCCATTGATAGTTTCAAGTAGAGAATAGGGCATTTAAATCACAAATGATATATTATTTGTTCGACAGGAACAAATATTTCAGCGGTTTTAAAGACGTTTATCGCACATTATCCACGGCTCGGTTGATACGCCTCACATACAATAGCTAAGGCGTGTATAGACGTTCAAAGCAGCCTTGAATTCGATGGCCCGATGTTTTTAGAACCATCTGTGACGATATTATGATGGATTCGAACTGAGAATTTGTTATGGATTTACTATTTATACACGAGTTACGGTAGTTGAAGGAAGTCACTGTAAAATAAGCGTTTGGGATCTTTTCAATGATTTCAGATACTGGTTTGATCATGATGAACTTCAGAAATGTATTTATTTTTAAACTGGTTACTATGCTTTAAAAATATGTTTGTCCACGCAAAAGTAAATCTACTTACTGTCCTTAAAAGTTACATTTAAAAGGCACACTGTCAAATATTTCTTGAATTTAATAATAGCTTGAATTCTGGAACTATCTAGGCAGAAGCAGCTGGCCTGTTTTATAAGCATAAGTAGGTACGGTGGCACATCAAGCTATTCATTATAAACTGACCTCGCTTTGTATCAGCTTCCCATATAATAAGAGAGAGATACTAGATGACTAGACAACCTAAATGGAGAACAGCGTTTGTCCTTTCAGAACAAGTTCCCTTAAATAGGTAACTGTGCCTCCGACTCAAAAAGACGTAATAATAACCGTCTCATAACGATTTATACCTATAAGGGCACATCTAAGGTTCAGTTTGTGACGTCATAAAATCAGTCAGAGGTAACACTAATTAGTTCTAATCTAATGTCTAGACTGAAAAGACGTAATATCAAATAACTTTACTGTTCTGGGAACTAATGAGTGTCGGAGAAGATTGTCTGGGCTATTTTGGGATTATAATAAAAGTCGCAAATACGCAAGTGAAGGTACCTACTTAGCTATATTACAATGTAAGTTAGTTAGTAAAAGGTTAATGATTTAGTCATCCGAAAAAATTAATTCATCAGACAAAATGATGAAAAATGAGATAGGTTAGTATGTTCAGAAATAGTTTATCCATTTTCTTTTAAGTAATTATTTTTCCCTATACATCTCATAAAACCTTTTTAATTTCGCAAAAATAATGTAATTCTTCTCTAACTTTCTAGGCCGTTCAACAAACCGTTTTTTTTCGCTACTTAGTTTGTAACTGTATCTGCACACACCCTTAATACTATTTTAGGTACAGGCAGAACAATAGCAGATAAGAATCAGTATGCAAATTAGTCTGGTCGTATATCAGGCTATGTTACCAAGTTGGCAAGAGAATGTCCGAGCCATTCCATGGTTGATCCTAAGTGGATGAATGGGTTTCGTATCTTGATCACGGATGTAAGAGGTCAGAATAAACTGAAGAGGTGTGAGGGAATTAAAAGATGTTATGAGCGGAACGGACAAGTTCCGAAACAAGGCGAGTGCAGGTTTGTTTTGGAAGTTATTGTTTTATTGTATGAATTTTATCAGCGTAATCGCTGTGGTTCGTCCTTGACGGGTTTAGATGAGTCTGCATGTTTGAGAGGAAACCCGCATTATTACTAGGACTACTGGTTACTAGGAGTTTCTACTTTTAACGATTTGTAGGAGTCCACCCTACTCCTACAAATTAAAAGCAGAAACTCGTACTAGTACGATATTACACTTTTGAATGGCGAGAGCTATGTATATTGCAAAATCAGTATAAATACAACCAATAGCAGTCCAACACTCCGACACCAGCCATCAGGCAAATGTTATTTCGCTTCTAAATCTTTTCAACCTTCTACATTTAAGTAAATTTTTACATTATAACATTGCCAAACTTATGTGGCAGTGGGCACATTGCTCGCAGAACGGATGACCGATGGGGCCGAAAAGTTCTGGAGTAGCGACCGCGAAACAGAAGACGTTGCGTTAGAAGGCCTTCTACTAAGTAGACCAGTGACCTGGTGAAGGTTGCGAGTATCCGCTGGATGCGAGACGCACGGGACCAGTCAATGTGGCGACACTTATGTGCCTATGTTCAGCAGTCCACTGCTGAACATAGGCACATAAGTGCACTGTCTTTCGGCTGAAATGAATGATGATGATTATATTCTATAGAAGTTTTCTTATTCTTACCGCCAGTCTCCTGACAATGGAAATTGGGGTCGAGTCCCTTGGCGCACGCCTTGGTGATCTTGTCGATCTGGGCATGCGTGACGTGTTCGAGGAACCGCCGCAGGTTTGCGCGGGAATGCAGCGCCTTCAGCGTCTTCTCGTCTAACTTCAGCATTTTGTATACCCGCCGCTTGTATTTTAACTGGAATTTGACAATTAGTTGGTTAGTTCTAAGGGTTAGAGAACTGGTCATGTAGGCACTAAGAATAGGTAAGTCTGGTTCATAGGCTGACAAAGAAGATACATTAAGCTGAAAAGTGATCAATTTACCAAGAACAAGATTCTGTAAAGGGCTAAGATATTTATAAATGTCGCCAGAGATCTCACTTGGACCCCCAGCACGTTCCTTTTTTATCCGACTTCATAAAAAGGAGGAGGTTATCAATTCGACTGTATTTTTTTTTATGTTTGTTACCTCTTAACTTGCGACTGGGTGAACCGATTTTCAAGATTCTTCTATTGGCAAAAACGTGAAATCAAACAAACAAAAGTCACCGACTTCAGAAGCTGATTTTTCTTCTTTAATTTATTTTTCACTTTTTTGTGTTTTATTTTTGTCGAAGTCGGTATTATTTATTGTAAAAAAGTTTTTATTTTCTACCCTACCCAATGACGACACCCTAAGCCGAAGCTCCTTCTCCGCAGAGGGCACTACCCTTAGCGCACTTTTACTTTAGATTATAAGTTTTCATGCTCTGGATGGAGGTCTTAAACTCACTTCACCCACAGGATAGTCCGGTTAAGTAGAAGCCAGCCTTTTAGGTTAACCTGCGAGATGTCATTAAAAAAAAGTACACTAACAGATTTTCTCTTAGTGCGTGTTTACGTACAGGCGGGGGCGTCGCGCGGCGTGTTGTGCGTTTTTAATTCAAACACATGGCGATGTATGAAAACGTTAAAGATTTCAAATGTCAATTTCACGAGAAGCATTTATTCACTCGTTAGTTTAAAATGCAGCGTTCGTTGCTGTGGACCCGCCTCTCAGTAAATGATTAAAAAAGCACGCGACGAGCTTTTTGCACGCGCCGCGCAACGCCCCGCGTCTCCGTAAACGAGTCTTAGACAGACTCTCAGGCTCTTTAGAGCTATCACATTCACATGCTAAATGACTGGTGACTATATAAGTATTTGCTAAAGAGAGTTAGTATTACCTCAAGATATCCAACAGGTCCATTGAAGGGATAGTCTCCGAGGCGACGCTCCTCATCGAGGAACTTGCCGGCCTTGCCGTTGATTGGCGGGCAGAACAGACCATAGTTGAAGCTCTCCTTCAACTCCTGGAAACAATGAGAAAGTGAACATTAGTTATGGTAACAAAGACTGAAAATCTAACTGAGTAGCCATTCTGAAGAGATAAAAGGGTTGGTTTATGATTATTTTCGTGTGAAACTGTTACGAGTTACGACCCATATTCAAAAACGTATCTATATACCTAGTTGTAGGATGTGGATACCAATCCAATACTTATGTTACGTTGGGCATTCGATTATGCCTCATGAAGTCATGTTAGAAGCTAAAGACTTATAGTACATTTAATAAGTTCGAGAACAGCGACATGGATCGATCTTCAAGGTTCAGGCCCGATTGCTAAGGTAAGTCCTCCGTGTTTCAGAAAATGGTCCCGGTCTGTCATTTTTTGGGTAGGTTTGCAAGCTACTGAAGAAAGTCGTTCCAAATTTTACTATACAGATATAATAGGGTCTGGAGTACGAAGACTTATTTATGTTTCATGCAGACGAAGTCGCAGGAAATAGGTAGTGTAAGTACTTAATACAAACGTAATACATCAGATAAGGTAGTCGCATGTCTATAGCCGCTTAGGGACCTACCCGTCATTGATAAATCGATAGAAACCTTGACATCGACCCCGTATTATCAGAATCACCCCTTTGGGGGTTAGAAATGGGGTTGTTGTACATACATATCTCCGTACTTGTTTGTTTATGAAACATAAATTAATTAGAGCTTCAAAAGCTTTTTACATGTTCACAAAATAGAGCTACATTTTGTGAAAAACCATTTTTGTGTAGTCATTTGTTTTAATCAGATGAAATATATTGGTTTTAGCAATTTATTCATGGCTTCTAAATTGAGTGTTATTAGTCATGAAAAGTTTTGTATGAAGCTGCATTTTAGAAATTATAAAAGTGGCGTAATGCATCAGATAATGATGACAAACGATGTTTATTTTGCAAGAAAGGAGCTGTCTGAAGGGATGACGAGGAACAGAGAAGTATGGAAAAAAAGTAGTTAAAAAACCAAAAAACCCGACTGAAAAAACTGAAAAACACAAAAAACAAGCACATTTTAAATTAAACAAAACTTCGAATCTAAAATTTTAGATCTATTTTATTCATTTCATAATTTATCTTCAAATGAACCCCGCCTGCTTCGAAGTTTTGTTTAATTTAAAATGTGCTTGTTTTTCAGTTTTTTCAGTCGGGTTTTTTGGTTTTTTTATCTACTTTTTTTATTTCCAACTTTTTAGTTCTTTTGTGTTTGTTCTTTCGTTGGTCGCGTAAAATTCTTCGCAGATGATTTAACTTTTGTGCTTGTTTATAGGATTTGTCACTTTGATTTTTTTTTAAACATACTTAATTATAAGTGTTATATATTTTAGTAATCTCCTTTTAAAACCCTTTATTTTGATACCCTACTCGATGGTATAGGATTATTTTTTTGAACTCCGCGATTTGGCCCCCAAAATCCGCAAGTTTTCTTTGTTTTTTAATTTTAATGTAGCCTATAGCACTCGCGCTATCAAGACGAATCTAACGACATATATTTCATTCAAATCACTTCATCCGTTTAGGAGTTATGAGGGAACAAAGAAACGGACATACATACATACACGTCAAACACATAACCCTCCTCTTGGGCTTCGCCGCAGTCGGGTAAAAAGAAGTCATGCTGCGCCGACCCCAAATTAATTGGGCGTCATCATCATTCTGTTGCTGTGATGTTTCTTTAAAAATAGGTTTGTTAAAAATGTGTCCGGTGTTTCATAGCTGGCTACTCTGAGCAGAAACAGACGAAACAAACTCACAGGTATTTTTAACTGACTTCTATAACTTATAGAAGTCAGTTAAAATACCTATAAGGTCCAGACATAATCTTGGTCAACTTATATAAGACCTATGCAGATTAGTGTCTGAGATCATGTGTTTTGAAGAAAGAACTACACAGATTTGAGTGGACCTGTCCAGTCAGTACTAGCATTTGTCAGTAATTTTGTATCTCGACTCATAACTCAAGGAGCTCAACAAAACAATAATTATAAAAATAAATCTTCTACAATTTGTACACAAATAAGCTCTTAGTAGTATCTAAAAATAACTACCACAGAATAATCTATTTTTAACCAAAACGCATTTGCAAAACCTTTTAACTCAGCAACGCGAATTCCATTACAAAACTCCGGACTAATAAATCACCTGTCTTAACTACAATACATTAATTATCTTCTTAAATCATCCGGAGAAAATTAATAGTGCATAGTAGGGGAGATAAATCTGTGCAGTTGCATCAATTGCGTTGCGATTTATCAACTGAACTAATCGCTATCGAGGCTCGCAGTGTTGCATCAATCACTTGATTACAATGTAAACATCTTAACATGACAGTTTCGTTGTTTATCTTGATTGTTAATTAAAGGTAGATAGTTTCTAGAGCTAATTACTTTGGCAATGAATTTATTACTGTACTGTCTATTTAGAAGATAATTGTAAGAGATCCATCTTCAGGTTAAGCCGCGCTTGGCTAGGTTGATCTGTGGATGGGTGACTAACCATTACACTCCGTTTTTTCTCCGTGTCTTGGAAAGTACGTTAAGTCGTTGATTTTGGCTATAATTAGTGGATCTTTGACAGTCGTTATAGGTTAGTCGAAAATCTGACATCTATAGTCTTTCCAATGGGTATCATATTACCCAGTATTAATTAGGTTGTAGAGGTCAGATACGTAGTATCTCCATGTAAAATACTTGTATTCAGCTGCATCCGGTTAGACTGGTAGCTGACCCCAACATATTTAAGGGTAGGCAGATGAATACTAGAAAGAGAGTGCTAGAGCTAATTGCTTTGGCAATGTATTTATTACTGAACTTTCTATATATTAACAGAATAGGGGATCGGACAAAAAAAAACTAATTAGTCCGTCAGATAGATTTCCAAAAATTATTGGACACGTATTTTTTCTTTTTTCACGTAAACTTAAAATGAAGACGATACAGTGCTTCGAAAACTCGTGTGACGTCATATGAAAGTACATTTTGACGACACAAGTGACGTTTCAAGCCCCACTCCAAGATCTTTGACACGTTTTATCTTCGTCATTTTTTATTGATTTGATAAAACAAAAAACACGTATTCAATATTTTTCGATAATCTAACTTACGGACTAAACAGAATCATATTATTTTGACCCTGTCCGATCCCCTATTGAAAGAGAACACAAAATATCACATTCACAAAGTAGTTCTGACACTCAAAATGCTATTTTGCATGATAAATTGATATTCACCTCTTCAATAGTGAATATAAATAAAACATTTTTGCTTGCTTTTTGCAGAAATTTGTATTCAGAGGATGAAATGGAAATTGTCAACTGAATTCAAGCAAATGCTTTTATTCCGAAGCAATATAAACTCTACAGGAAAACAGAATTAATTCCAGCTATAATCCTGCAAGAGACGACGGCATTCATTATAATTTCAATTAAATATGGTAAATTAAAGGTTCAAAAAGGACACTCATTTGCCGCGAAGAATGATCTTTAAAACCGACAAAAGGTTTCTAATATCTGTAGTCAATCATAGTCAGAGGTTACAAATTACAAACGCTATTAGCTCGACTCTCGACTCAATTTAGTCTATGGTGTGTTTATGACGTCATAACTGACCACAGAGCCACATAGGCCAGGCTTGTGTTTAATGGTCTCTCGTTTTGCACGCGGCACGCGATTAACATCAAAAGGATGGATAGGTGCAAAAAATTATGGGTGAGTTGTGAAGATTAAAAGTGATGGACAGTCAAATGTTACGAGATTTATGATGATTTTGGGCTTAAAAGGATTTTCAGTTTTTTTGGTAACGGTACCTAAATGTGGCTGATGATGTCTGATACAATAAAATATTCAGTTCAGACTAAGCTACTACATTCTACCAAAAAATGCAGCTGGCCAGCCAGACACGTTCGCCTTTAATAAAGCGACTGAGGCTTTAGGTGAGGAACCATCTTTCAACGAAACTATTAATTTACTCACATTTTTAACCAACTTCCATAAAGGAGGAGGTTCTCTATTCGTGTGTATGTATTTTTTTGGCAAGTTTAAAGGAAGCTGACCCTTTGCAACGAGTTCAAATTGAATGACAAGGTCCATTACATTTCTAACGCAAACAACGTTTTCGCATTTTGGTGAGAACCAAAAAGCGCAAACACTATTTTTGGAAAACTTATAAGTTTATAACACATAACGAGTTTTCAATCCAGACGAACAAATCACTAGCTTGACTGGCTCCTAACGAAGCAAGATATATGACCAGTGACACCAGGATTGATTGAGGAATGCCAGTCGGAACTGATTGCTGCAGAACTGCAGGTCAGACTTACCAGCTTATAAATGAACTGGACTTAGTTATTTATTGTCTTCTAACTAATAATAATAACGCTGTGCTGATAATGTTGTATCTAATTACGAAGCTATTTCGAATAGATTGAGCCATCTTGGATTTTGAATGATAGATTTGAAATGGTTGATCGTAAATTCTGAGTGTGATGGTTTTTTGATTGGGAATTTAACAAAATCCAATCCGAAAGATTTTGTTAAATTGAATGAGTTTCTTGTAACTAAAAATGAAATATATAATGTGTAGTTTTACTGTTTTAGCATGGTTTTAGCAAACAGCGTTAAATTCCATAAACAAATACAATTGGCTTGAAACTATTTCATCTCTTCTCTTTTGCAGAACTAATTAATTTCCAGCACAAATAAAAACGCTGCAACCCAGTTCCAGTGATGGATTGCACTTTTTTCTGGCACACAGTGTACCTACACAGAACAAGTTAAGCCACTGTTTGAGTTCAGAATACAATGCAGTGCAGATTAACAGGCATGATATATCGGTGATGCGTCTAACGTAACAATACTGGTGTATAAGTTATGGCTGCAGAGTTTGCAGAGTGCTAAGTTAAGAAATTATTGTTCTAACATGAACATGTTAAAATGATAGATGTGCAGACTTGCAGGGTAATGTTCTGTTAATAGTAGGGAATGGAGAAAATTGCTTTAGTAAATGGGATGGGATAAAGGAACTTTTATAAGTGACGAGATAATTATGTGGTTACGTACGGTCGCTAGAAGGTTTTAATTGGTTTCCCTCTTTTCTTAGTAATTTAACCCCAATTAATGCAATCTGTACATCAGGGGCACTTTTTGAAATTAAATCAGTTACCAACGATACTAAAACTTTAGTGTCAGTTCAGTGTCATAAGTTGAAAATCTTAAAGCGCTTAATTGGAGCAACATAACATCACGCCTGTTATACCTGAGGGGTTAGCCAGAGATGTATCTAATAGTATACCCGCATTTCGCCATGCATGCGTTATGTAAAAGTCCTCTATAATAGGGGGGCGGCCTTATTGCCATAAACCGGATACAGATTCAAGCTCCGTAGCTGCTACTAAGAAATTCCTGATGTTATAAACCCGATACTAATTATATTAAGAAGACTTTAAAAAAACTTCGCAAAGTATTTCTTGGATAACATACTTTTCTCTTCATTTTCTTGCTAACTTTAGCATGTTGTTCTTAATACTAAAGTTCTACACTTAACTAAACTACGTGGGTTAAGTTGAAGCCAACTCTTAGTTTTCAATACTTAGTCGTGTATTGCAATGTTTATAACTTGTTGCTACTGAACACCTAGGCTAACAGTTAGGCAGCCTAGTTTTACAACCTAGGCTTGATTATAAAGTGCTGACATTATGTTTCTGACCGCGACTTTTTAATTGTTTTAGTTTAAGTGCGGTTTGAAAATGTAAAGTTTATGAAGATCTGTAGACCTGTCACGAACTGAGTGATCCTTATTTAAACTTATTTACGTTTTAGTGTTACACTTATAGTTTGCCAACGCAATATGGAGCGAAGCATGCTTAACATAAGGCTACGCGATAGGTGGACGACGTCAAAAATAAGGAAAAGAACAAAAGTAAGCGATGTCTTACTCAAAATAAAAAGACTGAAATGGAACTGGACAGGTCACATTATGAGAACGGACAAAGAAAAATGGACGAGAGACGTTATGGAATGGTATCCTAGAAATGGAAAGCGACTAAAAGGACGCCAAATCAAGAGATGGGAAGATGATTTACCAAAAGGATGGAGAAGATTAGCTCGGGACAGAGATGAGTGGAAGAAACTAGGGGAGGCCTATGTCGAAGGACAACCTGACCAACAAACTGGTTGCTGAAATTATATTATTATTGTTACGATAGAATTAAGTTACTTTTATTTAGCTATTTTTACTAATTAGTTTATATTTTTAATTTTTTAGTATTTAATTTTAAACATAAAATGTACTGTATTTTGGTCAGAGAATAAAGGCTTTTATTATTATTATTATACGTTTTAGTGTCAACCCAAAGCCGAAGTTTAAATGATTTATTTGCTAGAAACGCGGTAGATACTAACCCACATTTCACCAGGTGACCAGGTACTTTTAAGTCCCATGTAATAAAGTGACGAGTCTAAATGCCATCAACCGACAAGATTACCTAGATTCACTTGACCTAGGTCTTTATTCATTCCTATGATCCTCGGAGCAAGTGAAGGAAGGAAACAACGGGGTGGTTTTTAGTCAGTACGAGTCTGTCTGTGGTCAGACCCCTCAAATCGCCCCAGGGCGGAGGACATCCATGAGGATTTTACATCCATGAACAAAAAAAATGGTCTACATTAATTACCTTCCGTCCTAATGTCCGTTTTTCTTATCCTCCTTAAGATGGGATTACTGAACTCAACGAAAAATTCAATTCTACCAAGCGAATACAAAATATATTATAAAGCTTATTTTCCAACTAAAGCTTCATTTTACAATATACCTCTTCGATATTTCGGTCGCAGAATGTAGAGGATATCGTGTATAATACGGTACGACATCGTATTCCAGTAATATCGGCCAAGCGTGGTGGAAATATTGGAAGAATACTTAGAGGCTGACTAGGGTTACCATTTTGAAGAAGTAATGTCGAAACATGTAGATTAATAACGAATTTTAAAACCACTAGTTACTTTGTTACAATAAACATACAAATATTCCCCTCTTTATTCATCATCATCATCAGATTCATCAGCCTATAATGTTCCCACTGCAGGGACTCAGGCCTCCTCTCTAGGAGAGGGATGGGCTTTAATCCACCACGCGGGCCCAGTGCGGGTTGGTAAACCTCTATAGTCAAATAAAGAAAAACGTCAGGGTCTTTATTTTACATTCAGATATTTTTTTTGGTGGTTTAACCTATTTATCGATTCATAACCTGTAAAAAAACTTTAAAAGTAGAATAAGTCCGGTCAAATAACAAGGTATAAACAAAGTCGTGAAGAAAGGCTAAAGCTCCGGATATATCTGTACAGATGGTAACCCTAGGTATGACGTCACAGGTACGGTATTCACAGGCTTATAAGTTGAAGGAGCCGCAATATCTGAAGATTAAAAATGAGGTTTTAGTATTTTTTGAGTTCTAAAGAAACTGCTGCTATTTGGATGTTTTGAAGCGATGAAATTGGCTCTTTTATTCGCAATATATTTTCTTGTCAATTCAGCTCTTAGTTGGAAAAATCTTTAATAAACTTCAGTTGCTACCTAGATATTTATTATTCGTCTCAGGGGACTATTTTTTTTTAACCAAAATATTGTTAGGAAAATTGGTAATCCATATTTCTGTGCCATGAAGAAGAAGGGTTTGAATTATTCGGCCTGTCATAAGCCTTTGGGGATTATAGGCCAAGTTATGTGTTTTAATTACCTAAAAATTCCATCGTATGCTAATTCAACACACATCATCACTATAAATAAATATATCCTTGTTCCTTATCACTAACAGATTAAATATGAGCATTAACTGGTCAATATTGGCCTGAATTAACTCCTATCTTACGCAGATAACTGAGGATTAAGCCAGATATCGGCTTAACGAGAGATTAGATAGGAATAGTGAAAAATAATCCTTATACAGATAGATATAGAGCCTTTTATCTTTTATTTACTATGTGTAGTAGCATGTTGTTATAAGCTAATCATTGATAGTATGGGTAAATTAAATATATGCATTTATTATTGGTATTGGGCGTAGTTGCATTGCAACTTAATTGATATGTTCAATCTTGTTAGGTATACACGTATGTTACGTGTCTTTAAAAGATTTAACTATCTTGTTCCCAGACAGAATTACGTAATTAAGCCGAAATGTTGTACACCTAGATTAGTTTAATCAGGCAAAAGATAAGTAGAGTTAAACCATTATAATAGTGTACTATTTTTACCCGACTGCGGCGAAGCCCAAAAGGAGGGTAATTTTCTTGACTTGACAACGAAGGAGTCATTTTACTCTGAATTCAGCTCTGAAGGTATAAGTCTTATAATGGGTGCTTAAAAATATCCTTAACGAAACCGAAGGGCCTCCTTACCTAGGAACCTGCTAGTTACCTACGAAGATATATTATAAGAGGTAAAAGTTCCGTCCTACACAAGTATTTTAAAAAAAAAAAATATTTGTTTTTAGTCTTAGCTATAACATTACTTTAAATAAGTATAGACTTATTTAAAGTACGCACTGATGGGTGCATCAGAACGGTTTAGCTGTCACTTAGCGTTAGTGCGAAAGGGAATTAGTCATTCACAAGAGTTCGCAACTGGAACTCCTTTCACAACGAAATCCAGACACGGAATGAAGACCCGGATTTTCATACATAAAGAGCAATTCATAACTTTTAATTTATGATTCGTTTACCAGTTCCGTTACACAGATAAAAGTCCATAGAGCAGTTTACAAAGCTTTAGAAATGGCTGGAACATTGGACAATAGTATTAACATTCGTAGTATTTATAATTTAGAGTAGGCTTGCAGCCTACTCCACTGACAGGTCGTAGGTGTTTTGTGTTCCTGCTACTTGGTAATTGACTAGGGTTGGCAAGATAGCCTGCTGGTTTAATTAGATTGCGTGTTTAGACTGAGAAACTCATATTGTAAAGACCAGAATATTATCATCATATCAGCCGAAAAACACCGATTAATCTTTTAGATCTTTGAAAGTCATCACAGGTAGTCAGTGGTCCGACAGTCTGACAACCAGTCTTCTGCCTATAGTCGATATGGCAAAGCTTGGGAGGGCCCAAGCTTTGCTAATCGACTAGTGCTGTGCTATTCACAAACAGTGGATTTCTGCAGTTCACAACACCTTGTTGGCGTCAAAGCCTTAGGCTGAGTTTTTTTATAAGAAATATGGAAAGGATTTTTCAAGTTTTCTATAAAACAACCTCGAGTATTTTGGAAACATAATTACAGTTCCAAAACTCGATTAAATAACCTCCATTTAAACGTCTCCAACATCCCAATTAACACAAACGAAACTACAAAGCTGAATCGCAGCACTCGAAAACATCACAATTAAGCCATAACAACAATTACAACTCAACAATGTGTCGCAATTCTCTTCATTTCTCTGTGACAATTCTCGTCTCTGCGTGACAGTTCTCGTCTTCAGTGCGTGACAACCCTGTCACTCACACTCATGACAATTATAGCACGTTTTAGCATACAATAGAGTTGTCTACAACTCGCTTCGTTTTGTAGGTCATTGGATTGATTGCTTGTTACCCGTTGTTGCTTGTTGCCTGGGTTACGTACGTATCAGTAGGTATTTATTGACAATAAATATGTTGAAGTGGTTCAAGTCTCGTCAGTCGGTCAGGGAGGAGATAGTGTTGAGTGAGAAATGTTTGTTTGTTTAGGGTATTAATTGTTGTGACATCAATTCTTAATTGAATTAAATACTATCGCTTTATAGAATTTAGTCTGGTTCCAAAGATATAAACTATTTACGTGTATGACTAGATGTATGAACGTAGGTAGATGAAGGAAAATATCAAGCAGGATCATAGCAACAGACTGACGTCATCTCCTAGACTTTCAAATCTTAGTCACAGTTTCCAAAGAATCACAGCCATTGACTAATTGGTCTCAGTAACAACTGTTTTATCACAGGAGAACGTGACTGCATCCGTAATTAACAGCTGGCTTTGACTATTTAGTACTTGTTAGTGAGGCCAGGTAATGGTAATACATTGTAGTACCTTGTATTACTAGTGGTAAAGGTTTGACTCATATGATGTGTCTAATGCATGAGGTTGAATGGAATAGAAGTTTACTTGGATAAGTTGGATAGAATAAAAGTGCAGCAGGTGGTAAATTGAGATGAATTCAGTTACATACGAGTATTTACCCGTCTGTTTTCAAAGCAAGAGTAAACAGACATCTTCTGGGCACGCTCGCGTTCGTTCCATCGTAGACATTATCCATCGCTTTCCATCAAGCGTGGTCGAAGTCAATAGCAGGCCAATTTAGCAATAAAAATATTGTTAATCTAGTATTTTTTGTTTAATTATTGAGAGTGTTCGCTATAGGAGGTAATTAAGTAAGTAGCTATAGGTACTTATTTACTAAAATATGTACCGAATTCTGTAACGAAAAGTTTATAGTTTTCTTTAGGCTTCATAGAGAACTCTAAAACGAAACCCACGTACCGTAGAGGGTCACAAACACCATCAATTATGTCTGAAGAATCACCAATATCTTTAAGCAACAAGATCAACCCAATTAAAATTAAAATACTTCCTCTATTCACCAGCAAAGGTTAGCATCTAAAGGCAGCATAAACATTCCATCCCTGTCAGCCGAGAATTATCTTCACCCCGGAAAGGCAGCAGAATACTAACATATGTTACGAACGACGATATAATAGTGACATGGAGCGTTTATTAAAGTTTCGAAGCGCAAATGGGGCCATTTGGAGTAGTGGAAGCAATCAGTTTATAGCGGTCCGCGGCTACAAGTTATTGATGTGCGGTCTGGGTCGAGTTGACGGGCCCCGAACGGATCGTGCTGCGTTTAGACTTGATGGACACTTGAGCTAGTAGCTGTCTTAAAGAGAGCATGGAAATTCTTTAATCGTATTTGAAAGTACTGTGTTATACAAGAATATTATGATAATAGTTTACTGAAGTAGATAAAAGAATATTTTTAACTCATCTTCAGCAAACTTCGACGACTTTGTTTGCAGTTTGCAAAGTAAACGGGTTCCCTATGAAATTGCATGGCACACTTAAGCTGATATTCTACAATCTACATGCTTGCTATCTTAGAGCGAGGATGATATTGTACCTTTAATAAGATATTCCCACGCTTCATGCATGAGGGTGTGAGACCACACGTATAAGGCTAAGTCCTGGCGGAAACGAGTCTTTTGTTTAACAGTTCCGTTTATGGCTTTTGTCTTCTAAATTACTTAGGTATAGTGCTGCTAGGATATTTTGGCGCTCCAAAGACGGGGGGTACATATTTTACACATAAGATAGAAGTTAGTTCTGATTTTACCCACACGCCAAAAATTTATGAGCAGTTTAACTACTAACCTACCTACTACCTGAGCTTTCTCAGTGCAGCTGATGTCATTTTAGTTTTATTAGTAGGTGGTGTTAAAGTGATGATATCAATTAATAACAATTTTAAGTGACAAAATGACATGAGTCAGGTAATAAGCTAATTCGTTATCATAAGTACCTGACAGGATATTAAGTTTGTAAATTCAGTTACTCACTTTGGCACTTGATGATACATTTTATTACCGTTAGTCATTTAGGTAAGCGTCTAATCCAGTTCAAACAGTCCATGAATCATTAAGAATTTAGATTCTTGTCTTGCTCTGAAAAACCAATTCGTAGCCAAATTTTGGGCCGAAAGAAGAAGACTTGAGAATATTCTTTATAAAATATACTTGAGCCAGCTACTGTCGCGTTCTAAACGAGGCTCAAACACAGCCTAAGTGGATCATTGGTCAGCTGATAGATGTGTTTTGTCACATAGCGCGAGCCTCGGACACTGCGGTGTTGCTCAAGCCACGACGGGATTATGGGTCAATTTGTACCACACTCTGTAACACCAGTTCTTAGGGTAGAACCACTTATTATGTGAGAAGTTACACTTTGTACATTATTTTGAAATGACATAATATCAAGCCTAAATTCCTCCCAGGGTTAGGTTAGTCTCGTACACCCCTTAGGCGTAGAACCCCAGGACTCAAAGCTTAGCAGTAGACCTTGCGTCCACTCGGCCAATGAGGCTGTCGAGATTTCTTAAAATATTAAATAATGTTCAACATTAACATTAGATTCTACTCAACAACAACCCACACCTCTCTTATTTTACTTCGACGTACTTTGATCCTTCGAACGGAGGATATCACTATTTGAAAATTGATTTGTAATTTGATTACTTTCTCTGTTTCATAAAAGCGTCAAATTCACACTCTTCTATGTTTTAAATTACAAATTCCATGACAGGTTTTTTTCTAATCGCATCGCATGCGCATCCAAAACTTACACGGTATCATAAAAAAGTCTTGTTCAAAGACATGAATGTCTGAATGAGCAATTCATCAATGAATGCCACATCCGCGAGGCTTCGTAGATAGAGAAAGTCGTGTGATGAATCAGTCGGTAGTAATGTAGTATCAATGTGTAAACGCATGTAGAGTCAGTAACCAGCTTTACCTGAGCCCTCATATAATGAAGAAGAGGGCAAGTAGTGTTAGAAGAGGGATCAGGTAATGCTGGGCATTGACTGTACCTACGTATGAGAGAGTTTCTAAGGTGCATGTGGCCGATTGTGGCCCAAACCGGCATAGTGTGAATTGGTATTGTACTGTGAGACTATTGTGTTCTTATACTTATCATGGAGTATGTCTTAGAAGTTGTCTTGTATGAGGTGGAGTTATGTATGACACCATGATTTTGTTATATCGATGTCTATGTTTGATGATATGGTGAGTGGTGACGCTTACAAAAGGGTATTCGACTGAGTCAAATTTGTAAAATCATCCTACTAAATGTAGGTAGGTAAACGCAATTGTCTTTGCAATTGAAGCAGTTTTATTTCTAGGTATTCGTCCATTGAACTAAAAATGAACTTACGTGTTTCAAAATTGTTTCGACTATTATAAAGATAGACCAAATCATATCAAATCACATTTTTCTTTAACAGCCACGCTTTTGCATATTATTTTGATTGCTTGATTTAATTCTCGTTAAAGATATGTATTAAAATTATCCTCAAATACTTAAAACTTCATCCATTAACAAAATAAATCATCTGACAAACTGACTGGTTGTCAGATTTTCGGGGCACATCCTAAAACAAACCTTTGTAACCAATGTTCCTGTCAAATCAATCAGGAAAAGTTTTCCAACTTAGACATTTAAGTAGGTACCTACCAAACCTTTCGTCCTACTTAACTTAGTATTAAGTAAACCTCTAAGCGGAGAAATGGGCGCCTGCAAACAGTTAATGGAATACCATACTAAGGTATTATAATGTATGGGCCACGACATTGCTGTTAGGGACACCATATTAGGGAGTTATTTTAGGATAGAATTTAAATGACTGCTTTAGTTGTATTTAGGAGACTTGTATGATATTAAGGAGATTATTGTGGTGAAATGCGGGCTAATTTGATATGACCCGTCCATTTGTTTTAGAGATAATTGTAGGTGATTATTTTAATCACCCTCCTTTTTGGGGAATAATTTAATTCGATACCTGGCTTCCGTATTCTTAATTACAATACTGATTTAAGACAATAACAAAGTTTTTGTGGCTTTTCTGTAAAAAAGTATCTGTATCATCTTGCCAAAACATAACAAGAAAAACCTTTTAGGTTAATTAAAAAAAAACAATAGTTTTTGTGCTAGTGCTTTATTGTTTACGGAAAAATACTTTAAACATGCAAATTACTTTGTTAAGCACTTAGCATGTATTACTGCGCAGTATGTAGATTATTTTTAGATCACCCTCTTGTACGTCGTCATCTTAGTGTTTTATTTTCCGTAACGAGAAGAATATAGTGTAGTGAAAAACATCCGGGAAATTATACCGAGATTAACGTCATGTTTGGTCTAATGACGAATACGAAAAATTACGAATTAATAACGAATTTATTGGTTCATCTGCTCTTTATCATTATTTCCTGAGCTTTTCTCAATTTATTCGGAGTCGATGCAGCGTATCGCTTATACCCATACTTCATTTGTTAGTCATCTAATGAAGTCATGACTGATCTCATGAGGAGAACCTTCTAGATCTGTCAATGTGAAAGATAGAGACTTATTCCTCTACTCTCTTATTCTTTCTTTGACTTCTTGACTCTTTCACACAGTCCACCCATCGTTAAGCCTTAAATTGCATAACAAATAAACCTTTGGCTTACTAATTAAAATTCCAAATTAACTTCATAATATTATTACGAAACTTAACAGTTAACTTCAGCCCTAATTTACGACTGTCTGTGTGGTAACCCTAATTGCCTAGGTCGTAACAGGCAAATAATAACAATAACGGTTCCATGCGCCTGCGCAAGCCATCGCATCGCCTACATTTGATAACCATCGTGACGTTCGATTTGCACGAGCTCGACTGTTTTGTACCTGAAACCGTTTGTTGATATATTACAGGTTGATCTTCAGACGTTTAAGTGGACATTAGTGTCTGAGCTCTTTGGTTTAGAGGAGACGTTTAAGTCCAAACTCCAGGAAGGTGTAGACGATCCAGCATAGAAATGTGCACTGTGACCAATCACTGGGATTTCACCCAATGTGCTTTTTTTTTTTCAAACAAATAAACGTTGCTCTACACTAGGAATATTCTCCTATATCGTGGTTTACAAACATTAAAACTGACATATACGGTGGGTCAGGGATAAAGTACTGAGATTGCAATTGATATTTAATTTGTCCGCAACAAGCTATATGCATGAAAATATAGCGCCACAAGTAAGAGGTATGAGCTGTCCAGGTGTCAGGTGGATAAAAATAACAGTCGTTCCAAACGTTTATAGAAATCATAACATAACACAAAGATTAAACAGTCAAGAAAGTGATCCTATAAAGGTTCCTTTTTCTTTCTGAGTTAAGTTTTTGGAGTGTGGGAAATCATCAAATGACTCCCCCCACTCTGGGCAGAGCGGTAGGGAGTGTCAGACTTCTACTGACTAAAAACCACCCATGTTCCTTCTTAGCCCTTTGTGCCGAGGCCGCGGTATCTCTTTCGAACAACCAGCAGCCTCGACGGGCTTCAGTAAGTTCTGTTTACCAGCAGAAAAAGGTACGATGGTACTGCCCCATTTACATAGATTCATTCAGCATTCAAAACAGCCATTAAATCCAAGGTTTACCAATGATTCGTGTGCAAAAAATAGAACTATCGCCGTAGACAAGTACTTGTATTGTCCAAGTTAATAGCATTCACGACGGGGAAATCTCGGTCACAAGTCAGAAGTGAAGTTATAATTGATATCTGACCCTCAGGGCTGTGTTCAACTGGGCGACTCTGATAGTATTACAAGTTCTTGAATTCCTATTACCAAGACTGATTATTCCGAGGAGACTGGGATAAGTAGACGTAGAAGTATTATCTAACTACAATCTACATACATGCACAGTTACAATGATCTTTCGGCATGTATGATGAACTAGCTGCTACCCGCGATTTCGTTCGCGTGGTTGGTGTTTTTCAGGGATAAAAAGTAGCCTATTTTCTTCCTCAGGATCTATCTCCTTGTCAAATTTCATAACGGCCCAGTCAACTGTTTAGTCGTGAAAAGGTAAGAAACAAACAGATAGAGTTAAGAGTTACATTCGCATTCATAATATTAGTATGGTGATATCGAATCTATCTATCTTCTATCTTCTATATATATAAAAATGTTATGTTGGTTTGTGCACGCTTCAAAAACTCAAAAAGTTCTGCACCGATCGAGCTGAAATTTTAGAATGATATATAATCCGCATCAAGGATTGTTTTTACAGTATACACGCGGGCGAAGCCGCGGGCATCAGCTAGTAGGTAATAACTAAAGAAAAAATAATGGCTGCACATGAAACGCATTCGTAAATGGAATTCTGAGAATTTAATTACAGAATGTGTGCCTCGACGCCTGTTTCAAATAGTGAGTTACTGTTTCAGAATTTCCGACAACAATATTTACTTTTCCGGGAATATTTATTTTTCAATTTCCATAAAGCTTTTAGTCAAAGCTTTTTCAACTAAAAGCTGTCAAAGTTCAGTAGTGTGTCTATCAACACGAGTTAGGGTTTAACTTTTTTCAGTTTATTTTGGACAATATTTGTGCGTGCAATGCTTAGGCAATCGGAGGAGATTATAACAGCCGCTCGGGTCGACTTTTAGGTTAAGCTGCGCTTGCCTAGGGTTCGAAACTGGGTTATCCCTCGTTACATACCGAGCTTTCTTCGTTCCTCGGAAGCACGTTAAGCCGTTGTCCCTGGCTGTTATTTACACATCTTTCTTCTCGTTAGGTACGGGTAGTCAGTTTGCTGAAAGTCTCACAACCAGTTTTACAAAGGGATGATGCAATACCCTGCAGTATTAACTGGGTTGTGGAGTTCGGATAGCCAGTCGCTATGTAAAATACAAGGAGTGGAAAAGAATGCCTAACCCAACATAGTTAGGCAAAGGTTAGGTAGATGGTATTGAATGAAAATGCTTAGGAACATACATTGATTAAGTTTTAAGGGTCTCCTGAAACCACCACTGAATATTGTATATTTACTGAATTATACTGAATACGTGAATGTACTATGGAATCGTATTGTTTAATCAAGTTCTATATCTTTTGACTAAGTAGAATTCGAACAAAAGACGCAGATTATGTTCTTTTCTTTGGACACTACTACAAAAATGTATGTTTGATAAAACGGCTAATAAACAAACAAAGAATGTCTTGGATTACCAAAGAACACTTTTCATCCAGAAACACAAACTTAGTCCCCAAGGCCACAACTAAAACTGCGCTGAAACCATCATAAATGAAACAAAGTACAACTAAAAAGAGCAGTGTTAAATATTCATCCCATTAGCACAAAGGAGCTAGCAAATCCCTTCGACACGGGGTAACTAATTAAGTCTTCCCGCTAGGGATCTGAAACTTTTAACTAGCTCGAGTAACTAGTTTTAAATAGAAATGTATTAGTATTGGTGTACTGAGAATACTCTTTATTTGTAATACTCTTTAGTTTTTGTCTGGAATTTTTTATAAGGGTGGGTTCGTTGGACTCTAGAAAAAGTTATTGTTAAGTAAAATGAAGTTTACTATGTGGAATTAGAAAGAGTATTTTTAAAGCAATCTTAGGAAAAAAAAATATAAAAAGGCTAAAAGAAACTTCGTTTAAAATGCTTAACCAAATTGTCATCATAATCATTTTCAGCTTACAGCCGGTTCTACGGTTAGCCGGTACATCGGTTCTACGGCTAATATCGACGGCCCTTTGCCAATTTAGCTTAGTTATTCTGTGAGCCTATAAAAAAGTTAGTTATTTTCCGGACAAATAATATTATACGCCCTGAGGCCTTGACTTTTATGTATTTACTTTTATCTCAAGATCCAACATTAATTCTTTGTCTTCACTTCTTTTATTTTACAAAAGATACCGTAAAAAATCGTAAAACACTAAACTTACGTCCCAGATCGTTTCCAATAAACTTGACGACGAATCGAGTGCGTGACAAAAGAATAAGAATAGTGCTTGATTACTTTTTACTTTTATAGTATTGCGTGAAAGAATGTAGAGGAGTACCGGAACGGAAATACAATACGAACTGTGATGGAAGAGGCCTTCTATCTTAGTAATACGATACTCTTCGGCATGTACTACTGAGTGAATCAGGATTTGTGTTTGGAGCTATAGGAAATGTTTTATTGCAAAAGTATGCAGAATAACATAAAATCAAGCCTGTAATCCCCGAAGAGTTAGGCAGAGTCGTACAATGTAATGGACGTGCGGGGCTCCGGGTCGCGGGGCGGCGGTTTCACGTTGCGGCGTGCATTCGTTGTTCCGTGATTCGGGGTCTCGAGCATTCGTTTTTGCGGTTTGCGTCGCTGCGTGCTTTCGTGCTCGCAGTGTTCGTTGTTGCGGGCATTCGGTGGCGTGTGGTTCGGCGTGGTGGCTTTCGGAATGACGTATTGCACTCGTAGTTTCGTTCGTTTTTTTTTTTCTGACATTCAAAAGTGCCTGTAATGGCTTAATTGAAATAAATGCTTTGAGTTTGAGCTTATTGCCTTCAACTGGGCACAAATTCAGACTCCGTGCCTGCTACTGAGAAATTCTCATTGGAAAAACCCAATAACAACTTTGCCCGATATAGTAATCAAACCCAGGACCTCATACTCAACAGTCGCAATTGCCTACACGTAGTAAGATATCCCACTATTTGTACTGCATTTGCACGAATTACAGGATATTACAATTATTGACCATATCTGTTACTATTCAATTATGGATTCTTCTGAAGCCATAATTATCAAGCTGGTATCCGTATAAAACGTTTCGTTGAAATTCAAGCGTGAAGCGGAGAAATTCATATGAATTTGGGGTTCCGAATTGAAAATAATTAATTTTCCGTGAAATATCGAAAGTTCTGTAACCAATTGGGTATTCATGAATGAGTTCGGCAGTTATCACAAATTAAGGAGTTTTCAGAATGCTGTATGTGAGGTTTAATTTAGGATTCCAGGACGGTAAATTAAATAATTTGTACGTAATTGAGTGGAACCTGTATCATGAAAATGATAAATTGTAGGAATTCACAAAATCTGATCAGCAGAACGCTATTTTCGCAATATACACACATCAAAAGTGTCTAGGGATCAACATATATTTTTGCAATAACTTTTCTCCTGATTGATATTAATTAAAATTTTCTTTAAGGATTCATCAAATAAAGTGTTTTCGTTTGTCACAGTAACGATAAACCAAGTCACCTTTGCATTAATAAAGAAATTTGCCATTTTCCTAATAAAGGGATTTTTGACATTTGAACCACTAACATTAAAGTTCGAAAAAAAGACTGAAATAACAGTTTTCTTTAAAAATTTATTGGGTAACTTAAACAATTAATAATCCGTGTTTCTACCGCGAACACTAACAACACAAGGACATCGGTTTGGCATACTCAAAATGAGTTCATCCAAATCACGCTGTGGAATGGCCGCCCAAGTTCGTTGCAACAACAAAAAAAGGTCTTCTTGCGACTGGATACCCTCCATATTCGGCAGAGCTCTTCTCTGTAGCATATCCCAATGCATGCTCAATCGGGTTCAAGTCTGGCGACTGAGCAGGCCAGGGCAGGACATTGATGTTAGCTGCGGCGAGAGTCTGTTTTACAACTCTTGCGGTGTGCGGTCGTGCATTATCATGCATTAATAAGGGACCGATTTGCACTTGTAGAGGAACGATGACGTCTGATACAATCGTCTCAGCATAAATTTGAGCGTTGAGGTTGCCTCTGATCCAAATCAACTCAGTTCTTCCGCCGATCCAAATACCCGCCCATACCATGATGGTTCCACCACTATAAGGATGGACTTCCTGGCAGGATTTTAATCGCTGTTGGCGTCCAGGGGTTCTCCAGTGTCGTATACGTCTTGTATCCGGTCTCATACCAAAACGAGACTCATCAGAAAAGCACACGAAACGCCATTGTTCTTCTGCCCAATTTCTGTGTTCAAGAGCCCATTGATATCGAATCCTACGATTGTGCATTGCTATAGGTGGTACCCGTAGCGGTCTTCGGGAATGAAGGTTCACTTCATGCAAGCGGTTTCTGACTGTTTGGTCGCTAATTAAGTTCCCTGAAGAGTGATGAAGCCTCACGGCTAACATCATGGCGGTTATTGTTGGAGCTCTTCGAGTTAAGATTTGAATGTATCGGTCTTGTCTCCGTGTGGTGCAGCGATACCGTCCTCCATGGCGCTCAGCCACGGTACCAGTGCTTCGGTAACGTGTCCAAAGTCGACTGATAACACTCTGACTTGTATTCAGAGCTAAAGCCACAGTACGTTGCCGGGAACCAGCTTCTATCATTCCCACGGCTCTGAGCATTTCTTCCCTGCTTAAATGACGTCGCCGCTCCATAATAACGTTGGTTTTAATCAGTAGTAGGGAAACAGTAGCACTAATAATGTCTTCAATGCGTTGTATGTTTTTATAGGGAAAATATTGACAGCTGATTTTCATCTTTTACTCGAATTTGATTCACAGTTCCTGATTCAAATTATGAAATGCACCAAAAAGGATCCATATAAATTTATAAAATCATAAATTTATTACAAAGCCACATCTCAATCTCAAGAAATCCGCATAAAAATGCTTGATCCCTAGACACTTTTGATGTGTGTAATATAATTTATTTGTTTGTGTCTACATGAATAATAATAAATCATGAGACTAAAGGATTTGCACATACAACCCAACATCGACAATAGCTCTTAATTAACCTTTAAGAACACCAAATAAAATAATATCTTAATTACGAATCGATTAAACTCCAAAGACTTTAAACACCGCGTGTGGCTGATCATTGATCAATCCTGCATAATTTCTTGATGATTCTAAAGAGGTAGAGTTTGTGAGTTTGTAGGGGGTAATCTCTTGAACTACTGAACCGATTTTGATATTTCTTTCACTAATGGGAAGCTTTATTATTCCCAATTGAAACGTTTCTGTGAGATAATTTCCGACAAAAAACGCCAGCGAAGTCACGAGGAAAAGCTAGTCTTATGATTGATCGACCCGTCTCCTGATTTGACAACTTACAAACGAATCGTTACATTTGTGACTAGCGGCCATCTTGGCAAAAATGGCGTCTATTGCAAAAGAAAACCGGTTTCGCAAACTTTGACCAAATTGGTCGTAGAATTGATTTGAATTTCTATGTAGGACGAAAGGTGTGTTTTGATGAGTTGCTGGATAAAGGTATTGTTTGTTTTTAATTTGAGTGATGAGAAATGCGTATCCAGTAGTGTTTGGTAACTTTGCCATTCATTCTTATTCTTATTCTTTATTGCACACATAAAATAACAAATATAAATATAAATTACAAAGCTTATGTACAAAGGCGAGCGATTCATCATATTTTTTCCGCACTTGTAACGGCAGTTCGATCACGGTGGGGTTTATAGCACAGGATTCCTGTTTAAGACCAGTTGCACAATGATTACTTCTTGCTACTTATTTAAAAAGTCTAATTGAAGGTACAATTATTGTAAATAGGTTTAAGTATTGAACAAATATTATGATAAGCTAAACGTCGTCGTCGTGAAACAGCGAGTCTATTCATAAATGCCATCAGGAACATTGCTATTAATACGAAGCTTGTTATATTAATTGGTGTTGCTATTTTCTCTCGACACGACATATGCTCTGTCAGGAACTACATGGTAACTTTGCCTACCTAATAATTTGTTCAAATTAAGCCATGACACCCAAACTCGACTTTAATAGGGAATATTAACTAGAAAAGTCTTCGTTGAAAGATGTCTCTTCATATTTCAGTATCTTATTTCCTAAATAAGAAAAACAGTTCTTCAAAGGATCTTTAAACTCAAGGGAACTGTCATTAGGCACACGTGTCAGGCGAATAAATCTCCTTAAATTAACAATGTTTGTTAGAAATTGAGGATACAGGTTTACAGGTGTTTGATGTAAACCTTGGAACGTTACATCAAGTGACCAGGCAAAAAGTAGGTGGAGGTACATAGAGTGGTAATTGCTCGAAAGTTTTACTATCGATATCAAGCGACCTCTATAAATCAGAAAGTTATTTCGTTATATTTTATAGTGTACTTAATGAAATTCTATGGGTTTTAGTGCGTTTTGTGTTTAGAATAATTCATTATAACAGTAACAGTCGTGTAATTATAAAATGATAAAAATTAGAAAGTGGCGGACAGAGTTGTTCTAGCTCAAGGCATATTAAATTATTTTTGTGAATATTGTGTTTGGAATAATAAAACTGTTGGTATAATAAGTAATAGTAATACAGTGAATGGACATATTAATGTTTTTTTTATTGCCAAATGGGCCCACTCTTGACCTCGATCACTCCTGATGGAAAACGGTGGATATTACTATTGTAACTTAATTTCTTGTAACAAGTAGACCAGGTACATTTTTCAGTTTCTACTACACCCAGAGGGCAGCACGAGTGAGGCAGTTTAATGTCATTACAAAAGAAGAACAGGCAAAGTTGTGCTATTCCCACAAAATAACCATACAGTCGTGAAAACGAAAACCCTTTTTTTTTCAACTCAACGTAAAAGCTTAAGGTCCAGTAATTTCAGCGGTCTCTAGTACCAAGTACATGGTTGGTGGTAGATAGGTAATAGCCTAATGGCACCAACTTTGCCCCGAGGTGAGGATGCTGAGTGACCATCTCTGCAATCTGCGAGCGAGACTGACATGAGCGCGTGACAACGTGGTACATGGTAGTAGGGGCACTGGATGTGGTAGGGTTTTAAGATAATATAATTCTTTGTTCTGGGTTCTCTTAACAAAAACAGAATAGAGATGGGAAGCTTGCATTTTGCGATTTTATTTGCTGCGGAATACGTACCTATCTGTAATATTTTTACCCAAATAGACCCACATTTCGCCAGTTATGTTTAAGATTAACTTTTTGGCTAAGTACATTAAATAAATATTTAAAATAATTAATATGTATTATTATCTTTAATGTTCTGTCTGCCTTTTATGGTTTATATTGTAGATTTATGTGCTATTCCAACTAAAGTGGGTCTCCTTTTAGGGTTCGATGCAGTCGGGTAAAAATAAAAATACATTATCAACAATTACAAAAAACCACAACGCATAACCACGCCATGTATCCAGCGATAAACACAATATATAGCACACATATTTATCGCCCAAAATTGTACATTACACATCAATCACGACCACAAATGATCACACATTACATCATTAAAATTGCACCGGTATTATTATCACTACATGTCCCTAACCACATCCAGTCACATTGGTCCCCGAGGTCGGTGTATACTGTTGGTCCCCAGGGCTCGATTATCATTTATTACCCATGCATTGTACAGTCAATGCCCAGAATAACTAGACCCCTCGTATAAAGAAGAAGTGAGCAAGTGCTGTGAGAAGAGGGGTCAGGTAATACTGGCCATTGACTGTACCATTACCGCGCCGAGTCGATTTACCGTGAATTATTTTTTTTTGTGCCAATTTACATACAGACAGTAATTGATATTCGCGTAAAATTTTCATATTTTTCTGCTAGCTTGTCTTTGGTTTGGCGTCGTAATTGTTGGGTGTGTTTGTAATGCTTTTGATAAATTGTAGTACAACGAAATATAAAAGAGTATCAAAAAACTCCTCCACAACTTTTTTTTTTAGCTGGTATTGTGCCCAAGAGGCTGGCGGTGTTGCATGGCAACACTTAGCCTCTGGGCAAGATAAAAGCCAGCCCTTGGGACACGGGAAGCGTCAACTAAGCGTATCGAAATTTCCTTGAACAGACTATGAGCACTCAGACACCACGGCCCCAGAGTTTCAACCCCAAACGATTCAAAAATATTTACGTCGCTTCAAAATTAGCGCATCATTTTAATTCATTTGCGTCCAGCAACATAAATAACTTCAAAAAATCTCATCCACACTCAGAGAATCGAATACACAATCGATTGCCATTCTCACCACATAATCGAGTCCAATAATAGCATCACTCGATGATTAGCTCTTCATTGTACAGCTGTACAAGTGAACGCATACGCACTTTGACAAATGAACGTTCATACTCACGGACGGATAGGCTGGGGATGTTAATAATAAATTGTGCTGAAAACAACTAATGTACGCTTTGTGTGTGTGGTTGGGTCCAAGTTATGAGCGATCAAGTTACGAGCCTTTTTCCAGCTATGTTGTACCTGAATACCTGTATTTTACATGGAGCGACTTGCTTCGTTGAGTCTTAAAACATCGCAAGGATAGCATGCCCGAGAGATACATCTCGATGACAAGCCAACTTTGACTTGTCAAAGCCCCATGGCCGGCATAACACTCTGACACCAGGTTAAGCACTTGCCACACGATAAAGAAGAAGACATTTTCGTGGAGATGGAACGACTACCTATACATATGACGTGCTCAACCCAGTTAGTGCTGGTCAATAGGATACGTCTAACTAAAAAAAAAAAAACTCGCTTGTTTACATTAAACTATATTTTTACACAACATTACATTATTTGTTTATTTGTGAAAGATCTGGAGGAACTTTGTATTGATCCACTGTGAGGTAATATTTAATTATTCGCTTTATTTGCAAGGTTTTCTTTGATTTTAATTTATTAGTTTATTGCTTAGGGAGTTTATTCAACACGTTAGGTAACAAGAAAAACTGGTAAAACTGGTTGTTAGACTTTCGGGCTATTGACTACCTGTAACGACTGACATTACAAATGATGTTTTTATTTGAGAACCATGCAAATGCTTACATTTAACGAAGTAAGTAGTCTTGACTTTTTGTGAAGAATATGAATTAAAAAAAACTAGGTCTACAATAGATTACATGACTCAAATATCATGCTTTCAGTTATTTACGAATCGCTAACGCCTGCGTTTGTCCCACACCACAAATATGTGTAGCTTATAGTAAAACAGAATTAACTATGAACGGAACATTAATTTATGCACATATAATTTAATAACAATGCTTTGCTGTTTGTTCATGGAAGTGTACATATTTTACGGAGATTATCCCATGATCAAAGGATATGATTTGCTAATAAAAGTGCCGAGATGTTTATCGAGACAGTACTTAAAGAACCCCATCTATTTATGGTCTCAAAATGAGAAATTGTTAATTTTGCATTATAAACAAGCGAAAATACAAGTAATAAACACAGCTTCTAAATATGAGTAGGTACAGAATGTAGTAACATGTAACCAATCGTGCAACATGTGCAGAATATTATTGTATTCAAAGATGAATAATTTAACTATGTAGGTATACATACAAACAGAAAGGTCCGTTTGTACATAGTATAGGTATATAACAACATGCATGTTATTCCCGAATGATTACACAGGGATGTAGCTACCTGTAGCCAATGATAATAAAAAGAAAGATACGCCATGTTAATACTGAATGGCGTTCAGATATCGTTGCGTAAAGGTATACAGTAAGTTAAAACTACGACAGCGATAGATAATACGGAACATAATAAGATAGAAAGAGATAGCTAGTTGCTAAACTGCAACAATAGGGGATCGGACTGGGTCAAAATAATATGATTCTGTTTAGTCCGTAAGTTAGATTATCGAAAAATATTGAATACGTGTTTTTTGTTTTATCAAATCAATAAAAAATTACGAAGATAAAACGTGTCAAAGATCTGGGAGTGGGGCTTGAAACGTCACTTGTGTCGTCAAAATGTACTATCATATGACGTCACACGAGTTTTCGAAGCACTGTATCGTCTTCATTTTAAGTTTACGTGAAAAAAGAAAAAATACGTGTCCAATAATTTTTGGAAATCTATCTGACGGACTAATTAGTTTTTTTTTGTCCGATCCCCTCAACAATTTGTGCGTGCTAATGCGATATCTACCTCTTTTTATTTGTAATATCATTGCCTGTAGCAGGTAATGGCAAAGGCACAACTTAGGGCAGTATATGTCAGCACAACCCCAATCCACTATATTGTACTGCGTAGGCTTAGACTTGCAACAATACCCATATTATCCATGTTACATTACACCACTAGTTACATTTTTTTTAAACGTGCCTGAGATTGCCTATTGCACATGTCTGTTGCTGTCCTAAGGACGAAATATCACCTATAATTCCAAGCCTTACTTGGTTGGATCAATGTGTAATTTCACGGTATTTATGCTATAAATATTTCCTCATTATCGTGCCGATCTCGTAAGAAAAACTGCCGTCAACTGAGTGCCTTCCCACGCGGGGTATACGCAGAATTAATTGAGGGAAACGAATTACTTAATAGTAACGTAGGCGATTCTGTGAAGGTGCAATCCGTATTAATGAAATTGCGAAATTAAATTAATGTCGATCGGTTGATGTTACATGCCCAAAGGACAGTAGTTAAATCGCCTTCTATATTAAAATGTTTTTGATAGAGATTTAATATGAGTTGGTCATCATCAAAACTCAATTAAAATTGTAAGCAAATTGCTGTCGATAACAACTTTAACGGGACTTGGAGTTGCTTGCAAAGTGTTTCGTAAATCTGCAGAAGCTGTCAACAGGATTGACTTTTCGGTAGCTTATGTTACATTGATACATTTTGAGTTTTTATTATTGAGTATCGTTATCGCCTTCGATATTAAAATGTTTTTGATTGAGATTTAATATGGGAAGGTCATCATCAAAACTCAATTAAAATTAAAAGCAAATTGCTGTTGATAGCAACTTTTAACGGGACTTTTACTGGCAGGTAGCTGATGTCATAAGGAGTAACTAAGGCTACTTTTATTTAAGAAAATATGCTTTTTGGTTCCTTGAAAAATAATTAAAACCCTTCGTTCAATCGTCAACAAAATCCGATTCGACTAAGAACGCTGGCAATAATAACTAGTATAAATATTAAAAGCAGGTCATTCACTTTTTTCCCGATGGTACTAAAATTTTACGAGCTTGTCCTAAGCTCATCCTGGCTAGCACATAGGTACGTTTTAAGTCAAAGACCGCAGATTAGCATAAAGTAATGGTCACCTCGTATATTCAGGTCCCAGATTGTGTTATCCGCCTACCTTCCTTATATGGCAGTAGTTAGTAGGTATTCCGATGACTTGCCACGGAGATAATTAATTGAATAATTAATCTGTTGGCGCCGTTCTATGTATAGAGTTGGATTGGATAATCATGGGGCTATTATAAGGCTACTTAATAGTAGGATTAGAAAGAATTAAGTGAAATAGTTTTATGGTAGTTAACCATTTTTTTAAACATAGAAATCAGTTAATTTTAAGCTGTTCAGGATATGACGTAATCTTAACATTGTTATAGAAACAATGTGTTATTTAGGCACATCAGCTGAAGTAACAGCTATTACCAGACAAACAACAAGCCACTTTAAACGCAAAACCCATTCATAAACCAGACAAACGTAACAACAAAATAATTGTCACGAACGCCACCATAAATAAACTTTAATGGAACACAAAACAAATAGCCGCAGATAAAAGTCACCTTCCACATTCAACTAGCTAGAAAAGTAGAAACACAACATTCTCACTACATCTAGTTCACAAATGGCGGCCATCTCTCTTCAGAAACAGGAAAAGATCAAAAATAAAAGGCACGAGTCCTACAAATCTGCACCAGGAAGTATCGTCGTGACAGGAGAGACAATTTCACTAAGAGGTGCGCGGGCGCAAGGGTTTAAATCGTTAGATGTGCCTTCAACGTCCAAGGACTGGGAACAAAATGTAGTTCGTCTGGCGATGTTATGGGTACCTAAACGACATTGCAAAACCTGGATGCAGGGATGTGGAGAATGGTGCAAAAAACAAGAGAGGGTTATACCCAGGACAATCATCCTCAACGATGATGTTGATACCTTTAGGCGCACGTAGTTTGCGCTTGAAAAAGTGTTACACACCCCGCATGCAACAACAGATTTAAGGTAAATGTGCGAAATAACTATAAAAATGTCGGTCTTGGCGAAACATGGTCGTATGAACCGACGATAGACCCCATAAGAAAAATATGATCGAAACGATCCGTTAAACCTTGGAGCTCTTACAAGGAGTTGAGGCAATCACTTGACGGGTTTAATCACTTTTGATGTGGTGGTAGGAGATTTCGAATACATTACATCTAAGGTTTTAAATCTGTTCGCGGGCGCATCCCGGTGAAACAAAACGAGGGCCGGCTATAGCGCCGCGAGCGCACACAATGCATTAGACGGAGCTACTATTGGACACTCACTCGAATGCTTTATTGGCGACTACTTTTGGTATTGTTGTCCTTTTGTTTGGTATTCCAAGGATGAATTGGTTTGGTTGATGACAGAGAGAGGTTTTATGTGATTTTAGATCTACGTGTAATTGACCTTGACCTTTCAATTTATATTGGGAAGTTTAAAAGTAGTTAGGAAGTTAGAAGATATTATAATCAATATGCTTGAACCGAGTTGAACCTTATCAACACAGTGAAGGATGCTGCCGCCTGTGGTCAGCAGTGGCGTACCTTGGGATCAATAAAAGGACAAACCTATAAGACCTTGAAGAAAGTACCGCCAGTAGTTGTAATAAAAAACCTTTATATTTTACTAGCTTTTGCCCGCGGTTTCACCCGCGTCTATGTCGGTCAAATTATATACTAAAACCTTCCTCGAGAACCAGTCTGGTCTATCCATTAGTGAAAACAGCATGAAAATCGGTGCAGTAGTTTTTGAGTTTTTCGCGAACAGACAGATAGACAGACGCGGCGGAGGACTTCTTTTTATTAGATGTAGTGATAAAGACACTAAGTATCTTAAAGGTTATAACATGGCCCACCGTCGCAAAGTCGCATGTCTGTCGGTCTTCTACAGACTGTACTTCGGAGAGTGTGCGCAGGAGCTCCACGAGCTGATCCCACCATCTCCCTTCTTCCATCGGGAGACTAGACGTACTGCAGGGTACCACCAATACCTAGTCGACATTCCACACATTCGAACGAAGCGCTTTGCTGGGTCCTTTATTATGCGCACAGCCAAGGAGTGGAATTCCCTGCCTGCGTCGGTTTTTCCGAGTTCATATAACCCTAATCTGTTTAAGTCGCGAGTAAACAGGCTTCTACTGGGTAAGCTCGTTCCATCGTCGACATCATCTCTGCCCTTAGGGCAAGATTGAAGTCAAGAGCAAGCCCATTTATAATAAAAAAAAAAATAATAATAACAGTTCAATGCGTTCAGTTGAAAATGACAGTTATTTATGATGGAAATTGCAATGTAAATAAACAATGAAAAACTCCTTTTCTATCCACCTACTTAGTTCGTGTAAATTTCCCGTATCCATGTCATTGCATGGATAAAGCACTTCCTAATTAAAAGCTTGTTTGTTTTTAACATCACAGTAGCAGTCTAATTTAAGTACCCTTTAACTAATTAAGTGCTAAAGCGACACTGACGACATTACCCGCTTAATTCAACTTGCAACTTCGGATAATTCTTGGAACAAGATATCAAAGGAAGATTGTCATTTTCAAAGAAGTGTTATTGTACTCATTAATTTAGTAATTAATACAAAGAAAGTGGAAATAATAAGCGGAAATAATACCCCTTTTTTTAGGGTGGTAAATCACCAAATGACTCCTACCGCTCTGGGCAGAGCGGTAGGGAGCGTCAGACTTCTACTGACTAAAAACAACCCATGTTCCTTCTTAGCCCTTTATGCCGAGGCCGTGGTATCTCTTTCGAACAACCCGCAGCCGCGACGGCTTCGGCCGTCTACGAAACCGTAGTTTCGTAACTGGTTTCGATGAAGGAATGATTTGTCCTTGTACGTAACTGGTTTCGATGGAGGACATATTTGTCTTTGTACGAAACCACGGTTATGTATCATGGTTACGTACGAAGAATTTACTGTTAAGGTTTCGATGAAGGAATGATTTGTCCTTGTACGTAACTAGTTTCGATTGAGGTATTATTTTGGTGATTGAAGTAGTTCAGTAGACGCGTTTGCTGTCTACTGAACTGACCTTCATCTTGTAATTATTATTGAAACAAGGTAAGTTGAAATATAGCACCGAACTACTGACACTCTTTAGTCGCAACAGTACGGATTCTTTTTTTTTGTTTTAGAAAATAAGAATAGGTAGTAAAGTCCCACAAATTACCAGGAGAACAGAAGTAGGCAGGAGGTATTGGAAATTGGAATCTTGAATTCAAATCTTTATGCCTTTCTAATACCAGGCCGTTTTTTTTTGTTGAAAATGAGAAACAAGGATAGTAATAGTAAAGTCCCACAAACTACCAGGAGAACAAAAGTAGACAGGAGGTATTAAAATCTTTAAATCAAATCTATACTATGCCTTTCTAATACCATGCATTTTTTTTTGTTGGAGATAGGAAACCAGGATAGTAAAGTCCCACAAACTACTAGGAGGCCAGAATGGTAAATTAGTGGGGAAATCACCAAATGCCTCCTCCGAGTCTGGGCAGAGCGGTAGGACGTGTCAGACTTCTACTGACTAAAAGCCACCCATGTTCCTTCTTAGCCCTGTGTCGAGGCCGCGGTATCTTTTTTTGTATTACAAAACCTCCTTCCTACTTCTGTTCTCCTGGTAGTTTTTGGGACTTTACTACCTATTCTTATTTTCTCAAACAAAAAAAAAATAAACCGAACTGTTGCCACTAAAGAGTGTCAGTAGTTCGGTGTTATAATTCAACCGGACTAACAACCGGACTACTGCAACTAGCCTGATATTTGCGGCTATGAGATCCTTGACCAATTATCACATAAATCAATAGTTTCGATAAAAGAATTATTATTCCTTGTTCGTAACTAGTAAAATTTCATATTTTTGCAAAAATTCCTTGTACGTAACCGTGGTTTCGTACAAAGACAAATATGTCCTCCATCGAAACCAGTTACGTACAAGGACAAATCATTCCTTCATCGAAACCAGTTACGAAACTCCGGTTTCGTAGACGGCCGAAGCCGCCGCGACGGGAGAGGAAATTATACCATCAATTTGCGTTTTAATGGTGTACACACATACATGGAAAATTAAATGGATTTCCTGTGCTTTTACAGGTGCTTTTAAATTGCCAAGATGTCAATAATATCAGCTATTCAGACAGTTGAAGCAGCGGGGTAATTGCGTAAAAGACCTTCGCACTCCAAATGCTATTCATTTTGGCAGTTTCAACATTCATTTGTGTTTTTTACGAATTTTTACAGATATTTTATTAAGTACTGGGAATGAAGAAGAGGGAATATGGTTATAATTCAACATGCGGGTATGTTGAATTAGCCAATTACCGCTCATAGAGAGGTGGCGTGTGTCCCAGCAGTGGGAACATTATATGTTGACTATTTATGCTTATGCTTTTTGAAGCAATGTATTTTTAAGGAGTTTTACACTTGCTCGTTCCAAACCTTACGATTATTATGGAGAAGAATGGGCAAGCAACTCCATGGTTTTCGATGGCATTGCTTTCATGTCTACAAGAAAACGAAAAATGTGTGAGAACTGCAAGTTATTTTGCATCTTCCATATTTTACGTTATTTGTCTATAAAGTGAGAATCGAGTGAGATGATGATAGTGACGTGGCAGTCGTGATATGTCCCTAGATTAGTCGTGATTTGCGAGCTGTGCCCACTGGGCAGAACTTCAGACGACCAATATACAAAAATATATACGGGTGGAAGATATTACGAATTTAAATCGGATATTATAAAGACATCGCTTTATTGTACTAGAGATACAACATTTATTACTATTTAGAGATGTACCTATCATTAAGACTCTGCAACAATTTAGGTAGGCCGCTTGAACCACAACACTGATCACTAATTCAAAGCATAACATAACAACACGCCTGTAATCCCGGAAGGGTGACGCAGAGGTGTGCCTAAAAGTACAGTCATATTTCGCCAAATGTGTGGGTTCTTTGGGACTTGAAAAGTATAACTGGTGAAATGTGGGTGTACTATTAAGTACAACCTCTGCCTAACCCTTAGGGTATAACAGGCCTGATGTTATGTAAACATACAATCCATTCAAGAATCAAACCAACATAGATCCAAGACACGAGTCTCCATAACTGCTTGGGAAATCTACATCTGCAAGCCAGCATTGCAACTCAGAACTGGGACATTCTCGCAACAGTTCAATTGTTTTTCATCTGTAGACTTGCGAGTTGGGCTGCGGTTCCACTGAGGCGGAGTAGAAAACTCGCGGTGTGCGGAGCGGGGCTGAGCTGTGAAAAGAGGTAGGTGTTTCGTGTGTTGGTGGATTTCAAGCCATGTGATTGGCGAATCGCGGCACAGCTTGTCTCCGCTCTGCTCCGCTTCGCCTCATTGGAACCGCAGCCTTGGGATCTGGTTCTCAATAGGCGGATGGATGGCGTAAGATACGTTCCTACATGTGTTTCTGTCATTGTTTGTGATTTATTTGATGTGTTACATAGTCTTATGTGCATTTTTTGCGTTAGTGTATTGAGATCGCAGTGGATGGTTACATGGTATGGGAAATAAGATTTGTTATTTGCTAAATGTATTGATAACTAGATTACATCCAATGTGGTTACTATCCCGATTCGCCAGTTGAACAAAATGCCATGACAAGAGTGCCGTATCGTAAATATTTTGATCTTCGTACATTGAGTCTCGTTTCATCAACTTTTGAGATGCATGTTTGGTGACAGAAAATTCGAAAAAAATATAATAAATCAGTAAATGCTTCTTAGATTGGTTTGTGTTCAAATCTTTGAAACAAACGTAGGTAAGCACACACACTCATTAGTGTCTTAAGTGAACCAACATCTTCGATCAATAATGTACTAGATTCCCGATAAGCGCCTCAAAAACGGCCCGAAATATAAGACCACAAACGTATTTGTGGTCTTATTTCAAATTATTAAGGTCCAATCATAGCCAACATTAAGACGTCAAAATACCGCAGTATGCGTTCAAAAACTGCGTAAATAACCACCGTAACACCAAGGTTTTGGAAGGAATATCTTTTTTTCGGTAATTTAATATCATTATGTGCTTTTTCATAATATTTAAACATAATTAAACTGTAAATATAATTAAATCAGCGAATATTATAATTGTTTGGCCAATGTTTGTTACAACGCACCAACTATTGTATCATGTTCTTGAACAGGGAACGCTAGTTCCGCAATAGAATAAGCACGACATTGTACACAAAATGCTTTTAACCGTATTGCTTAGAGTTTAAGTTTCATTTTAGAATGAATATTTTTGTACTGATGACTTTTTACTTTGGAGCGACGTTTAAAATGTTTTGCTTCTAATCTTTCTCCGATGAAAGGGCTTAAATAAATATACTTTACAATGATAATTAAACGTTATGTTTAAGTGTTAAGGTTTATTATCATCTGAAGTTGTTAATAATATTGAACTTTTTTCTAAGATGTTAAGTAGATGTTTACGTGTGTGCAAACGTGGCCACTTGAACGACTTAGTTTTGTTCCTGACGCTTAATCTAGTACTATTATTGATCGAAGACCAACATAATCATCTTTCTTTAATTACTAGGTACACTACGCGTGTAAGAACCCAATTAGGGAGATACACAGACAGATAGGAGTTAATAATGCTTGTGGTGCGAAGAGCAATTGGATAGCTATTTGTCAGTGCTATCCTTAACGGTCTGGCGTGAAATGGAGCATTAGGGAATTTGCCTATCGTTCGTTCCATACGTAAATGTAATCCATCTTTTAGACTCGAATTAAACAAGATTAAGAACCACTGAATTAGCTAGCACCTAACTCCGTGGCTAGTTTGTTTTACTACATAAGGTAATATCACCCACGTTTTGTCCGTTATGTTTAAGTCCCATGCCATAGGGGGCGAGCCTATTGCCATCAACCGGGCACAAATCCAGACTCCGTGGCTGCTACTGAGAAATTCCAGATGGAAAAACCCAACAACACTTTGCCCGAACCAGGAATCGAATCCAGGACCTCATTCTCAGCAGTCGCGATTGCGAACACTCAACCAATGAGGCAGTTTGTTTTACTTTAGGAGTTAATACAATTCTTACAACATCTCCTCGCTCCTATAAAAGTAATTCTTTCCAAACGACTTTGTCTTAATACCGTTAAGTCCATTACTAGGGTCCATTCCTATAGGGTCCATTCCACCATCAAATCGATGGTTATCACATTTGCTTCCAATTTAACCATAGTTTGGTGCACAACAGCAGAGTTAGCGA
The DNA here is from genome assembly GCA_949775195.1 of Diarsia dahlii. Lineage (NCBI taxonomy): Eukaryota > Metazoa > Arthropoda > Insecta > Lepidoptera > Noctuidae > Diarsia > Diarsia dahlii. Next base: position 18,759,959 of record OX459199.1, read on the forward strand.
TAGTATCGTCACGGACGATTTCACAGGCCGATCGGCGGATACCACCAATTATTTCATTAGGCTTCATTACTGTGGCCTGCTGGAGTAATTAAATTAATTATTGTGAATTTAAACTTTCTCTTGCTTTTAGTTCAGTTTGTTTTTTTTTTTATGTGGTTTTGGATATCATGGGAGTTTTGTCCTTGAATGGTAAGCTAACTTCTGTCTGCACTGAGAACGAGCTTTGCCAATGAAACAAGATTAGATTAAACCATATAAGAGTTGTTAGTGTCAATTTCTATAGCGATGATGACACTGACAACTTTTGAACTTAGTTTAAATTAATGTGCTAATCGCGTCCAGATTTTAACCGACTTCTAAAAAAAGAAGGAGGTTCTCAATTCGGATGTTTGTTCGGGCATAACTCCGTCACTTGTTAACCGATTTGAAAAAATATTTTTTTGTTGGAAAGGGTATACTTCCCAAATGGTCCCATAATGACCGCCGCTTGTCCGATTTTTATCGAAATCGGACAAGCGGTTTTTGAAAAATCAAGAAAACTAAAAAAAAACTACATGTGAACCACTAAAAAGTGGAAAATAAAAACTTTTTAACAAAAAATAAAACCGACTTCAAAAAAAAAAAAACAAAAAGTGAAAAATAAACTTTAGAAGAAAAATCAGTTTCTGAAGTCGGTGGCAATAAAATGAAATCAAACAAACAAATGTCACCGACTTCAGAAACTGATTTTTCTTCTAAAGTTTATTTTTCACTTTTTTGTTTTTTTTTTTGAAGTCGGTTTTTTTTTTTTTTTAAAGTTTTTTATTGATGAAAGTCGCCCTAGTTGTTAATGTCGTTAAAACCATTTACTATTTCGAGAATAGTCTTTACATTTCGTGTAGATAAATGAGTATTCTGTAGGCACTCTTTGTTTAAGCACAAAGTCAATTTAGATAAAAAGGAACAAACAACTCTAGGATGTTTGTCTAGCGATTATTTGATGACAATTTGGAGTTTTTTGTATCTATTTATTGTCGTCACAAGTTAAAAACAGTATTGTCGAAGTAACAGAAACATACAAAGGACTGCCATGCTTCAATGATTAATACATCAATTTGCATATAAACTTACGCCTTGTTACCATGGGGGTAGGTAGAAACAACAGAGCGTCACCTGGATACGTACCTAAAACAAATAAAAACAACTTTTAACATAAGACAAGAACACCCTTCGCTTACACACTAACTCTTTTCACCCCTATTCCATTTACCCAGTTACAAAGACAATATATGTCCTCATAACTCTTGAATATATGCTCTTCACCTCCAGACCAGTCCAATAGAATAATGAGAGGGGGACATAAAGAGAAATATAAGCAAATACATCGGCCATTCCTCGAGACATCTTGGAGGCTGGCCAAATAACAAATATGCAGAGATTGCGGACATTATATCTGCATAAGTCTGCAATATATATAGATACGGGAATATCCGTCCTTTTATGATAATACATAGGCCTTATCATAAGTCGCGACGTCAACGATTTTTAAATAGAAATTACAACTAGGACTGCTTTGATGGTCTCTGTAGGTTTTCTCTGGGATTATAGGTGTGATGTTATGAATGAAGTCTTCAAACTAAGTAAATATTATAAGGAAACGTCTGTATTTTCAACTTAAAAATCGGTCATATTGGGTCCGCGCGTTCGAAGACCTTATAATAATATACTTTTCCAAAGGATTCCTTGCTTTCAAAGAGTAGGTACCTTGAAAATACTTTTTATTGGAAAATGCGGCCGAATTATGGATCAGATAAATCGGTATTCTCCAAGCTAAGAGCTTATCGAATATGAATTGGCTTCTTCAACTTCAAATATTACAATTTATGCCTTGCTAAAGTCACGTAGAATTTTTATTGCTTTCAACCTTTTCAATTAAACATTAAAGTTTAATATTCCAAACCATATAAAGTACTACGTCTAAGACTTGAGCTTTTATTACAAAAGGGCCTATAAATCCGTGAAATAATGCTAGAAATGGAATCAAAGAGACTTCCTAAGTCCCAATAGTTGTTAGTAAGCCTTACAGTATCAGAAGTCGAGACGTGTGGTGAGAGCACCAGTTAATGGCGCTGTCAACACGCGATTTATGTCTTTATTGTGCGCCCGCAATAAATAACTTCGTTGTACTATATTAAAGTAAGCTTTTGCTCGCGGCTTCGTCCGTCGGAAATTATCCCACGGACACGACACACCAGAAGGAAAAAATGTTTCTTTTGCCCTAACCTATGTCATGGGCTATCCGTATGCTGAATTACATCGAAATCCTCAAACAAACAAACAAACTCACTTTCATATTTTATTAAATTAGTTAGGATTGTGCGGCAACAATAAATAACTTGTCCGTACTATATTAAATACTGTTGTGGTTTAAATCAAAATGTAATTGGCTGTCCTGAAATCATTTGTTAGGGTAAATAATATGTTAGAGATCGGGGATAGGGTTTTATTGTTTTGTGTTGTAAGTTCTATAATAAAGGTGGGATTTAAATTGTGTCTCGATTTCTGTTGCAAATGGAACAAGGATTTTTATCATGTATGTTATAAGCGGTGTCTTAAATTCGGTACCTCCACCTGTCCTTTAGAAAATAAACTTAATTTAAATGATGAGGTTGACAAACTCTAGAAATGTTTAAGTAGACAAGCAAAATAAACTGCTTAAACTTGTGTAAATTAAGCATTAAAGACTGTAATCTTTCCTCATTAAAAGCAATAAAGACATTATTAATGACTAAATTACTTAGTAACAACTTAAATTAATATCTCAAACTAAACAATGAGACATTACTTCTGCCGCTAATTCTCATAACTATACTTTCCATTTTATGTAACTCGACCAAACAAAGCTTTTTCAACTCGTTTTGAAGCGCATTCAAAATGTGAAATATTAAAACTAGCAACTCTCAACAGTAACTAGTTTCACAGACCACAGTTCACCTGAGAGAAAAGTTTTTGTGGGAACCGCCGAGTTCCAACATATGGCTGCTGACTTGTGTAATATGTTTTTTTGTAAAATAGTTTTAATATTGTGTCCGTTTTGTTGTGTATTTTAGTGTTCCAAAATTATTTTCTGTCACTTTCGATTTTTATTTGTGAGGCAGATATTGTGTGACAAAATAGCAGCTTCGGTGGATGTCTTCGATTGTTTTTTATTGGTTTCAGTATTGAGGTGTTTGATTTTTCGACATAGTTTTTATTTCATCGAATGAAAACATATAGTTTTATTTTTATTGTTTAGTATAGGTAGCTCGTATAATTATGTCTGTGGTTTCAATTCGAGCTTACGACCAGGCTCATTCAAATTGTATCTTAAATTTAAATGAAGACGGTCTCAAGCAACCATTGATTGAACTTGTTTGCCGTTAATTTGGCTCCTGATTGCTGCAGATTGAATAGAAATAGACATTTCAACAGCAAGCTTGCAGTCACCATTTTGACATTCAGTAATTCCCATCCTTCTTTCACAAACACGTCGTAATCCTAATTAAAACATTCATCCATCTATCCCATTATTCCCATTATTACCCATATCACCTAAAATACAATGCGATCAAATTATCTTGGCAGCTCCGAACTTCGTGCAGGTCATTTTGTTACAACGAATGTATAAAAGTGTTATTTCTCACTGTTTAAATTAGATATTTTCTGATCGTTTAAGTATTGGTTTATCTAGCAATAACAGTTTTATTCCCAAGTTTACATGCGTAAAATTTCGCAAAGCCTATGTTCAGAGCTGCCAAGATAATTTGATCGCACTGTACCACAGTATAACCAAACAACAGAATACTAATGAGTGTGAACACAGAGTACCGTGCACATCCTCCAATTTAGCAGCTCTAGCCCGTGAGACTGTAAATACCCGGCGGATGTGAAGTGTCACGGGGGCTCACGGGACCCCGCGCGAACCCAGAACAAATTGGGTGTCAAAATGTTTAGATATAAGATAATTTGGACAATTTGTGTGTGGTGATAAAGTGTTGTATGTGTTGTTGTTTAGATTTAGAATGTATTGTTGAGTTTGCTTTTAGAGCGAATTTGATCAATATTAAATAAGTGAACGCGATCGTCCTTCTAAACAAACAATACACTACACATTGGTAACTTTTGAATGCATTTTGAGACCTTTTGTCAAACAGACCCCTGTTTGACAAATTGGGTCTCAAAATGTTTAGATAATTTGGAAAATTTGTTTATAGTTGTAGAAATGGTTGTAGATCATAAAACTGATAAAGTAGGTAGGTATGTTCAGTAGTATTTTGTTTATCTATAAGGTGTTGCTATTTGGAAGTATAGTTCCTTTAAGTAGATTGATGACCTAATTCATTCTCAATCTATGCAGATGTCTGGAAACGAAAATGTAATGTTTAAATACCTACCCCGTGAAGCAATTTATTGAGAAAATGGTATTTCCACGTGCTTTCACAACTACGTCTAGCAAAAACAACTAGAAAAACAGTGATAAGATCTCTGTACAATGATTTTTCTTGTTGCTTTTAGTAGAAAATTATAAGAAAACAAGACTGAAGAAGAACGCAACAAAATAGGGCAAGTGTGCCAAATATCATCCCTTATCGGAAAATACGGAATTTAATTTATGAGAGTTTTAAATGCAGGTTCGAAAATTATTTCTTTATTGTCTCGTTTATAATCCGATATATTATTTTATAACGATAATAATATAAGTGCCTGCTACCTACAAAGTAGTCGTGTTTTTTATCATTTAATAGACACGTGGAATGCGTAAAGTACAATAAACTAGAAACACTGATAGTGGCTGTTTAGCAATTTGGACACTATCTTATCAAGGGAAATAAAATATGACCTTATTTGTATAAATTAAATACACATGACGTGTGAACAATAAAAACTGTTGAAATCACGAACTGCGTCTATTTTCTAGCATCATCGGTTTTGCCAAGCTTCCTTCGCTTGCTCGAATAACAATCGATATTCACCCGAGTAATCGATTGGAAATAAAGTTTTATTTGGCGCCGGGATATCGCGGTAGTGGAATCTATCGGTCGTTATCGATTCCCGGGATCAGAACAGGCGGCAAGCGGGCATCGGCATGAATCAGATGGAGTCCGTCTTTCCATTACGGAACAATCTTTATAGATAACCGAAGTACCGAGAGAGTACTGTTCGGTACTTCGGTGTCAGCCTGCATTATTTACTTTGATAAAGTAACATAGTTGCTGAAGTAGAACTTTGTTTAAAGCGATTTTGAAAGGACACGACGATTAATCAGTTTTATAAATGGTTTTTCGTTTTCTGTTTGGAATTCTGACAAATTGTTTGCGTAATACCGAGTCATATTTTAAGTATCAAATATGAAGTGGTGAGAAACGGTGAATTTAATAATAAAGATGGAAGCTAGGGCAACATAATACTGATGGTAGACAAATATTAAATTTTATTTCATATGTATTTATAAATGTAAGACTATACTAAATATAATATAAACTAAACTAACCTAAAAACAAACTAACTATAAAAGGGCATCGAAAAACTCCTCCTCAATATTAAATTTAGACAAAGATAAACGTAAGAAACCAGAAAATGTCTTAAACAAGATAATAGAAGCAGGAAGGATATATTATGTGGAAAAGAAAGAACTAAAGGCAACGTATTACACAATGAAAGTGATAAAATGATTAATTTGAAGGCTGCTTTTATTCAACACAATCAATCAACATTGCAATATGAAACCAACTGAAAATCCACATACAAAATATTTAAAAATAAAACAGTAACCTGAAATAATTACACAGACACAGTGTCACGTAATGTTCGTTACCAATCATATTACTGTAGCCGTGTAAAGCGGATCGGAATGAAAACATAATTGAATGGCTTTTATTCGAAAACATCCCGATATGACACGATTTATTTGTGTTACTTCCGATATTATTTGAATATGAAATTGTAATATTCATGTTAACCTGCGCTGGTTGACTTTCAATAAGTTTCGATACTTACTTATTATTGATCTAATTTTTTCCGCCTGCCTCATTAGTTTAATGGTCGCAAGCGCGACTGCTGAGCATGAGGTCCTGGGTTCGATTCCCGGGTCGGTCAAAGTGTTTTTGGGTTTTCCAATCAGGAATTTCTCAGCAGCAGATAGGAGTCTCGATTTGTGTCCGTTTGACGGCTATAGGCTAGCCGTATTAAATGGGACTTCAACATTACTGGCGAAATGTGGGCGTACCCTTCTGTTTTCTATAATTAAAGATTTCAATGAAGTGTTTACTTGGTTGTTATTTTTCCCAGGTTCTGCTTCGTAGAATGGAGTAATTTTTCATTTCTCTGATATCAAGTCTAAAAATAATAAAAAAGGGAAATTATTTTATCCTTTTCGCAAAACAGATCATTAGGGATCTATTAAAAGGTCAGAATAATGCTAAAAATAACCAGAAATAAAAGAATTTGTTTGACTTTATTTATACCGATAAACTTCACACCTGTAATTCCCGAAGGTTTTGACAGAAGTGAACCTAACTGCACCCACATATTTTCGCCAGTTATGTTTAAGTACTAATAAAAGGGGACGAGCCTATAGCCATCAATAGGGCACAAATCCAGAATCAGTAGCTGTTACTAAGAAATTCATGATGGGAAAACCCAATAACATTTTGCCCGACCCGGGAATTGAACCCAGGACTTCATACTCAGCAGTCGCGCTTGCAACCACTAGACCGGGCAAGCAGTCAGGTAATACATAAAATGATAACCTTTTTCTAAAGTTGATTTGCTAACATATAATATTATTAAATTAGTAGATGAATTAGCATGATTACGTGCTAACAATACCTGTTCGCACATGATTATTGCAAATTGTTATTCTTGAACTTTTTGACCCTCCATATCATACAATTCTGCATTAAAACTATTGTAAATTAACACTATCGCAACACCTTTTTTTTTTTAGGGGGGGTTTGCCATAATCGCCACGCTTGGCAGGCGGGTTGGCGATCGCAGTACGGTCGATACAAAAAGCACAGAGAACGCTGCTGCCCATTCTCTGGTACATCCCTTAGTCGCCTCTTACGACACCCACGGGAAGATAGGGGATGGTGCTATTCTTTTTCGTCCGACACCATACGGAACAAGTTATAAATTAGAATGTATAACTTGTTTTTTTTATATGTGGGCAGACGGTAAATGCAATTTGACAGCGAATAACAAAAATGTAATATCTAAAAACGGCTGTTTAGAAAAAGTAGGTACCTATACTCATAAGATGAAACGTTATTTTTCGATTAATATTATAGATCTAAAGGTACTACTCTATAGGTATCAAAGGTACCTATTGCTGCAAAATTATAGCAAGTTAAGTCCTATCACTGAAATGCATTCTCCTCTTCAAACATTTGATCCAAAGTTTGGTCCAATCAACTGGAGAGGCTAGATTGCATAATGCACAAGTAATAGTAGATAATACGAAACTTCTCTTGAGTAATCCGGTCTCGTTTAATCATACGCTGCACTTGTAATCGCTTCTAAAGACATATTGGTTACATTCTTTTTCGTGTAGCCACCTGATGCGCTAATGCAATAAAACTTGTTACATCTTTCTTTTACATGCTCGTTTTTCGTACGACAAATAACAAGTTTAATGATAAAAACAAAATAGTAATTAAAATAAAACCAGTTTTTTATCGTTTGACCGAAAATTGGTGCATTCACCTTAAGATTAAAATAAAATTGCAAGTGATCTAAATTCCGCAAGGAATTTGATAACAGTTAATTATTCATTTTTATTGCTGTTATTGAGTTCACTGTATAGGTAGGTATTTCTATTTAAGTACTTACTAATTTAGAAAAAAATATGATTTACATTTCTTTGGACACATCACTGGTTCCGTGTGGTGTCGGACGTAAAGAATAGCACCATCCCATATCTTCCCGTGGGTGTCGTAAGAGGCGACTAAGGGACTTACCAGAGAATGGGCAGCAGCGTTCTCTGTGTCTTTGTAACAACCATACTGCGATCGCCAACCCGCCTGCCAAGCGTGGCGATTATGGCAAACCCCCCAAAAATGCCTGGGGGAGGCCTATGTCCAGCAGTGGACGTCTTTTGGCTGAAATGATGATGATGATCACTGGAACTGAACGCCATTAATATAGGTAATATAATATATCGTAACTGTGTTCAATAGCTGTCAGTGTCTGTCAGTCGGTCTCAGTGTCTATGATGACAAACATTGCTATAGAATATTGCCTGACAGCTAGTAAACTCTGTTTAGGTGGCCTATTGATTTTCGCGCCAATACCAACTACATAATATAAATTATATTGTACCTCATTATTGAATACCAAGAATTCAATCGATAGACCACGTCCGCATTCACAAAATAATTTAGCGGGTTTAGTTCCAAAATCATTTATCACAATTTCATTGCAAACCCATATAAAATCTATTCAACAACAATTTATGCTCAATAACACAACTAGGACCGGTTGGAACGCCACAAAACAACTCACTCACTGTTAAATTAGAAATAATTCCGATAATTTTACTATTTACTAAATCCTATTTAATGTAGTAAGAGAAAATAGTTTGATCGCGAATTTGCATTTTGCTTGCATTGTCATAGGGTTTAGTTTTGGTTAGAGTATGAATGCTACTGTTTTAATTTGGGATAGGTCCCATAGTAAGCGATAAATTGTGGTGTTGTCAAATTAATTGACATTATCTTTTCTTTTTTATTAGAAACTGTTTACCCGCGTCAGAGTCTATTTATACTTCAAATAAATTTTGCAACAATGATGTCTTCTAGTTTCCTTCCTTGAGCCCTCCCTTTCATAGGTTACGGACAAGAAACCAGTGACAGTGCATTACTATTCAATCTTTCTTTACACTAGATGTCTTGCTGTGCATGAATTCATAAAATACCACCTGTGGCTCTATCTACCACGAAAGGAAAATTACCGATACATATTTATTTTTACTTAATACGGCTTCTCATGGAACATAGACGGTGCGATTCAAATACTAATCGAATCTCGCTCGTGCTTGTTACGCTCGAAGTTTTTCATTCCGTAATGGGAAAATATAAGCAAAACATGGCTTTATTTTCCTATTTTGGTAAAGGCATTTCTAAGCGGTATCTTTTTAACATTACATTGAATTAGTTAACATTTTAATAAAGTGCTCAAGTCATCAATATCGCACTGTGCGAAAGTATTAAGGACGATTTTCAGCCAAAATTGAAGTTTGTGGTCTAAACTTGTATTAGGATTTCTTTTGACTACTACCAAAAAAGATTGTCGATGATAATGGTGGTATCTTGTCTTGGTACGCCTAAAATCACAGAATAGTGCTAAAAGTAATCTTCAAAACACTCAGACATTGCCCGTTATATTGACGTTTTGTGTCCGCTACACGCTAACACAATAGCATCACCTTTACATAATACAATTAAGTTGCAATATTTGCGTTTGGCGCCGCTCCTCGTTAAATTGATTGGCTAGATCTGTCATGGCGTCGCAGATACGAATCAGCTATCCAGACAAATAACGAGGAAGTGTAGGGCTATAAATATAGTTAAGCAATTCTGTTGACGTTTACTATTGATAACGTTATCTATACAGCCTCTTTCGTCGAGAGGTCCTGACTTCGTTTCTCAAGTCAGGAAACGTGTCATTGAGTTCTTCCATCAGGATGTTTTCAGTACAAGCTCTAGGCTTGGATGTGTGCCTGGTTGATGATGGCATTAGGTTCGGCTGATATTCCATGGGAATTATCCGTTCTAAACATCTGCAGCTGTTATTGACCAATCTTTCAGAAAAAAGAAAGAGTTCGTCCTACCTCCTTCTTTTGGCCCTGCCATCACATTCTCGTTTACTGCTGTTTGGGACACAATTTGAGCTTATCTATATAAATAAAAAGAGAAGTCCTGACTGACTGACTGATTGACTGACTCATCAACGCCCAGCCCAAACCCTTGGACCTAGAAAGCTGAAATTTTGCACAGAGGTTCCCTTTATAATGTAGACAAGGAATAAGGAAGGATTTTTCGAAATTCAACCCCTAAGGGAGTTAAATAGGGGATGAAAGTTTGTATGGAAAATCGTCATTTTCACGCGGGCGAAGCCGCTGTCAAAAGCTAGTTTTATAATATAGCCCATACATGTTCCGGCATGCGAAGGATGTGGACAGCCCGGTTCCATAGAAGCATGACTGGCGAAATGTCCTGTCAAAGCATGACCGGAGGTAATAGTAGTACTACATATACATACTACTATTACCTCCGGGGAGATATAGGGGTAATGTCAGATTCTGTTATCAATTTGTAGGGAGTTTACCTGTGTCCACATGTTACAAATAATTCTGATATCAATGGAATTTGTGTAAAAGTTATATAGATATCTAGGTTAATCAGCCCGTAATCCAGTTAGCCTTCTAGTTTTGATAATGTTAAGTTTTACGATAACCGTCGGCGGTACGTAGTTCTTACCTATCTATAGTTGTATAGTATAGTATTGCGTCTTTGTTATTTATCGTTATTTTCAAATATCATTTGATAATGGTAACAAATACCTATGACCTGAGGTCTAAAAACGTCTATCGTATATAGGTTTTCACGCATCTCTCCATATATTTTTTTTCTCTGTCTCTCTTTCACTCTTCCAAACACTTTCACGGGGACCTTTGCATACGTTCATCATCATCATCATTTCAGCCGAAAGACGTCCACTGCTGGACATAGGCCTCCCCTAAGTGTAATTTTTGCTTAGGGGGGGTTTGCCATAATCGCCACGCTTGGCAGGCGGGTTGGCGATCGCAGTACGGTCGATATAAAAAGCACAGAGAACGCTGCTGCCCATTCTCTGGTACATCCCTTAGTCGCCTCTTACGACACCCACGGGAAGATAGGGGACGTTCCCTTTGACTATATTTTAAACTAAAGCCTAGCTGTACCATAACTCATGCTAGACAGAATTAAAGTCAAGCATAACTTGCTAATAAAATAGAGGTATCAAAGGCCCTTTCGCTTTCCCCGCCTTTCTCCGAAGCCTTATGTTAATGCTTCATAATCATATGCGGTGGTATCTTTAGCTCTTGATCAGCTTGCAGCTTTAGTACAGGCTGTAAATATTCTATAATCTAACCTAGTTTAGGGTCGGTTCTGTTTTTCTCTTTATTAATTTGTAGGGACTTTTATTACAGATTGCTAAACTAAAGTGGCATTGGGCAGTGCTCATAGCCCACAAAACGGATGACCGATGGGGCCGAAAAGTTCTGGGGTGGCGACCGCGAACCGGAAAACGTTGTGTTGGAAAGCCCCCCCCCCCCATTAAGTGGACCAATAACCTGGTGGAGGTTGCGGGGATCCGCTGAATGCGAGGCGCTGCAAACTTTTTATTTTGGACGGTGGGAAACATCAAATGACTCCTCCCACTAGGGAGAGTCAGACTTCTACTGACTAAAATCCACCTATGTTCCTTCTTAGCCCTTTGTGTCGAGGCCGCGGTATCTCTTTCGAATAACCCGCAGCCCCGACAGGGTCCCATCGGACCTTAAAATGTAAAATGTTTAACACAAACTTAATTAAATTATAAGCAGCTCCGGAGCTAGGTGTCAACAGGGTCGGTTCGAGTAAATATAAATTTTATTTCATTCCCAGGTCTGTAAAGTATTATTGAGTTTTTCCATTAGGGATTTCTCAATAACAGCCAGTCTGGATTCGTACGGTCGATCGCAATAAGGCCGTCGCTTATTACGTGGGATTAAATTGTAACTGACAAAATTTCCATGTATTACTTATAGGCACACCTCCGCCTAACCCAGATTAAATACAGCGAGATTCACGATAATAACTTTCAGCTACTTAAAACCTGTCAGAAATTACGACATGGCTAAGTTTTCTTTTGCATGGCTGCATATGCTGTTCCCATATAGTTCCTATAAATAAAATTCATAGTATCTATGAATAGTGACCATATGAAGTAATGATACCCTATGTAGGTAATGTATCATTTCTACACTGAGACTAGTTATCTAGATAATTTTATTCATTGAATTAAACCAGACATGTTAATAATCGAGCCTAATAGTCATTTCAATCAGTAATTATCATAATGTACTTACATGAATGACATGTATCATTGAACGTCACATATATTTTGAAGTATACGAAACATTAATTTATATTTACATAATTTTAATTTGACAAGTCATTTTCGATACCAACTACGTGTAAATAACACAAGGTCTACAAGTTGAAATAAAAACAAGAACTCATTGCAATAAAAAACGTTAAAATTCAAGATTATTACCGATGTGTGTGTCATTTGAAAAAAACGAACGTCATTAAAGCGTATGTGTCTACTAATTAAGATTATCACTGGTTGTCCTCTACATAGCGACCTGGATTGAGGACACTTTTATTGAATTACTATTTATTTAGTTTACTTTATTGAACATCTGGACAAGACTGGCGACCAGAGGTCACTATTAGCCTTTTTTTTTTTGGTGGGTGGAAAATCATCTCCCCCGCTCTTGGGCAGAGCGAAGGGGAGTTTCAGACTTCTACTGACTAAAACCCGAACCCATGTTCCTTCTTTGCCCTTGCACCGAGGCCACGTCATCTAGTACAAAAATCCGCGGCCCCAACGGGATCCGCGGCCCCGACGGGGTCACTATTAGCCTTGGGTCGAAACAAATGGAAGTCATTGGAAGAGGCCTTTGCCCAGGAGTGAGACGATGCAGGGTAACAATGTCAGTGTCATTAATTGCACATTAATTAACTACACAATAAAAAAGGATAGAATGATCATTACCAACGCCAGTATCGGGAATTATAGTCAATCAATATTGTTTCATTCGATTCCGATCTTTGAATTTACATATTAAATCTTAATGTTCATTTGCAAGAAAATACATCCATACAAATTACAAGAAAAGATCTTATATCCTAGATTTTTTTGTATTCTGCCCGCAAGCAAATTATTAACTTACTATCTACCATTTATGACATTATCTACCACTGGCTTAGGGAATCATAGGGCCCCCGATATTTGTGATTAAGGCATCAAAGGCAGGAACCTTCTGATTTTAAATGCTGGAGAATTGCATCCTCTATCAAGCCTTTGACACAGAATCCGAACAAAAGATAATTTTAAAGAATTGGCTATAACAGTTTATATCATGAAGCTAATTATTGTATGAATTTATCACGGTTGTTACTTTGTTAAAACACCATTTATTACATAACAATGCAGAAATGTAATTTTCGGTAGGTAAATATTAGCGTTTATGTAGATAAATTGTCCACAATTCTGTTGGCAATTTGTCTATTAAATTAGAAGTTGCCTAACGTCCTAACTAAATAACAATGTTCTCTAAGCCTTTTCGCTAGGCTACCGTAAATTCACTCCTTTATTAATTTATTTGAGGGTATACAATATACGCTTAGTTACCATGGGCGACTACTGCGGTTATAGGATCATAATTATCAAAAAACATACACTGTAGAGTCTTTCTAGACAATTTTATCACCTTGAATAATGTCTTTAATTTTTTTACTACCATTGAGATTGTCAATTGTTTTTGCACATAAGTATATGAACAAGGAACATATCATATCGTCATTCTCCTGTCTTAAGCCTAATTTATTTCAAGTCGGCGCAGCATAACTTGTTCTTCCATACTTCTCGATTGCTCTTCATCTCATCTGTCTGTGTACGCTAGGAAGGATCCTAGCCATATCATTCTTCACACAGTACATCCATCGTTTCTTTGGTCTTCCTCTACTTAAAAACATTAGAAACATATTGTATGCTAAAATAAAACCTTATACTTACAAGGGTATTGAGGTCAGCATTCAGCGCAAGTATACCTTTCTTTTATTTACAGTATTTCATAATACAAGTAAGCACATTGATTCAATACAATACGTGATGGAAGCCATTATTCCTTGCGGCTTGACGACGGAAATTAAAAGAATGGCGTCGTTTTGCAAGCGGATTCATGACAGTGTTTACCGCAAGAGATCGTGTGATAACTACTCGATTACGAGATGAAAACGAAAGGGGTTTACCGCATAGGTAGGCAAGTGAATTTGGTTATGCATACTTCGGTGAACCTAGTCGTAAGAACTGCAGTTGAATCTACACGTATCCTTGTGTAAATTTCTTATGTTGGAGGATTCTCAATTTCGAGAAACGGACGGATGAGGCACGCACAGAATAGAAAAGAGATGGCAGCAGAAAGGTGAGGCCTATATCCCAACAGTGAGTGATTCCGAGCTGAAATGATGATGATCAAGATTCTCAATTTATATTGCGTTCCATAATGTATTTAGTTAGTAGGGAAATAAATATATTAGTTACAATTATGGACCCTGTCAGGCACAGCAAAGATCAAGAGAGGGGAGGAAGAACGCTGGATATTAAATGTGATACATTTTCAAATTAGTTAAGTTGTTGGTGACATCAGCCAGAAATAGAATGGGACACAGATCTTCCTGATGAGTTAAGTAGTTGGTAAGTTATGTTCAATGTCTATTTTCAGTCTAATTGGTTGATTGGTAAAGAATGTCTAATCTAAACTAATGTATTAAGTCGGTATAACAAGACCCTTTTCAAGTAGCAACAATTTAAACAAACAATTAACTTATTTAAAGTGAGCTAAATATAACTGTCAGGGGGCCATCAACGGTACAAAAAGTAAAAGCTAAACTCCTAAAAACTGAAAAGTTAGGTGCTTTATTATGTACAAACATTTTATAAAAACGTTAAAGTGTCAGAGCTGTCTATCAATTAACTTTTAACAGAGGAAATGTCAAGCGGAACTCAAGGCTGTAGGAAAACATCAAGTTTATTTACTTTTTTTTGGTCGATTTTTTATTCATGAGAATATCGTGAAGTAAAAGTAAGTATCGCGGAAGTTAACTTAATATTTGAACTTATGTAGCTATACTTATGTAGCTAACCTTTTTTTTTAGAGGGTGGGAAATCATCAAATGTCTCATCTAGCTCTGGGCAGAGCGGTAGGGAGTGTCAGACTTCTACTGACTAAAAACCACCCATGTTCCTTCTTAGCCCTTTGCGTCGAGCCCGCGGTATGTCTTTCGAACAAGCCGCAGCCCCGACGGGCAGCTAGTAGAAACCTTAAAATTGATTCGTTGTGAAAGTACTCTTTTTAATATATTTTTTTAAACATAGGTGTGAATACAAAGTTATGATCCCTATGTTTTGCCGTCAACTGCGTCACAAAATAATAGAATAAACTTTTGTTAAAAGGTTTTAGCAGCTATTTACCATCCACATAAGGTCGTCTGATTGTTTTTCTTCTCATGGAGATGTTCGTAAGCTAACGTACGAGTGTCTATTTCCGTAAAAATCACGAAATAAAAACATAAACTAACCAGAAGTTTATCAGAGCATTGCCCTGTAAACCTTCTTTCAAATAGTTAATATTTACTTGTAAAGTGTGAACAGATAACTAACACTCTCTTCGGTTGCCAAATAAACATCTTGATAATTGTGCTAAAAATATCTTGCTTTCACAAATAAATGTGCGATTTGATTTATCTTCTAACGAACCAGATGGTTGTGAAAGAGAGGCACAGTCTTCGGTCCCTTGAGGGAAAGAGGGCGAGGATTCTAAGGTTAATCAAGTGACGAATATAGCTGCTTTATTTTGTTGGATATTCAATTTTCCCCGAGAATATCGTGAAAGTGAAATGTCGTAGTTTTAGTTATGACAGAGAGCTTTTCCGAAATGTTATTAGGAAAAATGAAAAATATAAGTTTCAGCAATACTTATTACGGTTGTATACTTAATATTTCAGATATTTTAGTGTGTAGTCAAACGAATGTGACTTTGAATTTGCTTCTGTTTATGCTAGGTTTGCTATTTCAATGTTCAGAAAAAGAGACACCAACAAAAAATACTGCGTCTTTTTAACCGACTTCAAAAAAAGGAGGAGGTTATCAATTCGACTGTATTTTTTTTTTCTTTTTATGTTTGTTAGCTCATAACTTGCGACTTGCGACGAGAGCAGTGGTGGCCCAGTGGTGGCGGCCCCGGCTTACGAACAGTGAGTCGTGGGTTCGAACCCCGTCAGGCGCATTACTTTGTGTAATTTATTTCATCACCACTGCTCTCAAAACGGTGAAGGAAAACATCGTGAGGAAACCGGCATGTATTCTAATACATGCCGGTTTCCTCACGATGTTCGACCAAAAAATTCGAAGACATGTGACATCTACCAATCCGCACTGGGCCCGCGTGGTAGATTATAGCCCACCCCTCTCCTAGAGAGGAGGCCTGAGTCCCTGCAGTGGGAACATTATAGGCTGATGATGATGATGATGAACTTGCGACTGGGTGAACTGATTTTCATAATTCTTTTTTCATTTGAAAGCTGGTGCTTCCCGTGTGGTCCCATTGTCACCATTTCAATATCTGATGATGGGATCTTGTAGAAATCGGGGGAACTCTTCAATAAATAACAGCAGATTAACCGCGATTGTTGCTATAGCATATCTAAGCATTGTTTACGCCATCACACAACATAATATCACGCCTGTACTCACTACAAATATTAAAAAAACTATTTTGTGAAGATCTGATGAAGAACTTCGGAGATAGGCAACGGAACTCCTCAATAAATGATGGCAAATGGACTGGGATTGCTGAAATCTCATGTTGTCTGTCTATTGTTTACACCAGTTCATAACATAACATCACGCCGGTACGTTGTGAAGGGGTAAGCACATGTGAACCACTAAAAAGTGAAAAATAAAAACTTTTCTACAAAAAATAAAACCGACTTCGACAAAAATAAAACACAAAAAAGTGAAAAATAAAAATCAGCTTCTGAAGTCGGTGGCAAAAACATGAAATCAAACAAACAAAAGTCACCGGCTTCAGAAGCTGATTTTTATTTTTCACTTTTTTGTGTTTTATTTTTGTCGAAGTCGGTTTTATTTTTTTCATAAACGACTACATTAATTCGATATTCAGATTTATTTTGGTCACTAGGATATATAGATTTGTATCAAGACTGTAACATCGTGACATAACATACAGGGCATCCAATTTTGGTTTACTTAATACTACGCTTATCACTATCGTCCCTTATCAGTCTAACCTAAACTCCAACTAAGCCAAAGTGAACAATCACAAAGATGATCATTACATAACACAAAGCTCGGGTCTGAACTTAGCCTCCTCCGTTATCTAGGTCCCAATCTCTATGACCTATTACACCGGTTGGATCATCAGTAGGTACCTAGTAAAAGCGCTTTCTCCGAGCAAACTGGGTTTCTGTGTTGTACTGTACCTTGTAATAACGACTTTTATATAATAATAATAAGGTCTGAACGTATAATGACTGTTGATGATCAAATTGCTGTAAAAATTATTCGTAATTCCCTTGATTTGTGGAACTGGGTCGACGCGGGTCATTTGTTTCTGTTCAATGTTTGGGCTTTCTTTTGTTTTATTGGTGAGAAATGTGATGTTGTATATTTGGGTGCCTCACACCACGAATATTTAGAGATTTTTAACCACCATTCACATAAAACTCATGCATGAATGAATGTGATAGAAATACGCTAATGGTAACAAAAATCTGTGTGTTTGTTTTTACCGGCTAATCTCCGAAACGGCTGTCGTAAGAAGTAACTTAGGCTTTATTTTATAAGATTAGAGTTTCGTGCAAAAAAAAAAAAAAAAAAATTCGATTCAAATTGAGAAGTAGGTAATATTTTTATAATAATTTCACGCCGACGAAAGTACCGGGCAACCGGGGCAAAAGCTATTTTCATGGGTTATGAGTGCACTAACTGATCATGTTGACGTTCACCCTTGTGGGACAAACCGGGCAATGAAGCTTAGAATATGAATGATGAGAACTGGGGCTCATTGCCAGTACCTGCCTCGTGAGTCGGGTAAGACATTTTACCTATTGGTAGTCAATGGATCTTCCGAACTTAGTAGGCTACCTTCGTCGCTTAACTCGGTGGTTAAAACACGTGTGATACCTAATAACAAACACGATAGGACGATGTGAAGGTATTTCGCACATAAATAAGTACCAAGAAACCAGAGTATTTAGTAACTATTTGCTAGCTCTTTGATAGTGTAAATCTAGTTTATTATAGCAATTAACAGCGTCCTCTACTCCAATTTAACGCTACCTTAGTAATTACTGCCTGCCTTATAGATTCAATTAGTTTTTACCTAATAACGGCTGTCTTGTGGACTAGAAAAACGTTGCCTAGAATTTTTATTGTTTTGGGCAAGGTATTAATTAACGTCATCGACATGATAATAGCCCGCGTCGTCTCCCTGCTGGGCATGAATTCCAGTTGTTTCAATCCAGGGCCCCGAGTCTGCTATTCAATAGTGTCAGAATGGTCGATCATTGATCTCATAATGGTTGATTTACGACAAGCCAAAAAGTACCTTAAGTCGACAGGCATAAGGTACTTTTTGGCTTGTCATCAATCAACCATTATGAGATCAATGATCGACCATTCTGACACTATTGAATAGCAGACTCGGGGCCCAGGGCTAATGTTGACCACTGGTCGTTAGTTCTGTCTAAGGCGTCAGTATGTATGCCAATCAGCCTACGTATACAACAAAATTAACGCAAAATTAAAGTTCCACTGCGAGGTCTCGTATCAATGCAAAAAATTAATAACGGAGTGGTTAAAAACTCTAACATATGAAGAAACAGAGGATATCCTAGTCAGACTTGCATGAAAAAAAAGAAGAAAAAAAAAATGAAAAAAAAAAAAAAACTGACTATAAACACACACAAACACAGTCACACGCACGCACACACACACACACACACACACATATTTACACATTCACACTCACACTCATCTATCACTACAGACACACATACTAACAATTATTATTACACAGCCGCGAATTTATTTATTGAGCCTATTAGTTTTAATTTTAAGTTGTTTTATTGCTGCTTTATTTTGATTTGTTTTAATTAGTTTAATTTAATTAGTTTTTAGATTTAATTTGTTCTTATTACTTCTTTATTTGTTTTAATTAGTAGTTATTTTAATTTTAAGTCTTAATATTGTTACATGAAGGGAAGGAGCGAAACGATCCCAACACAAGTATTGTTTATTACTTACTGGGGCTGTTTCATTACATGTGTTAATTTTAACTTTGAGACAAATAAACAATTTTATTTATTATTTTATAAGCAAAAAAAAAAAACTCGTCCCGCTATCTCCTATAAGGTCTGCTGCGACGCCTTCTGGTTGTGTGGCTCCAGAAAGTGGTTATGAAAATCTACAGAACTAAATTGCCTATGAAGTCTGGATTCGTTCCAGGTTCATGGCAATAGACTCGCCTACAATTATATGGGACTTAAACATTACAGTACACCAGATGATGAATGGTACACCATTCATCATCGTCTTCCTGCCTTTATCCCATTCTATTTGGGGTCGGCGTAACACGTTTTCTTCTTCCAATCTTCTCTGTTAGATGTTATAGGATTAGGATCATTAGGATGTTAGATTTGTCTATACTCTATACTAATATTATATAGAAGTAAAGTTTGTGTGTTTGTATATTTGTTAAATTGTAAGGGGTAATCTCGGGATCTACTGAACCGATTTAAAAAATTCTTACACCAATAGAAAGCCACATTATTGCTGAGTGTCATAGGTTATATAAAAAACCGAAAAATAAGAAGGCTTTTACGTGGTAGTCCGTTTTGCAAAGTGAATCGGAGAAAAAACGGTCGAATGAAAGCGTTTCTTACGAACGCTGTCTTAACTATGAAAAAGAGGATTATTAACATTATGCCCAACGAAGTGGGCACGGGTCAGCTAGTATGTAATAAAGGCGTAGCTCTCTAGAATTATAAAACGAAATACATTCTGATACACGGTATCACTTTGCAATATTGAAGTCTAGGTTAAGAAAGTTCGTGGGATAAGAGATAGATTGCAGGTGCAACACGAATAGTTGTGTAAGCCGTGATAGGTTGCTACGGATATCATGAAATACTCGAGTTTCCCATGGTTATTACGTATACAATGGCTTGCACCTGACTAGACAAGAGTTTATGAAAACTCATAAATATATGGTGTAAGATTTCATGTGAATTTCTTAATGTCACGTCTTTCTTCATAACTGCTAACAGATTTAACATCTAAGAGCAGTGGTGTCTTAGTACCAAAAAATCAAAGACATGAGACATCTACCAACACACTCCGGCCCCGTGGGGGGTTACCGCGCATTCCTTCTCATAGAGGGGGCCTGTACCTAGTAGGTACTGGGAACATTATAAGTATGGCTAATGCTTAGCTAGCAATGGTTAATTGGACTTAGGGGTTATTCAGGTCTACCCTGCACACCTATCCAGATTAAAAGAAATTGAAGATATCCGTTTTACAGTACAATATACCTCTTTAAATGAACCGAAGGATTTCTCATCAGCTAAAATTATGAACTTCCCTTTTAAATTGTTCCTTACATCCTCTTAATATGGGTCGCATTATATGTGGTTAAACTTAAAATACACTTTATGCTATAAGAGTTAATGGTTGGCGGCAATATGATCCAATAATAAGCCAATAGCAGTAAACCAATGTAGGTAAGCGCTAACTAGCGGTTAGTGGCTAATCGAGTTACAGTGTTAACGTAAACGGTTTAGTGTTTATGGTGTAATCTAATTACGCGGTTTAGTTAGACGCAGTTCTTTTTTTGAGTAATTGCGGGTTTTGATCTATTTGATCTTATTATAAACTTTTTGGTTGGCTTATATATTTCTCATGTTTTGACAATTATATAAACAGTAGCAGCACTAGAATATAGTTGACAAAATACAGAACACTAACTACTAGTCTGTACAAAATATTATCAAATGTTTGGTCAACGGAATGTCGGGACGTGAACCGAATTTGGTGGTCCACATATGTACCAAACTTCGGCAGAATACCGAAATAAAATTTGAACTATCTAAAAAAACAATTGAAATTCGGTATTATCGAATGTAAAAGAATGTCAGTCCATCTCTACTTTTTATCACGGTACCAAGAATTTCGGGGCTCAATGACGTCAAAGGAAACGCAAAAGATAGCAAGGAATCTAATTAAAGCGATTATTAAATTAATTAATTGGCCCTTTGTACGATAACTCAATTTAATTGACGTTTAAATTATCGATTAACACATCATACACTATGCAACTAGATTAATTTTCAAATCAATCGTTTTCCTACAACTTTTCATTTGTTACTTCCCTTTCCTGCTTCCCTATGTCTTCATAGTTAGTAATTTTCAGGTGATTTATTACAAACAAATGAGGTGTAAATTGACGGTCTATTACAGCTGTTGCGTTAACTGTAATTCCTGTGCAATGTGGTAATTAGAGGATACCATTGTTTCGCTTAAATTGTGCTGCGTGTGGCTTTAGTTCAGGTTTTTTTTTAGGACTTTTTCTGGAACTAATATTGACACCGGGTGTCGGGGTCAACAAATTTTAGTATTTATTTCAGAAATAACAAGTCGTACCTATTATTTTATTTAGAAATCGAGGTAATACATGTGTTTTATAATGAAGATTTGTGTTTGTTCTCGTTTCTCACAAATAATATACCCAAACAAAATATGTTTTTAAACCAAACCACAGCCATCATAACATTCTCATTTTCTTTGTTATCCTTTAATTTACCAAATTCATAATCAGAATACCAAACAAAAACTTAACCCAAGTTATCAAAAGGAGCTCAGTGTATTGTGAAAACTCTTCGAATAGGTTTACGTATGTCGTACACGCAAACTCGTTTGTTTTGCGAACCGTACAAAATTAAATTTGCATATAATTCTCCGTTGTTGTTGACGTACGAATTTTCTTTGCGAAACCCACCTAATGTGACTGTAGGTTCGGGTGAATATTTTTTAATTTTATTTTATTCCTGAACGCTCGTTTTTTTATAACATTCTATTAATTTGCAGATCATCTTGGACTTAGCACTGAAATATACATAACTAGCTTTTGCCAGCGGCTTCGCCCGCGTGAAAATGACGATTTTCCATACAAACTTTCATCCCCTATTTAAATCCCTTAGGGGTTGAATTTCGAAAAATCCTTCCTTATTCCTTGTCTACAAAGGGAACCTCTGTGCAAAATTTCAGCTTTCTAGGTCCAAGAGTTTGGGCTGGGCGTTGATGAGTCAGTCAGTCAGTCAGTCAGGACTTCTCTTTTTATTTATATAGATAGATAGATAGATTTAGATGCTCAAATAAACGTTGAGATTTCCGGCAATTTTTCCAGTTCTTATTCTTCTTTACGTGTCGATAAGCTCAAATCGTATTAGACCAGTACGTAGCTACCTCCACAGCTCTATCATTTGCTTCTTCAGTTGTTATGACATAGTCTCACAACGAACTTAAATAAAATCTTATTACAACAAAATATTTTATGTCCCAAAAACGAAAGCTATTGTATGGTTACCCTGAAAACACATGTGGCGGTGTTTTCACTGAATAATAGGCTTCGTCGTGAATTAATAAGGTATCATATTGTGTAACGCTCCAAGCTGTGGAATAAATACATTATTCTTCGAGAACAAAATATTATAAAACAATCTTGTGATATTTTCAGGCGGTTTTACTGAAATTTTCACCTTTGTGAGAGATTTATTGAAAACACTTCTTGGGCTCCTAGCTGTGGAATAAATACATTATTCTTCGAAACCGAAATATTATAAAACAATCTTGTGATATTTTCAGGCGGTTTTACTGAATTTTTTACCTTTGTAAGAGATTTATTGAAAACACTTCTTGGAGGTTTTCATTTTTCTCTTGAAATGTAACTTAAGTAGCTTACTGTGTTAGCTTGAAATAAAAGAAAGTACCTATATATACCTATGAGGTATTTTTAATATATTTTTCATTTTCAGTGTTTCACGAAGTACCCACTTGTAATGTAAGACCCCCCACTAATTTTAATACATATTTCATTTCTATTTGCTGAAGCGTGGTGTAAGGGATTCTAATTTCGGATTGAGTAAACACAAGGGTAGGTACCGACGAAAATGTATAGGTAGCCAGTGACATTAAACGAAAAGGGTCAACGAACCTTTCCAACCTCAGACCTTTATCTCTAAAGCTGCATACACACATAAGTTATTTTTTGTGGAACAACGTTTGCAGGTGTGAGTGGGCTACAAGGTAAATGTTGCTATGCTAAGTAACTCATTCAACCAATATAAAGAAGCAAGGCAAGTTACCTTAACAAAATCATCATCCAATTATTAAGTTTTTGGATTTAATTATAAGACATTAACCTATCACGTCCAAGTTTCGCTAGCTAAGTATATTCGATCCTGTAGAAAGTTACTTAACCATCTTGTTACAAAATATTACTTTTATAATTTTCAGCGCTGTGACTGTGGTATTTATTTTTTACACTGCAACACCATGTACATACAGAATTATTGTCCATGTCCACCACCCTGTGAACACTTTTCTTCGTTACTTTACTTTACAAAAACCCGTGTGGCTCCACCTCAAGGCAGTTTCCATAAAATCGTGCAATAAACAAACACACGCTACTAAAAGTTTAGAAGGACCGTCCATTAGCACAGGTGCACGTGCCAAGCTTCCATTACGGTACACGTGCTTGCTAATTTTAAACAGAGGTTCGCTCTTAACCAGGACTTGGACAAAGTGCGGTTTAGTTGGGGTTTTGATGAGCTTGTGAAGGTAAAGTGTGGTGGTGATTTAGCAAGGGTAGAACGAAAAGAAATACAGATTATTTGGACAACTGAAAAGTAGAGGCGGAAAATGATATTACAGCTTGATTTTACGGTGTACTTATAGTCAGTCATTAGGCACCCTTCAATTAAATCCCATATAAAAAATCTGAAGAAATCTGGGTGTGTTTTAGGTAAAAGTAGAAACAAAACAGTTGTGTCATCCATAATCGGTGAGCCACAAACTAACTATCGCTTGTTTCTGCTTTTTTTTTTTTTGGTGGGTGGAAAATCATTGAATAACCCCCCCCCCCCGCTCTTGGGCAGAGCAAAGGGGAGTGTCAGACTTCTACTGACTAAAAAAAAAACCCATGTTCCTTCTTCGCCCTTGTGTCGGAGCCGCGTTATCCTTTTGATAATCCACAGCCCCGACGGGCGTCTGTTTCTGCCTGGCTCTCTATTGACAAATCAAATG
This sequence comes from Diarsia dahlii, assembly GCA_949775195.1. Classification (NCBI taxonomy): domain Eukaryota; kingdom Metazoa; phylum Arthropoda; class Insecta; order Lepidoptera; family Noctuidae; genus Diarsia; species Diarsia dahlii. The sequence goes on from OX459199.1 coordinate 18,784,172, forward strand.
ATAATTAGCCGGAACTAATTCAGCAAGCAAGATGTTTGACAAAAAGTGAAATAAAAAGGTTGAATAATCAACATAAAATGATTGACGCATATCGAGAAACAATTAGACAGATATTAATGGCATGTAGGAAAATAAAAAAAACTGTTTTTATCCTAACAAGTTGCACCATTTAAAAAGATCTAAAAAGTACCTATCACTATTTTTTAGCTGTTTTATACCCGTCTAAAACATGAGAAAAATTCAGTCATCCATCCACAATAGGTATCAAGTGTTTATCAAAGCAGTGTATGCTCAATGAATACGTGTTACAGATATCAGAAAAACATAACAATACCTTTTACAAAAAGTTGACAGCAATGAAGAGAAGCCAAGTTTTTGTTACAAAAATACTAAAATTGTGGTACTGAAAAAAAAGTATGGCAATACATAATATAACGTCATCACTCGATTTTGGCAAGACAAACTTCAAGTAGCCATTTAAAAAAAAAAACATAATAGCTTTATGGTTGCTCCATGTAAGGTGACGACATTTGTCGTTCCATATTCCAAAATTGAACTTTTGAACGAAAAGGAAATGAGTGCGGTTAAATAATTAAGTCATTACGAGTTCTTAATTTAACTTACATCAACTTTTGAACAAATAAGGTTGGTGATGACATTCAAACTCAGAGATTACCAACGTACATATTTGCAAAAACCTCTAAGGATTACAAATTATCTTTAATGATAACTATTTACTTAACATTTTATTGGTTATAAAAACTGTCTACATGCTCAACAAGTCTTGAAATCACATAAGGAAACATCAATTACTGGCCATTAATGTAATTTGACATTAAGTGTTTTGACAACATCAATTTCAAGATGGCGGATGACATGTGCCGCTTGTCAAGGCTGGCGAGATTTCGTATCATGTTGATGGCATTTTTATTTGGTAATAGTTCTTAGGAATTACATTTGGCCGAATCGATTCTTAGTATTATTTTGATTATAACGAAAGAGATCGAGAGAGATAGCGGTCTGATCAGTTGGTAAGATGTATTTAATTTTCGACAGGCTTGAGCCGATTAAGAGATTTATTTGATTGCTGTATGAAACAGTCAGACTGTTTTATTTGATTTCAATGGTCAGTATTTTTTCGATTTTATCAATTTAAACTTAGATAGATTCTATATTAATTTAATAGAATATTTAATTTCAACATCAAAGATATTTGGTGTAACTTTATCTTGTTTGTTAGTTTAGTTTAATCTGTCAAGTTTAGCCGCATTCGATATCTTATCAGAGGCTTTTCAAAGTGAAGTTTTTATTACTAAAAAGTAGTTTAACCGACAACAAAGTGAACGAGTAATACTAGTTTCTGCATTATTATTGGGCCAACAACGACCCAATTCTGTGAGCGAATAATGAATTTTGCCGTTTTGCTTTCGCAATCGTAAGTTGATCGAAAAAAATTCTACATGAGTTGGAGTTTTTGTCTACTTTCATTTTACACGTGTTAATTTGCGATTTCTGGCACCTCAATGTCATTCGTCACTTTAGTTATCGAATCGAAATTTCTCAGACGACGTAGAAAATTAAGATGGATGTGGAATTGAAGTTCGATTAAGACCTCTGCGGGTATTGGTATTAAATTCTTCTCAGAAGAATCCAATCGAGGAGACCTAGATTTATGGCCTGTCTTATCCATACGCTGTGATCAATTTCGATAGACGTCTCAACTACTTTAGAGGCAATTTTAGTTCTAGATTAAGTTGGGCCCTACTTTTGGGGATTAGAATCGAATTAATAAGTATTAAGTACAGTGCGATCAAATTATCTTGGGAGCTCTGAACATAGGCTTTGCGAAATTTTACGCATGTAAACTTGGGAATAAAACTGTTATTGCCAGATAAACCAATACTTAAACGATCAGAAAATATCTAATTTCAACAGTGAGAAATACAAATAAAATAAATATCATAACACTTTTATACATTCGTTGTAACAAAATGACCTGCACGAAGTTCGGAGCTGCCAAGATAATTTGATCGCACTGTACTAAGCTATTTAAAGGTATATTACTGCCTCGTTAGTCTAGTAGTCGCAAGTGAGACTACTGAGCCTGAGGTCCTCAATTCGATTCCCGAGTCGGGCAGAGTGTTATTGAGTTTTCTAACAGTTTCTCAGTAGCAGCCACGGAGGCTGAATTTGTGCCCGGATGATGACAATAGGCTCGCCCCAAATTACATGGGACTTATACATAATTGGCGAAATGTGGGTATACCTCTATTTACCACCTCTTCAAGGATTACAGGCGTGTTGTTATGTTATGTTACAAAGCTATATTTATTTATTTATTTATTAATATAGGTTCACCAACAGCTTCTGTGTATAACATATCATAAGTACATAGGTTTTACAGTCTCAGACTTACACAGTCGCCAATAACTGGTATTAAAGTAGGCAGCTGTGTTAGGGATTGCTTCAAGACTTAGCAATAAAGAATTATCCGAATCTAGACCACGAAGGCGACGAAATTACAACTTGTTCGCACTTGCACCACTTCTAATCTTTTGGCTGAACATGTTTCTGTGACATTTGCATTAGATGTTGGTTTGTTTCGTAAATCTGAAACGGATGAAGAGGAGTTACAGCGTGACATAATGAGGCGATGCCTGTCGTTGTGACAGCAGGGATTGTGGTTAAATTACTTGCGAAAGAGATACTGGAATGAAATGTTTGTATTGGTGATTCTCGGTCGCAACGCAATAATCAAATTATAAATTCAATATAAGTATGTTGCTATTTGTAGCCACAAACATTAAGTAATAAATTCCAAAAACACTTCAAGCACAAAGTACCGTCAACCTTTGGGTAATGCAAAGACAAACAGTGGTAGGTAGGTATCTCTGAAAATAATTTTAATTAATACTACGATGTATCACAAGATTAAATACTATATATTATACAAATATCAATACAAAGAGCAAAAATTACATTGTACGACTACAATATTCTTATCAAACATTGATACAAAACTATTTCTTGTAGAACACACGTGTGTAGATATAATTTGTGCATAACATTAATTGCAATCACGCGAATGAAGTTTATCGTTTACAAACGCGTGACCAGAAACTTGGTCATACACGAGCGTCAAAATTTTACGAGATATGAATTCGCTTCGAAATTCCCATAATTATCTCGTTTCTGTACGAGGTAAAACGACGACAAAATTTTGTCGCATTTGTTTGAAGGTCTTCATTTTTAGGAAATTATCGAAATAACAATTTAGTTAGAGGCATAAAACATGTTATTACTGTATCAAGGTGAAGACTAGCATCATTATTTATTGTTTTTTCGACTATTACTGGTTTTATGACGACTATGACGTCATTACCGCGTAGGTTGTTAGTGGTCAGTTTGACAGGTATATCAAGGTTGCTTCAGATTCTATCGGATGGGGTTGAGCAAAGATAAGTTACGGCTTCAGTTTGGCAGGGCCAATGCAGGAATAACACCATGAAACTCCATGGATTCGTAGGTCTGAACAATGGTTTTATGTATCAATATGAGAAAATCATCACTACATATCCTTCCTTACATAGTATAAAACAAAGTCGCTATTTTTGTCTGTTTGTTTGTTTGTCTGTATGCTTAAATCTTTAAAACTACGCAACGGATTTTGATGCGGTTTTTTTTAATAGATAGAGTGATTCAAGAGGAAGGTTTTAGTATATAATTTGAACGACATCCACGCGGGTGAAGCCGCGGGCATCAGCTAGTTAAGTATACAGTAAAGTCTTCCGCCGCGTCTATCTTTCTGTCTGTTCGCGATAATCTCAAAAACTACTGCACCGATTTTCATGCTGTTTTCACCAATGGATAGAGTGGTTCTCGAGGAAGGTTTTAGTAAGTAATTTCCACGTGGGCGAAACCGCGGGCATCAGTTTGTGAAATTAATAAAAACATCAGCAAATATCCGTAGTAAGAGACTCGGAGAAGGATTTTATAGTTAGATACGTAACACCATAACGCCTGTAGTTCTCGAAGGGTCCGGCAGAGGTGTAAATAAGTACAACCAACATTTCGCCAGGTTTTTAGACTATTGCCATCAATCGGTCATAACTTCAGGAGTTGGGGTTGCTACTGAGAAATTCCTAATGGAAAAACTCAATAACACTTTGCCCGAAGCTGAAATGAATCCCAAGACATCTTGCTCAGCAGTCGCGCTTGTAACCACTCGACCAATGAAACGGTCAGTACAACAGTTAGATACCATAAGGTAATTATTTTTTTACGGTAAACACAATTAAACATGCTTCAAACAGATATACTTCAAATTGTTCTCAAACAGGTTTAAACCCACGACCTTCCAACCGGGACCCAACACTCTTATCTCCCGTACCAAACATTGTTGCAATCTCATTTGAATATTTGATTAACTACAATGCTTTCTAATTAAACTTATTGAAATGGGTCACAGGCACCAATTAACACAACTTAACCAAACCAACTTAACCAACCGGTTAAGTTTTAACAAAGCGGTGTAATTTCATAATGATTCATTTGATAATTCCTTTTATTAATTACGGCGGTGTAAATTATCATTGTGACGGGAAATGTTACGAAATCAGATACAAAGAGCAGAAATTCTCGGGAAGTTGGTGGCTTTAAGTTTTGAGGTTAGGCTATACGGAAAGCGGGCTCGGAAGCGGTGGGTGTAAAGCTGACACTAAGAGGTGTAGTGACTACTTCCTTTTACTAAATGATTAGCTGTCTCGGACTATACACACCAAAATTGTTTGTACTTTATTACAAACCTAAAAGCTTGGTTTGCCCTTATAACCTACTCTCTTCATGATGTTAGAGTTTCAGTCTGCTTGCTTTATGGGCTTGCCCAAGGCTCGCCACTGCTTGCATGTCGGTGAAACGTTAACTTAACGCTTATGAAAGTTACCGACAGACTTTTGGTGTTTATTTATGATTCTTTATGAACTCTTCACTTTATTTAATACTAGCTGTGTGGTTCTATGTTAGCTCGGCTCCTAAGGGATGAAGAGTGATGTAAAATAGTCTGTCATTCCGAATTGGGTCGCTAGATTGCAAGATGTATTTTTATAGAACCACGCTCAAACAAACAAGTTCGTCAGATTTATTATTTTAGTATATTAGGAAAGCCTTAACGCCAACTCTTCCGCCACCCGCCTCCTACGCGACCGGCCCCAAAGTCAAGTTGTTTCGATGATTTGGTACATTTATCTAGATCAAGACAAATTGAGATATTGCGTGCCGTGAGTGAAGCAAGATAGTTTGTTAGTCTTTCGTTGAAATAGCTTTGGTGTCTGATTGAACTGGTGTTTGTTATGGTGTCTTGCGTGCACTATTTCATATTTTAATGATGCACGAATGTGGTGGTAATGAGCCTGTGATTTGTGGATTGAGGTTGTAAAAGATGGAGTAAGACTTCCTATATCCAAGAGCAAGCTTGAAAGCAAGCAACGTTGAAATTATTAATATTATAAAGGGCGTGTTTTGTTTACGACTGTCGCTATATCGTGATTAATAAAGTGACAGCCGAAAAACAATCTACACTATTCTACTTCATTGGCGATTTATATCTGATCATCTGTTAAGTAGCGCTAAACTGAAAACGGTGGTATAGACCCTTGACTACTATGCTATTGTTCATACAAATTAGGAACTAACTTATTGATACCTCTGACCATCTATTTATAATTTGAGTTTTAGATCGATATGACTGTATAGTCGGAGACTAAAATTGCCCTGAAACCATTTCGAACAGCATTCTTTAGATAAAGAGAAAAGTCAGTCATCCCATCTTAGTATAAAACGTTAATTATTAAGTTAATTTGAGCTCGAAACAAACAGGCACGTACGAAAACGGGAGCAAGCCTATACGCTTGACGTAACTCACGTTTTTTGTAGCCCCATCGTCTACGAAACAGCGAGACTACGAGAAATAGTAACCCATTTCCCATACCATACAACTTCCGTAGAACGATAAAAATATACATTCTATTATGATAATTATGTGGCTTCTTGGTAATTAAAAATTATGAGTACAGATAGCAGAAGAAGTGGGAACCCTTTTTGTTTATCTGAGAACGAAAATATTTCGTGGCGATCATTGATATAAAAACTAAAGATACGGTAGTCCGAACATTTTGCTCGATGCGTTCCCCTTAAAGAGAAACACTACGTCATCTATAAGAACTAATCAGGCTGCTCGTAAACGTAACCTTGTATGAGCGGCGTGGCGTGGTATTATCGAGGTATAAAGAAATTAAATAAAGCTTTCATTAAAATGTTAATAAAAAAAATGTTAAATTTTAATTTATAATTTTAATTTTCTTTTAAACTTCGGTTTAGTCAAGACCTATTTGGGACCAAATTCGAGGCGTCATTTTATCATGCGGTCCGCCCAGTCCTTACGCAGTAATATATAAGTCAATGGTGGCGATAGATCTATTTATTAGGTGATACAACTTGATGACAAATATAAATTTTGGCGACAAGAAATATAGTTCCTTTACAATATTTGCTGTAACACATATTGTACAATTGTTTTGATGTCCCTAAATAAAAAAAAAATATTTGAGATAAAGGTAGGCTGATGATGTTGATAAAATGATTTAATTAATTTAAAAAAATGTATGAAATATAATTAGTTTTGCTTTTAACTGTACTTATTAACTAATTTATGTTAATAACATTTAAATACTACTTATTTAATTTATATCTTAACTATCGTTGTCAGGTCACGAAGTACAAGATTCAATTTCCTGCCTCATTATAGATTTTGTCACCAATCAAGCTATGAAACCAGTTTACGTGGATCTTTCCTTGTAGGGGAAAACTATACAAAGTGAGAACATTTTGAACTGGAAAAGTATAGCTTGAAAATGTCGAAGTATGTACAGTCGGATTATGTACTGGCTGCAAACACCGGTCATGGACACTGACAGATACTATGTCTGTTCGTAATTTCAAAATAACGACATTTTATTAAATGCAAATGAGTACTTTCAACATTTTTTAAAATTTTGTTCTGTCTGTTCCGGCTAATCACCGAAACGGCTGGACCTGATGTCATATAGAGTAACTTAATTAACATTTTATTTTATAAGAAGGAATGGAATTGTGTGCAATTATTGTTTTTAATTTCTGAATTAAATAGGTATCGTTAATAACTCAACAACCGTAATTTACCGCCAATGACCACTTCAAATGAACACAGTGTCTCAATCGAACTATCTGTATTGCATAAACATATGAATATGAAACCATAGAGCGGTTATGTAAGACGCGTAAGGCTTGGCATGCGATGGCGTGAGACTGGTGGGCTATAGTGGCCTACAGTGGCCCACTGTGGGTAGGTTAAAGGCTTTGTCACACGGTTAGAGTGGGACATGACACGACCCGCGACCTATGGGTGTTGTTACATGGAATTATTATGATCTGCAGGTACGGTCGAACAAGGTATTAAGTACACAGTCAGCTAACTTGCATTTACTTTTATATGATTATATAGATACATTTACTTAATATCATTGCATTTACTAAAATAAAAAAAAATGTTCATAAAATTAAAAGTACTGTAGTTTTTTATGGGAACAAATGGCAACTATTCCGCATCAAACTAAAAAAAAAGAATCACGCAAATAGGACCATACATCTCAGCGTAATCGGTGTTCATACGTAAAAAAAATACCAATCGAAATGAGAACCTCCTCCTTTTTGGGAAGTCGGTTAATTATAAAGATTTCTGCATCAATACCAAATAGCTTGTTCGACTGTACCTTTATCGGCTACATCACTAGTTATGTTGGGTGATACGAATTACGTCACACATTAAACGTTTGCGACTGTTGTGATAAATGCTGCTGTGTTTTACATAACATAACATCACGCCTGTAATCCCCGAAGGGTTAGGCAGAGGTGTACTCAATAGTACACCCACATTTCCAGTTACTTACGTTAAAATCCGTAAGTATCAACCGGGCATAAATGAATAAATTCAGATTCCGCGGCTGCTACCGAGAAGTTCTTTATAGAACCAACTCAATAACGCTTTGCTCGACCCGGGAATCGAGCTCAGGACCTCATACTCAGCAGTCGTGCTTGCGACCACTAAACCAACGTCAGTCAAATAAAATTACAATACTACAAAAAACAAAAACGTATGTGCGTAGGCTAAACAAAACAAACATAACAACTACATGATGCAACAATAGTAATTCGTACTTACATTCGCAGTAAGTGTGACGAAAGCTTAGTTAAGGTGATTGTATCGTGGACTAAAGTTGCGACCACACGAGCGCACGCGCAGGTATCGTAGTACCTACTTACTACAGCTGTTATTAATGTAGCGATCAGTTACATGGATTATCGCATATCCCTAAGTATATTTGCATAAAAGATCTTATGTAACTGCTGGACCTTTAAAATTTTTTGAGGAATGGGCAGAGGAGTTTAGAACATAATGTATCGGGGCTGCGGGTTATTCGAAAGAGATACCGCGGCCCCGGACGCTAATGGCTAAGAAGGAACATGGGTGGTTTTTAGTCAGTAGAAGTCTGACACTCTCTTCCGTTCCACCCAGAGCTGGAGGAGACATTTGATGATTTCCCACTCTTCAAAAAATAAAAGGTGATTGAACTATTTGTGACGTCACTCACTCACATATATTGTAGTACCTACTTACTACCGCTGTTATTAATGTAGCGATCAGTTACATAGCTTATCGCATATAAGTATATTTGCATAAAAGATCTTATGTAACTGCTGGACCTTTAAAATTCTTGGAGGAATGAGCAGAGGAGTGTGTGGTTTTGGGTTTTTCTTCCCGGAATTCGTCACTAGCAGCTTGGAATTTGATCAGGATGTTTTCCCGGTTGATGCCACTGGGCTACTTGTCAATTATAATGGGTCTTAATTTTCAAAATGAGGAGGGAGTGCTTTTTTTTTTTTTTTGTTAGCCTATATTTTCCCACTGCTGGGCAAAGGCCTCCCCCATAGTCTTCCACTCTTCTCTCCGTGCGGCTTTCTCCGGCCAGTCTTGTATAAAAGCATCCAAATCGTCACGCCAGCGTTTTCTAGGCCTACCCTCGGCGACGACGCCCGTCCTCTGGCACCCACTGCGTGACGACCCTAGCCCATCGGTCCTGATGCATTCTGCAGACATGGTCCGCCCAATTCCACTTTAATCCAGCAGTCTTGTTACCCACATCAGCGATTCCTGTTTTTGCGCGTATTGTGGTATTTCGAATTCGGTCGCTGAGCTTGATACCCAATACGCTACGTTCCATCGCTCTTTGGCAAACCTTGAGTTTGGACTTTTGTGACTCGGTCAGGGACCAAGTTTGCGCACCGTAGGTCAGGATGGGCAGAATGCACATGTCGATGAGTTTACGCTTCAGGGATAGAGGTAAGTCGCCCTTCATTAGCGACTTCATGGACCAGTAGAGGGAGTGCTACTCTCAAATATTCCCTGTTTATAAGGAATTCCTTTCCTTATTAAATCAAGAATCAGAACCATTTTATAACGAATTTCAATCGGAGAAAGCGATAGATTTACCTTAACTGCAAGACACAAATAAACAATAACTTATTAATAGCATTTAGAACTGAATTAGATCTAGTGACTAATTAATTCTAGGTTCTCTAATTGCATTAATTGTTATCAAACAATTAAGGAAACGGAAATTTTCTAATTGGGCCGCTGTTGAAGTAACAAGATATGTGTCACAGATTTGGTCTAGTTTTGTACGAGATATAACAAAACTCGAAAGTCTGACAATCAGTCTTAATAAGAAGTACCTTATTATCTAGTACTGACTGGGTTGTGGAGATCAGATAGGTGGCTCCATATAACATATAATCATGCCTGTAATCCGCGAAGGATTAAATAAATAAAAAAATCCCGGCAGAAATCCAGACCCCGTGGCTGCCATTGGGAAATTTCTGCTGGGAAAAACCTAATAACACATCACCCGACCTGCGGATCGAACCCAGGACCTCATACTCATCATTTGCGCTTGCGATCAGCGACGTAGCTCCATATAAAATACTGGTATTCAGCTGCATACGATTAGTTTGGAAGCCGAAAGAGAGGAGCTCTTGGCTTAATAAGAACTGCCACTCGGGTCCATCTTTAGGTAAAGCTGTGCTTGCCTAGGTCGATCTGTGGATGGGTGACCGCCCGACATACCGAGTTTCCTCCGTGCCTCGAAAAGCACGTTAAGCTGTTGGTCCCGGCTGCCATATATATAGATCTTTGGCAGTCGTTACAGGTAGTCAGTGACCTGAAATCCTGACATCCAGTCTTACCAAAGGGTATCGTATTACCTAGTATTAACTGGGTTGTGGGGGTCAGATAGGCAGTCGCTCCATGTAAAATACTGGTATTCAGCTGCATCCGGTTAGACTGGAAGCCGACCCCAACATAGTTGTGAAAAGGCTAGACAGATGACGCCCTGTGACAAAATCCATATCCTTTGCCTCACCAGCTATACTATACTTCCAGTTTATATCAGTGACATAAATCATGCGGAAGGTTCCATTATATAAACATTATATATCAATCACGCTTATATTGCCTATTTTCTATGATTGAAAGTTATTGGCGCAAAAAGATTTAATAACTGATAACAAAATGTTTTTCTTTCACTATTAAATTACCATAGAAATTGCGATGTTTTTCTTTCAATTTCTACCTAGATTGTAGAAATAAAATACATAGAATAGTAGGTAGTTGGTAGAACTTGGATATCGGATAACTACAAGTACGGACATTCGTAGAATGAAGAGATTGGCTTTTTATTATTTGCTATGTCCGTGTGATTTAGCTTGTATTTCATTTACTTTAATACTATTTCTTGTATTACTTACCTACGATATGGTCGCACGATTATGTTGCAAAATTATGAAACGATTTTATTTCTTCTTCTTTGAAGAGACCACTTACTAAAGGTCACTTTGATATCTAAAATGTGTTCTTTCAGTGGTCATAGAAAAAGTAACAATTTTAATCGCTAGACGGGTCCTCATCTTACGTGGTTCAATGCAATAGTGCAGAGATACATAATGCAGGGAATGATAAATAAGATTTTTAGTGAGCGAGACAATTCTATATATTTGTCGCAGATTCAACACCGAGGCACAATATTTAGAGTTGACAATTTAGAATAACGCCATCTATCATCGTTTTTCGGAACTATCATCGTTTTTCGGAAACGTCAAGCAGTGAGCTTGGGTGAGGGGTGAGGTCGATACAGAGCGTGGCAGGTCTGGTTTGACAGCTGTCAGTTGTCATATGTCAGGGGTCTGTTGTCAGTGGTCGGTTGACGTTGACATTGGACGCATTTGACTTAAAGGGACGTTACTTTTTGTGGAGACACGAGCGCGAACGGTTGTGCTGCCCGCCTGTATCGAACTTACCGCGTAACTTCCGTACTTGAACCCATTTCCATCGGCTTGATCGTTTGAGATTTTGTTAATTTGTTATCGGAAGTAAATAAATAGGCGGTTGTAACCAGTGTTGAGACTATTATTTCGTACCTCCGCCATGCTGAACTTGGACTCTGACAACGATGAACCCGAAATAGTTGAGCTACCTTCGTCATATTTAAATAAGTAATCATTGTCAGTTGGTAGAGTGAAAGTAATTAAATTACTTGCAAAAAAGTAGATGTTCGATGTGTTCTACTTATTTATAAACATATCTGCAACAGAGAGCCAATCTATAACGAATGCAAAGTGTCATTGCCATTGTTTTTCCTCCACTCAAATCACTGTAACAAATCCATTAGTTTCGTACGCACGTAAAAGGATACTCTTAATTGATTACGAACGAATCGCGTGCGATCTAACCGCGGTGATTGTATGCGGTGCGTTTGCGCATGCCGGCCGAACTCGCGCGCTGATTGGTCAGAATCGACATCTGAATTATGTGGGTTAGTATGTAAGTACAATCACGGGCACCAGTATGATACAGTTAGTAAAATCAAAGTTTTCTAGTGGACGTTTAAATCATAAAGTAATTGAAACAGGGTTTATTTCATAAAGTAATGGATTCAAAACACTATGATTGGTACTTATAACATGAAATAACAATTTACAAGCTTTATTTTTAGGGTTCCGTAACTCATAAGGAGAAAACGGAACTCTTATAGGATCATTTTGTTGTCTGTCTAGATCCTTTATCTCGGGAACACGAGGAGTACTAAATATCGGGTGAAACTAAAACCATATTTATAAGTAGATACTCAGGTCTACAGCCCCTTGTAGCTGCGAAAAAATCAAACTTCTAAGTTAAAGTAAAACAGATACGCGTGGCCGTCTATACCACAAGAAACGTACCTATATTTTGGGGAATCAAAATGTATATGGTACTTCCCGTTGAACTTGAATTACCTGACCTTTCTGAAGAACCTGCCATCTACAATCAATACAGTAGGAGAAAACGAAAAAACGTGTGGCACTCGGAGACTGCCGCGGTAAAGCTATTGCATATTTGCATAGCATTTTTTATCAACATATGCAAATAATTAATTATTTAATTTGACAACCTCAGTTGACAACCTTGTTATTTTCCGTAACCATAGCAACCTGGTTGAAAATTTTCGTTACGGAATTTCTGGATTCGCTCTCCACGCTCAAGGCCCGCGATAGAAGCTATGCAATAGCTTAAAAACGAAAAACACTTACTCTTGCTAAGAGAACATGTTAAATATTGGTGCTCATGAGTGTACGATTGATACTCATAAGGCGTTTGATGTCAGTAATATTATATGTACTTTATTCTATCTATAGTTACATTTATATCTCCTAAGTATGTTTTTGTAGTTCGTATTGGGGGTATCATAGTAGCAATTAAACTAATTGGTACTAGGGTAACATATCGCTCAGAAGTAAGATATTTGTTAATGATATGTGCTTGTTAGACTGGTTTAGCTGTTCTAGAATTGTCGATGGTAGCAGATATAATGCTTTGTGCTTGCTTTCATTTATTTATATTATTCTAGTTGAACTTTTGGACGTTGGTTTTATTTAGTCTGTGTTAAATCGAGTATGTTTTTAGCAGAAACTGCGGTAATTTGAAACATTTATTTTAGGGAAAATTGCGCCAATTAACGCGATCAGTGCATCTAAACCACGTTCAAGAGCTGTCAGTGTCAGTGTAATGTAAATATGAGCATGAGATTCAATTCCCGAGTCGGAAAAATTGGTATTAGGTCCATCCTCAGTTTTCGCAGTAGCAGCCACGAAGTCTATTATGTGCCCGGTTAATGGCTGGCAATAGCCTGGCCCCTCATTAGTCCTGTTACAAAGGACTTAAAAATAACTGGCGACATATAGGTGTCCTCAGATAGACCTCTGCCAAACTCTTCGGGAATTATATGCGTGATGTTATGATATATTGACAATAACAGCTTATGAATACCGCCGCCGTTTAATGGAAATAAGCTCTTAATGGATTAAAATAAAGCAGGAAATCCAAATAGAGCAGTCGTAAAGTAAAGGCTACGAACAAATTGCAGATCATGGAGTATGTACTTTAATGGACATGTAAGAAAAACCGCAATACAATGGGCGAACACGTGCGTGCGTGCGGTTGTTTACACAAGGCTGTGCCACAGATTAAATACTTTGTATAATCGGTCCTAGTAGGTACATACAACGACATATTAATACATTATATATAATAGCTATACACCCAGTGAAACATGGTCTTGCTTTGTATAGACTTTTTGGGACGATGACAGGTCTGCTTATACTGGTTTGGCAGAACTTGATTCGCTGTGAATCATGAGCCACCTGGCGAAGAGAATTTGGCAGACTACGTATTTGGGAACATTGTGAAGTCAATGAAGTCTAGATATGTAATTAAAGTTACATTTCGTAAGGTAACTTTAGGAATAGGGTTGTGTCCTGGGTAAAAAAAAATGATTCTGTTTAGTCCGTCAGTTAGATATATTATCGAAAAATATTGGATACTTACGTGTTTTTTGTTTTATCAAATGAATAAAAATTGACGAAGATAAAACGCGTCAAAGATCATGAGTGGGGGCTTTTGACGGCACTACGTGGTAAAAAATGTAGTGCGATGTGACGTCACACGAGTTTTCGAAGCACTGTATCGTCTTCATTTTTGGTTTAAGTGCAAAAAGAAAAAATACGTGTCCAATATTTTTTGGTAATCTATGTGACGGACTAATTAGTTTTTTTTTTGTCAACTACCCTATTGTAAACTGATTTGCATAATGCGTAAAATTCTTCGCTAAAGGAAGTTTAATTTCCCCAGATACAATGCAATGTTACTCTGGAACTTTTAATGGAGTTCTTTCCGTGTATGCAACTTAGTCCCTCGGATGCCTTTTACTGCGCTCGTAAATTTTATTGGGTGAATCCAATAGAAAGCTGGACTTAGAATTAGGTACATTAAACCAGATACACACAGAGCAAAAAAATAAGATATACGGGAAGTCAATTTATTTATTTAATTTAGTCAATGATAACACTGCAAGTAAAAACCAGAAGTCGAACATCCTTATGAAATATCAGACCACAAAAAAACTAAAATGTATGTCGTAATAGCTACACGACGAAAATTAAGAAATAAAATATACTTATTTATTATTCTCAAACAATAACAATAAAACAGAAATATAAAAAGTAAACATAAGAAAAGCTTAAAAATAAATAAAACATTTTTTAAACTACTTATAAGAAGACTAAACTGCTTAACATCCGGTCAAAACCGATGTAGCAGCCCTAACATCCGAACACTTGAATGATGTATAAGCCCAGCTGATGCATAGTCTTATTTAACTCTCAGATCAGCCAGAAGTAATGCTGATTTTATGTGTAATCAATTCCGAGGTTAGTGGGTGTGTAGTGCTTCAGCCTTTGGTTACAGAGTCCACGCAAATTACTGGGTCTGCTTTCCGTGTTGCGAAATTGCTTGCGAAGAATTCAAAATATGTATGTGAGCGTAGAGGGAATTTGTGTGAATTGATCACGATTCTTGGTGTAGCAGTGTAAGTGACACCATTATCTGGATTCTAGAAAGTATTTGTTGGACTATCTTTGGCATTACTAATAGTATCTGTTTCGTATGATCAAGCTTTTTCTTTTTAATATTCGATTATAAGAATATGCGAATCAAATTCTACTGAGTAAGAATTATCGAAAACGCCAAATCTTTTTCATGTTATCCCTTTCTTATTAACTTTATGTTATGTTTGTGTTAAAGTTCTGATTGCCTTTAAGATTTTGTACGACTTCAAATAAGCAATCACGATTTGCTTTGGGAGCGTGATTACAAGCTTCAGCAAAAGCTTAATTTGAAATAAAATGTTTTCCTGTTTGTGTTTAGCATGAAGGCACTCTTAATCTTTAATGCCATTTTATTGTTTCTTTTTGTAGGTATCAGTCATCCCTTAACTACCTAAACTCTTTCTAGCGTTATCAACTTTGTAGGTATCTTTATCTAGATTATCTTTTCTCTAACTTTATCATCTTTGTAAGTATCTCTGTTTTATTTATAATTCGTCCTCGTTTCTGTCAAATGTTTTCTAGTTATCCCTCTTATTAACTGGCGACTATTAATAGTACCTCAAGCTACAATAAAATACCTTTTTTATTCCACCTACTTGATCCAACTAAAAAAGTTTTCTAACATTGCAAACTACGCCCACACACACACCTTTGGTACTTGGAATTAAGGCTTGTCATGTCTTAAGTTACAGTTAAGTTGCCTTAGATGGATGTCACGCATTCTCTTCGGAGATTAAAGTGACACGGTCGTAAACTATTAATTGACTGCCGGCGGGAATAACGTCCTTGATATCGAGGAATTACGTAGTTGAATTGTTAGAAAAAAATGTTTATAGAGTTGAGATAAGTACATGCTAATTAGTTTAGCGAATGGTTAAATTGTTTGTCTTATTATCTACATATTTGGGTCATTTTGGTTTTAAGTTGTTCCTCTTTTAACTGGTTTAGTTGTCTTTTATTGACTTCAAATGCTTAAGAATTTCCCAAGTTATGTAAAGTTATTATAAAACGAGATACATTCATGGAAATTTTAACAGCGTAGGTACATAACTTCCAGTTTCAAATTGATATTTATACGATGTAGTTCCTATAAAGGATATGCTGTCTATCTAACATTTTTAGAGCAATAGATATAGCAACTGCTACGGCAACCTAAAGGTTTATAGACTCGCAAGTCAAACGCAATTAGGCAAGCTTTCGATTTGGTTGGCGTATTGGTAACATATTTATGATCTGTTAGACCTATGTTAGTCTTAGTTCGTTATCGCGAACAGCTAGCGTTGTCCGTTTATAGTTTATTCATATCCTATCAGAAATTTCCACCCACAGCATTGAAGCTCAAATGGTGTGTAATAATTTTCCTTCCTCAGTTAAGTGGTGTGAAGACTTTCCTACTACTGATATGTTATTGCAACCGGTAAGTTTGAGAATATTGAGGGCTTCAATGCGTTCATAGTTAGAGCCGTACCTACAACTTGAATGCACCAATGACGTTGAAAACGCACTGACGACTTCGGACTGCAATCGGGAGATGTTGCGGGATCGAACTGAGTTGATGTAAGGAACGAGTATATTAGAGGATGTTTCAAGTTGCGCCTGTTATAGAAAAAATATCATATACCCTTCCTTTTGGCTTCGCCGTAGTCGGGTAGAAAAGGAATCGACTATCGTGGTATGTATATGTGCATGTGATGAGGAGGGATGAGTTTCATGTGACTAAAAAAGTGATGAATATAAATGTAGATGGATGGAGAGGAAGACCACAGAAAAGATGGATGGAGTGTACGAAGGAAAAAACAATAAATGATAGCGTGACGACGGACATATGGAAGACAAGAACGTTTTGCACCGACCCCAAATAACATGGGAAAAGGGCCAGGAAGATGATGATTGGTTGATGTGTCTACGTGTGTAAAATAGTCTTCTAGTATCTTACCAATTACTAAAGATGAGTCATCAACTTCGAATGTTTTATACAATTTTGCTAAGTACATGACATCTATCTTCTATCTTCTATATCTATACTTATAATAAATCTGTAGAGAGGTCAATTCTGTACATGATATATATTTTCAAAATAACTATCAGGGGGTAATAAGTGATCGATACTGATGCCAAAAATGCAATCAGTAAAATTTTTGTCTGTCTGTCTGTCTGTCTGTCTGTCTGTCTGTATGTTCCTTATAGAAACAAAAACTACTCGACGGATTTTATCGAAACTTGGTACGATTATTCTTCATACTCCTGGGGAGGTTATAGTATACTTTTCATCACGCTACAATCAATAGGAGCAGAGCAGTAAAGGGAAATGTTGGGAAAACGGGAGAAGTTGCTCCATTTTTTAAGCTTCCGTCGCGTGTGCAGCCTTAATGGTTAAAGCTACATAGAAATCATTTATGACGGAAATGTTCTACATAAAATTATCTAAAAAATATCCCACAACAGCATATGTCTATCTTTTATGGTTGACTCACAATAACACGTGTAACTCCCGATAGCTTAGCAGTTCGGAGCTTTCTGATTATATTTGTTTACTCTTACGTTTATAATACTCTCACTCATCCCTAATTAAAAGTTAATATTATTACCTATTCAATAAAAAAATAATCATAGTAATCGGTATAGAAACAACAGACATATACATGAAATACGCTAATAAGCCATCGCGCCGTCGCCGTCGCGCGTGAATACTGAATCATGCCATAAGGATTATTTTTGTGTAACGGTTGCCGCGCTCGACGCGGGTCTTGGCTGTTGATGCGTTCAGAGCGTTCGACCTTAATGACAGACAATAATTGATTTTAACAAACAATGCTTATCAGCGCGACTTTTAGTCTTTAAATAGTTTTTTTTTTTTTTTTTTTTAAACGTTGCCCCTCACTAGGAATTTCTCCTGTATCGTGGGTGCGTTCACAAACATTAAACTCACATGCACAAACACACCCAGACCCGAAACAACTATCTGTAGGCCATACAAATATTTGATCCGTGCGGGGATCGAACCCGCGACACGCAGCGCAGCAGTCCAATCGCTCAGCCACTGCGCCAACCGTGCCGTCAATTTGAATTTCTTTTGTTGTTATTTTATAAAATAGGTATTAGTTGTTTTGGTAGTGTTTAAATATTCGTCTTTCAAATTACAAATTATTAATAGTTTGCATTTTATTTCCTTGGTGAAGTAGGTAGTAGTAGAAGTAGAAGTAGTACCTACGCATGGTTTTTTAGATACCGATAGGTAAGTTTTGGCTAATTTATGTTCAATTTTATTTTTGTATTATGTAGGTAAAAGCGTAGTTACTTTTATTAATTATAGTAGTCATAGGTATTTATTTGTAAGTAAAGTAGGTATAGGTAGATGGTATTGCACAGGCGTTTCAGCTTTATTTTCATTTCTTTTTTGTTGTAAGTTGTACATATTTCTGGGCATAATTCTATTAGAATATTTTAGTTTAAATAGGCACTTAGATTTTAAGTGTAAGGTAGCTATAGTTAGGACCTCTATCGTAGGTTATTTTGTTAGGTAACTGACAGCCTTTTCGTTACCGTCGATTAAAAATAAAATACACAATGCCACCTAAAAAACGCCACTGAACCGTGAGGAAGGACATATGGTAAGTACTTTTTTACGAAAAACGACGGAAACGCGGACGAAGTCGCGGGCAAAAGCTAGTACATACATAAGCTCTTATAAAGTACGTGTATCCCAAGTTTTATCCTTTCTCCTCAAACAAAGCCACATTAATATGCGATGCATGTTAAAGTGATATGAATAACGAAATTCAATAAATATGTCGACGCGCTCACAAAACGTAAATAAACATTGCATTGCAGTAAGCTCTTGTCAGATTTTGTTAGTACACACGGCTACACATCAAGCTATACAAAACCAGTATAATCTGATCGTTCATTGTGCGAAAAGATCTAGTAAGGAGAGGCCAAGATTAACTGGTTTTGTATAGCTTGATGTGTAGCCGTGTGTACGCGCGACGGGAATTAATTCAACCTGGTTGCAGTTTTTATAATGGAGGGTTATTTTAACCTCTAAGTTCATTAAACCTTTTGAAGGACGTTTTCATGAAATAGTCATTCATGGCATATTATAAGTAACATAACACAACTTGACACTAAACCCGCAAATTACAAATAAAGTAAAAAAATGAATTTCGCGGACAACTCTTGCGCTTTAAATAAAAGCTCTTTTGCCAATATACGTAGTTGAACAAATCACTCTTGTTTTGTTATTTAGAGTGACAGTTCAGGATGGTACGGACTTAATCCAATAGTATGGTATACAGAGATAGTGTGAAATGGAATTGTCTATGTGCCAGGAATTTATTGGGATATACAAGTCAATGCATTAAGCATACGAATGGACAGACATACCTACTGTATATACACATATGCAGGTTCTGAATCAATAGTGATAGCAATCTTATATCAACGTAGGTATTAATATTACTTCTTGGTTATATATTTGACCTAGCAAAGCGCAGTGATGACAGGAGGACTAAGGATGTCACCGAACGGCGTCGAAGAACTGGCGGACGACAAACGACGTTGCCATTGAGGGACAAACCTGTATGAGGCTGATATAGCACCGTGGAGATTGGCACAAGAAAAGAGCCCTGTACCTAACAGTGGGTGAATTCAGGCTGTGGATGATGATGACTCGAAAATGAATATTCAATATTCATCGTCGATTCATCATCAATTTTAAAGAACTCTGGCCATCAGATTCAAGCGTCCCATGAGGTGCAAAATCGCTTAAAAGTGTTCAAGCTGACTCGAATAGTCGTGTGGCTTCCTTACCATCCAAAACTCGCAAAAGACTAAAACATCCGGCTAATATGAACTGTGGGTGGGCTAGGTAATTAGAACCTGTACATAACATGTAACCAAAGACAGGGTTATGTATCACAAAGATTGCAATACACTCGCTTAACAGTAAATGTTGTAATTACACTAATAAACTTTAGTTTCCTGCTGTGATTCGAATCAAAACAATGCGGCCGTTGATTACAATTAAATTGTGTGGTATTTTTGTCTTATAATAATTATATCAGTGGATTCATCTGTGCTAGATTGATTCAACGAGGCATGGTTGGGACCGAGGTAGCACGACAATGACCCGAAGTCCTCCGATGTAAGGAACTACGGACAAAGATTAGAATTCTTTGTGAACTAAAAACAAATGCTCATCGATCTTGTATTCTTTGAAGCTCAGCAAAGTAACCCTATTAACAGAGGCAGTACTTACGTTTGCAATGAATTTGTTTACAAAAATAAACATCTTATGTTGCATGATTGGATGTTTTTAAATGAGCTAGATAGTATTTGAATGATCCGATTTTTGAGATCCAAAAACTGTTTTGTTTTATAAATATGTAAGTACTTCCAAATTGTAATACAAGTGTAGTTTAACTATGTTAATTTATAAAGGAAAACAATGCGAGCCGCCAACGCCGCGAAATATTCTGAAAGTTTTTATTATTTATAGCTTTCATAGCTTTCCGAGTTGTTAATTTTATTGCTTTCTTGTTTTAAGTTATAAAGGTTTCTTCTCGTTCACTTTTCCAGTTTTCTTTTGTTTTTAAGTAGGTATTCGTGTTTTTTGAATTCAGTTAATATATAATTTATGGGTATAAATCGGTATAATAGGTTTATATCTTTTACTTATCTATCATTCGTCATGGAAATCCAGAACTCTCAGAAGCAGTATTGAGTATGAATGCACCAACTTACCTGTAAATGAAAAATATAATATTTTAATAAAAAGTTTCAACAATCAAAATTAAATAATTATGAAGATAGATAAAAAAGTCTCCTAAATAATCATGTAATATTGAAAACAGAAATTAGTAAACCAAGTCAAGTATTAATTTTAACATGGAAAATATTTAACCACAATATTTTCCCCACAAAAATAAAGTCACATTGATCCAACGACAAACTTTTCAACACCCGCAAAACTAACGTGGAACTAATTGCATTAATTTGTTCTAATTGTCAAAAAAACGAGCACAATGGCGTATTTACAGCGTTTCCGTTCATAGACAACAATTCAATGAGTGTACTCTGCCTTTTGTCTATGGATATCGGTAGTTTTTGTGGCTAGATGAAACGTGAAGTGATTTTTTGTCTGTCTGTCTGTTCGACTGTTGGTGTGTTTTGAGGTGATTGGACTGGATGTGGACACTTTTGTGACTAAAAGTGGATACCCATTAGGGATAGAAATACGGACACTAACATTTTGTTGTATTTTGATTCTATAATTTATTATCACGCCTGTAATTCCCGAACGTTTAGGCAGAGTTTACCTACCCATTAGTATACACCCACATTTCACCAGTTATGTTTAAGCCCCATGTAATAGAGGACGTGCCAATTGCCATCAAACGGGCACAAATTTCAGGAGAAATTCCTGATGGCAAAACCCAATAACAGTTTGTCCGAACCGGAACACGAACTCTCATGGTCAGTAGTCGCGCTTGCGACTACCAGACCAACGAGGCAGTTATAGATCTAGTAACTCGATATACCTAGTCTTATATCTTCAAATCTCTGTACCTATTTGGCACCGAAATAGTCATATTTAAAGCAGGTGCGGCCCGACTTGAATTTTATTAACTTGTCCATCGATTGGTCAGAATATTTGGCACTGTATCCGCTCAAAGTAAGCGTAAAAGGAGCTTGACATTTACGGCAATGATACAAAAATAAAACTAGTTTGGATATTATCGCTGTTCTTAGGCTCCGCGCGAACGGGCCACGGTGGCGACAAGATGTTTGTGATTTGTAATGACTCATACTCGGAAAATAGGTTTGAAGTTGCCTGAGCAGCGGGTTGAAAGTAGGTAATACTTTTCAGCCCTAGGGAGAATTGTTTTCTACTGACAGCTGTCGAATTATTTTGGAAAATCTAGTTTTATTTTCACATTTCTTTTGAACCATGTTCCAACTTTCTATAGAACCACTCAATTACATAGCGATGTAAAATTAAAATAACATAAAGTTTAGCCACCGGTGGCTGTGGTCGCTGACCAGTTTGCGCAGAGCCTAAAGGTCCGCTTGCACTCGCGACCGTGAGCTGCTGTAAAGGGCTCGACACATCTGGAAATGTGTCATGATAAATACAACAGGACTTATAAAACTACTTTCGTTTTATTTACTGAAAGACTGTTTTGACATTTTAATAAAAGTCAAGATTAAATTATCGGCTGTATCCGTCTTCCGTCTGTTTCTACATTATATTGGGCGATATAAACTCTTTTGCAAAAAAAACGGGCACTTCATATTTTTTTCTCTACTTCAATGAAGAAGGACAAGTAAGAGGTTTTATTAATTTGACGATGTATTGGCATGCTATTTGAAGAATCCTGGCATGATTCTGTACGTTCCAAATTTAAATTTTGAAATTAACAAAAGGAAAATAATGATTATTGTAGATTATTGTAAAATTGCTTTACTAATGGCGCGAATTGCTGAAACGATTTTATTACTGATTACTAAAATTTTAAAACTTTTTGGATATTTTCTGCAAATTAAACAATTTTATCTTTCTTTTTACATTAAATACCACTTTTTGACATGAGTGATAAAGCGATAAGGGCCGGTAAAATTATAGCCCTATTTGAAGAAGGTTGTTCGCAAACTTACGTGTCTCAGCGGCTAAATGTGAGTCGTTCAACTGTCCAGAGGACTTGGCAACGGTATCAAGAGGCCGGTTCGGTCAAAAGAAGACCCGGTTCGGGAAGAAAACGACGCACAGAACCAAGAGATGACCGCTTTTTGGTGAGTCAGGCCTTGCGGAATCGTAAGGCGTCAAGTGTGGACCTGAAGAAGAGCCTTGAAGAAGTAAGAGGAGTAGAAGTTAGCTTGTGGACCGTCAGGAGGAGGCTTTTGGCTGCCAATATCAGGAGTTACCGCCCGGCTCGGGGACCTAAATTACTCCGTGAGCACCGTGTTGCTCGACTTCAGTTTGCTCGAAACTGTGCTTCATGGACTCTGGAGGACTGGAATAAAGTATTGTTTTCTGATGAAGCTAGAATCTCCTTGTGTGGAGAGGACCGACGCCGGCGAGTGCTACGAAGACCACGGGAACGCTATGCGGAAGTGTGTTTCGAAGAAATCACTCCTTATGGCGGAGGCTCCGTTATGTTTTGGGCAGCAATTAATTCGACGGGGCGTACGGAGTTAGTTCTCATAGAAAATGGAACATTAAATGCACACCGGTACATAATGGAAGTCCTAATTCCATATGCACAACCCGCATTGACTGCACTTGGGGAAGATTCCATTTTTATGGACGACAATGCTCGCCCGCACCGTTCTGGCGACGTGGAAGCGTACATGCAAGAAGTTGGGATCCGTCGTTTAGATTGGCCAGCTCGAAGTCCTGACCTCAATCCAATTGAGCATGTCTGGGATGTTCTAAAGAGACGGGTAAGATCAGTGCAACATGCTCCACAAAACATCAGGGAGCTAAAAAGAGTCATTGCAGAAGTGTGGGAACGTATTCTTCAAAACGTCATTAAAAACATCGTGGAAAGCATGCCCAGAAGGATTCAAGCTGTGATTTTGGCAAGAGGAGGTCACACTCGTTATTAGGTTATTACATTTGTAACTTTATTTAATTAAACAAAGTAAAAAAATCTTCTTAAGTGTCATGTCAACTGTCATGTCAAGTAGACAAATTAATTTCAAAAATATTTCAATTTATTATTATTTACTTTGGATCGTTTTATTTATCAACAAAATTACCGTGAAAATATTATTTTATTGTAAATTATTATTGTATTTCTATCACAGTGTTTCAACAAAATTCTCAAGTGCAAACCACACATATTTGTTCCCACATGTCACAGCCCGATATTGAATGCCCTTTGTGTCCCAGGAGATTCAAGAAAAATGGGCTCCAACGGCACATGAAAGCAGCGCACACATATGTGCTAAATCAATCTATACCCACAACGATTACAACAACCACCAACCAGTCATTTAGTTCACCGTTGGAAGAAGCTTTCGGGTCCCCCTTCTTCAATGCTGTTGGGCCTAAGTCTGGCATCTGGCAACATCGATGGGACAACGTGTGCAACCTTCACGGTAAGATGTATGACCTACCATGCGGCACCTCCAGCAGAAAATTCGTACACACCTTGGCTGATGAAGTTGAATATTTAACAAAATCAACGTACCCCTCTGAACGTCTATTAATCTTTGTCGCAGTCATATTGCAAAGAGACATAAAAGTTAAAAAAGCAAAAGATGTGCTCAGACTACTTGATCGGCGCCTGAAACTGTGGGCTGACGACAGTTTTGAGGAACTCATCACAGAATCTATCAAAGCGGACAAATACATATGGAACGTAAGCAATAGAAAACATGACTACGATGACCAAGAAACGAAAAAATTCACACGACTGATACTACGTGGAAAAACACGGGAAGCCCTCAACTGGCTCCTTACAAAAGATACAAGCAAAGTTTTAAACCCTAACGCCGAAATTGACTCCTCTGGAAATACTGTCAGTGATATTCTGATACAAAAGCACCCCTTACCAACCACACCAGATCCTACTTTACTCACTCTCCCCAGGAACCTCACAGAACTCCCACCACTCCTTGAAGTCGACATAACATGTGATCATGTCGAAACAGTCGCGAGAAAACTACATGGTGGTGGCGGCCCTACTGGATCCACAGCTGAAAATTGGAGAGATTTCCTCCTCCGATTTGGTCAAGCAAGCACCCACTTAAGGGAAGCCGTTGCACATCTCACAATGAAACTAAGCAATGAAACTGTACCCTGGATCCAAATACAAGCTCTAATGTCTAGCCGCCTCGTAGCTTTAGACAAATGCCCAAGCGTGAGACCCATCGGTATTGGCGAATGCCTACGGAGAATACTATCTAAATGCATGATCGAAGCCACAGGTTCCGAAGTTACCGAAGCATGTGGCCAGTCACAACTCTGCAGTGGAATTAGCAATGGTATCGAGTGCGCCATCCACTCCATGAACGACGCTTTTAAAAAAAAATGCCAACCTAATTCAAATTTCAAACAATGCATTCAACTCCGTAAATAGACAACTAGCCCTCTGGCAGGCAAGAATATACTGGCCACATTGTGCCCGCTTTCTCTACAACACTTACAATGGTCATGCCGAACTAGTATTTCGTGATTCTGAAATAAGATTATACAGCAGAGAAGGAGTTACCCAAGGAGACCCACTTGCCATGCCACTATACGCGCTCGCGACAATACCACTAATTAATAAACTTAAAACTGAAAACACAGTAACACAATGCTGGTACGCTGATGATTCCTCTGCGCAAGGCACCTTCCAGAGCTTACGAGACTGGTGGGACAACTTAAATAAAATAGGGCCAGCATACGGCTACTTCCCACAAGGCAAAAAATCATTTCTAATAGTGTCAGAATCCGACAAGCTCACCGCTGAAAAAATGTTCTCCGGTACCAATCTCGACATCGTAACCGGTTCCCGCTTTCTAGGAGGATACATAGGCACAGGAAGTGAAGTTTTCATAAAAAAGAATGTCTCCAATTGGATATCCACTGTCGAGAAATTAACTTTAATTTGTAAAGACTCACCTCAAGCTGCATACACTGCCCTTACCAAAGCAGCCCAGTTTAAGTGGTCCTATCTACTACGAGTTTTAAAAAATGCAGAAGAACATTTTGAACCTTTAACTAACACATTACAAGAAAAATTCTTACCAACGCTAATTGGAGGCGAAATAACAAAACTGGAAGCCCAGCTATTTACCCTTCCAGTCCACAAAGGTGGGCTTGCCATTTCGCACCCTTTTAACACACCAAATCATGCATACCAAATCTCAAAAAAGGGTTCAGCAATACTTTCAACAGCTCTCACCAACTCAAAGGACATAAACCTAGCCGAACATCACAAATCTCTATGCGACGCAAGAAAGGAGGGAAAAAAGGAAAAAGAAAGATACGACAATGAAAAACTTGAAAATATTCTCACTAAATTACCACCCAAAAAAAAAAGAGCAATAGAAAGATCAATACTAACAAAAATGAAAACAAAAACCTCTACCTGTACCTCTCAGTAATACCCACAAGAAAAGACAACTTCGATCTTTCACCCCACGAATTCAGGGACGCGCTAGCTATAAGATATCACCGCACACCAGTCTCCATGCCTGCGTCGTGCGACGGTTGCGGCAGCGACGAATTTAGCGTGGACCATGCCTTATGCTGCAAGACGGGCGGCCTCATCACACGCAGACACAACGAGATAAGAGACCTTTTCTGTGAACTGTGCCAGCAAACCTGGGGCAACGTCACGAAGGAGCCAGTCATCTCCGAAGGCGACTCAGGACTGCGTGGAGACTTCGCCTGCCGCGGAGTGTGGATTGCCCAGAGGGAGGCGTTATTTGATGTCCGTGTCGTTGACACCGACGCTCCCTCCTACGCATCACGCCCAGTAGCAGCTGTCCTCCGCTGTGCCGAAGAAGAAAAGAAAAGGAAGTACTGCGGCCCATGCGAGACGCGTCATGCCACTTTCACCCCCCTGGTGACTTCTGTTGACGGAGTTTTTGCTCCACAAATGACTTCATTCATAGCACACCTTGCCGAAGCACTAGCGGACCGCTGGAGCAGGCCCCTTTCTACAATTACAGGCTGGTTACGTGCGAGAATACAAACAGCCATCATCAGAGCAAGTAGTATGTGCATTCGCGGCACACGTCATAAATGGCAACGGATAAACATCTATGAAGATGGTGCTGCTCTTCCCCACGTCTTGTCATAAACCTTTCCATTAACCTGTCACTTCACCTATTATTAGTTTGTTTTTATTTTATATACGTTATTTTTAAGTTAGTTGCTTGATAATAAAGTTATATACATAATAAAAAAAAATAAAAAAATCTTCTTGTCTTTATTGCCGACCACTTCTTATTGTTTGGCCGTGTACATCGGTTTGAAAGAATTCATAGATTTTTTTTTTTTAAATTGCCACAGTTCACTTCACGCGTATTAATTTACACGATTATAAGTATACAGACTACGTCAAACAATTAAATTTCATTGAATTAACTCAAATCGACCTTAGAACGTAAATTTCCTAAGGTGCCCGTTTTTTTTGCAAAGGAGTGTATATGGCTTATAAAGTGTTGTTTATTTTTCGGAACAAAATGATAATGAAGCCGTTTCGATATTTTTTTCCATCAGAGTACCTATATTTTTTTTCAGACTTACCTATTACGTATCTAACTGCCGCACTCAGAGACGTTTAATGATTACTATAGCCATCACTTGGTAAAGACTTTGACAATTTAGTTTAGGTTTTGTATGTGAAATCTTTACTAAGTGACGACTTTTCGTGACGACACGGTTGGCGTAGTGGCTGAGCGATTGGACTGCTGCGCCGCGTGTCGCGGGTTCGATCCCCGCACGGAACAAATATTTGTATGACCTACAGATAGTTGTTTCGGGTCTGGGTGTTTGTGTATGTGAGTTTAAATGTTTGTAAACGCACCCACGATACAGTGGGGCAACGTTTAAAAAAAAAAAAAGAATCTACTTAAGTAATCATTAAATATCTCTGAGGCGGCAGTCCGCCTCATCTTAAAAATAATAAAGATTGATAAGCGATATTATTTTCAACAAATGTCAATAAAGACTAACGTGTGCTATATTAAAGGGACTTTTAAAAACATTCATATTAATTAAATCTTCAGTAGCTAACGTAACAGGACATAACCATTTGCCCTCATTAGTATTTTTTATTCATGAAACGATCATTAGTAGTTATCAAACCTACTACAGCATTGAGCATAGAAACGCATAAGTTTCTATTATATCTTTCGAAGACAGTGACACTAAAACACTTTTTGGATTATAAAAAAATAATTAGAACTGAAACCAAAAAGAAATATTAAATTATAGAGCAAAAAATTATGTATTAAGTAATCATTTTAACACTTTTTGGATTATAAAAAAATAATTAGAACTGAAACCAAAAAGAAATATTAAATTATAGAGCAAAAAATTATGTATTAAGTAATCATTTTAACAACAACGCAACGTTAAACGTTACGCAACGCAAATGTTAGATTCTTTGTCGTAAAAATGCTGAACCTTTTTGATTCGCAAGTTAAACATTTGAAGTTATTTAAACATAATTTATTACAGGCACTTTAAAATGTAATTTGCACTATTTTTTTTAAAAGCCTAAAAACCTGCGATATTTGAGAAAAAGTAGGTACTTACTAATTTATTGCCCTTTGAACTCTAAGCTGACTTCAACATTTCAAATGGAAATTCAGTCTTAAAGATACACTCAATCTGAGAATAAAAAGAAAGAATCACAAGTAAATTTGATTTGGTTGGATCGTAAATTTAATTTTCATTTTCTCTCTCTGAAAATGTAAAAGAGAAATATACTTGTTCAGTTAGTGTTAATGTAATTAGGATTCTTATTAAGCCAAGTGAGATCTTAATCCCATTCACGGAGTTTGGATTATTGTGCCCGGTTGATGGCAATCATCTCGTCCCCTATAACCTCATTACATAGGACTTAAACCTAACTGGTCAAATGTGGGTGTCTATTAGGTAACGCAACCCTAATTTTCTTTGTTGGTGCTATTTCTGGATCTAGTAATTTTGAACAACATTGTCGGTAAGGACCTCGAATTATCTTGCTGGATACTGGGTAGTATTCAACAGCTCGCTGCGCTCACTCCCCCTGCTACGAATTCAGGTTTCGCAACAACAAACCACAATTTAATCCAAATCATACGTTGTAAATCAGTAAAATGATCATAATTTTAACACCGATTGTTAAATCTAGATGACGTGTTGAACTTACTGGCTGTCATAATAATAGCCCACCTATAATATAATATTGCTCCATATTATCTATCACCTTCGTTTTGAAGTTCAAACACTTGCACTAGTATATAATTATTAGATTATTTTAATTATAAGTGTTGTGATTTCTACATCAGACATAATCGGTAATAACTTTCGTGTTTTGAGACACACTGACGCATGAGATGGACAGCATGTTTAGTGCATAAAATATGACTAGTGTAGAGAGGGAAAAACTTATCAGTTCATACCTAACCCATTAAGTTTTCCTAAGACGTTACTTTGACTAGGATAAATCCTGTATAACAGATAAACGCCAAAACTACGGTGGAACTAGTGAGACGAGTTCGATTAAGTTTTGTTTCATTTATTCCATTATCAAAGTGCATGGAACTACTGAGAAAAAAAACTAAAAGTGGCACTCGGTGACTGCCGCGGTAAGCTATTGCAAATATAAACTAGACTTTTTAAGCTATGCAATAGCTTAAAAAGTCTCACTAGTTCCATGGAACTAATTGCTGGTGGAACTAATGAGAATGATCCAAAACAATTTACCTACATGATTTGGCGTTTGTCTAAAGAGTCAGGGCTTTGCCCATGATTTAAAATTTGAGTCTTTAGTTAGTAGTTATTTTGGTCTAAATTGCTTCGTTCACCTTTGACTGCTTATGCAAAAGAATACATGTCAATTGTTATGAACTCGTTTCGTATGGGATTTAGTTTTAATTTGGCAACATTCCGTTTACTGGCACTATTAAAAGTTATCGTCGGAATAATTGATCATAAAAATCTATACAACAATAACTTTTTACTACTTTTCCAATATAAGTATTTTTATTACATTAAAATATCAAAGTATTTTGTGATGTGATCATATTTCTTATAGCAGCCGTGTTATTTAGAAAAACGTATGACATTTTTATTTTCAAATTAAGAAATAAGGTCTTATTCGTCGTTCTCCCTGGCTGTATAGCTCAGGAGATTTATTTAATCTGTAGCTTAAAATGGCGCTGACATTATCAGCGTGGCCAAGCCGACGAGGGTTAACGTATCTTTGGGCCATTCGGTCTAATAAAATATTAATCTGTTCTGTTTTTAGACTAGCCTATTTAGGATTCGTTTTGATTTTAACACGCTTAAGTTTATCTAGCCCACTCAACGTTCGAGAACATAATTTAGCGTTTATACCACAATCAAAAACTAGTTCATCCGCAAAATTTACCCTATTTTTGTCATGATTAAACAATGGCTCGACTTTCGACAAAACCAATCAATTTATAAGCATATTATCACCAAAAATATGACCGCAATACAACTAATTATTGTCACGGAAAAATTTACGGAAGTAGCTAAAATTGACGGCTAAAACAAGGGGCTATTGTACTAGAAACAAAACACGGTGTGCCAACTGCGAAATATTCTCACAAATTGACGCTATCGACCGATCTACATCTGATAATATGAGGAATTGGACTTTCAATGTGATGCCGAAGGTCGGTATGTACTTTATTTGTACTTCAACTTGGTGGTAAAAAATTATATTTAAATAAATATTTTCATGTTAGTTTGGTGGATTGCATTCTGTGGAGCTTTGCACTTTTTGGATTGGATATAATGGAATAAGAGTAATTTTTATAGGGGAGGGGGCGACTCCGCAAACTCTGCTGATAACCACTTACCTTTACACTACCTTAACCCATGTAGCACAGCCGTACTCATTAGGTCAACGAATATAAATAATAAATATTTGGCACTCGGCTAGGCCATGGTCTGGGTTCGGATATAGGCTAACTTTTGTCCCAGTGATACATTTCCGAGGGATAACAGCTGACACCTACGTGGGCAAAGCCACGTGCAAAAACCTAGTCGATTCATAACATGCCTGTAATAGAAAGTTTGACTTTACTTGCCCTCATGGTCTCTTACTTAGTAGTTTACGAGGCTGTTAATTCCTCAGATAATACTTGATTTATCCCTTTTATAACAACAAAACAATTTACTTTAGCAACCAATTATCCTAAAGATATTGTAAACGATCCCAATATCGATAAAACCTCAATACACAGTACCTAAACATGAAAAAGAATATTAAGGCCCTGTTACTAAGCAATTTCAATGATAGGTTTACTAGAAAATCGAAGCGGTCCCTTAACAAGCCCCAAGCTTATTACCTCTGCCCTCAATTTGATAGGAAAAGAGGACAGGCATCTTGTTAAAGTTTTTATAGAACGTGTGTGGGTTACCAATGAGGTTTTACATGAACCGTAATGCTTGGTAAGTATGGAAATATATTTTTTATGCGAATTTGCGATTTAGATTACGATAAGATGGAAGGATAATTTAGTGAATATAAGGTGTTTTGTTACAAGGATCGGTTTGTCTTGTTATTTGATGTCATAATTTGTTTTCTCAAAAATCAAGGTCATTTGTTCAAACTGCACTGATAAACTGACTGTGTAAAGAATTATATAGCAAGAAAGGAGGTGTCTGATGATATGACGAGTAATAGAGATGTATGGAAAAAGAAGTCATAATAATATAAGGGTAAGGCCGTGTAAAATTGTACTTTTCGTTTTTTTTTTGTCCGAGGAAAGTATTTGTTAATAACTCATAAAATACTGTGCTGATATCGATAATATAGTGGCAACTGATTATATTAATCATAATCTAATAGAGTTCATCGTTAAATTTATCATGCTTTGCAATTTTCTATTTCTTTTTGTACTTTTAAAAGTTGTAATTTTGTCTTCCCATACAAAAATAGCATGTCCGAAATACGTCTCTTGGTTATTATGTGTAAAATATTTTGGGAAAAAGGTCTTCTAGCGCTAAGAACTAGCTTTTAATGATTTTATTACTAATTTTGCTCTATAATGCTCGTATTTTGTTAATTAAACTATGTTTCTATAAAATTTTATTTGAACCTAAATATGTGTCCCGGAATTTCATGTCGCAAGCGTTACGCTTAGAGAGTTACCAAATACTGGCTCAATATACGTGTATTCAAAGCCGCTTAATAATTTTTAGCACGGCAGCACTGATGCTAATAATGCCAAATTTTTTTTTTAAAAAAAAAACGTTCTGTCATCCACGTCATCCGGCTTTTTTTGTGTGTTGAACGAGTTGTCCACGTTATTTTGTGATGTTACAACATCAATTTCGAGGTACGTATATGCTTAGATGTGTTATTTTTATCAATTACGCTCATGGCTACATTCATAGTCTACAAGAAAAGCTTGGGTTGTGCTAATAATCTGCGTTTCTTTAGGAGATAGTAAATTTTTAGACTAGCATCGTAACGTTTTTCTGTCGCGAGTGATACCGAACGTTACTAAAAGAGTTACGTAACACTCGGGACATATTATAGGCGGAGTTTACATTCACGGGAGATTTATTTATTAGGGGAGGTCGAAGGTGTTTTTTTTTGTCGCTACTTATTTTTTTACAAGCTTTATTTAACTTGCACTTTTCGAAGGTTTTGTTGTAAGTTGTCTGTCAACTTTTGCAAACCATTTTTCGACCTTTTGTTGGTATCCGATTGAGCTAAAATTGATGAAAATTACAGTAATATTTTCAGTCCTGATTTTCTGCTTGCGATGTTAGCGCGTAACGTATTTTCCTCATTTTAATATACCAATGTTGTATAGCTATGTTGTATGCTGTGGGTGGTGAATGGGCTTGCTTTTTCATTTTTTCAGATGGCTCCAATAACGGCCGCCGAAAAACAAAAGAGATATAGAGACCGTATGCGCCAGAGTAATCCAGAAAAGTTTAAAATTAATTTTAATTTTTACTTTGTTTAAAATTTTGATTATTACTACCTACTTGCTTTAAAAATAAACTGATTCATTTTAAAACATGTCTTTTTATTATTTTAAACAACCATTATATTTTACTTTATTAACTAGCGCAGAACGTGTCAAAATCGTGTAGAAAAAAACAAATTCAAATTGCTAACATATGTTGATAGCTGAATTCGTTTTTACATTGTACACCTAGCTTTAGATGGGTCGCGAGCGTTACTGCGTTACCGTGTGTTACTATTCTAATTTGTCTCAAGAGTTACTATGTACAAAGTTACACGGCCTTACCCATAAGGTCCCATTAAATGGGTGGACAAAATTTCAGAAATCATTCAGACCATCAAAATAAGGACGATGGTAAAAAAAATAATAAGAAAAACGCATTTATGTACCTACTATATAGGATGAGTTTGTTCTAGAGTGCCGGCAATTTTTTATTTTAAGTAAAAAAAAAACACTTATTTTAATGTTTTTTTTTGTTTAGATAATTATGTTTGGTTAGGCCTACTGAACGCTGTGTAAAAATTTGTCCACCTATTTTAATGGGACCATATATAGCGCCGACTTCAAATTAATAATTAGGACAGGTGCAAGAGAATGATAATGACGCTAGATAAATAATTGTTACATTTTTAAAGGTCAAAATTTACGAGAGACAGTCCCACAAAGCGCTTGCCCTTTGACACATCCTGTAGCCAGGTGGAACTCCTCCATGTACCTCTCCAAAAAGTATATTACTCGTTATTCCAGGACCGTAGTCTGATATTTTTTTAAATATATTACACGTCATCGAATAGCCAACGAAACAAAATTTATGATAGTGGGGTATAAAGGGATATAACATAGTGTTCGCGTAACCCCGAAATATCTACATAGACATAGTTTTAATATTGTTTATGTTTGTCCTGAAAAACAATGATAACGACGTAAAGCCCCAGTTTGGAGCCCCAAAACTGTTGCCTAGTCACGTAGCCTAATGTATGTTAGTTTTATTAACACCTTTCTTTTCTCACGGGGCTCGGCAGTACTCTAAATAAAGTAGTTCAACTACTTTCAGTAATTTGGTTTCCGATTCAAAGATTCCGTAATTGAATAAAGATTTGGACTGAGATTTCGATTAAGATTTTAATGAAATGGATTTTTTCAGTACCTTTTGGGGTTTCATTATCGTAAAATGGATAAAGATATTGACTAGCAAAAAATAAGAAGACTTAGTGACCTTTTTATCTGCCTCCATAGTTTTAATAGATAATTAAACCAACCTTGTTTCGCTTGCTAATAGCCCGCTAATTAGCTATAACAGTTCATTTAGTCACGCAAGGCTGAAACTGTTAGTCCTGCAGTTAGGGAATGCAATCTCGAGACGAGATCGCTAAGTCGAGATCTCGAGGGATCAGAAATTCAATCTCGGCGAGATCTCGGCATTTTCGAGATCTCGAATGGATTTCAAAAAGTATTGTTTTAATTAGATGACTGAAACATGATTGAAACTGCTTAGTAGTTGTGATTACGATGCGAGTAAAATACAACATGAAGAAAAAAAATCTTAATTTTTACTTATGTTAGGTACCTATGTTAACGAACACAAAATTCAGACCCGTAAAATCTCTTTTATAGAAAGTACCTACTTATTTTATATTGAAAAGATATTGATAGTGAAAACAAAAAAATCCTATTTCCAAAATGACTCCTAAACTAAGAGTGATTTTGGAAATAGCTTCTGTTCTAAATAGCTGATTGTTTGTTGACATTTTAAAAGTATTAACAGTCTAGCACTTGCGTAACAACTAAAACAGCGTAAGCGAATGCAGTCCGACACAGTGCATCGCGGGGAAACCCCCGATTTGCGGGGAATCCCCCGTTTTGCGGGGAATTGAAGGTTAGCGTGTGGAGAGCCCGGGGAATAACATAAATCGGTGAATTTCGGGGAATCCCGACTCGCTCACGCGCAGAGAACACGCGACATGCCTCGCGACTACTGCCACTCGAATTCACTCGATCCCGTCAATCTCGGCCGAGATCTCGACATTTTATGCTTCGAGATTGATCTCGAAAAATGAGGCGAGATCTCGGGTTTTCGGGATCTCGCGAGATCGAGATTGCATTCCCTCCTGCTTGACAATAAAAGACCAACAATCATCATCTTCCTGCCCTTGTCCCTATTCAACTTTAGGTAGCAATACTTACCTTTTCTTCTTCCATTTTCCCCTGTCAGACGTCACCACATCATTTACTCCTTTCTGTCATATCATTTCTTGCACAATCGATTAATCTTTTCTTTGGACTTCCTCTTCCTCTTCATGCATCAACATTCTTTACATTCATCACTTCTTTAGTCACATGGGTTTAATCGTTTTAAACATTCAAGAGTAAGCCCATCACAAATAAAAAAAAACATGAACTAAAATTATAGCAACTTGGACCAAATTGTTCCAAAAGCCCCAAAGGAAGTGCTCAAATATTAGCCAAAAGGTGTGTAACTCATCTGGGAACATTATTACCTCCGTGTCACAGAATATATTCCCTGCTATTATATATTGAACGCCTATAAAAAGATTATGCATATTCGGTTACTAGCGTATCCCGAAAACTTGGAACGGAAACTTTGGCAACGATATCCGCTTACTTTTTATTCATAAGACCTATTTTTGTTCGAACATGAGTCCATGGCTTACTTAGACACCCAAGAATATTTGGCAGACATTTTTTTTCGTAAAATGCCGCGATAAGGGTAATTTTTTCTTGTTAAAAGGATAAAGTTGGTAAGTTTAAGGGTGCCTTGTGGGTTCCAAAGTTCTGCTGATATTTTTTGTTGGTGAAAACTATTTGATTATTGTGCTCAGAAGGTTTGGTGGACCGTAGCAGCATTTTGAAGTAACTGAACAGACATTCCTTTAGCTTTTCTTACATTATATTCCGCTGTCGTAGAACCTCGGATACTCGGAACTTAATAACACTAACCGTATTTCGAAGTACTGTAACGTGAACCATTATATTTTCTCCGAAGACAGATCGAAGTCTTATTGTTTCCTTGGCTTAGATACTCTTCTAGCTACGCTATTGGTTCTGAGTAGACTACATTTTCTAAGTAAATTAAAACGAGATGATTGTGAGGTATCTTTCAAAAGCTCAATTGAATTTAATACCATTGAAGTACATAACATTTTGTAGACGAGTCATTAAGCTCGTATTTGTAAATACAAGAGTAAAAGCCTAAATATTAGCTCCATTATTTATAATTATGCGGCATTTTCGACCACAACGGTTGTCTAATGAGATTTGGTCACCGAACGACCTCACAAAGTCACAGCAGACGTTTAAAAGTCAATGAGTAACACGATCGCCATTTGCCAAGGTGATTAGTGTATTTTTTCTTATTTGAGAAGAAATCTTAATAGTTCTGTGCGATATGAGAGAGTTGAGAAACCGAACAAATGAGATGTGAGAAATAATGATTGGGAAAAGCTCTGTAAGTTCAATACCACTATTTTCTCTTTACGTAATCTTGGCCTGCCTCGTTAGTGGGTGTACTATTTGGTACTCCTCTGCGTAGCCCTTTGGGTACCTATTACAGGCGTGATGTTATGAATGTAATCTTGGAAGTTTTCTAAGATAAATAAACAACAACAGAGATATTTTAATACTCAGAACTTGGGAGTAAGGAACTTAACCACGGCGTACTCAGCTGCCTTGCAAAGATAATTGAAAATGCAAAAGTTTCGCAATTCTTTACAGCTTTGGATCCTAGAAGCGTCTATTAAAAATCACCTTGGTGCAAATGTACGCAGTCAGGTAAACTGCCATATATATGTTGCAGTGATGCAAGGTATTCTCGTACCTAGTGTTTTAGAATAAAGATTATAATTCCTTGTGTAATTTATGCTTACAGTTGGTGTGATTCGAAGTGGGATAGGAGGTACCCACGCCACAGATCCGACGTGTTATGAGCAGGTGCGCCAGCTGTGCCAGATTTCAATTCACAAAATGTGCTGCGAAAAATTTAAAGCTAAAGTTTTGAATGCTGTGGTGGGCGGTGGTTTAACGACTTGTTTCTTACGAACGAGGTAAAAATCTGGCTAGGACTAATGCCACATTTACCCTTTTCAATGATCTTTGTAGGATAATAAATTATGCAAATCACCTATTGACTGAAATAATTATGTGCGTCTGATTTGAGTCGACTCAGAATCTGGGTACGAGTTTGTCACCTTTAGCATCCATTGTCATGTGCTAGTTGGAAAACAGCAACATTCGAAGACCATCATCTTCGTGCCCTTGTCCCAGGTTATTTGGAGTCAACACGTTTTTTGTCCTCTTAACCATCACGTTATAATTCACTCCTTTTTTCTTCATATCATTCCTCACACAATCAATCCATCTTTTTTTTGGTCTTCCTCTTAAATTCCATATAATTATATCCAATTTAGTCACTCCACACACCCATCCCAGCATACACATCTCAACTGCATACTCGTACACTCATTTTTCATCCGTCTTCTTCACTGGCCTGCATTTAGTACGACAGGTCAAATCACAGACTTATACATTCAAAGCAACATTTGAAGACAATTATTCAGTAAAGTAAATGAATCTAAAATTTGAAAGACCCAGCAACAAGTTGCGGTCGCAAACTCGACGCAATGCAAACCTCTTTTGAGTCGGTACTCGGTACTGAACCATGGACCGTTTCCCAACCAGAACAATGCGCTTTCAGAGAAAACACGTCAACAATGCTCAGCAATTCTTCTTTGAACCCCGCTTTTGCTCGAGCAGAAAAAAATATGTTGAAAAGGTAATTTGCAAGCGCATACTTGCGTGTTTATACAGCTTCTTGGAGTATAAAATGTTGTCTTATGATGTCAATGGGAGTCTTTATTTTCGGTCTTTTGGTTCCGGTATATTTTTGGCCGGCAGAAGACGTCATACGATAGTTGTGATGACGTCAACAGTTATGCGGTACAATTGTTTTAGAGAAAAGGATCCGTAACATAAGGTTATTTGTGTCATAGCTATTTTAACACCTTTTTAATTCAGTTAATTGGTGATAATGTTGCTAGTAGAGTACCTCTACCTACCTACTTTTAAACATTAGTAATTGAAGTCATGCATTAAGGTTCAGTAAAAGTGATGTGGACAAAGTACGAACGTGGCTTTAGACATCGGGTTCAGGCAGATTATGTACCTATTGGATGCCCATGTGCATGTTCTGTGCATATATACCCATTTGTCAGTTAGTTATTCTTCCAAGCATTTCCTAGTCGAGTCTCGCATGACAAGATGTATTTTGTTGTTTTTTTAACAAACAAAGCACAAATACAGAACTTTCTTGTACATTAGCTTCATTTCCATTTTCCTCCATTTCCTCCAGAAGTGTCCTCAGTAGCAAAAACTTTGATACATTTGCTCATATTTCTTCAGCGTTCCCCTCAAGGAATGCTCACAATGCAAATATTATTATTTGTCACTCGGATAGCGGGATCTTTCCCTTTCTATACTTTATTCATGAGCACGCGTGGCTTAGTTCATTGTTTTAGAGTTATCTTGGAGATTGCGAAGTACTGTGATAAAATCTATGGGCGAATGATTGAGAATTTATTCTAAAAATAGATATATTGCAGAAAGGCAATGGTTCTATGTAAAATAATTTATTGACCTCAGTTGAATCTAATAAGAATGGAAGCCGACCATAGTTGGGAAAGATGATGCATGATTATTAAAATCCGTTTATGGAAGATTTGTCAGAGGAGTTAACACACAAGGGTAGGATGTTCAGCATTGGGACAGAAAACATCGTCATCATCAGCATCCTATTAGCTGGAAGAAATCCTTAATACATTATCCACATTGCCTGGTCCTTCTCAGCAGAACAATTATTGAATTTTATAGTAACAGAATAATAAACTCTACAAGTTTACTTAAAATAACTAACTACATACTTATAATACCAAGTGTAAGTATCAATCTATCTATCAACAATAGTGATGATGACAATGAAGGTATGAAAATAGATTGGCATGTTTTGAAAGACAACAAACAATCAATAAAGTGAAACAGGGCCAAGGCTCCTCAGGAATGCGGAAATTCCCCGAAAAGCTACCGTAAAGAACGAAGAAATATTACTGGAACAACGGAGAGCGCTGCGCAAAAATGTTCTTTAAAAACAAATTAACAAGGTAAAATATAGTGTGAAATGAAAATACTCGATAAGCACACAGAACTACACTACAGAAATCGATGAAACTGTTATATGTCATTAAAACTGATCACTCAAGTATAAAATCAATTTGAAAACTGCAACGCGAATATTCGAAGAAGATTCCTTCGAGAAATGCTTATTTCTAAGAACTTACAAGTGCTTAACCTAGAAATTAATCAAGAAGATTCTTAGATGTAGGTAACACCGTCAAATAAGATAAAATACGTTCAAGATGATTAACAAAGATAGAAACAGTTCTGCCATAAGAAAAAAACTTGACAAAACGCTAAAAAAAGAGCATAGTATTTCTATGGACAAGCTATAAAATGTCTATCTAACACTTAATTAACATAACTAGCCGCATTAATTAAGGGAATAGTGTTAAAGATCCTATTTAAAACCGAATGAGAAAACCTAGTGCTAAAGCGCAGAAATAAAAAAAAAAACACTAAAGTAGTCATTAAGTTAGTGGCGGGAATGCTCTCAGCTTTATTACCAGCACTTAAAATTAAGACACAGTCTAATGTTACCCTCAGTTTTGTTCTCTTTAGCCCGTGGTTTAATCTCGAGGCGTTAATCGCTTTTTAAACTTAGATTAAACGGCTAAAGGACAAATTATAAGAACCCAAAAGTTTGGTGTTTCAGGTCGGTGCGGCTATTTTGGGCCAAGTTGTGGGTTCTTTGGCACGTGCAGGAGATAGTAGAAAGTCTTGAGTCATTGGTATAATTTGTAAATTTTCCTTCTTATACTACTGTTCAATGACACAAAAACTTTGACCACAGACTAAGTGGGGGTTGTTCGACTATTATTTCAGCCCATCACCAAAATTGGGAAGAATTTTGATTAAGTATCTTCAATGAATTTAAATGGTTCAACACCAGGATAGTTGGACGAAATTTCTGCTTGTATTGTATCTTTAACTGTCCGTAAACCTCTATCTTCAGATGTCTTTGTCATGAAACCAGCACAAAACCTCAACCACTCAATTTTTTTCTGCAATACGGAGTAAACCTCCATTAAAGGCTGATGCTGTCTCAGTAAAACAACAATGGCCATAAAAACCGTTAATGACTTAATGGATGGAAGCTACATGACCTACAGCCAGCCAGTGTTTTGTGCCGCAGTCCCTCCACGCTGTCACTTCTGGCACTCAGCCAAAATGTGCGCTCCAAACTCCCATATTGCATTTTGGCAAGGTACCTTTTAAACTTTATAAAAACAATTTCGGTGTAAAAGGAGGAAATAAATTGTACATTTTTTCTATTTTTAGAGCTGTTACAACGGGTCAAGCTGTGTAAATCAAAATAGAGTACCTTCTACTTACTTGCTGAAATATTTGTTTGTCTGCGTATGAGAGAGATAAATATGGGAGTGTTTGTGAAAGAAAAACGTAAGTAATGATGCGTTTGCACAGACAAATAGCATTATCCTTTGTGATTTTAATATTAATGGTCGTCTCGATTTACTCGACAACCAAGGTCAGCAGCAATTATAGTAGCAATGATGTGGTTACTTGCAATATTGCTATGGAAATGGAAGTAATCTCAAACAGAATTATGGAAAAATATTAAAGCAAATATCAAACTGTCACCTATAATAATAACAGATACTAGAAATAAACTCGAAGGACAGACAGATCCACGAAGTCGATTCAGAAAGCGTACCAAGGTCAACGAAGGTATGACGCACGAAGTATGCCAATCTGATGTTCTAGCAGTCAAATAAAATTTATTGGGCTCACTGTACCGAATAAATATTGGCCCAAGTATGTTTGGGGACACCTTCGTGACGTAGGTTGAAGAAAAAAGGTTTTAAGATAATGATGTTGTTGAACCTTGTGTCCTTGTGGATGTAGAATGAATACCAATGGCTTGGAATAAA
This sequence comes from Diarsia dahlii, assembly GCA_949775195.1. Classification (NCBI taxonomy): domain Eukaryota; kingdom Metazoa; phylum Arthropoda; class Insecta; order Lepidoptera; family Noctuidae; genus Diarsia; species Diarsia dahlii. The sequence continues at coordinate 18,824,980 of OX459199.1, forward strand.
GTTCTTAAGTTTTTAGTTGGTGTAGGTTGAGGATGCGGTCTGAATGATAAATGGTTTATTTTAGAAGATAAATGGAGTACGGGAGACGATCGGTTTAGAGGTTGATGTGTCTAAGACCGTGAAGTAATATGTCATGTAGCAATATAGCAAATAATATATGAAAGTCGATATCCACTGGGCTGATTTTTATCACGTGAGTTAACTGTTCTTTGTACATATTATTTGCTTTATAATCTTCTCTTTTGGAAGCATTATGTTGTCACGTTATTGTTTCTATATGCATCTCATTATCTTGTTAAACAGTTCCCTATTATTTACCGATACTTTGGACGTCAATTATACGCAAGTAACCGTTGTTTGAAAATTCCTTAGTATTAGCTCCTATCGCGCGTTACAAATATAAGATCTTTAGTGTTGCAATGAGCCGTAGATAATGCATTAATGTTGCCATCATTAATATTCAGCAAGGACGGTGATACAATGCTAACGCAACAAATCAGTAATTTGTCAGTATTGGACTAGATTGATTTATTGGTCTAATTTAAGGCCAGGTTTTAACGTCTTGTTTATTTGGTTCAATATTTTTATAGTAAGATAATCTTTGAGTGCATTTTTCATTGTTTAAGACAAGTCAAAGACGTATCGGTTTTAAATATTTTATCTTTAAATGCATTAAATAATCAATTCTTGCAATAGTGCCAAGGGTAACTATTATTTCTATATCGATTTCGAGAGTAAAGAAAACTTCTTCAGTTGAAATCTCCTTTGGAATTTAATCCTAACCATCTTTCGTTCAAAACTCGTAACAACTAAATCAAATTATTTTAACGAGTCGAATGCAACAAAAATGCAATTCTAAATCTGCAGTATTTCACGCTATGGCGCTTACAATACAGTAACGTGCATATATCCGGAAGTTACCAACACACGAGGCTTTCAACTGCTTCCTAGTAATCCTGCAAGACGATTAGATAAAATTGAGCGAGCCTTACTGCCAGTAAACTGCCTGCACCATCAATCGGAGCTCATACCGATAGCCGGTGCAGTTAGCGAGGCAAAATGGCTCCTATTTTAACACAAAATGGCCGATTGATGTAAGAAATGGAGCTGGCAACGTTCTCGCATCGCGTTTGGGAGTAGGGTTACCTTCGGATCCTCCCGGATTTGTCTGGCCTTGTCATTTTTGTAAGAGCTTTTCAACTGAAAAGATTATTTAAGAAATATTATATTATTATATCTAGCCCATACTGACTGTCTCACTGCAGGGCAAAGGCTTCCCTCCATTCCTTCCAACGATCACGATTCCGTGCAACTTCTATCCAATTCTCACGGAAGACATCCAGTTCGTCCCGCCATCTCATTCGTGATCGTGGTCTGCCGCGTCCCCGTGTCACTGTTTCAAGGCACCAATCCTGAGCTTTACGGGCCCACAGCTCGTTCGGCATGCGACAGACATGTCCTGCCCAGTCCCATTTAAGAATGGCAGCCTTTTGAGCCACGTCAACAATTTGCGTTTTGGAGCGCAGTTATAGTGTGTGTGTAAGAAATACAAGAGAGAAATTTTTGAAGGTTACCGAAAATAGAAAGATTGAATAGGAAAAAAATCCGGAATTTTTTGCTAATAGCTTTTTATCAAGACTTTAAAAAACTTGGAAATGGTTACCCTATTCGGGAGAGAATGGTGGATGAAAGCTATTTGGTTCTACACGAGGGGAAGATATGTGGGTAGTTATGGATATAAAACGGGTTGTGGATCAAATGGATGCTTTGAAGATTTAGTTCGTGGATTGTGCATTTATTAAACGCTTTAATGCTGCCTTGTGAGATGGGCGTTAAGTTGATCGGTGCTTAAAGATATTTAATGATTAGTGACTGTTTAACCACACATTTATCAAACTTTCATTATCAGCGTTTATTCATACGTAGGTAGGTACAGCTGGTTATAATCATACTCTTATGAGATTATTTTTCGTCTACTCCTGATGAAATTGAACACGACGGATTATTCATGCTGGTCAACGTTTGGAAATAATTAGGATTTTTTCTAAATTCAGGCTTCATGAATTCACTAAAAAACAGGTAAATTCTTTGTTCTTTGAACAATGGAATCTCTTGGCTCATAAATAGGATTGTGGGAGACCTATTTCCATTTTTTACGCAAAATAATGGACGTTTCCGCGGTCAACATTTTAATTACGGCAAATAATTCCGTTGTTGCTGCCCTGTAATCAATTTATTTAAGCTCTGTGTTAATTAAAATCATGTTTCATTCACACAATGCAATATACACAATTAAATAGTAATCAAAATAAACAATTAAAGCAACCTATGTAATTGTGTTCCAATGATAACAGAGTTTAACTAGTGCTGTATCTAAATGTATTTTATTGACAAGTGAGTGATTTTTTTCATCCACTATTTGACTTTTGGTCACGTCATGAGCTGTGTGCCAGGTCCCTTATATGGTAAATTATGAACTAGTCCTTCCAACATACTTGTACACCTGAAATGACTAAAGTATTGTGATGTGACTCAAGCACTGTGTCATGAAGATGAACAACAACTTCCACCAGACTGCTACAGGTAATAACAAATATAATGTAGTCACCAACACGTCTGTTATATGTAGTAGTGTTACTGGCAATTTCCCGTATAAACAATGACTATATGACGCGTAGTACTCGCAACCGGAGTGAGGTTAAGACCAGATGTATGAATGTTAACATGATGCGGCAGAAGGATATAGAGGGTGGCTTTCTGTGGTTTCTTCCTACCCCCATTGGAAAACGGAGTGAGTACCTAGTTTTAATAAGACCCTCCCTCCCTCCTCCCTCCTTCTAGTTTCTCAAGTGGCTCATCACCATTTATGCAAACTAATAATATAAATAAGAGATACTAAACAAACACGGAATAAAAATTTTTCTTTAGAAATCCAGTCTTTGAAAGAAAAACAAATGAAATTACCGAATCACTTTGTTTAAACAACAATAATAAAAGAGTTTGTTCAAAGATTTCACTTTTTAGATGCTTACTTGCAATTTAATTTGGTATTAAAAAGTATTTGGAACTCGAAACTCAGATATTGGTTCCTAATACCCCGCTATGTTTGATCTAACGGATAGAACAAATCAAACAATACATACGATTGCCCAATATATGCCTTGACTGGTTGAAATAAAGTTGTTTATCGAGTGGCAATATACCAGTCAAAGTTTTGAAACACTTGAGCAGTCTAAATATTGACACATACGTGGTAACATAATGAGCAATAGACAATATTTATTCTGTGGATACCATTTAACTTGATTTTTATGTATTTTGAATGGGGTTAATGACTTTTTCGTTATTTGCTAGATGTTTGGAACGCCGGACAGGTTCGATTAAAACAGTCGGGTAAAAGTGTTTTTGGGTGTTTCCATCAGAATTTTCTCAATAGCAGCCACGAAGCCTGGATTTGTGCACAGTTGTTGGCAATGGGCTCGCCCTCTTTATCATGGGGCTTTAACGTGGCGAGAAAGTGTCTTTATGGTATGGATCAACTGTATCATGTCTCAGTGACTTCTATTCTTAAACATGGGTCAAAACAAAGCGTCTTTAGTTCAAACAACCCTTTAAAAATTATAATACCAGCCATTAATTCGTCATCTAAAATGCAGATTTTCCATCATCCTACTTTAAAACCCAAAAAAAAAATTATGCAAATCTTTAGGAAAATAACTTTTAACTCTAAGTACTTAAGTAATTACAAAATGTAAATCAGTAGGACTAAGCACGAGATCTATAAACGTTACCGACTTTGATACTAAGCGAAGGTGTTATTGAAACTACAGATGAATGTCAAAGACGGAAAATGTCTAAGTCAAAAAAACGCACATATCCTGGTATCTATAAACAACTTAAATAAAACTTGAGTATACAACCATTTTTAATGTAATTCTAACTTTTGACGGTTCCAAATTGAAGCAATAATTTAATTGATTACTTTTACTCAAGTTCTTATCACTTTCGACTTGTCTGTATAGACGTGTGTTTAAGTAACGTTTGTAGATCTCGGCTTTAGTTATTATCATTCCTTAGAAATTGAATTCCCTCATTTATAGAATTCTCTTTAAAAACAAAGTTTGTTTTATTTTTGTAGAGCAACTCGATTTTAAGCTAACAGAGTATGTTTGAGTTTGAACTCTATAGTTAATTCTATGGACTGTGGTGAATGATCTTTAAATTAAACATTTGTCTTACTTGAATTGATAGTAACATAACGTGAGTACACTGACATTGATGTTCTTACAGTACCAACATCACGCCTGTAATCCCCGAAGGGTAAGCAGAGGTGTACTTTAAGTACACCCACATTTCGCCTGTTATGTTTTAAATCCCGTGTAGTAGCAGGTGATGAGGTGACCCATTGCCAGCAAGCGGGCATAAATCCAGATTACACTAATTAAATTTAATGATTGAATGCCACTAAGAAATTAAATAATTCATCATCATCATCATTTCAGCCAAAATACGTCCACTGCTGGACATAGGCCATTAAATAATTATTACATAATAATTAATAGTAGGTACCTATCAAAAGTGTCATAAAAAAGAATAAAAAAACTAAAATGACTAAAATTTATGCACGGGTTTACTAAAATACCTAAGACAAAAATAAATTGCCTTTCTATAATAATAAAACTTTTATAAACGAATTAACTTAAAAGCTACACTTAATTATTAATTAAATTCTTCAAGGATTTTCCCTCAATCATGTTGAAAGAACCCATATAACGTTTAATAGATTCTTTTTCAATGTTACTTCATTGAAAAAGGATCGAAACAACGCTATATGGATTAAAATAAGGTTAAAACTTTGATTAAAACCTAAGGTACTTACGTGCTTTTAGTTTAGATACAAGTTAATTTTAATACCAACCGTCTTTAAAGTACTAAGAATTTAACTACCTTTACAATGAAAGGTTGAAATAATGGTTTTATGACTTGAGAAAACATCCAGATTCCTGAATGCCAGTATTTCACATGAGCGATTGGATAAGACTGGTTGTCAGACTTTCTGATCACTCACCTCAACTCACCTGTAATGACTGTCAAAGATTATGTGACATTCATGCCTTCCGATATAAATTCCCTCTATTATAATAAAAACCGCATTAAAATGCAATGCTAAGTTTCTAAATACAACGATGTCACACGAAGGATCATTTTAATTTATAATACGCAAAGGTGACGCCACAAAACTCTCATTATGCACTAGTTGCACAAGATTAAAAACAAAATAAATGACGTGCCCGAGGACAGTAACACAATAAATAGATACTAAAAACGACATTTAATTTCATTGCCTCAAAGCTTGGTGCACACTTAAGGCTAAATTGAGATTTCCGTTCGATATTTGACACCCACATAAGGCTGATTTACATTTGATAGTTATTCATAGCTCGCCTCCGCGATACTGCGACTACTCATGAATATGTGTTGCACAAAATGACAATGTACTAAGAAATCGTTTGGACATGACGTATTAATATTCTGAAGACAATAATCAGTAAAATAGTGAAGATGGAGGTCCACCTAATAATATGAATGGTTAAAGACATAAACTTCAAGCAGAAGAATGAGAAATGTATAATAGCGGTCATAAAGCTTCATTTTATCACTGAAGCACTAGTTCCTAAATGATTTGATTATGATTAAAATGCAAAGATCTTATGAGACCAAGAAATGTTACAGCAGTATTAAATGAAGAGTCAATGAGTATCTGAAAATAAAACACAATAAATCCAGTCCGCACAATATGATAATGAATGTAGGAATTTTCAAGACTCGAAATACAATCAATTAATAAATCCATCATCGGATTTTATACTCGAGTATTATTCAAATTGGATTCAGCTCGCAAACAAAATTTTCTCTGAACTAACTTTTTTACGATTGTTCAAATTCGATAATGAAGACTGGAGTTTGAGGGGAGTTTTAATATAAATTTAGCCTCATGTGATTTACATTTGAATATGATTCGGTTGTGTCGTGTCATTGACACGAAGAAGAAGAATAAGGTCGTATTTTCAATGACAATTGAAGAATATGAAAAATTGGACCTCCGACCTTTTACAACAATAAGAGAATACAATATAGGGCAAGTACATTTCAATACAAATTGAAAACCAGTTCAGATACACATGAAAATTAGACGACTTATCGACGGTTTTAGCATATTATGTCCGTATGTATCGAAAGGCATTGTCTACTAGAAATATTAGTTTGTGGTGAAGCCTTGGCACCATTTCGCACAACTGACAAACCACACTTTTAAATTCAATTCCATGTTTGGCTTGATATTTTGGATTGCTTAATTTTAGGCTATACTCGAACGTCACTCAATTATAAGTAGCCCTCAAAACTCGTGCTATCTGTGTCACTCTGCGTTAAAGTAACAAAGACAGCACGAGATTTAAGTGCAACTTATAATTGAGTGACGTTCGAGTATTCGGGCGTTACTCGTGTTGTTAAAAATAATACGACTTAAAAGTACATAGAGACACACAAGTAATATAATAGGTTATGATTATATTCTCTTGAAATAATGAGTACAACTTCTTGAAATGACAGAATATATTGTGGTCTAGTTATTTCTATAAACATTAACAAGTATACCTTTAAGTAAAAACATGCCTCCATGAGTATAGGTAACATGAGATTAATATTTGATTTAGAAATAACGCCGGTGGCTTCCAATATTTGTCAGTGACAGATTCTGAGAATTAATTTGATCTGACATCGACAACTTCAATATTCAATATGAATAAGGTAAACCCAAACCGGCTCTTCAAACGACGCCTACAACAGGAAAACTACTTCAGAAAAAAAATCAAAGCATTCTAGGGAAATTTTCAATCTTCTGATTTTAATATCATTAAAGTCAAGGAAGACACTTGAAAAGTCGTTACGTCTATTTTAAGATTTTTCGTGGGCGCATTTTGTGGAGCAGAGTAGGCTTTTAAGTCCCTAAGTGGTATTAAAGAGCTACACAGAATAAACGACCTCTGAATTTTGAATTTGACTCAAATCCCTTTAGTGAAGGCAGAGAAGTTTCTTGCTAGTCAAATATAGGCTGAATGCTCCGAATGAAAAGGATAATATTTTTATTGCTGGAATTTCTTAACTTCTATTTGACATTTGTCTATTTGATAAACTCTTGAGTAAACGAAACAATGTAGTTACAGGAGAAACAGACACATATTTAGATACAGCAGTAAACGCAAACAGAGACTCCATATTCGCTAGTGATTAATCCAATCCTATAGAAGCAGATGCAAATTTATTCTCCAATTCTTGTAGTACATCATCCCAAGATACCCGGAGGGCAGCACTAGATCAAAACATTGCCAACGGTAAACCAAACGAGTCCAATAATATCAGAATGCACAATGTCATTGAAACGGGTTCCGACGCTTCGGGTTTATCCTCTGCTTTCTTAATTGAAATGTCAAGATGATTGCTAGTGGATATGTGATTATATTTCGCTACCGGTTTCGCCCTAGGGCTAGTGGAAATTGTTTTTTGGAATACCGTCGTGTTTGCAGACAGATTCAATCTGGATCATGGTTTTACAAATGTTGGGAATTATTATGTTAATTTTTGTTAGCGGATGCTTGCAGTACCTCACTCTGATGTAGACTATGAAGTTGTGAATGACGTAAGTTAAAAAAATAATGTTAAATTTGAATGTACATTTGAAACAGTTGACCAAAATCACGAGGGAATTGACGATAGGAAAGATCTAGAAGAGATACTGTAAGTAAAAGCAATTCAAAGAAAGCATGTGGTAATCGTGCAAATGTCAAGACTGTTACATTAAAAGGTAAAGAATTTAATATTTATACAACGCTATAATACGGTTGAATGAAAATAAGACGGAAATTCAGAATCGATCAATTTGCCTACCGTTATTAGGTTCTAACACAGCACTATATTTTTGTAACACGCAAACCACAATGACAATTTGAAATGTCCACGAACAAGACAAAAGATTTATGAAGATAATAATTCACAGTTTTGTAACGTTACAATTGGACCAGTATAAAACATTAGAATTCCCCACTGTGTCGGATTATATAGAATTATGGACCTGGCCTGATAGTGGCCGCTGATAGGGTTTATTGGACCTAAAATGGAACCTCGTAAAACTAATTTAATTTTAGACTGGACATAGAAGATATTTATTCTGGGCAACATTGTAAAGATGGCTCCGAGATAGCAAATGGTTTATGTTTCGGTTCGTGATAGAACAAGTTATATAATGTTTTTATTAAATCTGATAAAGTCTGTTTCTACCGCTACGTCTATATTGATTATTGTGCTTTTACTTGTTTGTTGGCACTTCAAATATAGTTGCTCAGCTGTGTCAGTGTTCATTTGAGATGTTTTTATTTTAGTTGGGTCGCCAATAGCAAAAATGTAGTTGGAAAATTTTCCAATGGAAAAATTGGGGCAGGAAAAGAACGGCTGACACATTCGATTTCACCAAAATGTTCAGCTTTTGATGGTTAGTCACACATTATTTGTTACACTTTTTAACACTCTCCATATGCATTTAATATTATGTCATTAGGCTTAGGTAAGTCCTTACTCACTAATTAACACATCCTAAACAGTGATGTTATACTGCAATGAGTTAATAGTGACTCATTGTTTATCATCAAAATCGTGCATCCGGCTTATGCACCACAATTTAGTGTAAAATGATTCATTGTAGTTACGTTGTTAATTCATTATGAGTAAGAAAACTTGGGTTTGAAGCTGAGTTCATTGGACGTGGCTGAATTGTAAATCATAAAATTTAATAAGGGTTTGGATTAACAACTTGAGTTTTATGAAATTAATTTAGGTTTGTCTTTTTAATAACAATAATTTATTTGGGAGAAGTACAATAAGGCATGTTGCATACTGTGGAGGATGGAAGCCTGATCCTAAATTACCAAAATAAAATAAGGACTCTTGTTATAATATTTTATCTTTACTTCTTTACATTTGACACAGAACCGAATAAAAAAGTTATTAAATAGAAAATACATTCCGCCAGCAACAAAACACTATAAAAAGGTTGTTCGGTCCACAACACATACGTTTTGTGACAATATAATATCTTTATAAAAGAGTCTTCTTCTGAAAAAAAAATGATCTTGATCTTTGGAAAACAGTAATTGGGATGATTAAGAAAGCCCATAAATTGTTATGAAGCATGCAATAGAAAATAATTAGACATAAGACTGTGATTCTAAAGGAGTATTCGGTAAAATATTCATCCCAGAAAAGAGTTAGGCATGACACATTCTAACATCATTGCCTGCAAAAAAAATTCAGGACAAAGCAGCCTTAAAACAAAAACCTCATAAATATTATCATACGTATTACGACATGTTACAACAATATTTACGATCGTTATTTCAGCCAAAAGTGTTATAAAAGTAGCGAATAACCGAGATAACAATGTAACGAACGTAAACTTAAAGTTACGTTTCCAGTATGTCATAAAGAGGACTCGTTTTTAGTCAGATTTTGATTATCATGATTATCTTAGTCTGATGATGTTTTGTTTTGATAGTCATGATTATCATAATTTACAGTTTTATAGTGATCTAGTTTTTGTTGGAGTTCTGGTTTTAATTTTATGGTAATTTTAGTGTGTTTAGTGAGGCTTTAAGAGGTCTCTAATCTCGTTTATGACGTTTAAATGTATTTAGACTTTAGAGTGACATTCTTTTACTAGGTAGGATTCACAAGTGGATGGCATAATCAGCCTATAATGTTCCTAATGGCTGGGGCACAAGTTTCCTCTCTATGAGAGGGCTGAGATGTACTAATACCTAGTAGGTACACCCACATTTCGCCAGTTATAATGTTTAAGTCACATATAATAGGGGACGAGCCTATTACGTGCTATTACTATCAACTGGGCCACCTCCTGATCTTACTGATAAAAGAACTGAATAATAATATGAATGACCCGGGAATCTAAACCAGGACCACATGCGCGCAGTAATGCTTGCGACGACTAGACCAACAAGGGAGTTGGTAATTATTATAGTCTATGGAAATCTATTGCAAGTCTTACTCGTAGGCAAATAATTTACAGTTGCTCATTAACTTTAGAATGTAACCATTGAAGTGCGATGATCAAATACCCAATGCCAATGCAAATAAGATAGCCAACATAACTGGGACCTCTTACGAATGGCGCTATAATCTTCCTGTATGACAAAGTCCAATCATCTTTTATTTCTCTTTTTTGCCGTGTGTCAAGATACACTGGGTTTGTAGTCGTGACTTCCAATGAGCAGTGACGCCGTCATATAAAAAAAAAACTTTATTGTAATGGTTTTGATTTCATACTTATTTATAAACAGTTTGTAACAATATTATTGTGCAGTAATTTATTTTAGTTTTTCCATCGATTTTCTATTGAGTTGTGATATTTATTAGATTTTTTGGAAACGTTCTTTGTAGTATGATTTAGTTCGGATAAGCGGTCGTTCGGTTGATCGACGTTCGGATAATCGAGGCTCCACTGTACCATCTTATAGCACTAAAATCGAGACATTTACCGTGTCTACTATTTGTTTTGAGTTACCGATATTTCAGCGCTGTTGCAAGCACCATGATCACGGATAACTAAAGTATATTGCGGGTGGGAGTTTATGAGCAGACAAATCGATCTACCCTCTTCCTTATTCGTTTTACGAGCTCGTTACCGCTACCTTTGTCACTCACAACAGTCACAACTCGATTCTGATCCCGACACACGAAACTCACTGTGACCGTCCGCAAACTTTTTTCGGCACTTTTTCGGTTTTTACACAGCATCTACTAAAACTATGTATAGGTACCCAGCGTGTATTTGACTGTATTGAGCGTCGAAATGTCGGGAACTCAAAACAAATAGTAAACATGGTAAATACTACCTCGTGACTGCTTCATTGGTCTATTGGTCGTAAGCTTGACTGCTCAGCGTGAGGTCCTGGGTTCGATTCCTGGGTAGTGTTATTGGGTTTTTCATCAGAAATTTCTCAGTAGCAGCCGCAGTCTGGATTTGAGCCCAGTTAATGGCAATAGGCACGCCCCCTACTACCTACATGTGATTTAAACATTACTGCCGAAATTAAGGTGTACTATTAAATACACCTCTGCCTAACCCTTCGGGGATTACAGGCGTGATGTTACGTTATGTTAAGATAAAATAAGTTGCTAACAAGTTACTAAGTTAGTCCCATTATTAGGTTAGGTATTGCATTATGGAACAGGGGAACCTGTTTTGCTAGACTATGTGACGCAATAGAATTAATAAAACAGTAGGTTGAATTTGGACAAGATTTCAACGGTAGATTAAAATTATTGTTAGTGTTACATTCAGAGGCTGTGTTTTAGGAAGTTAATTTAATATTCATAGCGAAAGATGGGTCAGAGCCCATTCGTCCCCTAAAATTCGTCCCCCAGCATAAAAGTTTTAGATTCGGCCCCTATATAGGTACCCATTGGTCTCCTGGTAGGGGACCAATTAATATTTTAATAAAATTATTATTTTTAAGGTACCCATTCGTCCCCTCTAATATATATACAATATAAGTTAAAGATTCGGCACCTGTTCAGGTGCCTATTGGTCCCCTGAGATAAAATTAGCTATATTTTACATAAGAAACGGTTAACATGGTACACTTGTGAACAGTTTATTACCGGAATTAATTTAATCATAACAGATCATTGAAAAAAGAGCTATGATGAATGATAATCCGTCATGATAATAATATAACCTGTCGATAGGCTTACGATGTAAAATTGTCTCACTAATTAATAAATACGGTCAATCACTAATAAGTAAATATACAAAAAAACAACCGACTTCAAAAACACCAAAAAGTGAAAAATAAACTTCAAAAGAAAAATCAGCTTCTGAAGTCGGTGACATTTGTTTGTTTGATTTGGCTTTTTTGCCACCGACTTCAGAAGCTGATTTTTCTTTTGAAGTTTATTTTTCACTTTTTGGTGTTTTTGAAGTCGGTTGTTTTTTTTTGCAAAAAAGTTTTTTATTTTTTCATTTTTAGTTGTGTATCTAGAAATATTTACTATGAAACCTATGCTTGTATAGCGTCAGAAAAAGCACGAAACACGTAATACGTGCCTTTGTTTGAGGGAGGGCAACCCTCAAACAAAGGCACGATTTCACTGGGATCCCATCACCAGGATCTGGTTTCCATATCATGGTACCACTCTTGAAATATCTCCGTTCCAATAAAAAAAGAATCATCAAAATTGGTTCATAAACGACGAAGTTATTCGCGAACACACGTTTAAAATCGAACGAAAAATGTTCATAAATTATAAAAAATGGTCATAAAATTAAAAGTACTAGGCCAAACCAAGCTAAATTGTTATGGGACCAAATGGCAACTATTCCGCATGAAAATAAAAAAGAATCACGTAAATCGGATCATAAATCGCAGCGTAATCGGTGTACATACATAGAACAAAAAAAAACATACCAATCGAATTGAGAACGTCCTCCTTTTTGGGAAGTCGGTTAAAAAATACGGTGATTTTAGCCAATTTTTATGTAGGTACTTCTAGTTACAATTTATTAGATTTAAGTTATTACGATTTTGCATGTAGTTGGTTAATATACAAAAAAAATATATGTTGATTTATCTAGTCTTAATTACTGTGATTTTAGTATTTTTTTTGTACTGTTATAATTTTTTAGATTTAAGTTATTATGATTTTGCATGTATGTAGTTGGCAAAAAAACAAAAAAATAAGAAGTGATTATTTACTGTTGATATGTGTTCTATTTTTTTTTTGCATATTTTATATTTAATGTTGATTTATATGATGGTCAATCAAGGCTGACTTTTGTAAAAGAGTTGTATTTTGTTAGTTTCTAGGACATTGTGATTTTGTATGTGTTAATCTTATCTACATCTACATCTACACTAATATTATAAAGAGGAAAGATTTGTACCTATTTTTGTATGTTTGTAATGAATAGGCTCAAAAAGTACTGGGCCGATTTCAAAAATTCTTTCACCCTTGAAAAGCTACATTCACCCTGAGTAACATAGGCTACTTTTATCCCTGTATTCCCACGGAAACGGGATCTACGCGGGTGAAACCGCGGGACGTCCGCTAGTTTGAAATAAACATGATAATTATCTACCGAATTACTATATTTTTTATTTTAGCCTTTTCTGCGCGACTGTACCAGGACTACCAAGCTGCAGTATACACATATACATGTATTTATATTAGAAGAATGAATAAAAATAAATATTCTTCAGGGGACGAATGGGCCCCTCAAAAGTTCCAGGGGACGAGTGGGCACAGGGTGCGAATCTTAGGGGACGAATGGGCTCTGACCCCGAAAGATTAATAAGATAAGTAGTGTTTGTAAAATATGAATGAATCATTTCAAAAGATTAAATTACAATCCAAAAGTAATTAATATTTCGTCTTTGTATTGCTTTCTATGCAGATTTGTGTTTCACGCGGCCTCGACATAAAGGGCTAAGAAGGAACAACATGGGTGGTTTTTAGTCAGTAGAAGTCTGACACTCCCTTTCGCTCTGTCCAAGAACGTGAAGGGTTATTTGATAATTTTCAACATGTTATCAACCCAAGAAAGAACTTACCAGGCAGGGTACTTGGCGTTGAGTGTACGACTTTGCGCCGACAGACTGAACGCCGACAAGACTTTACTTCGACGGGACTCTTCGCCGATAGGACACTTTGCCGACAGGACTCTTCGCCGACAAGGGTCATCACACACGCTTTACGCCGCGCGCTCATCGAGAAATATCTTTTAGGCATGCTGGTTTCTTCAAGATGTTTTCCATCACCGAATGATTATGCAGTAGGTACACTTAATATAATTCTGAAAAATCTTAGGTGCGACGAGGTACTTGTCAGTCCGACGCACGGTCACACCACTAGGCTATCAAAATTATGAAAATAATAAATGTTTCATCATCATCATCAGCCTATAATGTTCCCATTGCAGGGACTCAGACCTCCTCTCTAGGAGAGGGATGGGCTATAATCCACCACGCATGCCCAGTGCGGGTTGGTAGAGGTCACATGTCTTCGAATTTTTTGGTTAAATGTTTATTGCTCTTGCCAATAATACCCAAGTTAACCATAACTGATGATGTAATTTTCCCATTTATCACTGAGTGGAAAGTATTTTTCCATGTGCGGGATGAGGTAATTTTCATATTCTAATTTTAGTATGCTAATATGTAGGTATATAATACAATAAAACCCCCACTAATTAATATGCAACATACGCAACATGTAAAACAGATACACACATCAAAAGTGTCTAGGGATCAAGCATTTTTATGCGGATTTCTTGAGATTGAGATGTGGCTTTGTAATAAATTTATGATTTTATAAATTTATATGGATCCTTTTTGGTGCATTTCATAATTTGAATCAGGAACTGTGAATCAAATTCGAGTAAAAGATGAAAATCAGCTGTCAATATTTTCCCTATAAAAACATACAACGCATTGAAGACATTATTAGTGCTACTGTTTCCCTACTACTGATTAAAACCAACGATATTATGGAGCGGCGACGTCATTTAAGCAGGGAAGAAATGCTCAGAGCCGTGGGAATGATAGAAACTGGTTCCCGGCAACGTACTGTGGCTTTAGCTCTGAATACAAGTCAGAGTGTTATCGGTCGACTTTGGACACGTTACCGAAGCACTGGTACCGTGGCTGAGCGCCATGGAGGACGGTATCGCTGCACCACACGGAGACAAGACCGATACATTCAAATCTTAACTCGAAGAGCTCCAACAATAACCGCCATGATGTTAGCCGTGAGGCTTCATCACTCTTCAGGGAACTTAATTAGCGACCAAACAGTCAGAAACCGCTTGCATGAAGTGAACCTTCATTCCCGAAGACCGCTACGGGTACCACCTATAGCAATGCACAATCGTAGGATTCGATATCAATGGGCTCTTGAACACAGAAATTGGGCAGAAGAACAATGGCGTTTCGTGTGCTTTTCTGATGAGTCTCGTTTTGGTATGAGACCGGATACAAGACGTATACGACACTGGAGAACCCCTGGACGCCAACAGCGTTTAAAATCCTGCCAGGAAGTCCATCCTTATAGTGGTGGAACCATCATGGTATGGGCGGGTATTTGGATCGGCGGAAGAACTGAGTTGATTTGGATCAGAGGCAACCTCAACGTTCAAATTTATGCTGAGACGATTGTATCAGACGTCATCGTTCTTCTACAAGTGCAAATCGGTCCCTTATTTCAGTTAATGCATGATAATGCACGACCGCACACCGCAAGAGTTGTAAGACAGACTCTCGCCGCAGCTAACATCAATGTCCTGCCCTGGCCTGCTCAGTCGCCAGACTTGAACCCGATTGAGCATGCATGGGATATGCTACAGAGAAGAGCTCTGCCGAATATGGAGGGTATCCAGTCGCAAGAAGACCTTTTTTTGTTGTTGCAACGAACATGGGCGGCCATTCCACAGCGTGATTTGGATGAACTCATTTTGAGTATGCCAAACCGATGTTCTTGTGTTGTTAGTGTTCGCGGTAGAAACACGGATTATTAATTGTTTAAGTTACCCAATAAAATTTTAAAGAAAACTGTTATTTCAGTCATTTTTTCGAACTTTAATGTTAGTGGTTCAAATGTCAAAAATCCCTTTATTAGGAAAATGGCAAATTTCTTTATTAATGCAAAGGTGACTTGGTTTATCGTTACTGTGACAAACGAAAACACTTTATTTGATGAATCCTTAAAGAAAATTTTAATTAATATCAATCAGGAGAAAAGTTATTGCAAAAATATATGTTGATCCCTAGACACTTTTGATGTGTGTACATTGTGAATATTGAAGAGGCTTTCATCATACATTATATACTGTAAGTATACTTATTTCTATCAAGGACATATTATTGACTTAAGTGGCGATGAAAAACTGAGTGGTTGTAAAAAGTTTATTATTTTGTATTCATTACAAAATAGTATATTTTTTACTGCATAGTTTATAATATACTGCGTGGTAGTAAAAAAGTAAGATATTATCGTTTGGATATCTAACTTCCTTATTTATTTTGCAATGATAAAATATGAAGACTTTAAAATACTACTAGTCTAAATGATTTATTTATTTATTTAAACTTCATGCACAAACGTGGTACATAGGCGGACTTAATGCCACAAGGCATTCTCTACCAGTCAACCTTAGGGTCAAACAGGACATCATTGTGGTAGAGTACAAAAATAAATAAATTAGGAGAATACTATTTTGTAACATAAATTAATATACCTACATAAATCGTACATACTAATACATATATATAAAGATGGAATTAAATAAACTAATATATATTATAATACATACAAATAATTCACAAAATGAGAAACCAAACAATAATTATCATGACTACCACATTATGAGTAATTCAGTCCGATTTTAAGAAATGCTTCCGCACAGCTCTTTTGAAAGCCATTTTGCTTTCCGCTTTTTGATCGGAGTGTATTTTTTTTCGAGTTTCCTCCTTGCCTCGGAAAATACCGGTTGTCATTTATGTAGATCTTTGTCAATCGTTATTGGTAGTCACTGGCCCGAAAGTCTGGCAACCAGACTTACCAAAGACTATCGTAATACCCAGTACCCTAACTGGGTTTTGGAGGTCTGAGAGGCCGTCGCTCAGTGTAAAATACTGGCGTTCAGCTGCATCCGGTGAGGCAGAAAAGGTAGGCAGATGACGATGAACGGAGTGATCTTGTCATAGCTTTTACAACTAAACAATAGTTACGAGTGACATGTAAAGATGCTGCCGCTAGAAACGGAGTGGTCGTTGATATGACGAGATAAGATCATAATAATCATGATCATAACAGAGGAGTATGAAAGAAAATAAGCTGCGCCGACCCTACATTAAATTAGGAAGAGGGCAAGAAAATGTTTGTACAAGATTATTTCAAAGAGCGACTGGATCTTCTGTAACTATCTCTCTATAATGGACTAATATCATTCTAATGCATCGGTGCTCTCCATCTTACAAGGGAGGCAAAAACTATGTCGTTCACACTTCTGGACCACTTCATTATAATCAGTATCTACGGAACAACACTTATGGCACATACATCTCACGTATTAGCAATAATTGAATGTTAGTGCTTCACATTTATATGTTTTACACATTATATTCCTTCTTACCAATTTCGGTAAATAATAATAAATAATAATAATAATAATATTCCACAACTATCACACAACGCCATCTAGTCCCAAGCTAAGCAGAGCTTGTGTTATGGGTACTAGACAACTGATAAACATACTTATATATTTCTAAATACATACATATTATAGATAAATTACACCCAGACACAGAACAAATGATCGTGCTCATCACACAAACATTTGTCCTGGGTGGGAATCGAACCCACGACCTCCGGCATAGCAGTTAGGGTCACTAACCACTAGACCAACAGGCCAGTCAACATAATAACTCAAATTCCTGATGGAACAACCCAATAACTCTTTGCCCAACCTGGGAATCGAACCCAGGACCTCATGCGCAGTCGCGCTTGCAACCACTAGACCAAGAAGGCAGTCAAGAGGAATATTAGACAATCTTCTGTTTCCATAAAGTAAGAGAGGAAATTTCCAAAAACTAGATTCATATTTTTCGTCATCTAGATAAAATTGACTAAGTATGTGAACTTAATACGCATTACAACAACCTGGCCCAGACATAGACGTCATAGCAAGGAAACCAGTTTCGTTCTACCTACTAACTAAGAATAAATAATACAGTCTGTCTAGCCGTTTTTAGGTAACGTAGCTCGTAGGTACAAACAACCAAAGAATAGTACAACCTACAGAAGAATCATTACCTATAATGAATGAGAAGAACAGGCACATGCTCACGGAATACCTATTTATGTTGTTTCAATAAGGATCACATTTTTATGAACTACTAACTTCGCAGAGAAGTCAAAGTACAGACTAGGAATCTAAAATGAGCGCTAAGTCATCCAAATGTCAGTACATAAAAAAGGAAATGTACTCGTGCGTTCATTTTTGTCCGTCGTGTGGATGTAGCTTTCTGTAACTTATCTATTCTGTGGCAGGTAGTGATTTCAAGTTGCTGGCGATATTTCCTGTCTCAGGGCACTGAGGGATTACATTACCAAAAATGATGTCATCTTACGAACCTATCTGTATTTACAGTACTGATTGCGGCAATATCCTGCTCTAATCGTTTTGTTATCACGATTTGGGCAGTGTTGAGTGCACTGTTAATGAGTCATTGCTATTGTTTTTCCTTGTGTTGATTTGATTTAATTATGATTATCTCTTCATTTTGTTTTAGGAAAAGCAGTATACAAATTATCTTCATATTGTAATTAAATACGCACTAGTAAACCTGAAAGATGTTGTCCTATCCTATTCCGGATGTTAACAGCGCTACCAACCGGTTCTATTTATGAATGTAATCTACCTAGGGACATACATAATACCTAAATAATACAAAAAAAGTCATGAGGACAGAAGTTGAATTGAAACAAGATTTACCATTCTTTGAACAGCAAACTCTGTTTGTGGAGCATCACACAATACCAAAGAATGGCATAGGTGGTACGAAGACCTCATGGAGAATATGATTCTATGGAAACACGACCCTTACTGAGGAGCAGGTCACGATAAGAGAGAAGATGGGAAAACTATGTTAATCTCAGAACTTAAAACCATTCACAGCAAGAACGATAGACGAAAACACCTGCTAGACATAGAATAACTGCATAACATTAATCACGATAAACTTGTAAAACTGCATTAATTATATATTTGTCTCGATGAGAACATTCTGCGACAGGTTCCAACGAAGCCGTAGGTAATAAGTATTCATTTATAACAGGTAATTAACAGGGAGACTAGCTTAACAATCGGTAGTTATTATATATAATAGGTGTCTGAAGAGGAAGCTGGTTGGACGTCTATTCACGGAGTCTAATGGCGTTTTAAATATGTAATCTTCTAAAGTATTGCTATTTACTTACTTCAATAACTGTGATATGGTAAAGAGGAAGTGGTGCATTTTCTTGTGAAAAACGGATATTGGCAGCAAATTATTCGAAGACCATGATAACAAGAGAATATATAGAATAAAAAAATTAAGTTCAAAAATCTAAAACCCGACTACTAACAAAATCGCGGTCTTAAAAGTATAGAAAATAATTCTTGTCTGATATTCTTCGTAGTCGCATGCCACTGATACCTGATGCTCCTTCATGGCGTTCTCATTGATACAGAAGTCAGCTGCTAATTGCCATAAGCAATGTGGCATGCGACTACGAAGAATATCAGACAAGAATTATTTTCTTGTTTTCTACTTTTAAGACCGCGATTTTGTTAGTAGTCGGGTTTTAGATTTTTGAACTTAATTTTTTTATTTGAATTTTATTTTTGTGTGTACTTAAACTATAATATAATACATATTTGTAATGTGCTCGCCAAGACCTTTCATTTGACACCAAACTTGCTATGATTATCTCAATTTAATATTTTTTGAGGTAAGTTTTTGACATTTAAATTCCGTCATAAAAATAATTTATAAAATTTATATAGCCTATGACACCCGGGCTATTCTTACAAATCTATTGACACCTAATTTATTAAAATCCGTTCAGTAGTTTAGGCGCTACGGTGGAACATACATACATACATACATACATAGACTGCCAAAATCATTACCCTTCCTTTTGGCTTCGCCGTAGTCGGGTAAAAAAATATAGATTTGATTCACAAGGAGTTTAATACAGAGTAGATCAATTTGATGGACAAAACGAATAAAAGGGATGAAACAGATTTGGATTCAAACAAAAGAACATCACTAAATCGGAAAAGAAAACCAAAACGTTTTCAAAAGTCAGAGATAAGGCGCATTTTGAACTTACCCAATCAATCCGGGAAAGATATCATTGTGGTACACACGGCTACACAACAAGCTATACATTTCCAGTTTACACTGATCTCGCACTGTACGGAAATCCTATATAATGCTAGACCAGCTTATACTGGAAATGTGTAGCTTGATGTGTAGCCGTGTGTACAGACATCCCACCGACAACAGAAAAATCTAAACTACGAAAACTACCATTACTGTTCCGAAACAAAAGAGCGAACAGATCAAATATCATATTGCTGGCACGTGCGGTTGAATACACGAAGCTCTGGATCCCAAGCCTTGGGCTTTGCATCACTCAAGATATATATTCATATAACCCCAGTTACATCACCGGCCTGGCCGAGACATTTCCATATAAAGACTGACCGACATCGGCCAGCTGGTATTTTTGAATATGCGAACAAGTTAACAATGAATACATAAAGAAAACAAGAAAGAATGAATATAAAAATGACATAAAACAAGAATCATTTTACGAAAACACTCAACTGTATCAGACAACTTTTATAATAAAGGAAAGAAATAACGAGGAAGACTGATATAAACTAGCTTCTAATCAAGCAAGGAGTGTGACTAATACTTATTACATGAATCTAAAAGCTAATTGAAATTACAACACTAAGCCTTAAATAACTACATGAATATATACAAGTACCTCCTTGAATTAAACAACGAAACAAACAGAATTAACGCTAAGAATTTGAGGAATTCCGTTTTATTTTGCCCATTCACTGCGTACATAAGTTAGTGCGTTAAATTATCATACATATCATGCACCTGAGTCAGGCTACGGAAACGTGGCAAGGCGATGTTTTTAAATAGACGTCTTTGCACAAAAATGGCACTAAAGCAACTCCCATAGAAGGTAAAGTCGTGTCTTACGTCAGTCTTTCCGGCCTTAATATAAATGATGGACTTTGCAAAAAAAGTAAATCCATGAGGTTCCTTTGGGAATCTATCTTGGTAAAAAAGCTCAGAAAAACGAAATAATTTTGTAGTTGTTATTTGTCTTGTTTAATGCACTTTTACTGAATGCTTCATCTATATTATTATCATATTCATCTTTTAGGATATCACTCGACTGCTTCTATATCATCATTCTCTTAACCTTCGAGTAGCACCTGTCTTCTTCGTTCATACTTCCCTGTTTAATCATCTCAATAATCACTCCCTTTACAGCTATATCATCTTTTGCACAGCCCATCCATTATTTCCGTGTTCTTCCTTATTAAACGTATAGCTTTTACATTAACACTCAAAACCTGTTTCAAGGATTATACTAAAAGAAAAAAAACTTTAGCTCAAATTGCCATTGTCATGTCTTATGTAAATAGAGGTCACCACAGTAAATAAATTATGTAGCTATTAAATGGTTTGTTTGTTTGATGTAAAGGTCAAAGACTTAGCTATCTCATCGTTTTTATACGGACATGTTAGTGGAAATATACTACATATGTAATTTGTGATAAAGCAATCAATATTATGTATTCTAGTATGACTTGGTACCGTGGGTCAAGGACGGAAGGACTCCATCATTTGTTTGAGGGAAAGAGTACCCCGAAAGCCCTGCATTGGATTGATATAAGAAAGAGACGATTGACTTTAAAAAATTTTGAACTGGAAAGTCAAGTAGAAGTAAACCGTTACTTCAGTTACAGCAATAGATAAACGCTAATGTAACAGACGGATGAAGTATGATGACTGGAATATAAAACAAACGAATGAACCCAGGTCCCTCAGATTAAACTAAACCTTTTACACCCAACGTAACACACGACCGTCGCAATAAAACAACAAGCTAAGGTGACAACAATCAAATAAAGATAAATTCTGTGTTCGTACTCCTCGACTATCATTCTCTTTGTTTATTATGTGACACAACAATACCACAGTCCCTTCCTTGCTTTTATACCTTTTGACAGCAACCTTATTGCTAACGAAATAAAGATCACAATTTTACTTTGACAGACTTGTCAGTAATAGCCTAACAACAACCTTATTGCTAAGAGCTTAAAGATTACAGTAATTTAGAGAGCAATGTAAGTGCGGAGGTTAAGTAATGTGAAAGGACTGTAGATCCTAGAAGAGACACAGTTAAGTCTAGCACAGACTATATTAAGCTTGGTAGTGCTGCGAAATTCCGAGGCGACTTTGTCATACATTTTGTATGAGATGCCTCATAATTATACAGTGGCTACAACGGGTAAGCTAGAATGTTTGGAAGCTTACTCAGCAGAAGCCTTCTTGTGTTTGGCTTTTGCGAAAATAAAAGGACAGTTACTAGTGTTTCAGAATTTTGGAATTTCTCGAAAAGGAGACTTGAGATGAAAAATATATTTTGTATCTCGTGTGGAAAAGTCTTTATTTTTTCGAAGTCAGCTGCTGGATGTTCAAAAGAGCACTTGTCAAAATTATACGCTCCATAAAATCCAATTTAACGAAGATTTAACTCACTCGTGAACCGAAATCACCATTACATAAATATGTTATTATTATGGTCACTCGACCTTTTATGAACCAGCTAAAATATAGCAGCATTCACTATAAGAATTATTTTAAGTAGCTTTCATAAATTGCCTGAGCTTTCAAGACAAGTGGCATACGAAAGAGCTGTACTTTTTAGGGTTCCGTAGTCAACTAGGAACCCTTATAGTTTCGTCATGTCTGTCTGTCCGTCCGTCCTCGCTTAATCTCTGTGACCGTTAGCACTAGAAAGCTGAAATTTGGTACCATTATGTGTATCAATCACGCCGACAAAGTGGTAAAATAAAAATTGGACAAAAATGTTTTACTAGGGTAGCCCCCCCCCCCTAAATGTAAAGTGGGAAGTGATTTTTTTTTAATTTAAACCCTAACGTGTGATATATTGTTGGAAAGGTATTTAAAAATGAATAGGGGTTCACTAAAATCATTTTTTGATAATGTCAATAATTTCGGAAATAATCGCTCCAAAAGTAAAAAACAATGTGTCCCCCCTCTAACTTTTGAACCATAAGTTTAGAAAATATGATTTAAGAAATCTGAAAAGTAGAACTTTATAAGGACTTCCTAGGAAAATCATTTTGAAAGTGAAAAAAAAATTAAATAAAAATATATAAGTATAAAAAAAAAAACATAATGGATACCCACCTTTAAACTCATAAGTGGGAACACTTATTGTGACGGACGGGAAACTACGGAACCCTACACCGAGCGTGGCCCGACACACTCTTGGCCGTGTTTTTTATTTATTTTTAACGCCGTCAATAACTTTTCATCGTCATTTTTGGCATTATGCTTGTGAAGTTGTACTTGATGACCTTGTATCATTTTGTTTGCCAGTGCATTGTTATCCATTTCTTATCTTTTATACTTTACTGCAGATTTAAATTCGATTCGAGAGGGAAATCTCATAAAGTTACCTTTAAGGTATTGAATGTCTTGGATTTATGAACAGAACTTCCTTTTAATGGATCTGAGTGGACAGGATTAGTTTAGTGGGACAAGGAAAAAGGTGAGCCGCATGCATTACGAGCGCTGGGCAAAGGTCTCAACACGATTGGTGCCTGAGGATGGATGGCAATTGGCACCGCTGAAGCCGGTCTGGAATAAGGTGGCGAAATACATCGCACATCACAAACGCTGCTTCGAGGTTGTACAGGAGAAGAGTACGTGGAAGGTAGAGTATGAGGAAGGCCTTTGCCCAGCAATGGTACAGTCGAACAAGCTAATAAGTATACAGGGTAGAGATCTTTATAATTCTATAACACTGAAAATATTGATTGTAATTTTGTTTTCAAAACCGTTTCGCATTAAGCGACTGATGTCAAACGCTGTATCGTTTGACATCAGTCTCTAAATGTATCTGTATAATCTTAAAAGTAAATACAAGTTAGCTGGCTGTATACTTATTAGCTTGTTCGACTGTACATATAAGGTTATTAAAAAAAAAGAAAAAATGTAGTGTTACGATATTTATGCCATTCAACAGATCTTTAGTTCATAACACTTCAAAGGATTCTATCTCGTTTCAATTTTATGGTCCATCATAGATCGTAGAGTAATTCAAGCTTTCTCTATCTTGGCACTGGATTTGATTTATACTTATTGAATTGAATATTATTATTATTAGGCGCGGCATTTAGCATACAATCTTGGCCATAATTGCTCCACATAATCGAAACAGTAGTTCCGGGTTCAACGCCCAAAACAGTCCTTGATCATAAAATAAGTCAGCGAAAAAATATGTTCTTAAAAGTTGCAATGTTTTACTTCAGAATCTTCCTTGTTTATGTAATAAACCCTTAAAAGATGGTGAAGGAGCACAGCCTTATATAGTACTTTGATTTTATTGTATTGAATTGTAGAGGTCCCATTTGCATTACTCTTGCTTTAAAAGGATAGAATAATGGTCAACGTTTCGAATGTATTGCTATTCAACAGCCGTTTTATTTTTCTTTCATTATAGGTTTGCTATTTTCGTCGTCTGCATTAGGAGGCTTTGGTATTTGGTGTTTTGTATCTCGTCTTTAAGATGCCTTTCTCTAAATCATTGTCTTATCTTGTTTTATTTATTTTGAAAACTTTTCATCGTCTATTCCTATTGGTTCAGTAAACGACCTCAGTGTAATTATAGTCGTTTAGATATTATGATTAGTAGTCACCCAAGTAACTTCATCTATCTTGATATTCTAACCGTAAGTATCTCTTTGAAGACTAATATTTCCTTCATGAAAATGTACATCCGTATATTTAAGACTGCCTGCAAGAGGCTTACGCTAAGATTCATCTCGACATTAATTAATATTAAAATGTACGCACCTCTCTAATACAATTAGAAGCAAATTGTGCGTAAAATTATTCAATTTAGGCCTGTAAGCGCATAAATGTAAAATGTATGGTAGCTAAGCTCAAGATTACCTTAGCACTGGTAGCTAAATGTTCTCATTAACCTACATGGAGGGACGTAGGAATATGTAGTGAGAACTAATTCTAGCTTTCATTAAAGTAATAGTTACTTGTAGGAAAAAGTCTAGCTGTTCCAGAAGAATGTAATTATGTAGATTGAAGTTTCCTGGCGGCATTTTTTAATGGTTGTCTCCGGAGTTATTATTGTCATTCATTTATATCTTCCCGTTATTTATATTCGTTTAGATTAATTTCAGCAGCGTTAGTTTTCCTTATAAAAGCGCAGCTGTTGAGCTTTAATATTCAACACTTCGTTAGATTAATGTGCCGGGACACGTCACCAAGCACTTACCTGTGCCCTACATTTGCGCTTCACATTCTCCGTCTCATCTCCTCACTAGAATCCTTCCTACATTTTCCGCGAATTCTAACAAAAACGGGATCATCCACATTGTGCCACTATGTACAATGTACGACACAAAATACCAAAATACATGTACATCGCCATAATGCATGTCCCTTTTACCAACCCTTTCAAGTGTCTACGAAAATGGGCCATACGGCGTACAATGGCGGGAAAAGTATGGAAAAGTCCCCGACTACAACAAAGAAAAATGTTGTGTTAGGAAAGTGTCCAGCTATGAAGATGGGGGCTATTCTCATAAGTAGGACGTTGGGACGGACGGCTCGGCTCGGTAATAATTGTGGTCACACGAAAACTTCAGTCTTGCGTTTTAAGAATAGCCCCCGTACACTCGTAATCAAAATGTATTGTGAATCTTTATTAAAAAGTTTTTTGTTACTTTCTTTTTTGTGTAGATGATTAGGACTGCCAGCAAAATATGTATGAGTAAACAGAATACATACCAAAATGACATTTAAATTAGCTGGTTGAGTTAGGTTTATTTCGTTTTATTACTAAGCCATGAGAAGGTTCACTGTCAGGGTCTGTTAAAAAAATTCAAAAAATTAACATAATCGCTGTGAAATTAATATCCACCAAACAAAGTTCGGTATCCATTATTTTTTGCTGACGATTCGAATAATAGGCAGTTTTTGCTCTTAATTTTCGTAATATGACACAGCAAAAAGTTGATTTTTAGGGCACAACTCTCGCTTGTTTTTACTTGTTCAACTTTATAACGTTATTGCATTAACATTTTTTTAAAGTTGATTGATAAGTAGATGTTTCTTGCTGTAGTATTTTTCTTTGACACTGAAATAATGTAAATGTGTACATTTATAGTGATATCATCATGATGCACAAGAAATACCCTTGTAGGTTATTATTAGAGGTTTGGAGGCCAAGAAGGTGAACATACATATTAATAAGTCAATTATATAGTATTTTTTTATATCCACATGCTGTTATTACAAGATGTCCTATAACAAGTTCAGAGACAATGCATTACTTACCTGTCATTGTACGCTCTAGAAAGGATTTAATTTATTATGACTTGGTTAATGCTTGAAATACTATGGTTATTATGGAAACATTTAACGTCTAGGTGAGTTATGGGTTTCTTATGGCCAACCGATTGCACGTTGGTTTCAAGGTCCCATTGTTAAACGCCATATTTTCACGTGACTAGTTCAAAAATGAAAACTATTTTAATTAATGGTGTACTTAATTTGTGAATTATGGAGTTTTGAATTTATTCGTGTGTATAGAATTGGTGCACGCGATTTTAACTTTACTGCAATTAAGGCACATGAGTTGCTTTTAGTCAGGCAATTTTATCGTTTAATGTAATATTAATTTAAGCCTGCTTCAAAGAAACTTTAGTTTTTATGTAAACCACTTTATTTTTAAAATATATGTAATCTTTATGTTCTTTACAAATATTTTTCTTGAAATAAGACGTAAAATGTTATAGCTTATTTACACCACATATTCAGAAACTTAACAGGGCATTCACCTTCCCACGGTTTGTGACAAAATGATAGGCAATTAACTAAAAGATGACGGAATTACGAAGTCACGTGAAAATACAAGCATACCAGGGAAATTAATCATGCAATACACATAACGGCGGTGAAAATTTCAAAAGTTGTAAGACATTAAACGCACTATAGGATTTGTAACATTCGACTTAGCATCGAAAGTTGAAAATTCAAAAGCAAGCTTAATGTCGCTTTAACTTTTCAAAATTCCACAGTCGCTTAGTTCACCATTCATGCAGTTAGACACGTATCGTCTCCCTATCGGCGACTACACTGAATCATTGCCATGATCCATGCATCATTATACAGGGGGATGCTCAGGCATATACGGGGGTTGCATTTTAAAAAACGTACCCTGTACCAAGTGGCCACCTGAGGTTTGTAAGGTTGCCGGAGACACCACCGAAAACAATATATTACATGTTAATTATAGATTCATACTGGAATAGAAGCTTAGGATTTAAATCAGGTTATTGAGGGGTAGATAATTTGAATTCATCTTTGGATATAAGAAGCCTAGACTAATGTTAGGTATTGCAAACTGTACATCGTTAGTAAGATATTAAACAACCATTAGAATGTTCACGTATAATAAATAAAAAATGAAACCTTTAACATTGCTTAAATATTATTATGTTGACTATAATATTTAACGGCGTTCTTAAAATAATAATAAACAGAGAACAACAATAAAATGAACGTAAGAATCCATTTCGCTTACAATAGCGCGAGTTTAATATCTATTAACTTAATCTATTTATTTTTATACTCGTGTGAATAACATTTACAAATTATTTCGTTGATAAAATAGGTTAAATGCTGCCAATTGCAACCGAACTATTTCAACCAAATAAAAATGCCGAGGCACGACGTGTTTGGCCAAAAAAAAAAGTATTCGAAATTCGAGCACGTTCCACGCAAATCCCGAATGTCAATTTATTTGCGCGGCAAGCGACTAATTTTGTGCATTACTGTACCTATTTCTCTATGCGTCGGGGTCCTACTAAGGCAACGACAGTTGACGAGTCAAGTGCATATCGTTCGATACGATTGGCGTGACCGTCGAGTATGCGTTTAAGAAATTACTTCCACATAACGGTATTGTGGAAACTGGTTTGTAAGTGCCAGTGTGGATTGCTGTCGGCTAGTGATTTTTCCGATACTCGACATGTAGCTACATAAGATGTTGATAGTTTGAGGCTACGCACGATAAAATCTAGCCATTCTTGCAGTGTTGCGATGTTTCGATTACACTATTCGATACTTGATGTAAGCGAGTTCTTTATGTAACAAAACGTTTGTAACCTACAGTGTGATGGCTATTTGAATAATTTTCAGATTTGCATTACACAAGATGACTTCTCGTTTGATATTATGTTATCAAACGAACTTGTGCTGTTATTCTCAAAGACTGCCAATGCATTTATTTGATGGCAACATTAACGAGCTCAATAACACATTATTATCGAAGACTGCACCAAAACGAGAAACGAAATTACTAAAAGTACCATAACTTTATGAGTTGCTCAACTGGCAAAACATAGTAAAAATAAAATAGTAATGGCTGCGTTTATAAGGATTATAAAACATTTATCCTGATTGAAAGTGTGATGTTTTAATGTAACGTTTATTGCGATTTACTAGGCAGTCTTGAGACTTGTCCCGCCTACAGCTGCCCACGTGAGTCCTGCACTTTTGTGAGCTTTACATTGCATTAAAATATTGCTACTGCATTTCTTGCGCTATTCAAGAATATTTTTTGTATCATTTATGATTTTTGACATTTATGTTCGATTCGGAATTTGTTTATGGTGCTTTTAGTGAATATGACACAATATTTTTTATAGATAAGATTGATTTATGTTAAATTCAGGTAAAGTGCCTCATTGCAATTACTGAATCGTTTTCGAAGTGAGTTAATTTGTAATATTTCTGAACATGGCGACTATGAAGTACCTGTTTCATTTAAAAAAGGAGGTATTTTCCATACAGTACGTAGGTATAGTTTATAATGATTACATTCATGAACATAAAAATATATTTAAAAAAATGAAAGACTCTTCATCACTCAGTCATGAAGTAGTTACGGAATATTAGCTATGGCAATAGCGTTAAAGATCGATTAGGAACGCGATAAGAACGATAAACTCGGTATGCTATGCCTGTTTTTTTATTCTTCGAATCTACAATCTCAGTGCATAATAATTGCTAGCCTCGAGGTATATTGTTATACTATACCTTAAAGTCAGCAACAGCAATGAAATCATACCACAAGTCCTACAACCAATGAAGATTTAGCTTAAGTATTTACTTTTAAAATCAAACAAAGAACGAAGTCATATTCCATATTCAAACAGCACATTCATTAAAAATAAATCAATGAAAAACAAAATCGAATCGATTTCCCGCCGCCTCGATTCAATTACGTTCTATGTAAACATTCGAGAGACGTCCCCCACTCCGAAGTCTCTCGATATTTGCATTTCAATGTCGTAATCGATTTGAATCGAAACTCGATTATCGATCAAGTACCAGACGCTCGAACTACTTTCACTGGATCGCAATTATAGTTAGGATAATATTTGTGTGCCACTTGGCGCTGATAAAATAGAATTTAAGATGTGCTCAGTCTTTTGAAATAAGTTTGACTTGAAACAAGCATTTTGTATCCTTCGAAGTTTAGTAATTAAAACGGCTCATAATCGTCAACTTGTACAATATTTTTCGATCCATTTCCTTGGAAAAGTAATTAACACTAAAGTTTGGAATATTTTATTGACCCGTTACTAATTACAGTGACTGTTTCATTTATCAAAGTTTAAAGATGAAGGCGACGCGAAATAATCACTAATCAGGCAAATTCAGCTTTCCAAAAGGTTATAGGTCTAGGAATAATTCAACACTTTTTTTTTTAAATTATATTAGTATGCTTTGGTAAGACTATATGTATACCTACTGTAATATTATATAATCTATTGATAAATATGGACTCCAAATGAGTATCCGTAACAGTTGCACTGTTGGCTTACCTTTAACGGGTAGGTTCGCACGAAGATACCACCAAATTAAGTTAATCTCTCCTTGTACGGAAAGCTCATACAAAGCGAGGTCATAATTATTATACTTGATATACAGTAAAGCTTAATAATAATTATGTCACCGTGTCGACAGGCCTAAATAATTTCGAAACAGGACAATTTCGAAACAATCAATCAAAACTACA
Organism: Diarsia dahlii; assembly: GCA_949775195.1. Taxonomy (NCBI): domain Eukaryota; kingdom Metazoa; phylum Arthropoda; class Insecta; order Lepidoptera; family Noctuidae; genus Diarsia; species Diarsia dahlii. The sequence goes on from OX459199.1 coordinate 18,855,049, forward strand.
ATTTCCATGACCTGATTGATGTCACTAAACTACCCGGTTTCCTACGACCCATTACAAAATTAATAATTTAAGTGCCCTCGATTGACTTATAAATTTATAAACCCATGAGAAGTCACAGGTGACACACTGGTATAAAGTAGTATTATCATCGTAAGTAGGACACATCAGGTGTTAGTTTTCCCATCGTGTCTTTCAGTTTATTATTGGAAACACGACGTATGTAATTATATAATTATTGTGCTGGGAACTTGGGTAATAGGTGAGTGTAAGAGGTTCTATTATAAAAGTAAGTTTATAGCAAAAGCGATATGGACTTGAATAATTTATTGACAGAGGTCGATAACAAGGTTTTGTTTTTTTGACGAAATCGAAGGGTTTCAAATCGCTGTGTATAATGTTTAGATTTGAATTGTTTTCTTAAAGTATTTCAGAAGGAATGACTTACAAAAGCAGGGTTCGAAATGAAAACTATCATTTATATTAAATACGTTGGTAATTATCTTGATAATAGCGAAAAATCATAAAACAATTATTAATTAAATTTACGGTTACAAACATTGCGTGAAAAACAGATTATTCATTTGTTTTTTTTTATTACCCCCTTCATGCAAACTTACAAACAAACCTTTTTATGATACTACCTAGATATGACCTAGGCTAATAAGTATGGGACTGGAAATCGAAAAGGGTTAGTTCTAGCAAGATCTATTCAAGACCGACTGAACCCAAGTTAAAAGAGCAAGTATTTTAAAACTGCAGTCTTACTAACATTATAATAAGTTAAATTACGTGCGATGTTACAAAAAATACGTAACATTAATTAACCACATTAAATCTACTAAGCGGAACGATAACATTGAATAACCGTTTAAATAACAAAATAATTTAAATAAGCGAAAGTTTTCGGTTTCATATATTTTTAGTTCGAATGTAGGTAACCGGAGTAATGTATGCGTAATCGTATTACTTGTAGAAACTAGGCTAATTTTGGATTAATGAGGCTTATTAGTTGTTTACATGTAAAACCAATTAATAAAAAATACTGACGCCATTTTAAAACGAATGACAACAGCGTTAAACCAACAAAAGCTGTTGATATTCTTCCATCATAATATTTTACTTTTTATGCCAAGCTTAAGAGCTGATAAATTGATAATAAATAATCTTATATAAAACATAATACCTAATTTATTTGTCTAGCAAAATGGCGCGTCACATAAATTACATATAATTAATTAATAAGTTGCCTCTCGTTTAAATTATACAACTCAGGTGACAACAGCCACAAGGTTAAAATCTTGAAGATTCTACAAAAACGAATGATTCAATCTTTACTAGGAAACTTATGAAATGGATCGGAATGATTTTAAGCGGAAAGCGTCAAATTCTATGAATCTGTAAACGATTTGACGAGTTATTAGCTAGACTTCCACAATACGAATTAGGTTTATGGTATACCAATTTAATGCGTATAGTCGTTTTAGAGGACACCTTTGCTCCTTAAATTAGAGATATACTTAGATTTACGAGGTAGATCCGTAAAGTTACCTACTAAATCTATCAAATTTTAATAAACCCGCCTAGCAACTACTAAGGTTTCCCCTAAAAACTAAAGCACTAACTTAAACCGTTTATCTTACCAAAAACTCGAACAAAACTAAACTAATTAATAAAAAACAAACCGTCCTAATTAAAGCTTATTTCTACTCTCTATACTATTATCTCAAGAGAAAACAAGGGAAAATTTACCTCCAGTATTCCAAGTAGGTAAGTTATTCCTCTAGTATTTACTTATTCATCATCATCAGCCTATAATGTTCCCATTGCAGGGATTCAGGCCTTCTCTCTATGAGAGTGGTATACACCACGCGGGCGCGGATTGGTAGATGTCGCATGTCTCCGTTTTTTTGGTTCTAAGACATGCCGGTTTCCACACGATGTTTTCCTTCACCGTTAAGTATTTATTACCTTGAGGTAAATTTTCCTTAAAATCTCCTTCTAAATATCTAAGCTACAAAATTAAACGTTACAGACCTTAGGCAAGGCGGCGAGGCACTGCTGCTTCACGTCCCATATGAGCTGGTCTCTGGGGAACTGCAGACTCTTCTGCACGTTTAGTTCGGGCACGTGCACGCGCACTAGGAGCCAGCCCTCCGCTCCCTCTGAGCACTCGCCCTCCATTACGCTACGCCATCTGAGGAAGAGGAAAAAGATTTGTTAATATTGGGTGTTTAAACCTTTGAATAGACCTAGGGCCCTACTAAGATATATTCATCGTCGGCTTAGCCTTCTCCCAACTATTGTGTGAATGGCTTCCAGTCGAAAAGGATACAGCTGAATATCAGAACACAGTACAGCCGTAATATTTCGAGACGAGAAAGAAATGAAATGTACCTATACCAGAGGAAGGGCACCATCCCACTTTTAACACGAAACACGGTTTGACATTTTATACTGACGCATAACTCCTGAAAACCACATACTAAAACTCAGTTACTGTGACTCATTACGGAAAGGAAGAGCACACGCTGGTTTTTGGATAGGCTCCTCTGGTGCTTGACAACTGATAGAAAGAAAAATAATTGCCTAGACTTGGCGTAGAAAAACGCACGGAAAACTTAAGAAAAAATACCGTTTAGACACGCTGATAAACTGCGCACATATTGCTCATGAAAAACAATTCAATTAAACTTACAACAGCTACTGAATCGAATTTAAGGAATTAAGACGTCAAAATGGCGAATTAGTCTTACATTTTGACGTTAAAAGTCGTTACGTAAGTCAAAAAGGCAAAAGATTATAATCAACTGAACAAAAAGAAAAAAGTCTTAAATTACAATCAGTTTTTCTCTCCAGTCCCTTCAGAATAAGTTAGCATTACAGTAAGAAAAATATTGTACAAAATAACTTTTCCCAAAACAGTTTCCCAGCACTAATCCTTTTGCCCTCCAGACAAATGCCCTGTCTGCCCAATTAATTTATCTAAAGGTACTACCTAAATTTGGGTTGACTCAACTAAGAAAAAAATAGATCCCTTCGTTTATGGGTTTCTGTAGGATTTATGGGCCATAATTTTTATATATACTGGTGTATGTCTAGCCATGTTACATAATAGTGTGTTACTTCGCATGAGTAGGTACTTGGTGTACTTGTTTTTTTAACCTAGAAAAGATTTTTCTGACTTTATTGGTCGCCAGAGCTATGTCATTTGCTGTCTAGGGCTTGAGATCATTTTGCTCCCGTGTTTTTGTGTAGAGGGTTTCTGATAAAATCGTTGAACCTATTTCTTGAAAGGACTCTTTGTTATATGTCCAGAATGTTATTTTATTTACAGACAGACGACAGCACATTAAGTAACCCAAAATGGTAATTTTTTCCCAATCAACTTTGAACGTAATGTTTCAGCGATAGGGTTGAAAAACGTTTAATTTTTTTTTTATATGGGTTTACTCTTGACCTCAATCTTGCCCAAAGGGTAGAGATGAGGTCGACGATGGAACGAGCTTACCCAGAAGAAGCCTATTTACTCGCGACTTAAATAGATTGGGGTTATATAAACTCGGGAAAACCGACGCAGGCAGGGTGTTCCACTCCTTGGCTGTACGAATAATGAAAGTCTCAGCAAAACGCTTCGTACGAATGTGTGGAACATCGACAAGGTATGGGTGATACCCTGCAGTAGGTACGTCTAGTCTCTCGATGGAAGAAGGGAGATGGTGGAATAAACTCGTGGTTAAAGAAATTTGACAGATTGTAGTAGCTTGTAAATCGAAGAACGTGTGCATTATTGTAATTATTATTAACTCTATCTCTACGTTTATTTCTAGAGAATGTAAAAGAAACCTTGTATTCTTGTTCACTGCACAGACAAAAATGCAAATCTTTCATGCTTATAATGTGTCGCATGCGCAAACCATCCGGTTGCGTTTCTGTGAACTTTAAGCTGCGCCTGCGCCTCTGTGGCCACGGCCTGTTCTAGGAAAAATGGCGACGTTGTGATTTTTACAAATTAAGGAATTTCTACTACTCTTAAGGAAAAGATAAGACAGTAAAGTGCGTAAGGTTCAGTTAAGTGGATTTCGGTGGAATTTACTTTAATGTATTTGTCATAATTGGTTTACATAGAAATAATCGAATTGATAACGGTAATTACCGTGGGCGAACAGTAGTATTTTGCAAACATACAAGATACTTAAATACTGGAACTGATAGTTATCTAGAATTGTGTGAAACGATAATTGCTAGCAGGAAATACGCTCGAACATAACCTTAAAAAAACTAAAGTTTTCAGCGTTTAAAAATAGACCGTGGTTTGATTGGCTATCAAGTTTTCAATACGGAAAAAACGATAGGAATTTCTTAAATGATGGCAACGGACTAGCCCCCTAATAAATGGGGCTTAATAAAATGTTGATCTGGCGAATTGTTTGGTTATTAATAGGTTACACCACTGCCTAACCTTTCGGGGATTGCAGGTGTGATATTATTATATAAATATAGTCTAGATATAGGTATGCAAGAATTAAAACAATCATTTTCATAGTAAGACCCACCCAATTATATCTCTATAAGCCAAGTTTCTAACTAACTTAGTAATCCAACGACAAACTTTGATGAACTTACGAAATTCGAAAGGGGTTATCTTATCACTTCAACTTAAAACACACTTAGGCGTGTGTACAAAATGATAGCACTATCTTGTGGTCCCAGTAAATTAGTCTACGACATTAACATAGCATCGTGCCTGTAATAATCGAAAGGTTTGTCAGAGATTTCCCCACATTTTGGCAGTAACCATTAAATTCATCTAATAACCTATTGTCATCTCCTGAAAAAATCCTATTGCAATCACACAATAATACTTTGCCCGACTTGGGAATCGAAAACAGGATCTCAGTGCTACTTGCAACTGTTAAACCAACGAGGACACAAAACATGGAAATTTATACAATATCGGTTGTAACCTCAACCAATCACAAGCCTTTTAATTTTTAAACGTCAAATGCAACGGCCATTTTCGAAATTGAAAACTAAATAACCGCGTTCTATTTTTAAACACTGACAGCCATCTTTTTTCAATTTCGGTGAAATTTTAATGAACTCTGCTAAGAGATAAGGCATTTTTTAGTTATCTTTGCGGCCTAACCTTCCGATATGGAGTAAAAGTGGTTTTTAATATAAATCGAATGTCTTCTTTGATAGTTGTGCGTTCAGAACTGTCATTAGGTCAGATACGATCATAGGTTTTTAATTAGACATGCATTAGGCGTTAGAAATGATAACATTGTTTTTACTAATCAAAGGTTTACCACTAAATACCGATGTTTTATTGGTAATTATGATTACATCTCTTGATAATTATGACCTATCGTTAACTATTCAGCAACTGTAGTAGACTGAAAACTACCGACTAAATAAAGATTCGATTCAAGTTTCCCAGAGCTTGTGGTCGGAGTCTCCCAGTGGTTCAGACGTATGTTTTGTGTTTTGCCCGAAACCGGGCACAAATTAAAAATCAGTGGCAACTACTGAAAAACTCGTGATGGTAAAACCCAATAACACTATACCCGACCTGAGAATCGAAGCCTAAGCAAACACTAGACAGTACAGTATAGACCTTTCTCTGTAATGCGCAATAAAATACTTCACAATTTTTTTTTGACACTAAATCATATCGATCCATGTACGCAGGTTTTAATTACTAGGGCACTGTTACATGTCCCACTAAAACTATCTTCATAGTAATTTAATAGAAAGAGAGATAGGGAGATATGTAGGTAATATGAAAGAAAGAGAAAGAAATTAAATGACAAAGCTGACAAAGGTCCCTATCTAAGTAATTGAGGTATCGTATGTAGTGTTGATAAACTACTTAATTGACAATTTGATTGATGAACAAAACTATTTAGGTCACTCATTAAGATAGTACTACTATTAATGTAGGAAATGTTTTAGAATAGAAGTGACATTATAATCACGGCTGTACCTTTAATGAAAGATAAGGCAGAGGTGATTAAAGGGAACCCAGATTTTACCAGTTATATCTAGGTATGTCTCAGGTAATAAAGGAAGAGCTTATTGCCATTAACCGAACCATAATCTAGAATCTATAGAATTTATCAGCAGCATCCGGGCTACTACTCTGAGATTCCTGATAAAGAAGTCAATAACTGGGAATCGAACCAAAAATCTCATCCTTGGCAGTAACACTGGCCGCGAAAACAGATGTTCCTCCAAAATCTACACATTCATTATTGTCATGGGTTTTTCTGTCGCTTTGTCAATTGTTCATGTTTTGATGAGACAACAGCTCCCATAACTGTGATCTGTGTTTTTAGGTCAAGGTTCACAGATTTACGTGCGATTGAGATTGTAGTTTTGTTGTGCCCTTTTATGTTGTGCCTCGTTTTGGGAGACCATTTCTATTTTTAGGTATCCGTGATGAACGTTTAAAGATCTGCTGTATCGAACTCAAATGATTTTATTCCCCTTGAATACTAATAATCTTTAGTAGGCTAGAGATAAAGCTAAAACATCAAAAGTAACTTAGTGCTGAGCTTGCGGTATATTTTGTTGTAGACTTGAATATATGACACATGAAGTGTAAAGTCGAAAGCCAGTCTAAAAGTTGCCCCAGTTAAAGAAAGCGTTAAAAAGGAATTGACTATCCTGGTATGGGCATGTGATGAGGAGGGACGAATCGCATGTGACTTAAAGAGTGATGAATACAAATGTTCAGAGATGGAGAGGGAGAGGAAGACCAATAAAAAAATGGATGGATAGGATGGAGAGGAGTAAATGAAAACGTGACGGTTGACAGGGAATGAAAACAGAAAACGAGTTACCCTAAGTAACTTGAGTCAAGGGCAGAAGACGACGAAGCGAAAATTCAAACACATATTCAAGGATGGGTATGAAAAACTACCCTCTACATAAGCAACATTATAAATTCATAACTTACGCGGGGTAAACAAGTAAACACGAGTGCGCGTTTACCCTGTTCGTGTTCACTGTTGTGACACCAGACGATCCAGATATAAACAAAACATTAAATATTGTCTCTGCGTTGAAGGTTGAAGGATACATGCCTGTATTATCGGCTTACTTTAATCCCTTAATATTTTTTCTAAGGGAAACAAATCATAGAATGAACTCCTTTTGATATTGAGTCGCGAACTCAAAAAAGCGATGTTTGGTCATGTAGAGTAGCACCTCTACTCAATGAGATTATATATTATATTTTTTTATGGGACAAGCTCCCCACATTATTCCCAAACCATTGCAACTCCTGAAAATCATAATCAACAGCGGCGACCACCATAAAAGCGCCGAGACAATGAAAGCTCGACGAAGTCCCAGAGAAACAATTTTACTGTCTCGAATCTCGCATCGAAAATATTCTGAAAATATTAGCGAAGGAGTAGGAAATGGTATGGCAAGTGACAAAATCGGAAGACAACCCTGTTTTGGTGGAGTAACATGACAATAAATGATTCCATCCACGCTCCTATGAGCTGGTTATATCACCGACACGCCGCAGAACAGAAAATATCTTCGTTTCTAGCCTTAGAAATTAGTATGCTGCTAATACAAGCGACCTCCGTCACAATAATAATCCGTACTACAACATAAAGTATGATTATATCGGTTACATTCAAAAGGTCCATTAATGAGAACATAATAAAAACAGCTCCTTAAAAAGTGTTCAATTTTTCACTCTAACACTGATCGACGAAGAAAGAAATACTCCATGAATAATTTGATTATTCGTATATATTTCACCATTAAATGCCAAGAATTATGGGGATATAAACCAAATTCTATAACGGCTAGGGATCCGACAGGAAGGAATCTATTGTTGTCATAATGGGTGCGCGACACGCACCATTTTAATTTTGATCCTGTTATAACAGACATTTTTTTGGAGAATCGGAACTTGCACAATGGATGATACTATTGAATGTCGAAGGAAGATGGATTATGGGTTCGATTTATCAGAATTTGTGACTTTTTTCTTATAGTAATAAACGACAGACGTTTCAAAACGATGAGTTTTGAGGGTCTCTAATCCCCTGGGAAAACCTTGTCCCTATGTCCAAGTTGTTCAGCGGACGTCTTTTGACCGAAATGACGGTTGCTAAATAGCTAAGCTAAATGATGTTGGCTAGGGCTAATTACTTTAGTCCGACTCTTTTTATCAAGTTTTGCTAGAGTAACTTATCTTGGCTAGAGAAAGGAGTCAATGTTAAAATATAATGTCACACCTGTATTCCCCGAAGAGAGAGGAGGCCTGAGTCCCTGCAGTGAGAAAATTATACGATTATGATGTTTTTTTTTTTTCCTTTTCCTAGGTTTCATCAAAATGATGGACCCTAATCTTATTACAATCTAGCCTTGTATATAGACTAATAAGTAGCTGATGATGATGATGATGATTCTCCGAAGGGCTAGCAGAGCAGAGATGTGCCTATTAGTACACCCACATTTCACTACAATTAACCGGGAATACAATCCAGACGCCGAATCTGCTACTGAGACATTACTGATGGAAAAATCCAATTAAAAACCATTAGCTCAACCCGGAAATCGAGCCCATCTTGCTCTGCAGCCGCAATTATGAGGCCGTCAAAAAAAAGCGAGGCTAACAATATGAGAACAAAAACTCTGTTTTGATCTGGGAGTCTAAGAACCTCATGAAATCCAACATAAAGCTTTCACTCTTCTCCAGTAGGTACCTCACCTCTTTTACCCGTACTCCATACCACGTAAGATAATTAGGCATACATATCCTAGTTAACTCGGCGACTGGTTAATTACGCAGTTAAGATAGAACGTTAAATGTCCCACTGATGAAATGCTCCACAGATGATAAATATATGTGATTTAAGTGATATTTAAATGGTTGTAGTTAGCTGTAATTGCTGAGGTGATTTATTTTAACCTGGTTGTTTGTGTGTGTCATGCCTATGTTTAATGTTTATGGATGGAGGGTCTTGTGATCCTTATCAGAAATCTAGATATTGTATTTGATATTGATGATGGAGTAAACTGCTGTGATTTGATCACTTTTTGGGAGTAATATTTGTAATTGTACAGAGCCTTTTTTTTAGGCGGTGGGAAATCATCGAATGACTCCTCCCACTCTGGGCAGAGCGGAAGGGAGTGTCAGACTTCTGCTGACAAAAACCCCCATGTTCCTTCTTAGCCCTTTGTGCCGAGGCCGCGTTTCGAACTCTCTCGAACAACCTGCAGCCCCGAAGGGATTGTACGGAGCCTCAGAGAGAGCTTCAAAAATCTTTCAATGCAGGACTGACATTGGCAGAGAAATTGTTTAGGTAGTCAAATTATTATTTTGGAAAAAAAAAATACGAGATTCGCTTCAATAAGGGCCACGCGCAAGAATGTTTAATGATTTATCAGCTTATAGAGATACGCAATGCATGAAAGCGACAGATTCTGTTTTATCCTTGAAACCACCTCGATGTTTTGCGAACTCGTAAAATCCCTGCAAAGTTGGTTGCTGGAACGATAATAACCCTTGTTTTCGAACGAGTTAGCCTCTAATTGTCTTACTGCTACTGGGACGATTGTAGCTTGAAGTAGCTTCTCTTAAGTTAGTTTTTCTTGAAACAATAACACATCAGGTAAAATGCGTTCAAGTACAAGTCTATTTGGTGTAAAAACTAAAATCAATTAATTTTCCATTGTGTCCAGTTAGCCTCGACTCACCTTTAAGTGTTTCCAACACACCAACTTCTAAATTCAGTTCCTAGTTTACTCCAAGACTTCAAGCAACACTCGCTGTACAAACATGGCTCTATAAATTGCCCACAAGCGGTTGAACAAGGCTATAGAAACAATTGACTAGCGATGTACCAGACACCAGGCCATCACTTAGTGACATACGGACCTCAACAGTGAGGTAACGGGGCTTTGTGGTACACTTGGCAAGAGAGTTTGGTGTACAAGCAGTTAGATATTATTCAGTTGACTTACAGAGAAGGCCTCTAATTTATTTTATTTTTAATTGATTTATAAATGATTAATATTTAATTGACATTATTTACAGTATTATAAAATTTGACATTAATAGCCTTTTAAATAAATTACCGTTGACATGACTGAAAAATAAATTATAAATGATTAATTAATGATTTAGATTACATTGAATTCTCATTATTTACTCGAACCTGACTTTGTATTCTATATATCCAGACTTTTTACTAAAAACCTAATGTTTGTACACCAATTTTATTGGTAGGACATAGAGCTCAACTAAAATGTATGAATAACACCTTTATTTCAATACCTGTGTTCACAAATAAAGATAATTTGAATTTGAATTTGAATCTAATGTGGTACAGTCACACGAATAAGCAAATAAAACGCTCTACGAGTATCTATACTGAATTTTTTTTTTACTGTAGGCGTGCTTTTTAGAGTTAACACACTGTAGCCTTTCAGTCAGCCGAAACTATGGTGCCAGTAAATTCGATAACTGCGATACAGCTTGACACAGATGTTTTATTAAAATATGGGTTCAATAAAACAACTAATAAGACATTGAGTACATGCTGCCATTGCACTATTTAGGATTTAAATAAAACTAACGTACTGGTCTGATAAAATTTGAGTGTATAAATTGAAACGTAATGAAGTGCGTCCGCGTCCTGTCCCTTAAAATAACAGTTTAATATAAAATTAGAATAATTACATATTATACAGTCAAAACTTGGTAGGTACTCGAACACTTCTTAGCCTACACAGCATACAACAAACCCGCTTAACTTTTTTTTTAAAGTACAAGCAAGTTTACACCGATAATTTTTTTCGACTGTACCATGTTCGTCTGTCCGTGTTTATCGCTCAACACAGTAAATATTGGTCGAGCGTTCCGACGCGCACTGAGCACTGGTACTGGGTACACACGGCTACACATCAAGCTATACAAAACCAGTATAATCTGATCGTTCATTGTGCAAAAAGATCTAGTAAAGTGAGGCCAAGATTAACAGGTTTTGTATAGCTTGATGTGTAGCCGTGTGTACATCAACCTGGGTTTACTACAAAAAGCGCTGTTCGAGAGGGATTCTGTTTTGATAGGAAGTTGGGCAATGTTTAGGCGTAGAAGGTAATTAAGCTGATTTGAAATTAGTTGGGTTTTGAATATTATTCATACAACACATAACATTGAATTCAAAGATTTTAATCGATATTTTAATTGAAGTTTTCTTTTTTTGAGAATTTAATTTTAGTATGATTTTGGTGCCAATGCATGATAAAAAATAAAAAAGATTGTTTCCGCACTGTACCTACAAGTTGGTTCGTCTAAGCCTAGTTCTTGAATAAAACTGCGTCCTCGTAGCGTAACACACTTTCAATGACATTTCCTGATTCATTGCATTTAACTTAATGACAAAATTGATGTTTTACCACAGTCCAAATGAGCTTTGTCATTGGCTTGATCGACACAACAAGTTTTATATCTGCGCAAGTTTTGGTACTCAATATAGCAATGTTACATGAAAATTCAAAACATCTACAAGTAAAAAGCATAATAACTATGTAAATACAACGGTAATACGAAACTATAGTTTCCATAAATATCCCTAATAATTTTTCTCAGGCACCACTTAAAGCTAGTAATGGACATTAGAAACAGCAAAACTATCCACGAGAGCCTATTATAGTTATATAAAACTACTTATGACTATAAAAGTAAATTTTAATGACCCCATACAACATTTGTAGGCATTATTATATCATCAATTAACACTATACCTCTAACGGTCCACGGGTAGATTGTCGTAACTGTACTTTTTGAACAATTTCCGTCATGTTCACACATTATTTTTGGGGGCCCATAAAAGTAATGTTTACATGCGACTATTAAGCTTTGGAATTTCACTCGGGTTTGCCTTTCTCTTGATAAGATGAGAATTTTCGTAAACTCACTTAAGTAAAAATATTAAGTAAAAATCCGCAACCACAGTTGTGTTCGTTAATTATGTCTTCCGTCCAAGTTTTATTGGTTCAGTTATTTCGAATAATTCATATAGATAACATGTTAAGAAGAGTTACTTCCGTTAATATTTCTTTTTTTTAGTGAAACGTGAAACGATTGGGTATCGGCCTAGCTCTAATTATGCCACTGACACGGTTTATAAGCGCTGATCGCGGTCAGTTCCAACAAAATGGTGAAATCCACTCTAAACCAACTGCTAACTAAACTTAGTTTAACATCAAACTAAAGATTTATTTTCATACCAACATTTTCATGTTTACATCGTACTCCAAACACGTGTTTCTATTGACTTTTAGAACAATGCCCAACATGAGCCATTATGTGGATATGTACTGCCGCATAATCGCGACACTTGACACTGGCCCTGAGAATTTTCCGTTGCTTCAATACGTACACTTAATATACTAACTAACAATGAGAGTGTCCTTGTACTTTACTTATGACATGCATGTATGTAGTTAATTTTATCTGATGTTGAGTGACAATATGGAAAATAATTGGGTTCTTAACTTAAATGGACATGGGATTTAAATTTAAATGGAGTACCTATTTAACAAATCTTTAATAAAGATAAATATGTGTTTAAAACCTGATAAACATTATTAATACTATATAACCCATCGCATGCCGAGTTTGTAGAAACAATTAAAAAGCCATTGTTTCATTTACATAATTTTGATGTACTTTTGGCCCAAAATCGAATCTATCAAGAGATGGCAAAGGATCACAAGGCACCAAAACATTCGTCCCCATCATAAACTTGTAAATGGGAAAAGTACCCACAGGAATTGAATTTAGACCAGAAAATTACACACAGAGGTGGTTGACCTAAAACTAAAGAGAAACTGTAATCCCACTGTTGATTGCAGAAAGCAAAACATCTGGAATCTATTTCGTTCGTACTGATGAAAGGTGATAGCCATTTCCCTTTTACTCGACTAATTTTGGAAATTGGGCCAAAAATACCGATATACTGTTGGTAAATCGACATCAACAAAGCAAAAGATGTCAGATTTCCGTATATTCCGGACAGTTAGTTTACTCATTACCTTTCAAGATTTATCTACCAACAAACGTCCAGTAAAGACGTAAATCCGCCGTTTAATGTGATCTCCGCTCAAGAATTAAATCCGGTGTCACACATAATCGGTCACCTAAAGCTGTCCAGATTAACCGTAGCTTAGCCGCGTTAATCGAGTGATCTAGCCATCCAATAACATGGTGTGGTCTGTCTTATTAGTGCATTGGGTTTATCAAAGTGGTTGAATGAGTAATTATGAACGTAGTTTTAGAATCGGATTCTAGATTGTTGAGCATACAATCTGGGTATTGTAAGCTTGATTTGAGCATAGATAAGTATAAAATCTTGATTAGATTCCAGATTGGCTTATCTTGGTAGATAGCCAATGACCAGACTACGGTTAAAGAATTTTTTTAGTAGAGTGTCATCCATATTTATACTCTGGTGTCATCCATGCCTTGCCTTTAGCCAATCATATTGGAATCGGCTTCCAATTTTACCGGATACAGCTAAATACCTCTTACCGAAATATCATACATGGAGCGACTGCCTATAATATATTAGTAGAGTGTGTATCAAGTCTGGCACAACGGCTTAATATACAAGCTGTATCTTCTGGGAGTGCCTGACCGTCTCGTTACCATCTTACGGGACTTTTTGTCGAATCGTACTTTCCACTACCGCATCGGTGAAGCTCTGTCTTCCCCCCACCCGATACGTGCTGGAGTCCCTCAGGGTTCAGTACTTTCCCCCTTAGTTTTCACGCTGTTTACTAGCGACATCCCTAGGGCCAAACCCTCTCAGAGGAAAAAGGCCCGAATAGCCCTTTTCGCAGATGACACGGCTATTTTCTATGCCGGTCAGAATCAAGATACCATCGCTCGAACTCTACAGAAGGCTGCCGATGCGCTTAGCGCCTGGTTCCGGAAGTGGAGGATCGAAGTGAACCCGGACAAGAGTCAGGCGGTACTTTTCACCAAACCTCGACAGCTACGTCCCTTACCGCGACCGATCACAATGTACGGCAAGCCTATCCCTTGGGAGAAGCAAGCCAAGTACTTAGGAGTCATACTCGACCAACACCTCTCCTTCGGGAAACACATAAGAGCTGCTCGCAACAGAGCGGCCTTTGCCTTGGGTAGACTCCACTGCTTGCTACAGTCAAAAAGCAAATTGTCGCTTAACGGCAAATTGCGGCTCTATACCGCAGTGATCAGACCGATTATGACATACGCATGTGTCGTATTTGCACACTCACATCCACGACACATACACAGGATGCAGACCTTGCAGAACCGTTTTCTCCGTAAGATCACCGGAGCTCCCTGGTTTGTCCGTAATAACAGTCTACATATAGACCTCAAACTACCTACCATACAACAGTTCATGAAGCGCCTTTCCAAGCGCTTCTTTGACACCGCGGTCAAACATAGGAATCCGTTAATCACATCGGCCGCCCGATACGATCCATCGCGTATAAGTAATGGCGCGAAATCCCGTTTCAAGCCCCCCCCGACCCTTGCTAGAGCCAGCCCACGATGCTGTGCCAGTAGTTTTAAACCAGCCCCTAAATAATTTAACTCAGATCCAGCCTGTCCCCTTGCTGCCCTCCCCCAGTGACGTCCTAAGCCGAGGTCCGTACCCTACAGAGGGTGCCCTTAGCGATTAGTCACTTAGTATATAAGTTATTTGCCCCTGGCTGGAGGCCTTAAACTCAAGGCATCCACAGGGATTTGTCCGGTTAAGCAGTAGCCAGTCTCCTAGACTGAACTGCGAGATGCCATATCAAAAAAAAAAAAAAAAATTAAAATCCAACAATTTAATTTTGCTTACAATTCGGCACAATTCTTTTTTCTCGACTATCAACCGTCACGCTATTATTTTACTTCTTTTTCTTGCAAAACAAAAAGAACTAAGTAATTATTTGTTCTAGTAAAACTGTCTCCGAGATATAAACACTATCCAAATGACTAATATACTTTGCAAACAAAATAAAAACCTACACGTATAATAAAGGTAGTATAAGACGAGCACGAAACCCTGTATTATCTCATACATTGGGCCATTTATCATTGTTTATTGCTTTCATATAGCGTACACTCACGACCAATAATAAGTATGCACTTGGCAAAGTTTAAACGCGAATTTCTCGTGAAATAACGATTGCTACTTTGAAATATGGCCTAATTTATGATAATAATAATTTCAAAATTTTAGTTTTGTTACGTTACATGGAATTTAAATCAATACAGTAGGTGAAGATTGCTTCTAAACGTTGCTAAGTGTGTAAATATTGGTGCTGCTGACTGTACAGTCTGTGTCATAACTACGTAGGCGGGGTGGCGGACATTTATTTACGTTTTATTTTTTGTTTTTACAAAAATGTTGTGGAGGTACGCCGCTTTGCGATCACACCCATTTTATTGGCATTCATTTGTTTGTTTTAAGGATTGGTGTTTTTAAAGCTTTGTTAATGTTTGTTAAGGTAATTTAGAAGCTGTTTTGACCCAGTTTAGGTTATTGACAAAGTCATCGAGACTTTGCCGATTAATTCCTCAATTCATAAAGGACCTGAAGGTAATGAACAGCATTTTTTAACATTTAATCAATAACAGTAGCATTAATTAATCAGTTCTGCCACGAGACAAGACATAAAAATAACATGTAGGTTTTTTGAAATGCGGATATTTACAATTATCTAACTAATTAAATTAAAAGCCTATGGTTTTCCCCGGAATATTATTACGAAGAAATAAACCTGTGATTAAGACAATCGTCCATGAATCATATTTTAATACAAGTGCATCACCTCACAACCTATTTGAGGAAAATCGTTCAAGTGTACACTTGTGGCCAAAAGATTAGACCCTCGTCTTTCGATAACACAATTTCTGTAATCTATAATTGACACAGAAATCGTTGTAATTGCGATCTCAAGTGGATTGCATTGATAACGATCTACAATTTGCGTAGATCGAGTATCTTTGTGTAATTACAGATATAAAATACTATCAATCATTGTGTTAGTTATCATAGTGTGTGGCTCAAGGATTGTGGCGCATACGAGATTACGAGTAGCACATTGTTAGGGAAAAAAGTCTTATCACAAATAAAAGGACCATTAATTCGATGACCGATTTGGCTAAAGAGACCTAGAGAGACGTATTTGCAAGCTCAGTGCTGGACGCCCCCCAACTGAATGCGCCATCTTCTGCGTAGTCTTTTCCCAGCTAAGTATGTTGGGATCGGCTTCCAATCTAACGAGATGAACTGAACACCAGTATTATACATGGAGCGACTGTTTATTTGACCTCTACAACCCAGTTAGTACCAGCTGGGTGGACCAAAGAACAAAAATGGTCGCTGGGCCAGGCTAGACGCGGTAGATAATAACAGAGAGTTGTGATGGTGGCTTAGAAGAGGCCTATATGCAGTAGTGGACTGCGATACACTAAGTTTGTTCTTGATTGAAACTAATAAAACATTAGCAAATGTACGGTTATGTGGGCGAACTGACCAGACTGTTTCGGTAATGTCAGTGACGTAATATTATTTGTAGACTATAGGATAACGTGACAGCTTAGCTCTAAAGTCGATAGTGTGATCGATTGCCGTGTGAATTTTATGAAAGAAGTCGTTTAAGACAGGAAAAGCTTTACAGAAGTAGGGACATTAGACATGAGTGGTAAATAAAATACTCTCTTTAAGATATTAGATATAGTAGTTTGTTAGCCTACACTTACTCTTTGGTGAAAATGCAGAAAACAATGGGAGCGTTAAGTTGGTAAATAATAGTACTTTAAACACTAATAGATAGGAAAGCTATAGTATGAATATTAAGACTGAGGTATTTATTTTTTACTGGAGAATCTTATTTTTTTTGCTAATAAATCATTTCTCATCATCTCATGGGAAAAAGGCGTGCGTTTGTATACGTAATAAGAAGTAAATACGTTTTTGCAATGGAAGAACCTAGCATAATAAATTTAAAAACTGTATACAACAATATCCAAACAAAAAATGATAATTATAACAACACAGACAAGGGCAGGCACTGATTATAATTGTCTAAGCACATGCTCAGGTCATTGTGGACGTGAGAAAGGCAAGGCCTTGCTCCGGCAACAGTTTAGTTACAATAGGAGCAACATCGACGCAATTATGTGGACTGGCCTACGACCTGCGGCTAACGTGGCCTTTGGGAACTGTAAACTTTGGGTGGGTAAATAAAAATGGCCGAATGTGTACGCTTAGTGTTGTTTGGTATGAATTTAAGTCGTGTCGTCGTTTACAAAGCTATGTAAGTTAGGTCTGTGTTTGGAATAGAATCTATATTATATGTTGAGGGATTACTTGGTTGTGGTAGGTACTTGTGTATTTGGTTGAAATAAGGGAAACTTCCTCCCAAAAAATAACCTTCCAAACCAAAACCCCAAGGCCTAAAGCAAGATATGCATGATCTAGAATCTTATACCAATCTTCCTTAACGTTTTCCTCAAAACAAAAAAAAAAACACAAAGGAGACGAGAAATATTAAAAGAAATATCTACTCTTCCTCCTATTAACGTTTTAATTACTAAAAAAGTTTGCTAAGGACAGTAATTACCGTGAACGATTAAAAAGGAACGCTAAATCAGTTCCCGGGAACGGCGGAACTAAGGAGTTCTCACTGCAAAGTTAAAACAAAAAAAAAACAAATAGTTTTTTATAGGCAAAGGCGTTAAAATTACTACGTCAACAATGCCGGGGAACTTCTTATAGCGTAACGGACAGTCGCGTGGAAAATTCACTCGACGATAATTTTTTTTCCTTGATGATTGTATCGTAAATTTATCGCATGTCGATAATTTGGCACTAATTGTAACCAGTTTTTGTTTATTGTTTGGTAATAGACTCGTTTAGACTGCTTTAATAGTTGATTCTTAGTAAGGAAAAATGTACACGAAATTATTTGCGTGATTTAGCAGTAGTGGTCTTAATTAAATAACAAAGATTTGTGTAAGTGTCATTTTCACGAGTAATCATTTTAATAACTCCTTGTCTGTTTTAAAAACTGGTCTAGAATTCTAGATATAAAAGCGTAAAAAAAACTTGTTGATACGTGCCAATTATTATTTAACTTTATGCAAATTAGTTTGAAGAAGATTGTTATCTGTCTATACTGTAACTAATTATAGGCTCATTTGAACGTCAATAAAGCAGAAATAATAAGAAGTATGGTACTTATATCGGTTGTACGGTTAGCCACAAAAAACGTCCGCCGAACTAAGATTCGTACGCTGGAAACGTGACGAGTCAATCAAAGGTCGTTGTACCCGACTGTACCTTCGTACATTTTATTCTCAGTTATGGCCGTTTGGTGTTTGTCAACTATCTTATTAAATTTTTAATTTATCGATGTTTTCATTGGCATCAAAATTAAAATGAAATTTTATCTTGTTTTTGTCACTTTTATTCATTTCAAATTGTTTTTTTCTCTTACTAATCAATCGCCTTGTTATGTTTGAGTTGTATAACCTCATGCTTAGAATTAATGAGAGAAAACAGGTTTAGGCTATTACCATAATGTTTCGATTGCATCTGAATCACGTTTTCCTACTACAAAACTGTAGCTCTACCATGAGTTGTCATCGAAAATTTAATCGCTAGCGTTGTACTCGCTAGCGTGCTCACGTGGTTCAAATAGATTACGACTATGTTTGCACCATGAGATTTACGGAGTCTTACGCAGGCGCTAAGGTAAGCTCGATAGATTGTGTCGTCTAGCTAACTTCACTCTACTCATGTTTGTTTCTTTCTTTCCCACTAATAAGAAGAGAGAACGGTATCTACACAAATAAACCGACGAAATTGAAAAGTTGACAGATAGTAGACTACACATAGTGTTAAGTGGTTTTTGATTTTTTATTCCTTATAATTGTACTGTTGTGTATTCAATTTGTAATTTTGATAGTTGACCTTGAGTGACAGAGCTGCGTTGTGTAGTTTAAAAGTATACTATAGATTCAAACAGATTATTTAATACAATGAGGACCAGTGTCACCCAGTTCCAATTGTTGGTAGAGTTTATAGAAAGGTAAGTTTGAACTTTCCTCAAAATTATATTTTCCAATTGGTATCTAACATTTTGGCTTGAAATTCATGTTATTCAAGTCGTTGGTCTTCAAATTTAGCGACCACTGACATATTCCATGCTAAATAACCACTTGCAGACATTATTTTGACTATATTAGACTCAAAAACGTATATAATTTTAATGTAAACATATGTTTCACACGCAAAAATGCTAGTGAGCTACGTAACTACTAAAGTAAGCGTCTTACTCGATAGGTTTAGTGAAATTAGTGACTCATGCATGGTACCGTTTTGTATGGTGACAGCTGAAGAACGTTAGTGACTATCGAATAGATTACGATAGGTGTTAAAACTTTCGTAATCTATAGCGCTCATGGTATGAATTTGAATTCTTTCTGTGAGCACTAGGGGCGCTGTACAATATTTCATACAACTAATTTACGGAGACGCTAGCGAGTTTTTGCTGTGTAAACTCATGGTAGAGCTACTGATCACATTTCTCGAACATGCGTTTACACAAAGCTAGGTAAGTTTTATTCATAACATCCCATTCCCACAGCTGGGACGCCAGACTCTTCCTTATGAGAGGGAGTGACCTGTAGATAATCCAGCACGCGAGCAAAATGCGGATTGGTAGATGTCACATGTCTCAAAATTTTCTGAATGTCCCTAATACACTCAGTTCACCACAAGGGCAAGCGAAACCCGGTTGCAGTCCCAAAGTAAAAATCGAAAAATAACCGATGTTACTATGGAACTGAAACCCGGTTCAACACTAAGTTACTTCATAAGCCCATAAAATTAGCACAGGTAAGGTAAAATGTAGTTAAACAAAGATTAACGGAGCGCTTGTCAAGTTATTTCGTAACGTCAGTTTATGGGCCGAGTCTCCCATGCGTCGTAGGCGGCCTGCCAACACACGAGGAAGCGAGAGTGTGCCGACTTCATTAACGGACTTAGAACTCTGCCCACGACACTAAAACTTGAATAGTCACAGAGTAAACAATACAGAAGATCGTATAAAAAAATAAGCAAGAAAAAACTCGAACTGTCACCAAAGAGGTTGATGACTAGTGGTAAAACTTATTACAGCTAGAATAAGTCGCTGAACCCAAAAAACTATTTGAATATCATTTGTTTCAAAGGGAACTTTGCTTAACATCTTTTGGTAGATGTAATAGCGAGATATCACTAAAACCTGAGAAAAACCAAACAAAAAGTAAATGAGCTTTCAATGGGTCATTACTCCCAAATCCAAATCACTTGGAAAACCCCGGATGGACTGCCGGATGGACTGCCTGTATAGCCAGTAACTGCAAACGCGACTGCCGCACTCAGAGAGCTTAAATAGTTACTTAGGCCCTCACTTTTAAGAGCGTATGCTACCTCAGATTAGCAACCCTATTTGTGGTGGTTCAAACTTCGCTTGAAATACTGTTAGAATAAAGTTCTAATCAGCTTGCACTACAAAGCGGTTGTTACGTCTTTCGCTGCGGCCGAATAGTGCGCAATTAGTGGTATTTTGCGATTTACAAAAAAACTATTGATTGGACTAAAAAAGTAAAACACTATGACTTTAGTATGTTGCTTGTAGAATTATTTGGCTAAAAAATCAGAACGTTGACATGTATTTTAGTATGGTTTTTACTCGTTAAAAGTTAGTTTTTAGAGGTATCTTCGCGATTTTTTTCTATCGAGCAAAGTTAACTGTATTATGTTTTCACAACACCATGGCAATAGCTAGCATGGTATATCCTGAAGAATATCATATATTTTTCTGATGTTGATTACTGCAGTGAATCATATACTTTTACGCATTATAAAACTCGCGTTTGAGGTACCATAAGCTCTTAAAGGTTTTGAAAGTTTTGTCATACAAAAGTATGTCTAATCTTTACTAAGTGACGGCTTAAGTAATCATTATATCTCTGACACCCGTATTTATAAACAAGTAATTACTATTACTTGAGTAAATGTCATTGTATACGATTTTTTCTCTGTAGTTTAGTAATTCCTTAATGTTAGAACTAAACGTTAGAATTCTTAGTTTTGCTTTCATTGACGGTTCTAACTTCGTTTAAATTCTTGCCCATTGCATAAAAATATTTGCATAAGTAATTACTTAAGTCTAAGTAAATACTTTGACTTGACTATAAATACGGGGGTGAGTACAGTGCGATCAAATTATCTTGGCAGCTCCGAACTTCGTGCAGGTCATTTTGTTACAACGAATGTATAAAAGTGTTATGATATTTATTTTTATTTGTATTTCTCACTGTTTAAATTAGATATTTTCTGATCGTTTAAGTATTGGTTTATCTGGCAATAAGAGTTTTATTCCCAAGTTTACATGCGTAAAATTTCGCAAAGCCTATGTTCAGAGCTGCCAAGATAATTTGATCGCACTGTACCGCAGTAAGTCACTAAAGTTCATTACTGTATTAAACGTTGTTATGTTAGAAAACCCGTAGTGGTTTGTCTAGAAGCCTATTTACAGCTCTAGAATTTATTGTTGAACCTTTTCAACGTTCCTATCTACGCTATTGCTTCAGTAGTAAAACTTCAGTTAACTCACAGCTGCTCTTACTAACACGTAGTAAACTTTATTGATTTGCGGCCAACTTCGATTGTTTCATTTATGACGCGGCGTTCCGTTTTATGTTTGAGAGGCGCCGTCACCATATTGAATTGGTAGTTGTCTTGGGGAATGTCAATATTGATTTAGTAACGTTTGTGAATCTACTTATTTTATGTGACTTTTAATACGGGTGAGCGTTTTTAACCCTCTTAAAAAAATACTAGGAGGTTTTCAATTGAATTGAAGTCAGTGGCAAGAAAGTCAACAAAACAAACAAAGTCGCCATCTTCCAAAAGTAAAAGTTATTTTATTTAGACTTTTTTAGGGTTGCGATTTTCGGTTGTGGAGAGAACACTGAACACTGGTCTGCTGGGGTCGCTCACCATAGTTGGGAAAAGACTAGATTAGATGTTGTAAGTATTATTAGAACCCGCTATCAAAACCTTTTCTTATTATAATATCTTTCTGCATTGCTTAAAAGACCAAAATTCCTGTAACAAGATGAAGAACTGTACATCTTTCCATTTTGCTTAGATATTACGATATTACCTATATAATATATACCAGATGCATGCACATTATAATGCTCCAGATTCTGTGGGCGTTGTTTACGCTATTGCACAACTCAAGACCGTGTGTTTGTCTGTGCATCGTCCGAAAGCCACTGACCTAATTCCAAGACTGGGTAACAAGCTGATTATCTTTTAACTTTAATCTCCTTATCAAAAGATTAGGGCTATCGTTTATCTTTCAGAAGGAATTCACTATCTTTTTTTTTGATATCGAAGACTATCAATGTTTTAATTAAAAAAAAAAGTCGAATGCACAAGTTCCTGTTTCGAAGTTGACAACAATACGACGAAGACGACGTTGACGAAGTAGTAAAAATAATCTTCAGCTAACTTACAGTGCGATCAAATTATCTTGGCAGCTCTGAACATAGGCTTTGCGAAATTTTACGCATGTAAACTTGGGAATAACACTGTTATTGCCAGATAAACCAATACTTAAACGATCAGAAAATATCTAATCTAAACAGTGAGAAATACAAATAAAATAAATATCATAACACTTTTGTATATTCGTTGTAACAAAATGACCTGCACGAAGTTCGGAGCTGCCAAGATAATTTGATCGCACTGTATTTATGCCGCACGGGAAAACACAGAAATAAAATAAATGTACCAAGCGCCACCTTGGGCTGCACACTTTAATGGGCCTACTACACGCACGCACTTCCCCACAGTGCAAAACTGCGGGATTACACGGTGCACACAGTACATCGCGCGTGTGGTTTGTAATGGTAATACAGTTTTACCAACCATACGCGCGATGTACTGTGAAGTGTGAACGAAAACTGTGGGGAAGTGCGTGCGTGTAGTAGGCCCCTATGTGGTCTAATATAAGTACTGTTTTATGTAGTCATTTTAAAATGTAGCACTTTGAGCTGCACACTTGAAGTGGTCATACTATAATATGGTACCGGTAGGTTCCATGATATCAAAGATGACTTGCAAAACGGGTACACAAATAAAATCTGAGACAAAGTTCGCTCAACCAAATCATATAAAATGTCATGAGTTGGAGGAAAATACCATGATCACGATTTCTTTAGCAATTTAGTGTATGATATACTTTAATTAAATAATTTACTACCTGATTGCTGTTTTAATAATGTTGCGAGTTGCGACCATAAATAAAATCATACAATAGGGGATCGGACAAAAAAAAAACTAATTAGTCCGTCAGATAGATTTCCAAAAAATATTGGACACGTATTTTTTATTTTTTCACGTAAACTTAAAATGAAGACGATACAGTGCTTCGAAAACTCGTGTGACGTCATATGATAGTACATTTTGACGACACAAGTGACGTTTCAAGCCCCACTCCAAGATCTTTGACACGTTTTATCTTCGTCACTTTTTATTTTTATTTGATAAAACAAAAAACACGTATTCAATATTTTTCGATAATCTAACTTACGGACTAAACAGAATCATATTATGTTGACCCTGTCCGATATTGTACGTAAAAAATTCAAGGGCATGATTAAGTTAGATAGTACCCACATATTACTATGTCATTGGGCAAAGTGGGAGTTCAGTGACAGTCGAACATTTTTCAATCTTATTACTTAGGACATAAGGTTGAAAAGTGGCAGACTATCAGTGAACTCGTAGTACACACAGCAACACATCTAGCTATTCTTTCCATTAGAACATGGCCTCGGTTAGTATAGATTTCCCATACAATGAGAGATCCACGTAAACTGGTTTAGCATAGTTTGGTCATCGTGCGTACATACCCAAATTTAAATCATATCACAAATTGTATTCAAATGGGCCAATTATAGCAACCGCCTATTAAATGTAATTGGAATCGAGGTAGATTTATGAATTGTAGACATTTAAGGAAATACATGATCTATATTTTGATGTACTGGAATTCCTTTTGGGGAGTTCTAACGACCTATCAAACTCATGGTCGAAGCTTTTAATTTGAGTTAGTAAGTTAAATGGCTTTATAATTTCTTCATTTATCAAGAGTTTTTTGACAAATGTGAAGAATTAACCCTGGGCGTTTATTCATATTAACTTGTTTTAGGAACACGATATTTGAATCTAAGCTTTTTGTAAAATATTGCTTAAGTTTGGATAGCAGAATAACAAAATATTGTACAAATCCGATGGCATTCTGTCCTAATAAATGTAAATATTATTATTAAATATTAATAAAAAGTCATATTGCAAAAGGATGTGGCTTTGGTTTTATAGTCGGGTGCCTGCCTGACACTAACCCTCCTTGGGAATGCTGTTGTTAGTAATTTATCCGTCACCCAAGGTGCTATGCTGAGTCTGCATTTACCTCACCTCCTACGACACCCATGATAGAATATAATGGTAAACACATATAGTACTGCAATGGCATAATCTCCCAGATTTGCAAATCAACAAAACTGAAAACCGAGTTGGTATCAAATATCTTTCTAATTTAACAATTCATTTGAAATTCATCCTCTTCCCCATTTTCCTAGCAATAAAACAGGAGATGAGAATAAAGTCCAAGAAATGACACCTCTGTAATAAGACGTCATTTAAAATTACACTCTTCAAATTCCCGGAACACAAGTAAACGAGAATATTATCACAATTCTTATCTCAGACAATGGTGCTCTCGAGAACAATAGGTTTTAAAACAAAAAGTTTATTGGTCATTTTTGCTGATTGTGATCTTAAGAGAAATATTTTAAGAGATGACGGAAGCTGAATTGAGCTATTCAGTTTTAGCAATGAATACAGTATCTACACGCCAAGACTACCTCGTTGGTCTAAGCGTCGGAAGCGCGATTGCTGAGCTCATGAGGTCCTAGGTTCAGTTCAAAGGACGGCTAGTGTTATTTAATTGTTCCATTAGGAGATCGCAATAGAGTCACCTTCTATTACATGGGAATAAACATAAGACGAAATGTGGGTGTACTATTCGGTACACCTCTGCCAGTTTGCCTAATCTTTCAACAACTTGATTTAGTCAAGTAATTGTTGGTAAGGGAAACTACTACAACTATGTATAGAAAGGCTTGTATGTACGGGCTCATTAACCATCTCGGCCGAAGACCGAGACCGTAATCTATCTCTGGATTAGTTAGTTGCTGCCAAAAAAATAATTTCAAGTTCAAATTATTTTGCCAAGCATCGATTGACTGTCTGTATGAAGAAACCACTTAACCAATCAATAAACTTTAGTAATAAAATAAAACAATTTGAGACTTCTAAATAAAGATATTGTTCGTAAATTCATGACGAGCATTCCCAGAGGCGTAAAAGCAATTTATAGAATCAACTTATAAGAAAAGAAAGCCTATTACAAAACGCGATGCTCAACAAATAATCTACCAAGTTACTGTTACTTTATGATTAAATCTACAAGGTTTTCTATTTGCAATACAATAAAGATAGATTATCTTCTAATTATTTTCACGTCACGGTGTATCGTGCGGTAAGGAGATAGAGTACAAAGGCCCTATTGTAAAATGCCCTTCATTTTATACTCTTTCTTGTTCATCGACTACAGCATCATCTAAATTATTCTAAATTAATACCGGTTCCCACAAGGTGACTTTTTGTGATGTTAGAAAAAAAACTTTTGATTGTAAAGAACAGATTTATCTGGTGACGTCATTTCTTTGAGTAGATCGTCAACTTCTAGTGATTGCTTTTTTAATTTAGTGCCCATGTTTCGTTCATGAGTAAAATCATAAGTCAAAGTTAAACCGTGCAATACTGTGGAGTTCCGTAGGATCGTCATGAAAGCAAATATTCAAGAAATAAATATTATTCGAAGATCAACATGAGAGAAAAACTACCAACAGAACTTAGATGAATCAGCAAGTAATCACATTCTATACAAATCTAACGGAACAACAGATACAAGTTCGACAGCTACCCGTTCCCACTATTAACAAGAGGTCAATACTTGAATACAATACTTATTACTATCCCATAGCAAGTAAATAACGGCATGAGTAAGGGCAATTATACATTTTTTTTCTGACATCAGTGTTATGACTTGGTTTCCAGGTGTGGTGTATTAAAAGAATACATAATCAAATAAGTTAATAGAAGTTTTATTGCACGGACAACATGACAAGAAGATTATTCCAGAATGAAGTAAACGTTGACACATACGCAAGCTATAAACAATAATTATCATAGACAAGATTTCGTTCACAAAGTCCAACACTACCTCTTGAACTAAACATGTCTTATAAAAACACTAACGTTACTTCACACAGTAGTAAATAAGAATAACAATATTACACTGATAAAAGATACAATGAATAACAATATTAAACTGATAAAAGAGACAAACAGAACTTAACATGTTTCTCTTTAGCTAACGGTTTAGTGAGTATGTCAGCAACCATTTCACCTGTAGGCATATAACAAATATCAATAAATTTATTATTTACAATATCCCTTATAAAATGATGTCTAATATCAATATGTTTGGTACGGGCATGAAACATTGAATTAGAGCATAATTTTTGTGCTGACTGGTTATCATTGTACAAATTTATATTACAATTAACTTGAAGGCATTCCTTCAAAAAAGTACGTAAAAACAACGCTTCTTTGCAAGCGTCTGAAATAGCCATGTATTCTGCTTCAGTACTTGAGAGAGCCACAGTCCGCTGCTTACGGCTTTCCCAAGATACAACAGAATCGCCTAATTTAAATACATACCCTGTGTATGAACGACGATCAACCTCATTGGAAGCCCAATCAGCATCTGTGTAGCCATTTATGACTAATCCGCCTTTAACATACTTAAGAAAATAATGACTTGTACCTTTGAGATATCGCAGGACCCTTTTCGCAGCTTTCCAATGTGTTTCATCGTAACATTCGTTAAATTGGCTCAAGACACTTACTGCATGTGAGATATCTGGTCTGGAACAAACTGAAATATACATCAAGCAACCTATAAGATTTCTGTAGTCGAAACGAGTATCCTTGACTTCACTTTTCTTCAGTTTTGATCCTGTTTCCATAGGAGTTGGAGACGGTTTGCAGTCAGTCATATTAAATTTACATAGAACAGTTTCAATGTAATGTGACTGATTTAAAGTAATCGATTCTTTATTCCTGCATAGACTCATACCCAATATTTGATGAGCTGGTCCCAAGTCTTTCATCTCAAATTCTGACATGAGTTTTTCTTTCACCATATCTCTTTCTTTGGATACTGATGAAGAAAATAACATTATGTCGTCGACATAAAGGGCAATTATAACCATTTCCCTCTTTTGTCCTTTATAATAGACACATGGCTCTGAAGGCATCTTATTGAAATGGAGTTTATTTATTAACACTCGGTTAATCTTTTCATACCATGACTTTGCTGCCTGTTTTAATCCATAAACGGCTTTATCCAACTTATACACCTTGTGTTCTTGTCCTTTCTTAACAAATCCTTCTGGTTGTTCCATTAACACATGCTCTTTTAAATCACCATTCAAAAAAGCTGTTTTGACGTCTAGGTGATTTATTTCCAGATCATATTCTGCAGCTAGTGCTAACAACAAACGGATAGTAGAGTAACGGACAACAGGTGCAAAAGTTTCATAGTAATCAATGCCATACCTTTGAGTAAACCCTTTGGCAACCAGTCGTGCCTTGTATTTAAGGAGACTTCCATCTAAGTTCCTTTTTCTTTTAAAGATCCATTTGCATTTTACTGCTTTGTGACCTTTAGGTAGATCCACAAGGCGCCAGACTTTATTGGTATTAAAGGATTTATACTCATCTTCCATGGCTTCCTTCCATTCTTTAGCTTCATTGCCACCAAGTGCTTCCTTAACAGTCTCCGGGTCTCCAAGATCCCTGTACTGTTGAGCTACCAGTAATTGTGCAGATAGATCTTCATCTACAGCATCAGTGAAGTCTGTAATTGTCGAGTCTTCACTTGAACTCCCTGGAATATAGGTGTCATCCGATGAGTTATCTGCCTCAGATGAACTACTGTCATTTATACTAAATACTGTGTCCCTGTTTCTATTTCTATCATCAGGAGGACTATTTTCAGAGACATCCTGTGAATTTTCATCCCCAGTATTTTCGTCTGTCCTACCTGTTGATTCTATATGTGAAACAACATGAACCACCCCATTAGTGTCATTATCTGACAGATCCTTTTTCCAAAAACAATGTTCTAAAAATCTGACATGGTGTGCCTTTATACAATGCCCAGGGTTCTCAGGATCAAAAAGTTTGTAACCCTTTGTAGTATTGCAGTAACCTACAAATATATATTTCTTTGCCTTCGAATCTAGTTTCTTGTGATTTGAAGTCAAAGCATAAGCCAAGCAACCAAATGTACGAAGATGACTTACATCTGTCTTTGTATTAGTCCATTTCTCCAGTGGTGTCATGCCCATGACAGCTTTTGTAGGTGAGAGGTTCTTCAGATAAACTGAAGTGTTTACAGCCTCTGCCCAAAAACGTTTGTCAAGATTAGCATCTTCTAGCATACAGCGAGCTTTGTCCATGATGGTACGATTAGCTCTTTCCGCCACACCATTCTGTTGACTACAATGCGGGACAGTTGTTTGGTGACGGATTCCTTGCTGTTGCAGAAACTCCTGAAATTTTTTATTAATATATTCACCACCATTGTCGCTACGAATAGCTTTTATTTTCTTATCGGTCTCATTTTCAACCAGTTTTTTAAATATTTTGAATTTTTCAAAAACTTCACCTTTTGTTTTCAAAAAATAAACAAATGTTTTTCTTGAACAGTCATCGATGAAAGTAAGAAAATAACAAGCACCACCAAATGACTTCTCTTGCATTGGACCACATAAATCTGTATGTATTAAGCCTAAAATCTCCTTAGACCTACTATGAGACACTTTTGGAAAAGGTAACTTTGTAAGTTTTCCTTTAATACAGGCTATACAAGATTGAAAACAAGTAGTATTATAATTCATACCAGTGACCATACCTTGTCTCATGACATTCATGCTCCTAGAGTTGAGGTGCCCCAGCCTGCGATGCCATAGTTCTTGTGACACCAAGCTGCTCTGCTCTCGCTCTGACACATCACAGTCTAGTAGTGATTTACCGCTGCTGTCAGACAACATGCATTGATGCTGCACGTCACCATCAGCTCTACTGCTATTCCCTATAGAATCTAATTGAAAAATACCATTCACATAACTAGCAGTAGCAATGGTTTCATGCCCATCCATTATTTTACAGATTTTAGAATTAAAATTGACTTTATAACCCTTTCTTGTCAATTCACTGACTGACAAAAGGTTAGTTGACAGTTGAGGAACCAAATAAACATTAGTTATTGTTCTAAAACCGCTGTCTAACTTAATTCTAACTTGACCTAATCCTTCAGTACACAACTGCTCACCATTTGCAATGTTCACAGAGAGTTCTTTAGTTGATTTTAATTCTGACATAACACTCTTGTTATTGCACATATGGTTGGTTGCACCAGAGTCTACATACCAGACATCCTTCTTGAGATTAACCGACAATGCTGACAATAACGCCTTCTTCTTATCCTTGACATTACTCACTGGAGTCGTAGAAGCAGCATTCTTAGGGCAATTCTTTGTTTTGTGTCCTGGTTTCTTACATCGATAACATTTAATTTTCTTGACAGTAGTCAAAGCCGATGCATTCTCTGTCTTGTCACCTCGTCTGTGAAACTCTTGTAATAATTTCGTTTTTACAGTTTCACTGACAAGCTTGTCACTGGAATTCTCCAACGCCATGATGAGCGGGTCGTAATCTGATGTCAGTCCGCTCAACATGATGACTGCTATGAAGTCATCGTCTAGTGGAGAACCTATGTCATGCAATTGTTGAGTAATTTCCATTATTTTTGTAATGTAAGTGTCCATATTACAAGCATTCTCTTCGAGCTTAGTTCCAAAAAGCAACCGCAATAATCCAAGGCGCCTGCACAGACCTTTGTCTTCGTACGCTTTTTGCAAATTAGTCCACGCCTCGTAACCTGATTTTGCGTTACGCACAAGCGAGAAAGCATTGGGATGCACAGAAAGACAAATTTTAGCTAGCGCGCGTTGATTTTTTCTTACATCTTTGCTTCCGTCGGTGGACTCGATACATTCGAGTAGGTCCTCGTGCATCAGGAGCATCTTCATGGAAAACTTCCAGTTATTATAGTTTTCCGCCCCCTTCAGCCTTTCTATTGGAATACCTGGGTAGTTTGAGGCTTCGCTGCTCATGATTTTCTTGAAATATTTCCACCAAAGAAAAAAACGACGAAAAAAAAAGTGACGATCGCTTTTTTTTGTTTTTTCTTCTTACATAAAATATTTTCACCTATGTTATGACTTGGTTTCCAGGTGTGGTGTATTAAAAGAATACATAATCAAATAAGTTAATAGAAGTTTTATTGCACGGACAACATGACAAGAAGATTATTCCAGAATGAAGTAAACGTTGACACATACGCAAGCTATAAACAATAATTATCATAGACAAGATTTCGTTCACAAAGTCCAACAATCAGTACCAGAGATTTGACTAATAGAAAAAAAAAACAATACGTAGAGGTATGTCGTACTGACTTTTTAATTCAACAACGAAGATTCGGGAAAATAATGGACGTATATTATTTTTTTTTAAACGTATTTTGAATTTGAATGGTTAGAAGTTAGAACAGGTGGACAAAAGTAAAGATAAAATAAACACGAATGATCTACCTTTAGCAGAAGTAAACACTATAGATGTCGGTAGACAGATGTGGAAGAAAAGAGAACAGTAATCTGCAACATACCATGTCACAACCCCAAGGGGGAAAGTAAGTGGGTCAACAGCAGAAGAATGACAATAATTTGAAGGACGGTTGATTAGAAATCCCAGCTGAACACAATTTACCGAGGGCGTTTCTCCCTCACTATTACTGAACTCTAGAAAATATCCTGTCAATACTTGTCTTATAGTCTTATCAAGTCTAAGCAAAAAAATATGAGTTGAATTGAATGGTAGATGTTTTTCATCATACAACCTTCTATTGAAAGGATCATTGATCCCAAGAGGCGGAAAAGTACCTTACTTGGGTCCATATCATATAACTTGTTACAAAGTTTTTTTCACGACCAATATATTCGTGCGTCAAGACTTTTCTAGTTACGAGTATGTTTTGATGTCGTCGTTGATTTGCGAATCAATAGGAAATATATGGACTGTATAAGTAGGTATGAGCATATCGGAAAAGTTTGGACCATAGATATACATAAGTAAGATGGAGTCTGGAGAGCATACTATAGTACCTACTCAAAGTTCTGACAAAATGAACGTAAGTAGTAAAGACTTATTCCATTACCAAATTATACGCAAGTGATCTCCTTGACCCTGCAGCGATGTTTGAAGAATATTATACAAAGGACATTGATAGCATTCCCATCGACAAAAAATACGAACTACTTCAAAAACGTTTTTACCCTATTTAACCCATTTCGAAGATGAATTAAAAAATATTTCCCTAATGCTCACTTTCGATACAAAAGGAAAAGAAGAAGGGGCAAAACGTCCCTACCCTTGTAACACTTTCTACTATATATCAAATGAAAGAGCGTTAAAAGTACATCATTTTATTGTATGACAGTAAATGTGTAAATAATGGGAGAAAAAAGTTATTCACCGATAAAGATAGAAAAAAATTTTTTTTTTTTTTTCATCGAACTTACTTGAGTGGGGTGTCTATTGATAGGTATTTTAAAATGATACTGAGGTTTCTAAAACCATTTTTTCTCAAAGTCAATTGTTTGAAAGATAGACACTTCCAAAGTGCTAAAAGGTGTCACCCAACCCCTCTAACTTTTAAAATAAGGGAGTGAAAAATCTAATAAAAATATATGCTCTAGATCGCAATAAAAACTTACAACTAAAATTAGTTTGAACGAGATATAGTTAGCAGTTTTTGAGATAGAGAACATTCAAAAAACCGAAAATATAACTTTGTCATTCATACAAACACTATGAAAAACAAACTTATCACAAAGTGTGTATATCTGTTGCCGCTTTAACAACAAATAATACAAATTAAAGGGCAGACCCTACGACGATGGTACGGATTTTTTTTTAAAACCCAGATTTTAGTCAGACTTGTACTGACTAAAAACCACCCATGTTCCTTCTTAGCCCTTTATGTCGAGGCCGCTCTATCTCTTTCGAACAACCCGCAGCCCCGACGGGCGTCGACCCTTGCGGGCCCCTTCCATATTGCTGACATCTCTCTGAGGCGCGCGTGGAACACGAACTCGACGTCGACACGCCTGTCGTCCTCCTAAGACGGACGGCGCGGCGGCGAGCTAGCCCATTACTCACCGACCTCAGGTCCGCGTCTATGGTTGTTGGAAGCCATCACGTGGCCCCCGACGCCCGGAGCGTCTCCCGCGGCGGCTGCGACGAGAGGTTCTCTTCCTCTCACGTTCTACCACCTCCTTCGCTAGTATCACTGCTTCGCAGAAGTAGGCGACGGCTTCCCATTCCCTCTCGCCCCGGACCATGGCTTGCACCAGAGCTTGGACGCGAGAGGTCACCGCCGCCAATCGCCGATCACGGCGGGGCTCCGCCCAAGCGGGGCAGACCTCCACGTTGTGCTCCACCGTATCCTCCGGCTGATCCTCGCAATAGTAGCATTCAGGTGTTTCCACCCGCCTGATTCGGTGCAGGTACCTCCCGAAACAACCGTATCCGCCGAAGAGGGCGCCCGTGGTGCCTCTTCAGCCACTCCTCAATGAGCGGACTTACCGCCGCTATCGTGGCGTGCCCTATGGTACGGAACCTTTCATGTACGAGTCCGACTAGGCAAAGTTTTAATCCAATTCATTTTTTTCCAATTATACACAACTCACAAGGTTACTGTGTAAATAATTGGGGAAAAAAGTTATTCACCGATAAAGAATTGAATTTATTCTTTATTTTTTTACTAGTTAACGACCCGCTCCGGCTACGCACGGGTGCAATGTGCTACATATAAACCTTCCTCTTGAATCACTGTCTATTGCTGAAAACTGCCCCAAGCTAACTACACTCTGTCTTAGGATTGAACAAAATATAAGTTTTTTTTTATATGTGCCACGATAAAATGCGGCCTCTCAGCAACACGGATCCGTCGATTCTGATTTCTTAGTCAGTCATTCTTGGACTTTAATTTAGACATACTTCTATGGTGTATACACCATAGAAGTATTCTTCTATGGTGTATACACCATAGAAATATTCCATTTCCTCAATTCAATTCTTCAATTATTCACACGGTTCAATAACCGTGTGAATAATTGAAAAAAAAATGAATTGGGTAAAAAAAACTTGCTAAGTGTGAGTCGGACTCGCACATGAAAGGTTCTGCATCATCGTAGTAGGGAAGTCCCCTTTAATTTGTATTATTTGTTGTTAAAGCGGCAACATAAATACATATTTTGTGATAAGTTTGTTTTTCATGGTGTTTGTATGAATGACAAAGTTATATTTGCGGTTTTTTAAATGAGCTATATCTCAAAAACTGCTGACTATATCTCGTTCAAACTAATTTCGGTTGTGAGTTTTCATTGCGATCTACAGCATATATTTTTATTAGATTTTTCACCTAGTTAGTTTAAAAGTTAGAGGGGGTGGGGGCACATTTTTGCACTTTGGAAGTGTCTATCTTTCAAACGATTGACTTTGAGAAGAAATGGTTTTAGTAACCTCAGTGTCATTTTAAAAGACCTATCAATAGACACCACACTCAAGCAGGTTCTACGAAAAAAAAAAAAAAATATTTTCTTTCTTTATCGGTGAATAACTTTTTTCCCCCATTATTCACACATTTACTGTCATACAATAAAATGATGTATTTTTAACGCTCTTTCATTTGATATATAGGAGAAAGTGTTACAAGGAAAGGGACGGGGTCTATACAAAAATACCCATTCTTCTTTCATGATCTTATACTCAACAGTGAGGGAGGCGTTGCGTTGTCTGTCAGCGAGTAAACAAGGCTGACGGGTCGTTACGTCATACCGATTTTCAGCACATTTCATCCATTCTAAGGCAAACATAAATTGCGAAACTTCCATGAGGGGTTTTACCTATAATTCTCAACCTGACTCACCTCGTTCTGTCACGTTTATCACTTAGGAAAGCACTTGAAGCGAGTGTTTGTTTCCATAATTATGTGGTTCTAGTTAGACCTATGTGTCACTGTGAGCTTGAGTGCAGTAGGTGCATTAATCCACTTCATGTTAAGTATGATGGTCTACAGTTCTACACTCAATCATTAAAGTATCTTTATCTTTTAGCAATGGATTAGTATATTTTTTTTTATTAGGAAGGCCGTTTTTGCCGTCCAATCAACACTTACATTGATGGTTCATAATAAGTGGCTTGACCTGCTTCTTGCTAAACCACTAACTTGGTAGATTTGACATAGGATCAATAGATTTGAGTTCCAAAATTCTATGAGAGCAACGCATGCAATCGAACATGTCGTTCTTTTCTCATGTTGAATACTAAAATGGATGAGTGTCTCGGGGACAATAAAGATTCAGTTGTGGAATGGATCCACACATTTGAAAGTATGGTACAGCATTTGAATAAGTAATTAATCCAGAAACTACGCTCTAAATAAAAGACGTAGATGTTGTGTAGAAGTTAGCCGATATGACAGCAGAAAAAGTCAAATTCCAATCAACTATTTACCGCTCCCATGATCTCTACTGCCTCCAAATAATCTGACAAGACAAGATGAATGATAGCAGTACTTCTGTAATAATTTATTCCATGTAATTGTCGTGAAGCGAGCGAGCACATTTCACTCGGCGATAACTTGCTCATGATTAGTGGGTCAGTATTACTTTCTACTTGCATGGACTGGTCTCGTTATCTGATACAATGTTATTGTATCGGCTTCTTATAAGAATAGCCGTGATAGTGCTGGCTTTATTTAGTTTTTGTGACTTCGTATGGTGATTTGGTGAAACAGTTTTGGTAACAATACAATTTCCTCTTTGATGTTGTATCGTTTTTTTTACGAATTCAAATACTTATTTGATGATTTGGCATGCATAACGTAAAATGTATCGAGTCTTTTAGAAAAAAAAGCATTGTAAGTATCGGTAAAAATATATGTCCTACATTGTAAGCAAATGTTTTTCTTTTTAAGGTACAGAAGACGTCTTACAATAAAGTAACGAATGTAAGTCTACAATGCGAAGTAGGTTTTTGTCAGTCATAGAATGTTATTTTTTTCGTCAAGATTGCAATTTCTACAAAAACGTAAAGCAGAACAAAATTAAATGCAAAATTTTGTTATGAGCAAGTAAACAATCTACAAAATAAACAGAAAATGACAATACTAGGGATCCCCCAACACATTCAATTTTTTTCGCAGAACCATCAATTTTTAACCCTCTTCAGCCGTTATTTTTCCACAGTTGCTACGAAATGAATACTTTACGTGTGTAATTAAGTTACCTTAGCAACTAGCAGTAATTCTATACGATTGTCACGCTAATACCCGGGAGCGGGCGAGCGAAGCCGGGCGTCGAGTTACGTGCACGGCCGGACGAAATAACTGGAGCTTGGTAATCGATCACCTTGCTGTATTATTTATGAAGCAAGTGAGGATTTTTTCGCTGTTTCACTGTAGAATAAACACATTTTAATTGAAAAACTGAGCTGTTAGAACAAGGCTTTAAGCCAATTGAATCAAATTCTATTTGTTTTGTGAGACTGGAAACTTTTATGTTGTTCTAGTATTTGTTTTAAAACAAAATAACTACATGACGATTTGAACCCGTTCCTAACTAATTGACCAGAGAAGACAAAATGTCGAGAGTTGGACTTTTCTAACTCTCGACATGAGACCTTTAACTAGCAGTGGGATAGAACTGTCTAAAACGATGACTTCAATTTAGAAAAATATACTTTTTGTGAATGTCAAAAAGGACAAAGGCATGACCCTATTAAATTAAGTAATGTTTGTACACCTTATCGAATTAAAATTCATTAGTATGTAAGATCAATGACACGTTATAAAAAAACCACATTCCTCAACAAAATCAACAAACCTACAAAAAAAAAATCCTCACCCACTTATTTATTACCCATCACAAACGCAGTTGCACGCAAGTGTACACATCAGAAGAGGGAACAAACGCCGGGTGCGTTCGAATATCGATTGCACACACTTCCGACAACTAGTCAGCGGGCACGGGGGGCACTCGGGGGGCTGGCCGAGTATCGGGTCCTGTTTGTTGGTTCAAGGCAGTGTTTGTGAGTTAGTGAGCTAATTGCCGAGTCTGTGTGATGAACTGCTTGCAGTGAGCATGAGAGGGTTAGTTCTAAGCGTGTAGTGGTATGATGAAGTACTTCGATCAATAATGAAGTAGGATGTTTTTTTGTTATATGACTGTTGTATTTATTTAATAGCAATATTTGTGTGTGTATTTGTATTCACATACATAAACATAACATCACGCCTGTAATCTCTGAACTTTTTGGCAGTAGTAGTAGTAGCAATAGTTAGGTGTATAGTAGTACACCCATCACAATTCGCCTGTTATGTTGAAGTCCCATCTCCCATGTAACAGGGAGCGAGCTTATTGCCAAAAACCGGGCAAAAATGCCGACTCCGTGGCTGCTACTTAGAAATTCCTGATGGAAAACCCAAAGTAAATTGGGATAAGGGCAGAAGAATGATGCGTATGGCCTCGCCGACGACAGCCGATCGAAGCCGGCCGAATCGATTAAAGTATTTTTTCACAAAACAAATAATCTGACACTATAATTAAAATCTTCATTCCTTACCTCCCATACCCAAACAATCTAAGTTATTCCAACAATTACCATAACACCTGTATTCCCCATATATTGGTACAGGTGTAACACCGATCTTAGGTAAGTGACCCGAGACCTCACGCTCTTTGTCACAATGTGCTACCGGAGTATTTAATAGAGGAGATAAGAGAAGATGATAAAAATACTGATAACAGTCTACAGAGGGTCGTAGTAGCGGAAACTTGTGTAACTGACGAATTTTGTGGGAGATACGGAGATAATGTACTTATGACACATTAGTAGCCATGATTCATTCAGTTTTGAATACATGTTATTACTCCGTATCGCAAGGTATTCCCGTTTGAGCACCGATTTTTACAGCACCTATCCTTAGAGCACCAAAACTATTGCTACTTTTTATAAAAGGGCGATTAATTTTGCCCTCAGGACAAAATTGAGGTCAAGAGTAGGCCCATTTAATAATACTTAAAAAGGATCAGGACGCCTAAAAAAGGTGCTTTAGCAGAATTTTACTGGTATGAAAACTTTTCATGATATTATTCGTAAAGTGGACTCGAATTGCCACTTTGTGACCATTTTAGGAATTGTAAGGTAAATCATTTACTTACCTACCGTGATGCATTTCCAAGTGTCTATACTAATAATTGCTAAAGTCACTTAAGTCTGCATGTCTGTTTAAGCCTTAACTGCTGAACAGCTTGGCATAAAATTCGGAACACAATTTAATTAATTATAACCAGGGTTATTTACTAAGAATACGACTATCACACAGGCGAAGTTGCAGACACAAGCTATAAGTAATGCACCTAGCTAACACAGTACTTAAGTAACAACATAATATTACAAACACGTTTTCAAGTATAGATCATATTATAGCAAAACACTCGACTCTGTAGTCTGTAGTTAGTAACAACAGCTTGAAGCCACGGTTGTTATGTAAATGAAAACAACGTTAGGTACCACACCACAATATCTAGGTAAGTATCTACAAAGAGGCATAAGTGCTAATACTATAATGATGAATAATGAAATACTATTATTGTTAAAATAGCAGAATCATGCATAATATTTTCACAATTGCCGCTTACAGATAGGTACTTCAAACGGCATTTTACCGAAACAACAACGCGAAAATATGCGAACGATTTTTGCAGTTTTAGATGCAACCAGCACTGTACACACGGCTACACATCAAGCTATACAAAACCAGTTAATCTTGGCCTCACTTTACTAGATCTTTTCGCACAATGAACGATCAGATTATACTGGTTTTGTATAGCTTGATGTGTAGCCGTGTGTACATAATTTCCATCCATAAAAGTACAGTGTATTTTATACCCCTAGATCTCTAAATTTTAATCTGACATTCAATGAAAGTTGTCGGCCCGATCATATCTGACTGCGAATTTAAATTAAACCCTGAAGAATTGAAAGTTTTATAGGTTTCGACCCCATTTCCAGCATCAGCCAGACCGTTTCTCAAGAAAAGGCGTTAACATGGATATTTTATCGCCAACGGAAGCCGGAGCGGATCTCTAGTGCTATAAAAAGTTGTGTTGTCAAGTGTAACATAAAGCATAACTTTTCACTCACGGAGTTTTACCCTACCCATTTAAAAACGTGTGCAATACTGAAGATTGGCAGTCCCCTTGTGCATGACTGAGTGCCTTCTTTAGTAAGAACCCCCCTATCATTTGGTGTAACAGCTGGGGCAGGGTGTGCAAAAATAAAAATACCGTAAATTGGGACTTGGGAAGGACTCCATAACTTAAAGAAAATGATCACTACGTACTCCATTGTAAATTATATAATAAAGACACCATCTGCAAACTTAAATATAGGCTTGTTAGGCGTAATTTTATGGGAACATGATTGAAATCATTTAATTGTTATCATTGATGCTGAAAAATTTGATTAGGTCATTCACCAACGCGATTCATGACGATTCATAAAACACCCCAGCACAAACAGATTACTTCGTCTTCTATATCTTGAACAACCTAGATTGCAACTTTAGGACCTCCAAAACAACTGAAATCTACAATCATCATCATCATAATTTCAGCCGAAAAACATCCACTACTGGGCATACGCCTCTCCCAAATGTCGCCACATTGCCCGTTCCCATGCGCCTCGCATCTAGTGGATCCCCGCAACCTTAACCAGGTCGTCGGTCCACTTAGTGGGAGGTCTTCCAACGTCTTCCCAATGCTGATTGCTGACTGAATAATTCTCATAAATTCTTCATGATCAACTGACCTGATTGCGCAAGACATTGACTGCACAATAATAATGGCGTAACCGCTGACAGTAGAATATGTAACATGTTACATGTCCGAGTATTTTGAGTGGCACAGCAGTTACAAAGGTCAACGCTGTTCTTTGACTGGTCAGGAGATCAAGATAGTTACAGGTTGGTTTGATTGTGAAAAGGCGACCTGATTGTGGCGGATTTAAGAGCTGCCGAATAGGAGAGCATCGGTGGCCCAGTGGTGGCGGCCCCGACTTACGAACAGTAGGTCGTGGGTTCGAACCCAGGCAGGCCCTTTACTTTGTGTAATTTATTTCATCACCGCTGCTCTCAAAACGGTGAAGGAAAACATCGTGAGGAAACCGGCATGTCTTAGAACCAAAAATTCGAAGACATGTGACATCTACCAATCCGCACTGGGCCCGCGTGGTAGATTATAGCCCATTCCCTCTCAAAGAGAGGAGGCCTGTGTCCCAGCAGTGGGAACATTAATAGGCTGTTGATGATGAATAGGAGAACAAGTTCAGTCATTGTGAAAAGGGATTCTAACGGATTGAGAAGAAAGAAGAAAATGATGTCATTGAATCTTTACGAATCTTTTAATCAGCCTGAAAATCAGCCAAACAGTCTTGCCAAAGGGTATCGTATAGCCCATTACTAACTGTGTTGTGCGGTGGTCAGATAGGCAGGCCATGTAAAATACTGGTATTCAGCTGCATCTGATCAGACTGGAAGACGACCCGACGAGGGCAAAAGGCGAGGTGATGATGATTACATGTATTGTTAATAGGTGTAATGCACTACAAAACTTGATAGTTTATCAAAGATTACAAGTACCTACGTTTGGCAGACAGATTGGTAATCGAATGCTTGAAGTCACCAGTCGTCTTTCGCCATCTATTATCGGAATTTTCTGAATTTTTCTGCATATTTCACTTATTATATTAGCGTATTATCAACTAAACAGTTTATCAGATACTAATATGATACAATACAGGTATCTAAATGTATCAATGCCTAGTATATTATCCTACTAACCTTGTAATCATATCATATGGAAACCGATAAATGGTAGTTATCGCGATTAAATTTGCATTTTTGTGATTAAATTATTATGTAAATATTACGTACGTAGGTCTTCTTGATTAAAGTAAAGGAGAAGCTTCAGTAATACATCGAACCATAATGACATGCATTTTGGCTATAAATGTGTCAATTCATAATGGAAGGATAAATTATGTCTAGACAATCCTGGGAAGTACCGAAGTACCTATGAGGTTTTAAAAGTTAATCTTTTGAAGGTATGTACCTAGGTGTTTGGTTAGTGTTTCTACAACTAAGATCTCCGTTTGGTTTTTGTCTTACTTTAGCTAGCAGCATTTGGAGCTTATCTGGCAGTCACGCTTGCTATCAACGCGAGGAAAATGTAAGTTTGCTATGGTATGAATTATAATTATTATTATCTTCGCAGTGTGGTCGATTGTAACTGGATGAATCGAGAATCGAGTTGATTGGCGTGCGATTAAGAAGACCTATGTCTAGCAGTGAACTGATGTAGGCTGATGATGATGAACCAAATTATCTAGATCATACGAGATACTAAAATATAGAGAGCATTTTCCTCAATGTTTTAACAGGAATTAGCACCTAACTCTCTAATTAATTTATAAACACTACGTTAACCTAAATTACCATTAAAATAACTCAGGCTAACACCCGAATTCAACACCTCCAGTTTAATTTTAGTAGTGAACCTGTGACCTTTTAGTTTACACGTTTAGGGACACGCGGCTTTAAGGGTGCGTAGGTGGTAACTAAACCCTTTATTGGGGTCTTATTTAACCTTGGTTCAAGAGCCTTTGATCTGAAAACTATCAGCTTATTAAATAAAATAACAGAAGATCACGCCTGAACAGGAGCTCGTGGCTTAATAAGAACTGCCACTCGGGTCGATCTTGAGGTAAAGCTGTGCTTGCCTAGGTCGGTCTGTGGATGGGTGACCGCCCGTCATACCGAGTTTCCTCCGTGCCTCGGAAAGCACGTTAAGCTGTTGGTCCCGGCTGCCATATATAGATCTTTGGCAGTCGTTACAGGTAGTCAGTGACTTGAAATTCTGACACCCAGTCTTACCAAAAAGAATATCGTATTACCTAGTATTAACTGGGTTGTGGAGGTCAGATAGGCAGTCGCTCCATATAAAATAGCTGCATCCGGTTAGACTGGAAGCCGACTCCAACATAGTTGGGAAAAGGCTAGGCAGATGATGAACAGAAGATCACGCCTGTAGCCACCGAAGGATTGGGCAGAGGTGTACCTTATAGTACACCCACATTTTGCCTGTACCTAATGTTTAAGTTCCATGTAATAGAGGACGAGCCGAATGTCACAAATCCAGACTCTGTGGCTACTACTGAGAAATTTCTGATGCAAAACCCGATAACACTTTGCCAGACCCGAGAATGGAACCCAGGACCGCAAGCTCAACAGTCGCGCTTGCGACCACCAGACCTATGGGGCAGTTAAATATTTGTACCGATAAAGAATAAAATGAATAAAGGGTTTGTAAAAGGTTAACGGCAACTTAATTATATTGTTTCACTTCCATTTTATGGGACCCCAGACTCCCCAGAGGCGTTCTAAAAGTACAGTATGGGGTCAAAAGAAAGGCTATGTTTGCCAATACATTTTATTATTAACTGAAGGCCTTCACAAGGGCTTGTAACGAAGTTGATTAGATACGTTTTCAGCATTTTATGAGAGTGAAATGGGTACTAAGTGGAACAGGGGCTGGCACTTTTCTTTACCTACAGGAAAAATCAGCTAAATAAAGAGGATTAGGGCCAGGCTAACACACAGAATATGTGCTTTAGATATATACTCTCAATATCTTACACAGCCATGTCAGATAGAAATTTCAAAATAACAGCTAACTAAATGCGAATGAAGGTCAATGTTCAAGATGAAGCTGCTGCTTGCTGAGGTTAATCAGCGGATGGGAGGCTATCATTAGTCGGTCCCGGTCCCGGCAGGTCATTTGTAGATCGGTCTTTGACAGCCATTAGAGTGGACAGATCGATTCATGCTACAGTTTTTACAATCACAAAAAATTATACAACTTTTTAATCAACATAAAACGTGTTTTATGGTCCAAAACGAGTTGCCAATATATCACTAAAATAATTGGATTCCAATATATAATAGTAAAAACGTTACATCAACCCAATTAATACCTAATACTAAAATCAGTAGATATTCATTTCATAAATGTTTTGTAACTGGTAACACTTACAACATTTGTGTGAGAAAATACATATAAACTGCCTGGAGGCTAGTAATTTATCAATGTAATTAGATAAGTGCATTCATGATGAAAGGAAAATCTACGCACAAACCTCCTTTTTATACTATGCACAAACGGTAACCACGTATTCAGTATCAGATTATCAGTTTACCATTTTGAAATTCACACACATAGAAAATTTTCATCGGCCATTAAAAAAAAAACAGCTGTTCCATGCATTTTGGTCGTGTTTGCTTTTGTAGGATACTGCTGTTTTTTTTAGGGCTGGGAAATTTCTATGTGCGGGTTCGTTCGGTATGATATTATAAAATGATAACTTGGTAACTCTTTGTGCGTCGCTGTCCTTTCCACCCTGTATAAAGCGTGCATTATTACTTAAAGTTAAATGTGTTATCCAGTAGAGACTATGGATTCGTGATTATGACTATCAGTCAAAAAATGTACATTCAGTTGAACACCTTAGTGTGCATTACTTCCGTTGTAATAAAAATGTTCTAAAGTTTATTTTATTAATGGTTTTTAACACGCTGCTGTAGCAATCAATTTCCTACAATGTATAGTGTGGTATCGTTACCACCTGTGCGATAAGGAAGACACGTGGAACTGAGGTTTCTTAGTTTACCACCTATTAGAGTGTATAGTTTATACTTATAATCCTTCACATTTGTTGAAAAACTTGCAGGTTATGGCGACATGCAGGAGTCTGTGCTGGAGTGTTGTTTCTTTCAAATTATTAGCAAAGCTAAAGAATATTACATAAACGAAGTTCTTCATTAAATGTAAACTTTAACTCATACTATTTTGAACGAGTTTTCAGTTTCAGAAAAAATGTCGCCCTGTTACTGCACCAAAAAGGCTGTGTACGAAATTATGCTGAAACGAAAGAAG
Source organism: Diarsia dahlii (assembly GCA_949775195.1). NCBI lineage: Eukaryota > Metazoa > Arthropoda > Insecta > Lepidoptera > Noctuidae > Diarsia > Diarsia dahlii. Next base: position 18,898,523 of record OX459199.1, read on the forward strand.
GATCGAACTTAGTGAGTAGCCATTTGCAATTCGAGAGGCTATAATGAATGGATTATGAAATGAGAGCATTGCGCAGAGAGATAGTTAGAAAAACCTTATAATAGGGTATTTCACCAAAAAAATCTAATTAGTCCGTCAGATAGATTTCCAAAAAATAATGAACACGTATTTTTTCTTTTTTCACGTAAACAAAAGATGAAGACGATATAGTGCTTCGAAAACTCGTGTAAAGTTGTGTGACGTCACAAGGTTAGTACTTTTTTACTCAAAGAGTGACGTCAAAACCCCCCACTCATGATCTTTATAACACGTTTTATTGTCGATTTTTTTTTTAATTTGATAAAACAAAAAACACGTGTCCAATATTTTTAGATAATCTAACAGACGGACTAATTAGATTTTTTTGGTGAAATACCCTATTATCATTCTTTAGGTCCCTGAGTGTGTACCGACTCTCCGATCGAATGCGCAACACCTTAATACGATCTAAAACAGGCATCGCCAATGTTGGCGATGGTGAGAGAGAGATGATGATGCGAGACTGGGTGGGTCACATTTCTAGAATGGAGTCCGACAGAAGTGTAAGATAGTTACACATTGAGTGCCTGAAGACGACCTTCGTAACCGAAGTAGGCCCAAGGAACGCTGGCGTGACGATCTAGACTCAATCTTAACAGACTGGTTGGAGAAAACAAAATGATAAGGAAACCCATGGAAGAGGCATTTTCCCAGCAGTGGGACAGAGTGGGCTGATAAAAAAGACACCAGCTTCTGACTGGCCTGTTGGTCTAGTGGTTAGTGACCCTAACTGCTATGCCGGAGGTCGTGGGTTCGATTCCCACCCAGGACAAATGTTTGTGTGATGAGCACGATCATTTGTTCTGTGTCTGGGTGTAATTTATCTATAATATGTATGTATTTAGAAATATATAAGTATGTTTATCAGTTGTCTAGTACCCATAACACAAGCTCTGCTTAGCTTGGGACTAGATGGCGTTGTGTGATAGTTGTGGAATATTATATTATTATTATTATTATTTGTATAAACCAAAGACCTCGTTGCAGAATGAGGAAATTATTCCAAGAATCACAATAATGATGGCAAGTAAATGATGTACGCTTACGAGGTAATGATGGGTTAATTATTAGCCTAGTGAAGTCATTTAGGCTAAAACTTAGACGATTAAAGATTTATAAGGGCAGGGTCTTTAAACCGTTTCCTGGGCCATTTTATATGGGAACCAATCGGATTACTCAGCGTTGACAAGATGAATACAGCTGGCTATGTATGGGATAACTTGTTATTCCAATTATTACTGCTTATACTGGATTTCCTTCCTCTAAGAAATCATTCATCATCATTTCAGCCATAAGACGTCCACTGCTGGACATAGGCCTCCCCCAGGCATTTTTTGGGGGGGTTTGCCATAATCGCCACGCTTGGCAGGCGGGTTGGCGATCGCAGTATGGTTGTTACAAAGACACAGAGAACGCTGCTGCCCATTCTCTGGTACATCCCTTAGTCGCCTCTTACGACACCCACGGGAAGATATGGGATGGTGCTATTCTTTACGTCCGACACCACACGGAACAAAACCTCTAAGAAATACCAATGGTTATTCGTTAAATCGGTAGTTATTAGCCACCCTGTTATTTAGAGACATGATGGCTATGTTGAAGGGTTTACTTTAAACAACCGTTTTGTTTTAGCTTTTGTTGTCCTGCAATTTGGTTAACGTCAATAAATATTGTGTTCTAGTTCGAGTTTCAGTATGAATGTGGAGTAGAGGTAGACCAAAAAAACGACGAATGGACTGTGTGAAACTCAAACTCAAAGCATTTATTTCAATTAAGCCATTACAGGCACTTTTGAATGTCAGAAGAACATTTCACAAAAAAAACGAAACTACGAGTGCAATACGTCATTTCGAAAGCCACCACGCCGAAACACACGCCACCGAATGCCCGCAACAACGAACACTGCGAGCACGAAAGCACGAAGCGTGCACGAGCAGTGAAGGATGATTTATAGCAAGAAAGGACGTGCAGGATGAGATGAAAAGTAATAGGGAAGTATGGAAAAAGAAGACATGCTGCGCCAACCCCAAATGGTTTATGGGCAAGAGAATACTGATGTTAAAAATACACAAAGAATTTCAGTAACATAGATTTTTAACCGACTTCTAAAAAAAGAAGGAGGTTCTCAATTCGGATATTTATATATATATTTTTTTTATGTTTGTTCGGGAATAACTACGGAGTTATGCCCGAACAAACATAAAAAAAAAACTTGCTAACCGATTTGATAAAAAAAATTTTTGTTGGAAAGGGTATACTTCCGAAATGGTCCCATAATTGTTTTATCGAAATTGGACAAGCGGTTTTTGAAAAATCGACAAAACTCAAAAAAAAAACTACATTGTCCACATTATGACCCATGAACATGTGAACCACTAAAAAGTGCAAAATAAAAACTTTTTAACAAAAAAAAAAACCGGGGTTGCCGAGTTCAAATAGGCACTATAGGCTGGCGCTAAACGTACAATATAGTTATTCAGCTACATCCGGTTAGACAAGAAGCTGAGCCCAAGATAGCTGTAAAACACTATTATGATGATGATGTCAACGAGGAAAAGTATCTTCGACATAAAAATCACGATACTTAGTGCGTGTTAGGTCCCGGATATGGTTACCTAGGAAGGTAAGTATTTAGGTAAATTGCAGGTCTAGAGTGTGGGATACTTGACGCAATCTGTTTCGCGCTGTTTACGCTGAAGAAGTAGGATAACTAGGTAAAGAGATAACGAGGTGGGTAGGTAGGTGAAGTAGATTATGTTTAATGTTACACTGAGGTCTGTTCTCGGAAACATGCTGCAAGGGTTTATGGGATTTTTTTAAACTTTATTGAGAATTTAAGACGATTTTTGAATGTATGGTCACTTGTGAAGTTTTTTTAAGTACTAATATTTATAAAGCGTATTGGCACATATTCATCTAAGTGTACCTAACTTTATCAATAATGTGGGGGGTACCTAGGTTAACGTTGTGTTTGTTGGTGCAAAAAAACAATATATATAACAGACTACAAAAAGGGGCCTCGATGGAATAGGAATTTCTATGACCTCGTATCTAATAGGAATTTCTTTACCGTGGATATAAGTGCTTATCTGTGGGGTTTTAGGTTTAATGATATATTGTAACTTAAGGGAGGGTAGTTGTTACTGTTACATTTTCATGAGAATGCTGCTTTCAACCCACTAAACGTTGTAAAAGTCATGAATGACATGGATACAACAATCTTAATCACAAAAATATCCTAATTGTGCTAACCTGTTGTTCCTACTTAACAATATTCACAGTTCATTATTAAGGCCATTCGTGTTCGCGAGCCACGTAAACTATTGCACATTATTTTCAAACAACGTTCGTGGAAACTCGCTTTGTATCAAACGCTGTGTTCCGTTCACCAAAGAAAGGTACACGACGATAAGAATATACGGCATTTACTGCCAATCAACCAGTACCGGCGATGTTCCGATTATCTACGGTACTTACAAAAATGTGGACAGGTACCAGCGCATTTCAACGGTCCTACCCACCAAACGGGACATTAAATAGGCTGCTACTGATTGTACGTAGCAACTACCAAACAACCACAAACTCAATGATCTCTGATCTTAAGACTTACCACAAAAACTTTGATAAAGAAAAATCCAAGTATTCGAATGCACAGAAAAAATATATAACTCGTTTTACACACACATTGACATAAATATCGATAAGCACTTGAAATCCACAATAATATTGAGCACAAACACAATTCGTAACTTGTTTTTAATCACTAAATAATTTTCGTTTCGATGTTACGCGGGAACCGTGATAAAGCGCGGTACGCACGTCCGTCGCTGCGCGGTTATCACTCACGACTAGTGAACGAATGGGAACGGAAGAACGGAATGTCGCGGTGACCGAATGGTGCGCGAATACGAGGGCACGCGTTCATTCCAAAGTTGTCTAGCGCACCTATGATTCAATGAAGCAGAATGGATACTATTTAATTACTACTAATATTTTTGATGCGATTGTTATGATAGCATTTTATTGGGCCGTATACATCTACGTCAAGATTAATTGACACAATTTGCAGTTGCAATCTTATCATAAAATATTCATAATAATTTATTAATAGTGATTCCATCATCTTGCAACGTAAAATTATATCACCTTGGTGTTTAATCCCAGCTGTTTATCATTAAGTTACGCCATATCTTTACAAGCTTGATAAAAAACTAGTAAGTACTATGTGTAGGTACAATTCCTTCCCACTTAAACTTTCATTCAAATCGTGAAGGAGGAACATTACGAGGAAATCCACGTAGTAATGAGGCCTGTAAAGGCTGTAAACGTTCGTAATGCCTTTGAGAATGGCAGAGAGGGGAACCTCAACTCACATCGCTAATAAACTATGCGGATGTATGGGGGATAGATCCTATACAAGGGAGATGCTGGATAAATAGGTCGATTTGTGTTATTTAGTCCCACGATTCTTATTTTTATACCGGAATGTAACCCCTTGATCTGAATGATTATTTTGTACAAAATCATTAACACTAAAACCGATAAGTATATTATTTACCAATGGGCCATGTTTACTATTCATTTTATCCAGTTTATATCCTTTTATTAGTGTTAATGATATCGTTAGTAACCATGTCTGTTTAAAAATTTACTCATATTGATGAATCTTTTCCTGAAAACTCAACTGATATATCTCTGTAATTTAAGTGGGACAATCAAAACCTCTCTAATATGACATTTGGCTGTACCTTTACCGACTCCCAGAAGACTAAGTAGGTAGATCTATAGTCTTAGTGAGACTAAAACTGGCACTATTATAAAACTGAAAACTGTGTCCAATAATACTTCGAGCTAAGACACCAGACCAAATCAATTGAATCCATTTCTCTAAGACAAACCACCAAGGAAACAACACGAACTAGTTCCCCGTTACGGCTATTTATGTCAAATTCATAAACACTAAAGCTTTTGTTCTTACCAACCCACTTTCGTTCATGTTTGTAGAAATAATTGACATTGCCGCGAGAAAGGCGAGCGTTAATAACAAAATTTAATTATTATCACTTGAAAGTGAGGCAATAAGGTTGGGAATGGCTCGGCATTTACTTTTTCACATGGTGTAGTACCGTAGTGTGGGGTCTCATGTCCGGTTGGTTATCTGACTACCCGTTTCCTTTGCTCATTGACGCATGTACTTTCTTATGGAGTTTTAAATAAATAGTTATGCTCTACGTTTGGTGCATTGAATTGTCAGCCTAATATACAGGGTGAAAAGGACACCGATGTGAAAGAAGTTACCACGTAATCAGTACATCATTCTGAGCAGCTGACATATAATGTTTTCACGTGTTCTGATCAAAAGACCCTTTTCAAAAGCAGTATCCGAAAACCAACACAAATAAAAATCTGATTCAAAAGAGGAAATCTGTTTTCGTGTTGCTATAAAGGTCAGAGCCAGAGCTCACGTTATTCGTAACGATGAAACTTCGGAGAAAAGCCCGTCTTAATAATACGGGCCCTTCAAAAATCGAGCCCGTTCAGAACGTGTAAGCACTTTATTTTTGGAACACACGGTAACAGTTACTGGGGAAAGGGGAACATTTTATACGAAGAAAGCATTTAAAATTGTTCGGAAAGCCTTAAAAGTTGAACGTGATTCTGAAATCTCGCTCGAAGTTACGAGCGTTTTTATTGCGAAAGTGTTCAATCACAATTATGCGTAAGGCATGTAAATATGTTTCACGGATATAAATCTTGATCTATAGAAGCATTGGAAAGCTGTGAAACGATTGGAACTAACGTACGCATGAATAATGTATGCAAAATCGCATTAGATCTCGCATGGGATATGTTTTTACATTGTTTGTGCTGGGTTCCTTGTTAAATGAAGCGCTTGTACCGGATTTGATATATCTAGAAGATACAATATTGGTAAATTGAGTTCAAAAGAACGCTTTTGAACGTCATCAGACTTAGTGTTCGTTCTAAGAACGATTCTTATTTCGATTTTAGTTTGACAAAAGATAACGTTCAGTCGCCAGCGCATCAAGTTACACGTTGTGGAATGCAAATAAAGTTTGAGTATTGTGTACCTACCGTAAATAGTAAATTTTCTCCATATGATTTTAAACCATAAAGCCTGGACAGTGAACCTGTTAAAAAATGAAGTTAGATCAAAATTAAATTAGAAAATACATTTTTTGAAGTTATTGAAAATACATTTTTGATAAAACGCTGTCATTGATTTTCGCTAAATTCATATTCCGATTAGATTTTAAACGTTGATGGGAATTGGAAATCATAAAGGGAACGAAGGGAGAAAACAATTCGTTCATTCAATTTACGAAACACCAATAGTCAACAGTGAACAGGCCTACACCTAACAGAATTTGGAGCATAATTTCCTGCAATAAAGATAGCAGACTTGCGGCGAGAGTACGGTAAAGTGACTGCGTAAAATAAGAAAAAAAAAACCGCAAGCGAAGCCGCGGCAAAAAGTTGCGGGAACTAAGAATCGAACGACATAATTGCATCGATTTATTGCGTTGAACCTAGTTTGCTCGTGAGAATGTATTTTTCTATTTAAATGATTAGTTAAGTAACGATCTACATTTTGTCGTGTATTTGCAATCATGAGTTGTTAGCTGCGAAGGTATTTCACGTACAAGATTTCCGTTCGTTAAAATACCTTGATGTTTGCACTTTCGTTTGAGGAAAACCGTGAGACTACGCGTCGATAATAAATTCTACACGCGTGTGTCGAAGAATATTGGCCAACTTTTTCATATCAAATAATATGATGCCGGTGCCCCAAATAGAAGAGGATATAGATATAAAAATACCTTGTGGTATAAAACAGGTCACATGAAATTCTCTACATCGGTTACCAAATGTGATGATCGATCATGTTTTAGAAGATCAAAAGCGTTTTTTCAACACACTTGCTCGTAAAGTGAGCCTTATTACATCGTTCTTAGGGCCATAAACCAAACTATAACTCACACGTGCATAATAATATTATACACTAGTGCATAATAGAATTATCACTACAAAGTTAAGTTAGTACCATATTGCAAATTATAAGCGAGTAGACAGAGCATTTTCAATTTAACCGGGTAATACCGTTTTTTTTTTTAATTTAATTTTATTGGTTGAGTTGCTAAAAAGTTTCGATACAAAAAAGATCGTGTTCAATAGTAAAAATAAATTAATGTACCTAGTGCTTGCTCATTTCATGCAACTTTGAATTTAAATAGATAAATTTAACTTGTACGTTTTTAATAAATGAAACTTTCACTCAAATAATATAACTTTTGTAATATTATAAATATAACTTTTTTTTTTAATAAATTAACCTCATTCTTTTAGTCTACGGTCGATCGTCATTGTCCATTTTATTTGAATTTCATGGTGGCACCACTGGTCAAGAAATATGCATCGCTACGTCAAACTTAGTACATTTATTTTAGTTCCGTGTTTTATTTATTTATTTAAACTTCATGTACAAGAGTGGTACATAGGCGGCCTGCACAGATAAGTTGGTCGAACTGTAGATGCGGGCGCATAGGAAAACCGATATTTTTTTCCCGCTATTGTGAAAAAAAATTCAGAACTCGCTCTAACTGTTGAAGATGACTTTTTAGTATTATTTTCTTCACAAGTGTGTTGAAAAACGTCGTATGATACACGTGTGTATTGATGATTACCGTCCTCGGCTATCTTAAGACCCTCACCTGACGGCTCGGGTCTCAATGGCGCCTCGGCGGTAATCACCAACATTGCACACTTGTACCATAATGTACTATAATCTAATTGATTGTACGATATTATTATGCTAGAGCCCAGAGTAAAAGACACTACGTCCTCAAGCTTTCAGCTCAGCAGGTGGATGATGATGGAGGTGGCAACTTTGAACCAGAGTCGATAGACACGGATTGTTCGTTGAATGAGGGATCGATTGTACGGCTATTGTGGCTACGCTAAATACAGCATCAGTGGCGATTTGCACGTCCCCAAAGAGAACAGGGACACTCCCACACTTAAGACATGGTTAGGCCAGGAGCACCGCATTCTGGTTTTCATTCTTACTAAGCCTATATACAGTACGTAATGTTTACAATACTGAGACATTAGCGCCCTTTGGCTGCAAGAATAAATTAACAGTTGCGTATAGCAGTACAATCTGAATCTGAAAGCAATACGCAACGTTGTGTAGGATTCGAATGTGGGGATAGTGCAATATGCAGTCGTAACATGAGAACAATAGATTTCCCTCGATTCACTTGTACTACTAAGAAGTGGCGTGAACTAGTTCTACAGCTTATTAAATATGTGCTTCGCCTTATACGTCTACCAGAAACTTGGTAAGTCTGGTTTCAAAAGACCTGGAGAGGATTGGAAAGAAATAATAATTAAAATATTTCTGAAAAATAACACAAAACTAAGTACAACAACTTCAAAAGCATAAACTAGCACAGTCAACAATGTCCGTCTCCAGGTACAGAATAAAATGATAATCCATGCAAAAAGTGCTGAAAGACTAACACGATCAATTCTGTTGAAAGCTGTTCGATAAGATGGCCCGTGAAATTTTAAATTTTCTTATTGCTTGCAATTTGCAGGTCGGTATTAGGGTGTATGTAACTATAAAAGCCTAGTAATTAACTTTATATTCTTCTTCAACAATACCACTATTGTTATTGGATTAGTAAACTAATCAATTTTCTTATTTAAGTCTATTTTAGTTAGTAATTTTCAGAGGGTAAGCCTGATTTGAAATAATTTCAACTTTGTTAATCTTACTTCGAATTACTTATACGTGAATCAAGTTTATTTCAAAATGTGTTGAGGGTGAGAATTAACGGTTTGTGTTTGTTGTGACTGGGTTTAAATTGGATCAAAATTTTAAAGTCATGCAGTGCCTCCCAAAGAGCCAGGCAGAGGTGACAAGTAGAAACATTATTATTTCAGAAAGATGGGCCAGTGATGCAGTCCTTTTGCGTTTATTGTGAAAGGCTTAGCATCTAGAATTTCTCAGTATCAGCCACGGAGGCTGGACTTTTGCCCGGTTGATGGCAATAGGCTTGCCCTCTGTTCCATGGGACTTCAGCATAGGTACTGGCGAAATGACGGTGTATTATTAGGTACACACTTCGGGCAAAGCATTTATACTGTGCTTCGGGGATTACAGGCTTGATGTTATGTTTATGCAAGAACTATTTACTTCCGCAATAAAATAAATCAGGTTAAGAAAGAATGCGATTAACTACGATAATTTTTGATAAAACGTGAATAATAACAGATATTATTGCAAATATAGGTACGTGAATTCGTGGCACTATTGATTGTAAATAATTGTTAATCCTTGATTAATATTAACTGGGTAAGTATATCACTTTACGTAGGATGATGATAAGCAACTTTATCTAAATATTCACAACTGCCTCGATGGTGGAGTGGTCGCAAGCGCGTCTGCTGAGCAAGGGTCCTGTGTTCGGTTCGGGTCGGGAAAAGTGTTGTTGGGTTTTTGCATCACGAGTATCTTAGTAGCAGCCGAGGAGACTGGATTTTTGTTTGGTTAATGGCAATAGGCTGGGGCTTAACTATAACTGGTGTAATGTGGTCGTAGTATTAGTTATGGCTCTGCCTAACTTTTTAAGGATTTCAGGCATAATATCAGGGGGTATTAGTATACTCCATTATATAGTCTGGCGTAATTTTATAACCATAAAAAAATCAATAAAGAACGATACCTACAGTAGCAAGTACGAACAGAAACCAAAAAAACAACATTCACCCTCAATATTCCATCTAAGGAGCGACCATGCAGCGATACCAAATAAACGACATCGCGAATGAATGACTGAACGAATGAATGGTTCTATTTAGGTGCGATCATTGACAGCGAAATATTTGCCGCCCGTGTGTAGAATACTTTATAACTGTGCGAACTAGTGATGTACGATACGATCCGATACTGTAGTATCGATACAACAGGTAGTGAGACTTCGATGTTTTGGATCGATACAAATGTACTGCTATTGAACTATCTATCGAATAAGACATAGTGGGCAGGAAAATGATGATGTTCATGATGACAAATATACCAGAAATAATGCCCTTTTTTTTTTTTTTTTGGTGGGTGGAAAATCATCGAATAACCCCCCCCGCTCTTGGGCAGAGCGAAGGGGAGTGTCAGACTTCTACTGACTAAAAACCAAACCCATGTTCCTTCTTCTTCGCCCTTGTGTCGGAGCCGCGGTAACCTTTCGATATCCACAGCCCCGACGGGGGAAATAATGCCCTCATTTCCTAAATGAACATTATCCTAAATGACAATTCTTATTGTAATTATTACATTAGTCAACTCAGAAGAGTACGAATAGAGGACTCAAAAGTATTACAAAACAATTCCTAGAATTTTCAATAGACTCTTTGAGGGATAAATGAGTATGATACTTTAGTAATTTTTATTATCAATCCAAAGTATCGACAGTCTATACAGATGCAAGTAGTGCATCCCTACCATGAACGCTACACGTACTCGACATACTTCGTACAAAGTACCTACCTAATGTGTACATGCCTTTACTTTGATTAGAGTATATTATGTGACCTTAGAGGTTACGTGTATGGAAAACAGTTAGGGAAAGTAATTTTTCGTATACAGGTTGGCGATTACTTGTTATAATTTGTATAATTATAACAGTATATATTATGGAAGTGTAGCTTTACGGCTACTAGACAAATAATAACTGCATGCATAGTATTTCAATTATTCTACGGGTGGCTGAAAGCAACTGGGTAGCGAAGACACAAAATCAAAAGACATTTATTTAAATTAATTTGACAAACAGCACTTTTTAAACGCCAAAGTTTACAAGAAAAAAAAAAGTTTACAAGAGAGACCCTATAGCGCCCACCTTTCGACACTTCCTAAAACCGCCCGAAAGTGGAATGATTTGCAAGAGACCTCGCTCAGTATTGGATGGTGGCCCAAGGTTGCAGAAGAAGAGGAGTATACAGACAGTCTATGAATGATTTGGGTGACTAACGACATTGCATTGCATGGAAACCAATATCTAGTTTTAAACGCTAGCTTTACCCGTTTATTACAGTAAAAGCCCATGGGTGGGGTTATGCATTTATGGTTTACTAAAATTTCAATAAGTTTGGTAGGTTAACTAAAAAGTGACAGTTTTGCAATTCTAACTGCTGGATTTACAATTAAAAATATGTCACCGTTCTCATAACTGCTGTCCACTAACTAACTACTAACATGTCGAAGTACTGTAATTGGAACTGTGGCAAAACTAGCTCGAATAGTTCCGGTGTTATGCGCCTACCACACGCTCACACTTCCCCACAGTCTTGCCTGCGCGATTACACGATGCACACAGTACATCGCGCGTGTGGCTTGTAATGGTAATACAGTTTTACCAACCATACGCGCGATGTACTGTGAAGTGTGAACGAAAAGTGTGGTGAAGCTTGAGCGTGTAGTAGGCCCATTAGTTTTCAAACGCGCTAACTGACACAATCCGATACAATAGAGTATTTCTGTGGAAAATTCAATCGAAGTACCTAAAGTACTGTGAATCAGAATCTGATTATAATCAGATTCTGATTCACAGTACTTTAGGTACTAACCCTGCATCATCCCACTGTTGGGCACCTCTCCATGACTTCCAGTTGTTTCGATTTAAGGCCATGGTCATCCACTGGTCGCTAGTCTTGTCCAGATCGTCCCGCCTTCTTCTACGAGGTCTTCCGCTACGCCTGGCTGTGTCAGGGTCCAGAAAGAGGATTTTTTGCTCATTGTGCATGCGGGAGACGTGCCCAGTTCAGGCTCAAATCAGCTTGTTACAAAAATGTGTACGTACGCGGTAAACACGTGGTAAATATCTTGTTACAAGTGTTAATTAATTAATGCTGCTTATTTATATATTGCTCTAACAAGTAGCTGCTTGCCATGAATAAAACCCACAAAAGGTTGTTCTTAATTCAGACATAAAATATAGCACCTGTTCAAAGATGAATTCTTTCTGTCATAAATAAATTGCAACAACTAGGAACTATTACAACTACATCTAAGCTAGATAAAGCCTTCCAGCCGTCCAGCCGGATAAAGTTTTATCAGGATGGTACTCACCGGGATTTTATTTAACGTTTTTAAAGGGGAGGGAATCTAACCTCTTCAGATACTAATAAAAAAGAAGATAAACTCGTCCCTTTTCAGGACAATAACCAGACCGTTCTACGAAGCACTACGAAGTTAAGCTGCGCTCGTCAAGGTCAGCTTAGGGGTGGGATTTATTCGTCACACATCAAACCCCTATTTACTAATCCATGCCTCGGAGATTTACGTACATTCCCATATTGTTTTGTACAGCAATCGTTTCCGGTAGTTAGTGTATAGAAATCGGGGTTTAGGACATCGATAATACTTAGAAACTAGGTAACTAAGGTCAGGTGGCCACTGCGCTCTATGCAAAACTGATATTCCCTATCAATTCAGTCCGAAAGCGGATCCTAGCACAGTTTCACAAAGACAGTCACACAACGAACAATAACACTTACTTCTGTGTCTCTCGCCTTTCTAATGATAAACCCCTTCTAAAGGGTGATGCAGACTTATTTCGGTCGATTTTAATTCGGCAGTGTTTGTTGACTAACAAAGTCGACCAAAGAAGTCTTGCAGAAACATGTGTGAATAGACCTGAATAAGGCCCGGTGTCCACGAAAGCGGTGAGGAATGTGTGTAAATCGGTCAATCACATTAGTTAAAATTTACATCTGGTCTTTCGCCCTTCCTGTGATTGGTCGAATTTGGCACATCTCCTCTTCGCTTGGCTCGTCTCCGCTTTGGTGGATACCGGGTCTTGCGAGTGCTGCTAGGTTGTTCTATTTGCATATCATTCGGAGCTCATGGCCAACTACTGTTGGAGAGACATTAAAAGAAGAAAACAAACTCGAACCAATAGCCATTTTCGTCAGAAATTTGGCTTTGGCTTTGCGAATCGGAAGACGTTGCGTTGGAAAATCTCCTATTAGGTGAACTGATGACTGGTGACGGTTGCAGGAATTCGCTGGATGCGAGACATCCAGTCAATGTGGTGGCAGTCGATGAGGCCTGTAATGTGGACGTCTTTTGGCTAAAATTGTGATGACGATTTAGCTCATGCCGATTGGCATCTATCTTTACTGAAACATGTTCAGGTTAGCCCGTCACTATTCGAGCTTGGTCGAAAGGCTGCACCCAGAAATTCCACCTACAGTTTTCTTGATTTTGTAGCCCGGCTTAATTAACCGACTCGATCAAGTGTACTGCACGCTTAACAGAGCAGTTGTTTAGAAATATTTGTATTTCCCCCATTCCTTTCGCCGACCTTGTTACCAAAGTGTTAGGGCTCCGTTGAGTCATGTCTTTGGAGGGCTATCAGGTATCCAGTGCAGATCTGAGTGTCTATACATCGTGGATCCAGTTTGTCTTATCACGGTCTGGGAGACATGACACTGCGCAAGTAACGTGTACAGTTATCCATCCAATGGATAGTTTGACTACGCCCAGTGGTGGTGATTAGGTGGGTGCAGATGGGTGATTTCGTTTTCTATTTTATTATAATAAAAATCATTCTGTATTTGTTAAGATGTTATATGGCGACATCACCATCATTTTACGGTGTGAGTCCTCCATTGGCTTAGGTTGTCCGAACAATTTTGTACCCTAACTCCAGAAATTCAAGTTGTACTTCAGTATTTTATAAATTAAAAATTATATCTAGTAGGTACTGGTGTTGTTCTAGGGACATAAATGCATGGCACTTCGTCCTAACTTATTATTTATAATTAAATAAATAACTTCGGCGTGGTATGATAATAAAATGTATTTGGATATTGTTTAAACTCAGCATGATGCTTTCAGCGTGAGTTATTTAATTGGATCAATATTGAAGTGTTGTACACAGTTTTAATTAAAATACGCATGACTGCATCCACTTCAATAACTACAGTTTAACAAAATATAGATTCCTTTGTTACACAGTCATACGGTACCAACAATCCAAATCAGTTTAAAAGTTTTTCTCATACACATTTTCACCAAATCCAGTCTCTATTCGTTCAAATCCGTCCTCTCCGAGACTACTTTCTCATAGGCAGTAAGCTTTCCTCTCAATCATCTCCGCAGCATCAGTGAGGTCCGTTGGATACCGTTAGCAGCGATCTCCGAACTGCAATAGTCCGATTGGTTATCTAATGCCACATCGTGCAAGGTCGGCAGCGATAATAACCATTATTATTGGCTATTTGCTTTGTTGTCTTCTTTCCGAGCTCTTTGAAACCGGTACTTTATAATAGTAGGTTATCTAAGAATAGTAAAGTCAGTGGCTTGTTAGATTTTTTAGGTTAAGTATGGCATTGTACTTAGTATGTATCGTCATCAATTATTGAGGAGTGATCATCAAATTATTGTTGAGGGCTTTTAAAAGAAGTGAATTCATAAAATGATTCACTGCTTTAATTGCTGTTATATTTTCTTAGCACTGATTTTTTTATCATTCAATTTACACGTAATTTGCACACTTGAAAAACTTATCTAAACAAGGAAAATGTCAATATTCAGAATTTGGATCTTATTAAATAGAACCTTTTCAAGTAAAAAATATAAATTTTATTTTAACGACGTTGTAAGAAAAGGTTGACGATTCCTCAATTGCCAACGTTTTCTTTATACACCTATAGGTATTGCCAACCTTTTGACTTTTATTTAAGGAACCCTTTATTTAAGGATGACACGCTTCATTTATTATACGGCCAAAAATAGTTCTTAGATAGTAATATAACCTTTATCACAGTTTCAAGTCTCGTCATTAACATTTACATGTGTGTGCTTGGCGTTTATAATTAACTAAGAGAATAGATTTCGACTATAATATCTTACAGAGTTCTACAAAATACAATTACAACTTCATATTTCATAAGCATAGTTGCTTTGACTAAAATAAACTAACGTTCTCATATAACATTCACGCACTCTGATTCTGACAGAATTATAATGAGTTTTACATTAAAACAGGGCTCAGAAACATTTTCCTCGAATCATTAATCGATCCCTATTGAGGTTGAAAATGCTTTCTCATGGTGCAAAATCTTTAGATGAAATCTTTGGAAGATCCTTCACAAACACTTTATCGTGACGATGACGGAGATTCCTAAATTATGAGAATCACTCCAGATTTAAGAGTGCTTGTAACTTTAACAAAATTCTTGGCTCTCTTGAATCGATGGAATCTGATGAAGGTATGATAGGTGCACTGGAACGGGAAAGTATTTTGAAGAATTTTGTTTGTTTACTTTTAAGATTTGTATTTTTTAAACGTGTGAAAAAGTTGTTACTTTGACCTTCAACGTTTCCGTATAAGTTATAAGAGACTTAAGTATCGTCCCGCTCAAAAAATATCGCAATGCCTTGAAAAAGAAGAGACTTTCCTCTCAATATTTTTACATCCTTATAAACGCATTATCCCAAGAAAATTGTGTATTTGGCAACATGGGGTTGCTGACCAAAATTTGAAAGCAGCCTAAATAAATCCTATAAATTAAAGGAAGAATGGACAAGTTACGAACCATGCGATAACCGAATTGATCCTTAACAGAGCCATAAAAGCGTAAAAGTAAAAAAAACCAAACAATATAACGACCAACATGATCAATAAGTCACATCAAACGTTAGTGCAAATGAATTGTGTCGCTACTAAAAATCTAATTCGCTATCGAATAAGCAAACAGTGGGCCGGAAGCGGGGAGCGAGCGACGCAATCAGTGGGACGGAAACGACAATTTGGCGACAATTTCTCGTCGCTCGCGCTCGCGCCCTCGCGCGCAGAATTA
The DNA here is from genome assembly GCA_949775195.1 of Diarsia dahlii. NCBI lineage: Eukaryota > Metazoa > Arthropoda > Insecta > Lepidoptera > Noctuidae > Diarsia > Diarsia dahlii. The sequence goes on from OX459199.1 coordinate 18,914,492, forward strand.
GCGCTTTCGGTGTGGGCTGGCAGTGCTGGGACGAATGTCGAATGTGTTCGTGTGTGTGTGTGTGTGTGTTGGGAATAGTGGGTGTTTTTGAGTGAGTTAATTTTGTAACTGGTAGTACGAGTATGTGGACATAGATGGGATACGTGTAGTAAGCTACTCTTACATTTTCTACGTAAGTATTTTTAGTGTATATATAATGCCTCTGCTTAATGAAGTACTCCTTTGTTTCCAACTCATCAACTAAACAGTAGTTATTTCAATAACTATAACGGATTATGACATCATAATCTCATAAGTACCTTAAAGTATTTAATCAGGTAAAGGATAATAGCTTCAGCTTCCCAAGTTATTTTTACAACTAACACGTGTTATGATAACATACTTCGTTATACATTTTATAAGCATAATTTGAATGAATCCGTGACATAAATAGATAGATATACTTATATCTTCAGTTATTGATATAGCAGTTATTAAGATTCAGTCGCGAGGGTTTCGACGCATTTGGATGAAATGTCGTGAGGAAAGTTTTGAGTATGAATGAGGAGGGGTAAAAGATGATACAGCAAGAAAGGGGTCTGGTTCATAACATCGCCAGTCACTACATCGATGGTCGCTGTATCGAAAACGATCCATCGACGGGTTAATTAATCGACAGTACCCCAAATCGATGGTACGCTACATCGACAGTACACCAAATCGATGGTGCGCTATATCGACAGTACACTACATCGATGGTACGCTACATTGACAGTACCCCAAATCGATGGTACGGTCAGCATCAGAAGTATATTAACATTACTCAAAGTTTCGAAGCTGTTTTTTTAATAAAAACTTGTTAGATATTACGCGTAACTACATGTTATTGGAGTGTAAGGACTATTTTAACGAATAATCTTCTGAAACATTAAAAAGCAGAACATTTCGGAATTTTAATTCTTTTATGTGCATGACTCTAGCTATTATTTTTAATTTCCTGAACAAAACCCGAACAGGAAGTACGACGACTAACGACAATAGATTTGCTTTAGAATGGAATCTGCATCTCAAAGAGTTCCAGAAATCGCTTTATCCAACGTTACCATTAATATGTCCAGAGTACCTAATTTCAAAACCGAAATGTAGTCTTTTCTTAATAGCAGGGATCGGCATCAAGTCTCAATAGATGCCGATGAATATTACTAATAGATATTCAGTTGTAATTCTACAATTCACATCAAAAAACAAAACTCTTTTGCTTAAAATAACTTTAAAAGTCTAAAACAACTTTTCTTTCGGAAGTCGGTGACTCGTTATTTGTATTGTAATTTTAACCGAATAAAAAAGGCATCCTGTAAATTGGCCCTGAAATCATAGAGTAATCGGTTTACATAAATATCAAAAAAATAAAATACTAGTGGAATACAAAACCTCCTTCTTTTTTAAATCGGTAAAAATGAAGAATGCTCTACGTAGTTCCCACTCTCACTGGTTATTATTAATTTCATATTTAGGCATACTTATATGTCTGTCCCTATATTAATTAGGTTCAACCCAATTACCGTTCTCTCATTAGTACTAATTAAATGCGCCTCGGTGCACACAACTGAGGAGCTCCAAAGGCGCTTCTCTTCTTTGAAAGTATTTGATTTAATTGATTCTCCATCCAATGCTGCATTGGTTGATTATATTATTTAATTAGATGCCCAGTTTTAGACGCGTAGACAGAATTTGAGTTTAGAGTGACTGTTTCTATTTACAGTCAACAAGGAGCATTTAAACTATTTCATTACGTGTAGGAACACTTATTATTTAATTTTGTTCCATACAATTTGAATTCGAGAATAATACAAGCGTTACTAATTTACTTCGATTTTAAGTATCTGTGTCTGTAGAACCAGTTTTCAATGTCACCAGAAGTGGTTAAGTGCCAGTTCACCAAGTGTAAAACAAATACTGGTACCCCAAAACTTTTCACTAGTTTCTGACTAGCCTTTGAACACTATTTGCCGCACTCAGAGACGTAGTCTTAATAAAGATTTTTACGGCTTAAGTAATCATTAAGTAGGTATCACTTAGTACCGCAGTAAGCCTTTGAAGACAATAACTGTAGCAAGCGACAAGAAGCATGAACGATGAATTTTGCTTATTGCGTAATTACAAACCAGTATCTAAGATATTTTGAACAAATACCTGACGGCTAAATTAGTGATCAAATATCAGGCAGCTAGCAATCAGGTATTTTGTCCAATAAGACACAAATTGTTATATCGAGTAGGATTTAGATAACATTCCTCAAATTAGAATGTACTTTACGTAAATATGGCTGACATGACATACATATGTTTTGATATAGATTACAGATATGGCGCCTGAGATAATGATCGATTTGACCGCATTATCGTTGCTTATGTTAATTTAATTGATCAACTTAACTTAAATTGTAAACAAGGTAGGTATGAAATTACTATTATGTCAAATTTAAATTGGATTTGGATTATCGCATCTGGTGCTAACTTTTACGGTTAAAAAAAATCGTTTTTATGAGTGAATAACTAAAGTCTGAGATTGTAATTTGAGCAAAGAACCACACAGATTTGAGTGGCATTAATGCATAATGCTTCCGACATACCCAAATATTTCGGGTGTATCAGAACACAGTATCAGAAGCATTAGGTCTCGATTGAGGAGAGGAATCTAAAGGTAAGGTACAGTAGGTGCATGCATTTGTCAGTTGTCGCGTAACTCAACTAAGAACTTATTTAATAGCTGCAATCTTTTATCCTATAAAAAGCAAAATCGTCCTTACTTTTCAGCTTAATCGGATTTCTGACAAAAGAAAACCCATAAAAGGTAAACGATAAACATTTTTCAGGGCTATAAACTGCATTAGTCATAGTCTAGCTAGAATACCAGCTTGATTCACAATGGAATCCGCTACACCCCGTGCATACCGGATTTTATCTTTGAAATACTTGCTCCTGAAGTACGTAACCTCCACCTACATACTTTCTCCCTCATTTCTAAGTAAAACCACGTAGTGTGAAAGAGATAGTGAATGTCAGGGAGATTTGGTCGCATTTCTGCTGGAATATAGTATTGTCAGTGGATGTTTTACGTTTCGTTTTACGTGATATTATTTCGGTTCTGCGTTATATTACTGGAATACTGGCCATTTTATTTGTGCTGTGCTACGATGTAATAAAATATGTGATCTGAATTTTTATTTTAATGGAAATGGAGTGGAATGGAAGTTTTATTTCATTTCCAGTAAAAATACGGACAAAATAAGTACGCGGCTCCGGACACTGATAGATGGTTTATTGAGTAATCTCCTATTGTCCGGTCAGTCAGCCAACCCGTTTCAAATATTGTCAGTATGGATCCGAAATAATTTTAAGAATTCGAGAATTATCACGTTCAAAATTCACCCGACGTTATTACATGCACAGGTACCTACTATTTCGCAGCAAACTTTCTTCAGAATCAATTTTCCTTCGTGACTTTTTTCAGTAAATCATTTTTCTAGCCCTGTTATCTAATATTGGTCAGTTTCTTGAGTATCCATAAATCCCCCGCCTAATGCAAAAGAAATAATGACATTATCCAGTTTTTGACGTAGTTCGCGTGCCCGCCCGCTATTATATCATAACAGGGTTGCTACTATAAAGTTTTGAATAAAGTATTTCAGGTGAAACTGAAGTAGGATGAAAGCAAAGTTCTGTTGCATTGTCTCTTGGGACATCATAAATTACTTGGAAAGTTTAAGGAGTGAATCTTTAAGCAAGACTCTTTAAAATACTACTAGTTTCTTGGCTCTGAGGAGTCTACGCTAACTTTCAGGTTTATTTTAAACCTTTCTTTTGTTACTGTTTATTTCTTCTACTATTTGTCAAAATTCCAAGATACTGCACTCTATCTGTAATTTATTCATCGGTAAATATTAAGGCCTTGACGGTATAGCCCTCAAAGCTTCGATCAATAATAGTACTAGATTAAGCATCAGGAACAAAACTGAGTCGCTCAAGTGGCCACGATTGCACACAAGTAAACATCTACATAACATCTTAGAAAAAAGTTCAATATTATTAACAACTTCAGATGATTATAAACCTTAACACTTAAACATAACGTTTAATTATCATTGTAAAGTATATTTATTTATGCCCCTTTCATCGGAGAAAGATTAGAAGTAAAACATTTTAAATGTCGCTCCAAAATAAAAAGTCATCAGTACAAAAATATTCATTCTAAAATGAAACTTAAACTCTAAGCAATACGGTTAAAAGCATTTTGTGTACAATGTCGTGCTTATTGTATTGTGGAACTAGCGTTCCCTGTTCAAGAACATGATACAATAGTTGGTGCGTTGTAGCAAACATTGGCCAAACAATTATAATATTCGCTGATTTAATTATATTTACAGTTTATTTATGTTTAAATATTATGAAAAAGCACGTAATGATATTAAATAACCGAAAAAAAGATATTCCTTCCAAAACTTTGGTGTTACGGTGGTTATTTACGCAGTTTTTGAACGCATACTGCGGTATTTTGACGTCTTAATGTTGGCTATGATTGGACCATACTAATTTGAAATAAGACCACAAATACGTTTGTGGTCTTATATTTCGGGCCGTTTTTGAAGCGCTTATCGGGAATCTAGTACATTATTGATCGAAGCCTCAAAGACGTAACGCAGGACCTATTGTGTTAAATTCAATATACTATTAATGTAGGTAGATGATCAATTTTACAGTAATGGGCAGTAATTTTGTATACCCTTATTAAACTTCAAAGCTCCTCTTAAAGTTTTCATCGAAATTTTAAGATGTAACCGAAGGATGTAACGGATACCTTGGTGTTATAAGTTTTTAAACTTACATGGTCACTAACACAATCGGGAACTCGAAACAATAAGTAAACATGGTAAATATCCCGTTTACAGTATTAATGTGTCATCTCATTTTTTTTTTATTTGTCATTAGTCTTCTAAGTGAGTACTCATGTTCTTGCCTGTCACCTTAGTAGGACTACTTAACCATGATGACCACAACAATACCCCCACTTATCTTCTCAGAATAAATCCACATAACTTAAGGGTGGCTGCCCTAATGAGAGCGGCCGATGACTCGGCGCGATTAGGGGACACGCTACGATACCTAATGCGCGTAAATTAGCTTTTTTATTTAGAACACGTTTATTATGTAGGCCAGTAATGACTTGATGTATTAATTGTTATTGTTGGGGGGCTGGTGGAAGCTTTTTCCAAAAATGCTAAGTTAGACAAAGTTCGATCACACTGGTGTAAGCAAGAAAAAAAATAGTAGCCTACGCGTAGAAGGTACTAAGTCGTGAGAATTTTTTTGAGTCTGAATCTGGATGACGTGAAGACCATAGAAACGATCAATCGACTGTGTTAAAGATGATATGATAAGAAAGGTAGTGTCTCTTGAGATGACGAGAAAAAGAGAAGTATGGCAAAATTAATATAGTGCCCCACGTGACCTGCTGGTTGTTCACTACAGGAACTGATGGACACTAACGAAGGCGACAAACTATGTAGTAGCCCAATTCTAACCCGGCACAATTAAGATTACCACCGACATTCTAGGAAAAATATGGAAAAAGATTGACATGCTGCGCAGACCCCAAATGAATTAGGATAAGAGCTGGAGAATGATGAAGTAGGTACCAATTCATCTCGCTCCAGATTTAACTTAACATTAACTCAATTCTATATTCGTCTTCAAAAAAGATATTCCTAAATTAAAACATAATAGGCACAAGTTCCAAGAAACCTTAGCGATGAGTTTCAAAAACGTAAACAAGAAAATATTACGGAAAATCCACCCAAGATTTCTCGGCTCAAAGATATATTTCTCTTCGTTCCTACCTTAATCACCTTCCTTATATTATTTGCGTACACCTACCTACCAACCTACCTACCAAGCATACATTATTTATGTGTGTGTATCTTACAACGTGCGTGATTCAACTGAATGCCAGGTATGAGAACAACACAGAGATGGTACAGAAAATCTTTTGCTGAGAATAGGGGATCGGACAAAAAAAAACTAATTAGTCCATCAGATAGATTTCCAAAAATTATTGGACACGTATTTTTTCTTTTTTCACGTAAACTTAAAATGAAGACGATACAGTGCTTCGAAAATTCGTGTGACGTCATATGATAGTACATTTTGACTACACAAGTGACGTTTCAAGCCCCACTCCAAGATCTTTGACGCGTTTTATTTTCGTCAGTTTTTATTGATTTGATAAAACAAAAAACACGTGTTCAATATTTTTTGATAATGTAACTTACGGACTAAACAGAATCATATTATTTTGACCCAGTCCGATCCCCTATTGTTTACTCACACAAAAATTAATGTTTTTATGAAATGTATAAAAACTTATGTCATTGCCACTATAATAACTATTCAACAAACATTAAAAAAAACTGGAAAAAAACCACTCGGAAACAACCCAGTTACTTAATACTGGGTAACGTGATGCCCTTTGGTTAGACTGGTTCTCAGACTTTAGGGCCACTGATCTGACCTGTAACGACTGTCAAAGATCTTTATATTACTGACGAACGAACCACCCGGATAAGAAGATGGACGAAAAAGAAACAAGCTCCTACATGAGGAACCATTTGTACAGCGTTATTGAATTAATAACGCACTAGTAAGTAGGTAAGTCAGAGATCGGTCTGAGTCTGATGTACAAATTAAAAAACTTAAAAATCCATCAGCCCTTCTTTTTTTTCTGGTTGGTGGAAAATCATCAAATAACTCCTCCCGCTCTTGGGCAAAGCGGAAGGGAGTGTCAGACTTCTACTGACTAAAAACCACCCATGTTCCTTCTTAGCCCTTTATGTCGAGGCTGCGGTATATTCGTGACCAACCCGCAGACCCGGCGCGACGGGAAGTTACCCTTCTGTGCTCCACTTTACTCTGGCAATGCGTTACAGAGGCGCCGCAATTAGCCAGCTCGGGAAATTGATTGCGATCGTCTCTTCGAAATAATTGTTACTCGCTACTGTTTTATAGCAGACATAACCTGAAATAAATAGTACAGGTTCGCCATCACACTTTATTGAGGTAATGTTTGATTACTATTAATATCATAAACGGGATATTTACCATGTTTGGTTTCGAGTTCCCGATATTTCGGCGCTGTTACAAGCACCATGATCACGGAGTTTATCCGGGAACTCGAAACAAAAATCAAACATGGTAAATATCCCGTTTATGATATTAATAGTAGTGTCAGTGACCATGTCAGTTTAAAAACTTATAATGTTTGATTGTAAGGAAATAAAATCGTGTTGCGGATTCTAGCAAGTGATTTCCGGTTGGTGTTTGTGTGGTGGATTTTAATGGAATTTTATCTCTTCTCACTTCATGTAACAAATGAATATCATCTGCTAAGTATTGTACATTGAGCTGTTCCACCTAGCAAAGGACAACGCCAAATATACGGAGTTAATGGGTAAGCTTTAGTAACTGATAAGCTTCAAACTTTTCTCTAGATTTTCTTAGAATTCTCTTTTGGATTTCAACGTTTAGTTCTTTTTTAATTGCATATAGTCTTCTTAGTTTTACCTTTTGCAGTTCTGTCAAATTATAATTTTATGAAACCGTTTGTCATTTTGGGAATTGGAAATTCTGAACTTATCGGGCTTGCAGATGAACACAACATGACAAAAACAAGATCCATGATATATTACACACCCATTTAATCAAAGTCAGATGGCATAACCAGCAGCACACACTTCACAAATCTAGGCTATCTAAGTTCATTTAAATGCACAGCGTGATTCAGTTCTAGTTAATCTCCAAATGAGCTATGTACTCGACCGGACGCAGTTAAATCAAATTGCATCGTAGTACGGTAGAGGCACAGTGACATATCTGCAGTATTTAAATTAAGCACAAATGCTCGGAATCGAACTCGTGGCTAGATAATAACAGCCGCTCGAATCAATCTTCAGGTTAATCCGCGCTTACCTAGGTTGGTCTGTGAATCGAAGTTTCCTCCTTCTTGATTTTTTGGCACTTTATTAAAATTGTCAGGAGGTAAATCGAGGGATGCAGCATAACATAACATAACATGTAGTCCCCGAAGGGTAAGGCAGAGGTGTATGTATTATATAACCTAATAGTACAGTCACATTTCGTCAGTTATGTTTAAAAAGTCCCATGTAATAGGAGCGAGCCTATTGCAATCAACCGGGCTTAAATTCAGACTCCGTGACTTCCATAAGTGATGCGGCTCTAGGTATTAACAAAATTTTGGTGAAAACCCTAACAGCCATCGCACCACAAAAAGGATCTACTTGATTTACTGGTCATGTTTATATCATGGCAGCGGTAGTGGCGGTAGCACTTATTACAGAATCTCCTCGACCAATGAACGTGCGCAGATAAACGAGGAACACTGAACACTGAGCAGTGGTACGTGCGAGGAGCCCCGCGTAACACAGGGGCTATTAGTTAACCGCATAGCGATTGAAATATACGGCGTGTAATAGGAAATGGTAGGTTTAGGAGAGATGGGACTCGTCTTTCTTATTTAGAAGGTTAGTTAATATGGGTAGAATTAATGGAGGTTGAAGAAATGCTTCGTGGGTTTAGGTTCTGGATGTCAGAAAACTGCATTTCTGTCCTCCAGAACCACGTTCAATCATCATCAACAGCCTATTAATGTACCCACTGCAGGGACACAGGCCTCCTCTCTAGGAGAGGGAATGGGCTATAATCTACCACGCGGGCCCAGTGCGGATTGGTAGAAGTCACATGTCTTCGAATTTTTGGTTCTAAGTCATGCCGGTTTCCTCACGATGTTTTCCTTCACCGTTTTGAGAGCAGCGGCGATGAAATAAATTACACAAAGAAGTAATGTGCCTGGCTGGGTTCGAACTACTCCGAACCCACGACCTACTGTTCGTAAGTCGGGGCCGCCACCACTGGGAAACCGCTGCGTTTCCATGAACCACGTTCCATGCAAAATACAAATTAAGGTAGAAGGAGTGTTTCTAGGTTCTGGATTCTGGAGGTCAGATACGGATTCACCGAAACCTAACTTAGTTGGGAATAGGTTAGGTAAATGATGACTATGAAGTGTTACCGCTATATCAAAAATGTTACTTCTACCACACTTCTACTGCCTCGAATACTACACTTAAATAATTGAATCAATCTATTAGTATTCGTATCATACAGCATCTTAGATGCCAATAATCAAGCATGTTAGATACCTAAGGATAAGATAGCATTATGTATTTATTTGAGTATATATCTCTACTTATTTATTTATATGTGTATTTTATTATTTTAGGTTAAGTTAGTTAAGGGACATACCTACACATTATTCTTTTCCTATTCTCACATTTTTCACACACTTGTCTACATTTCTTCATCATTCAGGTCTGCTGGTAGAAAATTCTTGAGAAACAAGCAGTACCTTTGTACTCAATTATTATTTTATGTTAATTTCCTGTGATGTCTACTGTGTACGTACATAAATTGTTAAATAAATACCTAAGAAAGATACCAGTTTAAGATAAGATAGAGATTACGATTAAGATTGAGATTAGATTTAGATTAAGGTATTTATGGACTGCGTAAAGGATGATATGTCTGGGAAGGAGGTGACTGCTGACATGACGAAAAAGGCCGATCCCAAATAACTTGGGATAAGGGCATAAAATGATGAAGATATTTATGTTGTGAATCACAAAACTGTCTATCATCTTTTTACTTTCATACTTATTTTTCTTTATTTCCATTCCAGTGTCTTTTCTACGAGTTGCATCCTCAGTTGAATTTAATTTTATTATAGCACTTGCAACTGCAATTTGTTAGATGAGCAATTGCAGTAAGTACGTGTTCCTACATCGTGGAGTGCCCGCGTAACATCGGAAGCGTGCGGGTTGTTAGCCACAGCGATTTATTTTATTAATTTACTTTTAATAAGACTTGGAACTAACAAAAAGCCTTTTTGTAAAAGTTTACAGATTCATCTTATATATAAGGTCCCATTAAAATAGGTGGACTTTTAACACAGCTTTCAGTAGGTCTAACCAAACATATCTGAACAAAAAAAAACATTAAATAAACTGATTTATTTTTAACTTAAAATAATAAATTGCCGGCACTCTAGAACAAACTCATCCTCTATGAGTATAGGTACTTAAGGGTTTTTCTTTTTTTTTTACCATCTTCCTTAATTTAGTGGTCTGAATGATTTCTGAAATTTTGTCCATCTATTTTAATAGGACCTTATATAAAACAAGCACATATTATAAAAAGTGCAGTTCACAGTTATTTATACCTATAGTACCTATCCAAGGTTTATTGTGCGTTTCAAACAAAATGAAATGATTACACTTAATCACATCGTAATCATTCAAATGTGATAGTATAACTCCTTGATTAAGCTTGTGGCTATTACCCAGCATTACCCAGTACGAACTGGGTTGTGGAATTCAAATAGGCAGTCGATCAATGTGCGGCCACGCTAAGTTTCATCGCTTTAACAGTTTTTAAACCATCATCATTCGTTCGTCGTTACCTCAGTCATAAACATCATCTACTTAGCCTGATCCACCTACGTTGTGGTTGGCTTTCAGTCTAACCGGATGCAGCTGAATATCACCGTATTTTACATGGAGCGTCTGCCTATCTGACCTCCACAACCCAGTTAGTACCTTTATACCTAAGTATTGTTATTAAAACTATCCTGTTGTAGAGATAATGTGGTTCTACTCGTATAATCCAACATTTGTTAGGATTTTCTCGTCTAACGCCAGTGTGCGCGTAACAGCGGGAGCTGGCAATTAGTTAGCCTTAATAACTTGCAACTACGAAATATACTGCAGTATGCGACTAGTTATATGATTTATCACTATTTTGTGAGTTTCTTGTGTCACACAAGTATGTCACAACATACTGGCATATTATAGAGGGAAAGATCTACTAAGTTAATCATGAGTGATTAAGGCACATTTGAGCAGGAAATGTGAATAGTGGCTGGTAACCTGCGTCATCCCACAACTGAGCAAAGGTCCCACGACTTCGATCTAATGTTAGAAAATCCTATAGACTCTTATTTTTGAAACTCTGTTACATGACTCCATTTTAAAGGCATATGTTATTAGAAGCACAATATTGGAGACATTGGTTTGTGTCTCACTGTGTTATTACATTCTCAATCAAAAAATTCTCAATTTACTTACCTCAATTTGAACACAGGTTTTTCTCAGCGTTGCGAGTGCAACGCAACAATCGATAACATTCTTCATTCGGTAGTTATCATTTCATATTTTCCCCGGACTCTATATCAGCACCAGATTCTCCACGAACATTTAAGCAAAATAACAGTTCCAACCCGCAATATCCATTTACACCCATCCAAAACAATATTAAAACGTGAATAATAAATTAAATTCACCTGTAATGGCCGCGAACAGAGTCAAGTAGCGCCACCTGTCATGTAGTCCGTGAACTAACCGCGCGAATTCAATATATTGCCAGCGTTGATCACGACTCACGCACTCCGATTTAATATCTTTGTCTGTTATGGGAGAATGTTCGGAAGTTTATGGTGCTCTTGCGCAGGTTGCAAATAACGTGTAACATCACGCCTGTAATCCCTGAAAAGTTAGGTAGAGGTGTCCCCGTCGAGGCTGCGGGTTGTTTGAAAGAGATACCGCGGCCTCGGCACAAAGGGCTAAGAAAGAACATGGGTGGTTTATGGTCAGTAGAAGTCTGACACTTCCTATCGCTCTGCCCAGAGCGGGAGGAGTCATTTGATGTTTTCTCAACCCCCAAAAAGAAAACGGTGTTCCTTAGTACCCCCTTATTTCACCAGTTATGTTTAAGTCCCATGTAATAGGGGGCGAGCCTATTGCCAACAACCGGGCACTAATCCAGACTCAATGGCTGCTACTGATAAATTCCTGATGAAAACCCTGTAACACTTTGTCTGACCTGGGAATAGAACCCACTACCCTCAGCAGTCGCGTTTTCGACCACTCGACCACTCGACCAACGAGGCAGTGGAATCACGTCTAGTGAGAAGAAAAAGTTACCTTCTACGATTTTCTAGAAAGTCGGTCCAGAAAAACTGCTTACCCAGAAGAAGCCTGTTTACTCGCGACTTAAACAGATTAGGCTACCTTTCAGTAGATAACAAATACGGTGTAACTATTCCTTGCAATAAATTCAATATTTCCAAAAGCTCTTTGCTGCCTATTTCGTCAGATTGACTTTATTTTGGAGCCACTAAAATGCCTCCTCCATTTCTTGAATCATCTTATTAGTACCTCCTAAGATAGTTAACCAGGAAGCTGTAACGGCTATTAACACGCGGTGGCGCGTGCGCAGGCCGACTCACGCTTGACCGCCGGACATGGCTTACCTGAAACAAGGGGGTACGAGAATTAAATGGTATATTTAGTAGAAGCTACAATCAGGGAAAATAATTGACAGGAAAATTGGCTAGCAAGTACCAACTCAAATTATTTTCACTGAATAGTACAGATCAGCACATCAAGCTACCGAAGCTGTCCAATTTTCCCAATCAAACTTGAATCTTAACCTAATACTTTATCGATACAGATACCGGCACGGTTCTTGAGCGCTCGGCGGAAGAGTGGGAATCGCTGTGCGCATCGTACACTTTATGACAAATAAAACGCACACCCGTTTATTATTTACTAGCTGACCCACGCAACTTCGTCTGCGTCACATAAATATAGCTTATAACCTTTCTCGATATATCGACTATCCAACATAAATTAAGCTAATTCGTAACAAACAAAAAATCTTATCTTTCTTCTTTATTATAATAGTTTAGATGGTTTAGATTAGCTTAGATTATATTAAAGTGTGAATTACTATAGGTATCTCTTACTGTTAAATACATATACGATAACACTCTGTACTTGTAAACATTATGATGCAGTAAATATTTTGAATTTGAATTTCCCGGAAAGAATCTCCCTACATTGCGACGCGCGAATTTATTTTGCCGCGCGGATATTTTTACATTGCGATATCTTCTAAGACATTTGTTTAAACTGTTTAGAGCAAAGGGCACAAATATTCTATATTAAATTTTCCTTCTACCAAACACATTTATTTAGATATAGACTAATATCATATTGGTTAAATAAGCTTCGCAAAAAATAATTATGTTTAACCTAACAGTTTAATAGTAAAAAAAGGTTACAGTGAGTCAATCTTAAAAGATAGATATATGCTGTCGCGGACTTTTTTTTAGAAATTTTAAAGAGGAACAATTCCTTCATACATGATATTTGCGTAACTTAAACCGTTTTCGCAGCGCACGCAGCGGAAGCTCTCAAAAAGGAAATACCTTTTCCCGTTTTGTAACATTTTTCATTTATGCTCCGCTCATATTAGCCGTAGCGTGATGTTATGGACTATCCAACACAAAAAGAATTTCACAATTCCAACCAGCAGTTCCTGAGTTTACCGCGTTCAAACAAACAAACAAACTCTTCAGCTTTATAATATTAGTATAGATTGGTCGTGAGGTAAGTGCAGCAGGAGTAAAGGACAAATCCCGAGTGACGGCGATGACGCGATGCGCTACGGGCCAATCACTGCACTTTCCCTGCCCCCGCGTCTCACTTCATACCACCAAAGGGACCCAATAACTCACCTTTGCGTCAGCGCTCAAGAAACGTGCCGAAGATTGTACACTTGGTTAAAAATCTGACAGATTGTAGTAGTTTGATGTACATCGGACTCTTACACCCGTATTTATAAACAAGTCATTACTATTACTTGAGTAAATGTCATTGTTTAAGATACGATTTTTTCTCTGTAGTTTACTAATTCCTTAATGTTAGAACTATCAAACGTTAGAATTCTTAGCTTTGCTTTCATTGACGGTTCTAACTTCGTTTAAATTCTTGCCCATTGCATAAAAATATTTGCATAAGTAATTACTTAAGTCCAATTACAATTACTTTGACTTGACTATAAATACGGGGGTTAATGTGGCATCGATTCCCTACGAGGAATCGACACAAGAAACTGGTTGTCAATTAGGAAAACAAGAATCATGGTATATTCCCAAAAGAACCAAGAATACCATGTTTGTTAAGATCACCTTATCATCATATCAGTCGGATATAGACCTAGCTACTTCCGATAAATAAAAATCGGTACGTAAAACAACGTCACATCATAAAAATAAATTAAAAGATACCTACAATTTCTTTCCCTTAACATTGCAGTTCTTTTTTTAGGTTACTAACTAAATATATAGTATCTTAGACCAGGTACTAAAACGTTCTAAAGATTGAACACGGAAGTCCAAACCAGCGATAAATAATAAACCCTTTATTCCTCGCAATAAAATACTAAACAAATCCAAGATACTCGTAGGTAATAGAATCTGAATTGTACCACTGACAGCACCCTACAGGGTACAGCTTCCTACTGTTAGCTGTTCAGAGATGAGCTATGATGTGCCAGCCTAGGGATTTAAGGCAACCGTCCAGTACAAGCTATGAATCCTGCGTTTGTAATCTATATAAATATATTAGAATAAGTTTGCGAACAAAAACGTGATTTTAGAAACTGTATTACTCGCACATAAGGTTCTGTTCTGTTTGAGCGCCAACTTTAAACATTCTGAAATCAACTTATTGAAAGTTATGTCAAGTGTTATTTTCGTGGAAAAGGCATCAATTGGATGTATGAATTTGAATTTGGGATAAAATATGCGCGGTCACGTTGGCTATGTTATGGCGGTTATTCATGATAGTTTTATATGTACATTAAAAAACCTATTGTCTAACAGCGTAGTGGATGTATTTAAAGTAAAATAGTATATTTTTTTTAAATTAGATCTCTTAAAGTCAAGAACATAAAAAATATCGCTATGACGGGGAGAATAGGTTTCGTTTAGAAATTTTTGGACCCATTACAAACATGAATATTTACGCACAGTTAGAGCTAAAATAACAAAAAAAAACTGTAGCATATACCCGTGCGTTGCAGTGAATGAGGGACCGCCTACATTCCTTCCTTTTCGTGTGGGAGTAAAGTCTAACGACCCTACACACATTTTTACCTACATTTTCAAAGATAGTATAGCTTACGCATAGACTGCTATGGACTAGCACCTTAAGAGGCAGTAAATTGTGCGTAGGAGTGCTCATAGCTGTCTCGATGTTATTGTAGGACTCTTAAGAGGAAGCTTTAAGTTAAATGAGCAGACATGAATGGATATCACCGGTGTTAGAAGTATAAATCTTTGTGGGGCAAATTAAATTGGTACTTGAACGTGTCTCTTTGATTTCTACGCAGTTTATCTTTCCCGTTTCTAATTACTTAGAAGATGACGGTAGTGGTACTGATTTTGGAGCTTTTAGATATCACATAACAGCATAACATCACGCCTGAAATCCCCAAAGGGTTAGGCAGAGGTGATGAGAGGTGCACCCAATAATACAGCAACATTTCGCCAATTATATTTAAAAAGTCCCATGAAATAGGGAGCGAGCCAATTGCCATCAACCAGGAATAAAGAAAGAAGCCGAAAACGATCAAAATCACAATACGCAAAGGCAAAACTTTCCTTCAACCTTTAACCTTAGATAATAAATAGGGAGCACTTTTTTTCTGATAATTATTATGTGTTTATGTACTTTAGCAGCCGTCGTTTGGTGCCCATTCTATCGTGTCCATGCAGTATGTCCGAAGTTCCGAACCATAGGTCCCAACCATGTCCCAATATAAAGCTTGCATGGGAGCTTTTAAAACTCATTGATAGACAACATCAAAAGAATGAGTTATACTTCTAATATTCCCCATAGTACCACATCCGTACTGTACTCATAAAAGATCATAAAGTCATAAGTAAATAACGGTCCAAATCCGAACCACCCATTCTGCTCACCCTCATTATCTTAAGGTCGTGAACACAATGATGCATCTTGTAGTTCAGTCGACGGTCGGCAGTATGACCCCGCGACCTCTGCTTGTATGCAAATCATATGAATTAAGCTTTATCTGCATTAACAGTATAGAGTTGAAAATGTGTTATTATTTTTGTTTAATTGTTTTATGGTTATGGATTGTTTGGCCTGTAATGTAATGATTTTAATTTATAGGTGAGATGATTTAGTATGTTTTGGATTATAAAATCGCCTTTGGGACTGCAAATAACCTGTACGTTTACGTAAAGGCGCGTGGGGCGTCGCGCGGCGCGCACAGCGTTTTTATTTCAAACACATGGCAATGTATGAAAAAGTTAACGATTTCAAAACTTGATGTTACGAGAAGCGATTTTTCGCTCGTTTGTTTAAAATGCAGCGTTTGTTGCGGTGGACTCGTCTCTCAGTAAATTAATAAAAAAGCACGAAAAGAGCATTTTGCACGCGCCGCGCAACGCTCCGCGTCTCCGTAAACGAGCCCTAAGATAAGGAGGGACTTAGGTTTATCACTTTTTTTACGACTCAAAACCGTTGTTCTTCTAAGTTCGAGTTCATTGGAATCTTCTATGTAAGCGAGCCAGACCAGAAAAGAGGTGGGACGAAGAGGTGGGACAACGACATTAGACAAGTAGCGGGAACAACATGGGGTAGAGTGGCCATAGAGAGACCAGAATGAAGAAGATTCGAGGAGGCCTTTGCCACCTGGCAAACGGACACGCAAAAGTGGAGAAAAAGTGTAATTTACGGAAAATAAAAATAAAATATATTGTCATGTCCGATTGAAGGCTTACAAATAATAAAAAAAAGGTAAGCGAGCCACCCTAGGCCGCATCAGGCGAATTGCGGCCGAGCGCAAATTAAACTATTTGCCATTTTTCGGTCCCACTGCTGGGCAGTTGCCTCGGTTCATAAGCATTAAATAAAAATACGGTTTGTAAACGATTGCCACGCACAAAAATGTAAAATGCTATTCCCAACAACTCCTGAAACCCAGCATAAACAGTGAAGACAGACAGAACGATTACCCCCATTTTTTTTTGGGTTGGGAAATCGTCAAATGACTCCTCCTGCTCTGGGCAGAGCAGAAGGGAGTGTCAGACTTCTACTGACTAAAACCACCCATGTTCCATCTTAACCCTTTGTGTCGAGGCCGCGGTATCTCTTTTCGAACAATCCGCCCTCCCTCAACGCAACTAATTATAAAGAACATTGGAAGCCTTCACAATGTTAAACAGTTGCTTTAAAAAATCGACGACATGACATCTACCAACCCGCACTGGGCCCACGTGGTGGATTAAGGCCCATTCTCTTAGAGAGGAGACTCGTGTCCCAGCAGTGGGAACATTATAGACTAGTTATGTTATGCTTAAACTATACTTTAAGCAATCGATTTTATTTTCCTGAAAACACACAGCAGATGGAGACAAAGGAAAACACAAGACATTTTCGTTACACATCACCGTTCTTTTTCTTCTTTGTTTCCCAACTCTTCAAAAATATCAAAGGCTAAATAATCAAAATCAAAATATTTTATTTCACATAAGCCAACAAGTGCACTTGTAAAACGTCGACAAAAAGGTGCACGGTTCGATTCCTATGAAGAAGAACTGCCAAGAAACTCCAAAGTTACTCTTTTAAAATGGTTTGGTTTAACAATATTTTCATTTTACAGCATTAGTATTTGGTTATGGGGGACAACGTAGCCCTGACAGTAGCCTGAGTCGTAGGATACTTCACATTTCCTGGAACACTATGAACGTCTATCTATGGTATTAATTCTAACTGTTATTATTACAGACAACGACCTGTGTGAGAATCTAGCTGCAAATTGCAATGATTTAGTGGACAGTCTGTAATAAAAGCCGTGCGATTGAAGCCGTTGCTATGCCTTTTAAGGGAATATAACTTTCCAAGGATTCCAGGAATTTAAAGGATGGTATTAAAATGAGAGATTTTCGTGCTTGAAGTCAGGATTTTGTAGACTTTTTTACTTCATGCATTAAAAAAAAATTACCATTTTGCTAATGTCCTGTCTCTCTCTCTCTATTTTTGATGTTAAATTATTTTTATAGATCTTGTATGTCTTAATTGGCTTAAAAGTTGCTTGTTTTAATTACACCTGGATCAAAGGAAACAACTTTTACTATTGTTGGGGGTAACTAACATAACTCCTAAAAAGCTTTACAGTGAGAAGAATAAAATAAAATATTTACAAACGAACAGTGCATTACCTTAATATACAGCATGTATAAAAAAACACGTAAATATTTAAATTAAAATGAGACGAACACAGCTGCAACAGTTTTAACAGCATTTTAAACGGCATTTCAAATATAGTCCCAGAGCTTAATTGACAGATATTTTCACATGTAACGCGACTAAACTCAGTAACTGAGACATTACACTGTTTATTACCAGTTAAACTGTTTCCTCGTTTGCATTAAAACATAATTTCCTGATCTCTTGACTCTTTGAACTTTAAATAGAATCTAGTGCACGGTATGTTGTTTAGTTTCATTGCATTTATGGCTATATTATCTGAGATGGATATTTTACCCACGGTTAGGTGGTTGCACGTGGTGAGAAACTAACAGTTGCTCCACTTAATATAAACAAAACATCACACCTGTAATCTGTGAAGGGTTAGGCAGAGAAGGTGTACACAGTAGACACCTACATTTCGCCAAATATTAATAGGTCATAATATTGTAATATTTGTTACGGCAAATGTTAGTTTGTTAAAAATAAAACAATACTATTTGAGAAAACACCAAAGAAGACACTCTGGACTCCTGACCTGCTTTTATAATACTTATAATAACTTCAAGATTTTATTAAGTTTATCATTTTAACACCCTGCGGCAGAGCTCTAGAAATAACCTTAATTTAATTAAACTAGTTACTAAAATTCTGTTTAAATCGCAAAGAGCTAATTTAAGTGGGTACCGCGCAAGTGCACATGTGGGACTACGAATTTTAATTAAACCGTTTTTGGCAAGTGCGGAATTAATAAGCACAGGATTTTTATTTCATTGGATTTTTTTTACCATTTAGTGTACGGAAATAAAAATATATTATAATTATATTGCGTAGGTCAAAAAGTGGGGCAAGTGTGTCTAGAAATTACATAAACCAGATAGGTTTGGAGAGAGAAAATGGAGTCCTTTGCGGAAGTGGAACACGATATACTAAAAATTAATAGCTGATAACTTTTCGAACGTTACTGGGCACTAAACACGAACATTTTCTAAGCATTTTTCTTGTCACTGTCGCACATCTGCCAAATGCAATACAACAGACAAGGTGAAAATGATGATAAGTATATAAAAATATGAAAAATTCAGGAAAGCACGAACTAATAAAAAAAAAAAAAAAAAAATTAAAATAAAAATCTAAAATAAATATAAATAGGTAAATATAAATTTAGACCCTAGTGTTATACGATACAAAGTAATTTCCAACATTCCTCATGCATGCTGTACCTATACGCGAAGCCTAAATTAGCGAAATGATCCTCTCCCCGTGGGACCATCATCCCATCATGTTGTCTAATCGCACCCGCCAGCCATACCACTTTGAACACCACACACACCACGTACTTTAAATACCACTTCACTTCAAGTACACGTTGTGCTGTGTGTACTCTTGCGTCTCCCGGTCAGTCCCGGTCCAGTCTAGGTTATTTGAATTCATTGGGTAAGCTTATAACTTTCGGGTAAGTCCTTACTCCTCCTTACTTATTATTATAAAGAGGTAAAATTCGACTGTAAGGTTGTATGTAAAGGGGTAATCTTCGGAACTATCTACCGATCCGATTCCAGAAATTCTTTCACTAACGGGAAGCTGCATTATCCCCTGATGCTACATATAAAACATTTCCGTGGGTTACTCGTATTTTATAAATATACTACGTCTGTCTGTAACTTTTACAGATTGAGAAAAAACTATGCAAATTGTGGCAAGAAATGAAACTATTGGAGCGTGTCCGTTTTTCATGATTCATAACCCCATGAAATTATGGCAAGAAATCAGTTAAGGGTCAAGTATTTCTACATAATCTTGGTTACACAACCTAAAATCTACACTATTATAAAACCTTTACAGCGTTAGGTAGTAGGTAGATATTCAAACTATCATTTTACCGAAACCGTCATCAAAAAATCCGATCTGCGTTCCATTTCTTTGTGAAATTCGGCAATCGCGGCCATCGCCGGTGCCTATTAGATCCCAATGCGATAGCGGTCGGCCCGTCGGACCAACACGATTCACGATTCTCATTCCGGACTATTAAACGAGAATTTTGGGAACGGAAAACCCAATTGCCTCTTTTCCGAATCCGGAATTTGGGACTCGCACGGAAATCAGAAATATACTTCACTTGATTTGTGAGAAGCTGTATTTGCTGTAGAGTCGTAACAGATTGATGATAATAATAAAGAAAATAGAGAAGTTTAATTTATGATCAGTATTCATAACATGGCTTTAAGAGTAGAGGAAGGCCAAAGAAACGATGGATGGACTGTGTGAAGTATGATAGGGCTAGAAAGGAGGTGACTGCTGAGATAACGAGAAATAGAGAGAAGAGGAGATGGGCAGACGACATCTTTGTTATCACAGGAATATCATGTATGACAGGATGAGGCTGGGACCGAGGCTCAAGAACGTGGGGCTTGCCCAACAACGTGGAGCTTAGAACAAGCAAAAAGAGGCCTTTAGCCAGCCCAGCAGTGCATAAAATCGGGCTGTTTACATAAAATATATGTGGGCATATTAACATAAAATGTCATACTCATCAGCCTATAATGTTCCCACTGCAGGGACTCAGGCCTCCTCTCTAGGAGAGGACATGACATGTCGTAAATTATTCACAACATGTAACGGAAACACACTAGTTAATTATTCGTTTATTTTCTTGAAAGTGCACTCAAGCTAAGTTAAGCCAACTACTAATTTATCTAAGCAATTGGTTCGAGATTATAATTACGACGATAATCGTAGAATTTCAGACCACACGCTAGTTTATCCTACACTGAATTGGAAATAAGTCAGCTAATTAGGGTAGTGGTGGGTGGATGATGCTGCTCCTCATACGATAAACAATACTAAAATCACAGTGCGCTGATAGATTCAACTTTTGGTGCTGAGCAGAGCTGAGCATCATCTTTCTGCCCTTGACCCATGTTACTTGGGGACTGGGGTTGACGCAAAAAAAAAATCTGCTTCCCATTCATCTCTGTCAACCATCACGCCATCATTTACTCGTTTTTCTTTCATTTCATTCACGATTCATCACCCTAAATAACTTCCCTATTTGAATAGATTTTGGTTAACAATTTCAAGGGTTTTAGTGGTTTGCCACGAGACCCTGATCGTTTTCTTAATATGAAAGTAGCCTAAGCTACATCCCATAACATCAGCAGCAGCTATCTGGCAGTAAAGTCCCGTCAAAATCGGTCCAGCCGTTTCGGACACTAGCCGTAACAGAATCTCTACCCATTCTCAACAAAAACGTATCACGATTTCACGAAACTATTCAGATAATAAGACCCAATGCAGAGGGCGCTGCACTCGGTCTAATGCCATCAACGTCGCACTCAATCAACTCTGTGTAGAGATAGATAGGTATCGCGAATCACATTAGTGTGCTACGAGGTTAAGCTCCTTGCGGCAGCCACTGGTTTCTGCCGTTAAATGGTATTGTGTTAATTGAGATACTGGTATATTGTAAGCTGTGCCCTGCGACATTCGAAGTTATTTTAATAATATAAGTTATGAATTTAAATCGGATTTGGTTAACAATTTTAAGGGTTTTAATTTAGTGCACAGAAATCATTTTTTGTCTAAAAAAAAAGTGGCTTATGTTAAACCCTATAACATCAGTTTTCTGGCAGAAAATGTCCCGTCACAGTCGGTCCAGCCGTGTTAGAGATTAGAGCAGAGTAGACATAGACAGAAAACATATTTTTTGTTGTTATATGTATCGTATATATTTCCATGCGCAATCAGTAAAAGGTTGTTATTTTAAAATTACAAACAGACACTTCAATTTTCTTTATTTAGGCATATAGAAAATATAAATAACATTGTAAGTAGGTACACTACACATACTTCAAGCAACGACAATGTTAGTTTTAGATCTATATTTCAATCTGTGTCCAACTTCTCAAAAGTAGACTAATACTAGGGTCATTGGCACAAGTAACATAAAGTTAATTTGGCGAATGACGATGAAGATAGATTAGTTTATTTTTACCTCTGACAGGCTAGAGCCCAGGACCTCGTGGCTAAATACTCGTAATAACAGCTGCTCGGGTCGATATTCACGTTTAGCCGTGATTGTCTGGGTTGCGTAAGTCTGGTTGTCAGACTTTTGGGCCACTAACTACTTTTTACTACTGTCAAAACTCTAAAAATGGCAGCAGGAACCAACGGCTTAACGTGCTTTCCGAGGCACGGGGGTAACTAGGTATGTAATATGTGGTCACTCATCTCGAGACCAGCCTAGACTTAACCTGAAGATTGATCCGACCGGTTATTATTATCTATCCAGGAGCTGGGATCAGTAAGTCGCCAGTTAATTTCACTAAACGTACTAGCTATTATAGCTAACAGTAAAAGCAGCTGACAATCTAACCACATACCACACTACCCTCATTCCGCAACCAATAGATTTTCCCGCAACCGTCAATAAAAACCAACCAGCCGTGGCCCGGTTCACCATACACGGCTGGCAGACGGTACGGTTCCGCTCTTATTAGATAGCTTGATGGTGATGCTAGACAGAATGAATTAGAAAAATGTGTTCATAGTGAAAGAAAAGACCCGCAGCAAGGGGTCTTGTATAACTTCTCTTCTAGAAGTCTATAATACAAGACCCCTTGCTGCGGGTTGTTCGAAAGAGATACCGCAGCCTCGGGCACAAAGGCCTACGAATTCCTTCTTAGCCCTTTGTGCGGTGCATGGGAGGTTTTTAGTTAGTAGAAGTCTGAGACTCCCTACCATACCCCTTGGTATTATACAAAGTACGGTATCAAAATAAAAATCTTTCTCCATCAAATCGGCTTCGTCTTTGCCAACATACTTAATGTTGGTACTTTCAGATTGACCTGATACAGCTGAATGCCAGTATTTTATAAAGAGCGACTGCCTATCTGACGTCCTCAACCCAGTTAGTACTGGTACTCTTGGTAAGACTGGTTGTCAGACTCTCAGGACACTGACTAGGCTACTCGGCGACAACAACCAACCTAGGCAAGCATGACTTTAATATTACCTAAAGATCGACCTGAGCGGCTGTTATTATTAAGCCACCAGCTATTATTTAGTTATTATTAAGCCGGAGACCGACTTTATTAAACTTTATTCTGTTGACTAAGATATGATATTGAAATTGAGTCCAAGTACCAAAGTGTCCCGTTCTAATTAAATTCCTAACTGGGAACTACCTGCGGTTGTCAACCCCAAAACGTCTGTGAAGTTTCATTGACTAATTTAATTTGTCCCTGTGTAATAGCGGAAAGTGACCCCTGGTAAGTTTTCGTTAGTCTATTACCATTACCGGAGTAAACAAAACAGTAGCACAGCTAAGGAATCAAACCTAAGAAACCATGTTCAGCAGTTGCGACCACTAGACCATTTTGAATCGGCGCGACATGTATTCTTCTTCCATATTTCTTTCTCTTTTCTTTTTCTTTTTTTTTAAAAAAAAAAAACGTTGCCCCACACTAGGAATTTTTCCTGTATCGTGGGTGCGTTATAAACATTGAAACTCACATACACAAACACGCCCAGACCCGAAACAACTATCTGTAGGCCATACAAATACTTGTTCCGTGCGGGGATCGAACCCGCGACACGTAACGCAGCAGTCCAATCGCTTAGCCACTGCGCCAACCGTGTCGTTTCTCTATTTCTCGTCACCTTAAATTATCTAGTGTATCATACAAATTCTTGAGCTTATCCATCCGTTCATCGAAAAACCAACCCGTAAATCTCACGAAGATTATAATCTATCGAAGTACGAAAATTATACAGATTTACATTTCAAATCACGAGAACGAACGCCTCTTTAATAAACAAGTAATATATAAGTTTACTCCTTTTCAGAAATGAGAAGCAGACAGACAACGCCGCGGGGTGAAGCTGGCGCACATAAACCTAGCTGCTTGTATCCTACTGTGCTACGCGAGTAATTATTTAATCTTCAATCAGTCACGGAAAGCTTAAATATAGACTGAGAAGTGTAGTGAAGGAAAATCAGAAGGCTAAGGATCTGAGCGGTTCTGGGCAAAACTGTCTTGTCTTCTCTAGATATTAAATAAAATAATTTTTTTTTTTTTTTTGTAGTGTTCATGTTTCGTTTCTGTGTACTAAAAAAAAAAAATTAAAAAAAACCTATTTTTCGGAAAAGTCTTAGTCTTGTTTTGTAAAAAAGCTAAAAATAGGGTACAGTTTTGGCTATTGAAAACTTTTCCTAAAAAATTAGTACATAAATTAAATAAATATACAGTGTCTCGTTGCGAATCTACGTCTTCGCAGGATTTAGGAATTTATTAGCCTGAAGTCTGAACTGGGCAAAGGTCTCCCACCATTCCTTCCAATTTTCTCGATGTTGCCACTTGTCAATTAACTGCTTATTTTTCGGGGCTCAGAAATACGTGATAACCGTTTTCGTGTCGGTTTACATCCTTACATAGTATAAAACAAAGTCGCTATTTTTGTCTGTTTGTTTGTCTGTATGCTTAAATCTTTAAAACTACGCAACGGATTTTGATGCGGTTTTTTTTAATAGATAGAATGATTCAAGAGGAAGGTTTTAGTATATAATTTGAACGACATCCACGCGGGTGAAGCCGCGGCCATCAGCTAGTCATTTCAATAAGCAAGCAGGCACGTTATACAAAAACCCAGTTTTCCACATTTCACATACAATTTACCCCAATAACCTTAAACCATTATTATTTTCAGTTAGCTCAGCGTGCGAAGAAAAAATAAATATACTATGTGGTGTTACTCAGTTGCTAGTATACCCACGCAGGTCGTAAACTTCCATATTGTTGTGACCCGAATGCCTGAAACACTGAAAAAATAATAGTGCCATAGGGAAAGTTTTACTTTCGATACGATATTGCTCTTGACCTTGTATGGATCGTAAAATCTAGACTTGGGGGTGACAATCAAATGGTTACTTGATACTTTCTTGATTATGATCGCAACTTTTTGTTTTATGAAAATTTATTACTGTCTATTTTAATCTAATGACATAGAGAAATGATAATCGGTTTCAAAGCGATTCGTATTTCGACCATATTTTCAACAGGACCTAAGCGCGACAACCACTGGTGATCGCGGATCTCGGGCGCGGGACGTAAGTGGGACGGGTCGGGAGTACGGCGAGTGTAATTAATGGCGTGTGTCTAAGAACGACACTGAAAAGAGCGTCTGTCCCGCACACGTTCCAGCTATCTGCTAAATTCAAATTAAATTGTCATAATCTGCCAATTATAACTTCTTGAGCACTTCTTTTTTTTTTCATAGGCAGTCGCTTCATGTAAAATAAATAAAAATATTGTTGGGAAAAGGCTAGACGATAGTGATGAATCTGTCACTTTTAAACATAAATAGTGTGACAAAGCAGTAATTCAACAAATCACCAATCGTACCATTTATCTACATTAGTCAATTAACATCAATAACTTGGCAAAAAGGGGTGAAAGTCGGGAAAACGGGTTGTAGGCCAAGGCCAGTCGATATCATACCTACAATCGGAAATCCGGCGACCAGCCCCGGTATATGACCGGACCGGACCTGACATTTGCAGTTGGCTTTAGCTCGTATAAATCCGTGATATTAGAGCCGTAACTCCGGATATCGGATCAGTTATATAGGCCCGGAATTCCTGTGGCTCTGTTGGAGGTGAAAGAATCAGGTAGTTTGTATTAATTGGATATGTATCCTCTTTTTGGGTACGGTTTTGTTTGAGTCAGTCTGAATGCGTATCTCCTGTCGTTGCGTTTAAAAGGTGTCTCTCCCTCAGTAGGATGAATTCAATTTTTTTTTTTTTTTTTATTATATATGGGCCTGCTCTTGACTTCAATCTTGCCCTGAGGGCAGAGATGATGTCGACGATGGAACGAGCTTACCCAGTAGAAGCCTGTTTACTCGCGACTTAAACAGATTAGCGTTATATGAACTCGGAAAAACCGACGCAGGCAGGGAATTCCACTCCTTGGGTGTGCGCATAATAAAGGACCCAGCAAAGCGCTTCGTTCGAATGTGTGGAATGTCGACTAGGTATCGGTGATACCCTGCAGTACGACTTGAGCTTTATATAATACTAAAAGCTGTCCAGGCTTGAAGTACCGCTTAACCTTGTTTAGGATGCCCAGCTTTTTCGTCGCAGTTTGAGCTTTCGACTCGATGTAGGCGTTGAAGTTCAGATTCGCGCTCAACTTCGTGCCAAGAAGCTCGAGACCGTCAGTAACTTGTACAGACGCACTCCGGAAAGTAGGGGCCAGATTAAACGGACTCCTTTTGGCGGTGAACAGACACACTTGCGTTTTGGTGGCGTTGAAATCTACCAGATTCTCGTCACCCCACTCGGAGACAAGTCTTAAGGCTGAATTCGTTCGCTCTACCATGGCCTCTCTTAATGAACGTACTTCATCACCACTGGCTTTTGCGCTGGATTAAAATTCAACCGTAGACTTATTTTCTTAATAGATTAATTTAATCGATGTACAGACCCAAGCACATTCTGTAAAATTTCATAGCATTAGGTTCACGATTGATTGGAAAATTTGGACAGTTTTTGGGTAACTTGATCTGCTGGCGCCTGTCCCTAATCTCGCTGAATGTATAAAAGCTAAAATAAAAATAAACGTAGAACTAAGTCTGACGGAAGTCAGACTTAGTTCTACGTTTATTTTTATTTCACTTTTTTTTCCTGACCACATTCATCTAGTTCGAAAAACTTAAGCAAAATTCAGTACCTAAGCTTCTGCACCGCATTTTCCTACGGCCAGCTCAAGCCAAGCGTACACGACAATCGTAAGGCGATGGTCAAGAGAATTAATTGCCGCGGTAAATAATGCTCAATGGCCATTCACGTGTGTTAGCTTAGCATCGGTATTTCCTTGTGTCAGCCATTTTCTAGGCAATTAAAGATGAAAGCTATCAATATTGGAGACATTTGACGGGTTATGAGTTTCCCGTTATGGCGTAAGGCTATTGTAGCAACGGCTTATTATGGAAGGCATTAAGTAATGCTTGAATTATGGTTTTGTTTCTGGCTTTACAAAGGACTTTTGTTGCTTGAAAAGTGTTGAAACCATTACTCATGTACGGTACACGAGTAATGGTTTAGTAAGTTTTCAAGATTAGAAAAAAAACTTGCAGCTACCCATAGATATAAAAAACAAGAGACGGTCTCTCAGCATCAGGGTGTGTGTCGTAAAACATGCTACACCTCCTATCCTGCCCTCTTAGCCCCAAAATCTTGCATCCGTAGTGACCTCTACGCGCTGCCACCGACGCGGCGACGATGCGGTAGAAGTGGCGAAGTTCTGGATGAAATATTTAAAAAAAAGTCGTCCTGACGAAGAAGAAGAAGACGGTCTAAACTATGAGAATCGCTTCGAAAATGTTTCACACTTTTACAGCGAATTGACAACATAAACTCCTGCTAGAATGTTACTTTTCCTAGGCATTCAGGAAAGGAATTTGAAACAAGGTCGCCAATTCCAAAATATAAACAAGAACACAAGCTCTTGAAGAATAAAGCCTGTGTTTCAATAAAAGCGAATTTGGTGTTGTTTGCCTACGCTGTTTGTTCTACAGATTGAAGATCTATGAAATGTCAAGTGTCGCAGAATTTATCCCCCGTAATACCCAGAATACGCAAGCATTTTTTCTAGAAGTACAGCTTTCCCTTCCAACGCTTTTAGTGTAAACATACAAAATGAATTAATAACTGTGGTGAAGACATAATCCGAAGTGCTAACACTTGCTACGATACCAATAAAGTAGGGTGGCCAAATACAGCAGCATGTATATTGGGACAACAACTTGAAATCAATAGGATGTCAAAAAAACGTAATGAAAACAATTCTTGTTTTGTTCCCAATCTTTAATTGGCGATTTTAATTGGTACTTTGGTTCACAAGAAACAACCTCCATTCCTGATTTATTATAAGAAAAGATAAGGAAAAAATTGCAAAAGATAGCGAATAAAGAAGTTATTTTTGGAAGAAAATCTTTGGCACGTGTTCTTCGATTTTTTCTTAGGGAAAAACTTGATACAAACGGTTACGTATAACACTGGGTGGATTTCATTTTGATCAATTTTGGTATTTATATCTAAAGCACATATTTAATTTATTGTTACTGAAAGTAGGTTTTATTTATTTTCACAAAACTAAAAGCACATTTATAGTAATTCGTTTGTCGACTTCTTTAATTAAAATTATGTGTAAAGATTCATAAGGTTCTCTAGATAGTTAGTACTACTAGTTATAAAACCTTTGTTATTTCATAATCATAAAAAAAAAAATTGTTCTCCCCAAAAAAAGTTGTATGAAAGAGTTCCCTTCATCACGATTTTTTGCTTCTAATTCCTCGGATTCATTCCGAACTTTTGCGACTTCTCTTAGTTTTTCCAGTTCTTGATGAAAGTGATTTCTTTGTCGATTTAATGAATGCTGGCTTGCAAAAGTTGAAGTAAGCAGAAACTGCAGATATTGAGTGAACTAGTTTCTGAATTGATTTTACGACAGTTATAATATTTTATGCTTTGCGATCTGGGCTTTATGATGTAATATCAATAAATGTTTATTGATGTTGCGAAGTTGCAACTTAGGAGAATTTATGAGATGTGCTTGCGGATGGAGGGAAGACGCTGCCATAAGTAAATGGATATGACTGTATGAGTGAAATGTTCATATTGTTATGGTAGTGGTTTTCTTGCCGATTTCGTAAAATAATAATAAGCAAATTGTGTCATAAGTTCATAACAAAAGCAAAGATCTGAAAACATTACATCACGTCAGCACGTGCGAAGCTGAAATATCGTTCCATCTCTGTCTTGCATTTGAAGTTTTGCAGTTGTTCGGCAGTGACAGGAATAACGTATAGCCAAAGTAGGTATGAGCTTGAGCTACGTAACCTTTCAAGACCTCAGTCTAAAACACTTTTCATTCTCGTTTTCCTTACAAAAAAATAACTCAATAACAAACATACAGATTAAAACACTCAGCAAGTTCGAAGTACTTCGCTTTCTCAAGGACCATATTCTTCCGTCCTTGAACTCCAAGGATCCTGTAACCAGCCTTGGCCTTATAAAGCTTACGAAGGTCACCGACATCAACCACCGTTCCTTCGGCATAACGTGTCAGCTGAGCGTAAAGCGCACTTATGAGCACGCTAACTGTCGTCTGGCCTCTTGACCGATACTCCGCAAGTCGGGCGTTTCTTGCGAGTTCGAGATTGTGGTGTAAGGAAGTGGAGGGAGCGGTTGAGGGAGGCAGTTTGAGTTTAAGTGCAGCCTATATACAAAAAGTAACGTGTTTTTATCTCATTCTATAATGTCTAAGCTACAAACCTTCACTTGCCGAAATTCAATTGCCGCGAGTTTAAGTTTATGGAATCCCCTAAGCATGGATAGGGGGCACCATTATAACGTATCGTTAACAACAATGCTATTATTCTTATTTATCAGAAATGTAATAGATTTTATATGTAGCATGTTTGGTTATCCCTTGGTGTAGAGAGCAGAAACATGAAACTTTGGAAAGGCAATTAACTGGCTGAACTTTCTATATCTGAACATACAGGAGGATGAAAAAATGGAGGAAAATATTTATCCCGCTGTCCGCTTACATCTTAAGCCCACAATCATTACGGCGCAACTTTTTGCAAGCTGTCGCCTCGTACGGTAATTCAGTTATGCCTGTGACTTCATTGATTGAAGCCTCCTCGCGTTTACCGGTCACTGGGGAGCAACTGTTCATACCGGCCTCCTTGCGGTAATTGATTACCGCTGATTGAACTGAACCGAATTATTCTCTAGAGAAATAATTACTTGATTATAGGCACTTAAGCGGTAATGTGTTAAGATGAATGGATGAAATAAGAATAGACACTTTAATTCTACTTAGAAGAATTTGTTCTGTTTCCAGAGTTCATTTGTCGTTATGATTTATGTGGGCTTCGAATGAATTACATTCGATGTCATCAGATATTATTTCCAAAATCCTTTTTAAATGTATTATTAGCGGGTGTAGGCGAAGAGTGACGTAATTGTATTCTAAGTTAGACTTAATTTTTATTTCGTACTGAATAAAACGCTCCACCAAAATAATAGGCTGATAAAAAAAGAGAATAAACCCGAGGGGAACAAGAAATAAAAATGTTTTTCTGCCTCCAAAACCACTAGTACCAAAGTAGTGTGCTGTACAGTGGTTCCCTCATAAAGGATAACACGTATGTGGCTTAGAATCGCGCCTTCCCAAGGACCTTTGACAAAGTAATGACGGAGCGCAGACAAAGGGCCCAGACCCTCCCCCCTCCCTTCGAGGTACTTGTCTCCCTCCCCTCTGAAGGGTGGCACAGCCTAGGGGCCAGGGTATCTATGGCTTGAGAGGATAAAGCCCTGTTTGAAGTACGATTCTTAGAAGGATTTTTGTATTTTTGGTTCAAGTGCTTCTTTGTTCAATGTTATTAACTTAACTGTTGAGGTTTTTGTTCAGTGGACGCGACGTTTTTCTTTTTTGTTTGAATGATGTTTCGGTCTTCTCAGAATTTCCCGGCGGTAAGAAATTGACCATTCAAGAAAATTGTAGGCCATTTTCTTGAATACTGTCTAAACAAGCTTTCACAAGGAGAAAGTTGTAAAGTTTCGTTGCGGTTTTCCGTTTCAAAGCATAAACATGAGTTTGTAGGTTTTAATTTATTTATGAGGCACCGATAATTAATAAAAAAAAACTTAAATAAAAATAGAAAAATACTGGTAGTTTCAGAAAAAAAACTTAAAAAAAGAACTGTGTCCCAAAAGCACCCACATAAACAGTCACCCTACAAATGCAAGTGCCACCGCCATTACAGATCGCACGTTTTGATTCGTCGTGTTCTCGACGTGACGAGACTGGCTCAAGTGAGGCCTGCGGCGTGGTAACCCTACTGTAGATTACCTACGATGTTTTATGTGAATAATGTACCGGTTAGGTAACCCACTGC
This sequence comes from Diarsia dahlii, assembly GCA_949775195.1. Lineage (NCBI taxonomy): Eukaryota > Metazoa > Arthropoda > Insecta > Lepidoptera > Noctuidae > Diarsia > Diarsia dahlii. The sequence goes on from OX459199.1 coordinate 18,945,693, forward strand.
TCACTGAATTGTGGGATTATGAAATTTGTTATGTATTGAGGGAAATTGCAGTGGCATGGCAGTGTTTTAGAAATTGACCTTTGGTACTTATTTGGACATGTGGAACATTAGGTGCAACTTTATAGGTGGGTAGTACACACGGCTACACATCAAGCTATACAAAACCAGTATAATCTGATCGTTCATTGTGCGAAAAGATCTAGTAAAGTGAGGCCAAGATTAACTGGTTTTGTATAGCTTGATGTGTAGCCGTGTGTACAAATAGATGTATGTAAGTTATTCAAGCAAAATTAGTTTGTAAGGATCGTTATTTTGGGGCTGCGGGTTGTACGCAAGTTTAACCGCGGCCTCGACATATACGGCTAAGAAGGAACACGGGTGGTATTTAGTCAGTAGAAGTCTGACACTCCCTTTCGCTCTGCCCAAGAGCGAGAGGGGTTATTTGATGATTTTCCACCCACCAAACGTTATATTGTTTCAGTCTAGCCTATAGAAAGACGACCCCCTTTTGCTATATTTGTAAAATAACATAACATAACATCACGCTTGTAATGACCAAACGATTAGGCAGAGGTGTACCCAAGATCTACATTTCGTCAGCTATAGTTAAGTGCCATGTAACAAATAGGGGACGAGCCTATTGCCGTCAATCGGGCACATATTCAGACTCCGTAGCTACTACTGTGAGATTCCTGATGGAAGTGCTGTAGTAATTTCCGGATGAAATTAAAATTGAGAATCAGTTAAACTTCTTCAAAGAATCTCTCTTTCATATTCATACATTATAAAATTATGACCAATTAATTTATACGGCACGGCCCATAAATAAAATTGTAAATTATTTCTATCATCTCACGTCCGCTGTATAAACATGTGAGAAATAGATTCTATTCGCAATCAGAATAAATGGCGGCCACTTGCTTGAATTATTAGAAAATGCCGCCGGCTTTTGATAATTTAGTATTACATACTTCTGTTTTACTGTCATGAGGTTATAATAAATAGATGCGGGCTTTTAATATTATGGGCGAGCTTTGTAATATTAATTAACTTTTGTATTTGTTGGTCGTAATTGCCTCGTTCGTATAGCGGTTGCAATCGCAACTGCTGAGAATGTGGTCTTGAATTGTGTTCCCAGCTAGGTCAGACAAAATATTAAAAAAATACCCATGAAAAATGTATGTTATATGTTCAGAATGATAAACTGAATACCTGGTTATTGAATTTTTTTTTTTTTTATAAACGTTGCTCCACACTAGGAATTTCTCCTGTATCGTGGGTGCGTTCACAAACATTTAAACTCACATACACAAATACCCAGACTCGGAACAACTATATGTAGGTCATACAAATATTTGTTCCGTGCGGGGATCGAACCCGCGACACGCAGCGCAGCAGTCCATTGCTTGAGCCACTGTGCCAACCGTGCCGTCAATTGGCCGTGGGTGTCCCTTTCATTCTGTATTTAAACGCGTATGCAAGGATTCCAACGATACTTTTGCTCATTTTAATAGAAAAAAGCAAAGCCAGTTAATAGATTGAGTGGATTATTGTATATAGTGTAACAAGACTTATCTAATGCGAGGGTAGATTGATGTTATAGTTAACAGTCCATGGATAAGCTTGCTATAGTCGAGTGACGTTTATGTCATTTTTAAATATTTCAAAGTGTCACTGTCAGTTATAAAATCATTTTGACATTGAAGTGAATTGTCAGTTATGAAGTTCCCGACATGAGTCAGTCTTGAACGAGGCACCGTAGTGACAAGTTGTAAGGTTAGTAAAATGATGTGATTTATATTACCTATGTACTGATCTAGGCTGAATAATTTATAATAAACATTGTTATTGCGTTGATTTATCCGTTGTTTCAATTCTGTGATTCCCTTCTGAGGTCAGGTTATAATAGTCACCCATCATGTCATCAGCCGTTTGCTTGACCTGAAATATCTGCCTTGTTTTTTTGTGGGAAATCATCAAATGACTCCTCCCGCTCTGGGCAAAACGGTCGTGTCAGACTTCTACTGACTAAAAACCATCCATGTAAGTAGCCCTTTGTGTCGAGGCCGCGGTATTTCTTTGGAACAACCCGCAACCCCGAGATAAGGCCTCTTCAAAGAAAGTAAATCATAAAGGCAGTTACTAGGTAATTCCGCGTTTACGTAGTTACGCGTCTACCTGTCAATTATTTCTAATTTATTTAAACTCATTACACAAATCAGAACCATGGTAATTGGTATAAGACTAGCTGGGTCAGTGCAGATAGCGGATTGGTGTCATCCTGAGGAATTTCATGCAATTAGTTGCGAACTAATCTAAATGAGTTATGGAACTCATTTAGATTTGTCATAGAAAGTATTGCAGGTTGCAGTTTAACCTAATTAGGCACATTCGTAATAGTTAATGATTAAAAGAAAAATGGTTTAAAGACATCAATCTCTATTTTATAGAAGCTCCGACACAAAAAAAAAATCAAAATAAAATTCTGAATGGGTCATCATCATTTGACTAGCCTTTTCACAACTATGTTGGTGTCGGCTTCCAGTCTAACCAGATGCAGCTGAATACCAGTATTTTACATGGAGCGACTGCCTATCTGACTTCCACAACCCAGTTAATACTGGGTAATACGATACCCTTTGGTATGAAAAGTAAAAACCATAAAATAAAACTTTCAAAGCAATTATTAAAAAAAAAAACTAAAAAAAAAACTAAAACAAAAACAATAAAAAAAAAGAAAAAAAGTAAAACAAAACATAAAAAAAAAAACTAAACTAAACTTAAAATTAAAACTTTGTCATGTCGTGGGACCGCTGCCTCGTCGCTGGGCAGGTTGTTTTCGGGTTTGTTAGTTTCAAGTATCTTTATTGGCTGTCTTATGAGAACTTTCCAGTAAATAGCCTGTGCTTATTGATTGGGCAGTAGTCAAAGTCATGAAGTTTATTTTTTTTGAGAACCTCAACTGCGAGAAATGCGAGACAACCTCAACCTTATCTAAAAGCACCATTAACTGTCCTACTGATAGACACAATTAGTTAATTTATACCTTTATTTATTACAGTTAACTACCGAAATATCGCCACTATCAAATCTTGTACACCTTTGTAATAGTCAATTAATGACAGTGTGTTAGATAACGATATTCTAATGACGTGATAAACACGTGTTCATTTGTGTTTAATTGTGTTGATTTATTACTGATTGGCAATAATGAACTATTGAGTATCACAGCAGGTAGGTGTTGAATTTTGATTCAAAATTACATAACATCACGCCTGTAATCCTAGAAGTGTTAGACAGAGGTATATATAGATAGTACCCACATTTCGCTAGTTTTGTTTAAGTCCCATGTTATAGGGGACAAGCCTATTGCCATCAATCGGGCACAAATCAAGACTCCGTAGCTGTTACTAAGAAATTCCTGATGGAAAAACCCAATAACACCTTGCCCGACCTTGGAATCGAACCTAGGACCCCATGATCAGCAGCCGCGCTTGCGACCACCAGACCAACGAGGCAGTCCTCTTTTTACCAGACTGCAAAGAAAGGGTTATGATTTTATTATTAAACTAGCTGATGCCCGCGGCTTGACCCGCTTGGATGTCGTTCAAATTATACACTAAAACCTTCCTCTTGAATCACTCTATCTATTAAAAAAATCCGCATCAAAATCCGTTGCGTAGTTTTAAAGATTTAAGCATACAGACAAACAGACAAAAATAGCGACTTTGTTTTATATATGTAAGGATAAGGATTACTTCACCTGTTATTTTATGTTGATCTTGTTATTCAAAACATTATGTAACCCTCCTTGTGGGCTTCCTCTTAGACAGAAACAATATCTTTACATAAGATAATAAGGGTTTCCCGTCGTGGCTGCGGGTTCTTCGAAAGAGATACCGCGGCCTCGACACAAAGGTCTAAGAAGGAACATGGATGGTATTAGTCAGTAGAAGTCTGACACTCAAATTTGATGATTTCCCACCCTCCAAAGAAAAAGGTAATAAGGGTTACAATAGGGGTCGAATCTTCAAAGTTATTAATAGCGAATCGAAGCATCGAAGCGTGGGCGGTTTAACTATCTAAGATGATTTTCAACGTTCGAAAAGTGTTTGTTCTCAGCCTAATTTGAATAAAGGAGTTCCTATTTTTAGGCTTGTTTGATAATAGGTAACCCTGTATAAAATAACTAGCTATATTACTAGTTTACTTTGCTTATTTTTTACTCGTTCATTACAATGTCGTCGCCAAAAGTTGGGTAGACTCAATTTAAATTGTCGTTGATACGCTAAGAAGATAACAATTAACAAGTTGAAGAGAATCAAAAAAATATGCGATGAAGTGGCTGCGCACAGATAAAGCCGCCATCACTGGTCACGACTGTTTTAATAAACACCTCTTTGTCATAAGAGTCAAAAGTAGCCTACTGTGCCGAGCCAGCACGGAGGAAGATTAGACAGCTACCCACGTGCTTCTGGACTGCGCAGAGGGCAAATTACTTCGGTAACCCAGTCACCTCCGTGAGACTGTTTGTCTTTTTTTCAGGCCACTGATAACATAGTAACGACTGCCAAAAATCTAACCCTGTATAAAATAACTAGTTATATTACTAGTTTACTTTGCTTATTTTTTACTCGTTTATTACAATGTCGTCGCCAAAAGTTGGGTAGACTCAATTTAAATTGTCGTTGATACGCTAAGAAGATAACAATTAACAAGTTGAAGAGAATCAAAAAAATATGCGATGAAGTGGCTGCGCACAGATAAAGCCGCCATCACTGGTCACGACTGTTTTAATAAACAACTCTTTGTCATAAGAGTCAAAAGTAGCCTACTGTGCCGAGCCAGCACGGAGGAAGATTAGACAGCTACCCACGTGCTTCTGGACTGCGCAGAGGGCAAATTACTTCGGTAACCCAGCTACTCTCCGTGAGACTGTTTGTCAGACTTTCAGACCACTGATAACATAGTAACGACTGCCAAAAATCTATTTATGGTAGCCGGGACCGACGGTTTTTCCAGCCAACCAAGTAAAGCTTCATCTAAATATCGTAAATATTATCAACATCATCTATTTATTTCACACAAACTCAAACTTGTCTGCTTCACAATACCTCCGGACCATAAACAAACCAAATAATTGTTCCGAATGAACCGGTTACCGATGTTATCATAAGGTTATTTAACCGCGGGTTTCGTCAGCGCGTCCGTTAATAACTGGTTATGCAACGACACCTACTTATGAGATGGCGTTTAAAACTGTAACTTGGTGTAAGTAACGGAAGATTAAGTAAGTCAGCTGGGAGTTTTTTGGGATGTGTGAAGTGTCTCAGTAGGAGGCTGCGAGTCTGGATTTGTGCCGGTTGAAGGCAAATACATTCATAATTCTCTTGCCCCTTTTTTTTTTTTGGTGGGTGGAAAATCATCGAATTACCCCCCCCCCCCCCCGCTCTTGGGCAGAGCGAAGGGGAGTGTCAGACTTCTACTGACTAAAAACCAAACCCATGTTCCTTCTTCGCCCTTGTGTCGGAGCCGCGTTATCCTTTCGATAATCCACAGCCCCGACGGGATCCACAGCCCCGACGGGAATTCTCTTACCCTTATCTCCATTCATTTGGGGTCGGCGCAGCAAGTCTTCTTCTTCTACTTCTCTGTTTCTCGTCATCTCATGAGACACCTCCTTTCTTACTTTAAACTGGAGAAATGTGGGTGTACTATAGGTACACCTCTGCCTAACCCTGCAGGGATTACAGGCGTGATGTTATGTTATGTATGTGAAGTATCGTCGGAACGATTCCTGCCTCAGGAAAGTCTCACTTAGGGTTACAAGGTCCCTCCCTATGTCGTCTCTTAGTTATTAATTTAATTTGCGGAAATTCTTGTCTAGTATCGATTAGATTGGTTTAACTTATATTATTTTACAAAAGGTTGTTTCCTCAAAAGCGCCATGCGGGTGCATCCTTACATAGTACAAAACAAAGTCGCTTTTTTGTCTGTTTGTTTGTCTGTATGCTTAAATCTTTAAAACTCCGCAACGGATTTTGATGCGGTTTTTTTTAACAGATAGAGTGATTCAAGAGGAAGGTTTTAGTATATAATTTGAACGACATCCACGCGAGTGAAGCCGCGGGCATCAGCTAGTATATTATATTCCTCATCGCGGGTCGAAGTCGGGTCAGTAATGTCAGTATGTTAAAGTCGGAGTACTTTATGATGGAGCTTTTTGGGCCGCGATAAATTAATGTAACTTATTAATTAATTGCTCATTATACCAATAGCACTTTGAGGTTATAGGATATTTTGTGATTATTTTCCTCAACATGTCGTCGTCTAGGCTTGTTAGGAGATGTGCGGAAATTCGACCAATCACAGGAAGGGCCAAATACCCGATGTACCTAAATTTTAACTAATGTGATTGGTCGGTTTCCGCACATTTCCTCTCGTCTCCGCTCCTCTCCGCTTTGATGGAAACCGGGCCTTACTCGAAGGCACAGCACGGCACGGCTGATATACACTGAAAAAAATAATTAGTTGAATCAACATTTATTCAATCTATTTTTTGTGTTAATATAGAACCTACATAGAAGATTTGTTGAATCAAACAAACTGAAATTGTTACTTTTTACTGAATAGTTGAATCAATTTTGTAAATTTGACTAAGTTCATTTGCTGATTCCACTAAACATTATGTTGATATTACCGAATTATTAGATAAATTGACCGCTATGCGATTATACATGAAAAAATATGTTAGCTTAACCCATTTTTTTGGTTGTAACAACAATTAGATTTTAACTTTTTTTAATTTGTTACATTGAATGTAGTACTACGGTTGTCACAACGTAATTTATTGTTGACTCAACTGTTAAGGAATCAACATTCAGAAATTCAACTATTAGTTTTTTCAGTGTGGCGGTAGCTACGCCCCTAGGCCGAACCGTAAATAGTCGTCTATCTTCTACCATCTTCCTGCGCTTAATACTTGCGGTCGGTGCAACACGTTTTTTTCTTCGACTCTCCTCTGTCAACGAAATGCAGTCGTTCAAACTCAAATAAATAAGCTCCAATCTATTAAAAATACCATCACAATCAGGATATCCATCTGTCACTCTAATCCCAACTATATCACTCAACACAAACAATACAACCAATACTAATCAGAGATATGAACGGCTAATACCTAATCAAGCGGCTACCGGTGAAAGCTGGCTAATTAGTTATAGTGTTGTAATTAGGCCGTTGAATGTGCCAGAGCTATCGATATGTGGCCAGATGAAGGAATGAAGTGGAATGGAGTCAGGGGTCGCCGTTGCACATCACTGGTTGCGCTTTGATGGTGCTTTTTTATGGGAGCTGGTTTGTGATGTTGGGTATAAATTAATAGATAGGTATTTTTTGTAAAGAATAGACGATGTTACAGCCCCAGGTTTTTACTTCTGCAATTCTCGAAAGATTAGGCAGAGCCTGCAAACATAACTGGCAAAACGTGAGAAGATATAGGTACTTTTATGGTACACCTCTGCCTTATCCTTTTGGGTAGGTGTGATGTTGTGTATGTATGTCTAGGATATTTTTAAAGGGCATGACCTCGTCAATGGGACGGTGTAACAGGTTTTTAACCCACCCCTGGGAATCCTACTTAAGAATGAGGAAGCATTATAAACAAGATAATTTTCCTGGTAATCTCTCTACAAAATGCTGCTTGCTTTAAATGTATTTGTTTCACAATTTAATCTTGTATAAATTGTATAACACAACACATGCAACAATAAATAAATAAAGTGTTTATATAAAATTACCCATCATATGCGGTTTCAACAGCCGTAGACTGATGATAATGATGATGAATTTAATTTAAACCCTCTTCCTATTGACCAACGAATAATTTGAGGACATTAGCGGTATTGGTACCGGAGTAGATATCTAAGAGAGAGCTAGGTTTTAAATGGAGAAACTGCTATGAACGTGTGTCTAAGTATGTAAGTGTGGCTTGATTTCTGCATTCTGAGACAGCACACACAGGGGTAGTTATTAAACGCTACCAATACTTTATGCTTTAGGAAAATCTATATATACTCTAATAAAGACTACACCAAAGTTTCATTAATGTTATGTTATTAATACAATTCGTACGAATGCGTAATTTTTTTGTCAGTCGACCTATTCTCATTAAAGAATCGAACGACAAATTGGATGGACTACAGTTAAGAGACTTACTATGAAATGGCACAAAAAATGAAATCATACAACGTTTTTCTACTCAAAAACGTCCTACGGTATCGTCAAAGGATTTTTTTTCTGTACATCAGTTAAGGTAGTACACTGGTTTACGATGTTCTTAAACCGGTGTACTACCTAAACCGATGTACCAACAGAAAAACATTTACATAATGTTCACTGTTTAAATAATTGTACTTTACTGTTGCTTAGTACAGTAAAATTGTAGGAAGCTTTGTCTCTGTCAAATATACTCGTATACTCCATGTGCTATTGATGCAATGAGTGATAGATGCGTTGACGGACATGCAATGGTTTCCTCAATAGGCAATTTATTTGCACTTTGTGATAGAAAATTGGTTTGTATTGACTCTCTTGCATTAAGTTTAATCTGCCGCTTTTATTATTAATGTTTATTACGATCGCGTGTTAACAGATATGTGTTTTGCCAGAGGCTAATAGATGCGGAATTACAGTAACCGGTAGATATTAGCGTCATCCGTTTATATTTATTAGTTGTGTAACAATTCAAGATAATACCGAGTTCCTACTTGGAACTTCAAACTGTATGTGATCATAGTAAAAAGGTTTATTGTTCAACAGAGCAAAGAGTACAAAGTTCCCAAAACTCTTTTGAAAATAGGAGGGTCTTCCGATCAGATGAGTGTTGTGTCTGATGGGCACCGACTGCTTTTTGGAGTGTCGTACCTATTTGGTTTTACTAGCTATTTCAGTTCTATAATTGATCAATTTGGTTATTTTCCCTACAGGAAAGCTAGGCAATTAAGACAATTTTCTTTATCATGGAATACAAAGTTCCTAAACTGATCAATGAATCGCCAACCCATTTTACATCACACCAATGTTAACAGATTATCCAGACAACATCCAAGTTTTCCCAACCGCCACCATATCATAGCACACAGTAAGGCCTGTTCCTAAAATAACAGTGTACGAACCACTCAATCCCGTACGAACGCGGAAGTAGTGACCGCGTCAATTTCGTGCGATTCCCGACGATTCTCAGAGGGATGTTATAGTCATATAAAAAACCGGTTCTGGATATGGATACGGATATAGGAATAATAGAATAGAAGAAAATACATTTATTTTCAGGTAACACCCATAGACAAATATTCTAACCTAAATATACCTACTAATAACAATTGTGTTAGTTTAAGTAACTTAAAACTATGTTAGTAGCACTAACATAGCATGTCACATAATACCGGATTCGGATATGTTTACACACTTGGGAGCAAACAAATCGAGCCACTACCTTTTTTCACGTAAAATGGTCTCGCATTGTCATGCATAAACAAGAAATTTTCTCCGATAAAACCAGCATACGGCATTACGTGGTTTTCAAGAATGTCAGTTATGTATCGGTCAGCTGTTAATCCACGTCTACCACTGCCATCGTTGGCGGGGTCGACGAAGACAAGTTCCGTTTTTCCGTCTAGAGAAATTCCTCCCCACACCATACAAGAACCACCACCAAAACTCACAGTTTCTCGAATGCAACATTGGGTAAATCTTTCACCAGGACGTCTATACACTCGGTTTCTCCCGTCATTGCTAAAAAGACAGATTCTTGACTCGTCAGAAAACAAAACTGACCTCCAGTCTTCTAACGTCCAATTAATGTGTTCTCGAGCAAACTCCAAGCGAGATCGGCGATGAGCTACAGTCAATTTTGGGCCAGTTGCTGGTTTGTGTGATGTTAAATTTCGTTCTTTTAGTCTTCGTCTCACTGTCCACCTACTGATTGAGACTCCTCGAACGTCACGTAACGCTTGCTGTAGCTGAACAGCATTAAGTCCACGGTCGTGCAACGAATTGGTTGCAATAAAGCGGTCGTCACGTTCTGTTGTTGCCCGTGGTCGGCCAGTTCCAGGTCGCCGAACAAAAGCACCAGTCTCCAGATACCTGCGGTATACCCGCTGTACCTTTGAACGACTCAAATGAAGTCTGCGTGCCACTTCACGTTGTCCGTGTCCAACCTCAAGTAAAGCTACAACTTGGGCAGCTTCCGTCGGTGTAGTATCCATTTTATCAGGTTATTTTGATTACACAGACACAGATAAAGACAACAATAACAAGTAATATGGGTATGATTAACAAAAACCTCAAATTTAATCTTTTCTTAACAGAGTACAATAAAAATGTCATAAGCAAATTAAATGCGATAATTTTATTCTACCCTTTAAACTTTAATAAAAATGAAATTTTGACAACTAACTACCCTCAATGTAAAGGTTATTAAATACCCTTTTAGGCGATATATGTTTCGAATCGATGCGTTCCATAATACCAAAAATAATTACCATAATGCGTGAAAAAGGAAGTGGCTCGATTTATATGAAATTATTTCGAATTATCGCAAGTTTAAGATAATTTCAGTTACGAATAATATAATTTTAAAAATTATAAAAGTAAAATACAAATAACAACATTTTACTATTATTTCTAGTCTATATTATCATTAATTGTTTTTTTTTTTATAATCAGTCAAGTAATCCATAGAACTAAAATCAAAAACCCCCAAAATTCCCTAGAAGGCGCCTTTATCCGTACTTATTCAATTTTTTTTAATCAATTTCACATATTATTTTATTTCGGATATATATAGTTATATATAGTTTCGGTTTCGGTTACGGAGCTCCTTATCATCCCTGTTTCTCAGCGGCACCATGCGGAGTGTTGTGGTTCCACGTCATTACCACATGCTAGACGGAATGATACTACGAAAGCTTAAAGGTGATTGCTTGTTATCAACGACCATACAGCCACTAGACGCCTAATACTTGATCTAACGCACGAAACAAATTCTGTCAACTCGCTGAGGTGCGGGGGAACGGGGTACTGCATTCTGATTGGCCCTTTCAAGGTCATTGCATTTCACTAGGGATGAGACAGGTTTAAATCAAACAAGAACGTATCGATATTTTTTAATTGTATTTAATAAAATATGTATTTACATTTTACATACATAACTTGCATTTAAGTACCTTCTTTATTCTGAATATGATTGAATCATGTAAGTACATTCAAAAATCGCTTGGTTGCAATTGCCCATTTTTTTTTTAAATCTGGTTCGTGTGGGTATCTAAAATTATTATTAATCGTTAATGTTTCACAATTTGTTAGCTGTATCATGTTGTAATTTTTAATTACTAACAATATATTTTTTACTTAAATAGTTATAGGTTTATTTGCTTTATCGATAACAGGAGTGGTCATGCGATTTGGAGCATCACTAATTATTTTTACTTAAAATCGAGGAAAAGAGATGGCAAAAAAAACACTCTCAAAGGAAAGAGATGCAATCTTAAAAGACATCAACGCGCGCTCCAAGAATGTGCACTGCATACAAGTATGACCAGTTTAAGATGAACTCCGAAAAATAATGTCAGAAAATTAATTTTATTTAAATTAAGGAACCATTAACTTACCGATGAAATGTGATACCGTCTTTCAGGAAACTTGAAGTCCGGCTTTCTTTATCACACCAACGTACTGTACACGGGGCCATATTATGTTTATTTTCTCGAATTTTCAAAGGTGTAGTGCGGAAGTGTTTACGGCTCACAGGCGTGGTCGAAACTAATACGAACTTTGTGAGTGACGACGGCTATAAGATTTATAGCCCTAATGTGTTGACAGACATTGGTCGCCTGTTATTAGGCGTCTAGTGGCTGTATGGTCGTTGCTTGTTATTGTACATGTGCACGTCATGCTTTGTGAAATGAACGTGAAGTTATATGATAGATAAATTACTTAAGGTGAATCCTCCAACCAGCCCGCGAAATTCAAATTTTCAGGCCAGTGATAGGTTGTATGTTGATGAACATTTGATTCGCGGCTGTAAGACATATGTAGTTACAGAAATTATAATCACCAAAATCATGAATACAACCCTCCGAGCTCATAAAGGTTCCGGAATGACTTTGACCTTGTAAAAAGTCATTTTTACTGGCCTGCAAATTGCAAAAAACTAAAGAAAATTTGAATTTCGCGGGCTACCCTGGAACATCAACCTTAAATGCAGAAATTGCGCCAATTATGTCTTTATATTTTAGACGATCATCATCTAATCATGCATATCATTCAATTACTAGAAATGAATACTTACTGTTGTAATCACGAAGCTATGACGGACATAGTAGGTCACCACGAAAGAAGAAAATCAGATGTCCTAAACAAAAGACATTCTAAATTCTGACCATGTAGTAATGACGATGGTAAATTGACACAAGACTCTTTTGCAAAGTCGTAGTAGATAATTAGTGTGACTTGTGTGCCCTAAAGTTTGACAGTTATATTGGTGATCAATCGAAAACGTGGACTCTGTGAATCAAAGAGATTTCAAAGACTTAAAGAACACAACATTGGAACATTTTTGATTTTGCCACAAGAACGCTACTTGAAAAGCAGGCGTACGGTAAAACTGACTAATTTGATTCATACTAGAAACAAATATTGGATTAGGTACGATTTTCTTCGTCTGTCCTGTCTATCGCGTAAATATTGAAATGTCCTTACTGTCATTACTTATCCTTGTCAAATAAAGAGTTTGCGACTTTCATTGATAGTCCTATTTTTGTACGGGATCAAGTTCATTCACACACGATGACCACAACACGAATAGTTGTACCCTTTAGTGTTGCCAAGCTCCTGCATTCCATACGCGTATTAAAGTAAACGTTTCCCCCATATTATTTATTTAACAGTGCAACATTACTAAAATTACGTACCCCCGGGAATTTCTCGCTCAGAGAAAATCTTGCATTTCCTAGCATCCTTGAAGGCTTTATTTATCAAGCTTTAGAGATTACACAGAAATGTAATAGCCTGAAATCTGTACAGCTTGAAGACAACAGCTTCAATTCTGTCCAGTTCGGACAACAGCTCGAAATTTGTCTCAATTCTTTGTCTTTCTTGACCCTTAGTCTATGGTACTTGCCTTGAGGAAGTTTGCTATTACAGTTATTAATAAAGACGGAACTTGTTTCCTTGTCTATTAAAGGTAAGTTTGGCTTCTAGTCTATACTAATATTATAAAGCTTAAGAGTTTGTTTGTTTGAACGTGCTAAACTCAGAAACTACTGGTTGGAATAGAAAAAATCATTTTGTGTTGGATAGTCCATTTATCGACGAAGGTTATAGGCTATATTATGTGAAGCAGACGAAGTTGTGTGGTTCAGCTAGTCATTGATAGAGACAAAACTATTGTCTTTGTTAATAAACAGATAGTTTCTGTCTCAATGAAGAGCGACTGTTCCCTTGCTTTGATCAACCAAAGGATTCTTGCTAGAATTCCTAGCATAATCAGGGCAAGAACTTCGTATTTCTTAGTCTTGTTCTTTGTGACGTAACTTAAAAGGACTAGTTCAGAGTGCACTTGCAAGGTGACAATCGATTAGCCATTACCATGATAAGATAAACCAAAAAAATTCTAGAAGGACACAGCTAACGTTAAGCTTTGTCAATCCAGCCAAAGATGTTACGATTTACGGTATCGACGGAATGATATAATAACGAATTGCAACACAACCTTTAAGTAAAAGGCTGTATTCATTTATAGCAGAGGATTCAATTTTAATTAAAACAAATTCCAAACAAGAATAGCTTTGCTCCAGTGAATACTTTTAAAACAATAACTGACGATTGGATTCAAAATATTAATCAAGGGACCAACAGTGGACTTAGAAATGAACCGTCTCCTTTGTAACAAAAGGTTGGAAGTATCCAAATTAGTTTCGTAAAGGTAACCGTAGAAACGTTCGTTGGGAACATCTCAATATTATTCTGCATTACCATATTATTGGCGTTTTGCTAGAATGCTGTGGATCTCGCGGTTTAACATAATGGAGGTATTTCAGGGTCTGTAGGATGTGGAGTTGTCTTACTGTTTGTATTTAAAGTATGTTTTAGAATAGAAGTAGTGTCAGTAGATACGGCGAATATGTTGTTGGTCGTTTTTTTGAATATAGACACATTAACCGACTTCCAAAAAGGAGAAGCTTCTTCACTTTCGGGACTCGGAGACAAAGAAGTCAATGAAACAAACAAAGTCGTGGACTTTTGAAAATAAAGTTTTCTGGTTATACCTACTGATTGTTATCGCCAATAAATCCAGCAACTGAAATTACAAGCGCCAGCACATAAAACTACCTGAAAGTATTCTTTCTTTATCAACCTTGAACCTAAAGCTTTAGCAATAAAGTTGAAAGTCTATTGTAGTAGCTTGATGTGCTGGTGTCTGTACATTTAACTTTTATTTGAACAGAAACTTTGTATAAGAATCACTTCAAGCATGTTTCTATATAAAGCTTTATTTATTAAGACTTGTTTTTTTTTAACTTAGTCCCACACTAGGAATTTCTCCTGTATTGTAGGTGCGTTCACAAACATTTAAACTCACATACACAAATACCCAGACCCGAAACAACTATCTGTAGGCCATACAAATATTTGTTCGGGGATCGAACCTGCGACACGCAGCGCAGCAGTCCAATCGCTTAGCCACTGCACCAACCGTGCCGTCGGATTTATTACATAGAGAATACAACGCAAAATACTAATGTCGTCATAACTTTATGCCAAGGCTTTAATCCTACTGGAAGTTCCAGTCCACCAACAGTTCTATCACAAAATCTGATCGTCATTACTAGAAATAACTCTTTCATCGAATTTCGATACTTGTCAGTGGTAAAATTAGTCAGGTGTCACAGTAATTTATCGGTTATGATTGTATCGAGAATTCGAGACATAGTCCATATTGTTATTTGATTAGACTGGCAAAGGGTAATACAATTATTTGTGGAGTCGACGCCGTAAATCGTTTCGCCACCCTGCGATTGCGACTGATTTGCATCAGACTGAATGAAGTGGAGGGTTTTATCGGTTCGTTGAAGTATTGAGACAGAATTTTACTATTGTATGGTGGGATTCAGTCGTTTAATTGAATTTATCCAAGAGAGCTGCGGGTTGTTCGGAAGAGATACCGCGGCCCCGTACACAAAGGGCTAAGACCTTCGCTCTGCCCAAGAGCGGGGGGGGGTCATTTTATGATTTTCCACCCAACAAAAAAAAAAATTAACATGGGTGATTTTTAGTCAGTTGAAGTCTGACACTCCCTTCCGCTCGGCCCAGAGCGCCAAGAGTCATTTGATCAAGTGAAAACCCCACTTGCCATGATTACCGACCAAAGGCCACTTGTCTATTCTTTCCTCACTCTTCCCCACTTCACCCCTCCTAGTACTACGTGTATTTTTTTATTGACAGATCATACAGTCAGATAGACAGAGAGCAGTGGTGGCCAAGTAGTTGCGGCCCCGTCTTACAAACAGTAAGTCGGCGCAGGTACTTTATTTTGTGTAATTTATTTCATCACCACTGCTCTCACAACGGTGAAGCAAAACATCGTGAGGAAACCGGATGTCTTAGAACCAAAAAATTCGAAGACATGTGACATCTACCAACCCGCACTGGGCACGCGCGGTGGATCCCTCTCCTAGAGAGGAGGCCTGTGTGTCTACAGTGAGTGGGAAACATTATAGGCTAATGATGATGAGACAATCTGAGATCTGAGAATTTTCTGAATAATAATAATAATATTCCACAACTATCACACAACGCCATCTAGTCCCAAGCTAAGCAGAGCTTGTGTTATGGGTACTAGACAACTGATAAACATACTTATATATTTCTAAATACATACATATTATAGATAAATTACACCCAGACACAGAACAAATGATCGTGCTCATCACACAAACATTTGTCCTGGGTGGGAATCGAACCCACGACCTCCGGCATAGCAGTTAGGGTCACTAACCACTAGACCAACAGGCCAGTCTGTATGTAGTAACAGTTTGTGCATCGGTGTCCTTTCCACCTTATATAGGTATGACCGTAGTAAACAATAATATACCTATTGAAAAAGTTACAAAAGTAAAACAAGATCAAGTATTTAATATTGTTTAACAAAATTCCTCCACAAAACAAAAACTGACACAACTCAATCTACTTTGCGAAACTTAAGACTTAGCTAAATCTTCGTCTTAGATTATATTAAAAATTCACAACAGGATAAGGTTTCTGTTTACTATCGCTCATAATTTATTCCTGACAGCCTATCCAGCGGTGCTTAGATCTAAGTTAAATATCTTTCAGAGGGAGGCGTCATGCGGTGACAGATAAATGGGGCTCTTATGAGAATATCATAATCGATACATGCTTGTTTGTTTTGATATTGAATATTTACTAACGATACTTAAGATTTTATCTTAGATCAGGCTGGATAGATTCCTTTATAGCGCTATTAAATTCAATTTTTTGTTCAAGATTATCGATGAAGAAAAAAATCTTTAATCTTAGAAGACAGTGAAATAAGAAAACGTTTAAAGACTACGAAAAAGGAATGTTTATTGTATTCTTGAAACGAAAAAACATTATAGAAGAAGCAAAGATAAAAAACAATAATTTGTAATTCTAGTTAAGGAACGTTTCAATCGCATGAAGAAAATTACAGTTACCTTCACCAGAAATAAACGTAGACAATCCTAGAATCCCTAATTGATTCACAAAGGATTGCCTTGGACCATGCTAGCTATTTATCGACCGCTACAAAACTCGCCAGTCCAGTTACATTTTTCATTAGAAAACAATCAACGCCTAGGTATCCCATATATGGGACCAATTATGACATCCTTGTCTTTGACGCTGCATCCCTAAACATTTGAAAAAAGAACATTACACATACTTCACCGTCGGTCATCAGACCATACTTTGAACACAACGCTAGGAATCTAAGAAACTGAAGACCAAGATCTTTATTATTTGACTTAGAGCTTACTTCTCCTTAGACATGTTCTTCTCTCTATCGTGTACCTCTAGTGTGATAGTGACGGGAGTAACACTTAGTCAAAGTACGTGATAAGTACCTATAGTCTATAGATCAATCCCTAGGAATTTGATACCAAATACGACAAAGAAAGTAAAAAGTGAACAATGTTCTACGAAATGATTGAATACCAAGTGCTTAAGAACAGTTA
Source organism: Diarsia dahlii (assembly GCA_949775195.1). NCBI lineage: Eukaryota > Metazoa > Arthropoda > Insecta > Lepidoptera > Noctuidae > Diarsia > Diarsia dahlii. The sequence continues at coordinate 18,962,972 of OX459199.1, forward strand.
CAGGCGGACTAATTACTTTTAATCACTGTTAATGAGGCAAGTAGACTGGTATTGAACTCAATCAGTCAGGCAAAGAATGGAAGCGCATTAAGTATCGAATGGTGGCAGAAAGAAGCTATTGTATAAGCATGACGGTGTTCTAAATATTGATGTTGGTTAAGGATTATCGAATTTAAAACATGCCTTTTCTTCAAAAATGCAGTATCATCATAATTTTAACAGAAAGATGTACACTGCTGGACGTAGCCCCGTGTCACCACAATTAACTACAGGAATCTTCGAGCATAGCCCTCTCAATAATACTAGGAGAGGACTATATGCTCAGAGATTGCATGAAGCAACTGATACCATGGTTCATAAAGTCATGACTCAATATTGCATCGCTTTATGCCTGATCAGTCTTAATTTCAAGTCGGGCTTACATAAACCAAACCATATCCACCAATAGCCAAAGTAATTAAGTCAGAAACGGCAACATTTGTTTTCATTAACGTTACAAGTTAATACACATAACCGGGTTCAATTATATCAGTCATGTTAACCAATAACTCACAATGATCCGATCAATCGAAGCCGGTCTGACTCACAACTCACATATATCATGTTACTGATTTTCGAAATAACAATTTATGGTATAAAGATTTATATCAGGACAGCAGCGGGCGTAGCTTGTATTGAATAAAGTATCATGTAAATAATTATGTAATTGACTTTTATAAAGGTTTGTTTCTAGGATTCATGTGTTTTCGATGTCGAACTAAGAGCATTAATTTATTAGTCTTTAATTATTATTTAACTAGCTAATTTCGCCAGTCAGGTTTAAGTCCAAGTAAATAAATAAGTAGTGTCCATCATCTCGTCCGTTCTCATTGATTCACAAACATCCAAACAAGTAAGATTTTCGAAGTACCAATTTATGACTCAAAGACTAATATCAAGAGAGCGAAGCAGTGGGCGCAGCTTGTATTGAATAAAATATCAGTTTATCGTTATTCGCATAGAAAGACATACCTAAGTACCAGAGTACCTTAGTACCTTAGTACCGGACCTAGTAAGGGACCGCAAAAGTGCCTACTGTTCGCGATACGATCAGCATAACTCTGTTCAAGTGGTTGAATCGCGATGTAAGGCCGTTCAAAAGATGGTTTTCGAGTGAAGGGGTTTTGTGTGAGCAATGTACTTAAGAGGGAATATGGGCTACGGATTCTTCATACGAATGTATTTCTCGTTTTTATTCCTGAATAATGCTTCAAGAGTAATATTTAAAAAAAAAAATATAAAACCCAAATAGCTGATGCTGGCCTAACAGCTGCTGGTTAAAATAGAACTGGGCTGGGCACATCTTCCGTATGTCGGAGTAGCAATGGGCAAAAGTTACCACTCCGTGGATACCACAGAGCAGGAAAAAGTGGAAGGAGGGAAGTGAGGCCTTTGCCCTGCAGTGGGACAGAATAGGCTCATAATAATATTAAGTAAAGAACATATGACCATCCAAAACAGACAAAAAATGCCCCAGTTTTACGGTCATGATTAGACGACAACCAAATAAATTCGAAAAGTTTTTCACATAAAAGAAATCAACTATAGGAACCTATAGACAATCTTTCCTAAAATTTTAATGTCATAAATAATTGGCTCCGCTCAGTTTTCGAAGACAAAAAGGAGAATACGGAATGTCGATCTCATCAATTTTTTTTTTTATATAATGGGTAAAAGCTGCAGATTTTACCCATTATATCAAAACAAAGCAGGAGTAAGGACTTACTCTTTGGGGCAGGCTTGGCGTTGCACGACGACTACAGTTTCTTCAAATACCAATTTTTCTGCTCTGTTCCCTCTTAAGTATCGCTTGTTCTACGATTTACATAATAAAGCCCTTTTAAAATTGAGCGTAGGCATAAAAATTGATTACATTTGAATTAGAATATATTTTTATCCTAAAATATACTAGACTGTAGGTACGTACAAATGAGTTCTGTGAAATTCCATCAGATAATTTAATTTATCTTTAAAAGCTTTTCCTTTTACATTTAGAAATCATCTTTCACGGAAAATGAATAACTTGAAAGCAGTGGAACGTAAATATTGAAGCAACGTAAGAGTTGAAAAATGAAATAAAAGCCTACAATTTACGGAATTCTTTTTTATTATGTTTTTCGTTGAGGGGAATGCTCGTACAAACAAGAAAGATTTATTGAGGAAAAGTTGAAATGTTTTTACGACTCCGACATACATATACAACATTGCTACATAATTAAATAAAGTGAAGTAATCTCGGAGCTTTTATCTAAATACTCGAATTATAGCTGAGACCTCTCAACGGGGAAAAACCCACGGTTAACCAAAATTTATGATTTTTATTAGTTTTTTTAGGATCTTAAATAATAAATCGGGTGATGAGGAAAGGTTTTTAAAATAAATTCCTTTATATTTCCCTCACAATTTGCATTTTATTTTAAGCATGGTTTTCCTTCCTGTTTCTTTATTCTTTTCACGGGTTAGGGTTTTTTTAAAAACATATATAATATCAAATATTCATATTGCGTAAATGTTTCTGTATTATGAAGCTAAATTTAGGATAGGAATTTTCCGTTGAATAAATTTATCTACTCGGGCGAATCTGTGTGCAAAAAGTTCTATAATCAGCCTGTAATTTTTCCACTTCTGAGACACAAGAAGACTCCTCTCTATGAGAGAGAATGGGTTATAATCTACCACACAGGCCCAGTGCAGTTTGGTCAAAAGGAAAAAAAGCAAAACGTTGATTAATTCACAAACAATTTTCATCTAACCTTCATAAAAATGTAAGCATAATCGCTCCTGTACCGATATACCAAGCCGAAAGCTAATCGTATGTTTATAACATACTTAGTATTTATTTATTTATTATGGAAGACTTACAGCTAAGACAAATAATATTACTTAGTTAATACCGCTCCTAAGTATTTTAAGTAAGTTTAAGCGTCCTTACTCAGCCTTACTGTTCTCTACATGGGATCCGGGACTTTTAATAAGCGAAGCTCCACAGTTGTGCACCACGCATTATAATGAGATGATAGAATGATTGTGTAGACTTAGTTTAACGAAATTGTTAATTGTGTGATTGGAGGGGATTGTTCTGTGTTCATGAATCCTCCGTGCCTCAAAAAGCTCGTTAACAGCGTGTTATTTTAATTAGTATAATGAGATAATAGAATGATTGTCCCAATTGTACCTATAGGTACTTACGCGAAACCACAGAATACTTAATAGGCGAAACTATAGATTTTTTTTAAATGGAGTATATTAATTGTTCGGTGCTTTAATTGTCATAATACATTTTGACATTGTGACAACGTCTTATAAATTGGTTTGCCGGGTGACACTTCAAGAAACTGCGTTACGCTCCGCTCACGTTATGCGCTCACAATGAGAGCGAGTGAGAGGCACGCGTCCCTTCCACTCGGGCATGGTTAGCCCGCCTAAGAGCGAGAGAGACAGACATAAAAAGTGAAAGGTCGTTGTCACGTAAAACTTTCGCCCGTATACCGACTTTACAGGCAACCAATTTTTTTAGGAGTTGTTTTATCTCTTTGAAAGAATTTAAAACTTTATTGATACGAGCATAGTATCTATTTGTTACGAGAGTAAGAATCTTACCTCTAAACAATTTCTCCCAGCTCCCGCGACGAGACTGGACTCTGGAAAGATAAAAAAAGGATTACACAGAGTTTCTCAAGTTTATGTTTCCCTAATATTGTTTTTCTTTCACTTTTCTGCCAAATTATTCAATCAACTCGTAAATGTCCCACTGCGGGCAAAGGGATTCAGAGTTCCCCATAGCCTTTCACGCATCCCTCTAAGTGGTTTTATTGACCCCAGAAACGCCTTAAAAGTACTACGTAAAGTAGATTGGCATAGAAAACCACATGGATCAATTAAACACTTGATAATATTACGCCTGAAAACGAGACAAACTTTCTTTTTCAGTTAAACACATAACTACCAGTCCATATCCACTAGAATATTCAAAACAAACATCTCGTTACAACTGTTTCAGTCAACTAATTTAATATTTACGCTAGAACGCGGCCGATACTTCAAACCTGTTGAAAGTAGGCTAAATTTACGTCTCTTTCACTTTAACAATAAGGTCTAAAATCGCGTGAATTTCGTGTCAATATAGACTAGTCCTGTGGGATGTTATTTCAGCGTCTCCCGTTTATTTCCCGATAACTGCCCATCCCTAGGGTGTGTTTGAACTTCGAACTCGCCCGAAATTCAGCCAGTCTTGTTTTGTTTTTATTTTTGTTTATTTGTCTATGAAGTTTGGTGGGCGGTTTTATTATAGGACGAAAGTAGGACAGTGGAGGAAATATGGAAAGGCGTGGGAGCTAATAAGTGCTCTAGTCTGGTCTAAATATAGATTTAAATAGAATTCCCAGAGGTTGGAGGTTACTGTGACGTTACGGAATAATATTAATTGCAGGCAAACTTATGTTAGTCCTTTTATAATTTTTTGTAGAATTTCTTCTTTGCCGCAGGTCGTATTGTGAGATGAGGAATTGGCGCACACAAAGAATGAGTCTGGCAATGTGTAGACGTAGAGTTTGTTTTCTATTTCTTATTTTTTGCACGGAACTCTAATGATATTTCAAAAATAAAAGTAGCCTAACTTACTCCTTATAACATCAGTTTTTTTTTTTTTGGTGGGTGGAAAATCATCAAATGACGGCTCTTGGGCAGAGCGAAGGGGAGTGTCAGACTTCTACTGACTAAAAACCGAACCCATGTTCCTTCTTTGCCCTTGTGCCGAGGCCACATCATCTAGTACTAAAATCCGCGAAGCCGGTAAAAGTACAACCATTTCGGAGATTAGCCGGAACAAACGAGAGGACATGTTGCGCCGACCCCAAATAAGTTGTGATGTTGGTAGGAGAATGATGAATGATGAACCGGAACAAACGAACAGAAAAATACAAAATATAGTTTTTTTTTAATACTAGCTGATGCCCGCGGCTTCACCCGCGTGGATGTCATCACTCTATCTATTAAAAAAACCGCATCAAAATCCGTTGCGTAGTTTTAAAGATTTAAGCATACAGACAAACAGACAGACAAAAATAGCGACTTTGTTTTATACTATGTAGTGATAAGGATGTAAGGAAGGATATGTAAGTAAGGTGTTATTTTAAAATGACAAACAGACACTTCAATTCTACTCATTTGTATAGATATCGTGCTTAACAACAATCAAGCTAACTGTACCCAGAAAATTATTGTCACCGAAGATAAATCAGTCAATTCTGTAATACTGACATAATTTGCATATCTAATCTGTTACAGGCTGTAAAAGATAAATAACATAGCTATGTCACTATGATCACATTCTTTGTCGATCATTATTAGGTAACTATTAGTGCTATGCCAAATTTATTGAGCACATTATATCCTGGACGGGACGGTGTGGGCTTAAGACATGAACTATAAGCGATTTTAACTACCTCCGTGGTCGAGTGGTTTAGGCGTTGCCTTGTGACCCGGTGGTCGTGGGTTCGATTCCCACGGGAAGCATACTTTGTGAAGTTGTTTCTAGTTTGGTTAGGACATTGCAGGCTTGAATCACCTGATTGTCTGATAAAAAGATGGTTCCGTGCTTCGGAAGGCACGTATAAGCCGGTGGTCCCGGCCGCCAAATGGCGGTCGTCAAACCATGTCAGAGGCCCTTGCGGCGGTTTAGAAATTCTCTGACACTAGGGTGTGTGGGGTCGTTAGACCTTACTGCCCACACGATAAAAAGAAGATCCATTGCTTAGTTAGTCTATTATTTAGTATGATGTTCCTAAGTGAAGAAAGAGCTAAACCAGTTGCTAGTTTAATTTTAGGAAGGTTTCAGAAAGACTAACATGGGAGCACATGACACCTCTTATGAATTAGAGCAGAGGATTACGGAGCACTTTGTTTCACGTCTCATTATTTATTGCGAGGTTTCGAATCTGCTGACTCTGACAGCCCGAGGCTCAATAGGTAGATATTAGATAGATAGTAATAGGTAGACTTCTGTAAACAATAAGATCTTCATGCAGGTGAGCAGATGAATCAGCGGCGATGTTTAGTACACAGAAGGGCTCTTTACCTTGTTTAATTTTCGTCATCACCACTGCTCTCAAAGCATGGAAGGAAAAAATCGTGACGAATCCGACAAATGCTGTGTGTGCGTAGCCATAAAACAGTGTGTCGCCCATTTAGACAGGGCGCTGCATGATCTTCCTTTTGTAATGGGACCTAGTTGGGTCTAGAACAAACTAGTTTAGCCAGAAATCGGGCTTAGCTGGTAACCATGCATTGCACATTCAAAACATTAAAATCGCTGATCTCTTTTCAAATGATCCACAGACAACGCTGAATATTGAAGTCAATATTTTATCCGCAAAGCCATGGCGCCACCGCCATTGCTGCGCGTAGGCACAATCCTGCCCCACAATGTATATTGCACTTTATATTAGTTGATACTATAAACCTCTAGAAGTGCGCCATAATTTTCTATTAACGCAGCTTAACTTTATCAGTAAAGGTTTCAAATTGGGTGTTTAACTACTATTAAGATTGTCCAAGAATTTAAATGGAACTGTTACTTTAGTTGTGGCATTTGTAAATACTTGTCAGACTTCTAGATTTTATCTATGCGTGTAGTCTGACTACCAATCTTACGTATCGTATCGTCGTGTTACCCAGTAGGTAATTTTGTTGTAGATGTCAGATAGGCAGACCTCCACATCATTCCTAACATAATTTATCCATCGTATCCTTGGTCTTGACCTTGTTGGAGTGGCCGGTAATAAGGACTGGATGCGAGAGGTACAAAACCGAGAAGAATGGCGTGCATTAGAAGATACCTACACTCAGCATTGGGTGGTGAAAGGTTGAAGAAGAAGAAGAAGGAGAAGATCCTTGGTCTTCTCTCCCTCTCTATTCATCAACGATTATATTCATCACTCTCTTATTCACATGCGATTCGTCCCTCCTCATTACATGTACATAACAAGACAGTTGATTCCTTTTCAACTTGTAATTTACTTTCGTGGGCAAGTGTAAGACCCCAGTATATTTGCCAGTCCCAATTAATCTTTAAACTAAAGAAAAAGAAGGAAAAACGTTAGGTACCTAACTAACCTTTGCGAGTTAACAGTTTTGGGGTTAACAATGTACTTACTCCTAACATGTTTTTAACCCAAATAACCGTTAACCTAGACCGGGAGTACAAGTAAATCTATTATATCACCCATGAGTGTTTTGATCTCATAATATGACCTCTAGAAGCCCTACACAGTACACTGTAAGCCGAGGTTACGGCTGAAACCTTTACAATGTGTGTTTGTATGCGTAGTGTAAAACTGCGTAATGTTATGGAAGCCAGGAAATTCGCAAAAACGGCCCTTTTGTTATAAAAATTCCAAGATAAGTATGTGCATATTTTAAGACATGGCATGGTTAGGTTATCGATGTTCATACCGATTTCGGGTAAAGGAAAGGCATTAAATTAACGACGCACAAACGCTTATTACGTATTCAGTAGGTCCATCATACCCAAATGGGTAAAATAAATTCTTTAGTAGGTATCAACTAAAAATATCATCATCTGCCTAGCCTTTTACCAACTATGTTGGGGTCGGCTTCTGGTCTAACTGGATGCAGATGAATACCAGTTTTTTTACATGGAGCGACTATTTAACTGACCTCCACAACTCAGTTAGTACGTAATCTGTGGTAATACCACGTAATACGATAACCCTTGCTAAAGGTACAAGTTGGTAGCGGGCGACACGAAGCCGCAGCAGACGACGTGTCGCGGCGACACGACTGGTTTCTACGTATTTCTATGAAATTCCCTCCGTAGTTAGCGACATGAAGCTAGCGACGCGTCGTCGAGCGGCAGACGCACGTGTCGTCCGACCGCAGATCAGTAGTGCCCATAGTTTCCACACGCAGAACAGTAAAAACAATTGATATACGCACTCGGAACGTTCTGTGCTCGGAACCAACTGGATGACATGTGCAGTTGTCGTCTGCAGTCGGGTTGGAAATCATGACTGCAGCGTCATGACGCGACGACGACGTGTCGTGACGATATGAAGCGACATGTCATCTGCTGCTGCTGCGTGCAGTCGGCTACCAACTTGTACCTGACTGGTTGTCAGTGACAGCGACTTTCGGGCCATTGTAACGACTGTCAAATATCTACAAATGACAGCCGAAACTACCGACGTAACGTCCTATCCAGAGCACAGAGGAAACTCCGTTTATAATAGGTGGTCGCGACTTAACCTGAACATTGATCTGAGTAGCTTACAGCCACGAGCTACCAAGCTATCAAGCAACACGATCCTGTGTCAGAAGTGCAGTAGCACACGATACCTCTCAGTTATAGTCATTACGATATTAACCCGCTATAGCGTCCGCCCATTAATGTCCACTAAGCTTTATTGCATCCTCCATTGAAGCTTATCATCGCTTATTAAATTAACTGTTTTGAAACAGAGATTTTTAAGTGTTAATTAGGAAGTCAGGCATTAATTAATTAGAATGAATATAGGGGCTGAATTGTTGTTTGTTACGTACTGTTTGAGCCTAGTTTGGAAAAGGGATCGGTTCGTTGAGTCGCTAAGGGCCGAAAATAAAGTAGCGTTATGTGTGAAGTTGGGAGCAGGCGGAGGGTCAATAAACTCACAAAGGATGATGGAAATGTTTTTGGTAAAATTTGTAGGTTTTTGCTCTTGTTACAATGAAACTCAATGAGGTACTTAAACGTTCTATGTTTGTAGCTAAGCTTTCAATGTACCTACCTGTTTAAATGGTTGAACCATGAGTATTAATTTGAAGCCCAACATATAATGGGTGTAAAATATCCTTAACAAAGCCGAAGGATAGGTACTTGTCCTTCCCGTCATTCTTTGCGAACGTGTTTTGTTCTGACTTCTGGAACATACCTGAAAACCATTAAGCAACGCAGATATTGGGGGTCAAAGAACCAACTTTAAATAAGTTGTATCTCCATTAAAACAAATTAAGTTTTTAATGTTTAAATACCTCCATGACAGGACATTCAATGCATTCAACACAATGTTTTGAGAACGTTTTATAATTTTTGCGTCAAATTACTTGATTTGAGGTAGGTACAGGAGCAGGACCCCGTCGGGGCTGCGGGTTATTCGAAAGACGTATCAAAAGAAAGAAAGAAAAAAAAAAAATTATAAAATATTTATCGCGACTTCGGCCAAAGAGCTAAGAAGGAAAATGGGTGGTTTTTAGTCATTAGAAGTCTGACACTGCCCTGTTCTGCCCAGAGCGGGAGGAGTCATTAAAATTTGTTGATTCCCCACCCTCTAAAAAGAAAATGGTAGGTACAGGATACTTGGTTGACGGCTTCGTAACAATCGTAACAATTTACAACCTATATCAGATTATATATATATTTTTTTTGAAACAAATAATAATGAATTAGACTGAAAGCCGACCCTAACCTAGTTAGAAAAGTCTAGGACTCTAGGTGGTTGAGTAATAAAGATAATGAATTCGTATTTAAATCTACTTTGTAAGCGCCAAAAGTTTCTGATGAGACTTGGCGTCAAAGGAATCCATTATGGTTTTAGCATATTGTTTAAGTATTTTTGATGATAATTAATGATCTGCTAATCTAAAATGATAAATGATCTCGTCCAAAGTGAAGATTCGTTCATAAATCAGTAGATGGACATTCTAATAAATCCTCATTTTCATTGGAAGTTTTAGGATATCTAAGTTTATGTAAAAAGCTTTTACGAAGCCACAAAGAAGAAGGAATTCCTGAGAGTTCAAAGAGGTTTCCTTTTGAAGTAACGGAGGATTGAACTTGTGAATTCACCTTTTGCATATTTCATGATCGCTGCCATGTAAAAGATACCTAACTAAATACCTTGAAAACTTAGAGAAGTCCCTTTGTGATAGATAACTGTGAAACATTATTTAGTTTTTATTTCGTACATAACAACACGCCTAAAATCCCAAAAGGGTAAGGCTGACGCGTACGTACCTGATAGGACACCCATATTTCGCCAGTTATGTTTAAGTACCTTGTAAGTAGGGGGCGAGCCTATTGCCATCAACTAAGCAAATCCAGGTCTCCGTGACTGTTATTGAGATATTCCCGATTGAAAAACCCAATATCAATTTGCCCGACCTTGGAATTTGTTACTTTTGTAATCTGTGCTTTTGTTACCACTAAACCAAGGTGGAGCTCGAGGTAGCCTGTTATTGACCGCCTCTTTATTGTTCATTCGTAATAGTACCTTATCTGGCAGGCAACTTCAAACAAACATTTTCCTATTTTTTGTTGATTTGGTAGATCAAGACTCAAGATTCAATGCCTTTTGGTCATCATGAAAAAGGTCTCAACGTCATTGAACTGCTACGATATTGAAAAACATATTAAATGTTGTCCCACGCACCTTTTTTATTTTTTTCAACGGGGACCTGCAAAATACAATATTGTCCCTTATGGCGTACTTAAATTATTTTCAGTCCCCCGTATATAACATTACACAAATTTTATTATACTTAAATATAGTACGCATAAATAGCAAAATGATAGCCGATGGTACATCGAACCAAGTACTCATTATAAAAAGGATTTTTTCATCAGCATTTTTGTTTTATTATTTAGCCTGTAGATGTCAGGAGTGTGTCGGTAGTGCAGATAATAAGCTGTTTATAAAAGCTAGCGTCATTATAGCTCATTGTTGCGGTTGGGACAGCACTAAAATAGCTTCATCGAATTATAATAGTGTTGGGATGAGTCGGGAGCGGTGGCGGTGAGAATATTGGTTGAGAAAGGTTGGTAGATGCTTTTTAATTTTTTCTTATGGTGTATTTGTAATGACATACTCATACCTACGTAGGAACTAATCATTAATTATAATAAGGGTATAAGTATAAGGATAAGTAGAAGTATAAGGGTTGTAGATAGAGCATAAAAATAGTAACGATAACTTCTGAAACTGCAAATTTTAAACGATTCTTATCACTACTACTTATGACCCCAATCTTGTCCTGAGTACAGATATGAGGTTAGCGATCCAAAATAAATAATTATCAACCTATCCAATCGTAACTATCCCCCTATAAACCTAGCCAACAAACCTGTAATCATTTCCATGACGTAAGTTTCAGACCGCATAGCAACCAAAAAGGTTAAGAAACAAAGCGTCTAGATTTTTCGCATACCGCACATCCCTAGCCCATAGTAATAAAATTACTTTATACCGCACCACAACTTTTTTTTACCACGTCAATATCGATTTTACAACATTACAAATATAGTTGAATTTCACTTGACAGCTTGAAAGCCTTCGATGAATATGCGACGACACGCGGGTTGTAAAGTGGACGTGCTATTTTTTTTTAATGTCGTTTAATATCTTCGAACATGTCCCGTGCTCTATGCGGTTACTGTGACAAAGTTGCCTAGAGAGTACCAACATTTGAAAATGGATTTTATGTCTTGTGCTATTGAGTTGGTTTTAGTGCGTGCAGAGGAGAGGTCAATGTTTTCATAAAGTCTAGTTCTTTTTTTAAAGATTACAGTTGACTGATTCTCGAATGCAATTCAATAAAAAAACGGCTCTGAAGCTCGTTTGGATAATGATTTACGAATTTATTTTATTTTTAATACTCTTCTGTAAGAAATTGCAATTAAAAATACTTGGTAGCGTTCTTTAGAGAAGTATTTTATTTAAAAGCGGCTATGTTTGAAGTCGTTTTGAACAAAATGCGAAGCCAAAGACAAAGATGGAAAAGCTTTTACGTGTTGAAATGTTTGAAAGGGGAGGACCTTTTTATCCTTGTTTGGGTCATCATCATTAATTGACACACTTTTTTAATGTTTACTAAAGTTGTAACTATAGTTGTAATAAAATTTCTACAAAAAAAAAAAATACGTAACGTAAAGTTTTGATGTTGCTTCCCGTAACACGAAAATCCCGTTGTTGTAGTTTGGGTTTGGTATGATCTACACGACGAAAATGACAAAACCATGTCATTTTGGTCGTTTAGATTTCCAATTGTAGCATTCTTGCAATTACACATTTGTATGAAACAGCTTGTTTTTTTAATAAACTTTTAAAAATACTGGCATTTTTTTTTTTTTTCTCTCACGCTGCAGCTTTAGTTTAGTTTAGTCATTATGTGAGAGCAGCGGCGGCCCAGTGGTGTCGGCCCCGGCTTACGAACAGTAGGTCGTGGGTTCGAATCCAAGCAGGCGCATTACTTTGTGTAATTTATTTCATCACCGCTGCTCTCAAAACGGTGAAGGAAAACATCGTGAGGAAACCGGCATGTCTTAGAACCAAAAAATTCGAAGACATGTGACATGTGACATCTGCCAATCCGCACTGGGCCCGCGTGGTGGATTATAGCCCATCCCTCTCCTAGAGAGGAGGCCTGAGTCCCTGCAGTGGGAACATTATAGGCTGATGATGAGTCATTATGCTGAAGTCATGGTGGTCAATAATTTAGTTTAATGTATCTCTTTGTGTGTGGAATTAAAAAAAATGTAAGCCTAAAAGCTTTGTTAATTTAGTTGAACTGATCGGTTGCTGATAACAGCAAACTATGATCATAACCATGGCACGTCATGAGGATATGGGAAATATAACAGGCGAGATATGGGTGTTTTTTGCTAAACCTTCAGATATTACAGGGGTGATGTTACGTGTGAGTTGCTGAGGATAAGCCCTTTTGTAGCATGCTTCCCTGGTCAGTGCGAGTCGCCATTTGGTCTGACCGATCTGGCTGTTGCTTTGCAGTTCTTCTGCTGTCTCCTTGACAACCACTGAACGAGGACTGTACTCCAACCATCCATCACCACGTCTAGGCAACTACCCTGCCAATCTCCATTTAAGACCCACATTATAGTTAATTTGATGATAAATGACCTTCACAATGTCAATAAACCATAGACCTACTATGAATACAAATAGAAGTTCTTAAATCCAGAAATATACAGGTCATGTTTGAACTAGAATGGATCTTTTGTTTTCTTTCTTCGTTTCATAACGGAATCTGCTATTTGTATAGACGAAGGTCGCTTTGACAATACTTTTTGCAATCAAGTTCGGTCCGTTTCTATGCTATCCAAAGGGAAAATCGTTTTCAAAGTTTTTCGTGTGTTTACAACGACATGAATTTTTAGATAGCCATCATTTTTAAATAATATTTCACTTTGCCTAGGCCAACTGAACATCAACATTATAGAATTACTACCCGCGGTTTCAACCGCGCGGATGTCGGTTATCGCGACCAAAAGTAATATTTTCGTACCCCCCTTTCAACCCCTTGAATAAAGTTTTTTTTTTTATTATTAAAAAGTAGCCTATTCCTTTCTCGGGTATCAAAATATCTCCATACCAAATTTCATGCAAATTGGTTCAGTAGTTTAGGCGTGATTGAGTAACAGACAGACAGACAGAGTTACTTTCGCATTTATAATATTAGTATGGAAGTATGGATTTCTAGAACAACAGTCAAAATACATTGGTAAGACACCAATCACTGCGACTCCTATGCGCAAAGACAAAATCTAAAGAGACGAACATTCAGAACAGGTACTAATCAATGAAACTCAATAGGGTAGTTGACAAAAAAAATCTAATTAGTCCGTCTCATAGATTACCAAAAAGTATTCGACACGTATTTTTTCTTTTTGCACGTAAACCAAAAATGAACACTATACAGTGCTTCGAAAACTCGTGTGACGTCACATCGCACTACATTTTTTACCACGTAGTGCCGTCAAAAGCCCCCACTCCTGATCTTTGACGCGTTATAACTTCGTCAATTTTTATTAATTTGATTAAACAAAAAACACGTCACCAATACACCTCCAATATTTTTCGATAATCTAACTGACGGACTAAACGGAATCATATTTTTTTTACCCAGGACACATCCATAATAGACCCACAGCTTCATCATCACCTTCCCACCCTTGTCCCATTCTACTTGGGCTCGGCGCCACACATTTTCTACTAGTTAACATTCTCCCCTGTCAGCAGTCACGGCAACATTCTTCCCTGTCAGCAGTCACGGCAACATTCTCCCCTGTCAGCAGTCACGGCAATATTCTCCCCTGTCAGCACTCACGGCAACATTCTCCCCTGTCAGCAGTCACGGCAACATTCTCCCCTGTCAGCAGTCACGGCAACATTCTCCCCTGTCAGCAGTCACGGCAACATTCTCCCCTGTCAGCAGTCACGGCAACATTCTCCCCTGTCAGCAGTCACGGCAACATTCTTCCTCTCCACTCCATTCATCGTTCATTTCCATCAGCCTTTTACTCACATGATTTTGATCCATTCTCAGTAAAAAGTAGCCTATGTCATCCGGGGATAGTGTAGCTGCCCAGCGGTGAAAGAGTTTATCAAATCGGTTCAGTAGTTTTTAAGTTTATTCGTTACATACAATAATACAAATCTTTCCTCTTTATAATATGAGTACCTATAGATAGATGCCGAATCCAGATTGATCTTGATTGACAACATAGCAGGAAACTGTCAAAGCTCAAATGAAAACAAAACATAATCAATTCGTCATTCACCACTACACAATACTCTCAAATAGGAAGTGAACCGTGCCAATAGGAAAAACTGACATATTCTATGAAAACTACGTTCCCGTGGGATTCCTACATCCCGACGCTATGGGAACTTTGAATTAGCAGACAATAACCCTGCGATGTTCATTGGAACACTTTGACTTTGTGATCATGTGGACCGGCGGCGGCGGAGGGTTAAATGTCAGAGGACATTATGTTGTGGGTTGTGTGTACATTGAGTTAATAATGCAGATTTGTGTTTTCCTTTGAGTCTATGTTTTATTTGCAGGTCATGACAGTTAAGGTACAAGTTGGTAGCCGACTGCACGCAGCAGCAGCAGACGACATGTCATCACTTCATGTCGTCACGACACGTCGTCGCGTCATGTCGCTGCAGTCATGATTTCGAACCCGACTGCAGATGTCATCCAGTTGGTTCCGAGTGTGGTGGCATAGCAATATGTATAAGAATATCTAGGTAACTATTTAGAAACTCTCATTATTGACCAAAATAACTTAGCAACGTCGGCTGTCAGATGTCAAGTGACAATGACGTAGGGCGACGTTGCGTCAAGTATATTGTTGATTTAATAATTATCGTAAATATATTAAAAACAAAGGTTCTAATTTCAAATAAACCTAATTTACATTATTCTAATGATATTTTATATCCCGACGTATTTTATAGAAGTAGCTTTTATTGTGGCTTAAAAGACTTGGTTTCCGATCCACAATTACTATTGTGGTATTTGAATAGATAAGTCAAGTTAAATGTTTAATTATTATAAATTGCCAATAAATTATAAAGTTATTATTAAACGATACTTATAATGTTTCCTAGATTTTATCTTGCAATTTTAATAAATTAAATAGTTTCAATCAATTCTCTGAACTATCGGTTGATATTCATATTTTATACGATAGTCATAAAGATTACAAATAAAAACATACTAAATTGCTAAATTACCTAATGACGTTTTAAAATAGTTTCACTACATAGGATTTGTTAATTATTATTTATGTTATTAGTTATTTAGCTATAATGAATAACCATTTGCCATTGGTTTATTATGGCGGTAGTCGTTGATGTACTTTTTAATATTTGGCGGTTATAAAAGTAGAAGTACCGCCAATTCAGGGTCAGTTACGCTGCAACTGTTGAAGGGTACAGGGTACAGACCCAAAGTAGTATATTGTGGATTCCATTTGTGTATTATTGTGTAAACTGTATAGAGAGAATTAAGTTTACATATCGTGGTCTAGTTATGAAGATACCAAATGTGTGAAAGCTGAAACCTATTTGTATTACTCTAAAGGATCCATAATGTTTATGTAAGTTATTTGATATTATTCTGTGAATATTCCTGATTACTATGTGTTAGAAATATGTACCATAATATGGTTATTGCTTATTGTTTATGTACACTGATAAATTGCTATAACTTGAGACAGTCAAGGTCAACGTCATGTTGTCCTTGTATAATACTTTAAAAGATGTTTCCGTGGAGTTTCTTGTCCATTCTTCTCCACGAAGACCTAGGGACTTAGTGAATGGAATAGAGTTTCGAGTTTGAGTTTGACAAGCTTCGATCAATAATAGTGATCGAAGTTGACAAGACCTAAATAAATAAAATTAATGGTCTTGTCTATTGTGGTTTTATTTCATAACAACCCTGTTCCCTACACACTTATTTAGAGATACTTTCAAACACATTAAATAACGAGTAATCATCTTGACACTCGGTTTATTAATTGGTGGATATTAATACATATACATATAGATTTACATACACTTTCTAACAAGTGCGTATATCAATTGTTTTTACTGCTCTGCGTGTGTAAACTGAATACAGAGATTCCGATACATTTTCGGCTAAAGGACATAATCTCCTGTTGTTTCTGTTATCTATGGGCACTACTGATCTGCGCGCGGTCGGACGACACGTGCGTCTGCCGCTCGACGACGCGTCGCTAGCTTCATGTCGCTAACTACGGAGGGAATTTCATAGAAATACGTAGAAACCAATCGTGTCGCCGCGACACGTCGTCTGCTGCTGCTGCGTGCAGTCGGCTACCAACTTGTACCTTTATAATTATGATTCACATAACATCACGCCTTATAATCCCGACAGGTTTTTACAGAGGTGTAGGTACCTAACAAGTAGGTACACCAACATTTTGTCAGTTATGTTTAATTTCCATGTAATAGGGAGCGAGCCTATTGCTATTATCCGGACCCAAATACAGACACCGTGGCTACTATTGAAAAATACTTTAAGGAGAAACCCAATATCACTTAGTTAGCCCAACCCGGGAATCGAACCCAGAACCTCCTGCTCAGAAGTAAGCGCTTGCGACCTGCAAGTCAATGAGGCAGTCAAGGATAAGTTGTGATGGAAGAAAGTTTTATTTTTGGTAGGACCTACTACGACCCAATTTCAGCTAGGCTTATCCTGTCATGAGTTTTATCAAATGAGATCGTAGAGGACTTATACCGCTTAATCTTATGCCATCTCCGACCTCAATTCTCAGAGGCTGCTCGCCTTTGAGCCTAGAAACCTGCCGTTTTCACTATGTAGTAACTCACACAAGCAATCTTGCTAACTATCATATCTTCTTTCCTCTAGAGCTGTTCTCTTTTGGACCTACCCTGTTACTGAACCAAAGACAACCTTTTATTACTTTTTAGAAGGCACTTTAAATACTCACGCCTTGCTACTATTATCCTTACATACTCCTTTCGCCTCGTCCACGTTCATAAATTTGGTAATACACGCACGCCGGTTGCGATTACTACGCACCTATCCTTTCTGGAGATCCACACTTTAGGGTGTCCAACAAAAAAGGCAATAAAATTGATTTTGGGGAATTAATGACCTAATGTTTATTTATTTATTGACACACCAACGACTTATTCACTAAATCCTTACATATTTAATGATTTAGTGAATAAGTCGTTGGTGTTACAAGAGATAAACAAACATGTTACAAGAGATAAACAAACATGTTACAAGAGATAAACAAACATGTTACAAGAGATAAACCTATTTCCCGCATCAGGCTTCAATCTAAGGCCAGAGTAACATTACGTATTAAAGCAGGATTTTTTAAATCTTATTCCAGTGTAGGAGAGCGATAGAGGCGATATAACTTTGCAGAGTGTCCTTTCCATACTGGAATAATAAGATTAAAACAATCCTGCTAGGCCACCTGCAGGGCTTGCGTATCTTTTTAAATGTCAGTGGCTATCATAGTGTCCATCGATTAACTGTCAAATGCTAATTAAAATGTCACTTACGGGATATCTTCCGTGATTATTATTTGTTTCGAGTTCCCGATATTGGGATTGGTTTTTTGTTTTGTTTTTTTTTTGTTTGGTTCCCGGTTTTGTTGTATAATATTTATTTTTGTTGTTTATTATTTATTTTTGTTGTTTTTTTTTATTGGTTTTTTTTTATTGTTTTTTTTTGAGTGACATTTTAAATATAGTTATGAACCGTGAAAGCAAAGCTTAAAACAGTGTTTAATTGTCAAATGGTTGTGGTTTGTTAAACTAAACTAACATAAAAAGAAACGCAATGGCCCTGCTGCTCATAATTAACTGTGAAGTTAATCAGACTGGTATACACTACACACTTGGCACATGCTCCTCCACGTAGCACCGGTATATTATGTCATATACTTACCGGTAGTTATCGCCTATTACTTTACAAAGACATTGTAAGCTAATGAGGTACTGTTCTCACAGTATTTCGAGCTATTCGATTGATGTAAGCGATAAATTCCGATCGTAATGTGGGGAAAATGCATTGGTTTTGTATTTTATGGCTGTATGATGCATAAATTAATTCTCGTGAATGCGAAATTTACTGTTATGGGTAAGTGTTTGTGCTATATCAATCGGGTGTGATGTGAGTTATGGTTTATACTGCATGCTATGGTGAATAGATTACAGCCACACGGGAGTCTATAGGTAAATGTGTGTGCCACTAAAATAGTTGTTCCTACTAAAAGTGAGACCAGTTCAGAGGTTAGAAGAAGGTTTAGTGATGAATCAACGTCTTCGCGAGGCACAGAAATATGAATCGGTAGCAAATCAGAATAACTAGAGTCAAGACAAAGTTCCAAAAAAACTGCTGTTTCCTACAAAAATGCAATACCTATACACGGTCAAAATATATGAACAGGTGATTTTCTTTTAATTAACCGATCTGAAGATGAAGTAGGTACCTTGTAATACGATGTAACCGTTTTGGCCTTCAGTCTCCTTCCAATCCGTACCTATACTAGAAGTCTTCAATTCTTCATATACCGTTGCACTACAAGATGTACCATCAAACCTACACAATGCACACTAACTTTACGTCTCTGACGTCATAATCCGAACTTCAACAACACGACATAACTTTTACAACTTCATCAGCTTGTCTCTGCGTTTGCAAACTTTACTATTTTTAACACAATAAGGTTCAATATCCTTTGAAGCGTCAGTGTTAGACAATTGTGGTCAGAGTAGTCATGTGGATTCTCAACCACAAACGAAACCTCTTCCTGGCTCGTGGGAACTAACTTTGTATCCGGTGATTGCTTGCGGGACCCAAACGTTAGATAGTAACGTTATACCGAAATTATAATCTTGTGTTCTCACGTTAATTGTGGCAAAGGGATAGCAGATAGCACGCCGGTGTTCTAAATAACAAATCAGGTTAGGTATAAGTTTGGTAAAAGTGTAATACAGTGCATAAGTAGTAACATTTCACCAACCACCAGTTATTGTAACACGAAGCCATGAGGCGTGTCCAAATCCCGCATTCTGGCTGCTACCGGGAAAATATTGATGGGAAACATTGCGGAAAAATGACGAATATTTATTACAAAATTCAACTGAGATTTTCAACGGAGAAACAAAGCAGTTGCCCAATTAATGACCAGGGAGCCTAAAATGGCCACTTTAGCAGAATCATAATGGGATAATAATATGAATCGCGTTACAATTCACTTTACCATTTTACTTAATTGTAATGTATTTCTTGTAGAGGGAGAGCCGGCTGCAAAAATACCTACCTCATCAGGTACCCCAATAGGCTATCTTTAGATCGTTAACCGACACTTAAACACGTAAAAAAAATCAGGTCTGCCAGTGCCGATCCTGCCGGGTCATGGAAAAAATTCATATTTTTTGTCGTATTTTTTTGGTGAAAATTACGTCACAAGGTACCCGAATTAAAGTGCTGGCAAC
Source organism: Diarsia dahlii (assembly GCA_949775195.1). Taxonomy (NCBI): domain Eukaryota; kingdom Metazoa; phylum Arthropoda; class Insecta; order Lepidoptera; family Noctuidae; genus Diarsia; species Diarsia dahlii. The sequence continues at coordinate 18,982,816 of OX459199.1, forward strand.
AGTTAACCATTGATTAATTACGTAAAAAAAAGTAGGTCTGCCATTGCGCACTCTGCCGGAAGTACTTGGCAGACCTCTAAAATATGGCCCCTCCAGCACCATGAATCTACCTCATCGAGTACCCTGATGGAACCTACGCCAAATAATAGCCAAGATGCCCTCGATAGTGGATCAAAAGGTCTGCCAGATCTAATCTTGCCGGAACTTAGTGTTCAAAGCATTTGAAGTTGGTATGGTAGGTAGGCAGCATTATTTCATACAAAGAAGAAGGGGCGAAATGTCCCTTGTAACACTTTCTCCTATATATCAAATGAAAGAGCGTAAAAAATAGATCATTTTATTCCAGAACAGTAAATGTGTGAATACTGGGGGAAAAAAGTTATTCACCGATAAAGAGAGAAAATATTTTTTTTATTTTTTTTCGTCGGACATACTTGGGTGAGGTGTCTATTGATAGGTCTTTTAAAATGACCGTGATGTTTCAAAGATCATTTTTTCTCAATGTCAATCGTTTGAAAGATAGACAGTTTCAAAGTGCTAAAATGTGTCCCCACCCCCTCTAACTTTTAAACTAAGAGAGTGAAAACTCTAAAAAAATATATGCTGTAGATCGCAATGAAAAATTACAACCACGATTAGTTTGAACGAGATAAATTTAGCCGTTTTTGAGATATAGCACATTTAAAAAACCGCAAATATAACTTTGTCATTCATACTTGAAACACAAAATGTGTATTTTTGTTGCCGCTTTAACAAAAAATAATACAAATTAAAGGTGGCTCACGATGGTACGGAACCCATCATGTGCGAGTCCGACTCACACTTAGCCAGTTTTTTTTTAAATTCAAATTTTTTTTTATCTCCAATTATTCACGTTTACTGTGTGAATAATTGGAGATAAAAATTATTCACCTATAAAGAAATTATTTTTTTATTTTATTTTTTAGTAGTGCTAGTGACCCGCCCCGGCTTTGCAAGGGTGCAATGTGCGGAATATAAAACTTCCCCTTGAATGACTTTTGTCTATTGCTGAAAACTGCATTAAAATCCGTTGGGTACCATCTATCTGGCAGAAACTTGACGCTCCGAAATTTATTTGGCATACCACACTTGGCATATTCTTCTTTGAACGAATGTGTTTATGGCAGATCAATTATTTAGTAGAATACTCATTTCGCAGAATGTTTAAATAGCCGAATTTTCAATGGCATACTTTTAAGATGGCAGAATTTTATTTGGTAGATTTTTATACGGTATAACGACCGTCTCGCGATTGTATCCTTTATGGGCGGCATGGGCACCGGGCCTTAGGCCGACGAAGGAGGCCGGCGGAGGCCCGGCACTTCGGGGACAGAAGATATTAGTGTTATTTAATATGCGAGCGAAGCGAGCGCGCGTCATGGAGTACATGCGTTGCATGTATGAGTGACGTCATTATTATTATTATTATTAATAATAATAATAATAATTATTATTTTTGACATACATTTAATGTTCTCAGCTAGAAATTATAGCCGGGGTGAGCTGATAATAATAATTAATAATAATAGTTATTATTGCATGTTACACGTATGTATGAAATTAAATGCGTGCCAAAAGACGATTCTGATTATGAATTTTCGGCGAAATGATGGTTCTGGAAATGAAGTTTATGCTCAAAGATGATTCTGACTTACAAAATTATGCGTTTTGAATTTATGGTAAATGAGTGTATGCCAAATGATTTTCTGCGAAATGAAGTTTCTGCCATCCACTGTTATGCAAAACAAAATTCGGGTATAAAAAATTCTGCTAAAAAAGGTAGACCCAAATCCGTTACGATGTTTGTGTGTTTATGAGCAATACACTCAAAAAGTATTCGTACTTTCTACGATGACATCGGCCCAAGCACGAGCAGGGCCAACGAAGTTTTGAAAATGGCGGCGATGTGTTTCTGTGTGATTTCTAATCATCATTATTTCATCAGAGCTGTGGTGGCCCAGTGGCTGCCCCGACTTACGAACAGTAAGTCGTGGGGCTCGAACCCAGGCAGGCACATTACTTTGTGTAATTTATTTCAACACCACTGCTCTCAAAACGGTGAAGGAAAATATCGCGAGGAAACCGGCATATCTTAGAACCAAAAAATTCTAAGATCTGTGACATCTACCATCCCGCACTGGGCACGCGTGGTGGATTATAGCCCATCCCTCTCCCAGAGAGGAGGCCTGAGTCCCTGCAGTGAGAACATAATAGGCTGAGGATGATGATTATTTTAGCCAAAAGACGTCCACTGCTGGACATAGGTCTCCCCCAAGTGTCGCCACATTGACCGGTCCCGTGCATCTCGCATCCAACGGATCCCCGTAACCTTCACCAGGTCATCGGTCCACCTAGTGGGAGGCCTTCCAACGCAACGTCTTCCAGTTCGCGGTCGCCACTCCAGAACTTCCGGCCCCATCCGTCATTCGTTCTGCGAGCAGTGTGTGGTTTTATAAATATCCTCATGCATGGTCTCCCCTTCATCGTCGGCGTGGTGTCCCGAGGTCGGCGCGTAGACCTGTATGACCTTCAGCACACATCTTGAGGATATCCTGAGTATAAGGTACACCACCCTGGTCGACACACTCTCGATCTTCACCACGTTATTAATGAGGGACTTGTGGACGATAATCCCAACACCACCCTGGGACTGCCGGTAACCCTCTCGGAAGTAGAGTCGGATTTCAGGATTATCGTGTCCTCCCCCTCTCTTCGGACCTCAAATAATTCCACAATACTCCATCGCAACCTGCTCAATTCCTCTTCGAGTTCCGCTACTTTTAGGTAGCCGGACCTTTTCCCTTGCCACGCCGCTGCCTCGACCGCTACCGTAGTCGAGGGGTACTAAGGGCCATTTTTGTGCGCTCATTTCCATTTGGGAAGGTTTGCCATAATCGCCACGCTTGGCAGACGGGTTGGCAAGCGCAGTAAGGTCATAACAAAGCACAGTAGAATGCTGCTGCCCATTCTCTGGTACGTCCCTTAGTTGCCTCTTGCGACACCATATGGAACGCGTTTCTACGTTTAGATCTTGTAAACTACGCAATGGATTTTAATGCAGTTTTTAGAAATAGACAGAGTAATTCAAGATGAAGGTTTATATTCAGCACATTGCACCCGTGCAAAGGGCGGGGCGGGTCGTCGTCTTTCGGTTGAAATAATGATGATGAGAAATTCGGACGATGTCATCGTAAAAAGTGCGAATACTATTTGAGTTTAAAAAATTAAAAAATCATTTAAAGGTGAATAACTTTTCTCTCCAATTATTCACACAGTAAACGTGTGAAAAATTGGAAAAAATAAATCAATTATTCACTCACATAGTAAACGTGTGATGGACGGTGTGAAAAATTGGAAAAAAATAAATTGGATAAAAAAAAACTGGCCAAGTATGAGTCGGACTCGCACATGAAGGGTTCCGTACCATCGTAGGAGCCACCTTTAATTTGTATTATTTTTTGCTAAAGCGGCAACAGAAATACACATTTTGTGATAAGTTTGTTTTTCATAGTAACTGTATGAATGACAAAGTTATATTTGCGGTTTTTTAAATGTGCTATATCTCAAAAACGGCTAAATTTATCTCGTTCAAACTAATCGTGGTTGTAATTTTTCATTGCGATCTACAGCATATATTTTTTTAGAGTTTTCACTCTCTTAGTTTAAAAGTTAGAGGGGGTGGGGACACATTTTAGCACTTTGAAAACGATTGACTTTGAGAAAAAATGATCTTAGAAACATCACGGTCATTTTAAAAGACCTATCAATAGACACCTCACCCAAGTATGTCCGATGAAAAAAAAAAAAAAAATATTTTCTCTCTTTATCGGTGAATAACTTTTTTCCCCCAGTATTCACACATTTACTGTTCTGGAATAAAATGATCTATTTTTTACGCTCTTTCATTTGATATATAGGCTTCGATCAATAATGTACTAGATTCCCGATAAGCGCTTCCAAAACGGCCCGAAATATAAGACCACAAACGTATTTGTGGTCTTATTTCAAATCAGTATGGTCCAATCATAGCCAACATTAAGACGTCAAAATACCGCAGTATGCGTTCAAAAACTGCGTAAATAACCACCGTAACACCAAGGTTTTGGAAGGAATATCTTTTTTTCGGTAATTTAATATCATTATGTGCTTTTTCATAATATTTAAACATAATTAAACTGTAAATATAATTAAATCAGCGAATACTATAATTGTTTGGCCAATGTTTGCTACAACGCACCAACTATTGTACCATGTTCTTGAACAGGGAACGCTAGTTCCGCAATAGAATAAGCACGACATTGTACACAAAATGCTTTTAACCGTATTGCTTAGAGTTTAAGTTTCATTTTAGAATGAATATTTTTGTACTGATGACTTTTTACTTTGGAGCGACATTTAAAATGTTTTGCTTCTAATCTTTCTCCGATGAAAGGGCTTAAATAAATATACTTTACAATGAAAATTAAACGTTATGTTTAAGTGTTAAGGTTTATAATCATCTGATGTTGTTAATAATATTGAACTTTTTTCTAAGATGCTATGTAGATGTTTACGTGTGTGCAAACGTGGCCACTTGAGCGACTTAGTTTTGTTCCTGATGCTTAATCTAGTACTATTATTGATCGAAGTATATAGGAGAAAGTGTTACAAGGGACATTTCGCCCCTTCTTCTTTGTATAAAATAATGCTGCCTACTTACCATAACAATTTCAAATGCTTTGAACACTAAGTTCCGGCAAGATTAGACCTGGCAGACCTTTTGATCCTCTATCGAGGGCATCTTGGCTATTATTTGGCGTAGGTTCCATCAGGGTACTCGATGAGGTAGGTTCATGGTGCTGGAGGGGCCATATTTTAGAGGTCTGCCAAGTACTTCCGGCAGAGTGCGCAATGGCAGACCTACTTTTTTTTAGGTAATTAATCAATGGTTAACTGTTGCCAGCACTTTAATTCGGGTACCTTGTGACGTAATTTTCACCAAAAAAATACGACAAAAAATATGAATTTTTTCCATGACCCGGCAGGATCGGCACTGGCAGACCTGATTTTTTTTACGTGTTTAAGTGTCGGTTAACGATCTAAAGATAGCCTATTGGGGTACCTGATGAGGTAGGTATTTTTGCAGCCGGCTCTCCCACTATTGTTTGTTCGTGGTGCTACAGCGGGCAATTTAGAACCCCTGGAAATTGATGGATCAGATCTAAATCAGAATTAGATCCCCTACCTTTTGTCATGTAAAATCATATAGGTATGTTTACGAGGCGTCATACAGATCATTATGACAACAGGTACCCTGGTTTGTATGCCGAGCTAAATAATCGGCAATGATCGCTTGGACTCGGTTAAATTCGGCAGGCGCTTTGTTTCGATACACCTTATGAACTAAACTTCTATGAGGGCGAGTAAACAGAGGCTATTGGATTTAATTAAGTTTGAATTTGTAAACGGAACTATGCAGAATTTACATTCTGTTTAATCCCATTGGGTTAAGAAACTTGTGCGCTTAAAATAGAAGTTGATATATAAACTTTCTAACTAAAATTTGCAAAAATAATGGGAATGACGTGTGACTTAAATGCTAGCTCCTTTCTGGGCACAGCTCTTTCTACACATTTTTTTATTTGTATAAAAAATCCCAGAGCATGTAACTCGGAGTTCAGCAATTTTTCAGGTGACATAACAATCGGGCGAGTAAGTATGTCACCACTATAATATCATAACTAGCACTAGAGAAATGTGGGTGTATTCATCTATTCTCTCTCTATATTCTCCTATACGGAGAATAAAGCCTTGATGTTATGTTTATGCTACCCCATAGATTAATGTGGTGAACTATACATCAAGTTGTTAGTTGAAAGGGATATTCATTCTCCGAATCCCTCCGAAGTATCTTAAGACATATTCATGGACATTGTCTGTTCCGATCACGAGCTCCTTTGTGCGGGTCCTTTCAAAGAGTTTCCTTTACTTAGTTGCTTGCGAATGTATGTATGTAGGTATCTTCTTCTAAGAAGGGACTATAGTCACATAACATCACGCCTGTAATCTCTGAGGGTTTAAGGTATACATTTACCTAAAACCAGGACACCAACATTCCTTCAGTTATATTTAAGTCTCCCCGTTTAAAGGAACAAGCCTGTAAGGTACCGTCAACCGAACACCTTGATTTCAGACAAATTCCTGATGGAAAAAAACCCAATTTAGAGATAGATTTATGTCGGGTTGGCGATATTGTACCAATTTTAAAAATAATCCTTTGTACTTCCATTCCACTGATTGTTTCAGTTACCAATCGGCCCACTACTCTAAAGCATACCAGAAAAGCCTTCATATCAATTCCGTGAGTTGTTTTCACATAAATCCTGAACAAACAGAACGTTTAAAATTATTAGTACGATCTACAAACATAGTCCAACTGTCCGATAGACTTTTTTCGAGGGAAAAACAAAACATGAGCGGCTATTTTTCACGTACGCGGCAAAAGCGTTTACAAATACTGGCGGGGCTAATTCAACGGGCGGCTTTGACACTTCGGCCACGACTTGAAGTGAAGCGACTAGCGACGAGTCAAGCGGCACGGGCGTTATGTCACTTATTTTATTTGAGAGGATAGGTACCGCGACTTGTGGCCGTATAAGCGCGGCTTAAGACTAGCGTTTATTTTTGCGAGATAAACTAGACGGTCTATCGGATTACGCTTGAAAAACCTGAACGTGCGTATGACGCGCTTATATATTAATACGTCTTCGCTCGATCCTGCGCGTTCTACCAATATGGATTACAATGAAGAAAAGCACGTTAACGCAAGCACGAGTAGCCCGTGTATAGCAAAAGGCGTGCTTATACGCTGGTTAGACGCGCGCCTACGCTAACGCAACACGCGTATCGCTTGATCGTCTAGTTCGTGGCCATGCGGGAACCTGCGAGCGTGTCACGGAATATTTTACAAGTCCAAACAGGTCGGGCAAAGTTCAGGGGAACTGGTATGTTCAACAGTTAGAAGTTCCACGGTTCAGTTTAGCTAGCGAACCTTAGTTTGATAGGATAAATAGAGATAGATTTGTGGGAATGTAAGATGTGGAGTCGTGTCATCCTTTAGCATAAAAAAGTAACTGTTACTGTAAGCTTGTTTATTGATCCCACTGATTCCCACTGCTGGGCCCCTGACTTCCTAAAAAATTAAAGTAGAACAAGGAGTCCGGGTGCCACTGATACATTTTTTAATTTGATTACAGTACTATCAAGCTAGTTTTTCGTGAGTAGCTTCATTTTGATGAAACACCCAAAATTTCCTGAACAAAAACACTCGATTGTGGTAGCTAGCAGAGGTAGCAAGGACCGAATAACGCGCGGCAGCTCTCCATACGGTGCCGACTTCGCGCATGCGCTTTGGCAAGCAGACATAGTTACATCCCTCTGCTTTATTTCTATGTACCCACCGCGTTTTGTGCAGTAATTACATCCATCGTACTGGTTATGCTACATCAGAAGGATTAAAGTTTAATTAATTTAAACAGTAAATCTATGAGGAAGACCATAGAAAAAGTTAGAAGCATTGTGAGAGGATTATATGAAATATCGAGTAGAAAGAAAAACTTTGAGGCTCATAAGTACGAAAGTAATTAAACGTAAAACAGTATTATCAGGCGTATAATGTTTCCATGGCTGGGATACAAGCTTCCTCTCTATGAGAGAGAATGGGGCTATTATCCACCACGCGGGCCCAGTGCGGGTTGGTAGATGTCACATGTCTTCGAAGTTTTCATTCTACGAAATATGATGTAATGTGGGATGTGATTGTGTTTTAATAACTTAATATGTATGAAGGAAATTACTTGGCCATTTAGCCTATTGAGCGCCACAGTCACGTATAGACGACAAGTCGAACAAGCAAAAAAGTACCTTAAGTCTGTCGACTTAAGGTACTTTTTGGCTTGCGTCTATACTTGGCTGTGGCGGTCAAAAGTTAGAAAACGGACCACGGTACTAATAACCTACCAATATGTTTGAAATATGTATGTAAACGTTGTCAAAGCAAAACAAGTAAAAATGTACTCAAAGGCTGTTCTATAAGTGTCTATTTACACTAATGAATAACCTAGTCATCTGATAAAACGTTTATTTTCTTCAATAATAAACTAGTTCTTGATACATCGTCACAAAATGCTGTGTAAAACCAATTTACTTGACCGGTCAAAGAAAATAGAAACAACGGAGTAACGTCTGTGTCTTCCCACGCTTTTGTTACAGGCAATTGAAGCAACTTATTGGGGGTTACTTGCGGCTCGTACACACTAGCGGCACGGCACGACATGGCAGGGGGATCTTTAGACATCTCTACATGTAAGTGCACACTGTTGATATAACTTTGCCATCAAGTGGAAATTATGATTTTCGTACTCCTCCGCTTTTCTATTTTGAATAATTGTGTTGCGGGATCCAAGTCAGTAATTTTTTTTTTCTAGAACCTTGTCAAGCTACATTGACTTGGCGGTTTTCCGGTGGCCGCTACTGTTGATTTTATTTTCAGTAGTTGCATTGATTTGGCACTAGTTTCTTTCTTTCTTTCTTTCTTTAAAAAAAACATTGCCCCACACTAGGAATTTCTCCTGCAGTATCGTAGGTGCGTTTACATTTAAACTCACATACACAAACATCCAGACCCGAAACAACTATTTGTAGGCCATACAAATATTTGATCCGTGCGGGGATCGAACCCGCGACACCCAGCGCAGCAGTCTAATCGCTTAGCCACTGCCCAAGAAAAAAAAACTTTACCACGTTTGCACGGTATAATAAAATTTAAAAAAATCTCTTGGCATGATGTGCCGTCAGTGTGATTAAAGCGACCAGCAAATATTACTTCTATTTAAGCCGTCTTTCAATACTTCAGAACAATACGAGAAAATGTAAGTAATTGAACTTTTCTGTTGCAAAAGAATTGAGTAAAGACCCTATTAGAGAAGAAGAAAAGTTTATTAGATAACAAAATACAATCAGCAAGAACGTTTGAAGAAATAAAACTATATAATACACTTGAAAATAACTTTCTAAGACGTGAGGAAAGTATTAAGCATGAATGTAGAAGGCTTTAAGAGTAGGAGAAAACTAATGAATCGATGAATGAACTGCGTGAAGCCTGATATGCCTAGAAAGGAGGGGAATGTTGAGATTACGAGTAACATGGCAGAGAAGTATGGAAGGAGAAGACTGCTTGGCTGGCCCTAAATAAGTTGGAAATAGGGCAGAAAAATTATGACATTTTTAATCATACGTGTGTCCTGTGCGTGTGTCACACTGTTACACTGCCGTCGTAAGAAAAAGGGGCACAACTAACATTTTGAAAAAAAATGAGTTATAGACATATTTAGAATCAGAAAAAAAAGGCGCATCTGCTCAATTTTTCGTAGAATTTTATCTTCAAGGAATTCGGAGATACAGTAGGCTCAAAAGGCACAAATGACACTAATATTCATGTTTTGTAGAATGCAAAGGCACATTTATTTACTAATAAATTGAAAAGGCACAAATACGTAGATGTGACTATTTCTTCATACAGATTTTAACTAAAAATTCCTTTGAAAAGGCACACCTAACATAAAGAACCAACATAACACAAAGAAAAGTAAAGTAGAACACGGAGTCCGGGTGCCACGGATACATTTTTTAATTTGATTACAGTACTATCAAGCTAGTTTTTCGTGAGTAGCTTCATTTTGATGAAACACCCAAAATTTCCTGAACAAAAACACTCGATTGTGGTAGCTAGCAGAGGTAGCAAGGACCGAATAACGCGCGGCAGCTGTCCATACGGTGCCGACTTCGCGCATGCGCTTTGGCAAGCAGACTATAGTTACATCCCTCTGCTTTATTTCTATGTACCCACCGCGTTTTGTGAAGTAATTACATCCATCGTACTGGTTATGCTACACCAGAAGGATTAAAGTATAATTAATTTAAACAGTAAATCTATGAGGAAGACCATAGAAAAAGTTAGAAGCATTGTGAGAGTGTGAGAGGATTATATGAAATATCGAGTAGAAAAAAAAATCTTTGAGGCTCATAAATACGAAAGTAATTAAACGTAAAACAGTATTATCAGCGTATAATGTTTCCATGGCTGGATACAAGCTTCCTCTCTATGAGAGAGAATGGGCTATTATCCACCACGCGGGCCCAGTGCGGGTTGGTAGATGTCACATGTCTTCGAAGTTTTCATTCTACGAAATATGATGTAATGTGTGATGTGATTGTGTTTTAATAACTTAATATGTATGAAGGAAATTACTTGGCCATTTAGCCTATTGAGCGCCACAGTCACGTATAGACGACAAGTCGAACAAGCAAAAAAGTACCTTAAGTCTGTCGACTTAAGGTACTTTTTGGTTTGCGTCTATACTTGGCTGTGGCGGTCAAAAGTTAGAAAACGGACCACGGTACTAATAACCTACCAATATGTTTGAAATATGTATGTAAACGTTGTCAAAGCAAAACAAGTAAAAATCTACTCAAAGGCTGTTCTCATAAGTGTCTATTTACACTAATGAATAACCTAGTCATCTGATAAAACGTTTATTTTCTTCAATAATAAACTAGTTCTTGATATATCGTCACAAAATGCTGTGTAAAACCAATTTACTTGACCGGTCAAAGAAAATAGAAACAACGGAGTAACGTCTGTGTCTTCCCACGCTTTTGTTACAGGCAATTGAAGCAACTTATTGGGGGTTACTTGCGGCTCGTACACACTAGCGGCACGGCACGACATGGCAGGGGGATCTTTAGACATCTCATACATGTAAGTGCACACTGTTGATATAACTTTTCCATGAAGTGGAAATTATGATTTTATTTATTTATTTAAACTTCATGCACAAACGTGGTACATAGGCGGACTTAATGCCACAAGGCATTCTCTACCAGTCAACCTTAGGGTCAAACAGGACATCATTCATCATTTTCATCATTTTCGTTCGCTTTTCTATTTTGAATACTTAATTGTGTTGCGGGATCCAAGGGAATATGCCGATGTGTCACCCCGCTTTGTCCCCGTAGGGTGACGGATAGGAAAAAAAAGTTTGATCTGTCCCCCTGTTTGCAATGAGGGGACAGTTCGAACTTTATTTACTCCTTAACGGTTTCATCTGTCCCCATAACATCAATAGGGGGACAGATGAAACTTATTTATTCCTGTTTGTCCCCCACAGAATTTAATATATCATATTCTTAAAAATAATGCCACACATAGGACTAGTGGTTTAGGTTTATATAATCATCTGTTTTTTAATTACAATAAAAAAACATACTAATAATAAGAATATTTTGTTTTGATTGATAGAATCAGTCACAGTCCGATAAATCGGACATATTAGTCGAGTGGTTAACAATGAACCAGCAGTACAGAGTGAACCATGCAAATAATTTAAAAATGTGACGTTACCGTTTGATGCAAACGGCATAAAATAAACGTCTTTGAGGCCCCCCGTCCCTCCCCAATCGACAGCGAGCTAGCGGCGCAGGCGACCGAGCGCCCTTTTTTGCCTCATTACCGTCTCCTCAAAGAGGGGACTTAAAAAATAAAAAAATAAAAATCTTTTTTGCAAAAAAAAACAACCGACTTCAAAAACACCTAAAAGTGAAAAATAAACTTCAGAAGAAAAATCAGCTTCTGAAGTCGGTGACATTTGTTTGTTTGATTTGGCTTTTTTGCCACCGACTTCAGAAGCTGATTTTTAAAAGGAGGAGGTTCTTAATTCGATTGCGAATTGAGAACCTCCTCCTTTTTGGGAAGTCGGTTAATAAGACTTACTTTAAATCTTTAAGAAGTTATTCGCAAAGTAAGTTTTGATATTAACTATAGTACTGACTACATACAAGTGGAGTTGTTCTGTACTGACATACAGATCACAGACAGAACTTTTATTTTGTTTGATAACTCTTACAGGAATGAAAACCTCAAAACTTGAATTTATTTACTTCATTCATTCTTAGGAACATTTCCTCATCTAAAAGTTAACATTGTTAGTAAAAATTAACATTTGTAATTCAAAAAAAATCAAATCAGAGGACTGATTGTTATACTTATTATACCTGGAATACCTACTACGTGATATATGGGACTGTGACTGATCGATACAGAAACAAAAGAAATATTTGTAACTTATTTAAAAACAGATGATTATAAACCTAAACCACTAGTCTTATGTGTGGCATTACTATTAAGAATTAATATATTAAATTTTGTGGGGGACAAAAAGGAATAAATAAGTTTCATCTGTCCCCGTATCACCAATAGGGTGACAGATGAAACAGTTAAGGAGTGAATAAAGTTCGAACTGTCCCCTCATTGCAAACAGGGGGACAGATCAAACTTTTTTTTCCTATCCGTCACCCTACGGGGACAAAGCGGGGTGACAGATATTCCGATCCAAGTCAGTAATTTTTTTTTTCTAGAACTTCGTCGAGCTACATTGACTCGGCGGTTTTCCGGTGGCCGCTATTGTTGATTTTAGTTTTCAGTAGTTGCATTGATTTGGCACTAGTTTCTTTCTTTCTTTGTTTAAAAAAAACATTGCCCCACACTAGGAATTTCTCCTGTATCGTAGGTGCGTTTACAAACATTTAAACTCCCATACACAAACACCCAGACCCGAAACAACTATTTGTAGGCCATACAAATATTTGATCCGTGCGGGGATCGAACCCGCGACACCCAGCGCAGCAGTCTAATCGCTTAGCCACTGCCCAAGAAAAAAAAACTTTACCACGTTTGCACGGTATAATAAAATTTAAAAAAATCTCTTGGCATGATGTGCCGTCAGTGTGATTAAAGCGACCAGCAAATATTACTTCTATTTAAGCCGTCTTTCAATACTTCAGAACAATACGAGAAAATGTAAGTAATTGAACTTTTCTGTTGCAAAAGAATTGAGTAAAGACCCTAATATAGAAGAATAAAAGTTTATTAGATAACAAAATACAATCAGCAAGAACGTTTGAAGAAAGAAAACTATATAATACACTTGAAATTAACTTTCTAAGACGTGAGGAAAGTATTAAGCATGAATGTAGAAGGCTTTAAGAGTAGGAGAAAACTAAAGAATCGATGGATGAACTGCGTGAAGCCTGATATGCCTAGAAAGGAGGGGAATGTTGAAATGACGAGTCATAGAGAAGTATTGAAGGAGAAGGCTGCTTGGCTGGCCCTAAATGAATTGGGATAAGGGCAGGAAAATGATGACATTTTCCGAACATAGCTATGTGTCATATCGTTACAGTTAACAGGGTCAACATTCCTCAAACCGTTTTTTTTTTAAGGGCGGAAATTCATCAAAATATGACTGCTCCCGCTCTGGCTCAGCGGTATAGAGTGTCAGTCTTCTACTGACTAAAAACCGACCATGTTCCTTCTTAGCCTTAGTGACCGAGACCGCGGTATCTCTTTCGAACAACCCGCAGCCCTGACAGGCGTGGGCCCCGGCCTGTCGTCATCATAGGACGGATGGACGTTGAGCTAGCCCATTACTCACCGTACTACGGTGGCCGGAAGCCATCACGAGGTCCCTGACGGAGACTCGACCGCGGCGGCTGGGACGAGAGGTTCTCTACCTCTCACATTCCACCACCTCCTTCGCTAGCATCACTACTACGCAGAAGGAGGCGACGGGGTCCCATTCCTTCTCGCCCGGACCATGGCTTGAACCACAGGGTCGGACATTATACTACATACATACCTTACTTTATACGAGTATTAGGTACCGTAAAAGTCGACAACATAGGCTAACACCAATCACATGAATTACCTACATTAAGTAACTCCGTGTCCGTGTAGGTGTTTTTTACCCGTGAATCATGGTTAGTGGCTTTTGTATGTTATACCTATCTAATGTAACTAGGTAGAAGCGTTATTACTTGGGGCTCAACTAGACAAAGGTCCCCACCATATAAGTTCTTCTTCTGCCATACTTCTCGATTAGTTGTCATCTCAACAGTCACCTTCTTTCTAACCATTTCAACCTTCACACAGATACTGTAACATTTCAAACAAAAAAATATTTTTTTGTTGGCACTAGAACGAAAAACACCTAACCAATATACTCTACACTCTCTACAGTATTGATTTCAATAGAACATGCCAAATCAATCCTATTTAATTTATTACTGCCGACTATATTTTGTCAACAAAATTCAATTAAAATCGTTGAACGCCGAACGCATCATGTCAACTAAGACTAATTATTTTGTGTAACACACTGTGTAATTTAAACAAATACGCGAAAACGATTTTACTTGTATTTTTAACCGAAAAAAGAAGATTGTACCAGAAATCAAGCGCACATACCTATATTTTTTTTGATATTATCACTTTGTAGTTTTAAAAGAGAATTAATCCGATTTTTCAAATAAACTAATGCAGGTAAGGTGGTATTTTGCGTTGCACAGTAGAACCAATACCTCCTTAGTGCTGTGTTGACAATGTGTGGGGTCGCCACACAAATATTGTTTACTTGGCAGCATTATACACAGGCATGCATGGTATTTACCGTGTAATGTGCTGACGAAAGGGAGATAAAGATGCATAGTCCCTTTCGTCTGTGTTTTCTCTTAGTATGTTTTTTGTGTTGCTGGTGTAGGTATAATTACGGACTAAAGCCGCGTTTGCACTAGACAACATTTGGCGCGCGACACGTGACGCTCAACATGTACGGCAACGCTGCACAAAAGCGCGCGAAGGTGCCAGCTGGCGCGCAACATTGTAAAGTAGTAGATGCGTAGACAGACAACGTTGATCAACAAAAGCTCCGCGCTGACTTTCAACATGTTGGGCAACATGTTGCGCGTCAATTGTTGCCTAGCGGAAACGCGGCTTAAAGATACCACCCGTACTAGGCGCTTCGTCTTCAAAGACCCACCAAGCAGACCCACGGTGGGTCTCCGAATACTGATGTGTTTCCCAAGACCGACTAGTGGGTCCTATGAGATTTTATTGTCTTTGAAGACCCACTGTACGCCAAATGGCAAAACATAGAGCGCATATGAAAATGTAACGCCTGTTTAACTACCAGGAGTATAGAAGTAGGCAGGAGGTATTGAAAATATTTATTTTGGAGACGAAAAAAAAAAGATAGTTATTAGTAAAGTTCCCACAAACTACCAGGAGAACAGAAGTAGGAAGGAGGTATTGAAAACATTTTTATTGGAAATAAAAAAAGGAAAAAACGATAAAAGCTAATAATATTATATTAAGGAATAATTTAGATTTGATTTAAAGATTCCAATTCCAATACCTCCAGCCTACTTCTGTTCTCCTGGTAGTTTGTGGGACTTTAATACCTATCCTTTTTTTTCATCTCCAAAAAAAAATGTTCTCATTAACTCCTGCCTACTTCTATTCTCCTGGTAGTTTGTGCCGTAGTTGCACCATAAACTGTGTGATAGAACGAATGAGAAACTTGAGTCCCGCTGGGTTTACGATTTTGTAACATCCTTTATCGTAGAACTAGTGGGAACGAAAAAATCCACTGACTTTTCGTTCCCATTAGTTCTACGATTTCGTACCACTTTGAATCGTAGGACTAGTGGGAAAAAAAAATAAAAAAGTTCCCACTAGTTCTATCGTAGGACTGTGCAGTAGAACTAGTGGGAATGATCCAATTTTTTAACAAAAAATAAAACGTTCTTATTAAAAGGGTAGATTTATGCTAATTTGTAATTGTTTTCTTTCGTACATTTAAGTTCCTGGTGGGTCTCAGGGGATATAAAACTAAATAATCACATAGGTCCTACTAGTCAGTAGGTCTTGGGAGACACATCAGTATTCGGAGACCCACCGGTGGAAACATTATAGGCTGGTTATGCTATGTTCTTAGTGTTCCGTCGAGGTTGCGGGTTGTTCGAAAGAGATACCGCGGCCTCGACACAAAGGGCGAAGAAGGAACATGGGAGGTTTTTAGTCAGTAGAAGTCTGAGGCTCCCTACCGCTCTGCCCGGGAGGAGTCATTTAATGATTTCCAAACCTCAAAAAAAATAAATGTTACTTCTAAGTCCTGCAGTTTATAGGTCAAGACCAGTTTTAACGACGCGTGACGTGCTGTAAATTTGGCTGAACTGTGGAGAAAGCTCATTAAAAACAGAATTAGCAGTGATAAATTTCTAAATTCTTTATTAGATTTCTTAAAAAAAAAAGTAGTTAAAAAACTAAAAAAACCCGACTGGAAAAACTGAAAAACAAGCACACAAAACTTGGAAGCAGGCGGGGTTCTATTTTTAATTTCATTTTTTTAATGTCATAGTTTAATATTCAAATGAACCCCGCCTGCTTCCAAGTTTTGTTTAATTTAAAATGTGTTTGTTTTTTGTTTTTCAGTTTTTTCAGTCGGGTTTTTTAGTTTTTCTTTTTAAACTACTTTTTTTTTATTTCCAACTTTTTAGTTCTTTTGTGTTTGTTCTTTCGTTGGTCGCGTAAAATTCTTCGCAGATGATTTAACTTTTGTGCTTGTTTATAGGATTTGTCACTTTGAATTTCTTTTAAACATAATATATAAGTGTTATATATTTTTGTAATCTCCTTTTAAAACCATTTATTTTGATACCCTACTCGATGGTATTGGAAAAACAAATATTTTTGAACTCCGCGATTTGGTCCCCAAATTCTGCAATTTTTCTTTGTTTTTAAATTGTAATGTAGCCTTTAACACTCGCACCATCTAAAGACGTATATTTCATTCAAATCCCTTCATCCGTTTAGGAGTTATGAGGGAACAAAGAAACGGACATACATACATACACGTCAAACACATAACCCTCCTTTTGGGCTTCGCTGCAGTCGGGTAAGAACAGCAACGTCAAAGTACTCGAACTATTATTCAGCTGGAGTTAATGTGTTTCAGCTCCAGAACGATATAAAATTAACCGTGTATACTTAGATAGAAATAAATAAATAAAAGGATTAACAAGGAACGGCAGAAAACATGCAGACGTCCGGTTTGCATGGTCTCTGCAGGACCGAATAACGCGCAGCAGCCCTCCATACGGTTCCAACTTCGCGCATGCGCTTTGGCAAGTAGTGGGATGTAACGGAGGTGGTTTTATCGGAACCGAATCGGAGTTTTTAAATTTGATTTATCGGAATCGGAATTGGAACCGGAATTGGAATCGGAGTCGGTGGCGGAGCCCGAGATGGTGGGAGAGTGAGACGAGAGATGAGTTAAGAAGGGCGGGTCTAGTAAAAACAAATCAAAGTCAAAATAGCTTTATTAATTACATGCATAAACTCAAAAATAATCAATAAAGTACAGTTCACAATAATTAAAGTAAATATAATAAAAAAAAAACTGAATAAAAAAAAAACAAATGTAAATTTTCACATACAATTATATTGAAATCCCAAATAAAAATAATTAATTATAAGAATCACAAAAAATCAAATAAATGAAAACTAAAATAAAATATTGTATTTTACAATTGATTGACTATTTTAATTTCAAAAACATAATTGTACAAACATTATTCAGACAGGTTCTTCAATTTCAATAATAATATAACAGAAAATCATAAAAAAATAATGATGTTTTCAATAAAACTGCAAATTAAATCAATTGACAATTGACTCCAAAAGTAGCAAATTTTATTTAATGAACAAAAGCTTCGCAGCTTGTCTCCGCCCAATCTATTTCTTAGCGGGTCATAGATTAGGCCGACACCTCTAAAAATTAATTAGCAGACTTCGAATCAAAACTTAAAGTTAAATAAAACTTAACGTAACATCAACGTGCTTTATTTCACAAAGCAAATCATAAAGACAAGACACTCATATCAGTAATAATAATACTACATACTTAACCAAACAAGATTCGTCTACAACAATGCATGCAAAACTTAAGGGGCTCTCAGACTTGCTTTCAATTTACGTTGACAATTCAAAATGAGCAACAAAAGCTAATGCGTGAATTGACGTGAGTAAATTGTGAATTGAATACATTGCCGCAGCCAACGAAGTGAACCCACTCGTAGAACAAACGTATTTAGCTTGTGAAAAGCTTTACAAACATTTTGCTGTTGAAACTTGAAAATATAAGGTTTTGTCTATAAAATGTCTTGTTTTAGACGCTGCTGCTGAGTGCTGCTTTTTAAAATCTATCAAGATATTAGTAATATATACGTTATGATTGAATCTATAGAATGTAAATTATAATTTTGGTCTACAAGGATATCTCAAGACAATTTGTTCTTCCTTGACCCCCAAAAAAATCATGAATGCAGAGTTTTGGCTCAGTTAATTTGACTGCCAGACGATCTATTGCAAAATTCGGCACACAGAATCAATGCTTTTGGGATTAAGCTTAACTTAAATATAACCTAGTCAGATTACATAAGTGTCAGAATGCCATTAGGACATTAACTGATTTATTATAGTTAAGCCTCCTACAAGATAAGCTCTGACCTGTAGCAAGAGGATCTAGATAATTAATCCCCATCGTAGATGTGGTTTCTACCGGGTAATATCTTAGGATAAAAATCTCAAAGGGAACATCAAGGAATTAGTGACAGTGACGGTATATTGCAGTTAAGCTGGACTTATTTTTAAAATCAATTCAATTATTCTAGGTACTTAGACGCGCCTTACCACAAAGCATTAAATGCATTTAGCTGCCTTTTGGCTAGGCCTTCATTAAAGTTGAGACAAGACGAGAGTAGAGGAGATGTGCTTTAAACAACCATTAGAGAGCAGACTAGGGGATCGGACAAAAAAAAACTAATTAGTCCGTCAGATAGATTTCCAGAAAATATTGACCACATATTTTTTCTTTTTTCACGTAAACAAAAAATTAAGACGATACAGTGCTTCGAAAACTCGTGTGACGTCATATGATAGTACATTTTGTACCTTCAAGTGACGTTTCAAGCCCCACTCCATGATCTTTGACGCGCTTTATCTTCGTCAATTATTATTAATTTGAAAAAAAAAAATACGTATCCAATATTTTTCGATAATCTAACTAACGGACTAAACAGAATCATATTTTTTTGAGTCAGTCCGATCCCCTATTTTGTATATGTCGGGCCTCCGCACTCGGCGGCCGGCGGCCAAGCAAACGACAGGGCACCGATACATAGATTGACTGAGTTACCGGTGGAATCTCAGGGTTAATAAAATAAATACAAATTGTTTTTTTTTTTTTTGTAAATACCTGAGATTGAAATATGATTTATTTAGCGCTACATATGTTTAATCGTATTATTATTTAGTGCAAGGCAGGTAAGTAACGTCGTACGTTTTGAACCAAATAAACCTGTTCTTTGTTATATGCCAAACTTCGACATCAAAACACAGTCCGGCAAAAAATATTTATCTACCCTCTAAATTTTGTTCTCCCATTACACACAGCCCAGTGGTTCGAGCACATGCATTGTTGTGGCATATCGCGACTTTTTGTCGCCATAGACACGCTGCGACCCTCTGTGCACTATACTAATCGATTCCCCATTTTTATTATTTATGACATGCGACCTTTAGGGGAGAAAAATTGAAAATCTTTTTTCGTGTTATCAGATTTGTGTGATTTGTGTTTTAGAGTTTGAAATCATAAAATATTTGTTTATTTTTGAAGGGGAGTCTTTTTATGTACTTTGAGAGAGAAGCGACCGATTTAGAACATTCTCCTATTAAAATTATCAAAAGTGACGTGAAAGTGATAAAGCGACAACGGTGATAACATAAACGTCGTCATGATCTTAATTCTTTTGAAATTCCTTATAGAAATGGTTTGCAAGCGACTGTTAACCCTTAAGATACACCTACGTATAATTGAACAGATATCATAGTACAAATCCGTTAAAAAAAATGCTTTCTAAGGTCGACTTTTGCTTGATTTCGCCATCACTGAATATGAAAGTCACTATGATCGTAGGTAATCATCATCTTTCTAACCTTGTCTCATGTTTCTTTGGATAAGTGCAATACATTTCTTCCAGTTTACTTCATAAATAATAATAATAAAATAATAATAATATTCCACAACTATCACACAACGCCATCTAGTCCCAAGCTAAGCAGAGCTTGTGTTATGGGTACTAGACAACTGATAAACATACTTATATATTTCTAAATACATACATATTATAGATAAATTACACCCAGACACAGAACAAATGATCGTGCTCATCACACAAACATTTGTCCTGGGTGGGAATCGAACCCACGACCTCCGGCATAGCAGTTAGGGTCACTAACCACTAGACCAACAGGCCAGTCAAAATAAATAACAATCAAACACCTAATATTCATCCCAGCCAGACCAACCCTGGCTCTCTCATTACAATATCCCACCCACAATCACAAATTGGCGACACGGTTGGCGCAGTGGCTAAGCGATTGGACTGCTGCGCTACGTGTCGCGGGTTCGATCCCCGCACGAAACAAGTATTTGTATGGCCTACAGATAGTTGTTTCGGGTCTGGGCGTGTTTGTGTATGTGAGTTTCAATGTTTGTAAACGCACCCACGATACAGGAGAAATTCCTAGTGTGGGGCAACGTTTTTAAAAAAAAAAAAAAACAAAAAAAAAACAAAATTTGTTTACAGAAACAAAATGGAAACACGTTTCCAGAATTGCATCGCGTTCCGATAACACCCACGTTGTTCGAATGTGGTGTCAAAACAAAGCTATATGAGGTGATTGTCATTGTACCGCGAAGTGTTCGGTTCAAATTGTGCTGTAAGCCGATATACGCTTCGTTATACGATACTTTTTATGTGCATTGTTTTGCTACATGGTGTTCTTGTTTAATTAGTATGTTAATTGTGATAATTTATTAAGGGGTTAGTTATTCAAAAATTAGTTTAATTAATGTGGCAAATAAGTGGTGGCAATCATTTGGCAAAAAAACAAATAGCGTCCAATTACTTCGCACGTGTGCAATGTTCTACTGAACTGAATCAATTACTTATGTCAAAAAATTCAATTTATTTTATGTGTTCTGTCTGAAAATCGAATAAAAATCCATTACATAAAGAAGCACTAAAACCCACAACATACCATAAGCGACTTAGTTTAGTAAATCATAAAACACCTTTTTTACACTACAATAACAACCGTGATAAAAATCACGATCAATCAAACAACATGACCGACTACTTCGTTACACCACAACACATAAAACACAATACATATTTCGTCCACATCCCCCGCCTGACAGCCCACTGTGCACTAATAGAATGCACAAACGTGCACTCTTCCTATCTCACATACATTGATGGTTCATTTGTATTCTAGTGTTGTTCGTTGTGAACTAATCAAGCGATGCAACCCATCCTCCCCGGAGGCCTGACTGGAGGCCTTTGGCGCATATTAAAGGGGATAGAAAAGGCCTCGGACTAGACAACCGCGGAAGCGGCCGTAAAAAGTGGTGAATTTTTAATGCTCGCTTGCATAGTTTTAATATTTAAATGTATCGATTTTTTGGTGTTTTTAGAAAATATAGGGGATTTGTTTTGTAGTTTGTGGGTGGGGTTGTAAATATTTAAAGCCGGAGGGGAGGCTAGTTTAGTGGGTGAGCCAGTTTAGACACTTGTTGATTCAGATTGTAACCTAATTTTGCCGAACATAGTAAATGAGCCTTGTAAATGATTCATGTAACTCGGTTTTGGGGAATATCGCTAGGTTTAAGATAGTTTATAAAATTAGTCTTTGAATTTGGTTGAATTGCTTAGGTAACTAAGAGCCAGAGTAGTCCACGAAATTCAAATTTTCTCACGGCTTTTTTATGTAGACCTCAGAGGTGTTGTTGAACAAAATATGCTTTGATTGGATGAGTGGACCATAATCCACCATGCTGACCTACTCCTTCGCTATTCTTTTCTGATAACTTTCGTTGCGGGATTCAAGACTGTTAAATCGTTTCTCAAAGACTTCGGCGAGCTTCATTGTCTCGGCGCTTTTCTGGTGGTCGCCACTGTTGATTCTGGCTAACAGGAGTTACAGTGGTTTGGGAATAGCGTGGCGGGCTTTTCCCTTAAAAAAAAAACACTGGCCCAGTACGTATTAAATGAGGACTCCAGCACAACAACTAGCTTCCCTTCCCAGTATCCTATTGTTACCCGCCCCGCTCTCACCCTGGCCATAGCCTTACAACAGGCGGCATCCGCTCCCGGCGCCGGCGACAATGTTGATAACATCTTGTCGCGGCCTTGTCAGACGACACTGGACATTGCTGAAGGTTCAACATTGCAATATCACATCACACTTGGAGAATTGATAATTGCTGTGGCTCTTGTGGCATACTGATTTTGAAGAGTTTTTCTGGGGTTCTGAGGATAGCATATTGATTCTTGTAACGTCAGCTATTTTGACTCTAACATAAAGGTTAAGGATAGGATACTGGTAAGGGTTGTCTGCGTTAATAATTTCATCACCTCGACTCTCAAAGCGGAGAAGGAAAGCAGCATCCAAAGGAACCATGACCTAGAACCCAAAGTTTGAAAATATGTTACCTACAAATCCACAATGGCTAGGGTATGCGGAGTTTGGGTCCCATATTAAAACTCTGCGAAAACTGAGTTGTAATCAGGGACCAAAACCGGGTTCCGCGCATAGCCTAATGACGGTCCACTAGCTCTCATAAAGAATGCGCTTTGCTCAAGCAGTGGGAACGTAACGATATTTTTGAACATACTAGGCAGGTAATAAAACTGGCTTTTGACCACCTGAGACCTAAGCTAAACCTGCTAAACAGTTTACCACAATATGGCTTTCAACACTCACACTTCATTAATACTCAAAAAATATAATATATATGCCAAGGCCCAACCCTACTAAAATATTCAGCGTCGGTAGGAATAATAGATGAGATGCTCTCTTAACATACAGATAGGTAGACTTCTAGTAACATAACTATATCATTTAGACTGAGACTTTTTATGGAATAGAATATAATAGAATAGAATCTTTATTTGCTTAGAATGTATATAGGTACATAAAAATAAGTTGTTGACATTATACAATAGGATCCATGTACATTCTGCCTTAATATAGCATGCAAATGTAATACATAACACTAGGATAATAAGGATATTACAAAGAATTATCATTCAAGAAGTCCTGCACAGAATACCTAATAACATTTGTCTACAAGTAATTCTGTGAAATGTTTTTTGAATTTTTGCAACGGTAAGTTTTTAATTTGGTCAGGAATTTTATTAAAGATTGCTGGGGTAGAGGCTTTTCGGCAGCAAATTGTTGTTAGGGTTTTCCGTTAGGATTTACCTATGTAGTGTTAGGCTGGAGTCTTCCCTATTACTTGCCATATCATCCTTCACACAAACCATCCATCATCATCATCATCATCATTTCAGCCGAAAGACGTCCACTACTGGACATAGGCCTCCCCTAAGTGTCGCCACATTGACCGGTCCCGTGCGTCTCGCATCCAGCGGATCCCCGGAACCTTAACCAGGTCATCGGTCCATCTAGTGGGAGGCCTTCAACGCAACGCAACACAAGCTCTGCTTAGCTTGGGACTAGATGGCGTTGTGTGATAGTTGTGGAATATTATTATTATATTATTATTAACCACCAACAACCATCCATCGTTTCTGTGTTTTTCGTCTACTCTTACTCTTAGCCTGTTATGGTCGCAGCTTATCTACATAGACGAAGAAGGCGATTTGTTTTCTCTTGATTTATGCCCATGTCTATACTTGACTCGTACCTACTTATCCGAATTGATAGATTGCTGCACACATTTGCAGCACTACTCTTTCGAGAAATACAGTTTCGACGTTATGTTACGTAGAAAATATACACGTAAATTCATTTAATATTTGGATGCACAAGTTTTTTCTATTCCTAGGAAGAAAAATATTTTGCAATTATTCAAGAAGATAAATCGGTAAATAAACCTCCATAAATCACTAAGTAAAACTCTCCATCTTATCAGTTCGTAACAAAAGTTCCAAACTCCTGGAAACCAAATCGACGATGGTTTCAAACTCTTGCCAAAGTTCATTACAAAACACGACCTACATACGAAACTTTGGCAGCCGATAATTGTTTAATTTACATACTTATTAAGTAAAGATAAACGCGCGAGGATAGAATTACGGAAAGTTTGAAAGTGATCCTGTGTTATCGAGGAAACAATTCGAAGAATGAACGGAGGGAACGCAGAAGATTCACTTCGAACAAAAGCGGACATAATAAAAAAGACTAAAATAGTAGTAGGTAATATTAAATAATGCACCAATATTCAAAGATAATGAGCAAATCTAAGCACGTCAAGTTTTTAAATATTCTTGAGGGTAGCGACAACTAATTAAATCATGGCACGGTTGGTGCATTTCGATGGTACGGTTGCAACACTGCGTGGCGCAGGTTTGATCCCCGCTGAACAAATATTTGTATGGATTACATAACAGTTAGTTGTTCCAGGTCTCTGGCTATTTGTATATTATGTGAGATTAAATGTTTGAAAACATAGTTATGATACAAGAGAAATTTTCTTAGAGAAACGATAAGAAAAAAGAGAATCTGGTCATCAAGTTCTAAAACATATTAGTCACGATGCCGATGGTTGGTTGACTCAGTTACTAAAACCAATCATATAAAATAACCAGTTCTCTACGGGTTTTCTGTTCCGAGATTTCATATTCAATGCGCACCTAACCTAACCTATAAGGAACCGAACATTTTAATTAAATCAAATCCATTTAATTAAAATGTTCTGTTACAAATAGTGAATTATTGGTAATTACTAACACGACTTAGCAAATTAAATCATAGCATTACCAGCGAAACTCATAAGTCAGTTGTAATAACGGTTTTCCAGTCAGCTCAGTTTTATATCCCTAAATGAGTAGTTTTAACTCGGTGAAAGATCTCAAAAACTGGGCTGTGAAGAAGATGGATGAAAAGTGATTGCATATAGCGGAGATGAGAATGTTGAGGTGGATGTGCGGCAAGAATGGATAAAGTAAGGAATGAATATAATAAAAGGAGAAGCTTGACAGTTGGGCCAGTTACAGAAAAGTTGAAAGGGTATCGAATATCGTGAAACGTAATTAATGAGGATGGACGGATTGCATGTGACTAAAAGAGCGATGAATATAAATGTTGATGAATGGAGACAGAGACGAAGACCAACGAAAAGATGGATGGATTGCTTGAGGAATATGAAGTAAAAGAGAGAAAATGATAGAGTGACGATTGACAGGGGAGAATGGAAGGATCAGGTTGCGCCGACCCGAGCCCTTGTCCGGCCGTCGCGTCGTCATGACGGCAACAGACCGTGTCGGCGGCGCGTACGTGTTCCACGCGCGCCTCAAAGAGATGTCAGTAAGGAGGGGCCCGCAAGGGCCGACGCCCGTCGGGGCTGCGGATTTTAGTACTAGATGACGTGGCCTCGGCACAAGGGCAAAGAAGGAACATGGGTTCGGTTTTTAGTCAGTAGAAGTCTGACACTCCCCTTCGCTCTGCCCAAGAGCGGGAGTGGGGTCATTTTGATGATTTTCCACCCACCAAAAAAAAAAAAAAAAACGTGTGGCACTCGGAGACTGCCGCGGTAAAGCTATTGCATAGCATTTTTTATCAACTTATGCAAATAATTAATTATTTAATTTGACAACCTCAGTTGACAACCTTGTTATTTTCCGTAACCATAGCAACCTGGTTGAATACTGAATCATGAATATTTTCGTTACGGAATTTCTGGATTCGCTCTCCACGCTCAAGGCCCGCGATAGAAGCTATGCAATAGCTTAAAAAAAAGGGCTTCTGCCCTTCATCATCATCTTCCTAGATGGTGATGAAAGTCACTGCACAATGACTTATATCTATATCCCATATTTACCTTACCTTCCGCCCCTTTCTTCATGATACAAAATTTAGACCAGGTATGAATAATTTAAAAGCAATTCAACTAGCCACGAAGCCCGGGTGTGCCTGTAGTTACAAATTACACTACTACCGCCTACCGCCCTCGCTTACCGGTACTCGTAAATAGGACTAGTGCTAATGGGAATATAATCGATTCTATAAATAATCTTTAAATATTTCCTATTTCTGTTTGTGCTAAATGGAATGGGTTGTATTTGTACAGACTTGGTTATAAGCAAATATGTTGCAATAACTTGCATGAAAGGTTTTAAAATGTAAACACGAACTTCTTTACAGCTTTCTACTAGGTCAGCAACTTAATTTACTTTTAGTATATCCGGCATTTGTAACCGGAGATCCTAGGCAAGGCCAACGTTTTCATAGCTGTTTGTATTTCTGCAATGTCTTCGAAATTGAAGTTTTCGATAACTTTGACAACTAATATGTATATACTATGATGGCACGGTTGGCGCAGTGGCTGAGCAATTAGCTGTGGGTTTTTTCGTAGGTTCGATCCCCGCACGATACTTACAAATATTTGTATAACCTACAGGTAGGTAGTTCTTCCGGGTCTGGTTGTTTGTGTATGTAAGTTTAAATCTTTGAAAACACACCAACGATTCAGCAGATAAATATAATACCTTGTCTAAGTCCTGTTATACTATATTTGGTAAGCTAATAAGTATACAGCCAGTTTACTTGTACCTATTTGCTTTTAAGATTATACAGATACATTTAGAGACTGATTTCAAACCCTGTATCGTTTGACATAAACTTTAAAAAACAAATTGCTAGCAATATTTTCAGTGTACTAGAATTATAAAGATTTTTGTCTAACTTATTATCTTCTTCGACTATACATACCTCGAAATATGAAATGAATGTATGTGTTAAAGTAACTTCTTATAGATCTATTTTTCCTTTGTTCTCATATTATTACATTCGCAAAATATTATATTCGCAAAATATTATATTCTCAAATTATTATATTCTCAAAATATTAGAAGTACAATCAAACACAGTGAAAAATAAAAATGAATTTATTTGAATCAAAATCTCTTTATTCCAATACCTAGGCATGATGGAAACACTTTCGAACGTAATCCAATATTAAAATAAAAATTAATTTAAAAAAAGAAAAAAAAAACAAAACAAAACTGAAAAAAAAAACAAAACAAAACTGAAAAAAAAAGGTAGCACTCCGGGAGTGCCGGCAGAAGTGAAAACTTCAATATTAACTTTCAAACTCGCGTCAGGGTCACGTGACGAAGTTTTTACCCATACAAAAAAAAGTGCTCAGCGCCGCTAAAGAAGTTTTAACTTCAAAAAACAGGTTTTTATTGTAATCTGACAGGAACTACTAGCAAAAAGAGTTTATCTATTAAAACTTCAATATATATGCACATAATATTATATAATGCATATCTTCAGGATTACCTACTACGGTGATATAAAATCATTAGTTAGAATTAAGTTACAGAAGGTAGGTAAACCTTAAAAAAGGGGTTGTAGGTTTGATTCCCATCCGAGACAAATATATGTGATGAATAACCTATGTGATGATGTCAAATATTTATTATTGTTTCCGCTTAAATTAAAAACATTTTTCGCTGTGATTGTTCTTTGTGTAATATTTTGAGAATCTAATAATTCGAGAATATAATATTTTGCGAATATAATATTTTGCGAAGGTAATAATATGAGAACAAAGGCTATTTTTAGGAATGATACTTACTGTCTGCACTATACATTCACACAAATATACCTGTTCTGCAGAGTAATCAATCACCCCGGTGTACAATAGGTGCCTCTTAGCAAAACACTCTCGCATGCCGACAGAGAATACAATTATGTGTAACCTTAGCTGCCGTCTTCAAAGGCATGCCTACATAACATACATTAGGCACTGTCTCCTGCTATACCTGGTTATTTGGATCTAGTAGAGATCGAAGTAGTAGAGTCCCTAATTCCCTATGTGTTTTGTACATAGGTACATAAGAACTAGTTTGTAAATATCGAATATAGCACTGATTGTCTAATGGTGTGATCTAATCTCTTTTTTTTTTTTGGATCCTTGTGTATTGCATAATTATTATTATTATCATTTGCTTCGGTGAATGTAAACATCGGAGGAAACCCAACCATCATGCATGATAGATATTTCTCGAGGGGTATAAAGCCAAGTCAGGCCTATGGTGGCTGCGGGATGTTCACAAGATACCGCGGCCTCGACATAAACGGCTAAGAAGAAACATGAGTGGTTTTTAGTCAGTAGAAGTCTGACACTTCCCTACCGCTCTGCCCAGAGCGGGAGGAGTCATTTGATGATTTCCTAACCTCCAAAAACGAGGTACTATGGGTGGCATACAAACTCCGACACCAGGTTAAGAAGAAAAGAAGAAGAAGAATAATAAGAAAAAAAGAAGAAGAAAAGTGCAAAGAAGAATAGTGACTGAGTTTGGTTACAAACACATCCATGAGGAATAACCAAGGCAGATAATGCTTTTTAACTGGCGAAATATAGGTTCATCTCTGCCTAACCCTTCGGGGATAACAGGCGTGATGCTATGGTTTATATGAAACTTCGTCATTCATATAGAAATAACTTAAAACGTAATACTTATGCCTGTAGCACACCTCCGCTGCTAAACCGCTCCGCGAGTTTCGCTGTACAACAGTACTACGGTCAACTGGCGGAGATGTAGACGGCTCCTGAGCAAATTAGCGAAATCGTGTTAGAAAGAGACAACATCATAGTCAGTTTTGTACGTTAGAGCAGGGAATTTCGCTCCTGTTTCGCCGCCAAAGAACAACAACTCACAGCGAAACTATTGCGGTTTCGCCCTTTGAGTTTCGCAGCGGAGGTGTGCTACAGGCATTATTGTGGCAAGGCAATGTTGCGAGACTACTCGGCACATTACCAATTCCTACAGTCATTTGGCACTCGATTGTTATAAAATAAGAGTACAATATTATAATGGTGTGTAGTTGTGTACCTAATCATATTCATGGCTATACTTTATCAAATGTTTTAAATTACCTAAGGAGTTTGTTTGTTTTTTATTGTTTAACTAGCTTTTGCCAGCGGCTTCGCCCGCGTGAAAATTACGATTTTCCATACAAACTTTCATCCCCTATTTAACTCCCTTAGGGGTTGAATTTCGAAAAATCCTTCATTATTCCTTGTCTACATTATAAAGGGAACCTCTGTGCAAAATTTCAGCTTTCTAGGTCCAAGGGTTTGGGCTGGGCGTTGATGAGTCAGTCAGTCAATCAGTCAGTCAGTCAGTCAGGACTTCTCTCTTTATTTATATAGATAGATAGATAGATTAATTGTGAAGCCAAAAATAGTTCAGACCATATTTAATATCAATATACTGACAGATATACTGATTAGATATAAGATCGTTGCTTAGGTAATTGTATCTCGTAATGGATAAAGTTTTAATTTGCTTTTCGACGGATCATCATCTGCCTAGCATTTTCTTAACCACGTTGCGGTCAGCTTCCATTCTAACTGGACGCAGCTGAATACTAGTATTTTACATGGAGCAACTGCCTATCTGACCTCCACAACCCAGTTAGTATAACTGGGTAATATGAAACCCCTTTGTAAGACACATTGTCAGACTTTCGGACTACCTGTTGTACTACCAAAGATCTACTGTCGTATCGGATCAAAAATGTTTATTGAATTTCAGCACATACCGAAAGTCAATAATACATGCTAAAATCATAACTCACTGGACACGAAATGACCCATCCCTAATGACCACGCGATCAATCTTTACCCAACCATAAACATTTTAAAAGCTAAGAGGAAAAGAGACCGCAAATGATCCATAACGATCCCTATCTATTCTAAAAAATACGCAACGATCCGTCATACACGTCTTATATAACCCCCCAAACGCTACACTGATCAGTAAAGTCCATTAACATGCAAAAATAACAAAGGTACCGATTAACCCTTTCCTGCCGTCCCTGGGGCACTTTTAACATGGAAACGCTGAGCCCGTAATAGCAAGCTTTAATGCTACACGTGAGTTGTGTATGATTTGATGTATAGGGTTAAATTAATTTTAGTGGGATAGAGGATGGAGATGCTAAGTGGATTTGCTTGATGTGGGCTCATCTGCTTTCAAGATTATAGATAAATCATAACTGTCGTGTACCCTTGTTCACGGCTCTCCGAAGAATTGAAAGGTCACAATGTTCAGATGCCAGCACGTTAATCTACTACAATCTGTTAAATTTCTTGAATAGACTTTCAACCTTATCGCTAAAGGATTAGGTTCAAGGTTGATTGGAAAAATTGGACAGTTTCGGATAGCTTCATGTACATGTATGTGTCTTTACATTTCGCCAGTTATCAGGCCCTAGGGTACCCAATACCTAAGATCAACTCTGAAGGGCTAGCAGTCATGCTTGCCTGGCCTGCTATAGGAAATTTCTTAGGATCAAAGCTAGAACCTCACAAGCTAGACAAGAAAAACGAAGCATTTTTTTTGTATAATAATTATTATATAACGGTTAGCAGTTATTTTCTATGTACAAATGTATGTGAATATTTATTTCTACAGTACTTTGCGTGTAGGTTTATGAATATATGAATGTCTGAGCGAAGTTACTATTCCAGTTAGTTACTACTGGTGAATTTATTGAAGCTCCTATCCTTTAAGAGGAATATTAAACCTAACTAGCTATTGCCCTCTTATTTGCTTGCTATTTTATGGTTTTTTTTTATAAATGTACTAGCGGAACTAGCAGACATCGTCCTACCCGGACAGCAGCGCCACCCACCGGGTCCAATTGTGAATCTAAACCATTCTCGAATCCAATGGAACACACACAAAAAAAAACATCCAAATCGGTCCAACCGTTTAGGAGGAGTTCAGTGACATACAAAAGTACAGTAGAATTATATTTAGAACAAAAAATATATTAAAAGGAAAATATCGAAAATTAATTATTGAATACTATTCACACAATTACAGGACATAACATGAATTGCCAATTTGTTAATTTATGTACGTACCTGATTAACCTTAATTAAGTTTTAATTTTATTAGTATTATCCAATGTTAACCAAATATTTAATCTTAGTTTCATTAATTTATTATTCTGTTATTGTATTAATTGCCAATCATTTTAATCCATTGAATTTATTACTATTATGTTGATTTGTTTGTTAATTGATTTTATAATTTATAATTCACAACTTATTGCTATACATATTAAGTGTAATAATATTGTGCATGTAAAGAAAGAAAGAAAGAAATAACATTTATTGGTACAGACACAGGGCATACATATAAAAATAAACATACAAAAATTAAAATGAACAATGTTTTTTTTTTTAAATAACTTAAAACTATTTGGTACAAAAAAAAAATATTTGCCCCACGGCTGCTCCAAACAGGCCCAGTTCAGCATAAATGTCAGGCAACTAAGTGCCTGACGCTGGTTTTCAACTGGACCTGGTTGAGAGGTGTGTACGCCGAACCAGTTATGTAATTGTGTGTCTATTAAATAATACTAATACTTAATATGTATAAATAGATATTTTATGTGTCACAATTAAGAAAATAATAGGTACATATAGTCTAATCATAAATAAATCCAAAGTGTAAATAATCCAAAGTATAAAAATAATAATAATAATAAGTAGGTACCTATAGTAAATAACAATTCGCGAGTGCGATGCCGGTGCTTATCAAAATTTTATCAGTCAGTGCAGTTAGCCAGTTACCCGCCGACAAAGCGCTGCAAGCAGCGGAGCGCAGCGGACGATCACGCGCTTGACACGTTATATTTTTTTACGACAGAATTGAAATGAATTATAATAAAATGAAGAAAAGTAGACTAATTAGATGAGATTGAATTCCTAGAGAATAACTTGAAAGTAGTGAGTGCTAATGTGAATTGTATTTTATACTAATAAGGATTATAACATTACATTGATTATGATCATTATTATGATAGAAATAGATTATCATGGTACTGGTATAACGTAAAAAAAAAAAAAAAAATTCGAACAACAAACGGAATACCAAGAACGAAGAAATGTGGGTATATTTATGGATTCATAATACAGTGACCTACTTTCTGCCCGTTTTGAAAGAGTGGAAATTGCAGCAAGACACAATATTTTGTAAGTAGGTATGCATTTATATTTGTATTTGATTAGCAGCAACTCTCATTTAACACGTCTATAGACGTGGCGTGGTTGGATGAGCTGTAAAATATAGTTCTTTTTTTTTGTCTAGGTCTCCTATACGCGATGGCATGTAATCTCAAGACGGCACCCAAGCCTGGGACGGAAGAGGCAGCTAAAAGAAGCACGCATCGCCGCGCAAGCGACAGCAGTCATCACGAGCTTTCCCAGGGCAACGTAAATACACATCGGAATTTAATCGGCATGGCAACAATGAGTATTATTTTGTGAAGTAGGTACAAATCATATTATTGAACTATTATGTTGAACCAAATCCAACTTTCGCTGTGCATCCATCAAATACTGCCGCAGACGGGTTCTGAAAGTGTGTATCGTGCCAACCACCCTTATTGGTGGTGGAATATTGTTCCAAACTTTCGATGCGGCATATCTAAAACTGCCCCTGAAAGCAGCCGTCTTGTGAGACTGTGTTGTCAGTTGCTGTGCACAAAGGCGAGGAGCGCAATCGCGTCTACTGGTCATCCAACACAGCTTATCATATAAGTACTTTGGTTTCTTATGTTTGATTACACCGAAAAGTAGGCATGCCAGGTGTAATTTTCGTCTTGACTTCATTTTTAGTACAAAGTGTTTGTTTAGGAAGGGGGTGATATGGCTTCTAGGAGGAACCGAATAACAGAAGCGCGCGCACGCGTTTTGGACTCTTTGTATAAGCCGGTCTGTACGAGCTAGCAAGCGAGGGCCGTAAACCGTGTCAGTGTAGTTTAATTTCGATAGAACAAGGGTCTCGACCAACTGCTCGCGTAGCTGCTCAGACAAAAAAGGCCTCATTTTGTACAATAGTTTCAACCTATAGAAACAGTTTTGTACCGAACTGGCAATATGTTTCTCGAATCTAAGGTTGTAGTCCATACATAGACCGAGGTTGCGCGCTTCGTTAACCCGGTCAATAGGTTCTCCCATGAGGGATAGGTTCAATACTAAGGGAACCTTCCTCAACTGCTGTTTTGAACCAAACAACATATATTTGGTCTTGGCCGGGTTTAATGCCAAGCAGTGCTCTTCTGACCAGGTGGCTATTTTATTTAAGTCATTATTTAAACGCTGAACTGTGGTGTTAGCCTGTAAATAATTGTTGCGCTCATAAATGTATATTAAGTAATTTTAAACGAAATGCAACGTGTAAACAATTGTAGGCTAACCTAAATAAATAAATAAATAAATAAATAACTGCCGCACGGGAGGGATCGTGGATGGGCCACTTATTGCATATCGAGTTTCCTATGTGTCTCGACCTTGGAAAGGATGTATAATGCCTAAAGGTTTTTAGTAAAAGACGGGTATTATTATCTTAGATTAAAGGTGGCCTATTGGGATCCATTTTTCGGGGGGTGGCAAATCATCAAATAACTCCTCCCGCTCTTGGGCAGAGTAGAAGGGAGTGTTAGACTTCTAATACTGACTAAAAACCACCCATGTTCCTTCTTTGCCCTTGTGCCGAGGCCGTATCTCTTTCGACATCCCGCAGCCCCACATCCCGCAGCCCCACATCCTTATCCTTAGGTCCCAGTCTAACTGTATTTTAGTCATAAAAGCTAATAAACAGATAGACAGATTAATGTAGTTACATTCGCATTAAAATGTTCGTATGTATTACGAAAGCATTTATTCTATTTTATAGACAAACATTAACACATATAAATGATTTGCAAATTATAACCATTTTCTCTTGAATTGGTCCCACTCGAATAATTCTGCGAGAAAGCTATTCCACTAATGTATGGTTTTATAAGGCTATTGGGAGTTCTTGAATTATTTAACGTGCAAACTGTTTTTGAGGTAATTGCAATTCAAGACTAAGGTAACTTTACAGTCAAAAATTTCAGTAGTAAAGATTCGCCCTGGTGCATTAAAAAAATACCCTGCCTTTTTTGTCTTTATCTTTTTTAAAAAACGTCGCCCCGCACTAGGAATTTCTCCTGTATCGTGGGGGTGTCCACAAACATTTAAACTGACATACACAAATACTTATCATAGAAAGTTACACTTTTCATATTTTTGTAGTTTTTTGTGGAGTTCCAGTAGTGCGCGTAATGAGCCTACTACACGCACGCACTTCCCCACAGTTTTCGTTCACACTTCACAGTACATCGCGCGTAACGCGTATGGTTGGTAAAACTGTATTACCATTACAAACCACACGCGCGATGTACTGTGTGCACCGTGTAATCCCGCAGGCAAAACTGTGGGGAAGTGCGTGCGTGTAGTAGGCCCATAAGGCTAAAAGACTAACAAATACGGCAGACCGATCCAACCATCGATTTATTCTCCAGTCATCCCGCGATCATGGCACTTGCAACAGCGTCGAAATAACAGGAGCTCATAATAGAGGAAAAGTAATCACTGAAGATATTCCCTAAGTGACAGTATTCGTTTCATAGTTATTTTAATGGTTTCGATAACCACTACTAAGATTTCAACAACCCTCTAATTTGGGTATTCAAATTAAATATTTTCTCATGATCCTAAAAATTACCGACTTTAAACTAGACGAATTCCAATCCAACAATATTCTACTAAAACGACCTAATAATTTACGAAGATTATTTTTCGATCATTTTGAAATTCTGGGTATCGTGACCCAGAATTTCAAAATGATCTAAAAATAATTTGGACACACGAGATGCCGAAATACTACATCATCATAATGATCATTCTATGGTGCATATAGTTTACTGAAAAACCTAGATATCAAAGAAGGCATTAAGAAGTGCCATGGCATATCGGGACATTTTATCTATTGCCGATTTGCCATGGCACACCTATAAACTCTGACCATGGGTTAACCGAAGTAAACCTATTCAAGTTTAGATTCCTAGATGACTCACTGATGATGCACTGAAGGGTGAAGTGAATGTTGTATTGCCCCACAAACGATGGGACCCTTGTTATTGTATCCTGCTTGTCCTGTTAGGTACCTGGCTTCAAACTGGTGGTCGCAACTGTATCAGGCTGACTCAATTTAAATTGTCATCGACACGCTAAAAGTAGAAGAGTAAAATATTTAGTTTAAATTCCCTAAAACTGGATCCAGATATAAATGCAGAATCCATCACCAACAACGCATTTACTATCATCTAGTACCTATTAACAACCTATCCCAAAATCACCCGTATTGACAATCGAACACATTTATCGATCGACACTTTAGTTCTCACCTATCTAATATCCATCACAGTTACTGTCAATCGGTACTAACTGCAGATTGCCCGGGTGTGTAATCGGGAGGCGTGCGGTAGTAAACAATTGCCGGTCGACATCACCCTGTGATTGACGTTATAGCACCGGGCTTGGAATTAGCACGTGTAATGCTACTACACCTATTATATACCTCCGTGCTTCGGAAAGCACGATAAGCTGTTGGTCCCGGCTATCTGCATTAGTACATAGATCTTTGAGAGTTGATATAGGGCAGGGTAGGTAGTCAGTGGCCTGAAAGTCTGACAACCAGTCTTACCTAGGGCCATCGTTTTAATTATTACTTTCTGGGTTAAGGAAGTCAGATACAAAATCAAAATATTTTATTTCACATAGGCCTACATGGGCACTTGTAAAACGTCGACAAAAAGGTGCACTCATTCACCTTGACTTCCTTGGACTGAAAGCCGACCCCAAAACAATGGGAAAAGGCTAGGCAGATGATGATGAACGCCCGCGGACAACACCAAAGCGGAGAACAGCGGAACCGAAAGGATAATACGAGAAACCCAAATAACCCAATGTATTTTACACCACTCAGCCAGGCTAAGAAAATGAAGTAATCTCATCGTCATCACCTTACCCACACATTTCAGTTGGAAACGCAGCCTTATAAAGCGGCTTCAGATTAGCGCACGTAATTTTGATCGACATTTTGACTGACATACCGGCTAATATGGCGGCCGGTCGTCGGTGAATGCATGAACGAATGAACTTTGAATGTGTTTGTAGTGGTTAGAAGTTTAGTCGGTCAGCTTGGCTTGGTGTTTATTTCATTAGACTATAATAACAGTGTAGTTAATTGTTTGACTTTCAGGAAACAACAGTTGATGTTGCTGTTCATTGCTTGATTCGTGTATTATTCTACATGTGTAGTAACTTATTTGTTACTTTGTTACGTGATCTTCTATGATAATATTTTTTTTGCAGATCATGATTATTTTGTGTGAGGACTAGTGAGGAGTGAAATAAACTAAATGTCACGTGACAGTCGAAAGGGGAGAATTGAATTAAAACACATGCAGCTAAATTATGTTAGCTACATGCGACAAGAGTAGAGATATGTATGAGATCATGATTTGTGTCAGACGAATTTCCCACACAATTCGAGCCCATATTTGCTGGAAAGAAATATAAATAAATAATTGTGGTTTATACCAAAATAATTCTGGCATCTGGAGTATGTATAGAGAAGAAGCAGAAAAAAGTTCTCACCCGTAAACATCCCCGACTTGGCGGCAAGTCGTAGGTATACCAGAACCGCGCCAGTCTCACTCACGAAGCGACAAAATATGTCAGCAATATGTCGCGGAACTGTCGTGCGACAAGTATACAGATGTCGCCATGTCGTACGCGACACCGCGACAAGGCGCCGCATATTTACGTCCACACTCGCTAGTCACGACGACGATGTCTAACGTCAGGGGGCGTAGCTTTAGACTGATGTAAAGAAGTCCTAGGTCTAACTTATCAGTATGTTTAAAATTATTCCATTTTCTCTATCAGTTTATCGATTTCTAAGCTGAAGAGTTAGTTACCTAGGGGTATAAAATGACCACTTTAGCAGAATCATATTAGGAAAATAAATAAAGTGATCACTGATACAGTTAATATTATGCCTTTGCCTAATACGTCTCCGTGACTATTTTACGAATTGTAAAGAATACTATTAAGCATTTTTATCATCCTATAGTGATTACGGTAACTCGTTCTTTTTAAACTCCCTGGTCTGGAACAGTTTTACCAAAATCATCATCAACAGCCTATTAATGTTCCCACTGCTGGGACACAGGCCTCCTCTCTTAGAGAGGGAATGGGCTATAATCTACCACGCGGGCCCAGTGCGGATTGGTAGATGACACATGTCTTCGAATGTTTTGATTCTAAGACATGGCCGGTTTCCTCACGATGTTTTCCTTCACCGTTTTGAGAGCAGCGGTGATGAAATAAATTACACAAAGTAATGAGCCTGCCTGGGTTCGAACCCACGACCTACTATTCGTAAGTCGGGGCCGCCACCACTGGGCCACCGCTGCTCCCCATAATATTCAGGGTGTATTATTACTTGTCGTTGAAAATTACAAAAGCCAAATATAAACTACCAGTTGATGAGGACCTGAGGTTCATTAACGATACAGACGTGGCAAGAAATTAAGTTGACACGTTATTGAACATTATATTGCCTTGCATTCACTTGCCAAAGTGTGAATTGGGCATTTGAATATATTTTTTTCTAATTGTGATTGATAAATTCAAATTCAAATCGTTTATGAATGACACAATTTAAACAAAAGTAAAAAATACTTAGTGTGATATCTTTAAAAATGCCTTAGTTTTAACCGATTTTAAAGGACGTGCTAGCTAGACAGAGACAGCGCTACATCTAATGTGACGTCATAATAACATACCGCCATAGTTACGTAGTACTAATGGCCGTTTCACGCGACAAGGATAGAAAGTGCCCCAACAAAAACTTCTAAAGCGTGTAGCTACTCCATTTTTTGATCGATTTTATAACTTTTTTACACATCGTATTATTTCTTTTAGTTCTAGAGTAACATAAAATTTCAGGACAGCCACTCTAGCAAAAAAATACAATTTAGTTCACGGTGTCCCGTTTATCGTCAGTATATTTCAATGTAAATGGATAATTAGATGACAAAACTACCCAAATAAAGTTTTTAATAATATTTGTAAATCTACGGTATGTTATCAACACCACAAAAATCTACTTCAGAGACTGTTTTATAGAAACAATAATAAGAATTCAATTCCCTTTATTTCCATACCCACAAAATATAGGTACTCCCAGAGGCGAATAACAGTCTCCTAATGGT
This sequence comes from Diarsia dahlii, assembly GCA_949775195.1. Taxonomy (NCBI): domain Eukaryota; kingdom Metazoa; phylum Arthropoda; class Insecta; order Lepidoptera; family Noctuidae; genus Diarsia; species Diarsia dahlii. The sequence continues at coordinate 19,020,980 of OX459199.1, forward strand.
TGTATAATGAGATTTTTTCGTACCGTTTCAAAGAATAGAAGGAGTTCTAAAACGCCGCGTCGTAATCATAAGGCGGTGTGTCGACGCCCTATTTTTACTTTTTAGGGTACGAGGGGAACTTTTGATTTTGACGTGACTGTTTCTTTGTTTTTTCGTTTTTAAGAATGGAATTTTAATTTCATAGGTTGGATTAAACTTGTAGATTGTAGCTTTAACAATAGCAATTTTTTTACATGTTTTTTTTTTGTTTTTAACCGACTTCCCAAAAAGGAGGAGGAAACACCAAAAAGTGAAAAATAAACTTCTGAAGTCGGTGGCAAAAAACGAAATGAAACAAACAAATTTCACCGACTTCAGAAGCTGATTTTTCTTCTGAAGTTTATTTTTCACTTTTTGGTGTTTTTGAAGTCAGTTTTTTTTTTGCAAAAAAGTTTTTTTATTTTTTCATTTTTTGACATATAACATCACGCCTGTATAGTTATAGCCCGGAGGGTTTGGTAGAGGTATACCTACCTAATAGTACACCCGCATTTCGCCAGTTATTTTAAAGTCCCATTTAATAGGGCGAGCCTATTGCTACCGTTTCCACTATTGCTATGTGACTGCTTCTGAGATATTCGTGGTAGAAAAAAAAACCCGATAACAAACCCCTTTTTAACCCTTTTTTTGTGGTAGAAAAACCCGATAACAAACCATAATGTATTAAATTATCCCTGAATAAAAGGTAAATACAAGAGTTTTTATAAATTCACTCTTTCAAACGTTGTAGCCCAAATATTTTATTACGTAACCTGATACCCAATTAATTTCTCATCAACCGCGAATCTACTTTTACTAAATACCTTTAGTTAAAAAATCTTAAAAACATTGTCCGTGTTACAGCCTATTTTCCTCATTATAAATTTTGTTCGGCAAACCCCATCATAAATCGCGGTTAATCCTTTTAATTTTTTCTACCCAATACCCTTTACTCCTGGTTAATTGGAGGATAATGCTTTAATTCGTCACGCCTTGCTCCGTGGGTACTGGGTAGGTCGCCGACGGTCAAACACCGTATGATTAGAGCTCTAACCAGAATTTGTGGATTTTGGAATTACCCAATTTTTTCCCTCGTTCGGTTCGTAGAAACTGATTAAGTTATTTTCCCCTTTTTTGAAACATGTTATCAGGTACAGTCACGAGCACTAATATAGGGTCTAATCGGAGTTTTCACAAAGCAGACAAACAGTAGTACGTGTAAAACCATTGTTGAAAAAACAAATTGCTTAAGAATTCACGTTTTACGCAAATAGCAAAAAAAAAAAATTAAAAAAAAAAAAAAAAGAAAATTGCGTAAAACTCTTCTTTTGAATGGTAAACGGGCCATGGAGGCAATAAAACTAAAATTATTACCTTCAAAACTGTTTTTTTTTTAAACATGTAAAATCTTCGGCACTTTTATCTCCGTAACGGAAGGAGTATGGATCCAGAACATACAAATGATCACAATGACGTGAAAAATAGGAAAATTAGGAAAATTCGAGAGAGATTTCTCGCGGAGTACCAATTTGATTAATTTCAATTTTATAATACCTACCAAGCAAAATAGTATTTTCGTAACTGCATAAAATTATAATCGAAAGATACTATCACTTTTAAAAGTCGCTACATGTAAACATGTTACTGTTTGTGACTGTACAAAATCATACGTTTATACCTAACGAAATTAGCTGAAAAGAAATAGGTACCGAGAATAATTATTTTTACCCGACTACGGAAAAGGTAAAGGAATGATATTGTTTTAACAGGCTACGTATTATTATTATTCCTTTATTTAACTTTAAACATGTTAATTACATATTTTATAAATATTCCTATAAAAATTATATATTTTTATATAATTTTATACATTTAAAAATATAAGCCCATATTGTTCCACTACTGAGCAAAAGCCTCCCTCCATTCCTTCCAACGGTCGCGTTTCTGTGCAACTCAACTTCTGGATAAGTATTCAATGGCAAAAAACTGTTTTGGTAACTCCCTGAACAAAGATCTTTTTTACTATTAGCTACACCTCTGCCTAACCCTTCAAAGAAAACTGACGTGATGTGATATTACTATTAATACTATGAACGGGATATTTACCATGTTTTCTTATTGCTCACTAGCTGATGCCCGCGACTTCGTTCACGTGGAAATTTTCAAGTTTCTAAGATAAATTATAGCCTATATGTTGCCCAGACTTAATACCTATACAACGAAAAAAAAATCATTCAAATCCGTCAAGTAGTTCCGAAGATTAGCGTGTACAAACATGTAGACAAACAGACAGAATTTTTTTTTCGGATTCTTGCTCTATTACTATTTCTAAACCCCCCTCAATTAATTTTTTTTTAATACATTCAATGTACAGACACAGTTTTTTTACTGTTTTATTATATGGTATAGATATAGATAAACATCCACCCGCAATGACTTCAGTTTATCCGTGATAATGGTGCTTGTAACAGCGCCGAAATATCGGGAACTCGAAACAATAAGAAAACATGGTAAATATCCCGTTCATAGTATTAATAGTAGTGTCAGTGATCATGTCAGTTTAAAAACTTATATTGTGATGTGATATTATCAAAAGTAATCCTTAACATACAAACTTCGTTCTACCAACAATCCAACACCGTAACGTAACCTAAACCCTGGTTTGACCTTTAGATCTTCGAGTATAACATAATACTCGAAAATATCTAGTACTTACAGTGCGATCAAATTATCTTGGCAGCTCTGAACATAGGCTTTGCGAAATTTTACGCATGTGAACTTGGGAATAAAACTGTTATTGCCAGATAAACCAATACTTAAACGATCAGAAAATGTCTAATTTAAACAGTGAGAAATACAAATAAAATAAATATCATAACACTTTTATACATTCGTTGTAACAAAATGACCTGCACGAAGTTCGGAGCTGCCAAGATAATTTGATCGCACTGTACTTATATGTATCCGAAATTGCGTCACAAAAATAGTGGTCGTGTATTTATATAATATGAAAACTGCTGATATAGGAGTGTTGGGGCATCCAAAACAATGAGAGCGCATGCGCCAAGCCTCCCCTAGTCTGTCTGTTCGTTAACCTCAGATGTAGGGTTGCTAATCAAAAAATATTAGCTATTTTTTTTTGTCAAAGTTTTTGTTTTGTCTTGATTTAATTTGAGATTTTCATTTTTATTAATTCACCACTTTTACTATTGATGAGCAAGAACTCTTAGCACAGGTACCTAAATATTTTATGTAAAAGGAGGTCTCTACATATGTATAATTTACATTTAAGTTATACAAGTTTCTGAAATAAAGCTGAATTTATTATAGAGAGTAAAAAAAAAGAAAAGAAGCGAAGATTCAAGTTTTTAAGCAGCCCTGGGCATTTAGGTCTCTACATTAATATTTTGTAACTAAAAGTAAACTCGTCAACCTTTTTATTAAAACAAGAAATAAACTTTGGCAAAAGATCAGCTTTATATTTCATGAAGTTATTTATTAAGCTGCTGCTAAGTTAGTTAGAACGGTAGATCTTAACTAAACCTAATTGACAAGAAGTCTACCGTAAATATTGTTACGTTGGTTATCTTTTCAATATTATACCGAAGTACAAATGGCGACACATCAAGTTATATATATATCCAGTATAACCTGACCTCGCTTAGTACCAGCTGCCCATATAATGAGAGATCAGCTTAATTTGGTCTTGTATAGCTTGATTTGTCGTAGTTCGTACCAAACAAGTACCTAAGATAAAGATATATATGTCTGACAGATATATTAAAAAGATTTATTGACTAATAACGAACACGTTAGCCTTTTCGCTTGGTCCAAGAAATTCTACCTTTTACAACCATTACTTATCATCTGTAATCCCCGATTTAGGCAGAAGTGTACCTAATGGTACACCCACATTTGGCCAGTTATGTTTAAGTCCCAAGTAATAGGGGCGAGCCTATTGCCATCAACCGGCCACAAATCCAGACACAAATTGGCTGCTACTGAGAAATTAGTGATGCAAAACCCTAATAATATGTAATTTGCCCGACTTGGTAATCAAACTCAGGACCTCAGCCTCAGCAGCCGCTATTGCAACCACTAGCTACACTACAACCATCATCATCATCATCATCATCAGCCTATAATGTTCCCACTGCAGGGACTCAGGCCTCCTCTCTAGGAGAGGGATAGGCTATAATCCACCACGCGGGCCCAGTGCGGATTGGTAGATGTCACATATCATCGAATTTTTGGTTCTAAGATATGCCGGTTTCCTCACGATGTTTTCCTTCACTGTTTTGAGAGCAGTGGTGATGAAATAAATTACACAAAGTAATGCGCCTGCCTGGGTTCGAACCTACGACCAACTGTTCGTAAGTCGGGCCGCAACCACTGGGCCACCACTGCTCCTCACTACAACCATACTAGTTTTAAAACACAACCAAATTCTTTCTCCACATTTCCAACTATTTCGACATTACAAGTTTACAACATACATTTTTCAGCGAGCATTTTTGAATCCCCGTCGGAATTCAGAACAGTTTTATATTAAAAAAATCCGAGCTTATGTTGGCAACCCTGCGGGGAGATATGGCCATGCAGTAGCAAGGAAGCGGATTTTTGTCTCGAACCCTGCAAGGTCGGTGGGTAGAAGGTGCGGGGTAAGGGGGTTGACGCGTAATTTTAAGGGTTCCGTTTTTACCCTTTGGGTACGCAACCCTAAAAAATAAATATTACTGAGACTCCAATGACACGATGAAGGCAAACATCGTGAGGAAACCGGCTTTGATTTTAAATGTCTTAGAACCAAAAAATTCGAAGACTTGTGACATCTACCAACCCGCACTGAGCCCGCGTGATGGATTATAATTTATAGCCCATCCCTCTCCTAGTGAGGAGGCCTGAGTCCCAGCAGTGGGAACATTATAGGCTGATGAGGACTCCACTGTCCGTCTGTCTGTCTGTCACCAGGCTGTATCACATGAACCGTGATAGCTAGACCGTTGAAATTTTCACAGATGATGTATTTCTGTTGCCACTTCAGCTACAAATAATAAAGATAAAACTTTTAAGGGACTCCCTACTAAGATGGTACAGAATCCTTCATGCGCGAGTCCAACTCGCACTTGGCCGGTTTTTTTTCTTTACCATTTATGCAAGTGAATTGGGCAGAATTATTATGGGTGCTTTGTAGTGTAGGGCCGCATTTTAGGGTTGGTTCCTTTGTTTGATTTTGTACTTAGATGTATTATTGAGTTCGCTTTTAATAATTGATTTGTTTGAGGATTCATGTGTAGGGGTTTGATTGTAGAAATGTGAAATTTTCCATTGTTTTAATAATTTCTGTTGTTTATTTTTATTGTTTTGTTTTTTTAATATTTTGATTTTTTATCTCCATATAACTTATTCATAACTAGGTGATGCCCGCGGCTTCACCCGCGTGGAGGTCGGTCAATTTATATACTAAAACCTTCCTCGAGAACCACTCTATCCATTGGTGAAAATAACATGACAATCGGTTCAGTAGTTTTTGGGTTAGGCGTCTTAAACGAAATACAAAAACCTCCTTTCTTTATGAATTTAGTAAAGATTTCATCCCTGGCTCATTGGTCTAGTGTTCACATGAGGATTGCAGTGCATGAGGTCCTGGGCTCGATTCCCAGGTGGTTATTGAGTTTTTGCATCAGGAATTTCTGAGTAGCAGCCACGGAGTCCGGATTTGCGCCCAGTTAACGGCAATAGGCTCGCCCCCTATTACATGGGACTTAACATAACTGGCGAAATGTGGGTGTAGGTACTAATGGGTACACTTCTGCCTAACCCTTGTGGCATTACAAGCGTGATATTATGTTATGTTATTACGCCCCACATTAAGAAGTAGCGTAAAATAAATAATAAGTATTCCAAACATTACGAAAATACAAAATGTTTCGTTTATTAACATTCTGCTTAATAAATAACATACCTAATTAGCTCATTCGTCTCGTGAGTAATTAGTGTAACGTCGTAATTAAATAATGATTCTACTAATTAATAAATCAAGAGCACGAAGGGAAGAGTGACGTGTTTCCACACGGCATATCTGGAAGATAAAAGTTGTGAACAAAGTTGAAAGTTGTTTATTCGCTAAAAAAAGATTTTAAAAACAAAGCATCGAGCCTGCAAGCCTCTAAGTCTTCTAAGAGTTATGCGCCTACCACACGCTCACACTTCCCCACACTCTTGCTTGCGCGATTACACGATGCACACAGTACATCGCGCGTGTGGTTTGTAATGGTAATACAGTTTTACCAACCATACGCGCGATGTACTGTGAAGTGTGAACGAAAAGTGTGGTGAAGCTTGAGCGTGTAGTAGGCCCATAAGGCAGTTGTCCAATACTGTGCATCCGAGGCTAGTTATATTTTCCAATGTTCGAATTGCCATAATTTCTATGCATGGATAGTTGATAAAAATGTACAGACTTGACAACATTTAAAGGCCGTCCGTCAACTTCGATCATAATCATAGCATTATCATATTGAGTATCATTTAATTTTGCGATGTTGTATAATAAAATACATTGAAAAACAAGACGACTTTCAACGCTCCTCAGAAAAAAATCGCATAAGTACATTGATATAAAAACTAAAGATACGGTCGTCCGAACATTTTGCTCGATGCTTTCCCCATACAGAGAAACACTAACGTCATCTTTAAGAACTAATCAGGCTGCTCGTAAACGTAACCTTGTATGAGCGGCGTGGCGTGGTATTAACGAGGTCTTTCATTAAAATGTAAAAAAAAAATGTTAAATTTTAATTTTTAATTTTCATTTTCTTTTAAACTTCGGTTTAGTTAAGACCTATTTGGGACCAAATTCGAGGCGTCATTTTATCATGCGTTCCGCCCAGTCCTTACGCAGTAATATAATGAATGAGTAGCTGTTTTTATAAAAAAAAACATTTCCAAAAATCCTTTTTTTCTTTATTTATTTTATATTTTTAACCAACATAATCCAATGAATGACAATTATGTCGCGAACTAGAGTACCCAGCCACCTCTCAAACCCACGCCACGTGCCGACGACGTGAAGGGTTAAAAGATCACAACTGTACACCATGACCAATTTAATTGTCAAGTACAAGGTGGCGCTACTTGTCAAGCAAAATTACATCTACACGTCAAACTTGGTACATTTATTTTAGTTCCGTTTTTTGCCACCTACACAGATAAGTTGGTTTAAGTGTACCCGAGCACTGGCAGGTTGATAACCCAACCGTTGCGAATGCCGTTCATAGTAGAAGAACTTTGAGGTTTTTGCCCCGATTGTGTCCGGAAAATTGAGGAAAGAATCGTATGTTTGATCTTCGATTCTGTATTGGAGGAACGTGCAAGTGGCTTGGATGGATGGGAAAAGCAATTTGTGAATGTGTAACCTGTGTTATCCGTAGCGACATTTTTGAGAAAACTGGAGGAGCTGTAAAGAAACGTTTAATGATTACTTAAGAAGTCACTTCCTGTCGCACTCAGAGAGGTTTAATGATAACTTAAGCCATTACTTAGTAAAGATTTTGACAGTTTCGTGAAGGTTTAGTATGTCAAATCTTTACTAAGGGACGGCTTAAGTGATCATTAAATATCTCTGAGTACGGCAATAAAACTTAAACAGTCAGGTACACACGGCTACACATCAAGCTATACATTTCCAGTATAAGCTGGTCTCGCATTGAATAGGATTTCCGAACAGTGCGAGATCACCGTAAACTGGAAAAGTATAGCTTGAAGTGTAGCCGTGTGTACCATAATTAAACGTAAGCAGCGTTTATAAATAAACCCCTCTTTGTTTTACCCAACCCATAGCCAATAATCGTCATTTAACAGGCAATAAACAGCCATGAAACCAAGTTTTCTTTTACACATTTCAAACTAGCACCACCAAAGACAATAATGAAAAAAGTTTCCCCACTTACTTAGGGTTGCCACCCAATAAGTAATAGTATTTACGGCCAGCGTCATCTAGGGCTTTTGTTCACACTGGTGAGTTGTAAGCGTGTTTTCAGCGAGACAATTGTTTGTGTTTTCAGCGAGGCCCGTCAGGGCTGCGGGTTGTTCGAAAGAGATACCGCGGCCTTGGCACAAAGGGCTGTGGTACATGGGTGGTTTTTAGTTAGTAGAAGTCTGACACCCTACTGCTAAGCCCAGAGCGGGAGGAGTCATTTGATGATATCCCATCCATCAAAAAAAAATTGTAATTGTTTGACAAGCTACGTATGCGTCGCGTTTTCGCCGCGTTTGTAAAACGTGAGTGATTCAATCCTTTCACAGTTATTGTTATTAAGCGTCGTAATTGGGACTGTAGCTTTATATTTTTGTTTCTGACAGTTCAGAAGTGCCTGGTCTTTTGAATATAAATACTTGGGCTTGACGTGCGTGTAAAGGAGAGAGCAATACAAGGTAATGTAGAATATTAAATTGTTGTTGTGAAATCGTAGAGTGAGTACCTACTCGTCGTGAAGTCGCAGGTAACTCGTTTTTCACCCAATAAATCGATCTTGTACAGATCCAATTTCGGGGTTTTAATTTTTTCTTATGTTTACTTCTAGATAACTTTCTTTTATAGTTAATTCATCCGTTTTTTTGTTAAAAAGACTAATAAATACTTTTTCTTTCTTTTGCAAAGCCTTACGCTTAGCATTGTACAACTGTGAAACTGCCAGTGCAAGAAAGACGCCGCGGCAACAACACACTCGTGCTAGGTAACATTTATAGATCGTGCCCTTAGACCCACACAAACAAAGCCATAGCATTCGCTGACACCTTGCTGACACAGAAGAGGATGGCAAGGCCTCGACTTTAAACAACTCCAAAGGGTCAACCCTAATTACAGAAACGGTTCACAAGCGTTTGATTTTGTTTTATTCGTTTTTCTAAGGTCAAAGGGTTTTGCGAGTTTTTTGTTAGATGTTAAAGGTGTGTTTGTTTAATTTGTATCCAATTTATATTGTCTTAGCTGTAATAAACGTTCTTTGAAGGGTCCAGAAACCCTTTTTCTAAGGGCTTTTACACTTGAGTAGCTTTAGACCTAGGGATTTTGGGCAATACTGAAGCTTTTCGCTACAGAAGACCTCTTTATCTTATTAAAAGGTCCCAGTGAAAAAGATGGCTCGAACTTGGCCATATTTCGAATTCTCAAAACAATTTTTTAACTAACTTTCAAAAGGAGGAGACTGACAATTCGTCTGTTTTTCTTTCAGCACAGTATCAGGGGGACAAAGTGACAGTACAAAGTGGAAATCGTTTGTGAAACGTTCCTCTTTCCTAATAAGACTTCAAACAAGATATAAGCTTTACGGTAGTTTGTAACTTTGTACTACGTAACATAACATGTAATCTCTGAAGGGTTGGGCAGAGACGTACCTAATAATACACCAACATCTAAATAAGGTAAGGTAAATAAGGTATTTTTGCCAAATAAACACAATTTTCTTTCTTTCTTTCTTGTCAGTTACGATTAAGCCCCATGTAATAGGGGCAGAACGAGCAAAAATTAAAACATCCACTCCAGATTAGCTCAAATCCCACTACCACACACTCACCGCAGAACCTATTCAATAATGTACCAACTCACCAACTAATAGGTGTAAGTCACGACGCCACACTCCGTGACATCTGAGGACACCTATAGGTACAATCCTACCTAACTCTTCTGGGATTAGACACGTGATATTATATTATATAGTCCCCAAAAAAATTGTATTGTAATTATCACAGTGTATAAATGGAAACATCATCGCCAGATGAGCTCAAACTCCACTAGCAGACACCATCACTTATCACATAATCATCATCATCTGGCTAGCCGTTTCCCAAGATGAATACCAGTATTTTACATGGAGCGCCTATCTGACCTCTACAACTTAGTTACTATATACTGTAGAGTACCCTTTGGTAAGACTGGTAGTCAGACTTTTAGGCCACTGACTATCATCACACACTACAGAACCTATTCAATAATGCACCAGTTCACCAACTAATAGAGTGTAAGTCACGACGCCACACTCCGTGACACTATCCTCCACCTCCGTTACCCATCCACAGGTCAACCTAGCCAACCAAACGCGGCTTAACCTGAAGATTGGTCCGAGTGGCTGTTGCTGTTGTAATCTAACCACGAGCTCATCCATTTTCTTTTTCTAACCTAGTCCTCAAAATGTTTGCATTGTAATTACCAGAATATATAAGGTCTCATTAAAATAGGTGGACAAATTTTAACACAGCGTTCAGTAGGTCTAACCAAAGATATCTAAACAAAAAAAAAATTAAATGAAGTGTTTTTTTTTTACTTAAAATAATAAATTGCCGGCACTCTAGAACAAACTCATCCTTTATAAGTAACTAGGTACTTAAATGCGTTTTTCTTATTATTTTTTTTACCATCGTCCTTATTTTGGTGGTCTGAATGATTTCTGAAATTTTGTCCACCTATTTTAATGGGACCAGAGACGTCCCCTACAGATGAACTTAAATTCCACCACCAGCCACCATCACTCACCACGGAACCTATTCAATAATGCACCAGCTCACTAACTAATAGAGTGTAAGTCACGACGCCACACTCCGTGACATCTGAGGACCCGATCCGCATTACCAATGACCTTAGAGATGCAATGCCGTTGTCAATGGACGGGTCGCTGACCTCGCTACATAACATAACAGCACGACGGTAATCCCCAAAGGGTTAGGCAGAGGGGTGCCCAATAGTACCTGCACGGGCCTGCACCCACATTTCGCCAGTAATGTTTAAGCACCATGTAATAAAGAGCGAGCCTATTGCCATCAACCGGCCACAAATGCAGACTCCGTGGCTGCTACTGTGGAATTCCTGATGAAAAAACCCAATAACAGTTTGCCCGAACAGGGAAGCAAACCCAAGACCTCATGCTCAGCAGTCGTGCTTGCGACCACTAGGCCAACGAGGACTGGATACACATTACCGCAATGACCTTAAAGATGCAATGCCGTTGTCAATGGAGGGTCACTGACCTCGCTACATGTGTTATTTAATATGCAGTTTTATTTGCATGCATTGTGCATTATTGTGGGACGTCAAGCTGTTTCCAGGATGACTAATGGACCTGGGCAGACCTTTAGAGTGTGTCTATTGTTATCATTTCGAAAAAAAGAAATTGATTTACCAACATTCGCGGAAATTGTACGATAAGTTTTTTATTTCTTTTTTCACGATTCTTTCCCGAAAACGCAAAAGTCTGTTTTGTAACTTATAAGTACAGAAATCCTCTTTAATACGAAAAGTCAAGGCAGCCAGTAAGGTATATACGTCCGGATGGTCGACCAAAAAGCCGGACATGTAAGCACAAATCCGAATGGGTGCTAACCCTAAATCTAGCACAACTATAGGTTTCTAAAATATGCATAGCTCTTGACATTCAGTGGATAAAGTTCCTTTGAGAATTAAAGTGCTTTTGATACCCGTCATTTACAAGAGATGGATGGATGGATGGGAAGGCTCGACAGGAAACGTATAAGAATAGCTGAATAGGTACCTGTAAGGAAGTTTAAAAGTAGTCAGCATGTTTGGTAACGAAGTTACTGCGTCAGGTGCATTTTTGGCGATTATACCCTAACACGCCAAAATTCATAGCATTGCTTTTTCTTCAGCCGTGTAAAGCACCAACAATAGAATCCATTGGAAAGTCGTCAGCATAAAATCCTCTACTTAGTAAAGAAAATAACAAGCATGGTAACACCACACTTGCCTATTCAACGAAAAGAAGACCCAATATAACCAAGAGACCGACTGAAAGTAAATCATACTAAAAAACTAAAGTTAAGAAAAACTCCGCAATTTTCCTTCATCTCCGGAAAATCTGGCCAATTTCCAAGGAACCATAGCTCACTACATTTATCAATACACATCCTACAGCTTCCTATCGATCGGAAAATCTTGCGAGATGCTCTTGTTATGATAAAATATAGAACAGACGGTTCTTTAAATACATGCAGACCAGAAAATAGCTAATTACGTGTGTATGGAGCGTTACTTTTATGGATTCTCCACCCAAGCATGACGGTTGGCTCAGATCTAATCAGGAACTTAGAAAAGTTATGGTGGATTGACGGAGAAAATTCACATCTCTCGTCAAAAGTAAATACGAAGTTCAAAGTCTTTCAGCAGCCGTCAAAAAGATCGTCACATATACTGCAGAATCGTCAAAAACGACGACTTGCGAACGTGAGCCATATTAAACCAAATGCCGATTAAACAAAAACATACGCAATAATCATACGCAGTAATTAAACGAGTTACGCGGTACCAAGACCTTAAGGGCTTATTTATATGTTTATCACCACAACTCTACTTACCCTGTTAGCGATATATTCAGGCGAACTAGTGCGGCTAACAATCCAACAAGACAATGCAACACTCACTAACGACCATGTTCACAACACTAGCCGACTCGAGGTCCACAATTGGGGTTTATTTTTATTTTCGTTTCGATATTGGCGACGATAGCGAAGCGAACGCTCTCGGGTCTGTCTCGCGACTGGCCGGTATCGAGCGGGCGACCGGCGACTCCCCGCACCGCTCTAAACCAATTTATAATACATACAGAGGCGCAGCATCCCCTGGAACCTCTCCACCCAAATACCAACCTTACTCTACTAAAAATAAAGGAAGATTTGATTTGTACACAAGATGCCGCAGAGGCAAAAACGTCGCCAGTCCTCGCAGAAAAGCCAAGGGTGCGAATTGTGTACGTTTCCTTCGTTTATAATTGAAATCAACGTACAAGGAAGATCTACAGGCTTGAATATTTATAACGAGGACTAAATTAATTGTCATTGAAGTTTTGCATGACCCTGAGTAGTTTTGGAAGTCAGGTATCATAGGTGTTAGGAGTGTTAGGACCCAAGAGGGCTGTACCTACTGATAACTCTTGTACTTTTATCTAAGTACTCTCACATGTATACTTAATGTTCCGCATAATCACGGCTCGTATGTCATTCCGACGACAGACTCCGGAGATGAAAATTATCTTTACATATTTTACATGTTGAGGAAACTGGTTTAATTTTGTTGACAATTTCAGTAATTTCAGACACTTTGTATCAAATAAAAATATTTTATTGCTCACCATAATATGCTCATTTTATTCAGAAATAAATAATATTTGAAGACGTTTTTAACTTAGGGACTTAAACACTTAAACATTAATAGCGAAATGAGGGTGTACTAATGGGTACAGCTATGCCTAACCCTTAGGGAATTACAGGTGTGATGTTATGTTATAATGTGTTTAAACTTAGGAAAGATATAATACACTGTGTATACAGGTTTAATACTTTTCTATTTAAATATAAAGAACCTAGCATTTGTGCTTTTCTCTCCACGATCGAACAAAACGGTAAAAGAAGCTTTGCAACGTAAATAAGCTACGTTTTTGTATTGTAAGTAGAAGCGTGTGCAATTTATCGAGTAGTCTTTCTTCTTTCTCATCGTGGGACGTTTGTGTAGCTATGATGAATTGAGAATGGCACCACAGTGGTACAATCTGCTCCAGTGGTACTATCGAGCGGATTTGATAACATACAGCACAAGACGTACTGCCTCATTGGGTCTAGTGGTCGCAAGTGGTCGAGGTCGATTCCCGGGTCGGGCAAAGGGCTATTAGTTTTTTCCATCAGGAATTTCTCAGTAACAGCCACGAAGAGTGAATTTCGCTTCTTATTACATGGGACTTCAACATAATTGGCGAAATGTGGGTATACTCAGTGGGCCGGCCATATTAGTCGCAGAACCGATGACCGTTGGAGTAGACGTGTTCTTGAGTGGAGACCGCGAATCGGCAAGCGTAAGGTGGGACGCCCGCAGGCTCGGTGGAGCGATGATCTTCGCAGAGTGGCTGGTAACAACTGGATGAGAGTTGCCGAAAATCGAGTTGAGTGCAATGGCGTAAGATTAAAGAGGCCTATATCCAGCAGTGGATTGCAATAGGCTGATGATGATGGGTATACTAGATACACCTCTGCTTAACCCTTCGGGTATTACAGGTGTGATGTTATAATATGCAAAATGCTGTGTTTTTTATAAGAAAAAACGGTTCTGAAGTTAAAGCATAAGCTTACTTTAACCAAAACATTCTTACTGGTACTCCGAATCTAAAACGATGACGTAGGTAAGGTACCTCCGAAGGTCCTATTCTTTGGACATCGCCTCTCTCTTCCGGGAAGGGGGATTAACATTCTTCCCCCATTGTCCCCGTTTATGGCAGGCAGCCAAAAGGTCCTTGCGCGGAATATTTGAGCTATCCTGCATTATATAATATATATGACACTAGCGAAAAAAGGTCAATATTGAATAATTTTTCATGTTGTTTTAATTTTGTAGAGCAGAGTCGAAAAACGTCGTGAGGAAAGCAACAGCGCGCGGGGCGTCGCGCGGCGCGTGCATTAGGCACGTTTAGTGATTTTTTATTAATTTACTGAGAGACGGGTCCACCGAAAATACGGGTCCAGCGAATAATCGCTTTTCGTAAAATCGACGTTTGAAATCGTTAACTTTTTCATACATCGCCATGAGTTTGAATTAAAAACGCCGCACGCGCCGCGCGACGCCCCGCCTGTACGTAAACATGCACTGAGAGATATTTAGTGACGACATGTAAAGTCAGAGACCCATGGGCGGCATATCTGACACAAGGTTAAGCACTAGCCACACGATAAAGAAGTAGAGCAGATAAAGTGTGGTTGGTTATTCATAAATGGTTGTTTAAATAATTGAAACTTCTAAATCTCACAAGACGTGGCAAGCGCTTCAAAGGGTGAGGACATAAAGAGGCAGGTTCCCGGTACGGACAAACCGGTACGGGTAGGTACCCATACAGTACAGTACCCGTACAGGCATAATATCGCATCGGTACAGTAGGTACAGACCCGTACCGGTAAGCCCGTACCGAAAACCTGCTTCTTTTTATTTATATCTTCACCCTAAAGCACGATGGCACGGTATTGATGGCATGTTTAGCGCAGTGGCTGAGCGATTGGCTACTTGTGTGTCGTGGGTTAGATTCATTGTTATTTTAAAGTAATTTTTTTAATATGTTTCTCCGAAACTATGCACTGAAAAAAATAAATCATTGAACTGTACAATGTTTTAATTTCTTCAGTGTGAAGGAGGCCTTAGAATCATTTCAATTTCATAATGGCTCAAAGTCGCCAGCTACTTTATGATTACGGCAACTGGCAACCCTAGTTTCTGTTAAAAGATCGGTTCCTGGCGAGATTAATTATTATAAGCTAACCGAGATAATTTGTAAAAGTCAAAGCAGATCCTGATGATTAATCCTCGTTATAAATGTGAAATTATATTCTATCGTTTTTATTTAGTGGACCGTTTCGTGTTATCTTGCAGGGTATGGCCATAGGGGAGGATAATTTAGGGATTATTACATGTAGTGAATTTATTGTAGCTTACGGACATAATATGTCCGGTCGGGGCTGCGGTTTGTTCTGTGTTTTAGTCAGTAGAAGTCTGACACTCCTTACCGTTCTGCCCAGAGCGGGAGGAGTCATTTGATGATTTTCCACCCACCAAAAACAAAAAAAAAGGGAAATAATATGCACCCTCCTTATATTATAAGATAATAATATTATAAGATAACCTGATGTCCGTTTTCAGTTTACACTGTACGCTGTGGTGAGCACACCATAGTGTACATGAGTATTACAGTACTGTTGAATTTTCTACTTTTCACAATGTGCTTGTGTGCAACGTTTGCTTAGCAGTCACCTATTGATAGTGAAAACGGGTTCACGCCATTGTGAAAAACCAAGACTTACGCTACGTACACACTGATAGGTGCAAGATTGCGCCTTGCGACTAGTCTAGCAATTATGGAAGTGAAACGAACGTTCTAGATAATCGCATTCGGACGCACTGTGCGCTTGGCCCTTACAAGTTATCATGTATCAAGTCATGTTAAGACACAAGGGTCTAGGTGCAGCTAGACACCAATCAGTGCGTACGTAGCCATAGAGTTCTTTATTAGTCAACTTATGCGCCTACCACACGCTCACACTTCCCCAGTCTTGCCTGCGCGATTACACGGTGCACACAGTACATCGCGCGTGTGGTTTGTAATTGTAATACAGTTTTACCAACCATACGCGCGATGTACTATGAAGTGTGAACGAAAAGTGTGGTGAAGCTTGAGCGTGTAGTAGGCCCATTACGAATCATCATTCTCCTGCCCTTATCCCAATTTATTTGGGGTCGGCGCAGCATGTCTTCTTCTTCCATTCTTATAATTACTCTTCAACTCATCAGACATCTGCATTCTTTCCAAATCATCCTTCATACAGTCCATTCAACGTTACTTTGGTCTTCATGTACTCATAGCCATCAACATTCATACTCAATAATTGCCTCGCGACATTTTTACATGCCCATACCACGACAACTAAACAAGGTAACTTACGAATAAGTACTCCACTGGAGTCCGAAACTATTCAGATGCAAGTAAGTAGAACCACAAACACTCATACATTCACCCATTCAACATTACAAGAACACGCAATACACAATTGGCTCGTCTACACGTACGCTCGCTGCGCTCACTCACATAATCTTATTAAGGAACTTATTTAGGAGCCCCGCGTAGCTCAACACCACCTTAAGCTCAACATAATGAGAGAAGTTTAGCGGGAAATGAATGATGAGGTGGAAATGAGTTTATTTTTCGTCTAGCAACACAGTAGGGATAGCAGCGGAAGGTGAATGGTATAAACAATGTTTGGAAAATAGATTTTTACGAATGACTTTATCGTCATAGGAGATGTTGTAAGTAGATATGATTATTAATTTAATGCATTGAGCAACATAATCTCTTTTTCAGCTTTCGAAAAGTTTTTTTTCCCGACTGTCCAAGTAATTTATAATATTTTGCGTCCACCCGCTTCGTGTTGTTTGAAGTTTAATTTAGACCGTTAAGAATTTAAGATGAAAGTTTTGGGTTAAATTAACGACAGAAACTTATAACTTACTGTGCTCGGTTGAGACTAAGCTACATTATTTCTGACTTCGGTGTCATTCACCCATTAACTTATGATATTGTTTACTTTAATAATATTTTAACAATATGAATTTATCATAAGATTTTGATAATAACTGGCGAAATGTGGGTGTACCCACATTTCGCCATGTCTAACTTCGCATGTTCATCGCATCGCATGTTTAACTTAACGGAGCCCAAATCCACTTTTTATTAAGCTATACTTCTTATTCAGTGCTGCTACTAAGAAATTCCTGATAGAAAAACCCAATAGCACTTTGCGTGATCCGGGAATCGAACCCGGGACCGCAAGCTTTTCAGATAATCTCATGAAGTCAGAAATCACTAAATCATCCATTGTAGAGTAGTTACATGCTAAGCATTAACCAAAGGAATTTGACTTTATCTAAACAAGTGTTCAGGTGGTTAATTACAAATAGTTACTGAAATACACAACCAATTTCAGATGAACTCGGTGAAAGAGGAAATCTGGGTCATAACTAAAACATACTTGGAAAGACTGGAGAGGCACCCAAATGAACTGGCCGCTGGATTGACAATAAGCACGTACCGAAAACTTCTCAAAAGAAACTGACATTCTGTCTGTAACCTCTTCAGTAGCATAAATACTACACCTTTAAGCAGTTGCGCTCACTGGAGGGCCTACTCCAACTACCAAATGTCACTAACCAAATCTGCTTAAAATATTCAAGATTAATTGCAGATACAAAACAACTAAAATATATAAACAAGTTAATACTCAATACTCAATAGTTTATTTGCATTCCACAATGTGAACTTAGGTGGTAAATTAAAAATAATGAGATCATTATGGACCCTGTCGGGCACAGCAAAAAGCAAAGATACAGTAGGAGAGAGAAAGCTTTAAAAATACAAAAAACTTTATCCAAAATAAATTCGATAATACCATAATAGGAATTCTTTACATACTTACATATAATTTTTTCATAAATTATTTATATTTTATCATTTAAATATTCATTTATTAGCATTTTTCTGTTAAAAATTGTTTTATAAGCTTTTTTATAAATATGTTTAATTTTTCTTCTTTTTTTATTATTTCAGGTAGTTTGTTATATATTTTTATGGACATATTACATAGGGGCTTGTTGAGTGTATTTTTAGTCGAGATTGCGGAATGTTCAATCTTGATTTGTGTCGGAGTGTGAAACGTGATTGTATATCTTCGCGCTTTGTGTAAAACTCTTGATATTTACGAACAAATTTGCAGGTTTCTAATTTATGTATATACTGGGGAGAGTTAAGATATTATAATTTTGGAAGTGAGGTTTGCAGCTTTGGTAATACACCGTCTTATTATTATAAAATAAACTTATAAAATAGACAAAATAAATGAGTTCAGTGTCGTTGGACGACACAAATCCCCAACCGAATGGATTCACTGGTTTCAAGATTATCCCGAACTGATAGATTTTGCTTGCTCTAGCCCGGAGCTCTTTATTTTTCACGTTTATTCAACTTGAAATATAAAATGCTATTACTTTATCTTAAAGTTTCTTATCTGCCCTGAAATTGTGGGATAGAATTCCAGTAGCGTTTTATGTTAATGGAAATGTATCAATTTCTGCTTGTACCCGTGGGAAAAAGGCGTGAAAAAGTGTGGTCTGTTCCGAAAATATGTGATAATAATGTTAGAAAAAGCATCAGAAATGTGGGGCCCACCTAGTAAAAAAACTACATAATTATACAATATCATTTTATAATTCGTGTTTACTTCTCGTCTAACTCTCTAAGATACGTCATCAAGTTACTTACACTGTTAACACGACAAAATCACAATTTTAGCTTCTCAGTTTTGTTTTTATGGTCGGCATTTCTTAGTCACAGTTACCCACCCTTTAACCTATAAGCATAGTTTAAAAAAACAACTAGCATAAAAAGTCCGAGACGTTCACGTAAAACTTCTCCAGAAGGATTTATTAACAAGGAGCTCAACAAAAACACATTTTTCATGCTAAAGTTGACAGAAATTCCTTACTTAGACATCCAAAAATAAGGCCTAGAAATAAAGTTGCATAATAAAAACTGGAAAAGTTTGCAAATAGGTTAGAACACTGTCCCTCATTCATATTCATTATAAAAAGTTGTCACCTAGTATCGAGTAGAAAATTCAATGAAATACCAACTTTCTCTTCAGAAAGAAAATTACTCTATACTCAGCACAGAGTTCAAAATTGAACGTGCTTTGCTAAACCAGCTGCATTCATAAAAGTTTTCCTGTTAAGCCCCAGTCTTTTTACCTAATTAAAAATACAATTCGATTTGTACAACAAAACGTTTTTATGCGACAGGAACTCTGTAGCATTTCACAAAGTTTGTTTTATTTTTGCATGGAGTATGCACAAGAAAAAAAGAGATACGCACTTGTGAGAAAGTGTATGTAAATCTATGTGTATATGTATTAATATCCACCAATCAATAAACTGTGTGTCAAGATGATTATTCGTTATTTAATGTGTTTGAAAGTATCTTGTGTATATGTATTAATATCCACCAATCAATAAACTGTGTGTCAAGATGATTATTCGTTATTTAATGTGTTTGAAAGTATCTCTAATCAAGTGTGTAGGGAACAGGGTTGTTATGAAATAAAACCACAAAAGACAAGACCATTAATTGAATTTATTTTGGTCTTGTCAAACTGAATCTCGAAACTCTATTCCATTCACTAGGTCCCTAGGTCTTCGTGGAGAAGAATGGACAAGAAACTCCACGGGAAACATCTTTTAAGGTATTATACAAAGACAACCTGACATTGTCTTGGACTGTCTCAAGTTACAGCAATTTATCAGTTTACATAAACAACAATCAATATAACCCATAATATAGTACATATTTCTAACACATAGTTATCAGTAATATTCATAGCATAATATCAATTAACTTACATGAACATTGTAGGTAGGTCTTTAGGACAATACACATAGGTTACAGCTTGCTACACTTGGTAGTCTTGATTCAGTAAACACATTATGAATATAACACTCTGGGTACAGATCCAGATATTACTCGTATTTAACTAGCTAACTCGTAGAATAGCTGCAGCGTAACTGAACCCGAATTGCCAGTCCTTCTAGTTTTATAACCGTCCAATCTTAAAAAGTAACTCAACGACTACCGCCATAATACACCAATGGCAAATGGTTATACATTACAGCTAAATAACTAATAACATAAATAATAATTAGCAAATCCTATATAGTGAAACTATTTTAAAACGTGTTAAGTTAATTTTAACAATATAATATGTTTTTATTTGTAATCTTTATGACTATCGGACGAAATATGAATATCAACCGATAGTTCAGAGAATTGATTGAAACTATTTAATTTATTAAAATTGGAAGATAAAATCTAGAAAACATTATAAGTATCGTTTAATAATAACTATATCATTTATTGGCAATTTATAATAAATAAACATTTAACTTGACTTAACTATTCAAATACCACCAATAGTAATTGTGGTTCGGAAACCAAGGCTTTTAAGTCACAATAAAAACTACTTCTATAAAATACGTCGGGATATAAAATATCATTAGAATAATGTAAATTATGTTTATTTGAAATTAGAATCTTTGTTTTAACGATGATTATTAAATCAACAGTATTTCATAATAATATTGATAGTATTTTGATGAGGAACTGTTAAATGTTGTGTATCACATGTAAACAAGGTTATAATTATCATAGGGATGTTTTTTTTTGTGTTCAATTAAAGAAACAGTGTAATAAATAAACTGAAATTATTGGAATAATCTATCACACTCGTCTCACTATTTTAAACCGACTTCAGAAAAGAAGGAGGTTTTTTGTTCGGCTATACATAATTATGTAAACTTACGCCCTTTTCCCATGGGGGTAGACAGAAACCACCGAACAGTTTTGTGCGAACGTCGATGTGCTCAATTACACGTGAGACTTTTTGTAGGTACTTTTGACACAGTTGTAAGTGATCTATTTAAAACGGACAAAAAAGTTCCCCGATAAAAGTTCTTCGCTGACCTTGATAAAGAAAAGAAAGAAAACCTTTATTTGGCACATGACAAAAGTAAAAAGAAAAGAGATAATTATTGTGTGTCTCACGGCTGCGACAAATAGGCCCAGTTCAAAAAACTGCCGAGCAGCTAGTGCCCGCCGGAAACTAGTTTTTAACTGGACCTTTTTATTCCGTACCTTTTTGATCGTAATCTGACACAATCAAATAATTGGTACCGCTACGCAGCAGTACTAGACATTTGTCATGTTCTTTCCCCTCTACGCTACATATTCTATGCCGCTATCAGAGTGCTGTCATCGGTCGCGGCGCATTTCAAGGTGCAAACTAATGAATAATTGAGACGGTGCATCCCTTTCTCGGAGATTATGTTCCACTGCAAGCCTTATTGTGTTACCTAGCTCGAGAGCTTCGAGCTGTAAGCTTTATCGGAGCTGGATCAAAGCTTGTTAAAGCTGCTTTTGAATTGTTCAAGATAGATCAATGTTTTTGCAATGAGGAACGGTTTTTCAGAAGGTGAAACTGTAATGTGGTGTTTGATTGTAATTTGTAATGATTTTAAATTGAATTTGATGTAATTTTTGATCTTAAAATCTTCTTATAATAATCGTCGTTGGCCCTTTGCAAAATACGTCGATTTTTCTTAAAAAAAAAACGAAAAATCTTGCTGAAAAAATGCTTTGCTGATTTTTACTAACTAAATTGATTTTTACTAATAAAATTTAAATGACCAAGAAAACATAGTAAATTAGAAAAAAAAATTAAATAAGAATGTACCTCTATGAATACTGAAATAGATAAAAGAGACAGTAATCTTCATTCAAGGACAAAACCTTCTAGAAAAGTATAAAACTTTCCACGTGTGAGCTGGCACAAAAATATAACGTCCTTCACAAATTGTAAGAGCGTATATTTTAACGCTAAGGTAAAACGAAAATCGAAAATATTATGATAATATTCTCTTTAGAGGAATAAATACAAAAACATAACAGTTTTTTTGAGCTGGCGTGTTATAAAATCAGGGTTGCCTGCCTCGTTAAACTGTTCCAGTGGTCGCTATAGCGACTGCTGAGCATGAGGTTCCACGTTCGATTCCCGGGTCGGGCAAATTGTTATTAGGATTGTCTATCAGGAATTTAACAGCAGCAGCCATAGAGTCCGGATTCGGGCACAAACCGATGGTTGTGTAGTTGATGGTAATACTATTTATGGGTGTACTATTAGGTACACCACAGCCTAACCCTTCAGGGAACACAGGCGTGCTGTTATATTATGTAAAACGAGGGTTTATTATTCTCCAAAATCGAGTACATTTTCAACCACTTTGTTCTATTTTTCATAATTTCAGTTTTCCTATCTCAAAAATTCGCCCTATTTCTCTCGCGTGCTCAGATCGATAATATTTTTTATTTATACTCCGATTGTTTGTCGGAATATAAACTAGGTGGCGGGCGGCGCGGCGGCATTGCGTGATGTTACTGATAAGAAGCGGCGCGACCTTTGTGTGTCGGCTATTTGTTTTTAATCGTTTTTCGTCGGATACTTTTACTATTTACTGATTTATTGGAGTGAGAGATTGTGTGGGCAGTCGGTGGAGTTACTATTTTCGTGAGTTTGGGTGTAGTATCAGGTTTATGCTTCTTTGTCGAACCCTCCGAGGAAAAAAGGTGTGATGTAGTGTAATCCAGCTTATCCCAGTTGATAACATCCCTCTGTGTTTTTGACCTAGTTCTGTTCTGTTTCCTGACAGAATAGGGGAAATAAAATTGTTCCTACTTCTCCGCTATTCTATGGCCGATGGGGCCAAAAAGGAGTGGCAATCGCGAACCGAAAGAGGATGTTTTGGAAGGCCTCCCACTAGGTAGACCGATGACCTGGAGAAGGTTGCAGGGATTCGCTGGATGCGAGACGCACGGGACCGGTCAATGTGGCGACCCTTGGGGGAGGCTTATGTCCAGCAGTGGACGTCTTTCGGTTGAAATGAAGATGACATTTCGTTGCGGGATACAAGACAGTTAAATTGTTTATTGTCTCTGCACTTTTCTGGTGGTTACCAATGTTGATTCTGGCTTTCAGAAGTTTGTGAATAATGACGAGGGCTTGACCCAATAATAATAAATGTGGCGTAACGTGCGTGTGCTCTTGAAGTTTATAGGATTCCTTCTGTATAGTCATCATCATCAATCTCATCATTTCAGCGAAAGACGTCCACTGCTGGAGATAGGCCTCCCCTAAGTGTCGCCACATTAACCGGTCCCGGTCTTCTGTATAGTACTGTAAATAAAAATTATGAGAATCAAACCCGTGATCCGTGCTGCTACTGCTGCTAGCCAATGACAATACTTCTTGCGCCTGGACACGAGTTGCCATGGCTAACCTGGAAGTCTCTAAATAGACTCCGGACACAGGTAGGCCGAAGCAAGGAAAACCTGTTCAGGTGGAGATTCATAGATGACTCTGCCCTGGAGTGTAAATGTGGTCTTGCCCTACAAACTATGGGGCACCTGATATCGTGTCCAGCCTGTCCCGTTACTTGCACTCCACAGGAGCTGATGGAGGCTACTGAAAGTGCCAAACTCGTCGCCAAATTTTGGGCCGACTCAATTTAAATTGTCATCGACACGCTAAGAAGAAGAATGACAATACTTGACAACCAAGGTCTTATTTTACTTCTTCTTTTTCCTGTCCTTTTCCTTTGTCACTTAAGCGCAACATGATGAGTGGATATTCTCACTATCTCACAGTAACGGAAAACTACTTCAAGGACTGAATACTCGTAATTAAAAACTGTGTGGGTGTACACGGTTTTCCATAAAGGTCAGTCATCTATGCAGTTTTAATTAATCAAGTTCATCTTGACGCGGGGATATTTTTAGTTATTTGCAAGTGGCTCTCCCACTCATACACCCACATGCAATCATGGTTGTTAGATCAATAAATTAAGAAGCCGGGGTAAGAAGCTCGCAATTGCAATTCGAGGCGAGCATAAAAATCGAACGATACATTGCTATCTCTATCTGACTTGTCGCGGCGCAGCGCGCAGCTGTGTGCGTGCGTGTAGTACCTATGTTTGTAGCGAATCATTCATAATGACTGATAACCATTTCATTGTAATAATTTTGTTCAATATTTGGTTTATTTTTGTTAACTAATTTGGGGAATCGTTAGTGAACGCACAAACCCGCAATGCGTTTTTTGGAAATTACTCTACAATGGCTACATTAGAAGATTTTAGGACATTATCTAAAATCTAATAAAATAAAACGTCTATATTTAAATCTCTAGATTATAGAGATATTTTTTTTATTTATGTAGATATAAAAATAGACGTTTTATTACCACCACCGCAAAGCGAAACAACCTGAACCCTATTCCCAAAGACTCAGCGGCTTGTCAGTGTCGACTACGGTTTGTCTTTAGTAGATTTTCAACTTTACAAATAGGATAATGCAATGCAGCATAATGAGCTACCTTGGTCATTACTCTCGAGGGTAAAATACCTACAGTCCGAGCCTAAGCCGGAAGTGTAATGGATAGGAATGCGAATGCCTATCTTAGGCTAAGTTCACATGACCGCGCGGCATCGTGCGTCTCCGTGCTGTGGTAGCATTCACATGATAGCGTTTATGTACGCGGCAGTCTAGCATCAAAATGGTCACAGTTTGACACCATACCTACCACACCAGATTGTCTCTCAACCGCATCAGTGATCGATGCTCAACCGTGATCATCTGAACGGGTCGATTTAAGTTTGTAAAACTTTTTTTTTTCTTTTTTTTTTAATAGACGGTAAACACTGATTATTTTGATTTTGTCCCCGAGCGGTCATTTGAACTTAGCCTTACACGCGCTTAGTGGGTATTATTTGTTACCAGTAGCTAAACGTGTCCGCTTGTCACTATGTACCTATTATGTATGTTGTCCCGTTGTCCCCAAACAAAGCTCTGGGACACAAACAGTCCCGTTTTCCGAAACTGCGTGAAATTTTTAAAACTATAAAACTCGTCAGACGCAACTGTGGTAGACGTGGTAGACCACGTCGCAAGGGCCGACGCCTGTCGGGACTGCGTGTTGTTCGAAAGAGATACCGCGGCCTCGCATACAAAGGGTTAGAGAACATTTGTGTGATTTTTTAGGGTTCCGTAGTCAACTAGGAAGTAGGAACCCTTATAGTTTCGCCATGTCTGTCTGTCCGTCCGTCCGTCCGTCTGTCCGTCCTCGCTTAATCTCTGTGACCGTTAGCAATCACGCCGACAAAGTGGTAAAATTAAATTTGGAAAAAAAGTTTTATTAGGATAGCCCCAATATAAATGTAAAGTGGGAAGTGATTTTTTTTAAATTTCAACCCTAACGTGTGATATATTGTTGGAAAGGTATTTAAAAATGAGGGGGTTTACTAAAATCATTTTTTGATCATTTCAATAATTTCGGAAATAATCGCTCCAAAAGTAAAAAACAAACCCCTCTAACTTTTTTATTTTTTTATTTTATTTATTTATATTTTTGAACCTTATGTTTAGAAAATATGAAAAAAATCTGAAAAGTAGAAATGTATAAGGACTTTCTAGGAAAATCATTTTGAACTTAGATGGAAACAACAGATGGAAAAAGCAGTTAACCAATATAATTTGGTCCCTGAATCGTATGAGCGCCTATACAATCCAGAGGTCAAGTTTCATTGGCCAGTTGAAGAAATTGTATAAATTACTAGCTGATGCCCGCGGCTTCGCCCGCGTGGATACTGTAAAAACAATCCTTGATGCGGATTATATATACATTTTTTTATTTGCCCCACACTAGGAATTTCTCCTGTATCGTGGGTGCGTTCACAAACATTTAAACTCACATACACAAATACCCAGACCCGGAACAACTATCTGTAGGTCTTACAAATATTTGTTCCGTGCGGGGATCGAACCCGCGACACGCAGCGCGGCATTCCATTGCTTGAGCCACTGCGCTAACCGTGCCGTCAAAGTAAATATCATTCTAAAATTTCAGCTCGACCGGTGCAGAACTTTTTGAGTTTTTGAAGCGTACACAAACCAACATAAGATTTTTATATAAATAGATTAGCATACCGTTTTGGTACGGAACCCTTCATGTGCGAGTCCGACTTGCACTTGGCCAGTTTTTTTTCAGTAGAAGACTGACAGCGGGTGCCGATCCGCCTAGAGCGGGAGGAGTAATTTTATGATTTCTCAAATTCCAAAAAAAAACGACCTACCTAACTGGACCGTTTGTATAAGGTAGACATTTATCGTCTACAACTTCGAGTGTAGAGTCCCTGATCTTGAGAGGAGAGGGTGTTACATAGGCATTTAACGTGGCCTTGGTTTTTGCTAAAGTAACTGTCAATATAGGTGTATAAATCCATGTCCCGTTCTGAGTTAAAAAAATAATGGTCAGTTTATCCATAACTTCACTCAAACCGTGAAAAAATCTAAGCCCGTAAACAAAGCAAAAGTCGTAATAATGTAGGTTCCACAGTACCAAGTCACAAGGCAAATCATTATTCAAGTCCGTAGCAGAGGTCAATAGTGTCAGAATAATTTATTACAAAACAATTTCGCAAACAATAACGCACGCGCAAGTCAAGTCAAGTAATTATGTAACACTGACAACCCCTACTACCCCGGAGCGGAGGCCAGCGCGCGGGCGCCGGGCGGCGCGCGGCGGCGTGGTCATTCATACGAAAACGGTACGCTAGTGTGAGTTTCTGCGATCACGTCTACGACCAGTGCGTACACGCACACAAACGCAGCCCATGCTTGATGCGACAGCGCTACTGCCGTTCCAGATTTGTGATAAATTTGATTGTGTTCCGTAATACCAAAAATTATGAATGAAAACTTGATATTTTTCCAATTTTTTTTTGATAATCTGCTACTAGACAATATAAGCTATGTTCCTATTACAATAACATTACGAATATTAATGTTTTTAATACAGAAAAATTAAGTTGAAAACATGCTATTAGCGGTGTTAAAATGTACGAAATGCAATTCGCTTGCATTTCGAAAATAGTGAATTTTTTTAAAAAAAAGTTTAATAGGAACCTAGATAAATATCGTCTGTATCCGAATAACATAATTTTAAGTTGGTAATATGTTCGTATCGCGAATGATTTTGGTATTACGTTTGTATGGAGAAATGTCCGTACACCGTCCCCTTAAGTTAAAAGTGAGAAGATACATTCTCTTTTAAAACCTTGATTTTGTGGTGTCTTCGTATCTTGAGTATTACATGGTCAAAAGATCAGTCAGTTAATAAATAGGATTTGATTTTTCGGATTCATGTGCATGTTGTAAAATTGTCACTAGCGTCAGTGAAGGAAAACATCGTGAAGAGAAACAGCATGCCTATGAGAGATATTTTCTCGATGGTGTGTAAAGTCAGAGGCACATGAGGAAGATAATAACTGAATCTAGGAAAGGCATTAACCACTTAACCATACGAAAACGAAAGAAGGATGAACAAGGACGAATTTTTTGCTAAGGCTGCGAGTAATTTCATGACAATAGGGGATCGGACTGACTCAAAAAAATATGATTCTGTTTAGTCCGTCAGTTAGATTATTGAAAAATATTGGATACGTGTTTTTTGTTTTATCAAATCAATAAAAATTGACGAAGATAAAGCGCGTCAAAGATCATGGAGTTGGGCTAGAAACGTCACTTGAAGGTACAAAATGTACTATCATATGACGTCACACGAGTTTTTGAAGCACTGTATTGTCTTCATTTTTTGTTTAGGTGAAAAAAGAAAAAATACGTGTCCAATATTTTTTGAAAATCTATCTGACGGACTAATTAGTTTTTTTTTTCCGATCCCCTATTGGGCTTTTCATCATCATTTAAAGCTAATAGCAGTCTTGCTTAAGGAGAGCAGTGGTGGCCCAGTGGTGGTGGCTCCGACTTACGAACAGTGAGTCGTAGGTTCGAACCCCGTCAGGCACATTACTTTGTGTAATTTATTTCATCACCACTGTTCTCAAAACGGTGAAGGAAAACATCGTGAGGAAACCAGCATGTCTTTGAACCAAATAATTCGAAGATATGTGACATCTACCAATCCGCACTGGGCCCGCGTGGTAGATTATAGCCCATCCCTCTCCTAGAGAGGAGGCCTGAGTCCCTGCAGAGGGAACATTATAGGCTGATGATAGAGCAGTCTTGCCACCGAGCTAATGTCGCTTTGAATGTCCGTCTATCAAAACGTAAGTCAAGTTTGATGTTATTACTTATTTTGTTACATAAAAACAACATGAATGGTCGTTAACTCGCTGTTAACCAAACAAACCTACTTTGTTTTTGGAATAATAAAGTACCTCCATATATTATTAATTAACGCACCTTAAAAACACATTCGGACCCTTTTATTTACTTAATCTCGCGATCAAATAAATACTTACAGCCTAATTTTCCCTCCCGTTAATATTGGCTGGACACCCCTAATTACATAAATATTTCTATAGATAGCAGGAAAACGGGCATAGCGTGGTAATAAGACCTATGTGCTACCATTTCGTGTGTTATTAATGTCACTAATTGGTCCTTGAGGAGTGGGGTTATGTTACATAGTGGGACGTGGTAGCCTTGGTGTATATTTAGCTAAGAATAGTCCCACTTATGAAAGGAAAGTTCCTTTGTTGTGTGTTTGCTGATGGTACTTTTCCGTTATAGTGCTTTCTAGGGAAGAGATAAATTACGTAAATCAAACTTTTCTCACTTCCACATAGTTTCGACCATAGTTCGAAACTAGTGATTCAGTAGTAGTGAACTAGTGGTTCGTTAGTTCGTTCCATAGTTTCGTTAGTGTTTCGTTGGGATTCCTAAGAGGTTTCTGTTTTAAGTTTACACGCCTAATGACACTCCATCTGCCTAGCCCTTTCCCAACGGTTGCACGGTTGGCGCAGTGGCTGAGTTTCGCGGATCCGATCCTTGCACGTTACAAATATTTGTATGACCGACAGATAGTTGTTCCGGGTCTGGGTGGTTTGCGTATGTGAGCTTAAATGTTTGTAAACGCACCCACTACACTGTCGAAATTTCTACTGAGGGGCAAAGTTAAAAAAAAAACAATGTTGGGGTTGGGTCTTCCAGTCACTGACCACTGGCTCTCAGGCCACTGACTTCCTGTAACGAATTACCATACTACCAAACTAAGTATGTGATAAGTACCTAAAGGGTGGTCATCCAAACGGATCAACCTAAGCAAGCATGGCTTAACACAAAGATCGACCTGAGCGGTATTCATTATTAAGCCACGATCAGCTCCTCGACACAAAACTACGTCAAACTACGTATTTGAATAATTACGGGAATCTTCCACGCGACCGAGACCAGACACGTAGGTATGAAAACGGTTTCAAGAAATCATCTCGTTCTGAAAATTGAAGAATGGCATTGCTTTCATAACAATGCCATCTTTCAAGCTGTAAGTAATTGTTTGGACCCATTAGTAGTACCTACAGAAAAACATCATCACGGGTACCTAGCCTTTTCCCAACTATGTTGGTGTTGGCTTATTGTCTAACAGGATGCAGCTGAATACCAGTATTTTACATGGAGTGACTGCCTATCTGACCCCCACGACTCAGTGAGTACTGGGTGATACGATACTCTTTGGGAAGACTAGTTGTCAGATTTTTTGGCAACTGACAACCTGGAACGACTGCCAAAGATCTATTATATGTGTATGTCAGCTGATGCCGAGGAAACCCGGTATATGTAATGGGTGGGCATTCACGGACCAACACAGGCAAGACTGAAGAAACTAAAAGATCGACCCGAGTACCAGTTATATTAAGCCACGAGAAATAATTATGAGAATTTAAATTCAGGGCTTCTGACACATCACATCAAACATAGGGGGAGAAGAGAGAGCCTATTTATCAGTTGCCGCTCAAATGCCTTCAAGACCCTGAGGCATCATGAAAAAACACCCTCAAATTTTGAAGCAATGATAACGTGGAGATACACAAAGGGTGGCGACGCCTGAGGGGGTTGAGATATCACGGTGCACCTATCAGGGGGTGTTTGGGGGTAGTACGTCAATAATTGGCATCAGAGGGTCTTCAGCCGACTGGAAATCCACGAAATGAGATAAGAACATGTCTCGCATCACAATTATTGATGCTGTTGCGGTGTTTATCTAATAATGACGTGTATAGGCGTTGACAGATGAGCAACAGTAATATCATTGACGTCTGGCGACGACAAGCATCGCCGCGGGGTGTTATAGTATTCAAATATCGCAGTCAACGACAAATAGACCGATTTTCATTGATGATTGTATAATTGATACGTTACACTTGAAATAGTTATCAAATGTACTGTCATGAGCAAACTTTTAAAGCGATTATCTCTTGGAATTACTATTGCAACTCATAAGACCTGTTTCGTAATACATAGTAGTATGGGTTCCAAAATACTATGTTCGTCAAAATATATAGATAAAAACAACTAACACAACGAAAGAAAATCACTTTTAAAAGTTGCTTAGTGTAAACATATTTGATATTAGTCCTCGTGACTATATAATAGTACTAAAATTGTTCAAGGTATACAGGCTTTAAATACAGGATAACCAACGTTTCAAGAGTTTTTACGTTTTTCTTACCGCTGTAAAAAAAAACAATCTCTACAGGTTTTTTTTTAATATATTATATTAAATTGACAATATCTTGACGTCAATCTTGTCTCGAAGACAGAGATAAGGTCGACGAGGTAATTAGGGACTTGGTAAGCGGCTATATTAATTCACCACAGGAAAAAGTAAAAGGAAAAACAAGTAGCACCCGCTAAACACATTTCACCGGTAGCAAAAACCTTGTAACAGCGAGCGCACCATTTTCCAGCACTAACACTCTATAACGATGTACAGTAAACACCAACAAACAATTTAATTTGTATCATTTTTATTTCAGACCCTCCCGTGATAGTACGACGAGGTGCAATTACCTGGATGTTTCGCTTGCTGAAGCGAGAAAAACGTTTAGGTTATATTTGGTGAAAAGTGAAAGAACTAAAGAACGATTTTCTCTTTTTTCCTAGTGGAATTATGGATTTACAAAGGATTTTGTTACTTCAAGAGAATGAAGAGGAATATCTGCTTATTTGGGGTGTATGGTTTTTAAACTCACCAAAAACTACTTTTTTTATTTTTTAAATTGGCTTATTTTAATTTTTTGTTATTTTAATTTGGCATTGGCTGTCATTTATTTGTAGATCTATGACAGTCGTAACAGGTACTCAGTCTCAGTGACCCGAATCTCTGACATATACATATAGTCTTACCAAGGAGTATCGTGTTACCCCGTAATAACTGGGTTATGTGGATCAGATAGGCAGAGGCTCCATGTAAAGTAGTGGTATTCAACTGCATCCGGTTAGACTGGAAGCCGACCCCACCGTAGTTGGGAAAACGCTAGGCAGATGATGAAGTTGCAGTTTGCAGCATGTGAAGGTGCAGTTTCTGAAGTCGGTGACTTATGTTTCTTTGATTTCATTTTTTTGCCACCGACTTCAGAAACTGATTTTTCTTCTAAAGTTTATTTTTCACTTTTTTGTGTTTTTTTTTTGAAGTCGGTTTTATTTTTTGTTAAAAGTTTTTATTTTTCAGTTTTTAGTGGTTCACATGTAAGTTCACATGTTCATGGGTCATAATGTGGACAATGTAGCTTTTTTTTGAGTTTTGTTGATTTTTCAAAATCTACTGGTCCGATTTCGATAAAAAAAATATGGGACCATTTGGGAAGTATACCCTTTCTAACAAAAAAAGAATTTTTCAAATCGGTTATCAAGCGACGGAGTTATGCCCGAACAAACATAAAAAAAAACAAACATCCGAATTGGGAACCTCCTTCTTTTTTTAGAAGTCGGTTAAAAATACGTCTCAATCTATGGTTCCTATCTTAATGAATTAATATGGTTAGTTAATTACATTTAATTAAACTTTTCTTTCAAATGCAAGAGATTCCCACCTACAAGTCATGCTCACTTAACTACACTGTTCCACCGTTTTCAGAGTAACCAACTTTATTACACGTTCATAGGGTCGAAAATCAATTAGTTTTCTGAACGATTGTCGATTACATTGTGGCCATGTAATTAGCGTTGTTAGCATTCTCTTTTATTGCTTATTAAAACAAATGGTGATCACCCGAGAGTGCCTAGGTTCGCTATTTTGTTACTAAGAGGTAATAAAGTATGGATAAATAAGACAGAGGGTGAGTTAGGGCTTTAGGTCTTAGTTAGGGTTGTGTATATTTAGTACCTACTTGTATAATTTATTATAGAAAAATAACTTGTGTCTGTGTGAAAAATAGTTCGATGTCTTTATTAAAACAAACAAACAAACAAACAAATAATAAAAAACAAACAAAGCAACAAAAAACAAAGTAACAAATATTAAGGACCAAAATTACTGAAATAAACGTGCCTACGGAAGAAATTGCCCATTAAATATAGTCTTCAGTAGTAAAAATATTATCACTCTATAATGTTCCCACTGCTGGGACACAGATCTCCTATCTATTAGAGGGAATGAACTGAAATCCACCACACGGGTCCAGTCCAGATTTGTATATGTCTTTGAATTTTTTGTTCAAGGACAACATGGTCAAGCATGGATAGGAATGCGTCCCACAGCTGGACAAAAGCCTCCCTCTTTTGCCGAACAGTGGGACGGAATATGACAATTAGTAAGACAAAGGTTTCTTTTCTCTCTCTCTTCAGCATTAGAATCGATTTAAAGCATCGCTACAACAGTGCATTATCTGAATCGTTTGCTCTATGGCCGCACTCCCGATTGTGTTCAATTACAACAATGTCAGCGAGTTCAGAGGTCACCACAAAAAGGACGCCAGCGCTGACAACAACTTATTATGCTCTAACGAGGTGCGCGCTGATTAGCTGAAACATACTTACTGTTGTTGGAATATAAGAGTAGACGAAGACCAAAGAAAAGAAAGAAAGAAAAAGTATTTATTGGTCTCACACAGGACAAGCGAGCAGCGGTGACCCCAATGGTGGAGGCCCCGACTCACGAACAGTAAGTCGTGGGTTCGAACCAAGGCAGGCGCATTTCAGTACTTATGTTTGAGTCTCATGTCATAGGGGCGGCAATATTTGCTCCAGTTCAGGCTCCAGGCTGCTCTCAAGATGTTATTTACGGAAACCACTTTCCACCACATGGAAATCTGTGAAATCAAAAACACGTAAATACAATAACACCCAAATAAATTACACACATTTAATAGGGGGCGAGGTTATTGTAATTAAGATAACATCACACCTGTAATCCCCCAAAGGGTTAGGCAGAGGTGTACCCAATACCATCGTCCCATGTAATAGGGGCCGAGCGTATTGCCATCAACCGGGCACAAATCCAGACTGGATTCCTGAGAGAAAACTCAAATAACTTTGACTGGGGAATCGAACCCAGGGCCTCATAGTCAGCAGTCGTGCTTGTGACCACTAGACCCACGGGGCAATCGGGGCCTAGTGTAATTAATCGAACACAAGTTAAAATTAAAAACTACTTATACTGAGAAATTTCACAAACTACAAAACGATCTGACATAATATGAATCGCCAACACCTATAAGTAAAACCTATCCTTTTATAAAACACAGGGTGTGACAACATGCTTTATGAAATGCACAAATATAATTGCCATTCCAACTCTAAGAAAACAGTTGAATGCCTTCGCGACACACAAGTAACAGCTCGTTTGAGCTCGCGTCCGCTGAGATCACACAGCTCCCATAGCTCGGTTCGCTCGTTTCGCTCGCGACGGAAGTGAGCGTGAGAATGTCATCTGCACATCTACTGCAGCTTCCGGTTAGTAGCAGAAATTAAATTAAGTTGCGAGTTGTGTGAAAAATTGTTTATAGCCTCATTTAAAAGTGAAACAAACATAATAGAAGAACGTGTAAATACAAATATGCAATTTAAGAATAACACATCATCTGCCAAGCCATTTTCCAGTGAAAATACAGTAATTTTACTCGCCATATGTCATCGCTTTTAAATATTTTAACGAAACGTAGTCAATTGCAAACCAAAATGAACTCTCACTACTCTACTATTGAAATGAAATAATAAAAACAATCTGTTATTTGTTCAGTGAAGCCGACACTTACCTACATTTAATAACAGCCAAGCTTTCATTTTCCGACGAGTGCCCGACGATTGCCCAACGTTTGCCCAACGACTGACGTCCAACGACACAGTATTATGATAACCAGTAAACCAACTAGGTTATTTTTTGGAAAACAAATCGCGGCGTGATAGTAGTAAGGTTGTCAACAAAACTTTTTGATATGTTTCACTTCTTACACACAAGACGTAACTAATTTTCACTTACTCACAAGTTAACTGTTTTCTGAAATTATCAGAATTAGCTTAAACGCTTTGCATAATAATATGGTGTTTGTGCCGATTCTGACCGTGTTCCTAGTTTAAATACATACTTACAAAAACTCACGTCTGTTTTCTATAGGAGGACTACATAGATATCGATTTTGAACCGACACGCACCTCTGATTTTTTGGAATCATGTGAGTTTTGTTTAATTTTATCAATTGCTTCGGTAAAGGAAAACATTATGTGCAAACCAGCATGCCTGAAAGATATTTATTGAATGATATAATAGGGGATCGGACAAAAAAAAACTAATTAGTCCGTCAGATAGATTTCCAAAAAAATATTAACCACGTATTTTTCTTTTTTCACGTAAACAAAAAATGAAGACAGACAGATACAGTGCTTCGAAAACTCGTGTGACGTCATATGATAGTACATTTTGTACCTTCAATTGACGTTTCAAGCCCCACTCCATGATCTTTGACGCGCTTTATCTTCGTCAATTTTTATTGATTTGATAAAACAAAAAACACGTGTCCAATATTTTTCGATAATCTACCTGACAGACTAAACAGAATCATATTTTTTTGAGTCAGTCCGATCCCCTATTGAATGTTAACCAATTCAGAGGCGAAAAATCTCTGACAACAGGAGAATGGCACCTGCTACAATAACTGCAGACTCCTATCGCCTCGTCTACGTTCATACACGCAAGCCGGTGGTTTCCTAGTTGAACTACTGCATATCAAAAGCACTGTCTCGTCACTTCACCGGCTCGACTCGATATTTCAATAACAGCATCAGAAATCAAAGTGGAAAGTTTATCATTTTATATCCGGAGGCTGCATTTGGCTGCAATTTCCGCCCCCTCTCTCAAGTGTCGGCAACGTCGCCTTTCGGGAAATTATAGCCATTTCCCCCCTCGACGTGGAGGGTAGACAGGTGAGGTGCTTCCGGGGCTGAACGGCTAATAAAACATGTGAGGTGACCTCCTTATCTGAGAGTTATTAAATTATGTAGGAGGAAATTTATTTGGAAGTAGTTTTGGGTGGTAAACGGTCTAATCTGCTATGATAAACGTGACGCCTGTATTCTTTGGACGTAGACAGAAGAGGGATGAATAGTACCATCGTTTGATAGTGTACTGTCACGTCGTATTGGTTTGTTTGCGGTTGCACTTTTTGTAGTAGGTAGAGTAAGCGTGGTATTTACTCGTAAGTATATCATAATTATCTTGCTGTGGTGCTGTTTTAGATTTTACACGGGTCGAATGACTTTATTGTATTTTGAAATTCTCGTTCTTTACCTATACATGATACCAAGAAAACAAAAGTAAATATTGAAGTTGGTCGAGTGGTAGCAAGCGCGACTGCTGAGCATAAGGTCCTGGCTTTGATTCCCAGTTCGGGTAAAGTGCTATTGGTTTTTTCCCGGGAGTTTATCAGTAGCAGCCACGAGGTCTGCATTAGTGCCTGGTTGATGGCAATAGGATCATCCCCTTATTACAATGAGTGTGTACTATTAGGTACACGTCTGCCTTATCTACGGGGATTAAGTCGTGATATTATGTTTATAGAAACCAAGCATTTATTCCATTGATTATGTTAACCTAAATTGAGGCGTCATCACCTAAATCTTAGCCGATTGTGGGTAAGATTCCCAAACTACTACTAACCACTAACAAGTACCTAACCAAAGCCTATAATAATAATATGTTCCAATTTCCAACATGGAATGCGGATGATAATTTCCCCTGGGACCAATGGAACTTAATATCTAAATCTTTACTATACTGTTATATGTATACAGAAGGTTATTGGACTCTGGATTGTATACTCGATTTACTAGAATATTTTTACTTACACAGAATATAAACTCTATTGTAATAATTTCTAAGATTGTTTGAACATATTTGAAATATTTCGTATTTTATTTTGCTCTCGGCTATCTTATTTTTAGTTTCTTGTGGAGTTTTGTTTGATTTAATAATTTTAAGTCAATGTACTGTCAGCTGCTTAGCCTACCTTTCATAAAATTCGTGTAGATATTTTTGAACAAAAATGCTTTTTAATTTAATTGAAAAACTATGTTTTATCTACCAACAGACTCCATTTACTTTAACTGGGTAATATTTCACAAAAAAAATACTAATATTTTTAGTTTCATGGTGCCCTGATAAAATGTTAGTAAAATACTGTGTGGCCTCCTCCTCCCCTCCCTCTTTTAGACCCACTATTTGATAGAAAATTGAATTCAAATTCAAATTCCATTCTATTTGATCAATGTGTTGTTTGGTGAGCTACAAGTGGATTACCAATGTAAATTGGACAAAGGATTATTACATATACTATTATTAACGACACACATTGATAGGTACACCTATTGTTGTGCAAATCATTTGGTTATGATGACACTATATTCGAAGTCACCGTCATTTGCCTAGCCTTTTCCCAACTATGCTGGGGTCGGCTGCCCATCTAACCGGATGCAGCTGAATACCAGAATTTTACTTGGAGCGGCTGCCTATCTGACCTCCGCAACCCAGTAAACATATGATACCCCGTTAAGATTGGTTGTCAGACTTTCGGCCCACTGACTATCTGTAAAGACTGTCAATGATCTATAAAAGAAAGCCGGGACCCAATAGCTCCCGAACGGGGGCGCTGTTTAAATTGGTAGGACAAAATAATTATATTGTACTTCGAATTTAAACAGAAAAAATAATTAACAAAATCAATACTGTCTGTTATCAAGAAATTCTCACCCTAATATTTTAGTTCAGAGATAGCGTAACACGGTTTTCTAGTAAATAAACACAGTTATCTACAAATGACACCTATTATTTAATAGTCAAACGAACTTACCTGTAAGTGAAGTTTCTTTCCGAACGCAAATGCCTCCTGTCATCCGCTTCTGAAAATAGGTTCATTCGGATTTTATGTCATACCGGCGCCATTCTTTCCAATAATTTTTATTTATTTTTTAGGTTGATAAGTCTTATTTTAACGTATAAATGGGAAAATAAAGTTGGTGTTAACAAAGTCGAAGCTACTGAAGATATTAAAGATATTGCGGAAAGCGCATAAAATGCTATTAGCTCTGTTTTGAGTGCTAGAAGTAAGAAACCAAAATGGCTTCACTTGTGTGACCTTAATTTGTTTTTTGCCTACTGCTGAAGAATTGGAATCAAAAGCCTAAAGCTCTGTTATGTGGCAATAATCGCTACATCTAAAATATTGTATGTTTTTTATGCCTTGCGCTTTGCACGTACCTATTTGCAACTAACGGCATGATTGCCATGTGGGCACTACATCGGAGTACAGAGAGTTTAAAATGTTTGCCCTTGTTGGCTATTAACATGACCTGAGACCGCTCCGTTGGAACTTGCAACAGACTATGAAGTCCAAAATGGATACATTATGAACAACTGGCCTGGCCTTATGGCCTACACCGGCAATGCCGTAAGCAACCTGAGGGGTGTTCGGTAGGAACACACGCGGTTGACTGTTCTATTATAACCTGCAAGGAAAGTGAACGACTTGCAACGGACTATGAAGTCCAAAATGGATACATTATGGACGACTTGCCTGGCCTGGGACGTCTTGTGGGGGCGTACGCGGTCTAAAAGGCTATGTCGAGAACTCAGCAACCTTCACAGGGTGCTCTGTGGGAGTACACGTGGTTGACTGTTATATAATAACCTTCACGGGAAGTTTTTTGGGAACTTACAGGTTATTTATGTGTAGTTGTTCTTCAACATGCATTATGTTTTTCTTCAAGAAGGTGAAATACCATAGGAGGTCACCTTATGTGGGTGAAGACAGTAAAATTGTCCCTCCACAGTGATTAGAAAATATCCTCCCGTTATCGGTTGAGAATGATTGCCCGGAATTGGTATATGGATAACCACAATAGAAGTTGAAAATGCAGATCAAGAATTAAATGAAATATGTACCATAGAAAGAATTATTATATAATCAAGTTTCTTGAAATACTTTATGTGGATATACACCCAGAGAAAGAAGAGAAGATTTACATACATTACATACAAGCTGAATCTACCAACCCGCACTGGGCTGGTGTGGTGGATTATATATAGCCCATCCCTCTCCTAGAGAGGAGGCCTGAGTCCCTACAGTGGGAACATTATAGACCGATGATGATGATGATGAAGAAGCTGAATGATGCTTCTGTTATTTGTGTATACATTAAGATACAAGCAAGGGGACACAGATCACTCTTATTGTTGGTAAACAACAAAGACATTCAAGAGTTTGTTGCATTCATAGACGGAAACATATATTTTGGGTGAAGACGCTGAGAAACTAATCTCAGAAAAATCTATAAATAAATCTGGTTGAGGATTAAAGATGAGTGTAACATAAAATTCACTCCTAGAGAGAGCACATGGGTGCCCAGAGCAAATGCTCCTAAAATTAACAATAAATTTTTAAAACTGGCGGGGCCCTCCTCTGGCAGAAATGCAAAAAAAAGGGGGGGGGGGGGCGTCATCAAGAGTACGAGTGCAGCAGACAGGTGGCCAGGAGAAATCATCCCCCTAAATTCACAGGTTGGTGGACTAAAATATAATTTATGATTGGAAACTAGTCACTCAAGCGACCCAGTTATTCTTAATTGGATGGTGGTGATGGAGTGATACTCCTCTAGATGATAAAATCTCTATACTTGAATTTATTCAGATAGTATCTGAAATAGAGAAGTGAATTGCTTTCATAGCAATGGAATTTTGTTACCCAAAGGCATGTTTACAAAAACAATTTTGCTTACCATTTTTTCCTTGTCAAAGGCACAAAAATATAGCTTTCCGTTTTTTATGTAAAAGGCGTTACATATGTTTAGTTTACTTGGAGATGACCTAGTATACAACAGTATACCAATTTTTACAGAATAATGGTTTTTTCTTGTCACATTGGATTGGATGCTTATTGCATGAGACAAGGAAAATGCTATGTTTTCAATATTATGTTCAGCCCCATAAACATAAATAACAAAAACATTGAAACCCATTACAGGTTTCAAAGGACCCTTAGAGAGGCCTTTTAATTTTTTAAGAGATGTATAATGTTTAGAAAACATGCAATCACCAGAACCAAAGAGAAATGTCATTTCATACCTATCCGACACTGTAAACTTCTAGGTTTACTTCTTAATACTATTCACATAGCTTAACAAGTCAAGACAAGCCTTAACATCACTGAAGAGAAAAGAAATAATTTAGAATTTATTGATAAAAAGTCGAATTAAAATTGTTTTTAAGGTTTTAAAACTTTAATATTGTCCAGCCATTACTATAGGATTCTATTCACTAAGAAACTCGAATGGAACAAATACCTTGTTCTAAGAGATAGTTATGGTAAAATAACATCACACCTGTAATCCCCGAAGGATTGGGCAGAGAGGTACCTAATAGTACACCCTCTTTTTTGCCAGTTTGTTTTTATGATAATTATGATATAAACACTGCAATGAATATATCATATCATTTGGCTTGGTCTATAAACATAGCCAGTTCTTTTGAGTTAATAAAAATATTCACAGATGCTTCCCCCGCATGGTGTGGCCCATAGATTGCTATTATACTATGAACTGTAGATTCAGCTCAGTTTTTTCATATCAAAATTGAGTGCTGCCCCTTTTTTCTGGGCTTAAGTGTTCAGTCAGTCATTTACTAGTTATTGAAATTTTTCAAGAATTGAAAATATAACTACAGAATCAAAATTTTTATTTATTAAACATAGTTATAGTAGGTACATAATGGATACATTATTATACTCTTTTTTATGATGAGCTATTACATACATTTCTGAAAAGCATTGGTGCGAATCTAAATAGATGGTTACTTACTCGATATTACTTACATAAATACCAAAGGTAATATTATGATAGCAGATTTTGAATGTGGAAGGGAATCTTAGGTGTTTTTAAATTATCAAAATATTATATCCGTATTGGGTGAACCCCCAATTGATTAATAATTGTATCATGGACTAACACAAAATATCACACTTATGCATCATGACTCTGGGATCTCCAGGGGTTGCGCTGTGATAAGTGGTGGATGCTCCTTGCCAATACAAGGTGGCAATGGAAGGAATGGTATTGAGACCAATATCATTTATTCTATACTTTTTTCAAATTCTCTATGGCTCTGGAACCTATAGAAAAAATAATTACAGACAAACAACTGGTATTATAGGAAATAGATACCTTACTCAACCATGGTCTTTTCCATTATTTAATTTAATACTTTTGTGATACAGGAACCTGCACTTTACATAATTTCAAATAGTTACATACCTTTTTTCAAAAAAAAAAAAAAAAAAAAACTGGGATTGATGGCAGGAGTATTATCAGGAATATATTTTAGGTTTTCTGGAACTAGTAATGAAGCTGTTGATATTATTAGGAATTCAATAATTAAAAATACAGAATATTAATGCTTGCCTCATTACCTGCAATTGTATAGACAAGACAAGATACTGTAAGTAATTAAAATATTATATGCATTAGCAAACCATCACTGAAGTTATTCAGTCTTTTCGTTTTGAGGATTAATAAAGGTTTTTTCCTCTATTTTCATATTCTGTTAGTTCAGCTCTATCTCTAACTATAAGACCACATAAAGGTACAGATGAAATATCAAAATACTGTTCAGAGACTTTTTTAAGTTAAGTCCTCCAAGATCCAGAGAATTCTTGGGAATTGGGATGTTTTCAGTGTTTTATTCTCTCTCTACTAGATTACATTCAACAAAGTGATTTACAAATTGTTATCAAGAAAGCGGTAACTATATTACTGTTAGAACCACTAACTGCTACTGTTACCACTGTTGCTGTTATTACTGTTGCTCGAATGAGTTTATGTTTGCACCAACTTATTATATAAATGTAATTGTACAACTATTGAATAAATAAATAAATAACCACAAGTGGAAAAGTGCAAACAATATCTCTAATATATATTTATTATGTAGTGATTACACAAAATCGTATTACTTTAAGGATTGATATGCTAACTTTTCTGGGCCAAACAAATGCCAACCTTTTATAACTGTTCCTTTCTCTAGCAATAGAATATGGAGTATGAAAGCCCAGCTACAGCTGTGGATATGATAGAAGGAATTAGTTAAAAATTTACCAATAGTGAACAATAGAAAATTCTCTGAAGCAATTTTTAATAACACTGGTAATGATTAAACCTGAACTGTAAAAAATGACTTATTAGTTATTTTATATTCATCTGAATGTTTATTGACTTTAGACAGATGTTTATTAATTAAATGTTTATTGATTTTGTATAAATGTTTATAGGTTTTACATAAATGTTTACCTATTTTATATGAATGTTTAATGTTTTTATATAAATGTTTATTGATTTTATATGAATGCTTAATGCTTTTATATAAATGATTATTGATTTTATATAAATGTTTGTTGATTTTACAACTAGTCTTTAAACATCTACACTAGTCTTCCTAATCATCGAGGACAATACAACAACAAGTATAATTTAATAGTCAAACGAACTTACCTGTAAGTGAAGTTCGATGGTAATTATACTTGTTGTTGTATTGTCCGAAGATGATTAGTCCCACCCGACCCAGAATCTTCATGCTATATAGTCATATGAGCATGAACCCTATGTTGTAAAACCAATAAATTGCTATGAACTTAATGAACCTATTTTCAGAAGCGGATGACAGGAGGCATTTGCGTTCGGAAAGAAACTTTTTTCTTTAAACTTATGTAGGCGTCGGTGACTTAAAAGCCGAGACTACACTAGTCTTCCTAATCATCGAGGACAATACAACAACAAGTATAATTATGATAACCTATGTATTGTTAATATAATAAATTGTTACTTAATTATTATTAACATTATATGATTAATATTGTGACGTCTAACAGGGAAGAAAGGAAAAAGAAAAAGTGTTGCGCCTATCCCAAAAGAGAATGGGATAAGGGCAGGGAGATGATGTATCTATGATTAATATTTGTGCCTTTTCTTGACTTACTTTAATGTTTAGATAGAGGTTACCTATCCATATTTCACCAGTTATATATTATAAGTCCCATGTAAGTCAAGCCTATTGACATCAACCGGACTCAAATCCAGACTCTAGGCGTTATCAATTTCTGATATAAAAACCATTTAACACTTTGCCCAATCAGGTCAATTATGTTTTTCTTACTACCCCGCTGTTTTTAGGGTTTCATACCTCAAAAGAAAAAAACGGAACCCTTATAGGATCACTCGTGTGTGTGTCTGTCCGACCACCCCATCCCCCCCCTTATCTCCGAAACTACTGAGCCTAAATTTTTGAAAAAAATACAGAAATTAATTCAACACTTATAGATTACAGGAAAACCTATAAGAAGTCTATGGTGCTAAAATTACATGGAAAATCTCTCAATATCTACTGCAATGGTACGGAACCCTTCATGTGCAAGTCCAACTTGTACTTCGCCAGTATTTTTTCCGATTAATTTCATTACGAAATCCACGGAAGTTAAATAGTGTCTCTGGGATTCCGTCGAGCTTTATTGTCTCGGTGCTTTTCTGCTGAGAACCACTGGCTTTCTGGAGTTGAAGTGAATTGTATAAGTTCCAGTGTGATTGAACTCAGGACCTAAATCTCGGCAGAAGCGCGAAAACACTTGAACAACAAGTTAGAGGGAAAGGGGTTAAGTTGATCATAACAGTTATGATTTAAATAACCCGATGGAATGTTAAACTCTAATTTTAATCAACCAGAATTAAGTATTAATTAATAACCAAGAATAGCCGGAGCAAGGAAAAAGGGAACGAATAATTACTGATAGTAGACAAACTGCCACATAAACACCTCCCAGTGAACGAATGACTGAATGCTTCCATCTTTTCTACCCACAAAATACATTTTCCGCTCTATCTAACTTAAAAGAAAACTACATCTGGAAATTCAACGGACCCAGAGTGAATTCCGAGTAGCTAGTCTAGTAAGTGGATGGGTCGGTCGACTCACTGCAATTGCTAAAGCTGAGGAAAACTGCTTGAAATGTTAAGGAGAGAGTACTTCAGTGAGGCCAAGCATTCATCTAAAAGTGATGTGTCTTTGTTTTATACAGCAGACAGGCACGATTGTCTTGACATTGCCAAGTATAACAGCTATGCACGGTACAATTGGAATGGGGTCATGAATTTTGGATAGACAGTTACATACATAAACTCACGCTCTTTTCCCAAGGGTATAGGCAGAAACCGCTAAACGCAACCTGCGACGATCCTTACATACTCCTTTAGCCTCGTCCACATTCATACATCTGGCTGGTCATACGCGCACACCAGTTACGAGTACTACGCACCTGTCTTTTCTGAAGAACATCACCAATAAGGTCAGTGTATGTCTTTCTAGGGCGTCACCACTTACATCTAGACAGCTACTTCGCCAAAAATTAAGCATGTATTGCAAATTGGAGAAACTTAGAGCAAACCGGGTATAGGTAACTTATCTGAAGTAGGTAGTAGCGTAGATATTAAAATCCACATCTAATTCATTAGCCCTTTACAATGAATGTTAGGGTAAGTTCCGATAAGCAAAATATGGTTTAGTCTGATTAAGTAGGTACCTACATACGCTAGCGCATCAAGCAACCCTAAACAGTTAAGTTTTCCTAATGCTTCCTTACATAGTATAAAACAAAGTCACTATTTTTGTCTGTTTGTTTGTCTGTATGCTTAAATCTTTAAAACTACGAAACGGATTTTGATGCGGTTTTTTTTAATAGATAGAGTGATTCAAGAGGAAGGTTTTAGTATATAATTTGAACGACATCCACGCGGGTGAAGCCGCGGGCATCAGCTAGTAAACTATAAAGTAGAAAATCTGTTGAAAAATAAATTTGACAGATTATAGAAGCTTAATGTCCTGGCTTTAATATGTCTGTAGGTACATGTACATGTGGTGTGGTGTGAGTGCCACTTTGTTAAAAACTCTTTGAACTAAAATGTGCTTCGGATTTAGTGAACATTCCCCAACAATTGTGAAAGTTGGAATCAGATTTTGTGAAAGTCATTTAA
Source organism: Diarsia dahlii (assembly GCA_949775195.1). Classification (NCBI taxonomy): domain Eukaryota; kingdom Metazoa; phylum Arthropoda; class Insecta; order Lepidoptera; family Noctuidae; genus Diarsia; species Diarsia dahlii. The sequence goes on from OX459199.1 coordinate 19,065,544, forward strand.
GCGATTTATTGATAGTAAAGTTGGGCCTTCAGTTCTCACTTAGAGGATTGAGGATTGAGGGCCCTTGCCACCTGTACCTGAAAAGCTATGTGCACTATAGAAAAAGTGTTTATGCCAAAATCTTAGCTAATGCCAAACAAAATTTGTTGACATCGCACCGTTTCCGTTTACCTCGTAAAGCTAACTCTACGAGGTACAATTGAAACGGTGCGGGGGACATCGCCTAGTACCTGCAAATACAAGGCGATCTCGAGAATCTCCGAGTTCAATTCCCCTTTTACTAAAACAAACAAGCATTTACAGCTCCCCAACAAAGTTAACACCGCTCAAATACCCTTCTAAAACAACATCTTGCCTCGTTACAATTCTAAACAATCTAGTGTTTGTCCTTAAAAATCGTTGTCCGCCCACTGTGTACTTGTCCCGCTAATTCGTTCATTAGCATTGAATGGCGGTTCGGCGCCACTTTCGCCGACAAGCTTGCCTTCGCCGACACGGTACGCCGAACGCCGACAAGCTAAAAGCACAATGTGACGTATGTCGGCGAAACTGTCGCCGTCTGAATTATGCCTTCACTAGCCGACTGGGCTACTAGTAGGCTCATTCATTATTGATAAAATCAGAATAGGATATTTATGTGGGAATAACTGGGAGTAGATGTTTTGATACGATTTCTTGCGACGACGAGACTAAGTCTGTTAGTTTTTCAGAAGTTACCTTCAGAAAACCTTATCACCTGCTTAAAGAAAACCAATTGAAATAATAACACAGGCTCAATTTCAGGGGGCTGCGGGTTGTTCGAAAGAGATACCGCGGCCTCGGACACAAAGGACTAAGAAGGGACGTGGTTTTAGTCAGTAGTAGTCTGACACTCCCTACCTCTCCGCCCAGAGCCCAGATTTACCACCATCGAAAAAAAAAAACTTATTCTTAATTTCAGGCAGGGTCAATTTCCATTATTAACTTGACACTGAAGTACTGAACCCTACTTATCAATACTATAGAAGCCAACATGATTCCTGAAAAGCCCATTATAGACTCAGAAAACGTAATTCCACAAACTTCAGAAACTCTAGAAACTTCGACACTTTACAGCTGAAACACACTTCCCAGTTTCAGAGTAAATAAAGTACCTACCGTACCTAAAACATTCATTTAGTATTCACGGTACTAAACCAACTGAAATGAAGACAATAAAACGTACAATTTCAATTCAAGACAACTAAGTAAGTAATTTCGTTTCGCAGCTAACTCTCAAACTTGTAAAATTATTTCAAGAACAAAATTATTCCAGTTTTAAACAACTTGCTTTTTGAAATATTGCTTAGACACACGCTTACTACTGATTTGTGAAAGGGTTTTGGTAACTAAAGGGTTTATTCAATAAAGAATTTTTGTGCAGCTTCTAAAGTACACTGGTTGACAATCCTTGCCTAGTATAAAACAAAGTCGCTATTTTTGTCTGTTTGTTTGTCTGTATGCTTAAATCTTTAAAACTACGCAACGGATTTTGATGCGGTATTTTTTAATAGATAGAGTGATTCAAGAGGAAGGTTTTAGTATATAATTTGAACGACATCCACGCGGGTGAAGCCGCGGGCATCAGCTAGTTATAAATAATCCAGCATCTTCATGCCCTTGTCACATTCGACTTGGGGGCGGCGCAACACGTTTTCTTCTGCCAGTCTCCGATGTTACGGCATCATTTACTCCTATCTCATTCAGATCTCTTGACAAATAAAAACAAACTGATAATGGTTTTCAATTTTATAATCCCGGCTACAAATACGTAGGTAATAGGACCTCAGAATGATGTTCTGGAAGAACGCAATAACTCTTTGCTCGAACGCAACAGTTCAAACTCATTAGGTATTGGTCGGTATAGCCTAATTCCTAGCAACGAGACAGTGTGCTATTTCAATCATCCACAAGTTAAAATTTAGTGCGAACATAACGTCAAGCTTGTAATACCCAAGGGGTTAGATAAGAAGTGTGTAACTTACAATAGTGACCTATTAAGGGGGCGAGCCTATTGCCATCAACCGGGCATAGGGCCAGACCTTTCCTACTGAGGAATTCCTGAAGGAAAACCCCAATAATACTTTGCCCAACGCGAAAATGGAACCCAGTTCCTCATGCTCAACACGCGCGTTTGCTGCCACTCGACCAACGAGGCGGTCCGAAATTCTATTCATTGCATGCTGTATTCTCCATTTCAAAGAATAGTAACAGTATAGTCCTAACATAACTACCTCAGGTTAATATAGAGAAGCATAATTATGATTTGCTTGGCCCGATGTAACGTCGTCGCTCAGTAACAAGATTAGCTCGTAATGCAATTACTTGCACCCCTGAACTACGCGTGATACTTGCACTGTATCACGACTACCCGTAACGTTGGCAGGCAGGGGTATTACTGTTTATAACTATAACGTTAGCATGGCTACTGTGTATCCAGTGTAGTGTGTGTGTAGTGTAGTGTGTGTGTGTGTGTATCCTGGGTTGGATTCCCAGTCAAAGTGTTATCCCGTCGGGGCTGTGGTTCCCGTCGGGGCTGTGGTTTGTCGAAAGGTTAACGCGGCTCCAACACAAGGGCGAAGAAGGAACATGGGTTTGGTTTTTAGTCAGTAGAAGTCTGACACTCCCCTTCGCTCTGCCCAAGAGCGGGGGGGGTTATTCGATGATTTTCCACCAACCAAAAAAAAAAAAAGTGTTATTGAGTTTTTCCATCAAGAATTCCTCAGTAGCAGCCACGGAGTCTAGATTTGCGCAGGTTTGTTGACTATAGGCTCGCCCCCTTTTACATGGAACTTAAATACAACTGGCGAAATGTGGGTGTACTATTAGGTACGGTCAGCAACAGAAGCAGCTTAACATTTTGGAATTTTAATTATTTGATGAACAAGACTCCAGCTATTATTTTAATGTTTCAGAAGATTATTCTTTAAAATGTTCCTTACTCTTCAATAATTTGTTAGTAACGAGTAATGCCTAACATGTTTTTATTAAAAAACCTGCTTTGAAACTTTGAGTACTGTTAATCTACTTCTGATGCTGACTGTGCATCTCGGCCTATACCCTACGTGGATTGCAGGCGTGATGTTATGTATGTTATGTGTGTGAACTACCAACTACTCCTGTCTGACTGTCCCGTTGGTGGTTGTGGTCGCCGATGGCTAATCTCCGCTATGATTGGCCTACGTGAAACGGTCAAGAGGACTATAGCACCAGAGGAAATTTTTGATCATCAAAAATTTATTAACGATCAGGAAAAGTGAATGGAATATCTGGTAATCATGTGGATTACCTGAAATTACTAATCTTTACCTACATAGTATCTATTAGTATATCCGTAAAGTGGCTGCCGCCAGTGTTGATACAAAGTGCCCGTTCTTTCGGATTTTCCATGACTTTTCACAAGATTCCCGGTGATCTGTTCGCATTCCCGTCTAAAATTCTTTTTTAAGGGCTGCGATTGTCTGCGGCTTGTTGGAAAATTCTGAAGGTCTAAATAAACCATCACTCAAAATCTTTTTCTTTTATTTGGCAAAAAAAAGTTATTCAAAAACAAAATTGGATTAATTTTGCGCCACCTTGAACTATTATATCTCTAACAGCAGACACGCAGTAAAGTACTCATATTATAATTGTCACGGAGCGGAGGTCCAATTGCCTATAGATTGACTGATGTCGTTGAACCCTACATCGAGTAGATCGACACCCCAAATTCACACCGAGAGGTATGCTAATATAAGCAAACATAACATCACGCCTGTAATCCCCGAAGGTTTAGGCAGAGGTGTACCTAATAGCACACCCACAGTTCGGCAGTTACGTTTACGTCCCATGTAATAGGGGGCGAGCCTATTGCTAACAACCGAGCACAAATCCAGGCTCCGTTGTTGCTACTGAGACATCCCAATAACATTTTGCCCTACTCGGAAATCGAACCCACTACCTCATGCTTAGCAGCCACACTTGCGACCACTACACCAACGAGGTAGTTACATAAGTAAAGACTGACAAGGAGTGAAGCCAAGCAATGGATGAATATGATCTAATGATGATCCATACCTAATAATAATAATAAAAAATAATAATATTCCACAACTATCACACAACGCCATCTAGTCCCAAGCTAAGCAGAGCTTGTGTTATGGGTACTAGACAACTGATAAACATACTTATATATTTCTAAATACATACATATTATAGATAAATTACACCCAGACACAGAACAAATGATCGTGCTCATCACACAAACATTTGTCCTGGGTGGGAATCGAACCCACGACCTCCGGCATAGCAGTTAGGGTCACTAACCACTAGACCAACAGGCCAGTCAAATGGCGATCTATTTAGGATATGAAGAGCAACGATTTTTTCTAGGAGATAAACAAATGATATGTAAACAAACAATTTTCTACCACAAAAGCTAAAGGTCACAATTTACTTGAACGAGGAACCTGTCGTGCTCGCGATCCATCACACTGATCGCTATCTAACTCCAGGAGTTACAAAAAAACAAATTGGACAAGTTACCCATTTCGTCGCCTTACCTCACGAACGAAACTGAACGATGAATGCTTATGAATGAGCGCCTCTTCAAGTTATCTGATGGATAGAATATATACCAGTGTTTTATGTGATTGAAACGTTGTTGAGAAAATTATTGAGTTCTAAAAACTTTATTTACAATATTTACAAACTACAATTTACAGAACTAAAATTATAATAAAAAGCTTTATACTTTTAGTATAATAATATATACAAGTATCAAAAAGGGTAGAACTACAGGGCGTCAAAAAAATCGTCCACACCGCTGCGCTGTCAACAGGAAAAGTGCCCAGAAGACAGGCAGCATTGCCACGTTGAATGGCAATGCTGATTCTTTTTGCCCGAAAAATATAGTTGAGTTCTTACATATTTTATGTGTCCACATTTCGCCAGTTATGTTTATCCCGTGTGCCTTTTGCCACCAACCGGGCACAAATCCAGGCTCTGTGGTTGCTACTACAAAATTTTGACCTGGGAATCGTATCCAGGACCAGCAGCCGCGGTTACCACTCGACCAACGAGGTAGTCAGCAAGGGAAAAAGCAGTCCGCCGCATACACTGAGAAAACATGTTTATTTTCCTTATTAGTGCGTGGCGTCTTTCAATAGAAAAGATAAAATTCAATAAAAAAGATAAAAATTCAACCTTTCTTTCTTATTTACCTGACTCATCATTTCCTGTTCTCATTTACAACTTACAACAATAAATTAAAAAAAACTTTTTACCTGAAATATGTGTAGGTACCTATCGTGCCCAAACCAATGGAAACATTTTCAAAGGAAAGTCAATTGATGTGTGGGAGAATTTTTCCATTGACACCGTATCAATGTTATAAATAGACGCCACGTGTGTACTTGGAATTTATGATTTGTGAAGGTAACTAAGGCTGTACATACCAGCAAAACATTAAAAAGGCATTATAATAGGAATACGAAAAAAAAACTCTGAGAAATTTTTTTCCCGTTAAGTTTATATAGTTATTATGGGAAACGGCCAAGTGCGAGTCGGACTCGCGCATTAAAGCCCTGAAGGGTGCCTTACCATAGTAGTAGGGGGAGCCCCATTAATTTATTACTTGTCGATGCTGCTCAAAATCGGTCCAGCCGTTTCGGAGATTAACTCAAACAAACAGACAAAAATTATATATTGATAAGTGACGTAATGAAACATTTTTAGTATTGCAAAAATAATAAAAAAAAATACACGCACATAGTCGCCAGCAACAGCTAGTCAAATAAGCAACTGAAAAAGTTTAGTTTTTTTAAAGTACTGGTCCAACGAGGCGCTAGGCGATCATATTAAATTAGATAGCAGGGGTACAGTCATAACTGCGTGGTTCTCGATTAGAGGAATAACCCCTTCGATCCCCGAGGCGTCGTAAAGTAACTAATGAGTTGGCAGCTGTGTCATTTGAAGGGGACAAGCAGTAGTGACCACCTGTTAACTAATTAAAGCAGCCATGAATCTGCAAAGTTAAATTATGAGGGATAAACGAATGAAAATCTTTACTGGTATGCCTTTTTATAAACTTATATGATGTCCCTGAATTTTAGTCGAGTTTTGTGGTTACGTAGTGTGTAATAGAATCCAGTAAACACCATACTCACAAGGATTGGCAACGAAGACTTGAAACTAATAATATAAGACTTGAAATTAGTAATTATAAGGACTATTTCCAATTTTGATGGGTGATTTTCAACTTTGGTGGCCACACTAGACTTTGAACTGAAATATCCCGAAGAGTATATATTCTGAGCCCTCTTGAAGGTTCTTCTAGTTTGAACTGTCTATTCTACTAGGTCTATAGGTACTAGGTCCTTTTTTTACAACTGAACAAACTGAAGAAACAATCGCACCACCAACATTGAAAAAACATGCACATTGTTGATATTGGATATTGCCCCTTAACTCTAGTCTATTTTATAATATTCCTTTTTTATTATTTTTTTTAATATTCCTACTTTTATCGAGATTAAGCAAACCATAATTTAGATCAGCATGCGGCACCTGTTACACACAATATTTTTATCTGGACACAAAATAGTTCTCATAAACTGCATCTCGGTACCAAATAGCTAGTTTCAAATAAATCTTATAACAAAATACCACCCCACAATAAAGCACCCCGAAACTCCCCCATTCATCTAAAACTTGTAGTGGTGCCCCTTGATATAATGAGCGAATGAAATGAATGGCGGGGGTGAATCGATTGCGTCGCCGTTGCCTAGCAACGCGGGAGGCGTCGCGACGTCCGCGCTGACGCTGGCTTCACGACGCATGAGTTGGGGTCACTTGGGGTTGTTATTGTTTTTGACTATTTTGTTTTGATGTTGATGGGAGTTTCTATTAATCAGCATATATCATAGGGAGAGTTAGTATACATACTGTTTATTATGTAGGTACTATACCTTACTAATTTCCATCAAAAGGGGGGCGTATAATGTCATTAACACGCTGTCTTTACAATCGTGAACTCAACAAACAATTGATTTTTACGCGACTACGGTGAATCCAAAATGAAGGGTAATGTTTTTATAGAAACAGATTGATAGGAAAGTATTCATCGGTGCTTCTTCGATGAGCAGACTACCAGATAAGAACTAAATTAAAAAAAAAAAATTAGGTACTTTAATCCGCGCTTGCCCGGGTTTGGTCTGTGGATAAATGATCTTTGACAGTCGTAACAACCAACCCAAGTCCCACAAGGCCTAAAAGTCTAACAACTGTTCTTACCAGTGGTTATTATATTAGTCAGTTCTAACTGAGTTGCAAAAGTCAGATAGGCCATCGTTCCATGTCACGTACTGGTATTCAGCTGCATCCGGTTAGACTGGAAGCCGAAACCAACATAGGGAAAATTCTAGGCAGATGATGACTCAAAATAAAAACGTCTTGGAAGAACAAGAGCAAACAGCAATCTACATCGGAAATACACCTCAAATAAATACCCTGACACACCTGATAGAGTAAGGTTTATACTGTGCAGTGTGCAGCAAGCTATGTACGGACGGCAAAGTAAGCCGAACAAAATATCTGGAGCCGTGTGATGTATGGCGAGCAATCGACGTTACGATCCGTTTGCGGGGGCCTAACGTACGGGCTAGCTCCGAGTCTGATATCCTGAGTGTACGGCCCAAGTTATGAACGAATCAATACTTACACTTTTCGCTTCTTAAGGCGACATTAACTGCCCGCGCCCTTGAGCGAGTGGGAGGAGACAGCGATATAGGCCGATAGAGGAGCTGAGGGAGTCAGCGATACACTGCCGCCCGTCGCCCGCCAGAGCCCCGCTTCAACGCGCACCAAGATTTAATTTATTAAAAAAAAAATACGCAGTAATGTTAAAATATTTTTACGTAAGTCTTTAGTTGGTTAAATTTCCTTTCTGATAGTAAAAAAAAAATAACAGTTATCGCTCAAAATATTGAGCATTTCGAGACGAAAAAGTTTTTTCGTTTTGTTTCTAGTGATTTTTTTTTTCGAGGTTCTTGATTAATTTTAGAAAATATTTTTGCATAAGTCTTTTACCTATACTTTTGACTATACACTGTAATTTTTTTGGAATTGTAATATGTAGCAATACGGTTAACTCTGCAACGAAAAACAGGTCGTTTTTACGGTGTCCCTCTATGACAGCGCCTTAAGTACATACAAGAGAACATCACCATATTGCTGCCCTTGTCCCGTTCTATTTGGGGTCGGTGCAATAGGTTTTCCTTTTCCATTCTTCCCTGTCACTCTTCATGGCATCATTTACTCCTTTCTCTTTCATGTCATTCCTCACCCAATCCATCCGTCTTATATACACAAGAACGTTGCGATTTAATAGAAGAAGTAGTGACAAAAATGATAATGAGATATGCTTAGATGGTTTGGTCATGTGGAGAGGATGAGTTAAGGGCGACTAACAATGTGAAGGCAGATGTGAGTGGCAACGCCGGGAAGGGACGCCCTAGAGTAACGTACACTCACTTTATTGGTAAGGTTCTTCAGTAAGGTCAGGTGCCTAGTACTTGCAACCGGCGTGCATGTATGACCAGATATATGAACGTAGACGAGGCAAAAGGAGTATAAGGATCGTAGTAGGTGGCGTGCTGTGGTTTCTACCTACCGATGGAAAAATTCTATGTGACCCCGGGATTCTAAACGATGCGCGATGTACTGAAAACGTGGAAAGCTTTTGTGCGTCTGTGTACCTTTCACCCTGTAAAGATATGGCTAACAGCAGCAACATTCACAAGCGATTTTCAGTATAAGTAAACAAAATTGTACCTGCGATGTCCCAAGATCCGGGGAATAACAGTAATAGTCTTATTTTCCTCGCGCCACTGAGGAAAATAAGACTGTTGTACTGTTAGGGGAGACTGGGTACACTTGATCCCTCTGGGACACATGGTACATTTATTTTATAAACCAACCACGCTTGCTAGCTGTTTGTCTATGGTACCGCAACGGTAGGCGGTACCATAGACAAACAGCTTTGCTAGTTTAGAATAGTCTAGCAAGCGTGGTTGGTTTATAAAATAAATGTACCATGTGTCCCAGAGGGATCAAGTGTACCCAGTCTCCCTTAAATTGAAAATCAAAACCAACAAATAGCTTTGTGTGTCTAGTACTGTCTAGCCTTATCCAACTACATAATTATGTTGGGATCGGCTTCTAGTTTAACCCGAATTAACCCGATGGAGCTGAATACCAATATTTTATATGGAGCGACTGCTTGTCTGACCTCCACAACCCTAGGTATTGAGGAATACCTATGATAAGATGGGTAAGACTGGTTATCAAACTTTCAGGCCTGGAAGTTTCTGCTGTAACGACTGCCGAAGACTTTCAAATGGCAGCTGGGACCAACAGCTTTGTGCGTAATTAGATTAAAATCAAATACGTACGCCATCCGCTCTTAACTTGTTACAAAAGAGTGTATCTCACCGATTATCCGCGCCGGGCAGTCCCGGGGGTACAGCATATAGCAATTGATGGGCCAATCAGCGGCTAATAACTCGAATTCATAGTGCTATTGTAAAGTTATTTATTATGAACGACTATGCCTGATTAATGGATGGACTGACCGACGGGAATGTGAACTAACGGACCACTGTGGTGTTTGTTGGATGCAGATTAGATGGAGAAAAGGATTTTAATGGTAGAGCTGAGTAATAGAAGATTTGAGTCGAATATAACAACAGCAAAGTAAAAGGAAGGACGTCAGTCTCTTGGGCACACTACCAGGTGACAGCGTTGAGGAGTAGTGTTTTGACCTTTCATAGTCTCTTGTTGTTTTATTTAATAGGTTTTAATTAATAATGTATAGTATACAAGTTAGTTTATTCCTAAATAAATATTTAAAGGACGTATACTTTTAATACTATGAAATAATGTTGACTGCGTCGGAGGTCGGAGGTCTAGTGATCGCAAGCGAGACTGCTAAGCTAAAGATCCTGGTTTGAATTCCCATGGTCCGGCAAATTGTTATTGGCACGGTAGTCTGGATTGCTGCCCCGTTGATGGCAATAGGCTCGACCCCAATGACTTTTAGTTTCGATCATGAGTGTACACATTTTAAAAATGACGTTTTGCTATATAGATATTCTGCTATACAGACCATCTGATAGTTGGACGTTTTGCTACATGGACATTTTGCTAAGTAGACTTACTGCTTATTAGACATTTTGCTACTTAGACCTTCTGATCACTAAGTTCAAGTATTATTAGTACAAGTATATATGTATTTAATCAATCACTCTATATATTTAAAACAACAAGCATTTACACTACGAAGGCGCAGACATTATTATAATAAATTATAGAGCTTTTACTAACTCAATTTAAAACATAGTTTCCAAGTAAAGTGAGAACCTAGTAGATGACAGGACAAAGCAATTTAATAATGCCTGCATTAGTGCAAGTTTCTAACTAGAATCTATTCTGTGGATTCTACGTTAAATTCGTGTTTACTGGTCTTACTCGCATAACATCACGCCTTGTAATTCCCGAAGGGTTAGGCAGAGGTATACCTAATAGTACACCCACATTTCGCCAGCTATATGTTTAACGTTTTGACCGCCACAGTCAAGTATAGACGACAAATGAAAACTTGTCCAATACGCCACCGACGTCTATAGACGTCAAAAATCGTATTTTTTTTTTACTTTTTTCTGCTGTTTAATACAAAATAGTGTCAAATAATATAAAATAATGATTTTGTAGATTTTTGTGTCTTGGCGTGGTAGGTGCGCCATGCGTCTAACGCTCTGGCGTTCAAAAGGTTAAGTTCAACGTAATACGGGACATGCCTATTGCCATCATCCGAGCACAAATCCAGCCTCCGTGGCCGCTACTGAGAAATCCCTGATGGAAAACCCAATAACACTTTGCCCGACCAAGGAATCGAATCTCAAAGCTTACAACGAGGCAGACCTACTATGTATATATGTATTATCACTATCACTTCATAGTATAAAACAAAGTCGCTTCCCGCTGTCTGTCCCTATGTATGCTTAGATCTTTAAAACTACGCAACGAATTTTGATGCGGGTTTTTTAATAGATAGAGTGATTCAAGAGGAAGGTTTATGTGTAGAATTTATGCCTCCGTGTGAAGCCGGGTCGGGTCGCTAGTTATTTATATTTATTTACCTGAACGTAACTAGGTGTGTTTGTTATTGAGGTAATTAAGAACCGGATATCCTGTGCTTTTATAGGAAATAACTAACGAACTCTTGTTTATTCTGGAGTCATAATAACGTTATTTCTTAGCACTCGCGTAGCAACGTAGCAGGAAAAAGAATACAAAAACGATAAAAGCGGTGTTATATTTATGTGAAAAGGCTAAAAGTAAAAATATACAAAATAAAAGGTGTGGAAAGAAAAAATCTCATGTGATAAATATCTATTTAAGCCGGGACTTTGGATTAGCTCGTTCTATCGTCGACCTCATCTCTGTAACAGTAGGCCTAAACAAATAATTATAATTACTATGCACCATGGGGACTGGGGTGCGATGTTGGTAATCATTTGAAAAAATTGTTTTGGTTTTAGTGTAAAAAAATATACCTAGATGACTTTAGTTTTGATTTCAGTATGACGCCAATAGATTTACAGCAGTTTTACTCAAAAACAAAATTATTTCCCAGTGACTCACAGTACCTATTGGTACTGTGAGTCAAAAGAGTTTATCTTGGAATGCTTACTTTGAGTAAATAACTCTGAATTTCGGGATAGGCACAGCCTTAGCAATACTTATTAGAGTGGGCCAATATTTAACCGACTTCAAAAAGGAGGACGTTATCAATTCGTTGGAACTTTTTTTAATGTACCTATGTTCCCCGATTACTCGAAGATGGGTGGACCGATTTGGATTATTATTATTTTTGAAAGGGTTTGGGACCAGGTGGTCCCATAATCATCAAGTCAGGATTTGATGATGGGATCCTGGAGAAATAGAGAGAACTCTTCAAATTCAATGACGGCGCGGTTGGCGCAGTAGCTGAGCTATTGGACTGCTGCGTTGCGTGTCGCAGGTTCGATCCCCGCACGGAACAAATATTTGTATGGCCTACAGATAGTTGTTTCGAGTCTGGGTGTGTTTGTGTATGTGAGTTTAAATGTTTGTAAACGCACCCACGATACAGAAGAAATTCCTATTGTGGGGCAACGCTTTAAAAAAATAAAAATAGGTAACTCACTTGAAGCGATTTGGGTACTTTGAAGGAGTACTTTCTCCGAATGGTCCCATTTCATGATTTCAATTTGGTGAAGATCTGATGAAGAACTTCAGAGATACGCAACGGAACTCCTCAATGAATAATAACAAATGGACTGGATTGCTGAAATATAATGGCTGTCTATTGTTTACACCAGTTCATAACATAACATCACGCCGGTACGCTGAGAAGGGGTAAGCTAATGTGAACCACTAAAAAGGGAAAAATAAAAACTTTTTACCAAAAAATAAAACCAACTAATACCAAAAAATAAAATACTTACAAAAAAGTGAAAAATAAAACTTTAATAGAAAAATCTGCTTCCGTTTGGTGGCAAAAAAACATAATCGAACAAATAAAAGTCACCGACTTCAGAAGCTGATTTTTCTTCTAAACAACGGGTTGCGCTGAGCCCAAGTAACATGAGACAAAGGCAGGAAGATGATTATGTACCACACATTATAAAAGTTACTTTATTTACTTTTATTATAATATAAGCAATTGTACCAATAAATTGAAAGGGAGCTTCATAATATGCTTATCTGAAGCTACGCTACCCACATAGATATCATGTAGGTAATGACATTAATATTTTTTTTTTGTTAGCTAGTTAAGTGTCCCACTGCTGGGCAAAAGCCTAATTACCAAATCAGCCACTAACAATGTGTACTGTAAATACATCCTAACATCGTTCTAGCAATATGCGCAGTTTCTTCAGAAAACATTTGAAGGCGTTGCAGCAGACGTCGATTTAACTTCTTTAACCGATGTTACATCTGTAAATAAACGATTCAAATGCATTAATACACCTCATCGTCATCATCAAAGAATTCGTACATGACATTGTCAATGTGAGCTGTTGAATCTACGCCACGTCATGTCACTCAGTATAACAAGACGCATTACACTTACGAGATCATGTACGTCGCCATGTTAGTTTTACCTGTTAAGTTTAGCTAACAGTGATAGTTCCAATTTTCATGACGTCTTTCAGCATCAGCCTATAATGTTCCCACTGCATGGACTCAGGTCTCCTCTCTAGGAGAGGGATGGGCTATGATCTACCACGCGGGCCCAATGCGGATTGGTAGATGTCACATGTCTTCGAATTTTTGGTTCTAAAGACATGCCGGTTTCCTCACGATGTTTTCCTTCACCGTTTCGAATTTAAACATATTATAAATATATTCTTACCTGTAGTTAGGAGGTCCCTCAACATAGAAACAGTCTGGACACATTTCAATAGATAGACGGGAACTTCGCATCTATCACCGTCATGACCTGTGCACTGGCACACCGGCTTGCTCTGCTCATTCAGGGAACAGACCCCGTTGTTTAGACAGTATCCCTGGCACACGTCCACCTCGCAACGTTCTCCCGAGTATCCAGTTATACAGCTGGAATAAAGAAAACCATGAAACAATTGTTTTAACTCGATAAGCAAAGAAAACAACAAAAAAATATGTTCTAAATATCGTAAGTTTTACCTGCACTTAGGTTGTCTCTCAGTACTGATACTACAATCTCCGTGTAAGCAATAGTTGTAACACATTGCTACATCGCATCTCTCACCGCTGTAACCCTGTGCACATTCACAACGAGATTCCCCATTAACTTTCGTACCATGGACACAAAGCAGGCTTACATCTGAAGACACTGAGTTATTTGGCAGCAGACTTTTCAGTTCATCGCAGTTTTGATGTTCCCGAGTTATATCTTCAATATTGTATTTGGTTGCTATTCCCGAAATGTGACCATGACCATTTTCAATAAAAAGTATAGATTCAATATCAAAGTCGTGCGGTAGATTCTTTGGAATTTTCCAGGTGCTAGTATTGTAATTGTCTAAGTCGTTAATTTGCAAGTAAATGAATTCCCTTGATGGTGTGAACGAATAAAAGAAAGCGTATGGTACTAATTGATGTATTGTTGTTACGTTCTGTCCATTTAAATCTGAATATTTAAATGTATATTTATAAGTATAAGTTACGTCATTATATTTTGGTACACTATAGTCAGCCCAGTATAATTTATGTGACTTCTGATTATTGTCAAAAAAGATAGAAGCGTTATCTGCGACATTCTCAATAACTACTTCTCTATCGGAGCCATCGAATCGTACCCTTGCATATGGTTTTACCGTGAAATCGCGATCATTACGTAAGTAGTAGTAGTAGATAAACCTGAAACATTTTCGAAATATTATGTTCATATCGCATACTTGTTGTAAAACTATATAGAATAATAATGATTTGATTTAGTATGATTAGTGTTAGTAACGTACCCCTCACAGCTATCGACGTAAATATCAACGATCGATAACACATCGTCATCCAACGGAATTAATTGTTTTTCGTTAACGTTGAATCCCGATTTTATTGAAATCGAGTATAAATTACTGTAGGATTCAGTCCAGAAGAGTAACTCTGTGGCAGGGTCGTAAGCCAAATTATTTATCCAACCCGGTGCGACTTCAATTAAACGTTCTGTTTTCCTTGCGCCTATTTCAAAGCTATATAATATATTATTTGAGTCGACATACAGCACCCTGTCGTGTACTGGGTCGTAAATTATATGACCAATTACACCCGACGGTGACGTAATGTTTTCTGAGTGTGTAAGTGTTCCGTTAATGTCGTAAAAATCTAGACGATTGCTAAAATTAACAGTCGTAACGATTTCTGAAACAAAAACATATTATTTACTGTTAGATAGTCCCCGACCATACGGCGAAGGTATGGCGGTACCTAGTGATACCGGAGTAACCTCCCTTATGCAGCTCCAGGGCATGGTATTAAAGGCGTTGGCGATATCAAGCAAGCCACACCGCCAAGACCGTATCACCCGATGTGAGGGTTCTCACGCGCATGATGGCGTCCACCATCGAGCGCCTCTTGCGGAAACCAAACTGGTATTCCGCATGTTTCGGCCCCACCCCCACAAGGTGCTCGGTGAGGTGGTTTGCAATGACTCTTTTATAGAGCTTGTCCATATTGTTAAGCAGACACGGCTGGAAAGTTGGAAATAAATAGCACTTGTACTCACCCCAGGAGAAAGAGTGCGCCATCCGCGTGTACAGCCATAACAATGACAACACACAAAGCGTTCTATACATGTTATCCTCAAGGCAGTATCGTTTCGATTGATGTAGAAGATGCTACGACCACCCCTGGTCACCGTTTGTGGGATATAAGAACAAAATGTTGGTTTTTCGCAAAATTGTAATCATAAATATGTGGATATACATATAGTTAGCGTGTTGATAACCTTAAAGGTTAACTTCCTCTGATAAGAGCCGGGTACCATCTATCTGGCAGAAACTTGATGCTCCGAAATTTATTTGGCATAACACACTTGGCATATTTTTCTTTGAACGAATGTGTTTATGGCAAAACAATTATTTAATAGAATTATCGTTTCGCAGAATGTTTAAATGGCCGAATTTTCAATGGCATACTTTTAAGGCGACATTAACTGCCCGCGCGTTTAACTCATCGCCTAAACAAATAAGGTTGAAAATGGGGATGCGTTTGATTCTCGTGACTGCCAATATGAACGATAGTTCGCGGATTTCATTTATTAAAAAAAAAAAAAATACGCTGTAATGTTAAAATATTTTTACATAATATGTCTTTAGTTGGTTAAATTTCCTTTCTGATAGTAAAAAAAAAATAACAGTTATCGCTCAAAATATTGAGCATTTCGAGACGAAAAAGTTTTTTCGTGTGCATTTTTTGTGATTTTGTGATTTTTTTTTTCGAGGTTCTTGATTAATTTTAAAAAATATTTTTGCATATAAGTCTTTTACCTATACATTTGACTAAACACTGCATTTTTTTTGGAATAGGGGATCGGACAAAAAAAAACTAATTAGTCCGTCAGATAGATTTCCAAAAAATATTGGACACGTATTTTTTCTTTTTTCACGTAAACTTAAAATGAAGACGATACAGTGCTTCGAAAACTCGTGTGACGTCATATGATAGTACATTTTGACGACACAAGTGACGTTTCAAGCCCCACTCCAAGATCTTTGACGCGTTTTATCTTCGTAATTTTTTATTGATTTGATAAAACAAAAAACACGTATTCAATATTTTTCGATAATCTAACTTACGGACTAAACAGAATCATATTATTTTGACCCAGTCCAATCCCCTATTGTATTATGTAGCAATACGGCTAACTCTGCAACGAAAAACAGGTCGTTTTTACGGTGCCTTAAGATGGCAGAATTTTATTTGGTAGATTTTTATAAGGCATAATGTCAATTCTATTACAATATTTTTGAACTAATTTAAAATTAAAAGTCAATACCTTTTGCTACAAAAGTTAGTGACAGAAACGAATCGTTCATAGTAGAGGTTTAGGCACTACATCAGCCCCCCCTTGAGACCGTCAAGGGCGATAATAGTCAGGGAACCTAACTCTACGTCCCGATCTAGTCTTAGAAACACTTGCTTCGCGATCTGGTGATTTCTGGTTCCCTGATTGTGTCACAATATGACGTGTTGTTTTGTGTGTGTCATGTTGCCGATCTTGTGACGAATGAGCAGGATTGGTTGAATGAGTGGGTGTGTGTGATGATGTGTATGGAGTGGCTTCTGGGTCACGCAGTATAAAATTCGGGCATAAAAAGTTCTACTAAAAAAGGTAGACCCATAAGAGCCACACTAATGAATAGCGAGCAGTTATCCTGTTTAACTACTGTGTATCCCTACTTCGCCTCTTAAATTTAATTTTTAAGTCAAATGACCTTATTGGTGTGGTTCTTCAGAAAAGACAGGAGCGTAGTACTCGCAATTGGCGTGTGTTTGTGACCAGATGTATAATAATTATGGACGAAGCAAAAGAAGTATGTAAGGATCATTACAGGTTCATCAGGCGCCCTGTGGGTTCTGCCTAGCTTCATGGCAAAGGGCGTGAGTATGTGAAAAAATACTGGTAGACTTCTTTGGTAGCGCAAACTGAATCAAAAATTAATTATGTTAATTAATGTAGGTCAATATTTTAATTCCTTATTGCTGCTAAAACATGTTATAAGCAGAGTGGAATAGTTGTTACAAAAATATTAATCAGATTCATCTAAATCCGAGGATTGTGCACTATACAGAATGGGGTGTAAACACACCCTTCTAAAAAGTTTATGTACATCAATCTAAGGACTCTAAGGAGCGTGTTACGTGACTTAGAAAAGTGTAACACCTAATATCACGTCCTCGTAAGTTTATGATATGATTAGAAAGAGGGTGTCTCGTGAGATGACGAGAAGCGGAGAAATATGGAAGAAGAAGACATCCTGCGCCGCCTCCAAATGAAAAGAGATTGATGATGAATCTAAGTAGCCCTACACAATTTATTTTGTAAGAAACGCCTATAATTGGGGTGAAAAATAACGTTTTCAACACATTTGCTCGAAAAATGCATTTACGGAGCCTGTTTACATTGTTCGAAAGTTAAAAACTATACAACGGAACGTGCGACGTTACGACGTTACGAACGTAAAATAGGTACTCTCACCTAAGTACCTATTTTACCGCACAGTCCATACCCCTTTGTATAGCACCGTTCGTATTCTTTACGGTTTTTTTTTAATTTCCATATAAAGTAATACAAGAATTCCACCAAGGAGTTTCAAATTACTAGAATAAATAAGCTGACTGAACGAACCTCCTTGGAATCGCTTTTGTTCAATACGTTTGTCTCCCTTTAATACTAAAGAGTAAATGAGATGAAAGTTGTAGTTCTAATTTTCACCACGTGCATGTGGCGCCATTTGCAAATGCGCGGCATTTTAATATTAAAACGCATTTAAAACGTCAAAGATTGTTGCGACGACTTTCCGACTGATATTTAAAAACAAAATAATATGAGTTCAAGCGAATCCGATATTAATATGGAATCTACTCTACCTGATATTTTAAATGAGGCGCACAGACAAGATATCAAAGTGTATAAATATAAATAATGGTGTGGAACCGCGTCCTTCTACCTCACGTGAAAACTTCCAGCCACCGCCGCCTCCGCTGCAAGCTCCGCCGCCACCGACGTCACCGCTGTCGTCGCCGACGTTTACGCCACAAGTTCAACATAATAATACGTGTGAAATCAGTCAGTCAGTTATGCTACCAAAGCACCAAACATTGAATATTAATAACTGTTCCAATTCTACTATAAATTTCCAAGAGTAGTGACCTATCTGTATAGTTGTATAATTTTTTATTTGCCATTAAAAATAGTCTTGAAAAAGTTTGTTTCATTACATAATTGTACTGTTTTCTCGCAAATGTGTTGAAAAACGTTGTATGATACACGTGCAGAAATTGGTATTTACAAACTCGTGACTATGGTAAGCCCTCGACTTCGTCTCGGGCTTACATTCGTCTCCTCGTTTGTAAAAACCAACTTACCGCACTAGTATCATAAATAACTATTACGAGAAAAATCTGTTTCTGAAGTCGACTTTTGTTTGTTTCATTTCATTTTTTTGCCACCTACTTCAGAAACTAATTTTTCTTCGAAGGTTTATTTTTCACTTTTTTTTTAAGTCGGTTTTAGTGTTACATTGTACTCAATAAAGATCAAAGGGTTACCGCGTATTTAGTACAACATTCGGATCCGCTGAAAATTTTTAACGTGAGCACATTTACTCGTCAGTACTTAAATCAGCTGTTCGGCTTCCATACATTTTGCATGTGTAGTAGGTAGGTAGGTATTACATTTTTGTAAGAAATTGCTGCTTTTGTGAGAATAACCGATGTCAAAATTCCATATAAGAGAGCTCAGACTCAGAAGGATGTACTGGAAACGAGGTAACCGTGTTCGCGTCGGTTTCCGTTTTCTGGGTTATATTCCTAGTGAAGTATTTTGTAAGACGTTTGTTTCACTTAATTCAAAGTGTAAAAAATAAGAAGGCAGTATGTTGTCAACTTGTGACATAATCAGCATTAAATACTGCCTGCACCTCACAAATCTTTGAACTACCTAGATATAGTCCCATAAATTAGCTCATTCTCCGAAGGTCCTAAATAACTGATAACCAAGCCTATTATCAGCAGCCTAACCCAGCCCATTCACCGCTCTATAAATCAGCATTCTACAACTATTGTCCCTATATCCCCTAATTATAGCAAAATATTCTACGTCTGTCCGTCTGTCCCGATAATTAGTTGTCAAAAGTGCAGTATAATGGGGCAATGGCGTAAGATCCGATCAAGTTCGAGATACCAAGCGATTGTATCGGTATCGGTATAAATATCGAACTGTGTCTGCAAGTGTTGAGCCTTTATTTATTGGAGGTTTTGATAACTGTAATTACGAGCTAAATGGACATTAAAGTTGTAAAATAAATAAAGTTTACAACGGACTTAGGGTGTTTTCTAACTCAAACTCAGCATTTATTTGAACTGAACCATTGCTGGAACTTTTGAATGGCAGACAAACAAAAAAGCCAAGCCACAGTCACAAGGCAAGGCATAATAACTTGAGAAAGTACTGTTGTTGCCAATTTCAAATGAATTTCGTGGTATGACTGTATGGAAATATGGTGCAGCACTGTCCCACAAGCAATGGGCCACTTAATATAGTGTCCTGCCTGTCCTGGTGTTTGTATATGACAGGAGTTAATGAAAGCTACTGTAAGAGCCAAACTCGTCGCATAATCTTGGGCTGACTTAATTTGAATTGGCTGTAATTATTGGGCCGCATAAGCGCCTTTTTGTTATGGGTATAAGAGTAGAGGAAAACAAAAAATAAATGAAACGATGGATGGACTTTGTAAAGGATAATGTGGCAAGGAGGTGCCTGATAAGATGGAATGCTGGGCCGACCCATAAATGAATTCGAATAAGGGCAAGACAATAATGATGATCCATATATTTTTATTAGTTCATCAACAGCATAAATTACTCAAAGAAGTTTTACAGCGGTATTTAACGACCAATGCTCCTGTAGGCGACTTAAAAACCACATAACAATAAAAACAAACCAAGTATTTTAAAGTCTCATCAAAAGCTTCTCAATTTCTCGGCAAATTCTTTATCCAATACTTAAATATAATCAATCTGGAATGTGTATTCAGCGCAAAAGTTTGCCTGAGAATACTTTCAACGCCTCGTCGAAGTTTCCAACTTTGCCCTGCCAGTTATGAATGGAAGTCGGCTTCGGTCCTGATTAATATACCGACTTCTTCTTAGGATAGTTTTAATCTTTAGGATAGAATGGGGTGTAGAGGTTTTTAAAAGAGGTTGAGTAAAGGAGTGGAGGTCATGCTTTGTGAACATAATCAGCCTTGCCTTTAGGTAATACTGTTAAGAAATTGCTGATGGAAAGCCTAATGAACTGATTTTGGTCGACCCCGGAATCGAACCCAGGAGTTCGATTCCGGGGTCCTCATGCTCATCAGAACTGCGCTGGCGATATTAAATCACACAATTTTGACGAGATGGTTTTTACTGACTGCGGCGAAACCCATGAGGGTTATATGTTACCTATGTATTTTATCCTGGAAAACTGAATTGATTCAAAATTATTTACAGACCTTGTTATGTTATGGAAAAAGGTAGTTAAAAAACACGACTAAAAAGCAACAAAAAACAACGTGCTTGTGTTTTACTTTTCAGTTTTTTCAGTCATTCATAATTTAGGAGTTATATAGAAACTAGCAGTTGCCCGCGACTTCGTTCGCGTAGAAATTTTGACTCTCTTGTCTGGACTGCCTGTGGATGGTACTATGTCAAATCGAATGCCAAATGCCAATCGAAGCGATTATATTCCCTTAAACCAGCCCTGTCGTAAAATCTATTCCTACCTGAAATGTCTTAACTATATTCTATCTCTCTGCCAATTTTCAGGTACAAAAAGCCAAGGATTTCATATGGACTTACGGGAGCCCTTAGTCCAGGTCTTCCTTACAAACTTAGCTTAGATCTGCTACTCCTAAACTCTTGACTTGTTAAATTTCAGGTTGTTAGTACAAAAAAAAAAACAGTACCTTTTTGACAAACATGTGAAAGCCCTCAGACCTCCTTATTCTGGCCATGTTGCTAAACTCGCTAAATCCGTTCTTAGTCAACGTCTACTAACTATAAAGTACCTTCCTGCCAAAATTGTAGCACAAAAAAGGAAGGACTGTCATACAAACTCGCGTGAGCCCTTAGACCTCCCTAGTCCGGCCCTGTCGCAAAATCGGTTCTTAGCAAACTTCTACTCACCTACTACGTCCCTGCCAAAATTCAAGTTAGTAGCACACAAAATGATGGACTTTTAAACAAACTTGCGAGCGCCCTTAAACCTCTCTAATCCGGCCCTGCCACAAAACCTGTACTTAGCAGAGTTCTTCTAACTATAAACTACGTGCCTGCCAAAAATTAAGTTTGTAGCACAAAAAATTAAGGATTTTCTTACGAACTTGCAAGAACCCTTAGACCTCCCTAATCCGGCCCTGTCACAAAATCTGTTCTTACCAGACGTCTACTAACTATAAACTACGTCCGTCTCAAAAATCAAGTTTGTAGCTCAAAAAATGAAGGACTTTCATACAAACTGGCGAGAGCCCTTAGACCTCCCTAATCCGGCCCTGTCTCAAAATCGGTTCTAAGCAGACGTCTACTAACTTTAAACTACGTCCCTGCCAAAAATGAAGATTGTGGCACAAAAAATGAAAGACTTTCATACAAACTGGCGAGAGCCCTTAGACCTCCCTAATCCGGCCCTGTCACAAAATCGGTTCTAAGCAGACGTCTACTGCCTATTAACTACGTCTCTGCCAAAAATCAAGATTGTAGCACAAAAAATGAAGGACTTTCATACAAACTTGCGAGGGCCCTTAGACCTCCCTAATCCGGCCCTGTCTCAAAATCGGTTCTAAGCAGACGTCTACTAACTTTAAACTACGTCCCTGCCAAAAATGAAGATTGTGGCACAAAAAATGAAAGACTTTCATACAAACTTGCGAGGGCCCTTAGACCACCCTAATCCGGTCCTGTCGCAAAACTAATTAATAGCGGATGTCTACTGACTATAAACTACGTCTCTGCCAAAAATCAAGATTATAGCACAAAAAATGAAGGAGTTTCATACAAACTTGCGAGGGCCCTTAGACCACCCTAATCCGGCCCTGTCGCAAAATCCGTTCTTAGCGGACGTCTACTAACCATAAACTACCTCCTTGCCAAAAATCATCTTTGTACGTCCAGCGGTTTTCGAGATTTGGTGATGAATCAGTGAGTGAGTGAGTGACCTTTCGCTTTTATAGATATAGATAAAGAAATGGACATACATACCTACCTACATACATAGAATACAGGTCAAACACATAGCCCCATTTTTTGTAAATAAAAAAAGAGATTGCTCTAGAATTAGAATTACTCAGGAAAAAAAGGGGAAAACATTTGTAGGGAGAATGGCCGCACCGTGTTCTTATGTCAGGTAGTTTGTTTCGTATTCATATAACTTAAGTACATATTGAAACGTGTAAACAGTAGTTCCAGTACCTACCTATTACTGAAGGTCATTGACTGAAGGTCTATAATCTCACACACACCATGTTCTTGGTTTAGCACAACCATGTATCGTTAGCTAAGCCCTGCGGCTTACAATCCTGCGTCGGGAAGCCTGCAAGCCGTCAGTGTGTAGGCCCCATTAGAATGGCTACACAGACCAACGGGTTACCTATCTACCATCATACTACATCTACCATTAGGCACTGCCCAAATACGGTGCCACTGCAAACGAAGAGCAACGGTACTAGAGTTGTACGATTTTATACAAATTGATGCTATTTTGAAGTTTGTTTGAGCAGTGTTATTGGGTTTATATATCAAGAAATTTTCAATAGTAGCTCAGTATTTGTTTGGATTTGTGTCTTGTAATAACATAACATCGAACTCAAACTCAACTCAAACTCAAATAGTTTATTTCAATTAAGCCATTCCAGGCACTTTTGAATGTCAGAAGAACAATTCATTTAAAAAAAAACGAAACTACGAGTGCAATACGTCATTCCGAAAGCCACCACGCCGAACCACACGCCACCGAATGCCCGCAACAACGAACACTGCGAGCACGAAAGCACGCAGCGACGCAATTCGCAAACCGCAACAACGAATGCTCGAGACCCCGAATCACGGAATAACGAATGCACGCCGCAACGTGCAACCGCCGCCCCGCGACCCGGAGCCCTTGCGCCTTGTAGTCCCCGCAGAGTTAAGCAGAGGTACCTTACTCACCCTCACCCTCGTTTTTCCAATAACGTTTAAGTCCCAGCTAATAGGGGCGAGCTTATTGCCATCAACCGGAAACATGTCCAAGCTCCGTGGCTACTACCGAGAAATTCCTCATGGAAAAATCTAATAACACTTTTCGAGACCCGGGATGCGAACCCGGGACCTCATGGTCAGCAGTCGCATAAGAAAAAAGTTATTATTATTTTCCTCAAACATTATAACCAAGTTTATCTTTGCTGATCCAAAGCTTATAGATAGATATTCCCCAGATATGGAAAACCCTACTTCCCTATAAGTTATACACTACAGCTCATATTACTCTGGACATCTCATTAACCATTCATATTAGACCCCTAAAACTGTGTAACATGTATCTAGTATTAGGTCAAGTAAAGATAGATTATATTTATGAAGCTATCAAGCGCTGGTACCTCATCGCCAATGGACCGTATGCGTAGATCCTTTCAGATAAGTGAACATTGTGCACAAGTTATGCTATTATATTTATTATGGCTGTACAAAGTAATACTATAGATGCGAGAGTCTATCTCTATGCGTCGGTCGGACTGTCTGTCTGACTGATACGTTTCTAAGCCTTATAGAATGAACAGAGTTGTCTCTTTGACATACAGATAGACACCAGGGGTTGGACATAAAATATTTTCATGCGGAAAGTACGTTCTCGTGGATTAATTAGAAATAAATAAAATTGAAGTGTCGGTATAAAATTTGAAAATAATCATTTAAAAGATAATTTTACTGAAAGCACACAAAAAAAAAATTGTCTTTCTGTCGGTCTGTTTTGTTTCGACTTAGGGCACACTGTGGAGGCGTGCCCTGCTTGGGCAGAGCCCCGCCGTGTTCTCGTAGCGGCGATCGGCGGCGGCGACCTCTCGCGCCCGGCCCTGGTGCAAGCCATGGTCCGGGGCGAAGAGGAATGGGACGCCGTCGCCTCCTTCTGCGAAGCAGTGATGCTAGCGAAGGAGGTGGCGGAACGAGAGAGGGAGAGAACCTCTCAACGTCCCAGCCGCCGCGGAAGGCGCTCCGGGCGTCGGGGGTCACGCGATGACCTCCGGCCACCGTAGACGCGGGCCTGTGGACGGTGAGTAACGGGCTAGCTCGCCGGCCGGCCGTCGTCATGACGGCAACAGACCGTGTCGGCGGCGCGTACGTGTTCCACGCGCGCCTCAAAGATATGTCAGCAAGAAGGGGCCCGCAAGGGCCGACGCCTGTCGGGGCTGTGGATATCGAAAGGTTACCGCGGCTCCGACACAAGGGCGAAGAAGAAGGAACATGGGTTTGGTTTTTAGTCAGTAGAAGTCTGACACTCCCCTTCGCTCTGCCTAAGAGCGGGGGGGTTATTCGATGATTTTCCACCCACCAAAAAAAAAAAAAAAAAAAAAAGGGGGCGTCCATAAATTACGTGAGGTGTTTAAGAGGGGGAGGGGGTCGAGTCAAATCTCATCTTATCTTACGTTGGAGAGAGGGGGGGTCTCGGCAAATATCACGCAATTTTTTTTCTGATTGAAACAATAAAAAAATGTACTATTTTGGTCCATTTAATCCAGATTGTACATGCTTTATTACACTTATATTTAAACCCTCAGCAATATTGATCTAGTCTTCTAGTCGTAAATAAAAGCACGAAGCAATTTTTTTTTTCTTTTTACAATATCAATCCAACGCGTTTACGGAAGAAACCCACGTTTTGAAAAATCTCACGTGAGATTGGGGGATGGGGGAGGGGGTTGAATAAAATCTCACGATATCTCACCAGGGGGGGAGGGAGGGACAGAAAATTAAAAAAAACACCTCACGTTAACCCCTGATATTGTTAACAAAATCCGATCCAGATATGGAAGTAATATAATTATTATGACCTTAGTAAGCAGAAAATAATGAAATCTATGAAGAAAAGTAAAATATTCAGAATTTTAGTGTTGTTTTACTATTATTTTCATTGTTTAAGGGAATAAACATGTGTGTTGAGGCGATAACGATTATATTTGATAGCTATTACGAAAAAACATAGTTCTACTTATTAGGTATTTTTGGATCGTACTCAGCAGTGTAGTAGAGGGAAAATAAGCCACGGACCACAAGCATACTGCTTATCTACTAAAATGTTATGACTGACCCGTGTATACAACCACTTAATGGTTAGAACTAATTGCAACTAATTA
Organism: Diarsia dahlii; assembly: GCA_949775195.1. Classification (NCBI taxonomy): domain Eukaryota; kingdom Metazoa; phylum Arthropoda; class Insecta; order Lepidoptera; family Noctuidae; genus Diarsia; species Diarsia dahlii. The sequence goes on from OX459199.1 coordinate 19,091,214, forward strand.
CTATATAGTGTGGTCATTATGAAAGTACCCACGATACAAATGCAAACAATCACTTATGGGCCAAACAATATTAACAATAAGTACAGTCAACAACAAAACAACACAAGTAGGAAAGCAGAGGTGGCCCAGTGGTTTCGGCCCGAGTTACGAGCAGTTAGTCGTGGGTTCGAATTTGAACCCAGGCAGGCGCGTTACTTTGTGTAATTTATTTCATCACAACTGGGTTGGATTATAGCCCTTTCCCATTCATAGAGAGGAGGCCTATGTCCCAGCAGTGGGAAAAGAGCAGACACTGTGGCTGCTACTGAGATATTCCTGACGGAAAAACTTTATAACACTTTGGGAATCAAATCCAAGACCTCATGCTCAGGAGGTATTCCCATCTGAGCACCGATTTTTAGAGCACCTACGTTTAGAGCACCAAAACTATTCCCATCTGAGCACCAATCAATATTTTGACGTGGTGCTCTAATGGGAACAATAAATATTTTTAATTTTATTCCCATCTGAGCACCTACGATTTGGTAGCTGCTAGTGATGGGGTGTATAATAAAAGTAATCTATCTATATAAATAAAAAGAGAAGTCCTGACTGACTGACTGACTGACTGACTGACTGACTCATCTACGCCCAGCCCAAACATTTGGACCTAGAAAGCTGAAATTTTGCACAGAGGTTCCCTTTATAATGTAGACATGGAATAAGGAAGGATTTTCCAAAATTCAACCCCTAAGGGAGTTAAATAGGGGATGGAAGTTTGTAAGGAAAATCGTCATTTCCACGCGGGCGAAGCCGCTGGCAAAAGCTAGTATATAAATAAAAAGAGAAATCCTGTCTGACTGACTGACTGACTGACTGACTGACTGACTGACTCATCAACGCCCAGCCCAAACCCTTGGACCTCGAACGCTGAAATTTTGCACAGAGGTTCCCTTTATAATGTAGACAAGGAATAAGGAAGGATTTTTTGAAATTCAACCCTTAAGGGACTTAAATAGGGGATGAAAGTTTGTATGGAAAATCGTCATTTCCACGCGGGCGAAGCCGCTGGCAAAAGCTAGTATATAAATAAAAAGAGAAGTCCTGTCTGACTGACTGACTGACTCATCAGCGCCCAGCCCAAACCCTTGGACCTCGAACGCTGAAATTTTGCACAGAGGTTCCCTTTATAATGTAGACAAGGAATAAGGAAGGATTTTTTGAAATTCAACCCTTAAGGGACTTAAATAGGGGATGAAAGTTTGTATGGAAAATCGTCATTTTCACGCGGGCGAAGCCGCTGGCAAAAGCTAGTCGATAATAATTTTAGTAAAGTTCCACAAACTACCAGGAGATCAGAAACATTAGGAGGTATTGGAAATTGGAATCTTATTAGATGAGAATAGCTTTGGTGCTCTAAGTGTAGGTGCTCTAAAAATCGATGCTCAGATGGGAATACCTCCATGCTCAGTAATCACGTTTTGTGACCAGTACACCAAGGAGGGAAAACCTGTATCAACAACCTTCCTTATTCCTATCTGCTTAATCTCCGAATAAATAAAACTGTACGCTGTTAAAGGCTTTCTTGTCCCTTATTGTTATTAAATCTTCAATTTAAAACAACTTAGGAGAGAATTTCATATTCCACATACTTCAATATAAGTACCTACCTATCTATAACCGTAAAAAAATCTACCTAACTACACAGACAATATTAATAAAGATACCTAAATCAAACACACATAACATTTAAGTTCCAATAACAACCACACAGCGTGACACAGCATTCAACAGTCACCTAAGTATCAAATGACGGTATTCTCTGTAAACACACGGAACCCTTACCAAGCGTAATGTTATACGTGAGCCGAGGCACGTACTCGCTACTGTTGGTATTATGGCCCTAGTTACCTAATAACTGGTAGATTAATAATTAATTATTGAAGATAAAAGGCAATAATGGTGGTTATGTAGTTTTGGTGCTGAAATTGTTATTACTCCGGATTCGGATTAAAAAAATCGTGGCAACCGTTTCGAACAGACAGACAGACAAAAATTAAAATGAAAAATCCTTTTTTTTGTGTTATAAGGACCGTGCATACTTTTTATACGAATTCAATTTTACAACCATTCTATTAAATATTTATTTTCATAATTAGATGAATAAGTTATAACTTATACGCACTAATTTTGCAGCCAAAACCATACAATACCAAAACCATATAATATAAGTCACAGACAAGACAACGGGCTTGAGGATTGTTAGTTACTTTTACATACATATTTAACTTGAAAGTGGCTTACTAAATACTCTGGAAAAGATTTTGTAAACGTTGGTAGAAAACAAAGAACTTACGTCTGACTTTCGCAAAATATTATGGCTTCGTAAAATGATCGTAAATGACTGTAAAAATGTAGTAAAAAACTTATTTTATGGGTTTACCTACCAAAAGATACGACCAGTTACAATCATGTTTAACATAAGAACCCTACAAAGTATTTACCTGAAGAATTTCTATTTGGTATGGATATGTAAGTACGTACCAGTACTATACCACCCCTATTGAAGAACTTTACATAACAAACACAATTATTATTAAAACATTCACCAAAACACAGAAAAAATAAAAGTTAAAATAAAGAAAAAATAAACAAAACACAGGAAATACAAAAAAAAACACAAAATAAAAGAGGACATTTACTTTGTTTACTGTTTGTTTGAGTTCTCGATGATTCAGCGCTGTGGCAAACACCGTGATCACGGATAAACTGAAGTGATTGCGGGTCAGGTGATTATGAGCAGACAAATCGGTTTACCCGCTTTCTTTTGTGTATATCCCGTTTTCAGTGTTAATGATAATGTAAGTGACCATGTCACTTTAAAAACTCACACAAAATAAATAAAGAAGGAAATGCACCAAAAGAAACAAACACAGTCAATACGAACACACACACAACAAAAATTTCAGGAAGAAAGTAGAAACAAAAATTTTTATGGGACCAAATGGCAACTATTCCGCATCAAACTAAAAAAGAATCACGTAAATCGGATCATATATCTCGGCGTAATCGGTGTACATACATAAAATATATATATATATCAATCGAATTGAGAACCTCCTCCTTTTTGGGAAGTCGGTTAAAAATGAGTCTGACGAATCTTTATAATCGCAAGTCTTGTCTTCTGCTTTCCCTCTTAGAGCTGTTCAGCTAGTAGGATAGTCCAGGTCGAGACTTCCACTACGTCACATCACACGTTGTACCGTCATGACCACGTGACTGTGAGGTAATGGCCATTTCAACCCTGAACCTCTTCTCTCTTCTGGCTTCAAGATTCCAGAGCTTGAGATCTTCGGGCCTTGATTGACTGTTCAGGAGCGCGGCTTTTTCCAATAAGTGTAGATATTTATTATAATTAAAAATGAAGATAATAAACTAAACCAAATCACAATTTAGAGGTTTGGTAACAGTTGTTTTTATTATAAGTCTTCACAAGTACAGTTGAAGTAACCGTAGAGCGTAGACTAACTAGACGTAACTAATCGATTCCGTAAATAGTCCCACATTAGAAACACAAATAAATTAATTATATACAAAATCACAATCATAACGTAAAGTAAAGGTAAACCGACTAATAAACGCTACATACAAGCAGAGTCTTTGGTCAACTGGACCCTGGAACTGGAATTTATAATGTGATTTGATCGACTTAACTCATGGGTCCAGTTCGAGTGGGTCCAGTTGACCAAAGACTCGCAATTCAGTGCGGGAATCGAACCCGTATCATGGTCCTTAAATCACTAAAAACGTAAGATAATATTTTAATTGTATAATATAATCACGTAATTCAAGGATTACACCGAAAACGATGTATAAAAGATTATGAATTTACGAAGTTACGCCTACATAATGAGTTATAGGTACGTGATTCAAAATAAGAGTTGGTTAAAAACTCACCATGCGCTTTTATGATGCTCGATAACTCCCGTTCACCCTCCGGAACACGGGACTGAAAAACAAAGACTGCCATTTCAAAACACAATCATAAATTTTATTTATTCTGTCACTTCGTTTTCCTCGTGATGCCTCGAAATAAATACATAAACCCTAATTTCTGTTTGAAATAGAAAAACATAATATCCTAACCTATTTCACGAAGTGTTAGGCACACCCATTAAGTTTTAAGGTCGGGCCTATCGAACGGTTTAAAATCTCAAACGAAACTGCTACTGAAAAATTCCTGATAGAAAATTCAATTGGCTGACCTAGGAACCGAACTCAAGGCCTCATTCTCAGCAGGGAAGCTTCGTGTCCTGAAAAGCTCACCTGTCCATAAAACTCTTAGCCCCTTGCGTGATTGATAATAATACTTCTAAGATAAAGAGCACATTCTTGATACAATTAAAAAAATACGTAGTATTGATGATTACACTAAAATATGCAAAGATAAATTAATTAAATCCGTATGCAAGTTACATTCAAAGATAATAAAAAGCTGAAAAAAGTCCGTTTAAATTCTATAAAAACCAAAACACGAACTAACTAACTGATTTTATATTCAATTCAATTAAATTTTTAGTTTAAAATAAATATGAGTTTTCCAGACATGGACAAAGAAAAGTCAGAGACCCTTTAAATGCGGCATAAAATATTCTGTCGCCAGGTTATGTACTAACCACACGATAAAGAAAGAAGAAGTTTTTCAGAATAATTAACCAAGAAGACATACTAAATGTTAGTATGACCTAATAAATCCGTATACTTAGTTAACCTACGGTTACTCACATGGTCCGATGCAGTCGGTAGGTGGCGCAGGAGTGGGACGAGGCCTCGCCAGCAGGACGCTTGCGGCTTGCGGCAATTTGCTGACAAAGCAGTCTGGTGCAGGAGACAGGGGCTCTGCACTTTTGTAGCCGTGTTTTATTTTATTTAGTTTTTTTTTAGAGCTTTTTTTACTTCTTAACTATATTTTGTGAACATACAAACCTGGTTTCAGACAAATTGGTACGAACAAACTCGAGTTTGCGTATCTTCACAAAATAGCTTTCTAGACTGGCTGTAGACACCGACACATTCCCGATATCGCAATTATTGAAAGTTTTAAACTTATTAAAACTACCATAATTAATTTTAGTAATCATTATCATCTCATAACCCTATGCCATTTGAGGTTGGTGCAGCATGTCCAATAGGGGATCGGACAAAAAAAAACTAATTAGTCCGTCAGATAGATTTCCAAAAATTATTGGACACGTATTTTTTCTTTTTTCACGTAAACTTAAAATGAAGACGATACAGTGCTTCGAAAACTCGTGTGACGTCATATGATAGTACATTTTGACGACACAAGTGACGTTTCAAGCCCCACTCCAAGATCTTTGACGCGTTTTATCTTCGTCATTTTTTATTGATTTGATAAAACAAAAAACACGTATTCAATATTTTTCGATAATCTAACTTACGGACTAAACAGAATTATATTATTTTGACCCTGTCCGATCCCCTAACTTATTAAAACTACCATAATTAATTTTAGTAATCATTATCATCTCATAACCCTATGCCATTTGAGGTTGGTGCAGCATGTCCAATTGTCCAATAATAAAAATTAATAATATGTCCAAAAAAAATTGTGGAAGTCAGCTAGGCAGACACTCCATACTCTAGAAGTATATGTAGATGCACTACGATTAGACTGGAAGCCGATTCCAACACACTAGGGAAAAGGCGAGACAGCTGATGATAGAGCAAGAGTACCCATTCATATTCATATTGCATTTTGAATCTAAAAGCCGGGCAATTAAGTCGCTTCACGACAAGTTTATTGAAAAGGATAGTTTTTCAGGCTGCTTTTCAACTGCCACTTTGGTCGATCTTTAGGTTAAGCCGCGCTTGCCTAAGTTGGTCTGTGGATGAGACCCATTTACATATCGAGTTTCCTCCGTGCCTCGAAAAGCACGATAAGCTGTCGGTCCCGGCTGCCATATATAGATCTTTGGCAGTCGTTACAGGTAGTCAGCGACCTGAAAGTTTGACAACCAGTCTTACCAAAAGGGTATGGTAACGTATAACCTAGTATTAATTGGATTGTGGAGGTGAGATAGGCAGTCACTCCATGTAAAATACTGGTATTCAGTAGCATTCGGTTAGACGGAAAGCTGACCAGATTATACTTGGGAAAACGCTACGCAGATAATGAGTTTTTCAGGCTGTAGAATCAATGCTGGTACTATTTAGCTTAGTGCTGAGTACCCGGTGTACAAAGTGTATGAGTAGGTTGTATGGTAGAACCTGTAAAGTAAAAACCATTCATTCTCTTGCCCTACTTATATGGGTTAAATTGGTCATGGCACGACTTCTTTCTCCATACTTCTCAGCAGAAAGTCTTCTCAGTAATCAACCCCGTTTTAAATTTATTTATTTATTTAAACTTCATGCACAAGAGTGGTACATAGGCGGGCTTAATGCCACAAGGCATTCTCTACCAGTCAACCCTAGGGTCAAATAAGACAGCACTGTGGTTGAGTACAAAAAATAATAATAAGGAGAAAACCATTATGTAATATAAATTGAATATACAAAAAAATCATATCGTCTTTCCACTGTCTTATGCCTATCTATCGTTTATATGGTGTTCCTCTACCCTACTCTTATTACGATCCAAAGGGTCCATATTGGCTCACCTAAAGTTCTTTATCCGAAATTGTTCTTCCTAACGATTTGTAATCCGAATGATCACTCTTCCTAAAATTTTTCATCCTAAAGTTTTCATTCATACTATTTGTAGTCCTACCGACGATGTTCATAACACTCATGTTTCCGAAAATTGGAATTCATAATATCATTAGTGTAAATATATTTAAACTCCTACTGTTTTTTATCCTAACGCTTTTATTCCTAAACATAATTACCATAATATTTTCACTCATACAACTGTTTAGAATGATTAAAGGTCGTTTCACTGATTTTTGTTTTGAAATAAAATAAATGAATGAAATTCAGGTCAGAGTGTCGTCTTGGGGGCACTATGAAAAAAATACTTAGAAAAATTTCGCGACCAATTTCGAGATAGCGCTCGCCGGCCGCTGCCGCGGCACCGCTCGCTTCGCTCGCTCGGCTCGCGCGTGGTTGGTCACAGTTCTAACCTAACCTAACCTATGGATATCTTTGCATAGTATATAAGGTCCCATTAAAATAGGTGGACAAATTTTAACACAGCGTTTAGTAAGCCTACTAAAGACATCTAAAAAAAAAAAAACACTATTATATAAAGTGATTTTATTTTGACTTATAATAATAAATTGCCGGCACTCTAGAACAAACTCATCCTATAAAAGTAGGTATTTTATTTCTTATTCTTATATATTTTTTTGCTATTGTCCTTATTTTAGCGGTCTGAATGATTTCTAAAATTTTGTCCACCTATTTTAATGGGACCTTTTATAATACTGATTATTATGAATAAAAAGTAATATAAACAAAAAAAAAGATATGACTTTGAATAATAGTGTAAAAGATGGTTATGTTGAGAAAATATAGGAAAACAAATAATAGTGTAATAGATGTTTATTGCTACAGACATTATGAAGTTGAATGCTTCGGAATTAAAACATTAGAGACAGAGAAGTTAGGAATTGCGATTGTTAGGATGAAAAATGTTAGGAAGAACATTTTCGGATTTCCAATTATCGGAGTTGAAATTTTAGGTGAACTTTGGCGCACCCCGATCCAAAACTTACACAAACTGAAATTGTGCATGTTTGCATGTATATTTCAAGTTTGAATTCACGTCACAATGTTATTCGTAAAAACTGCGATGACTAGTTAACCAACAAGGAAGAACAACAAAGCAAATAATGAAAGGATCTGTCCCTCTCTCGAATAGACATGCGACATGTGCATTAAATTCTTCTCTCTTCACCTAAGGAGTGTAGAGATGGACACGAAGCGTAAAAAATCCGCACTCGGGGCATGTCAGTTAATGGAAAGCAGTATCTTAGGAGTTGAACTCGTCATCATATTCCTGTCCTTGTCCCATGTTACTTGCATGGGGTCGGTCGGTGCAAACGTTAGGGTTTCGTACCTCAAAAGAAAAACACGGAACCTTTAGGGCCTTATCATACTAGCGGTTTGGAAGCGGCTGCGGAGCGGAGCGGACGCGCAGCGAATGCGTCGCGAACACACCGCGGCTGCGCAGCGAGGACGTCGCGGACACGTGGCAAATACGTTTTCGTCGCGTGTTTGTAGCAAATTATCGCCGTACAATACACTCAGTAACAAAATGGATTCCGACGAGGAAACACTCCTGTTGGCTTTATTACTTCGAAGACGCCTGAGACGAAAACGAAAGCATCGACGAATTTGGGAAGATCCCCGCTGCTCGTCCGCAACGAATTCGCTGCGCTTGCGCGGCGTGTTCGTTGTGTGTCGGTAACGAATTCGTTGCGCGCCCGCTCCGCTTTGAGGACGTTCGCAATCCGCTAGTATGATAAGGCCCTTATCATACTAGCGATAGGATCAATCGTGTGTCTGTCTGTCTGTTTGGTATCTGTCCGACAATTATCTCCCCATAACTCCGAAACTACAATTTTGAAAAAAATACAGAAATTAGTTCAACACTTATAGATTACAGGAAAACATATAAGAAGGCTATAGTGCTAAAAATAACATGGACAATCTCTCAATATCTACTTACTACAATGGTACGGAACCCTTCATGTGCAAGTCCGACTTGAACTTGTCTAGTTTTTTTTTCTTTATTCTCCACTGTCGACCGGCAAGGTTATCTTTTATTTTTATTTCGTATCGTTCCTCACACAATCCAACCATCGTTTCCTTGGTGTTCCTCTCGTACTCCATCCATCGACATTAGCTTTTATATTAGGAGTTTTTTTTTTTTTTTTTTACAACTATCACACAACGCCATCTAGTCCCAAGCTAAGCAGAGCTTGTGTTATGGGTACTAGACAACTGATAAACATACTTATATATTTCTAAATACATACAAATTATAGATAAATTACACCCAGACACAGAACAAATGATCGTGGTCATCACACAAACATTTGTCCTGGGTGGGAATCGAACCCACGACCTCCGGCATAGCAGTTAGGGTCACTAACCACTAGACCAACAGGCCAGTCCATTACACTCGGTGATCGTATACAGAACTCGATATTGCGTTACAAACCTCAAATCAATGATGTAGGTCACATGGCTACTAAGCTCAAATGGAACTGGGCGATCACATCAGGTCGCATGTCGGAGGAGCTCCATAGCTCGTTCGCTCGCTCGTTCATTCCTTTAGCCCATGCTAAAGGAACGAACAGTAGACCGTATGTACCAAGCAGCCGTAAACAGCAACGCGATAGGCCTGGAAGGAGTTGGCGGGACAAACTCGGCTCTTTACCACGTCTTTACTCCTTCCTCTTTCCTCTACCCCACTAATAAAATTAAAGTAAAATTCACATAACATCACGCCTGTAATCCCTAAAAGGTTTGGCAGAGGTGTGCATAATACTACACCCACATTTCACTGGCATTTATGTTTAAGTCCCATAATAATAGAGGGCGGTCTGCAAATCGATGCACAACTTGATTGATTGCAGACCGATGGACAACTCAAGGTATTTCGATCGGAGATAAAATGTTATCGAACCTTCGCTTCGCAGACGATATTGTTTTGTTTGCGTCAGAAGCAAGTCAACTAGAAAAAATGCTCCAAGACCTGAGCACTGCAAGCCTTGAGGTTGGACTGACGATGAATTGGTCAAAGACTAAAGTCATGAGCAATGCCGCTAAATATAGGGTCGAGGTTGATGGGTTGATGGGAGGATGGTCGACGAATATATCTATCTGGGCCAGTTAGTTTCCTTCAACAGCAGGCAGGACAAAGAGATCGACCGTCGAGTCGAAAATGCCTGGAGGAGCTACTGGTCCATGAAGGTATTTGAAGGGCGACCTTCCCATTTCATTGAAACGCAAGCTGGTCGACATGTGTATCCTGCCTATCCTAACCTATGGCGCTCAGACTTAGTCTTTGACTGAAACTCAGATGTCCAAACTCAACGTTTGCCAAAGAGCGATGGAACGTAGCATTCTGAAGGTTAGACTATCCGATCGAATGCGCAACACCTTAATACGGTCTAAGACAGGCATCGCCGATGTTGGTGTTAAATCTGCCAAGTTAAAGAGGGACTGGGCGGGTCAGGTTTCCAGGATGAAGCCGAACAGATGGGCGAAGATAGTCACTCAGTGGGTGCCTGAAGACGGCCGTCGTAACCAAGGCAGGCCCAAGAAACGCTGGCGTGACGATCTGGACTCATTCTTAACAGATTGGACGGAAAAAGCAAAAAACAAACAAACTTGGAAAGCCATGGGGGAGGCCTTTGCCCAGCAGTGGGACACGTGGGCTGACCAAAAAAAAAAAATAATAATAGAGAGCGAGACTATTGCCATCAACCGCACAAAAATCATTTGCCCGACCCGGGAATCGAACCCGATGGACCAACGAAACTGTCCAAAGTATAAGCATAAGTAATTGTTTAATTATCGACAATTAAAACAATAGCTTGATAACACCTGCCTGGGTATCAGGTTGCCTTGTGAAACATATGCTGCCAGCGTTCCCGGGCGCAAGAAATACCTTACACAACTTGCCTATATGCATTACGTTCACTAAAACTCGGAGAAATTAGAAACCATAGTATCCTGTGTAATGTAAGTTTCGCTTTGATGTTCAAAATGCTGATAAAAGCGTTTAGGCACGTGGCGTGTTTTATACATAAGTAATAAGTTGTTTGTTAATTAGTTGGTAATAATGTTGTTTTTCAAGGTCGTTTCTTGTTATCGAAACTTTCTTTTGTCGACTATCGTTTGTTTTCTTTTGCAAGATACAAGATGCGATCTTGCAAGTCAACCAAACCAGTATCTAGTTGCTATAGTTCCCGGTGTCCACCCCTTACTTGTCCACCAGTGGTAGACTATGTGGAGACCAGTGGGGCATTATTACCCGACTGCGGCGAAGCCCAAAAGGAAGGTTTTGTGTTTGACGTGTATGTATGTATGTCCATTTCTTTGTTCCCTCATAACTCCTAAACGGATGAAGGGATTTGAATAAAATATACGTCGTGCGTCGCGCGAGTGTTAAAGGCTAAATTAAAATTAAAAGACAAAGAAAAATTGCGGATTTTGAGGGCCAAATAGCGGAATCCAAAAAAAAAATTCCTATACCTTCGAGTAGGGTATCAAAATAAAGGGTTTTAAAAGGAGATTACAAAAATATATAATACTTATATTATTATTATTATACTTTAAACAAGCACAAACATTAAAACGAAAGAACAAACACATAAAAAAAACTAAAAAGTTGGAAATAAAAAAAGTAGTTAAAAAACAAAACTTGGAAGCAGGCGGGGTTCATTTGAATATTAAATTATGAAATGAAAATAGAATGGACCCCGCCTGCTTCCAAGTAAAATGTGCTTGTTTTTTGCTTTTCCGTTTTTTCAGTCGGATTTTTTTTACAAATTGTTTCACTATTGATGTGATGTACAGTCGCCCACATAAGTGCATGGATACCTTAAGGCCTATTTTTCTGTGAAGGTAGAAATCAAATTTTCGAAAACAATTAATAGATGGCGTTTGGTTTCTGCACAACTGTGATATTAAACTCTTCAATCCCCAGTGTCACTTGTAGGTGGCATAAGTTTTATTTCTGTTTCTACCTCACAGCAATTTAATTTGTAATTCCTACTTAAATAATAATAAGAAATTAAACCTTTAAAGTTTTTACTTTCCGCAATGACAATATCCGGATTACCCGGTGTCACTTGTAGGTGAAATAAAAAGGAGGTAGATTTTTATAACTAAATGTAATCTATTCTGTTGAGATATAGAAAAAAATGGACTTTGACTTGGGAATAGGTTAGGTAAGTAAGAAGTTAGGAAACACGTCGTATTAGGTTGGATTAAGTGAGAAGTTAAATGATAAAAAAAAAACAAAGGAAACCATAAGGAATGTTTTCATTAAGCTAATAAGTGCGCATAGCTTTCAAAAATATAATATTCGAGTAAGTAGTCAGTTAGCAACAGGGATGAACGGAGACAAACAAAAAGACACTATCACACAAATTTAAGAGGTTTATTTCTTACAGTTTATTATTCAAAAACAGACATTTATTATCGTTCAACATTATTATATTATATAAAACTTCTTATTGAGGCCATAGCTTAAGTATTCGTTTCCAAAATCGGAAAGAGGATTGAAGCTTTTGTAACCTCAACAAAGACAAACAGGAGACCGGATTATTTTATCACAAAAGTGAAAAGTTAAATGAATTAAATAGGTAGGATAACAGGTATACAATTGCACAAAAACATACGAAAAGGTTCTTACGTAATGTAAAAAAAAAAAATGTTGTGTTTGACTGTTTTTAGTTAGTAAAAATACGTAAGTCATGTAATAGGTTATAATAACCCGGTCTCCAGTTAATATAAATAATAAGTACTAAAGTTAAGAAATATTATTTTTAAGTATTATGAAATATAAATCCTGGATCGGCAACACTTATCTACACTACATAACCACTTGTTTATCACGTATTATTTCGGCACCACAAACATAAGCGTCCGTGTTCACTGGACTTAAAAGTTTTTTCATCTGTAAAGATGAAAAAACATTACTCAAATCAAAGTTAACATGATCCAAAGCGAACTGTAATCTTGCCCTTTTAAGGTTTTCTGTGGGCCAGGGTTTCACAACATGCCTCCTATAATGCAGCTCTTCACTTTTAAGAGCACGACGGGCATTGTCAACACTTGAGTCATTTATAGCAGCATAGTCGGTCATCGGCAGGAATCCATTTTCTTCATACTCTCATAACACGATTTGACGCTGTAATGTGTTTATGAGCCGTGGTCTACTAAGTTCTTTGATGGTGTTGCAAAGAACCCTCGTTTTCAAATCGTCGTACCAATAGAACAACTGTTTTTCTCTGCAACAATATAACAGAAATATATAATACGCAATAATGATTATTTATTAAGTAGTATAGTCGTTACTAAAACATTTTTTTTTTCTTATAAAAAATTTGAAATCAAAACTACTTACGTTAACAATAAGATCAGTCGACAAGTTTCGAGTGTCGATAAGTTTTTGCCTTGATTTTGCAAATCAGTTATTTGAGCTCTTGTAACGAAAACTATATTACAACGCGTACTCATTTTGATGAAATAAGTTAATTCACCTAAATTAAAATAAAACTGAGCTAAACACACTCGAATGAGGTAATCGAAACAAACTTAGCGAACAATCAATTGAGCTTAGTCATAACTCATAAATCTTCAATCTAATTATTTCTACTACCTACTAATTTATTTATGAATTCATATTCGACCTACCCTCAAGTTTGAAAACTAAAACATAGATAATTAAAATCAGATTGTTATAAAATGATAATAATATTCAATTTAAACAAACATAGTAGGTAGTTAGGAATAAATTTATATAATAGAAATAATTCATTATAAATTATTTGAATGTTTAAACAGAAAAAAGATACTACATAAACATTTTATACAGCGTGAGCGCCCTCTAGTTAGTGTAGCATCAACAATATAATCAATGTTGCTAATCGAGTACTTATTTACGCCAGGTGGCGTCATTTCTTGCTTCACACGGTATTTTTTCTAAACTGCCCATGCATTATTGCAGGGGATGGTACAACCCGGGTGTGGACACCAGGTATTATCGCAGTAGATGTAGGCATCTATGTATATTAGACTGGAATCTAGCTACCTAATAATCATCCTGCCCTGTACCATGTTACTTGGGGTCAGCGTAATATTCGGAATCTACCTAATAGCATACATCTTTTCTTCACTAGGCGAAATCGTAGGGTTCCAAGTAAAAAACTAAATAATTTTCACGCATTCAGCGTATGTATTCTATCAACAGTTTAAACTTAGTAAACTGGGTTTGGTTCACTAGACGCAAGCGAGTCCATTGAACGTGGGTTTCGGAGTTTGATATGCGATCCCGCATCGATCTGGGTTTGAATTTCCCTATAAAGGCATTCTCGGTAGCAGTCCAGTCTCGGTCGAGCCAGCCCGCGATGCTAAGCCAAAAATTTTAAATGAACCCCAAAATAATAATCTCAGTCAGATGAAGCCGGTCTCTCACAATAAACCAAGGTGTGTACCCCCCCGGGGGTGCCATTACCGCGCTGCCACTAAGATTACATAAAGTTATTAAGTTTTATGCCCCTAGCTGTAGGCCTTACTCTTAATGCTTCCACAGAATAGTCCGGTTAAGTAGAACCCATCCTTATAAGTTGACCTCTGTGAGATGCCATTCAAAAATAAAACCCAGCCTAACTAATTTGGATTTATGCTAAGTTTTCGACGTTGAGCATCGGTCTTCACTACATCTCACCATATCACACCACAACAGAGACAGCAAACAGAAGCAAGTTTTTTCACATTACGATGTGTTCTATGGCAGATGAGAATCTTAAGAATGCAAATTGGGTGTCTTAATGCTATCTTTGTTGCTCCTTAATTTTATTTTGGTGATATTATCATATCACAAGGGTGTTGAAAGGTGTTTTTCAGCTGTATCAATGTTTTAATAAAACACATAATTATCAATCATACAATATGTATTTAATATAAGATACAGTACTTGTGACAGGTGGACAAACCATTTTATTTGAAAAAAAAAAAACCTTAATAATCACTACATTGAACAAATTTCAAATTTAAATTAACATTCACTATTATTATGCCCAAATGTGTGATAAATTAATTGAGGTAGATTACCCATCAGCTCGTGGGTTCAAAATTATAATTAATTTTACCGATTTCACCATAGGGTATAAGCAAATAAGACAACGCATTAAACATTATACTATATATAATTAAATATCTACAAATTGAATAAGTAGTGCACACTATTGGGAATACACAGGCCCCACATAGTTACTATTGTATTCAAACATTTACAATAAAGGAGAACATTCATATAATAAACGCATAATATAGGAAACGTGTTTGAAAGACAACTCGCGAACATTACCACTAGACTAACCCCGCGCGGCGTCGCCCGGGACTGAGCCCGGGACGTCCGGGATGTCCGGGTCCCGCCCCGGGCGAGTGGCCTCTGTCCCGGGCGCGCCGCTCTGTCCCCCTAAGGCCCAACCAGGCGCGAAGCAAATTACAGTTCTATGCAGAATAATACTTAATAATAAATACTTAACTATATACATTCCTTGAGTTTCCGTCTAAGTGCGGGAGAAGCAATTAAAACCACGATTTCCAACCACACGAGTGTGTAGTTGAAGATAGTGCTTTTTATTGTTCCGCTCGCTGTAACTTTACGTTATTCAAGCGTGTCTGCATCTTGGCTGTAATGTGTTTCACGCCCTCACATAACCAGTGGACACACCGCACAAAATAATGCTGATCAAACTATAGGGCTTAAATAAAATTGGCAGCGACTACCATTGTTCCCCGTTTGTATACTCTGTCACGGAACAAAAATATTTTGCATGTGAGTGAACCCGCGGTTAACTAAAATTATTTAAAATTGCTGAGCAAAAAGTGAACGATCACGCGCTTCACGAACATGCAAAACTGAACTCAAAAAACACGACAACTATGACTATTGTGGCAGTGTTAAAAATATATTCTATCTTTTCGACCTTACCAACATGTATATCATTGTATTTCGATATAATTTCATCGCCTCGCTCGAAGAGGTTCATCTTCACAAAATATCATCTCTTGACTACCATTCTGAACCACTAACGCTAATCTAATGTTAATTTAACTTTAGTCCGATTATTTGCCAAACACTAGACATTTCATCGCGTCGTAAATATAGCGAAATGAAATTTGTACTCAAGCATTTTGATAGGCCAAAATGTATGTTTGTATGTGTCAAACTTTGTTCTCGTAAGTAAAATAAATTTAAATTGAGCGACACTTAACAAGTTCATTAAGAAATAACACTCACGGACCACAATACTAGGATCCTCTCATGCATTCTCATCATAAATCTGTTACACTGCCGATTTCTGAGATCAAATATTCAAGTCCATATTGTTACACGGATAGAACAAAAAACTAATTTTGTCTTTCTGATTTTGGTGTCGAATTTCACTATAAAAATAATTTATTAAAAAAGCAAGCCAATAAAATATGGCACTACGATCAGTGCTGAACAAAATAATTACTCTAATTTTTTAAATTTATTAAAAAAATAATCAGTACGTTGGAAATGCTCCAAAAGGAAGTCTAAACTGTATTATTATGTTAGCATACGATCCCCTTAAACACGCGATCAATCAGGCACCAACTTGACTACTAGAGAAATTTTCCTAAACTCTTCTTTGGGTCCAAACCTACTCCGAGTGCGTTCGGGACGCACGCGTGCGTACTCCCGCACAGACTCGAGTGTCCCGCTACCAGACACAATAGTGATCTCCCGACACTCCTTCCACAATTTACGCCTAAGGCTCCCTCTATAGTACAATAATATACTATTCACATTCAATTTTCATTTAATTATTAGTCCAGGGGCCGATTACACTACTAAATGAATCTAATAAAATCTCCGTTCCAGTTTACGATAAGCGATAGTTTGAAAAATACGTTATGGTGTTTACAATTAAGATTACACCAAGTCCACACAATTCGTCCTAACTTAACGCTATAGGCACTAACTAAAAAATACTAGCGAGATCGTGTGAGCACAGAACACAATTTTATATTCACTTGTATAATCCCTTATGGCTAAAAGGCAGTTATAATCTGACAACGTCTGTATATGGGCATCCAAAAGTTCGTTTATATCTATCTGAGTGTACAAACCTGCTATAGACGTTAATCATTGGCATGTATTACTGTATGAACTGAGCTATCTTATCTGTATATCATTCGGAGTCATTCCACTGGACTTGCCTTATAAATGCGCTTAGATCATTGGAAACTACACTTAGTAATCTGTCTCGATCTTATTTATCATTTCATTTGGTGTTTCTTTTACACAAATCGCTTAAATCGCTATTAATAAATTTAATATTATTAAGAACACGATGCAACATTGCTTTTCTATTGGTTATGCGGACATAACCATAACTTACGATAAATTATTAATAATGAACATTTCAAGGCTTCTTACATTTCAATGATCTAAAAACATTCGCCACTACAATAATTATTACTTTCACAATAGCATCACTAATTCCTCTAAACCGTACACCTCGTTCGTACAACATGAGTTTTCTTACGATATTAAAATAAAATAATAATTCATTGAACATAGTTTGCGCTCGTCTGCCATTAATAGATTCATGACATCGTTGTGATGTCATTTTAGTATAAAAATTTTGCCAGTTAAATCTTGTAACAAGGATACAAATTGATGTTCTTGACTTGCTAATAAATTAAAAAGTCAGGAAAATATGTTTATATCAACTGTTTTCATTTTCTATTTAAAATGTTCTAAATAAATCTCAGTTTCTCTTCGCCTTGGAAAACTATGAAGACATTTCATGAATCTGATATTGACACAATAAGCGCATACACTTGTAAATAAAAATAATAACCTAATGTGTTTTAGTAAAAAATCTTCTAGTAGGAAATCTCATGATATACCGACGAGTGTCCCTTCAACAAACAGATCCTCTCATAAATTGAATTAGAAATTTACTCTATACCTTTAAAAATCATTGCTACACTATTGTTAATGTATCACACAAAAATACGGCTAATCTTGTGCGTGGAAACGAACATCGGTTATCAATATAATCTTATCACAAAACATTTATTGCTAACAGTATCGTCGAGGCTAACAAGTCGTACACAACTCTCAATGGCAGTGACATTATGTATAAGTATAACTTCAACTACAGACAGCTGTTGATTCCGTAGAGTCACCAAACACAACAAGGGGAATAAAACATCGAATATCAAAATTGTTCGTCCTACGCTACGACTAAACTGCGAGTTTCGTTTGATATGACTACGCACGGTATACGTGATATATAGTGAACACTAGCTTGGTAGGTGTGCGACACAGTCAGGCACTTGTCCGGAAGACGTCGCCTCAGGGAAGCACGACACGCGGGGACTAAACAACTAAAAGCGAAATCATTTAATACTAAGCTAAGTATCGAGTGGATACGTCTACTATGTACAGTTGGCAGTGATGCGCATCGCTGGTCGACCTTACCCTAACTTAACTATCAGACTAACGTCCGGTACTCTATCCGTCGCTATCCTACACGAGCACGAACGTACTCACTATACACTTCCAACTAACTATGTACACGCTTTGTTCGCGCCGCGTTCTACCACCTCGCTGAACGGACGCGTTAAGGCTCGATATTTCGACCGTTCAATATCATTATAAAAAAGCATCAGTCTTGTGAATAAAATTTAACTTTCTGCTGTATAGCAGTCTAAACCGCGTCGCGGCTCCTCAACAATCTTTGGCGAGAATTTTCCTAAGTCGGATATCGTCGGCCATCAGCCTGTCCTCAATCAACATCTGTCTCGCTCGGTGTCACGCGAACTACGCGCCGACAACATTTATACTATCGATCACATTATCCTATTCAGTTGAGAAAACAAAGTTTATACAGACATCTCTTTGCGGGCCGACGGCGACTTTGGAAGGCGGACCCTTTGTAAAAATGTATTAAAAATGGAATTAATCACACACAAACAAATTCATATCGTCATTCACATAAAATTAAATCATTTTCACGGTTTTCCCAGTCAACTCATTGGAGCCCGCGTTTCAGAGTGACGGTCGGCCCGCAATCACAAATAACAACATCGGTAGCGTAGGGTGACACCGAGCTGGGATCACTAAACTATCGTCCGCACGGCCAGAAGGCGGCGCCGCCGTAGCGCCGACCCATCTTGCGTTTCTTGGCGCCGCTGGGGCGGGTCACCTTCTCCGGGTCCGGGAACACGAGCGGCTCGCAGCTCGGGCCGGGCTTGCTGAGCAGCTGTGCGAGCAGGCGCGGCGCGGCGCGGCGGGCGCGGCGCGGCGCGGGCGCGGGGCAGCGCCACGACGCACAGAAGTGCGCGTACAGCGCCACCTTCACGCTGGTGGACAGCTCTGCTATCTCCACCCGCTTGATGCGCGTCACTTCCTTCTCTGGCACCCACTCGTCTTCCAACCTGGAAGAATATTAAACTTATTATTACTAGTTCACTCCCGTGCCACACTGAGGCAGCTGCAAACACAATTTGGCTGCGAATTTTGGTGTAATGTTGGTCCGCTTCTGGAATAAAGTTTAGTATTTTCTGGCACAACAATTTTGATTTGTGACTTGTGTTTGCAGCGTTTATGGGGCACCAATCCCATATTGAAGGTGTACTTTAATTGGCATGCACATCTAAAAAGCTCATACTAGAATTAAAAGATACTTTCAATTTGGACGACAAATTGCACAGCAGTGTCAAATTGTATAATTTGTCATAACAATTTTGATGCGGCAGTCACACTGCCGCTACACAACCTATTTGTCATTCAGATTGTAAGCAACATTATGCATTTGAACAAAGACTGAAAATATTTTAAAAATAAAAGAAAAATGATTCTCTATGCCTTTAACATCAATAAGGACTGGCAACCCATTGGTATTGCTAGCAATCAACAAAGAACCATTTATGAAAAAAATAATAAAATTGAAGATATTTTTGATAAGAAAATGACAATATTATGATCAATGTTGAAAGACTGTATCAATGCTAGCAACTTATTGTGGATATTTTTACTCTGTGTGGCACTGAGGACAACATGGAGCATGCAAAGCCAAGCTTTCTGCTTGGGGATCAAGTGCATACAATATATGCCAATAGTTGCAAGCGGATGAAAAAAGATTGCATGTGATTGATGTGTGGTATGACAAGAATGGATAAGGTAAGGAACGAGTATATTAGTAGAGGTTTAAAAAAGTTACAGAAAAATTGAAAGGGAATCGAATGTCGTGGTATGGACATGTTACAATCGAAAATCTTCTTAAAGTCATATGATGAAAAGAAATCCCACAAGCTACTCAAAATGAGCAGGGGAAACATAAGACTAGTAGTAGGGATCGCAACAGGACACTGTGGACTCAATAGACACCTGACGATTATGAAAGTAAAGGAAGATCCCATATGCCCAGCATGTGGAGAAGCAGAAGAAACAAGTTTCCACCTTGTGGCGGAATGCACAATGTATGAGCTACTCAGATGGGAAATCTTAGGAACAGATGAGATTAATGAAGAGAAGCTTGCACAAATCTCTACCGAACAACTGGTGAGCTTCTGCAAGGCAACAGGAAGATTCGCGATGCCGACCACCAGTAACCCATGAAGGGGATCCACCAAAATGGGGAACTGGGCGAAATAATCCACAACGAAAGGACTGATCGCCCTTCTGGTGTCTGCCGGCGTCCCCGAAGATAAATAGAATAAATAGAAATGGACATGTTATGAGGAGGGACGAATCGCATGTGACTAATAAGGTGATTTAAATTTTGATGGATGGACAGGGAGAGGAAGGCTAAATAAATAATGGATGGATTGTGTAAGGAATGATATGAAAGAGAAAGGAGTAAATGCCACCGTGACATCTAACAGGGAATAATGGAAAAATAAAACTTGTTGAGTAGCCCCAAATAGAATCGAAGATGATGAGTTGCAAGCGTTCCGTTGCCAGTTAGTGCCAATTTTGATTCATCGTAATGCATATGATCCTCTAAAGAAGTAAGTTCTCGTGCACTATGATAAAATTAGATGGTATGTGTTAAATTAATGAAGCTACAGGTTGTAAAGAAATGTTAATGAGCGTAATAATTGGAAAATTGTTACGTACGTCGAATGTTTTCAACTCAATCTGGAAATCGAGCATTTAAAATTGGTGCTAAAACTGATAATATTCATTTAGAAATTATAAAATTACTAGTGAATTTAAGTGAGTAATGAAGAAAGTAAATTGAAAAGAGCATTGCTTTGCATGATAAATTGATAATTATAATTGACGAATAATAAAATATGTATAGCTATACACATATATTTCCTTTTGCACTACTAACCCACCTGAGTTTACCTGTACACATTATTTTAATCTATTTACACATGACAGTCCCGGGCTGTTGACTAGATTGCAAATACTCAGATTAGTATTTCATTTTTAACTATAATATACCTACTCCTAAACCATAATTATAACGGGGATCAATGCTAATTATGTATGAATTTCACTTTGTTAAAATATTTATGTTTGGGGCGACTAATTTAATTTTTATTTTGTGTCTAAATGAGTGTGAATTGAATTTCTCAGTCTCACATTTAGATAAAAAATTGTTCAACCCTCGACTATTTAAACTTAGTGCTAACTTTTCAAGAGTTACTAAGCTAAATTAGTGCTAAATTAGTGTTTCTAATATTTTTCAGTATACCCAATTTGTATAATACAAGTTTCAAGAGTGATAGAATCTATAGGTTTTAGCATGTTATCCTATTCCCTAAAAATGAAGGAGATCGTACTACCCAGGGTGCATAGGTGATTGATGATATGAATAACTCCAAGGCTTACCTGAAAACATCATACTTTGTGATATCGATGAATATACATTGACTACATCTAGGGAATCATTGTATTTGACCTATCAAGTGACAAGAAATTATTACTGTTTTTATTGAAATTGTTCAGTAAATATAAACTTATCAGATCAATAATGCCTATGTACACACTCGGTATATAGAATCAAAGTCAATTGAAACCATAAACTCTTCCGGAAAAGGTGAGATCATTATATTATTGAACTGACAAGAGAGAAGCATATTTGAAGGATTCTACACATATCCATGGTCATCAGATATGATAACCATGTTGTTCCTTAACTTAGCCAAGTTTTTTTAAGTCATCATCATCATCTGCTTAGCCTTTTCCCAACTTTGTTGGGGTCGGCTTCCTTCCAGTCTGACTGAATGTAGCTATATATTTTGCCAATATTTTACATGGAGCGACTGAATATCTGACCTCCACAACCCAATGGAGTATAAGGTAATATAAGACTATTCTATTTTTTTACAAGCTTCCACCTTGTGGCGGAATGCACAATGTATGGGCCACTCAGATGGGAAATCCTAGGAACAGATGAGATTAATGAAGAGAAGCTTGCAGAAATCTCTAGCGAACAACTGGTGAGCTTCTGCAAGGCAACAGGAAGATTCGCGATGCCGACCACCAGTAACCCATGAAGGGGATCCACCAAAATGGGGAACTGGGCGAAATAATCCACAACGAAAGGACTGATCGCCGGTCTGGTGTCTGCCGGCGTCCCCGAAGAAAAATAGAATTTAAGACTAAGTTTTCTTAAGTAATCAATGGAATTTCAACTAAATTTGATTCTATATACCATAACACACGGATTTCCCTCCCTCTCTCTCTTCAAGCCAGTCAATCCTGCATCCAGCCTTCCTTTCTCTCTCTCTCTAAAACTATAACCCAACCAAATAACAAAGCAACTTACACATTAGGCGGGTAGTAAGTGACGAGCGCCTCCCTCCTGTGCGCAGTGACGTTGTACCGCGTGGCCGTCAGCGCGGCCCGCAGGCTCAGCGTGTGGCGGCCGGGCGGCTCGGGCAGCGGACAGGCGCCGCTCAGTCGCCAGCGAGACGCGCGCAGCAGTCGCCAGACTAGACCCTCCATCATACCCGCGTCGAAGAAGTCGAACATGCGTGCTGGAAATAAACGGTGGTGTGGTCAAAAAGATGTTACATACTGAATAAGAAATGATATCTCTTCCTCCAGTTGCTACGGACTTGAAAACACGCTGAATAAACCATAAAATTGTTTTTTGCATTTGTTAAGAATTCAAAGACACAAAAGGGCCATTATTGATCTCTGGAAAAACCTTTAAAGGAGCAAGGTGTACCTACACTTAATAACATTGGCTATATTAGACAAAACTGCAGTCTGCTCTTTCTACTGCGCATCAGATTTAAATCAACCATATAACCTCTTTTCAAGCTGGCAGACGCTGATAGTCTACAGTTAACTATCTGTTGGTTTTTGGGATCATCATCAGCCCATTATGTTTCCACTGCAGGGACTCGGGGAGGAATGGGCTTTAATCCACCACACGGGCCCAGTGCGGGTTGGTTGTTTTTGGGATACTCAGCGTCAACCAACAGCAGCTTTCTTGGGGTTTCATTTCGGCTCTAGAATGCACTAATTTGGTGAAGGTGACATCACCAAAAGTTGCAATGGTGGAGTGGTTAAAATGGGTACATTTAAAAGGCAACAATAAAAGTGTCAACTCACCAGACCATGGTTGTCTTCTATACCGCAGCTTCTTGCCATTTCTACGGATGAGTTTAGCGGAACCTTCTGCAGACTTCTTGCCGGAACCATTACTTGGAGAAGCTTCATTGAAGTGGTTGTTCACATGTCGCTCCAATAATGTCTGTAATTGTAAAGTAAACGTTAGTAAATAGGAAATTACACCTTCGGCCATGGGTGGTAAGGTTCTCTGTGGGATCAATACAAGTTTATACGCAACAATACAAGTCACGCAGAATTTGCAATAAAATAGTACATTAGTAAAGTATAGCAAGTTTATAACTTCATTTGTGTTATATTAAAGATCAGTGACGCTATAAGCAATTAGAATATTTTAGTAATGCCATTTTTATTTGTTTTTGATTCGAAGATATGTCAATTTAAGTTTTTTTCACGATTATTGCGGATTGTTTTTCCGGTATACCGTTTTGTTTGTTTTATTTTGGTATCTATCAATAATACAAGCATAGAATAGTTATTGTGTATTAGTCTTTTCTAGTGTTATCTACAAAAATATTTTTATAACTCGAAATATAATTTCTAAATAACATTAACAAAAGCTCGTTGATGAAGGCGTAAAGTTTAAGAGTCCTTATGAACTAATTAGTCTAATACCAGTTCATCTACATAAGTACTTGCTTTTACACTACACTTATTCCGTAGCTCGACACGTCGTGTTGAAAAAAATAAATAATACATATCAAATTCATGGCGTTTAACACTTCGACTGCCAATAACGGGTTATTACTGTACAGGTTGTACAATACTGAGGTCTCAAACTCAAACTCAAAGCATTTATTTCAATTAGACCATTCCAGAAACTTTGAATGTCAGAAAAGAAAAGTAAGCGAAGCTACAGCCACAGTCACAAGGCATAATAACTTGTGAAAGTACTGTAGTTGCATATTCCAAGGCGTAGTTCTCCATGGAAAAGAATGGGCAAGAAACTCCACGGAAACTTTTAAACCAAAATATTGTTACAAAATCTTACGCAGCTTCAAGTAAGAGTTATCGCACGAAATTACGCAGCTATTGTCGCATTCTTATCTCATTTTTACGGCACACTGAACGTTACATAGCGGTCAAAGGGGTAAACCCGACGAGTTTATAGGTCGACAAAAATAAATAAAATCTCGGAAGTGGTTCCAGCCATCGAGGGTTCTCTTTGGCATCGTCTTCTGTGTCCTTGGGGAAAGAAAATATTATCTTTTATATTCGTCGGAGGCTGCGTCGTAAATTAACGTCTATATGGCGCATCACGCGATGTCTGTTTTGTGGGAATGAGATTTTTTTTTTAAGTTACATTTACTTACAATGGAAAAAAGGAGTCGTGATATGCCATACTATATCCAGTAATGGGATCACATCACTGAGCGAATAGTGTAATTAAAACTAAACAGATTAATTGAATACTTTTTAATCATTTAGTTTTATCGATCGGTCCTTTATACAAACTCGATTTTTTTTTGCTTTTCATATTTCAATTTACCGAAAACTAAATTATATTTATAGGAATATTTCCGAAGCTATTAAAATTTATTTGAGTTGACAGCGGATATAGAAAATATTCGGAAATTTCGCGTAGATTGAATATGTTAGTTTAATTTGAATCGCTTATCATGATCCAATCACTCGATCGGACGCTATTTACTTGTTGAAGACACTACTGTTACACTGAAAATACATTTAGATTAATTAGGTGAGTAAATTGACAATTTCAAAAAAGTACAGGAGCGTTACAACGACGATAACACGAGGTAGCTTTTTGAAACTGAAGATTTACTGCTGAAAAATCCAAAAGTACCAACTGAAAATAACCATTCCAACGCTAACAAGAAATTGTAAAAAAAACTCAAAACATTGATAGTTTAGTTTTCATCTTGTTATTGCAATTGTAATTTCTAAATTGAGGACCAAGAAGTACACGAGAACAATAAAAAAACAAAATTAGTACTTATCTGACTTTGAGTACTTTTTTATAATTATTTTCTGTTTTATTAGCCTTAAAGTCGTTAGCGGTGAAAGGGTTAGATACAATCACGCAATTCACTTAATTACTAATGAGTTGAACATAAAATTGTAAACTTTTAAAAACGATACGCCGCAGAAATAAACAAACCACAAAACAAGACATTCATAATATTTTATAAAACAATTGTTTTTTTTATATTTTGAAACCTGATAATTTGAAAAGCCCACACTTTAGTGGACTTTTACAAAGAACTTTTACTTAAACTATGAATATACTTATGTAAACTAACATATAATATAAATATTTTAAAACGTATACCTTAAAA
This sequence comes from Diarsia dahlii, assembly GCA_949775195.1. Taxonomy (NCBI): domain Eukaryota; kingdom Metazoa; phylum Arthropoda; class Insecta; order Lepidoptera; family Noctuidae; genus Diarsia; species Diarsia dahlii. The sequence goes on from OX459199.1 coordinate 19,116,843, forward strand.
TATTCTTAAATATTTTAAAATGTATTTCCTAAAATATTTCACCATACATTAATGTACTTTGTACTTTTTATAATTCTGCAACCGTTTGATCTCCAGTGATGTAAGGGAGTGATTAAATAATATTTGGGGTTTGATAAAACACACTGAAGATACAATTTAGAGAAAACTTCAACCTGAACCAATTTAATTTTAGGATGAAAATAACAATGATGATGAATTGATGATTTGGTCAAGGATAAAATGTCATATCAATAAAAATTGTCATTGTGAACCCTATTTTACGAAAACTTTTGAAAGGTCCTTTTGGTAGTCATAAATAATAATAGGCTTGTTATATGCCAGGCTAATTTTAGCTGGCAAATGTTTCAAGAAATATTTGGAGAACTCCCTCAAAAATGTTCGCCAAAACGACGCAAACGTTCTGTTGTTATTCTTCAAAAATAAGACAATATTTGACGCTGAATCGCATTGCAATTTTGAACGCACTCGCTGAATACGACGTGAAAAGCTTCAATTACGCCGACTGCCGCATTTTACACAACACTCAATTTTCATTGACATTGAACACCTTTTGTAAGTTGTATTTTCAGTGTATTTTGGGGAGGTTTTTAAAGTATATATCGTAATTATACCTGTGTGGAGAAACGCCTCTCGCAGCCGTCGACGATGCACTTGAAGGGCTTGTTGCCGCCGTGCGATAGTGTGTGACGCTCCAACCATAGTCTGGAACACGATGGCTTGCCCCGAACCTTGCACTGCTCCCAAAGGCAGACGTAGTTCTCCTTGCCGGCTTGTGTTTCTACGTGGACATTCTGAAATGGTAATGGCAAGATTTTAATATTTAAAAAAATCTAAAAAAAAATATAGAGATTGTTTCCACAAACTCAAATGAATAAAGTGATCGATCTACTGTGTTTATTGTGATAATCTGTCTGTGCTTCCAACACTGAATTACTATTCAACAATGAACTTTGTATAATTTTTAGTTCTAAATATTGAAGAAGACTATTTTGAACTGTTCGCGATGTAAACTAAGGAACGCATATCACGACTGCACAAGAAAATGGAAAAAGAACGAAGCCATCTGGCGGTGAAAATATGAGAAAATACAAATAACTGACCTGTATATGTTCTAAGAGATCTGGATCTCCGTCGAATTCCCGCTTACAGTTCTCCCACAGACACACAGACACTGTGGACGTCGTGTCTGTACTCGACTTGCGCTTGTCACTGCTGGGCTTCGTCAAACTCCTCGGGGGAAAGCGAAGCGTCTTCGGCTGCTTCAGGATAGGACTCTTTTGACTCTGCACCTCCACAGAACACACACTTATGCTCAAAGATAACGACGACGAATCTTCATCACATTCTTTACTAGCTTGAGAATCACTCGGCGAGTCTATGGACTTGTCCGTCCCTATACCCGATTCTGACTCCGTTGTGGTACTACAGAAATTAGCTTCTATCAGAGTATTGTGGACGTCTGACGATGATACGTCCTTGAGGACGGTGATCTGCGTAAAGATCGTCTCCTCCCGCCTGGCGACCTCTTCGATCTTTCGAAGTTCAGTGGTTGAATCCATGGTGGAATCCATGGTCGAATCCATACCCGAATCCATCCTTGAATCTTCTTCAATCTTCTCGTCTTTTATTTCAAAGATATCGTCTTGCAGTGTATACTTCGCCTTCTTAGCAGCGAACTCCTCGAGCTTCTCCGATATACGAGAAATTTCCGCGAAAGGCCTCGATTTCTTTTTATTTGGTTTGGTTAAAACGTTATTGTTGACAGTTTTGGATAACCACGGTATTTCGCATTTGGGAGGCGTTACATCGAATAGCTCGTGTTCCTTCACTGTGCTGCTGGGCGGGTCGGTGCCCTGGATTGGGTTATCCGGCGGTTTCACCGGCGCGATGGGTATACTACTCGTGTGCAGCGAATGATAACTGGGCACGATGGGCGGGTGGTGGTGAACTATATGACTCGAGTACGTCGTTTGTGATGAAGACACTGTATTAGTATTTGTGTAACTCCAGGTTTCCTTCACGTTTATATTTGGCGGTACAGATGTTACAATATATCCTGGTTGAGGCATAAGAACGGGGTGGCTGAAGTTGACAGCGTAATTCTGTTTAGATTGAACTGTCACACCGACAGTTTGCATTCCAGTGACATTTTTATTCATCCCTGGAATAGGCTGACTTGTTACCGGCTCACTTTTTACGTTCGGATACGCTGATGTCATAGTGTTAGCGAGCTTCAAAAGAGTACCGTTAATAAGAATGGATGCAGATTGCTGGTTTTGTAAATGGTCTTGTCTTTGTGTCGTCAGCTGTGGATTTGTTGGAAGAACAAAGTTAGGCATCTTTGTCATCAGATTTGGTATTTGGACTACCGTTCCATTTAGGTTCTGCATAAGTGGAAAAACGAACTGACCGTTTAGTTTTGTCGGACTTGAGACGTTAACATTAGGTCGGTTGTAAGCTGCCATATTATTCTGTTGTCCTAGTGCTTGTGGTGATAAACCGTTCTGGGGTATCCTTAACGCCGTAAGCATCATATTTTGTGGTACAGCCACGAATGATGGTAAACTGTTGTGGTTCATTGTACCGTTGCATGGTTGCGGGATGTTAATCTGATGACAGTTTTGGTAATTATTCGGTACAGGTACATTGAGATTGGTGTAATTACCATTCATCATAGGAGCCTGACGAACACCATTCTGGGGGATATGCATCTTCGGAACAGGACTCGCCTCACCCGGCATGGTTTTAACAGGAGAACTTGAAGATATGTTTGTGCAATTTTGTTTCTGAAGCTGCACTTGCTTGAGATTATTAGCTTTAGACCACGTAAGGTGTTTACTGTTGGCAATACACGCAGATGACTTGCGATTCGTTCTCTTCGCAGGTTGTGTCGCTTTCTTATGCGTTTCCTTTTTAGCTGGTTTAGATATAGGGTTTAAGTTCAAATTATTGGATCCATGTGTGACTCCATTCATTCTGCTGTCCAGTTTAGTCGTTGAGCTCACAACGCCGTTCATTCTGGATTTGTCAGGCTTTGTAGTTTTCTTAGGTTGACTTGTTGGTGTTGAGGGAGCAATCCTCATGCCGACTAAGTCAGTGGATGCAGGTATGGGAACTTTACGTCTACTGACGTCTTTATTGGCTAATGTCCCATTGGCGGATGGGTCAGATGTTGTAGTCTTTATTTCGAGGCCAGGTCGCTTACCATCTATCAAGTCTTTCAGAAGCGCTGCTGTTTGCTGGCCTTTTGTGAAAGTTTCGGATCCGTGCCGGTTATCCAAAAAACCATTCATGTTCGTGTGATTCTTGTCTTTTACCTCCTTAGGCCTGCTGTAGTCGATCAGACCATTCAAATTACCATTCGACGTCGTTTTGCTGAGATCTGCCGCTTTCGTGGCGTCAATCCCGCCGTTAATCATAAACGGCGCGATGTTGTTCGACTTTCGGCTAGCGACTTCGTTTTGCTTTCCGACGTCCATTAATACTTTAGGACTAAGGGTCTGTGACAAATAAGAAATATATTTCTCTAGGTCATGCGTGACCCCGTTTTTAGGTAGGCACTTTTTCTTGGTGTCATCGTTGGCGGCGTTGTCCCGCTTGAGGCCATTCTGCGGCTTCATCTTGTGGTTGAAGTATTCAGTGATGCGGCGGTGTATGGGCGGCTGCGAGCGGCGCACGGGCGCGGGTTGCGCCGCTATGCGTCGCGGTGCCGGCGGCGCCGGGTCACACACCCACGGCGGCATGCGCGCGCTCGCGCTATCCTCGGACGTGCTGCACGACGATGAAGAGGACGACTCGGGGCTGCGCGGCGAGCGCGGCTCTGTGATATCGCTACTGCTGCATCCACCGCTCTCCGTCGGACTCAGCACCGCCACACCACTGAAACAATACAATAGAATAGTTAGCTACTATGAAATAGTATAGTGTGTCACGTCATCACGTGAGACATAGTAACCTCACCATGTCACCGATCATGTTACTCGTGAAATGACAATCAGCTGTTGAATGGGTGGGATCGATCGCTAGGCGAGCGAGGCGCGAGAGGGACGGCGCGAGCGTGCGGCGTGGTCGCGGCACTCGCGGCACTCGCGGCGCACAAGGTGCAATGCCCCGGCGGCGGCGGTCCAGTGCAGTGACGCAACGAGACTGCACTGACCGAACGACCGTCCGGACTGAACGCACACATTATTATTTTTGGCCGTGTGACATTCACCGCACGTAGACTTGACGCGACTACACACTGTAACGAATGAACTAACAATTTTACTTATTGTTCACGTATTTGAAAAGGTGTTTTATTATTAAAGTACGTTTTTATATTCAGTGGCGAGACTTCGTCGGTGGTGGGTATCAATCATACGTCTCCCGCCGACTCTTACGTGACTTACAAAGCGAGATGACTGCAGCTTACTTATCCACATAACGCGACTCTCGCTTCACACGTGAAATGTTTATTCTGGGAGCATCCTCCCGCGTAACCCGTTTTAGAATCTTTTGTTGGGCGAGATCCACAGGTAAAATGTCGAATAACACAATTTTAACGCGAAACCTTCGTTGCGGTTGGTGTGTTCGATTATGAGCTCTGTGGTTTTGTGGCTGGGCGTTATTTTTCTTTGGTGCAGTGCGCGGGGGTGGTGTCGCGCGTCGAGGGCGCACCCTCGCCCTTTGTGAAGCCGCAACGTATACTCGTAACTAGGGCCGTACATTCCCCTCCTTTCACGCACTTCGTGGGGAGCTTTGTTGCTAATTGACCCAATTCTTTAAGAATTTTTTGCACTGAAGATATTCAGGACAGGTATATCTGACCGTCTGGAAGGGGACGCTCTTAATTTGATACCGAACATCGTTAAGTCTGGTGGAGTTTTAATTTAGGAAAAGTTTCATTTCCTTTAATGAGACGAGGATTAAAGGACTATTGAATGTCGAGAATTCTTATGAATTCGGACTTGTGAAAAACTTTGTTATTATAATGATAAGGAAACTCAAGAAGGAAGGCAATCACCCATCTTTATAGGTTTCTTTCGAGATTTATATTATTTTTAAAACGCATACGAATCAAGAAGACAGTAATTGGAAAATATAAAATCCAAAGAAATTCCTATAAAACCTTGAACATCAACGAAGTACCCCAAAAGCGTGATAAAACGGAGCGTAAAAACTAGGAAGCGTTCACCGTAGACACTACAAGTACATAAAGGGCACAGCTAGATGCGTCACCATTAGTCACCAACATCCAACGGAACAAAGATATTCCTTAATATATTTTTTTGCGAATTGTCGAAAGCAAAAGTGGCTTGTCAGTGTGGCGTATGTAGGTGAAGCGAGACGTCGCAAGGTCGGCCGCGCCGATTTCGGTCATTCACCTGCGCTCACTATACATTGTAATCTCTCTTCGAATATAGAATGTGTACGCGTTTGTTGTGCCCTATTTTGTTATTGATTTTAGATCCGTTTACCGTGGATCCGTGGTACTTGAGCCATCCTTATTTGTCATAATGGTAATGTTTTTAACATTATTTATCTGTCTGTGATTAGTTGATTACTGATCATCACATTTTGTGCAATGCCAATACATGCATTAACATGGTCAATAAATATTATGTTAGTAAAGACTTGAAGATGAATAAATAGTAAAATAAATAAAGAAGATGTGAATTCTGACGAACATTCCTCATTGGTATTTGTCTGACTGCCTCTGATGATGCAAACTTTCATGCATAACTACAAGTACAAGCTTAATTAATGGCCAATGAAAGCAATTATGAGCAGACCCAACTTACAGCGATTGTTAGAAACAAGAATATTGTGTTTAAGCTTTGGACTAATGAACAGTATATTTGCCAGAGATTGTTGGACTATGATTGCTCGTTGTTATTAAAACTTGAAAGATTAAAGGCTTTCATTCCTAATCTTAATTTTCCAACTTTTGTTTTCCTCCCTAATTTTCCCCTATACCCATTAATTTTCCCCATCCGGAGTCGTTTGACGAAAGGTTGCACAATAACTTAAAGAAAATGGTCCGTCCCTCACAATTTTTCGTAATACCGATTTTGTTTAACATTACAATACTAAATGGCATTGACCTGTGGGGTCATTGATACTGCAGTGGAACGCAGTTTCGTGTGATACACCTGTTTAACCTTAAACATTTTAAAGCTGTGGACTGAGTGCGACAACTGCAGGGTAACATTACGTTACAGTCACATTGTCACGCTGCCGCCTGTATCGTTACGTTTTTAACACGCGGTAACGTTACGTTATACCGCACGGTATAGATCTTTCAATCCACGAAGACGCGCCCACTCTTCCTTAATCGCGTATTATCAGGTAGTTTCTTAACTTAGGAGGAAGAGTGGGGGAGTCATGTCCTTCTGGATTAAACGATCTATAGTCTATACATTGGGTAACATTACCATAACGTTTTATCACGCGGTAACATTACGTTTAGGATTACGTTTTACCCCGCGGTAACGTTACGTTTTACTGCAGTTACGTTAGTTACGTATACGTATCGAAGTTTTACAAGGCCTAACAGCACGATTATTGAGCGTGACGCAGGATCGCTACCAGATGCTATCGGCCGTGGCAAGTTAACGAGACGCGACCCGCTCGCCTAGCGTGTCGCCCTTCTGCGCCCGCGCCACTCGACGTGTTGGTAAACATTCGCAGCAATTATATTCATTAATGAAATTGATGTTACCCTTTTTTTAAACAGACATTATAATTAAAAGGGCACTTGCTATTGTGTACTAGCTTCCGTGACATTTAAATTTTAAGCTTTTAAAATTAAAACGAAATGGGCGGAACTGAAAATAGACCTATTCGGTTATTTCTGGGTTGACACTGTTATGATTACCATCGACACACTTAAAAGACAAACATGAAATATGGCGGCTGCTCTACTCAAAATTGTAAAGGTTTTACGAACCCACATCCGAACCGCCAGCCATATAAGAATGCAGGCACAAGTCCTTTTGTCCTACACCTAACTGTATATAGATAACTATAACATGTATGTTGCATACAAACAGTTGAAGTAAAAGGTTATTGTGTGGGTTCTTAGTGTGCGGTCTACAGAGATACTTCAGCTTAGGTATACCTAAGCTCTTGGCTTCGATCGAAGCTTTTGGGATTACGCAAATATGTCTACCTGTCTTTATATGTAACATGCAGATAATACCACCGTTTGTACATGTGGCTGGCCAAAGCCAAGTCACTGCCAAGTCTATCGAAAGTCTTGACTAAAATTCAGACAGCATTTTTTTGCGTGTTTATAAAGCTATTTTTAGCCACCCCAGTCGATTAATTAAACTTCGCTCTATTCATCACAAAGTTGGCTGAATTCCTTTGTCCGGCAACCCCAAGCTAAACAACAACAAAATAAACTTTTTTTTGTAGAAAACTTGAACGAACTTTTCCATAAGTTTTAAAATTAGGTATTACCTTACTGTTACGAAAATTATGTCATTGGTTTCTGTTCTGAAACTTTTTGCCAATAAAATAAAAGTTTTAACAAACATTTTATGTAACTTATTAACGAAAGAAAGTAAATAAGGAGTTGTTAATCCAGGCAAATTTTGCCAGTTATAAGACTTCCATTGAGTTCGTACCGCTACTGAAACTTTTACACCTTATTTTATTTGTGTAAACATATTTTCCCTACGACATAAAAATCAATAAATGTGAGAAAAGTTTTGGGTATGAATGTGAAGGTATGAGAGTAGAGGAAGATCAAAGAAACTTGAAACTGGACTGTGTAAATAAAATAATGATATGGGAAAAAGGAGGTATCTGATGAGATGACGAGTACGGAGTAATAGAGAAGTGTGGAAGAAGAAGACATGTTGCGCCGACCCCAAATGAATTGAGATAAGGGTAAGAGAATCATTCCGGCCCTGGTGCAAGCCATGGTCCAGGGCGAGGAGGAATGGGACGCCGTCGCCTCCTTCTGCGAAGCAGTAATGCTAGCAAAAGGAGGTGGCGGAACGAGAGAGACGGTGAGTAATGGGCTAGCTCGCCGTCCGGCCGTGTCGGCGGCGCGTTCGTGTTCCACGCGCGCCTAAAAAGAGATGTCAGCAAGGAGGGGCCCGCAAGGGCCGACGCCCGTCGGAGCCGCGGATTTTAGTACGAGATGACGTGGCCTCGGCACAAGGGCAAAGAAGGAATATGGGTTCGGTTTTTAGTCAGTAGAAGTCTGACACTCCCCTTCGCTCTGCTCAAGAGCGGGGGGGGGAGGGTTATTCGATGATTTTCTAACCACCAAAAAAAAAAGTGGTAAGAGAATCATGATGATGATATTTTCCCTACGAAATACAGTCCCATATATTTTATAGCCAGTGATTACATACGGGACCGAAACGAAACGTGGTCGCTCACAATGGGCCTCATCAGAAAGCTCAAAGTCACCCAAAGGGCAATGGAGAGGGCTATGCTCGGAGTTTCCTTGCGCGATCGAATCAGAAATGAGGACATCCGCATGAGAACCAAGGTTACCGACATAACCCTAAGAATTGCTAAACTTAAGTGGCAGTGGGCAGGGCACATTGCTCGCAGAACGGATGCCCGATGGGGCCGGAAAGTTCTGGAGTGGCGACCGCGAACCGGAAGACGTTGCGTTGGAAGGCCTCCTCTAGGTGGACCGACGACCTGGTGAAGGTTGCGGGGATCCGCTGGATGCGAGACGCACGGGACCGGTCAATGTGGCGACACTTAGGGGAGGCCTATATCCAGCAGTGGACGTCTTTCGGCTGAAATGATGATGATGATGATTTATAGCAATGCTATCCCACTACGTCACAATTCAGTTGATAACCTATTACTAGCGATAGAACTACAAAACATGGCGTGAGTACACATTTCTCGGAAATGTCGCCGGCCGACGTACTAATTGTTCGCGGAAATTACTACGCTACGCTACGTTATAGTAACTAATGACGTAACACGTACTATTAGTTGGTTTAAATTACATGTCGCGGACTTTTTGTTGCCATGCTTTGCGTTGCAGGTGGACTAGGTTCATTGTTTTGCTGGGTAAACATGTCATTAGTTTAATTAGGTTTCGTGATATCGAATGTTTATAGATTGTTTTGTTAACTAATTGGATTGGAAGTTTTTACTTAAAACATAACCCTTTCTTGGTAGTCGGGTAAAAGTGGATTCTGGACTTAGACATGTCTTTGAGACGAACGTGGTATAGCCATGAGGATTCTTGTCGCATCTGCCAAACGGCACTGAGCCTGCGTTATGGATTACAGCCAGGTCAGTATTTCAGTGGACAAATTACATATACACCCATTTTTAGGCAGCTTTACTGATTATGTTCATTAAACTTGATGGCATTCGTCGTTCAGCATCACATAACCCGCCAATTATCCAGTAAACATCAGTTGCACTAGAAGTCTGGCCTGGCCTGTGCGACTGGCATACGTAGTGGGTGTGCAAAAGCGCAAATTATGATACATGTCAAACGCAGATGGCGAAAACCCCGCGCCCCGTGTGAACGGGCGCGGCTTTGATTCAACACCCCTAGGATTTGATGTAATAACTGTGTGCATTTTGACAGGGGTTCTAGAAGTTAGTTATTTTCATTTTAAATAAGTTTTATGAGCATTTTTTTAAAGCACTTTCTGTAGTGTTGATTGTGTTTATTGTGATATTAATTGCGTACTACTCATATTGATCTATCTATCTATATTTATATTAAAAAAAATTAAGTTCAAAAATCTAAAACCCGACTACTAACAAAATCGCGGTCTTAAAAGTGGAAAACAAGAAAATAATTATTGTCTGATATTCTTCGTAGTCGCATGCCACTGATACCTGATGCTCCTTCATGGCGTTCTCATTGATACAGAAGTCAGCTGCTAATTGCCTTAGCAAGGTGGCATGCGACTACGAAGAATATCAGACAATAATTATTTTCTTGTTTTCTACTTTTAAGACCGCGATTTTGTTAGTAGTCGGGTTTTAGATTTTTGAACTTAATTTTTTAATTAGAATTTTATTTTTGTGTGTACTTAAACTATAATATAATACATATTTGTAATGTGCTCACCAAGACCTTTCATTTGATACCAAACTTGCTATGATTATCTCAATTTAATATTTTTTGAGGTAAGTTTTTGACATTTAAATTCCGTCATAAAAAGAATTTATGAAATTTATATAGCCTATGTTACCCGGGCTATTCTTACGAATCTATTGACACCTAATTTATTAAAATCCGTTCAGTAGTTTAGGCGCTACGGTGGAACATACATACATAGACTGCCAAAATCATTACCCTTCCTTTTGGCTTCGCCGTAGTCGGGTAAAAAGAGAAGTCCTGACTGACTGACTGACTCATCAACGCCCAGCCCAAACCCTTGGACTTAGAGAGCTGAAATTTTGCAGAGGTTCCTTTTATAACGTAGACAAGGAATAAGGAAGGATTTTTCTAAATTCAACCCCTAAGGGAGTTAAATAGGGAATGAAAGTTTGTATAGAAAATCGTCAATTTCACGCGGGCGAAGCCGCTGGCAAAAGCTAGTTTGTTATAATGAAAATGACGTTGCGTTGGAAAGCCTTTCTAGGTGGAGCGATGACCCAGTGAAAGTTACGGGGATCCGCTGAATGCGGGACACATTCAATGACACAGAGATCGGTCAATGTGGCGACAATTGGGGGTGGTCCAGGTCCAGCAGTGGACGTCTTTCGGCTAAAATGAAGATGATGAATATGAAAATGTAATGTGTCAATGTTAAAAACAAGCAAATCTACGGTTCAAGCTAAATGAAAAACCATGTAAGAATTAAAACAAGATTACGTTGTAAAGAACAAATAAAACACAATGCAAAAGCAACTTGTTTGTGTATCATTAAAAACTACTGAACGGATTTTAATCTGCTTTCAATATCAAAGACCGCACATGCGGACGAAGCCGCGGGCACAAATAAGTTTAAATTTAATCTACGTGTGCACAAGTAAGCAAAGGGTTTTATGACTTATAAATATTTATAAGAATACGAGAACGCAATCGTACATAAGTTAGTAAGTAATTTTGAAGTGCCTATTCTGACTTCAAGTTTGATTGATTATGTTGTACCTATGTAAGTTTTCGAAAGCAAAATTAATAAAACATTCTACTACTTTAATAACACTCTAAAAATAATACACAAAAATGTACGTATGAACACAAAAGCCATATTACTAAATCAAATCATACCCAACAAAGGAGACTTTAAAACATATCCAAATTAAGTCCCAATCTTTCTGGGGTCGTAAAATGGAATATTATTTCGTTTAGCGTTGGAAATTGATCGTCGTGCATGGGGCAGACCCTCGAGGGATTTAAGTCCTTGCTAAATTTCGCTCGGGGGTTTCAGTGTGTTGTTGCGGAACCCTGCTGTGCGCATATGCGCCCCGCGAGGATACTGCCCGCTGCCGCAACCCTAGTGTAGCGAATTAGTTGGTGAGAGAAAATTGTACACTCGAAATTATTAAATTGATTAGTTCAATTTAAGATTCAATTCAAAGTACTGAGTTTTAGAGCAGTGTAGACTGTAGAGCAGCAATGTTTAAATGTGTTTATATATGTTTAAATTAAAGCTTGCGAAATAGTACCGTGAGAAAATATTTGAATTTGAATTAAATGTTAACCTTGACCCCTGCCCTGAGTTCGTTTCCGCGGTTTTAAACAATTTAATCCTTTAAAATTCTATAGAGTTACACTACAATTCTGCCCCTCGATAGATAACGTAACATGTAATACCCCAGGATAGGCAGAGGTAGACCTACACCCACATTTCGCCAGCATGTTTCAGTCCCATGAAATAAGAGGCGAGCTTGTTTCCAGTGAAATTACTGATGGAAAAACTCGATAACAATTTGACCGATCCGGGAATCGAACGCGGAACCCTTTGCTTAGCTGTCGCGATTGCCACCACTAGACCAACGACAAAGCTGATAGATAATGAAAAAAAATCAAATCACGAAAAACACTATGTCACAGCACTATTCCACTTCGTAACAAAAACCAAACCGAGTTATTTAAATTCTCAGCATGAATTTCGAGGTTTAATTCCTAAAACGTCGACAGCAGCGTTTATTTACCTGAAAAACGTTGTCAATGGAAAAAATTATGTTTTATCCATACGTACGACTAGCTTGATATCCTTAGCAATATGATAATGTTCATCATGCGTTACGAGCTCGTATTCCAGTATACATGTTTGTTTCTCACGCTGTATGTAATGTAGCCTTTGACCAATTTTCCGTAAAAGGATGGCAACTTGAAATATGTATGAGTATTAATTTTCGATGCCCTAGGCTTGATGACGTTTGCATTTTATGCAATTAGCGAAATGGATTCCGGTTTTTTTTTTACATTTAAATTAATTGGATTGCTGTTTGCCTATTTTAGTGACATGTTCGGTTATCCTTTGGAAATGTTTAAATTGTAGCTTGATTAGTACCTACATATTTTTGTTCGAATTTCCTTCTGAATCAGACGAAATCACTAATTATTGCGTAAAAATATTTTTCTGAGCTTTCCACTCCGAGCTCCGTAACATTACAAGATCCACTTGTTAAAATTCTCGGTAAAGGATAATTATTTCAAGTACGGACAGAGTCAACACACCGTTCCAAGCAAGCACTCAACGTAACGAAAGGGAATGAGTTCGCATAAAAACAATAAATAAAAACAAAAGCCAATTTCTAGATCGAAAGAATTCCCCGGTCAGTCCACTTTCAACTGCATAACTGTCGCCATACTGGTTTTCAATGTCGTGTTGCAGAGATTATGTCATCGGCGACGTATTTACGTCGTTACCCATTCATTACAACGTTGAAAGGAAGCTCGTCGCGTGAGAATCGTGTCACTGTAGGGGAGTGCCGCCCGCCACCCTCCCACCCCCTTTTCTACTACGAGGGGGGTTGTCGCCCCACCCGCGATTATTATGCTAAGTGTCTGTCTGTATCGGGGTGAGTTTTTCGCGCATCTGCTATTTATTTACGCGTTTTATATTCATGGGATTGCGTAAGTCGCTCGCTCGTGGCGAGGCGTCAGGCTTACAGTTCATTACGCCGTGTTACAAGGTTACACCGTGCGGACTGATAACCGATTTTCGTTCTTGTGTCGTCGACGTATAGTTTCGATTCTAGGGTGGGTATAAATAGGTTACGAGGCGCACCCACCGTGACGCTCCTGTCGAACGTAGTTCAATTGATTTTGTTACTAAAATGGTTTTTCAACCTGCTTTTAGCTACGGGAGCGTCGAGCGGGGTCAATGGGAACAAAACATAGTACCTGTTCCGATTTACTTACATATTCTATGCAAGTATCATTAACACACTGTATAATCTGAAGCCATGAATAATTAATTTTCTGTCATCATTATACAAATTAATTCTTCTCGTTAACGGTTAAGTACACAATCATCAAGTAATTAGACTAATTAATGAAGATGTATTCGTTGCACCGTGGCACAAGTCAGCAAGTACAACTGTAGTAGATATAAGATAAGCAACACCGTCTGAAGTTGCACGTAGCACCCTTCAGAAACTCAATTTCCTTCTCAAATCAGGGTTGATAAACGCTATAGTTTGAACGCTACAGAACCGCGCGAAGATAGTTATGCCAATCCGAATTTCAAAACGTTTCCTTATCTTTTAAAACAGCAGAGAATCGATACTTGCATAGCAAAAACAAGTGATCACGCGATTAGTTTTCTTTTTGAAGGGGCAATAGAAGCGATAGTAGCATGACAAAGTAATCCGAATGTTTCATTTGACGTTGCATCACACAAAGACGTTGCAGTACTTGCAGTCCCAGTTTCCGTTAACGTCTGGGCAGGAAATAAGCGAATCCACAGAGACAGCTTTGTCTAGTACTTCGGTTAATATCCTCGAAAGTAATGCGGTTTTCGAAATAACGTTGGCTGAAGTCTGTTTTTGCTTTTATCGTTTCGTTTTTGTAAGCATCATTAAGTAGATTGCAGTTAATGGTTTGAAAGTCTCGCTGGGTCAGACAATAATAATATTGTTTTCTTTGAATGGAACGTAATGAGAGATTGTGTAAACGCATTCAGAGAAAGAAATGTTTACAGTTTCAACTGAAAGGGATTAGCCTTTCTTGAGAAATACTTTGTAAATGTGATCTGTGTAAACAAAACGGGTGAAATATTGTCCAATATTTCACTTGTGTTTGGATTGCTGTCTAGTTTTCAAGGCTTTTCGTTTGTCTATTTTAAGATAAGCTGAATGCTGATCAATTGGGATTTAAGCAGCAATTTTACTTTTGAAAGTCAAATCGCGGCTTAAATACAGCAATTGGTCTTTTATCGTCCAGTGGAAGACCCGATTTCCACTAAAGCGAGAGTGAGGAGTAGAGCAATGTTCGATCAATCACAGAACAGACGATAGAAGCGCTGTAGATTCCAACTAGCGTGATTGATTGATTTCCGCACTTCTCTCCGGTCCGAAAATTCCAGCTTTAGTGTAAACTAGGCCTTAAGCCACATAACAATAACGCACTTACGTCATGCCAACATTACGGCAAAGCGGTCGATGCGAACGAAACGCACCGACCAAAAATACGCACCACAAAATATTCACACGTAGACTAAACAAACCGGCTGACGGATTTTATCACAGCCCTGAAGAGTGGGATGATGACCACATAGCTGAAGTATTTCAATGGTATTATTCTGGGGTATATGGATAAAGTGAAAATTGAATACTGGTTTTCAATTGCAACGATTGGAATGGAAGCTGATCCCTACGCAATACATAAAGGGTAAAGGATATGGTAAAGACTTAAGCAGATGATGATGGATGAAGTAAGCATTTTAATTAAACTGATACAATCTAAACTCTAAAAGTGGCGCCGGGCATGTGATGCGGAGGAAAGAGGAAAATGTCGCGAGGAAAGTGGACTGTTTAAAGGATGATAAGGCAAGAAAGGAGGTGTCTGATGAGATGACGAGTGTTTGGTACAAATCGATGATTGTCTGTCTTGCTCATAAAAGTAGTGCGGAATAAAATCAAACCGTAAAGACGTGTGTTATTTTTTACGAAGTCCTACAATCGATACTGAACCTTAATCGCTCCTACAAAGAGTAATAGAGAATTACAGAAGAAGAAGACGTGCTGAGCCGACCATAAACGAATTAGGATAAGGGCAAGAGAAAGATGACGACAAAAGAAATCTAAATGCTACACTTATAGGTATTATGTTTATTTAACACAACATAGGTACCGTGTATGAATAATTAGGATACAGATAACAGGGATCGGTCGCAGAAAGTCAATAAATTAATGCGTAAATTGCAAAATATATTAATGATGATATTATGGTGAAGTAATTTTCGAAAGACTGAGAACCTAATAAAATTCTTTTACCGACCCCAATCAAAAAGTAGCGTTAAAAAAAAAATGTTTCGATGATCTTAAAACTAAGTAATAAAAGCAGTTTATTTTATTTTTAGACCTAGCAAGAGAGTTGATTGGTCACGCCACACAGCTAATTACAAACTGGCTACGATTCACGAGATGGGTCTATGGGTTTGTCCTGGCGATCACGTGTACCATAAATATTAATGTTTCCGCTTTTAGATAATTTAGGTCCTTCAGCTGTAATTAGGTATGATAAGAAGCTCTTGTTAATGACCTAAATTAAAAAGCTTGTTCTATTTTTTAACACGCTTTTATTAGTTTGACCTGTATGAATGTAACTATGTTAACAAAGCTAAGAAAACTAATTTAACCATCTTCTAAAGATCGTAGCGTTATGAAAATTGGCAGTTGTATGTAATTTTGATGACAATACAATAACATGGTACTGTCGAGTTGATCTGATGATGGAGCCGGAAGATATGAACTGGAACTTCATGATGGATGATCGTATCATAGCCGTGTTTGGAGTTTTGGACTTGTTAGAAAGGTCTTGTAATGAACGTTGACCATGATTAGGTTTCAAGGTCTGATGATGAAGCCGGAAGATAGGCACTAGCATTCCATGATGAAATATCGTATCATAGCCGTGTTTGGACTTGTTAGAAAGGTCTTTTAATGAACGTTGACCATGATTAAGTTTTAAGGTCTGATGATGAAGCCGGAAGATAGGCACTAGCATTCCATGATGAAATATCGTATCATAGCCGTGTTTGGACTTGTTAGAAAGGTCTTGTAATGAACTTTGACCACGATTAGGTTTCAAGATCTGAATACAATAATATGGTACTGTCGAGCAGATCTGATGATGGAGCCGGAAGATATGAACTGGAACTTCATGATGGATGATCGTATCATAGCCGTGTTTGGACTTGTTAGAAAGGTCTTGTAATGAACTTTGACCACGAAATGAACTTGGATGGATGATGATGACGATGATGATGAAAAAAATGACAAAAAATAAATGATGCGGGCTCATTCGTCTATTTAAAATTGATGTTTAAAATATGCCATTATCAAAGACTAAAAAGTATAAAATAAATTAATAGTTTAAAAAACACTAAAAAACACGCTTTTACGTGCACCAATAGGTGCACGTAAAAGTCAAAAATAAATTACGGATCGTTCAAGTTGTCTCTATTTCTGAGCTGAAGTGTAAACTATGTGCTTTTAATTATAATATTTGATTGTAAAAGCGTGGGGCGCTGGAACAGGAAAGATTTTTTGTGTACCTGCAGGTTACAGAGATCGGCGCTCTAACTAGAGTTGCAGCACGACTAGTAGGAGGCTCTACATTAAACAGTCTGTTCAAAGTACCAGTCAACAGTGGCAAAATGTAGAGTTCTTGTTCGTGTATATGTTTACAAGAAAGTCTTTCCTGCTTTTACGTGCACCTACTGGTGCACGTAAAAGCGTGTTTTTTAGTGTTTTTTTGTGTTAACATTGAACATTGACCATCTATAAATGGAGAGATAAGTGTCCATTTATTTAGCCCGTTTTCGATTTCGTAACATTTATTGAAAGATTTCATTCTTTGACTTTCATTTAAATATTTTGATTAAGTATTTAATATTTTTTTAAGAACTGCCCACACTAAAGAAAGTTTAATTTTTGATAGAAAAACTCTACGCTCTAAGCTACGTAAGAACGGATTATGGAGATTAAGTCAACTCTATTTTTATACAACAATAATAAATTGTGTATTTTAAAACACCAACTACAAGTCCCAGCTTATCTACAACGCAAACAGTTTACGAAACGAACGGACGTTGCACTGGGCTGCACTGATAACTTTGTTGTTCCAGTGCGCTCGTATAGGACACGTCGATAGCTGTTCGTATGGATAAACTATCATACAATACATGTTCATACATACACGACCAACTATAGCTATATGAATGGCGTACCGATAATCCCCGATCGGTAGTTCAAGCGTATCGCAATGGTAGCGTGCATTTAGTCTGCCAAACAGGATTACGTCCCAAAAGATAAAGGGGGAAGCTACCAATGTAATCAGCCACTGGAATAGTGCCCTAGTTTACAGCCCTAACGTGATTCATTAGAGGGAAACATAAACTAGCTAAATTGGACCCTATCGACGTTGCCAATGCCATTGTGTTCGATTCTGCAATATATCCAATAAGCCTCAAGAATGCACAACTAAACCTAGAATTATATTTGAACTTTAGTTGAGAAGTGCAGGCTGATCTTTGCGATCGTGACATAATCTAGTCATTACAAGTTCCTAGATGTCATTTCTTTGTACGGTAAAGTATGTCAAGTGCATGAATAACGCATTCATACGTAGTTTATAGACGTGCCGTTGCAGTCACATTATGAAGTCCCTTAATATGTGTTCGGAAGAATCTCGATGTAAACTCGCGAATTCCTAGCTGCTGTGACTAGTGTTACAGCTCCTGAGCTCCGGGTCACTGCGTACGGTATTTACACAGCGGGAATTCGTATGTTAATTAATTTAAATGTCTATTTAAGATGCGTGAGAACATGTACGCGACATAGGTAGACGAGACCTGTTCCGGGAAGTACGACACACGTGTATGTAGATCTACAGAATCAAACGGACTTTCTAGGTTAGGGTAACGAGTTAACGACTCCTTTTATCTAGTAAATATTATTTTAAAACTAAACGTGTACACATTAACGTACGTTCATCGGCCACGTGTGTAGACGACCAAACAAAAATATTCGCCCACACACTGTGATCCAGACGACTAGACGCCTACGCTGAACTTCACCGACATTCAACTACCTACGCTACGGCGAAAACACGCTTTTATTCCTTTTTCGTTCACTAGAATCATGTGTATTTACATATTCCGAGCTTCGGATAAAAGTTACCAGGAGCTCGCGTTTCAAAATAGAAATTCATCTTAGAAAATGTAAACATTCTGAATCTAAACAAACGTAGCTTTACCAAGTTGCCTTCCTAAACTCCCCTTAATGTTTAATTAAATTTTTGGTCCTTTGAGTCTGGGTCTGGAAACTACTCGAAACATAATACACTCTTCCTCGTCCAATTAATATAATTCGCAGCTAATAGTAGTGGTAACAACAAAGGGCATTGCATATGTTCCGTAATTGCGAGTGCAGCGACCTTGTGTTTGATGACAGGCGACCGGCCTCGCTGTCGACGCCTTTGTGTCGAGTCGTGATCATAAAAAACAAAGGATTACCGTAGTGCACGACGCTAATAACTATGCTACACCTATTATTATGCGACAGCTTGAATAAAAAGTTGGAACTACCGTTGACGAGATCACGTAATAAATTATGAAATGGGTGGAAATATTCTTTTTATAATATAGAGCGGATGTTTCACCGCAGAATATTTTGTCCCAATTCTCAAAGGTCGTGTTGTGAGATGTTTTCTTATCCACGAATATGTCATCATAACTGGGGCCCTGGGGGCAATGACCGGGAGTTAGGTATGTGACTCAGAATTGAAGATATCCCGATTCCACGTGGGTATTCAGACATCATTACAATGAGATTGTGGTAATGCGACTTTACTTGCGTTTTCGTAAGGCGCCTTTCTTATTGCAAATATTTGGTTTACGAACAGACAAAGGCTCTTTTATTTGAAATCTAAACGACCTATTGAGCGATAGTGACATCGCATATTAATCAGGTTTCATAATAAAAACTATAAACGTGTTGTTTGCTAAGAATTGATTTCCCACGCCATTCTGGTTTGATACGTAAGTTTCTTTGTATTATAACCTGTTATTTACTGAGTGACAGTCATAGAAACCTCGTGGTTATTTAGGTGAATCGATAAAAGTGAAAAGCTTACATAGTTACGTCTATTTTAGTTTTTCAGCCTTGCTTGATGCTTGGCAGAAGCATGACATACATTTAACGGTAAATTAATTTGAAACATCTTTCTATTTCGGTCAAGCTTTTGAAGTTGATGCTGCTGGTTGACAGAAACGCGTTGTAAATATGTTGAGCTATAATCGTATTTAGTAATCTGTTCGGAAAGCCAGCTTTTAAAGTCAAACATTAAGTTTTATGTAGATATAAAAGAGGGGTTCTTGTTTTAGTTATTTCAATAAATCTGATTTCATCATAGAGATCTATTAATCGAGATTAATACATATAAGGTGGAATGCCCTCAGGCACAGTGGAGCGACGATCTTCGCCGAGTGCCCGTAGCAACTGGAGTTACCGAGATTCTAATTGACGTGTACGATTGAAGCAGCCTATATCCAGCAGTGGATTGCTGCAGGCTGATGATGATGATGAATACAATGTAAATACAAACAAAAAAAGAGCTTTATTCAAACAAGTAATATCACGAAACTGAAGTGAGTAAAAAAGGGAGCGTTAATACTAAGCTAACCTCTACTAGAAGAATTAAACAAAAACGAAGCTCAACGACACGGAATTACAGAAGTTTAACACTTAGTCACCAACCCAGATTTATCAAGCGATTCTTCCTGAATCCACAAATCCCCAATAAAAAAGGTTATAAATATCCTTTGCATATAAAAAGCCACGTTTTGGGTGGTTTTAATCGGTGCGCGCTTGGCTAGAGGAAGTGAGGTTCCGGTGTGGGCTTAATTAATGGGTGACGGCTCCCCGTTGCGGGGGAAGAGAGGAGACAGTTTCTAACTACCTATGTATGTTTATGAAATTTGAGTGCTTCTATTGCTACGGTGTTTTTCTTATGTGGGTGATGTATGGCGAGGAAGTATGTTGTTATCTCGAAACTTTTGGGTGAACTGGTTGTGATTGGATCTCCTGTTTTTTATTATCTGACTAACACCATAACCATAACGGTTATGGGTTACCATTACCACAGTGAGTTAATCCACCAGTAAAAACGATTGGTAGAAATGTTAAGAGAACACGTTTCTGGTACTTATCATCCACTACTTCCAGATATTTAAACGATATCGTCCTTTTAAATTCCTGTAAGTATTGTTTTATCGTGATTTATCTTTTATCTCCGGTAACGAGCATGAGATTAGTGAAAATCCCACTTCATCCCAAAGATTTTCAAAGTACCTATCTCATCGACCAGAGATAATCTGGAGCGGTAATTAAGTAGGTAAACAAAATCGAATTCATTACAATACACATACTAGTTCTTTTCTTCGATATAAATAATAGTTTCTGTCAATAATTTGAAGAAAACAAAGTCAGTATCATCAAAACCTTTATCCATTCTTTACAATTTTAATTTTTACTTCATTATGTTACTATCAATATTCAAAATATCTCACAACTTTTTGTTCCTTTACCTGAAGCGTACTGGGAGTACTGGGACCTTTATACTAAATGGCACCTTTGGTAAACAGAGCCCGAAACCATCGATCTTCACGTCTAAACAACCTGAGCAAGCATAAATTGCACTGTTAACGTTTACCTCTTCGTTGAAACAACAGTATTTATTTACAAAAGCGAACTTCGAAACTGGAATAGACTATGTTTGTACACTTGTACAGTTCTCCTGATAAACCGTTCACTGCCCTAACTGATATCGTGGTTGATTTATGGTATAGGTACTAGGAATCGGGGCAGAGAAATCTAGACTAGATGACCTCAATTAAATTATAAGGCAATTAAAAGCGTAACGTATTGTTGGCGGTTATCAATATGTGCCAATCAAGCTAATGGGCTTCACGTCGGGGCTCGAAAGGGATACCGCGGCCTCGACTCAAAGGGCTACGAAGGAACATGGGTGGTTTTAGTCAGTAGAAGTCTGACACTCCCATACCGCTCTGCCGTCTGATCATCGTCTATCTTAATTATCAGTTGCTTCGGTAAAGTAAAACATCGTGAGGAAACCAGCATAAGTACCTGAAATATATATTTCTCGACAGCATGTACAGCCAAGTCATAGGCTGATGGGCGGCATCAAAACTCGGACACTAGGTTTAGGACTAACCACACTATAAAAGAAAATCATCTACCATTTATTTATTATAAATGGGCTTGCTCTTGACCTCAATCTTGCCCTAAGGGCAGAGATGATGTCGACGATGGAACGAGCTTACCCAGAAGAAGCCTGTTTACTCGCGACTTAAACAGATTAGGGTTATATGAACTCGGAAAAACCGACGCAGGCAGGGAATCCCACTCCTTGGCTGCCAAGGAGGGGGTCAGGGGTCATTTCCCAACTATGTTAGAATCGGCTTCTAGTT
Source organism: Diarsia dahlii (assembly GCA_949775195.1). Lineage (NCBI taxonomy): Eukaryota > Metazoa > Arthropoda > Insecta > Lepidoptera > Noctuidae > Diarsia > Diarsia dahlii. Next base: position 19,138,466 of record OX459199.1, read on the forward strand.
TAACCGCATGCAGCTGAAGACTAGTATTTTACATAATAGGACTGCAAGTTATAGAGTAACACTATAGATCTTGATAGACTTTCGGGTTACTGACTACCTGAAAATGACTGTCAAAAATCTTGATGTGTTTGCCATCTGGTAATACGGTATGGTATTTAGTACAGCAAGGAGAAAAGCCATAGAAAAGCCATCTGGTATTATGGTATGGTATTTAGTACAGCAAGGAGAAAAGTCATAGAAAAGCCATCTGGTATTATGGTATGGTATTTAGTACAGCAAGGAGAAAAGCCATAGAAAAGCCATCTGGTATTATGGTATGGTATTTAGTACAGCAAGGAGAAAAGCCATAGAAAAGCCATTTGGTATTATGGTATGGTATTTAGTACAGCAAGGAGAAAAGCCATAGAAAAGCCTTCTGGTATTATGGTATGGTATTTAGCACAGCAAGGAGAAAAGCCATAGAAAAAATGCATGGGTTGTGTGAGAAGTGATATGAAAGAGAAAGAAGTAAATGCCACCGTGACATCTAACAGGGAATAATGGAAAAAGAAAACGTGTTGCGCCGAAATAGAACGGAATAAAATTAGGAAGATAATGATAGAGAAAAGCAAAGTGTAACTTCGTGCACATATGTATGTATATGACTAGTATATTAGGGGATCGGACAAAAAAAAACTAATTAGTCCGTTAGATAGATTACCAAAAAATATTGACCACATATTTTTTCTTTTTTCACGTAAACAAAAAATGAAGACGATACAGTGCTTCGAAAACTCGTGTGACGTCATAATATGATAGTACATTTTGTACCTTCAAGTGACGTTTTTCAAGCCCCACTCCATGATCTTTGACGCGCTTTATCTTCATCAATTTTTATTGATTTGATAAAACAAAAAACACGTATCCAATATTTTGCGATAATCTAACTGACGGACTAAACAGAATTAATTTTTTTTGAGTCAGTCCGATCCCCTATTATGTAGACTACATTGTATAGTCTTGTAGTGTTATAGTATAGGTGTGTCGGTTAGTTGTACAGTCGTAACATAAATAACAGCGGTGGGCGAAAGTGAAGGCGCTACGGTCCGCGGCCCGATAGGAATGACTTGCGCAATGCGATGCGCGCTCGTTTTGTGCGGTGTGCAATGGAACATGTCGTGGGATGCGGGGTTCGGTTCCCAGGTATGTGTTAGTTGTAACTGAAAAATTGGATTCAGTTTTATTTGAAGAAGAAGTTTTATTTGTGAGTATTTTTAATGGTTTGATTTAGAAGTCATTACAAAGTATTTCTATTTTATTGTTCTCGTTTTTAAACAAAGCAAATTCGAAAGAGAAAAGTTTCTTGTTATTCAAAGCAAACAAATAACTAACTACGAGAATAGTAATAAAAGTCGGGTAAAAATACACTTTGCCTCAAGGGTTTAGACCTTGAGGCAAAGTGTATTTTTACGAAGACGAAGCCAAAAGGAAGGTTAATGATTTTTGAATAATCTTGATCCCAATTCCCAGCATATAATTTTACTCCATAATAATCTATTCTAATCTCTAAGAAATAAAATTGCAGATTCGGGTTGAAAAAAGTTTAAAGCCAATTAAGTTAACATTCTCAGTAATCTCAAGTATCCAATTAAGAAGTGTAAGATCGAAGCATTGATAAAATTTCATGACACATGAAAGTCCGCATCACACAATTATTATTTCAATAATCTTTGATGGTATCACTGTGTATATGGGGGTCATTTGTGGTGGTGCAACGAACCCTGAACCAGGGATGTCATGGAGCTCCGTAACCGTGACCGAAACTATCAGATATCCGAAATAAAAAGTAACTATAACCGAAACCGATTAGGTTCGAATAGAGATTATGGATTTTTATTTTCCGGTTCAATATATTCTGCTTTAGTAGGGGAACGCTATTTTATTTTATTTAATACGAACTGCAAAAGTGCAAACAGTTACAATATACACAAGGACTTGCTACTAATTTAACATTTCATCAATTTGGTTATAAAGTAACCCATAACAGATTTAGGGATAAAAAAATTGAGACTTGGAACACTGTTTGTTTTGCCCAGCCGAGCCGTCACTAAGTCAGATTATGTTGTAATAATACTTTAATGTTCGGATAATTTTAAATAATTTCAATTCCGAAACCGGTATATACGCTTCCTTTATCCGTATCCATATCCAGATCCGAAATTTCCTATCCATAACATCCCTGCCTTGAACCTTGCCCGCATGGATCCATTGTCCACGGAACAATGTCCACTTGCGGCAGTTGCGGCTAAACCAGTACCATTTGTTTTGCCTTCGAGTAACACTGAACTACTTTGTTGTAGGATCTGATTTACGGCCGCGTGAGAAACCTATAAAACTTTTCAAATGTTATATAATATGAAGTGTGTCGTAAAACGGGCTTGGAGTGAAATATGCTGGAGAAAATGTTATGGTTTCTCCGATGATGTTAAAATAATAAGGAGTCCACTGTGTATTTTATGCGTTATTATAAAAGAGATTTTTCTAAAATAACTTATCATAAATTATAGATTTTTGGGCAACTTTGGTCCATTTATGCAATCCATAAATTCATATTATTTCAGCTTGTTCTAGATCAGACTATTAACTTGGACACAGGCGTGAATACTTGTTCTTAGTGGTTATACTTAAGCGAAACTGGTCCTACGAGCTAATGTTATAATAATTATTAACTTATGATAATGTGATTTATTCATCTTCTGTCATCAATTCATAATAAACAAGTATTTACTACATATTTATTCAATCAACGATTGAAAATAGGTGACAATGGTTGCAAAGCTCAGAAATAAATAATAATAAGTTAATGAATATTCCTTTCCGTATATTCACAATTCTATATTTTTCCTTCCCGTGTACAATTTAAATTATAATTATAATCAGAATTTGCGTCAGAAATGAATGAATTAGTCACAAAATACTGAGTAATATTAATCACTTATTATTAATTTAATTAAAATATTTATTTATAACTTAAACCATAAAATTCCCCTTACTTACGTCACAGTGTCTGGAACATCCGGAAAATGAGTTGACCAGGATTGATTAAAATAATATGTCATAAGTACTTAGTTATTATTACGTATTTATCATAATTATTATTTACAATGAAGTAGGTACTACCATAAGACATCGTCACAAAAAAACGTGCTAGTCTAAGCCCTAGGTCAATTTAAGTTATATAAAACTTTACAGGGCATAATATCACCTGTGTGTACACATAATTTCAATGACACGGTAACATCTCATAAATTAATTGTTTAATTGTCTTCAACATTTAATTTGGATATTTATTACCCTTATTACTGACCAATATAAAACAGTGTTAATAAAACTGGTGGAATAATTATTGCATTAATTTGACAGCTTACATACATGTAGGTAAGCCATACAGTGTGCTGTTTTAGTGGCACGCGATTGTAATTAATTGAAATCATTAAAACTATCACGTGCCATCAGTGTAATAGGGGACATTATACGGGTAGGTTATGATCTTTTTTTTTTTCCTAATTAATATGGCAGCAGTGTCGCGTAGGCGGTTCGACGTGACTTTAGCGGTACGTGTTTCAAGTTATATCTTCACTGTTCGGTTTTTCTTTGTTGTATGTTATGTAAGAGACATAGGTACAAGATTTGTTGTCTGCCCGACAGTATTCACCAGGATTTATGATGAATTACTGAACTCTAAGTAGGGTCAATTATTTTGGCTTACCTAGTGTAAACTATAGCTTTCGTAATTTCGTAGTCTACTACGAGTAGTTCTAAAGAGCTAAAGGCAAAGTTTCAAAGTAAACAAATAAGGGGTTTGAACTTTTTTGTATGGGAGCTGGCATATCGACCCACCGCCATTTTGATTTTTTTTCGAAATCGCGGCCCACAATGAAAGTGGTATGTATGGATAGAGGACATATAGACGAACAAAAAATGTCTAGTAACACGGTACCCAAAGTGTCACGTTACCGAGATATTTGAAGGTAAAGATGGTCATATGAGTACAATCAAAAATTTTTAATTTTTATGTGGTCAATGACCACATAAAAATTAGACCTTTTACGTGTCTATACGCGTTGATTATTATTATTACTGGTTACTGAAAGAGAGTAGGTACATAACATACTACTAGGAGCACGAGAAAACTATTTTTGACATAACATAGCGTTTCATTGAGATGCGAAGCTATTTTATTGTGCGTATAATAATAATCAACCTGGGAACTAATATTTGGATACAATTTAACGCATATACACGTAAAAAGGCTATTTAAAAAAATATTTAATGATTGTCGTTGTACTTATTTGTCGATCTTTAACTTCAAATATCTCGGTAACGTGACACTTTAGGTACCGTGTTACTTGACATTTTTTGTTCGTCTATATGTCCTCTACCCATACATACCACTTTCATCGTGGGCCGCGATTTCGAAAAAAAAACAAAATGGCGGACAGGTTGATATGCCACATCGGTTCTATCCCCTTTAAATGGTAATGTACTACCTATTTAACTACACGAATGCTTTCACCTAAAATAACTACTAACTACTAGTGGTAAGTAACTTTTATAGCAGTTTATTATCGCGACATATTAACATTAATTTACATTTCCGATGGCTGTAATAAAGGAATAAACGCTCATTGTGTGTAGTTTGACTCTAATAGGCTTGTACGATGATTAACTAGACTTTAGGCTCTTTAGTTTACCTTTGTACAGGGACTTTAAGTAACCCTAAATATTATTTACCATAGGTCATCTTCCTACCCTTGTTATTAGGGTTCCGTAGTCAACTAGGAACCCTTATAGTTTCGCCATGTCTGTCTGTCCGTCCGTCCGTCCTCGCTTAATCTCTGTGACCGTTAGCACTAGAAAGCTGAAATTTGGTACCAATATGTGTATCAATCACGCCGACAAAGTGGTAAAATAAAAATTGGAAAAAAATGTTTTATTAGGATAGCCCCCCTATATGTAAAGTGGGAAGTGATTTTTTTTTTAATTTCAACCCTAACGTGTGATATATTGTTGGAAAGGTATTTAAAAATGAATAGGGGTTTACTAAAATCATTTTTTGATAATGTCAATAATTTCGGAAATAATCGCTCCAAAAGTAAAAAACAATGCGCGTATAAAAAATATGAAAAAAATCTGAAAAGTAGAACTTTATAAGGACTTTTTAGGAAAATCATTTTGAACTTGGATGGAAACAACAGATGGAAACAGCAGCTAACCAATATAATTTGGTCCCCGAATCGTATGAGCGCCTATACAATCTAGAGGTCAAGTTTCATTGGCCCATAGAAGAAATTGTATAAATTATTATAGCATACCGTTTTGGTACGGAACCCTTCATGTGCGAGTCCGACTCGCACTTGGCCAGTTTATGTTACTTGGGGTCGCAGCAACACGTTTTTTTCCTTCCATTCTCCTCTGTCTACCGTAACGCTATAATTTACTCCTTTTTCTATCATATTATTATAGTATTATTTACCATGATACTTGCCTACTTTAGTTAATGCTAAAGCAGATAAGTTTTAATAATAGGAAAAATAACGACAATCAATTTATCCTGGCTGGATAGAACAGGAAAATGATTTCAACAGGATGGGAATTACCTATGTCACAATAATCGTATTTTTGCTTTATTATCACATATTTATTTCCTTCCTCTTTCCCCCGGGCATCCTGTTTTCATCGCTTTACCATAATTGATAACTATAATTTTGATATATAAATTATATTAATCACCAATTATGTACCTAACCTATTCCCAAGTATATTGAGGTTTTCTTCCAGTCTAACCGGATACAGCTGAAAACCAGTATTTCGACATATAAATAATAAATGCTACCTATTAAATAAATATAAGTAACCGTGCATTACTTCTGTTTAAAATTCAGCCAGTGAAATCAACACTGCAAACTGAATCCGAACAAAAAGTTAATTATTCAGCTCTGACGGCTTCACAAGTAATAATGACAGTAATGACTACTTGACAATGTCTCTATTTACTCGAAGCGCCAGTCCACAATATTTTAATCATCTATATAAATAAAGAGAGAAGTCCTGACTGACTGACTGACTGATTGACTGACTGACTCATCAACGTCCAGCCCAAACCCTTGGACCTAGAAAGCTGAAATTTTGCACAGAGGTTCCCTTTATAATGTAGACAAGGAATAAGGAAGGATGTTTCGAAATTCAACCCCTAAGGGAGTTAAATAGGGGATGAAAGTTTGTATGGAAAATCGTAATTTTCACGCGGGCGAAGCCGCTGGCAAAAGCTAGTACACTATACGCCTGTACGATCACGAACACCAATGTGACTGGGTACTGTGATACCCACAGAATCACAGATGTATATTTATGTGTCTTTTGACTACAGTAGACACACGTATTTGCTTTGCTTATTCCCAGGAGCTCCAAATCTATTGTTCTCCAAACAATTTCTCTCCATACATTGATTCCCAACAGCTCCATGATTTTATTAGATAAATAATAATTAGCTAAATTCAAATTCGATTTTATAATATAACAAGACGTCTGTAATCCCCGAAGGGGTAGGCAGAGGTGTACCTAATAGTAAACCCCCATTTCACAAGTTAAGTTCCACGTAATGGGGGCGAGCCTATTGCCCAGGCACGAATTCAGACTCCGTGGCTACTACCGCGAAATTCAAAATCGATTTTCTCGAAAACGATAAACGATCCTAACTATAAAAAATACCTATTTAAAAAAATATCAGTTGGCAAAATACTATACTATACCATACTAGTTAAAAGATGAAATTGTTTTCTTACTGTAAGAGAAAATTGAAAGTCACTAAGTGTACATATTGGTGGTGCTCATGACTGTACATATCAAATTACAGTAAGATTATGAACTGGTAAGTTTGTATGACAAAATGAATGGTCGTTGTTCGGCCAGCGGGACGCTCTCTCGATATAATAACAATAATAAAACGATCGATACTTGGACGAATGAGGGTTCGGTTCTGTGCGCAAGGGTATAACAAAACTACCGAATGAGATGATTCGTTGAAAATATGGTGTTTATTTTTTCGAGGGAAGTTTATGACGAATATACAAGAATGAGAGCGAAATTTCATTACAACTTGGACTAAGAATTATACCCTAACAAACATACAAAAAAAAACATACAGTCGAATTGAGAACTTCCCCCTTTTTGGAAATGGGTTAAAAAAGTTTAAAATAAGATTATAACTTAACATCACGCCTTCTTATCTCCGAAGGAAGGAAATCTCATTACTTGTTCCTTTAATGGACTTTAGGGCTGAATAGTTTTTAAAACCATAGTTATCAAAGTGTACGTGACATATAATACATCAGTTCTGTGATCACTTGCTCAATAAACCATACTATCTATAACTAACATTTTGTAGACCAGTTAACCTAAGAGATAAGATAGGGCTATTTGACTTGCTATCATAACTTTCTATGTGTAGTCAAGTTATCGCATTCTTATCATTGTAATAACTTGTAATAGTTGGACCTTAATCTAGGTTCTAGAGTCCAGTACAGTGCGATCAAATTATCTTGGCAGCTCTGAACATAGGCTTTGCGAAATTTTACGCATGTAAACTTGGGAATAAAACTGTTATTGCCAGATAAACCAATATTTAAACGATTAGAAAATATCTAATTTAAACAGTGAGAAATACAAATAAAATAAATATCATAACACTTTTATACATTCGTTGTAACAAAATGACCTGCACGAAGTTCGGAGCTGCCAAGATAATTTGATCGCACTGTAAGTGTATTACAGAAACTAACTAAGTTGCAATCCTTGAAGTAAATAGATAACTAATTAACTACATAACAGAACATCACGCCTGTAATCCCCGAAGGGTTAGGCAGAGTTGTACCACCCACAGATCACCAGTTATGGTTAAGTCGCATGTAAAAGAAGGTAAGCCAACGAGGCAATTTAATATCATCAGTAGTCTGTCATTTAATATCATTAGTATATAAATCGATTCTATACGCTTAACCCAACAGGCAGTTTAAACTAGCTGATCACTATTTTTCACTTACAAAACTATCTAAGCTTTTAGTCGCACATCTCCTATGAAAACACAGCGTGCCTTAGCTCCTATCTTAAACTTAAAAGCTTTTAAAAACGATTCCCCGCGAATCGCAATTACTCGTAATCGATCAAGTACTATCCATCGACAATGAAATAAATCGATGTGTGAACTTGACCGATGATCGAATCGATTCATTCACAGGACCTGTCTCGCATCCGCTCCGTTACGTTGAAATACTATGAATAAAATGATTTTATGAAAACCGGCTCCTTGCCGCACCCGCGATGCATAGGTGTGTCAATGTAAATAACAGATAGTACCTTTATAGCTGTTTTTACAAAGAAAAGCAGACATTGAAGTGGAAATTTGAAGAAAATTGGATGAGTAATTATGTACTTGTCTGGCTTTTCAGATTATGGGGTATGTTAGCTAAGTAAATATAGCGACGTAGGTGGGTTTCGGGAATTTAAAACAATGGTTATTATTCTGTTTAAATACACTTTTGTATTTAAAAAGATCGTAATCTAAACCGCGTGCACGTAGTTTGAATTTAATTATAAAACGGACGAGTTGGAAAAGACCACATTGCGTACGAATAATTACAGAGAGATCCTAAAACGTGTGATTAATTTAAAAGGTACTTTAATTTTTGATTCTTTAAAATTGGATAAGGACGATTAATCTTAAGCACTACATAATTTAAGCATAAACGTTTTTATGAAAGTACTAAACACGCACGGTCATCGACACCGAGTGGGCAGGCAGGAAACACGCTGAGATTTTTATTTTTATTACGCAACTTCGTAAAAGATGTTTTTTCTCATATTAACATACGAATTTATTGTACTATGCACGCCTATTAAATCATATCCATAGAGGAATGTTTACGGATAAATATTCAATTTTTGATCGTATAATAATGAAGAATTAAAACGCGTGAACTGTATGATCGTTCGGTTTTTGATATAACCAAAACATCCATTACATTTTCCGTTTAAAATATTTCGACATTTAATTGAACTTTCCTCATTAATTCCGATGATTTACAGGATGTTTTTGGCTGGAATTACATATTCGAACGCGCAACGCGGAAAGTCAGATAATTCACATTTAAAATGGAAGTAGAAATTCATGCACGTAATTTTTGATGGCAAAGGTAAATCCGCATTATGTAGCAAGAAAAAAACGCATGGTCGTTTGTGTTGAGTGATATTACGTAGAAATGCGTCAGTTTTCGTTATCACACGCATTACCGCGTCTCATCTGGTATTGCAGTGTGTTCCTCACATGCGATTATTATGCCAGCCATGCGTCTTAACGCACGTATTTTTAGCGAATGTCGTGCGCGTAACGTTCCGACTTAGGCCCGGAATAGACGAGCCGATTTATCGATGCCGTCGGATGTCGTAGACTGGCAGACCGCACACACCCTAGATTCTAGGTAATGATAACTTAGTATGTGTAGAGTTAACAGTGTATTAATTATCATAATAATTCAAAAGTTGCTGTCTAATATTGTCAATCAAAGCTATCCAAATAGATAATCGTTTCATTTAACGAGAAATAACGACGAGCGATTCAAAGCGAATGAACTACATCCGTTGATGAGCGACAAATTACCATGAAACACGCGACCCTATGTATTTTTTTCCTTTTAATTAAGAGCATTCGTACAATAAAACTAAAATTAATATGTATCAGAGACTGCAGGCGGCGGACAGTGTACCCGGGCCTTATGAGACATGAGGTGAACGCACTGTGTGTATTTCGTTACGATTGTATTACGAGTCTGAAGCCACTTCTGAAGGACATTTAGCGATACTTAGGGTAAAATTATATCGCTTTTAGTAACATTTATATTTTATAAGCCTCATATACCGCCAACTGAGAGTGGGGACTTGAGAAACTCACTGATTAACTCGCCGTTTTTGAAAATCTTTATTGATTGCGATTGCGAAGAACTTTTTAGTCGGCTTCAAAAAGGCAATTTCGGTAGCAAAAAAGTCAATGAAACAAGCAAAGTCACCGACTTCCGAAAGAATAGTAATTTTTTGTGTTTTTTTGGAAGTCGGTTCCCTTTTTTGGAAAAAGTTTTTTTTAAAAAACGTTTGGTGTTTTATTTATAGGTGGAATAAAAATACACTTTGTTTTTATGCTAACGGTTTTATTATTTAGTCTAGACGGTATTAGGGTGATTTAATTATTTCCTGTTACGGATATTTACGGCTTTAAATTATTTTGGTTATAAAATCTGTCCATCGTTTTAGCATGTATATTTTTTTATTGACGGAATAACGATATTATTATGCGGGAACATCAAAACAGATCATATAAATTCGAGTTTATTTATTACTGATTACGTTACCGACGTTCGTTTTTTTCTGATGAGTTTAATTTTAATATTGTATTTATAGAATCGACGTTCTAAGGAAAATTCCTGTAGGTGGGCAATTTTCTAACAATTTATAAAACTGTCTAGCCCCTGAACTATAAAAAATTGCCGAATTTACCCTACATGGGCGTGTGTTAGGAAGCCCTTTCCTTTCTTAGAATTTTATTCTTTGGCCACCCAGTATGATGTTTTCTATGAAATTCACCTATTGTCAAAAGACATAAAAGAGCCAGGACTTATCTTGGGATAGAATATCCACCAGCAAGTGTGTCCTAAGCTCACACATGAACAAACAGTCGTAAGGGTCCGATATCCATCGCTGTTGACATTTTACAACCGATAGAAATAATAAATTCACGGACTAACAATACTTTTTATTACCTTGCGGTTAACAAGCACCTATATTGTTTACATGCTGAATAATAAGGGTAACATTATATTATGCCTTGTTCTCAATAAAAACTTTTATGAACTTTGCTTTGCTAGGCTGTACGAGTATTTTCTTTTACGACTTTCATAATGTTTTTACAAAAACAATGTTAAACAAATCAGGAAAGTCCGTGTAAATGTAGTCGATGGGAAAGAAGAAAGTTAGTTGTGTGCTAACTTTTAAATCGTTTGTGAATCAGAATATTATGTAAAAGATTATTTTACATAATATTCTGAAAACAGGAAAATTCGAAAATAATTATTATAACATAACAACACACCTGTAAATATGAGGCAGAGGCAGAGGTGAACCAAGAGATGTGCCGTTGCCGGCAATATTGCCCGAAGTGGGAATTTTGGTGGCAAAATTGCCGGGAGTGGAAATATTCGGGGAATATTTCTTATTTATAAGTCTAATTAAGTACGGAAACTATGACAACACAATAGTATTGTATTACTACAAGTAATACACTGATAATTTAATTAAAAAAATAATTAGCATTTATAGGCCCTAATCTACATTGACCGCAATATTTCCAATTCTACTGGCAATTTTGGTATTTTACCGGCAGTGGCAATATTGTCACCAGGCACATCACTAGGTGAACCTAAAGTAGACCCATATTTCACTAGTTATTTTTAAGTTCCATGTAATAGGGGCCTATTACTATCAAACGGGCACAAATCTAGATTCCGTGGGTGCTAGTAAGAAATTCCTGAAGGAAAAACCCAATAACACTACCCGACCCGGGAATCGAGCACTGGACCTCATGCTGAGCAGTCGCGTTTGCGACCACTAGGTACCACGTTGGTATGTGACAGTAATTATATTAATAATAAATAACAAAAGCAGTCGTATTTCCTTTCCATCAATAAGCATTAAGCTGTAACAAATAATCATGCAGGAACGGATTTAATTTTAATTAATCACCCTGCACAGCCAAGTTAATACGCGCTCAAAAGCTTAACTTGACAGTTTGAGGACAAAGCGAAACATTGTAAATGTAATAATTGTAAAGGATTAACATCAATATAGGAAAGAATATAAAAGTGATGGCCATCAATATTAATTAATTTATTATTCTAGATATAGATTTATTGAAGCAAGGTTCACACGCAGAACTTGTTTTAAAATCAAATGATAATAAAAAGTCACTTGATGGTTAAGTGAAACGTATCAGAAGGATAATTTAAAATTTATTTATTCTAATATTATTAAAAATAAAAATTATTGAGCATAAACATTAGAGCTTTTCAAACTAGACAGCAGAAATCAAAATAGTCTAAATATTGTTAAATCGGACACGCATGAAATAAATTAAAAAGTTACGAGATTAATAAATACTGGCAAAACTACAAATGAGAAGATACAAATAGGTACAAAACTTTAAATGAATAAGAAATTAAAATCCAAATTAAAATTATCACACGTTACTTACGGCTAACAACTCTTAATGGCGAAGATAAAAGAAGATGCTAATGAAATGAATAATAAAGAATCGCATATAAAATCTGGTAAATTAAGGGCAATCTTTCCGAAATACAATCTTAAAAGTGCAATTAATCTTACAGGTGAATTTTATAGTGGAGGGCACCGCTGAGATGAGAAACCAGTTCGCTCCAACCAAAGTTTTATAGTGACTGGCGATTGTACCAAAATGTTATTTCGTTCTGTGAATTTCTTTATTCTATTTCTTCTTCGAAATGTTACGCAGATGAAAGATATAAAACCAGAAGCTCGTTTTAGGAATGGTTTGAGAATTGAGAACTTTGCAAATGTTTTGAAATGAAGATGCTAATAATGTCATTAATGTTGTTAATGTGCAGCGTAAATAAGTGGACATAAATAAGGAGCGTAAAATTATGACTGGTCATCTTAAGGTCGGGAATCCAATTTGTTAGACGGGGGTTTCAAACGGGTCCGAAGATCGAGGTTGCGAAAGTATTAATAATTTTACTTTAAAGATCATAGATCACATTTATATTGCGAAAGAACATTTTAATCTCGGGTATTATAGATCACTAGAACTAGCGTAAGATGTTGCAAAATCGTCGGATCATTCGACATTTGGTACGGAAATTGAGCGTACGAGACGACGAGATTGCTTTTAAATCGCATTATGCGCTTGGTGCACCAGCGATGCAACCACCCGTCTATCGAGTGCAAAGTGAACGTGACGGATCACTTGGTAATTATGAAACTCATTTTTCTTCGTTAATGAACCTTTGACACGCTTCACATATTGTAATTGATGTACCCTGGAATATTTATGAGTTGAACTTCTCGTTAGATGCTTTAAATTCAAACAGAAATAAAAAAATATTTCAAAAGCAATTAGAGGATAATAGTACAACGTGTAACAGAGATGAAAACAAATTTTAGCCAAGGTAAGTAAGACCTCAACAAATAAACAAAGAAAATAACAGCTTGAGACAAAACCGAAACAGGGTTCACAGCAAATAAAATTGCAGTCAAAAGGGATCCGTCGTAAAACTGCGACTGAAGGCTAGAATGGGCAAAAAACACGAACGGTCGTTGCGAACGATAAAAAAATGCCCACAAAAACTTCGCCCCAGTGTGTTTCTGACACAAAAAGAGAATTTGAAAAGAACTATCGTCCTGTTAATGATCGACGAGAGACGTTAGAAAGTCATCAATGTGTCAACAATAGTATAACGATTAGCTGTTAGAATAACAAAAATACACACAATCTCATTTACAATTTTGAAATATAGGTAGGTACGACGATAACTTTACATTTATCAGAGTCCAAATATCCGCGACGAGCACATTTGAGGCGAATCGTAAAAAACTATGTTTGGATTTTATAACGGTAAAACACACGAGTTCAAACTTATGATCGATGATTGATTAATATACGGAGTTGGTTGTTGATTTACAAATGTATGATTTGATTCGTCATTAATCAAATTGAACAAAAACTGAGCTCAGTGTCGATGGGGTCACCTTACTGCGCCATTTGTAACATCTGCTCAAGTATATATTGCTACTGCAGACGTTTCTGATTCGAGATAATAAATAATAAACAAAAACGCGTTGGATTCTGGCGCTATAATAAAGGAAACATGTAAAAAAGCTACTGTTACTTTTCCGAGCGTATCTAAAGACTAACTGGATAGTTGAATTTTAATAGATTCAAGATACGTGCTGGAGTTTCAAATCTAACGATAAGGAAAAGGCCTTCATCGAATTAAACTGACAATACAAATGCGAATAGTATAAACGTATTCATGTGATAATCACACCGATAACATTCAAGAAATAAACATACATCGTAGCGAACTTAATTATGTAAATTGATGTTATTGCACTTGAAGCCGATAAAGAAAAGTTCAAAGTCAAGGTGAAGCGTATACAAACGATGTCAAAGAAAAAAAAAGTGGTATTGCAGACAGCCCAGACGGGAGAGAGAAAATAGAATTCCTGGAAAGTTGGGAGGCTTGTTTCCAAGCGGCTGTTTTATAACTCCACAGACTGTTACATAAGGTGTGTTGTAGAAATAAAAATGAGTGTCGCTAAGTTCCTGACACTTGATGAGTCATTCCATCGACACTGAATTTAACACTAAGAATCATCGATAATTTTAATGACTTCCTTACGGTTCGTAGCATGGCATGTTTAACCATTGCTTTGAGACACGGCAAGTCGGAATACAATACCTTCATGTTATGAAATCATGCTGTCCTAAAGATTACAGTATTTGCCTTCAGTTGTAATTATAATTTGTATGTTGCGAATGGAGTTAACTTTGTCTAAGTAATTAATTGCGAGTTTAACCATTTATAGAGTTTTGTATGCCTCTATGTTTGGTGGAAATCCTACTCCTTCACTTATAGTGTTAATTTAATTTAAATGATGTGAGGAATAGTTTGTGGGGTTCTACGGCATCATTTAAATATATAGTTCCAAAAGAAGACCTTCTTACTGAAATGATTTAAATGAATGTATTAAATAACTAAAGATAAGTTAACAAAGACTTGGGTCTTTGCTAGCTTATTTAACATCAACATTCCTTTTATGTATTCTAGTAACAAAGAGGTCGCGATCATTGCTAATAGTTATATAAATATAAAACAAAGAGCAGATAATATATTCAGTGGATAAAGCCGGAAGGCTAAGCACAAGGTGCTAGGCACACACCTGCCTTATACGTAGACTTTAATGTGGTGCTCGTTCTAACCAGAATGGACTTCTAACATTTATTTTTTCTAAAATAACTTAGCTCTAATCTTGGCTAGCGTAAGACACAATGAAGCGATAAATCTTGGGGTTCTTTTCATCATCAACGACAGTTTCGTTGGAAGCTTTCGATTGCTAGTTTTTGTAGTTAATCATCAAGGTATACTTTCAATTAAAAATTCTGACATTTATAGTGTCGGTTAAGGATTTGAAACTAAATTAAATTAGGAATTAAGAATTTTATGAGATATCTATGATAACTCTGATGCTGATCAAAATCGATACGAACCACAAACGAATTGTCATAAATGTTTAAGTTAGAGCGCGAGAGAATAATTTTCAAAAAAAGTAAAAAACTAAAACCCGACTACGACAAAAAAAACGACACCGAAAAAGTATGAAACAAGATTTTCAGGATAGAACAAAAAGAAAAGCCGTAGTCCCACGGTATTAAAGTGTTTAGGTTGGTACCTATAACGTGTGACTACGGCTTTTCTTTTTGTTCTATCCTGAAAATCTTGTTTCATACTTTTTCGGCGTCGTTTTTTTGTCGTAGTCGGGTTTAGTTTTTTACTTTTTTTTATTTAAACAATTTTGGTGTTATTTTTTTTTTTACTCTTGACTTTTTGTCCGCTAGAGGGCGTGATTTTAAATTTGAACAATATTTTGGAAATGTACAAGTGAGGCCCTTTCAAATGATACCTAACACGGCGTATTTATCTCCATTTTTATTTTTTAAGCCTTACTTTTTGTCCGCTAGAGGGCGCCAAATCGCTTTTTGTGACACATCACGTAGCCTATGTTCAGCGGAAAATTAAGACGGTTCTAACGATACCTCTAATGTCGAGTTCCGTTATGTAGATTAGAAGCTATGAGGGAACAGATGAAGATACACACATACATACATACATACAAACATACATACATAGCCAGTCAAAATCATAACCCTCCTTTGGCTTTGCCGTAGTCGGGTAAAAAGAGGATGCTAAAGAAATTCGGACAGCGTTTAATGGTTTCGATAAAATGTTAACGAGTAATAAAGTTAAATATGCTGAATTGAGAAATGACGATGACAGTATAATTGTAATTGCATGCGTGTGATCGTTAATGAGTAATGAAATCGTCTGAATTATAATGTAAATATGAACTGAGGCCTCGCGTTGGACTTTTATTAGTTTCATAATTATTTACTGGGCAGAGTGTAAGCGTGGGTGCCAATTAACCCAAAGGAAATAAGACACAGTTGATGACTTAATTACATCCAATTAATTCGTTATGAAAGCAGATTTTTCTCCTTACTACACCGTATTTCTGTCAACAATGTTTCCTGATTCGTAGTAAATGAAGTGACGTATGTGGAAAATATATGGAATTCCATAAGAAACAACTCAAACAACGTTAGTCATTTAATAATTAATTCAATATACATCATCGGAATTGCAGTCGTTCAATTTAATCATTGTATGCGTAATGCAATTAATATAATTTTAATTAGCAATGTGATTCTATGGGTTATTTCTTAAATTATTTACTACTTAAACGGGGAAGACCAGCAACTTCTCGTAATTGAAATGGAACCGTGAGAGAACCGTTCCTGCATGGAGAACAAGTCTCTAAAAAATACGTAGGTAGTAGTTTACGGTACCGGTTTCCTTTATTATAAATGCCCAAAAAAAGCCACGGTAGAAACATAAAAAAAATCGAACCGCACCTTCTTTCATACAATGATTCCCCCCGAGCGAAAGGGCGACATCCATTGTTGAAATTTCCAAAAAAGAAGGAACTTTTTCTGTTACGACCGGCGTGGTATTTTTTTTCGTAAAGCCTAAAAAAGCGCCAAAATTCTGGCGATGCTTACCGAGTGTTACGAACTTGGCAGAATAAAGCACTAAAACCGTACCGCGGCCGGCGGAGCCGTCTCCGTGACGGTGGCGCGCATGCATGGTGTTTTTAGGGCCGAGGTCGGGAATAATCACCTCGGTCGGTGGCGTAACATCACTTCTCATCGCCCGCGGTCAGCTCCTGGGCGCGGTCCACGCACTGCACATCCTGGGCATGCTCACACACTACACAAACTTATCACTGATCAGACTCTGAGCAACTCCTCTCGTCAACTCGTCACGCACAGCACTGTGTCACTGTCACCGAGTGGGGTCGCGGAGTTCGGGCGGCGTGCGCGGTGCGCTCTCAACGCCGATGCATTGGCGGCGGAGTACGATGTGCGCGCGGCGGTCCCGGGCGCGCAACAGCTGACGGGAGGCGCAGGCCCCGCTCCCCGCACGCCCCCCCTGCCCCCCCCCCCCGAGCCCGCGCGCGCAGCCGGTGCGTGCGCCACACCCCTCCCCCGGCCCGCGTGCGCTCCCCACCTCTAATCCATTATTTACGGACGGCCGACCGGTTTCAGGCGCGTTCGTTCTGCCCGCTTCACGACGATCGTTCAAATTTAATGCCCTTCCTATGTCCGGCCTCTAATGCGATAAGATTACGGTCGGCGAGCTGTAGAAGCCGCTGTTCCAGAGCGGCCGCTGCCGCCGCCGCCGCGGTGATCACCGACGCGCTGGACAATATAATTAACAAGAACCGCGCAATACCGCCACAACTAAACCGCTGCACTGACGTACAGGAGCTCGTTAAGTGTGATACAAACGCGTGATTGATATGACAGCGCGGAGGTGAACGAACCTCAGCCAGGCATCGGCTGGCAGTGCTGGCACTGAAAGCACTAAAACGCCTATAACCCAAAGTTATATTCTGTTGTAATGTAAGCCACAAATACTCTTTTGAAGCAGTAAATCACCGAACTGGACATAAAAATGCAGTAAAAATAGAATTGGAAAAGAAATTGGTACTCTACCAAGTAACTTGGCTAACTACTTACATATTCCCTTTTTGTTGAAGTTCTCTTCAGCGAGAATGCGAGCCTGAGATCTCCACTACGAATACTTGTGAAATGCAATTGGAGCTACAAAAAGTTTTCACGGTTGACCCGCCTCTTGCGGGCTAAGTTTATCTTAGCGTTTATCTTATTTCCGTGAAAACAACTTAAAAAGTGGTTCCTTATCTTCCAATTCCGAGAATATTCTTTACCACTCGTGCCGGTTAAAATACTGAATGTTTCAAGTGTGCCACTGGCGTTACTGTTATGAAATAAGCAAAGGCTGAGACATATCTTTTGGTTTAAAAAAGCTCTTGCAATAACAAGAACACACATGAAATCCAATCACGGCGAAGACATTAAACGATGTAGCAGCAATAAGACCAGAAGAATCCAAATGGAATACTAAACATTGATTGGAGGACGATTGTCGTTGTTAATTTGATTTCAAAACGTACAATCAACATACAATTCGCATTGGGTTGGCATTTGGGTTTCACCAAGTGTCGGTGTAAAACGGCGAAGGTAATAAAATCGATGCGGGGGTGTTCATATAAATTTAAAGTCTCGTAATTGGAGCAACTAATAAAAAACGATTTCTCTGAAGGACCACCACGTAGATATGTCCTCGTCAATCATCTCATATTCTAGAGCGTCTAATGCGGGACATTAGATACTGTAAAAAGCACAGTAAACGCACACCACGGATGGAGGTCCATGAGTCGTGTTGTGTCGCAGCCGGAGGGTAGAGCAGTGTTTCATTACACGTTTCTCCGTAACATTAGCGCCGGCCGAGTGGCTCTCGAGATACTCCGGGCTCCACTTTCGGCGGACAGCCATAGAAATCACGTAGTTCGCGGAACTTTGTTACCTGTGGTGCGCCGGCAGCGCAGCGCGCCAAGGTGAACGTTCGGGCCAAGGACGGCTCGGCGGCGACGCAGGGGGGGGCCGCCCTCCCCCCACCCGCTGCTCCCCCGAGCCCGAGTAAAAACGCTCCGAACCTTCGAACGCGGCCGGTGCAACCCAGCAAAAAAAGGGCCCGACGGAACAAATAGAAAATGTTCGGGCCCAACAAAAAAAGGAATACAAATAACAGGGGTCTCGGGTAACAGAACTAGTTAGGCTCTCTGGGTGGATGTCGAAATAATGTCGAGTTCGCATGTCACCTGCGCCTACGCAGACGGGTCACGCACCGCGAACGCGCATGTTCCTATGATGTAATAGACGAACGATAAAAAACGGCTAACGGAACAGGCGCGGAACCGGCCGTATCGACGACGACGGCCCACTAATCACCTGGCACGATAGTTATTTTATAATTTCACAGCTACAGCGAACCGCCGAGGATATTAATATTCTAGAGATGACCATCTCCGCTTCAATTATTCATGTCTCTCCTTGCTTATTCGTGATGTGTAAGCGTTGAACTTTTTCTATGCGAATTAAAGGAAGACTAGGGACGATAAAATGCCAGGACCGCTTTCTAGGCGTTGTGCCCAGACCGGTTCAGCTGCGCATTGTAATAACTTCCCCACCAGAAAAAGTTGCGCTAGCCACAAAACACGTCCTACATAATATTCTTTAACGACTCGCATTAGAAATACCATTAACAGATAACATTTCTGCGTCTACAGCTACACTTGGGTAAAAAGTAAACGAATTCCAAACGTCGTGTTGATGGTAACATCAGAGGAAATAATTATTAATTGTGAAGGTCCTGAACTCCTGACGCAATAATATATTTGATAGTTGATCGATCGACTTCCTATCGATTGTCACGAGACAATAGATGTCGTCGTGTGTGCGGTTATGTGACCGGTCTATTGGTCATATTACATCACCGTACATAAATAGAATCTCCTGGAGTCGCTCGTACTTGCGTATAGCGCGTGCAAGGAGGCGTAACTCTCTGCACTCCTCTAGCGGACAGCATCGAACGAGAGAGAAAGGGACGAGGCAGTGTTACAGTTAAGCAGGAACTCTATTTATATGCAAATATAACCTCGGAGTCGACACCTGTTTGCGTATTCTCAGCGCTCGCCGCGTCGCTTTGTGGCAACACTGTCTCCGTGGTATCCTTTAGAGTTTAGATTATGTAAAACCAAATCAACTTTGCGTTCAATCCAAGTCATCATCATAAAAACATGATCCTTATTACCGAGCGTTAGAGCTTAACACAATCTGGCATGCGACAAAGTAACTTTACCATCCAATACCTGTACCTTTGTCGCTTCTCTCTTGTTTTTCTGAACACTTTTTATTAATCTTATTGTTGTGGGCTTCATTACGAGATTTGTTATGTAAAATTAATTACAAATTTCACTCGAAAAACGTGTCACGTTCCCTTGACGTGATGGCATGGATCTCGTTAAAAGTTAGGAAGTGAAAAAAAATGCATGAACTGAACCGAGACATGAATTTAGGGTCAATTTTATTCTAAATAAATGCGTAATGGATCGCTGTTTACGTAGTGCTTGACAAAGCTGAGCATTAGGATAAAATATGAAATAAGGGCAGAGTGACTCGGCATCACACTCATCTATCACGGCAGATTGCCGAGTACATCACTTCGAACGATAAATGGATCGTATTTGAGGACGGGATTATCGAATCACCGGATCCGCCGATGTGTGTTTTGGAGACGTGAGAAAATTTAGTGAGTTGCAGATTTCTAAACGTCGCATCTCTCTATCTGGAGCACGGAGTTTTGCTCCGTCTTTTATTGATTTTGTAAAAGAGGAAGCTAAGATAGATAAAGGATATTTAATTTCGCAGCGTCCGCAGTATTTCCCTTGTGTTTATGGTGTCACATCTTTCCATTACCGTCATATATATCCCTCCCACACTGGGTGGAGTAAAGAGAAGAATTGGAGCGGGTGTTCGGGCTGTCCATTTATCATAGTCGGCCGAGCAGTCCCTGAGTGCGTTCCTGTGTACGTCTGTATGCAGAGATACGTACTAGTAAACTAGTTGGTTGTTTTGTTTACACGTGTTGCGACGTTCGCGAAGTCTGCAATGCACATTATGACTGCAGATTCGTATTACAGGTTCTTTATTGAAATTGTAATCGGAGTCGAAGTGAAATCAATCTCTGTTGGCAATGTTTGATTGAAATTCTCGTCTTGATTAAATTGAAGGGTGTCTTTTGGAGGTTTGGTATTTTCGCAATTTTCTGATTTTTGTTTGAGTCTCTAAGACCAAGGAAACGTTGAATAGATTTTGTGAGTAATGAAATAAAAAGGAGTACCTAATTTATCAGAGGAATGGAAGAAAAAAATCGTGTTGCTCCAACCCCAAGTAACACGAGACAAGGGCAGTCAAATGATGATGACATGATTGAGTCTCTCTCGTCATTCAAAATCATCCTCTCAATTTTAGGATCAATGTCCAATATTATGTCTCTAACCAACATCCTTTGCCTCACAGCCCTCATTTCACTTATCTCGGAAAGCGAAATCTCGGATTCATTCACAAACAATTCCCGCATGTTCAGGGAACGTTTCTCTATGTAAATGTGACACATTGGCACCTGAGGTGCGCTGGATTGTAATATCGCAGTACGCGGTGTAATATCGCACGGTTGGATCGCGTTGTGAGACATCGGCCGCCGGGTGCGACGCCCCAAGCGTCCTTCCTTGCCCTTTGAAACAAGCCGTGTATGACACGCTATTGTTGTGCTGTTTTAATATTTAGAAAAATTACATTATTTTAGAAGCTTATCTGTGTGTGGTGATTGTTGGTGTCATGTTGACTTCAAAGGCTTTTTTTTATTAGCGTTATATTTTTTAAGATATGATTTGATTTACATTCGATATTCAAATCATTTTTGGTGTGGTCCAATTTTTTAGGGGATGTTTTTAATTTTGTTTTTTGATTTCCGAATTTGGAAATCTTAATTATAAATTATTAGAGTTGTTCTAAACATTTTTAGGATCTATCCGAAATAATGATGGTGAGCGTATAGGCTTACAATAAAATACAGCTCTGATTTCAGAACTTAGTAACTCTATTAAACATGTATAAGGAAAACTAGCATAGTTAAGTGCAGAAACAGTTCAGTAACCAGTCGCGTAAAGGCTCCATTAAATAACTCGTTGCCCTCAGTTGGCTTTTACAACTTTAGCGGGAATATAAACAGCTGATATAATCTCCTTTAGTTTTATTCTCACGCTAACCTCAGTTGCAAACATTATTTTTGTTGTTGGATAGTTGAAAATTAAAAGAAATTACATAATGTCAATCAAATTAATAAATTAATATCGCACGGAGAGAAGAGTTGAAGACTATGGGGCGACCTTTGCCCTATCATCATCATCATCATCATCAGCCTATAATGATCCCGCTGCAGGGACTCAGGCCTCCTCTCTAGGAGAGGGATCGGCTATAATCCACCACATTTTGGTAGATTTGGTAAATGTTTGTGTTGAAGTTTCCTCACGATATTATTCTTCACCTTCGCCCTATAGTGGGACGATAAAGGCTAAAAAAATATAATTAAATAGCAAAATCAGCAGGACCTTTTGATACATTAGAGCACCGTAATTGTATTGTGGTGATGCCCTGCGGCATTCCAAAAGAATCGCAAACGCTAGAGACTCTAGCGTTTGCGACAAGAACAAAAACGTAGCTGTAGCGGCTAGAGCTACGTTTTTGTTCGTTTTCACCATGTTCCTTCTCTCAAGAGAGCTATGTAAGTACTGTAAAATCTACACTTAATATTTCTGTTTGAATATCTTCATTACTGTTACATTATAAAAGACTTGCACACAACTAAACGAGGAACAGTATCGTGGTATTTATGGTACACACTACACACTGTGAGGGCATGGAAGGAGTCATGCGTATCCGATGAATCGCATTTCTGCGATTCCACTAACAACACATAAAAACTAGCTCATAAACAATATTTACAAACTCGATCTAACATAATGGATAACATCACTAACGAGAAAGAGTTTAAAACGTAATTAAATGGAACATAGTATTAAATTATGTTGTTGCTTGAAATTAAGTAAGTCGGCAATTTCGCAGCTGCCAAGATACCAAGTTAATATAGTCGTAAGCATGCCTCTTCATTACCAAGTTGCGTTTGCAAAACGTTCATGTCCAACGAAATAAAAATAACTACATATCGTGTGTGGCAGTCAACTAACGACCTACGCTTTATGACACGTAATTACGTTTTAGACCAGCAATTATTCATGTCACAACGTTTCCTACTTTGATCAGGGACCGTACAACCCCGCTTGAGAGTTAAGCCTTTGGACTGGGTAACCCGTACATGGGGTAACTCATATCGCTGTGTTACCTTTTGTTCGAGTTACACCCTCGAACCCCAGCGAAATGGTTAACACTTTTATTAAGGTAACCACGTGAAGGGGTTAACCCCTTCAATGACTTAAGCCTTTGAAGAGGTTACCTTCTCGAAAAGCTTTTTTTCGTGTTACCCTGGATTACCTAATAAACTTTAGCTGCATCTAGGTGGGGGGATACTTGCACCCGTGCGCACCTTACTGTTTTTATTTAGTTATTACGAATTTGACAACAATTGATGCGTGACATTTAAGCGAACTAACAATTAAAATGAGACAGAAAGACAGGTACAAATTATTTAAAGTAGGTACTGAGTTAAATTAATAGTTTTTCTAGTGATAAGTGGTCGGACCACGTTCATTTATACCCATGTATATACCTAATTTGTTCCTATTTTAGTAAGTAAGTAGGTATTAATAACTACCTACGATAATTATTAGATTAACACCAAGGTAATGCTATTTTTTACGTAAGATCAGGCGAAGTAACAAATATAAATTCTTAAATTAACCCTATTCTTAGCGCTGTGTACAATTTGATACATTGAACTTTATGAAAATCTAGAAACGTTCCAAAAGAGACAAAATATAATCCAAATTCTAAAATAAAATATTTTATCATTTGTTAATCCAAATAATTATGCAGTAGAAAACAAAATAGCAAACCGACCATTGAAGTCGTCTGGGCGTTGCAAGATAAAAACACACAAATTTTATTATATTTAGGTCAAATTATTTTCAAAAGCAGTTTAATTCAAATAGGTATATTGGCTACTTAGAAACGCTACTTTCAAGAATCAAAATGGTCTGAAATCGTAAGTAATTTACTGTTTTTTTCTTAGTGTATCAGATATGATACACTGCCAGATTCCATCCTTTTAGATATTTTTTCGCATGTATCAAATATGTGACATTGCTTGATTTGTACGGTTTCGATTTATTATATAGTTATTACAGTATATCTATTTTATATTATGTATATTGTCATTATTATTGTTTATTTTTGGGGGAGTATGAGGAACAGGGTGTAAAGTTCCTCATCCCCCGTTGAAAAGGGAGGATCCTCCGACCGGACGGGTGTTGTGTCCGGTGGGCTAACTGTCCGACATTTGTAAGTCGGGATTTTCTATATAGGCTTATGTCGCGGATAATGTTCATAGCGCGATGTAGGAATTTCGCCAATTAGTTCGCAGGTGTTGCGATAGATGTCGCTAGTCGGCACATATTTTTAATTTTTGTCATGCAATCTTCGATCAATAATAGTACTAGATTAAGCATCAGGAACAAAACTAAGTCGCTCAAGTGGCCACGTTTGCACACACGTAAACATCTACATAACATCATAAAAAAAAGTTCAATATTATTTACAACTTCATATGATTATAAACCTTAACACTTAAACATAACGTTTAATTATCATTGTATAGTATATTTATTTAAGCCCTTTCATCGGAGAAAGATTAGAAGCAAAACATTTTAAATGTCGCTCCAAAGTAAAAAGTCATCAGTACAAAAATATTCATTCTAAAATGAAACTTAAACTCTAAGCAATACGGTTAAAAGCATTTTGTGTACAATGTCGTGCTTATTCTATTGCGGAACTAGCGTTCCCTGTTCAAGAACATGATACAATAGTTGGTGCGTTGTAGCAAACATTGGCCAAACAATTATAATATTCGCTAATTTAATTATATTTACAGTTTAATTATGTTTAAATATTATCAAAAAGCACATAATGATATTAAATTACCGAAAAATAGATATTCCTTCCAAAACCTTGGTGTTACGGTGGTTATTTACGCAGTTTTTGAACGCATACTGCGGTATTTTGACGTCTTAATGTTGGCTATGATTGGACCATACTAATTTGAAATAAGACCACAGATACGTTTGTGGTCTTATATTTCGGGCCGTTTTTGAAGCGCTTATCGGGAATCTAGTACATTATTGATCGAAGCATGCAATAACAAAGTTTAAACGTGGTTTAATAATAACTGCCACTTTCGCATTTATAATATTAATTATGGATTGAAAGCTGTCCAGGGCCAGTCCAGGCTTGAAGTACCGCTGACCGCTCTCTCAATGAACGTATTTCATCACCCGATGCGCAGTCCCATGAGGCACAGGTGGCCGGCGTCGTGGGTGGGGCGCCACTGGAGCGGAAGCGCCTCAGATGCAAACGGCGCCGGGCGCCGGAGGCAGGTGGGGGCGGGGGTGAGGGTGCTGAAGTGGCAGAGGGGGAGGCACAGGGGCCGCCACCCCCACCCGCTTTTGCGCTGGATGTGTAACTCTCCATGACAGTGCTGTCATCTGCGTACCCAACAATACCAGGAATAAGGAGGTCGTTGATGTGCAGCAGAAAAGTGTCGCAGAGAGAACAGACCCCTGAGGAACTCCGGCATCAATAGCCACAAGGTCAGAGGAGCAGCCATCAATGACCACTCGGATCGACCGTTCACTCAGGAAGTCAGAGATCCAGCAGCAAAAATGCAGCGGGAATGCCGTATGCCGGAAGTTTGCTCAACAGACTTGCGTGCCAAACCCTGTCAAAAGCCTTCGAGATGTCCAGCGACACGGAAAGGGCCTCGCCGTGTTTCTCGATAACTTAGCCCCAGCAGTGCGTAGCAAACACCAGAAGATCCCCAGTTGACCGTCCCCGGCGAAAGCCATACTGACGGTCGCAGAGCAGTTCGTTCGCTTCAAGGTGCGCCAGCAACTTACCGTTCTCCTAACGGACTCCGACACCAGTTCACCTCGTCTAGCATTGCTATGTTCTTAGGAAACCTTAATATTTCATCAGATGAGGATAAATCAAGTAGTTGCTTCAATATCTTTGGTACTATATACCCTCAGTCATTGCAATGAAACCCTTTTTATTGGCTGGTGTGGCGACTAGCGACATCTATCGCAACACCTGCGTACTAACAACGATCGATAGAAATTCCTACATCGCGCTATCAACATTATCCGCGAGTCGCGACATAAGCCTATATAGGAGTTTCCGACTTACATATGTCGGGCAGTTAGCCCACCGGACACAACACCCGTCCGGTCGGAGGATCCTCCCTTTTCAACGGGGGATGAGGAACTTTACACCCTGTTCCTCATACCCCCCCCCCCCCCCAAAGCTGGTAAATCATCAAATAACTTTATAAGGTCAAACAAAATTTTATAAGGTCCAAAGGGTGTTACTATCATGATTTTTAACAAAACTAAAAGAACCAAAAATAATAAAAGGGGGTTATGTTTTTTAATTGTATTAAATGTTTTTTTTACGTTAGCGTGTTTTATTTTTGTATGGTTAAAATAACGTTGGAAGCCTGGCAGTGTAGCAAATATGATACATAGATTTTATAAGGTAGATTTGGCAATGTATCTTATGTGATACATTCAATAAATCATAAAATAATATAAATACATTTTTATTATTTTTTTTTCTACCCGCAATAAATACGTAAGAACGCGTTTTATGTAATTTTTTTCAATATTTGTTAGTAGTTTTTATTTCTAAAAATAAAAACCTTGCCAAGTATGTATAGGGTTACTGGCATTTCCACATAAATAACATTTGCTTGCGTTATTTGATGCATCAAATACATAATAACGATGCACAGTAGGTACCTCGCCTCGGCTGTGGCATTTTCACAGAAATACAATTCTTGTTGTAATACGTATAATAGGGAAGCTACAACACACACTTAAACATAAACACTGCTAAATTGCTTTTACTTCAGTAGTTCCGTCCGAGTTCCCAATCAAATGATGAATGATGAAAATAAACAAGTAGGTATATACACATGAAGCAAAAAATTAAATATTATTACAATGTTTAGCATGTGTGACGAGCAAAATTGAACTATAAGATCATAGATAATAGCTATTTTTCCATGTTTACAAGTCGCTCGGCAAGTCGGTACACGCAAGATTGGCGGACCGCCGCCGGCCGGACGCAGTACGAATGTCACGTGCGGTCGTGTTATCGTGTATGCAATTTTCAAACTAATATCGATTGTAAACAGTGCATAATACAATGTCTTGAGTTGGAATGGCTTACCCTGTTACAGTGTTACAGGGTGTTGATAGGGTAACCCGTTCGTAACAGGGTTTACTATACCCGTTCGGAGGTGTAACATGTATTATAGGGTTTCTTTTTGAAGCGCTTAAAAAAACCCCTTCAAAAACCCTTTCAACGAGTATCCGGACGGTCCCTGACTTTGATGCATCGAACAGACCTCTGCACTCCAAACTCATTAGGCTAAAGACTCAATAATTTGTGCCGTTGCACAGTTTATTCGTGTTTTTCTTTAATCAAATAGAGACGGAACTCAGCTTGTTAAGGAGTGCGAATTTAATTTGTAACTCCGGAAGCGCTTTTTGCTTTCGTTCGACCTGTAACGCAATAATAAAATCTTGCACTTTGATGTCTGATGGCGGCGTTTCGGCCGCAGTCGAGGGGGTGGAAAATCTCCCGCGGCGTCTTAACCAACCGGGCCGGCGTTCGATTTCAAAGTCAGAGGGAGCATCGCGACGGAAGGCGGCACTAAGCTGGAGCGCGACCGACGCCTCGCTGCTCTCTGACCTATAAACGCCATCCGTAAGACGCTTGTCTTCATATTCCCCGTAAATATTTTGTTGCTCTTCCATCCCATATAAAATTTATGGGATAGGAGGGACCTCCTTTGCGATTAGAATGTCGTTTCTTTGCGATATTGAGAGCTTATTCCCCCTATTTCATTCCATATGGATGTTTGCATAATTTAGGTGGAAAAGTACAGAGTTGCATCAGAAGGAATTTCTGAGGAGGTGGATCATTGGAGTCAGGGTTTAGGGCCGAGTTTGTGCTTGATGGCGCAAGACGTACGTGCAAATACATCGCTCCGATGGATAATAGCCGGTTCGCCCACACGCGGCGTTAAGTTAATTAAAACGTCATGAACTCACAACGTGTAGTGCTACAGTTTTCAGGTTTGATTAACGTTGTCTTAATAGTGTGTAATAAAGCGTGTGGTTAATGTAGGGAATCACCGAATCAGCACGAGTCCGTAGACGCGTCTCGCAGGAGACAAGGCGGTTTATTAATTTTACGACCGCTGAAAATGCTGATTTACATCGTCCTCAAAAGGGGGACCCGAAGCAGTGTTTTTGAGCGTTACAGGGAGCGAACTGATTCGAATAGTACTTGTAGACGTATATTGAATATCTTGATAATGAGTTATGTTTCAAAATACTCTTGTTCGAGAAAAAAATCGTGTATATCGTTTTATTCAACGGAATTGCTAGTAACACTACGGGTAGAGGCAATGAAGAGAGCAACACTTAACCTAACAAAATAGTATTGCTGGAACAAGTGGCTTGACAATATAATAAATGGAGGTGTACAGTCACGACCTCATATATGTTTAAACTTAACTGAATTCAAAAGTGATTTGCTTATGGAATAATTATTGCAACTTTGAGATAAGCCTTGTTTCATAATACTATGTGCTTCAAATGTTTGTAACAACACAAAACTAAATTCAACACATTAAGTAAAATCAAGCCTATATTCCCCGAAGAGTTTGGTAGAAATGTGTGTGTGTGTTTTGCCATCCCAGACGACCAGTCATCGCCGATTGTCATCATCGAGGCCCAAATCATATTCCGAGGCTGAACTTAAGAAATTCGTGACAAAAATCCCAATAACACTTTGCCTGATCCGGGAATCGAATCCAAGACATAGGATGCTCAGAATGCTCCTCAGTAGCATTATATAGGTGTCTGTGAGTGTACATTGAATAGAGTAGACCGGCAGGAAGGCGTCGACCGAGGCGCGACGACATTGCGGCGTCGGAGACAATTTTCCAATCAATCGGGCACTGGTCCGCCCGTTGTCACTCCAAATTCTATTACACTCAACTATGATAGACAGTAGCCGTCTTTTTGTATCGGAATTTGAATTTTTATCGATAGTAATCGTTTTATAACGACTGGTTGTTTCACTCATTTATTACACTTTGGAGTTTTGTACTCATCATCTGCATAGACTTTCCACAACTATGTTGGGGTCAGCTTCCAGTCTAGCCAGATGCAGCTGAATACGAGGATTTGACCTCTACAACCCAGTTAATACTGGGCAATATGACACCCCTTGGTGAGATTGGTTGTCTGACTTTCGGGCAACTAACTACCTGTAACGACTGTTAAAAATCTACTAATGACAGCACGGCCAACTGCGTAACGTGCTCTCCGAGTAGTGGTTACCCATCAACAGACTAACCTAGACAAACACAGCTTAACCTGAAGATTTATCCGAGTGGATGTTATTATCTAGCCACGAGCTAATTTCCGAGCATACTTTGAAGTGTCGTACAATCGAACAAGCTAATAAGTATACAGCCAGCTAACTTGTTTTTACTTTTAATATTATACAGATACATTTAGAGACTGATGTCAAACGATACAGCGTTTGACTTCAGTGGCTTAATGCGAAACACTTGATAATACAAAATTACAATCAATATTTTCCGTGTTATAGAATTATAAAGATCTCTACCATGTATACGTATTAACTTGTTCGACTGTACTAATGGTACAATAAATAGTTTACTTGCATTAAAGTAACACATAACAACGTGAACTTTAAGCCTGCATTTAACATTTCTAGCCAGTCGGAATAACTTTGTAGCGAGGACATTCGCCTTATTTTACACAGACATGCAATATTAATATATTTAAGTTAAAACGTTTAATATTTATGCGAGGCTATGTAAATGTCGAGATGTTTTCTGTGTCAAACAACTGAATTAAAAGACTTCCTCCGACTAAAGAATACATTTAACTTAAAAGCCATTAAGCACGAAGTAAGCGGCGCAACAAACAAACGAAAACTACGTTAGTTATAATGACTAAACAGGAATTTTACCTAAAATGTAATTAATTGGCATCGTTGTTATGCAAATTACTTTATGTATGAGAAAAACGTTCCAAAGTAAAGAGAATAACGTTGAGAAAAAAATATGAACGTTCATAAATAGTAATCTAATTAGATGGTACAAACTACGAACTGCGAGAGTAACGACACACATTTATATTAATTAGGTGTAACAAGTGACCGGAGCGGCAACGTGAAATTTTAATAAATCTGGCAGCTTGGTGGAGCTTTACAAAGTGAGGCGACAAAAACTCCCGTCTACCTCGCTTCTCGTCACTTTTTATATAACTCCCGTTTAGTCGACAGTGGATAAGCGAATGGATTCGGGACCATCCAGTTCCATGATTAAATTGCTGGAATATTTTCCTTAGTTCGAGACTCGACCAAATTGAAGAGGAATTAAAAACCTTTCAATAAAAGGATACCTACCAAGCTTTTACATTTGATTACACCGTACTTGATAGGTTCAATTGTTTTACACTCTAGAATTAAGGATGTGAATTTATTTAATAACTAGTAAGTTATTAAAACTATATGTGAAATTGAATCTCACTGTTTTGTAGTTAAGTTTTAATACCACTAAATCACTGTTATTTGGGATCAAACCCATAAACTTAGCCACTCCTATATAGACGCTTGATATTATAGTATCCAATACGCCAGAAACTATCGTTCATAAAACATATAACAAGCATGGCCGTTAAACTTTCATCAGCAGTAATTGCGTTGCAAGAGTACGTGTGGATGTATTACAACAGAATATGCAGACAGAAGCTTTACTTCATGCAACGCGTGATAAAATATTGACGCTCGCAATCTCACACTACGTGCGAAACGAAATGCATCCGGCTCGAAGGACCAACATTTTGGAAATCAGGCGTTTGAAGTAAATAATAATATAGCTCGAACTAAACGCGTGCTGAATTGAATTGACAATGAGTTTATTCAGTAAGAACTGCAACTGATATTCTACTTAAAATGAACTTTATAAACTTCCTTGCATGCAATTGTTTCATTATAAAGACCGCCTACGTGACAACGTTCAGTGTATACTACATTTACAAGCCGAAGGATAAGACGATAACGTTTAATTTATGATAAAATTTCACCTTCACGGTGCTATCGAACCAAAATAGCAAAAACCGCAATCACCACTTTGTAAACTTGCATTTAGAAATGGTCCTTCTGTCCGTTTTTAATTACATGATATAACGGAGACGGCTCCGCCAAAGCTCGGTTCTCCACCGTACTCCGGAAGTGTTCTCTCATCCACTGCCCTATTTATAAAACCAAGCTATAACGTTAGTTAGCGTTTGTCGGCAGGAGAAATTTCGTTCATGGCGAATATACGTCATTTTCTCGGTATCATTAGGCAACTTTTGCTTCCAAAAACGACAGAGAGCTCAACGACAAAAAAAAAAGAAGAAAATATCTTTGCGAAGCACCACTCAGTTCCAGACGGATATTCTGAAAATTCTACAAACATTGAAGGATGTACCCGCATTAAAAGAGACGGAAATATCTATCACAGAGTATTAGTATCTGTTTCAATTAAAATGTTATTGGAATCGGTTTAAGCGTTGGAATTGGAAGTCGCCCTATATTACACGAAAATCCCTTTAATCCCGCTGTAAAATAGTGACTTATTATAAATTGATTTCGGCGAATGAAGCCATAAAGCGAGTGTCGTATGCTGTTGATCTTTTTGTTTTGCATGCTGAATATTCCTTTAATTAGCGCCTTAATTAAGATCATGTGCCGAATCAAAAACGGGATGAGTGAAATGGAAATGTGAGCGGAAAAAAGAATAAATGTGATGTGGCAGTTTTTTACTTTTTATACAAAGGAACCCTTTGGAATGATATCCAATTATAAATATTTAAAGTGAGTAAACGCAGTCGCTGGGGTTCTGTAATTCAATTCGTCGGTGTTGAGTTTCTTATTGACGTATCCATTAGGTATTATTCGAGTTCTAGGGTGACTGGCACGGAGAGCGAGCACGGAATGTTTCCACAAGGTTCACTGGAGCTTCACTGGCCACGATATTTCAAGAGGAATTTCGAAAGATTAGATTGGAGTAATGAGAGTTTCTGTAAAGCTTCTTCGTTAAAATATATCTGGCCTGGTAGTTCGAGATATAAGATTGCCTATGCGTTTCTATTATTGGGTATGTTTAATTTCGTATATTTAGGAAGAACCAAACGTTGCTGAATGTTGTTGAATTATGTTGAGAAACCTTAATAGCTTTCAGGCTCAATAAAAGTAGAAAGAATCAATAAAACATTATTATAGAGAAAAAATATATTATGTATAACATATCCGGCAGAGAAAGTATTAAAAGCTTGAACAATGTATGTTGTCGACATTTCCTGAGTCAATCGTCAAATTATTTCGAAATACAATTCACGTCTCGAATATCCGTTTCCGTTCAATTTGGCGATACACAGCAAACATGTCTAAACATAACTTATAGCCTTAATACAAGGAAGTGACATTGCGAATGTGGCCATATGTTATACAGTTATTCCATACACAAAAGCTCTCAAAGTCAAACTACAAATTACTCAATTATTATAAGCAGAACAAAAATAATATGTAAAAGACAAAGGTTTTGAAAACTAAATGAAAATATACTAACGTTCGAAGATAATTTGGAAACATGGCAACTTTAAACATGCCAAAGGTTCAACTGAGGTTATTAGACGCTACGAAGCATCGTGAAAATACAACACACGCATGGCTAGGGGATACAACAACTAATGGCGTACCAGAAACTATGCGAGAACACACAGAAGAAACTACATTACATAAAGATTTTATAGAAAGTTCACTCGTTGTTCAAGGAAAAACGAAAGTGATTACAGATGTCATCGAAGCGAATGGTCCCAAGAATGTCAATTGAAGTTTTTAATCTAAATTCTTTTGAAGCATTGCAGAAAATCTTTTAAGAATCTGCGGGATTACTTCAATGTAACACCATAATGCCGTTTTTTACGGCCATGATAACGTTTTTAGACAAACATGAAGCTTAAGCACACAAAATCTTTGTGAAAGATTATTCTTGCACCAGTGTTTCTGTTGGTTTATTCAGTTAGGCTGTTGTAATTCAATCTATTGGCATAGCCCTTTGAGTAGCAGGCAGTTTCAAAACCAGCTTGTGTCCCTAACGGTGATGGCCGTGCATGTTGCACCTTTGATCTCAGATGTGTATATTGAGCGTATATTATTTTATAGTTCGGGGAACTTTGCCTTCCTTATCGGATTAGTTTAGTGGGTGTGAGCTAAGGTTAGCTTTTAGTCTGTATTTATGTTGGATAGACTATTTTGGATCTTCTCTTTGAAAATTGATCCCGGTGCCATTCATATTTCCTTGAAACAATATAAAGACAATTGAAGTCAACTTCGATTTCAATACCGCCAGTTTCGTAATCCATTGCGGTGAGACTGTGGTTTAACAACTAGCTACCGACCTGAATGTAATTTAGAAGCTAAAATACATTTCCATCGTCGAATCCAATAATGATTATGCCCATTAGTTTCCCCTGGCTGTAGGTGTAAATAAACAGTGGTGCCAAAGCCAAACCATAACCCTTCTCCCGAGCATTATAACCGATATGAGACCGGTAACCGGTTCTGTAATCCGAACGCGCGGCTGTCAACTTATTGAAGGAGGGTTCGTGTTTGAGGAAGCGCCGTATCCAGTCAGATGAGATATTTTGCTGAGACAGACAGCGGACCCGTATTATGACAGCCGAGCGAGAAATAAGACGTGTAAGGTTTTGCAGTTTTGCATTAGTAATAAGAGAAGATTTTAATATAGATTTATGCATCAGTAAGTCAGCATGAGTTAGGTCATGATGGGTTCTCAAATTACTCAAGTTTAGATTAGCAATAGTATTAATATTGGATGTAATTTTATGCATACGGTTACATTAACGAAGAGAGCAAAAGGAGATGAAAAATTTGTGGCACCAAACAGCAAGTTAGAGCCTTTCGAACGGCTTACCACGTTTTACTCTAACGATAAAGCTTCACCTCTTTCGACAGTCGTCGTGCAATCACACTTGTTGTAACTCCGAGGGTAACCCTTTTGCTAGTACAACCGGTCATGTAACTAGAGGCCGGTGGCTAGCCCGGTACATTCGAGGAAGCGGCCGCGTTCCCACGGGGCTCGCGCGCATGCGCCCAGCCACCGCAGACTGTGCTCGGACAACGTACCTGCAAACAAAAACCTTCATGTTAGCTTATATTGCTTTTACAACGTATATTGTATAGGTATGGGATTGATTTCCATATGGTGTAAAGGGCGGGCTGTTACCGGAGGTTTGGTCAGCGCAAATTGCAGCAAAAAGTGTATTGGCATTTGGCAAACATGTTTGCAAAAGAGTTATCTGGTA
Organism: Diarsia dahlii; assembly: GCA_949775195.1. Classification (NCBI taxonomy): domain Eukaryota; kingdom Metazoa; phylum Arthropoda; class Insecta; order Lepidoptera; family Noctuidae; genus Diarsia; species Diarsia dahlii. Next base: position 19,173,056 of record OX459199.1, read on the forward strand.
GGTGGTGGTTTGGAATTATCGCCGTTCGTCATTCAACCGAAAGACTTCCACAACTCGTATCTAAGGTCATCCACAGGTATCACAGAGTAAACTATCAGTTATGGTGATACCTGTTGGGTATATGTCCAACCCGTGCATAAGTGGGGCATACCTATAGATGAGAGACTTAAATTATTTGTGTGTGAGAAAATAAGTGTTACAATAAACACAAACCACATGACACAGTTTCCACAGGGTATTGAAATAATCAGTTCCGATACGAGACAGGTTCCTCTAATGTGTCTACGTCGACTTCCTACCCCGCATATCTGTCAGCATTAGGTGCACATCAAAGGCACCGTTAAAGTCGGGCTATTGAGCCCGCGAATCGTGTTCGGTACTTTACTTTGCATATGCGTGGGAGAATGAATGGTTTTGGAATTTATCTTACGGTCGTTTTTGTGTTGGGTTATTTAAATAATTCAGAACTACATTAATCATGGATCGAGCAATGGGTTTTATCAATCTGGCAGACAAACTTGCTTGCTTTTTCTAACAATAAGACAACGGCACGGACTAAAATGTCATGGCGTGGAGTGAAAAAGTCACCCAAAGGCGATGGAATAAAAGAAAGATAACATCAATGTTACTTTGCATATCAAAAATATTTAGCATTCATAATTCAAGGCGACATTGGCAAACATTACTCATGTTTCGAAATATGTTAATGTATTTATACAAAGTCATTGTCAAGAACGCATGGGCACATTGCCATATGTTTTGTTTATGTATTCTTTGAACTGAGCTCGTTTCTTTATAACTTTATCATTTGCCCCTAATATCAGTCAAACATCAGGATAACCAAATTTCCAAACGGATTTTACTTGATATACGTGTAAACGAGTGAGTACCTACTCATAACATCGTCAATTTGGTAATTTCCCCAATCCTCATTATTATTGGATACTGTGGGGTGAACCTAATTTAAAAAAACCCTGTGAAAATAGTAGATTGTACACCAAGTGCATAAAACGCACCATTTTGCGCGAGACGTTTATCCATCCGATGCGAGCTTGCGAGCGAGGATGGATATAAAGTAGAGAGTAAAATGGGTTTTATTTATGGACGAGTTTTACACCGATTGCGAGGAAATACAACAGAAACTTGTAAATATTGTAAAAATAATTATGGTTCCCGCCAATCAACTTTTTTTTTTTCAGTAGGAAACTTGACATAACACCTGACTTATGTCGTTACTCATACTGCTCAGTTATAAAAACATTTTGAGCAAGCCTATTGCCATCAACCAATGTAATTAGGAGCAAGCCTATTGCCATCAACTGATGTAATTGGGACCAAGCCTATTGCCATCAACCAATGTAATTAGGAGCAGGCCTATTGCCATCAACTGATGTAATTAGGGACAAGCCTATTGAAATCAACCGATGTAATTGGGACCAAGCCTATTGCCATCAACCGATTTAATTAGGAGCAAGCCTATTGCCATCCACTGATTTAGGTAATTGAGAGCAAGCCTATTGCCATCAATCAATGTAATTAAGAGTAAGCCTATTCCCATCAAATGATGTAATTAGGAGCAAGCCTATTGCCATCAACCAACCTAATTAAGAGCAAGCCTATTGCCATCAAGCGATTTAGGTAATTGGGGGAAGCCTATTCCCATCAACTTTCCTTGTATTCGTAATGAAAAGCAGTAATCCCTTGTTCTTAGAATACTAGTGAAACGAATTAAATTAAAGAGGTCATTCTATGAAGTTGAAGTTGTTCCTGTGGCTGTTGGGCCGATTACCTATGCCGATTACCTTGGTCTTCGACGAAGATGTCGCCTACGCACGACATAAAGACGAATTTTAGAGCGAGAGAAGTGAAAACATTATTTTCTGCATTGCACCATTTAATTCTTCTAAAAACATCTAAAGCTCAAGATTCTTTCCCAAATTATTAACGAACCAAAACTAGATTTCCAAAAAAATGTTTTTTAGTCCAAGACAGTTCAATCCTTTATTTGGGATTCGTCGAGCTTCATTGCCTCGGGGCGCTTTTCTGGTAATCACCACTGCTGTTTCTGGCGTTCAGTAGTTGCGTTGGTTGGGAATACTGTCATTTCATCTTCATTGCTTATCAATGGTGCAGTTTGACAAATTTATTGGGCCTAGTAGGTGGCCAGGTTAATCTTGGCGTTTTTTATCTTCTCTTAAGTGCAGTAAAGTACTAAAAAAAATATCTTTTCTAGTCCTTACTCCGCGCACTTAGAGGCCACGTGCCGTCGCGCGGCGCGCAGGAAGTGTGCGCGTAGGCGGACGTTTAATACGGGCGAGGAAGCACCGTGTCCGGTGCCGCACGACGACGTGTATCGGGGTTTGTCGCCTCTATACCTATACAGTCTCGGAGATATTCGTACATGGGTGTGGCATCACCGCTATGGTACCGATAAGAGCTGGGTTTTCCTCCAAACTGCTGCAGTGTACAGACAGATGTAGATGAATCATTTTGTTTGCCCACGTGTGACATTTAGCTTGAGGGGCGTTGAACTTACGGAAAGGCGAATGTCTTTTTTGCAACCTGGTAAAATGTTACAGAAATTCTGACTGCAGTTAAGTCTAGATAGCGCAGATCTATTGCAGGATCTATTAAACGAATCAGATGTAAACGACATAGATGAACGAGATTCAATCAGACAGAACACATTCAAACTATTTTGTACTAATGACTGAAATGTTGACCTCAAAGCGTCACAATGATCAAATTCCGAGCTCTCAATATAGTTAACTAACTGCAGTACAATCCCGAAGGCCCCCCCACTCCCATAGCAACGGACTATTCAAGTTTATTCCCATTTCCGCGAACAGTACAAAAGCGAAATTCGTGCAACCACGTGTTCTAGCTCATCTGTTATTGTTGTGCATACCGCGAAATACTCTGAAAGGCCCTCATTGTACTACCTTTGTCGGATTGTAAACATCGATGCCTTGTTGCCGAGATTGTTGCTATCGCACGTAATTAAAACCAGTCAAAACATTGCGGTGCGTGGGAGTGATGTAATAAAATTGTAAGTGTTACGTTTGTATCGGTAATATTGTTTTTCTATTTGCGGATACGCGTCATTGAACGGCTGTGTAGTGTCTTTTACTACCTGGATACTGAAGCTCAGATTTTTGCTGGATGATTCGCTTTAAGTGTTCCTTTTCTTTTACGTAGGAGTGTCCTCTAATAAAATGCTTATTCATCGTTCACTTATGCAATTTATAAACTGTCTATTGTGGACGGTGGTAAAACGGTCGATCGGTTCCTGAGGTACAGCAGCATGAACGTAATCGTTTTAAGGGTTCTGTGCCCTAAGGCTTCGAACGAAATCTAATTATGGGGGCAACTCTGTTAGCTCGTCGGCTAGGCGCTTCAAATTGCTTATACGGAATGAGATTTTTCACTCTTTGTATAACCTGACTTCCATATTGAACACCTTATTACTTTTAAAAACTCATTATAGACACTTTCTTTTCATCGCATCTTCTTCACCTTTTTTCCTCGCATGAACGAAAATAATGTTTTTATTTCATAACCTTCAGTGTCGCGTTTATGAAACAGTGGTAAAGATAATAGCACTGCTTCAGTTTTCATATTTGATTGTGGATCAGGGTAGAATCCAATGCAAAGCGGACGTTCGAGCATTGCAACGATGAAATGTGGTAAGCTTTTGACAGATATATACTTTCTGGGTTAGTCTCCAGCTGAGAAAGCTATCACTATGATTGTTCGCTGATCATTCTCCATAAATGGCTTTTAGTGGCTTTTCATTTCTCATCATACTGCCAGCTAGCGTAAAGCCACAGTTCACAACGTGTTATCGTCTTTCAAACAACCATTTTACTGCTTTTCCGTACAAGCCCAACAACTGCATATCACAAACCATTTCTAGCTGTGATGTATACAAATAAACGTAGCAAGCGGCTCGAACGGTAACGTCATAGAACAGTCCTGAACTAGCCCTTGAGGCAAGTAGACGGTCCCTTCGAGTTGCACACTACTTACTGATATATTGAGAGGTTTTAATCTAAACTCCAAAAGCCCACAAGTGATTCTAGTGAACACAACATTGGCGACGAGTAAAAAGCGCAGTAAGTAAAATTGTAATTCAAATTATGTACCTGCTTACGGAAATTGGTCAACAACAATAAATTATAGTTTATTGTGTTAAAAAAATTGATACACCTCTGCCTATTCCTTCACGGATAACTGGTGTGATGGTGTAGCAAATTAAAAAAAAAAAATAACGTATATACTTTCTTGTATGTTTAATATAATAATTTAGAATTACAATTTGTTATTAAATATTATTTGTTTGTCAAGATCTACGTCGAGTACCTGCTGATATGCTGCGTATACCGATGTAGATTCTGTGTAACATTTTGACGTGTAAAGGTGTTTGTGAAACAAAATACAAACTAAACATCATTTACCCATTTAACAACCCACTAATTTATAACTTGAAACAGAATCGTGTGTGACAAATACAGTGTACATAATGCATTTCTTTCTTTATTTTGTCATTAAATTTACTGCCCCGAACTGCGTATTGTTGACCAAATCCGTTCGCAAAAAAACACGTTCACTATTGAATGAAAATTCAATAAAAATGTTCACTATTGAATGAAAATTCAATAAAAAAAATGTTCACTATTGAATGAAAATTCAATAAAAATAATGTTCACTATTGAAAGAAATTTCAATAAAAATATTGTTCACTATTGAAACAAATTTCAATAAAAATATTGTTCACTATTGAATGAAAATTCAATAAAAAATGTTCACTATTGAATGAAAATTCAATAAAAAAAAATGTTCACTATTGAATGAAAATTCAATAAAAATACTGTTCACTATTGAATGAAAATTCAATAAAAAAAAAAAAATGTTCACTATTGAATGAAAATTCAATAAAAATAATGTTCACTATTGAAAGAAATTTCAATAAAAGTATTGTTCACTATTGAAAGAAATTTCAATAAAAATATTGTTCACTATTGGAAGAAATTTCAATAAAAAGTTCCGTACGAGAAAATTACTCGTAAATAACAGTTTTAAACAAGTGCCCCTTCGACAACCCCGAAGTAAAGTAGATATCTGCTGTTAAAACTGAAATTCGTTAAGGCTAATGATTTTAACAAAATCTAGAATGCATTTTGCACTGGCTATCGTCACATAATCGTCACCTAAAATAATAAATCACCTCTATGTCAAGTGCCCGTTTAGCTTAGTAACAAGTATAAGGGTACACTTGAAGAGTATATTATGGGTCTGTTACTTTTATGATTTGTCGAATAAAGTTTCTTTATCGTAGGTGCTAAATGAAGTCACAAAGCTCTTTAGCCCGATACGATAAATTTAAAACGAAATAAACAAAGTTGTTACGTGATTCCTTTATTTAAGAGACGGGACTTGTTTATTTTAACACTTAACAACAAATCACTGTGTTAAAGTTTTAGTGAACAAAAAATTTAATTTGTCGAATCGATCTTGAAATTTTATAACTATTATGGTATTTGAGGTTTCCCCTCCATTACTTACAGATCGATCAACAAGTCCCAATTAGAAATCCCTGCAATAGAACCACTCAATTGTGAAGAACCAAACTCAATAGGTTCCCGTTGGGTAAAATGGAAACGTGCTTTAGAAATATATATTTTATAGCAACCAGTAACAGGGATCAAAATAATAAACGTTCAATTTTACTACATGCCGGAGGCATAGCATTTCAAGTCATATATTTTAATTTACCTGAAGCTCATTCGATTGATCCAAACGCGACTGACATTTACGGTATCGCGGTTATAAAGTTGGAAAAGCATTTTTTCCCGAAACAAAGTTATTTATTTGAAAGACACATTTTCCGATTAATGAAACAAGAATCGGAAGAAAAATTTGAAACATTCCTGATTTGATTGAGGCGTCAAAGCTCAAAATGTAGCTTTGATAAAGAAGATGAAAATCTTATCGATTAAATAACAGTAGGTATTTCGAAATAAAAAACATTTTAGTGCTTTGTGATTCAGCAATAGTTGAAAATATCATAGCAGAAGCAAATTGTTTAGAAGCCGTAGAACGGCAAATGAACAATTTCACGATAGCCAAAGCACAAATGCCACAAGTTCCCGCCTTAACAAAATTGACACAAAAAGTACAAAATGTATATTTAAAAAAGAGGTTGAAATCACAAAGGTGATAAAAGTTCCCCTGCAGCCAATGTGGCAGCAGAAATCACAAAGGTGATAACAGTCTCCCTGCAGCCAATGTGGCAGCAGAAATCACAAAGGTGATAACAGTTTCTGCCCTGCAATTAATGCAATTTGCAGGAAATGTGGATTCAAAGGCCATTACCTGAAACACTGCAGAACAAGGGCCAACAAAAGAAACACTGCTAATATTTGGCAAAACAACAAATACAACCCAATAACAACAGGCAAATTAAGAAAACCAAACTGGAAAACACCAAAAAAGAGCCTACCTCTGTAGAGGAACAAACATCAAAATGCTCATTGATTCCGGTAGTACCTCCAATGTTATAAGTTATAAAACTTGGGAACACATGAAAAAATTCAAAATCATAGTCTCCAACCAGCAAAGGTCCCCAAAAAAAAAAAACCATTCATGGGTTACGGTGCTAAACACCCACTTAAAGTGTTGGGTTGTTTTGATGCACAGATAAAAGCTGGTTCAAAATTATTAGTACCTAACAAAAAATATATGTCATAGAAAATGGGTCAATGAATCTTTTGGCTAAAGAAACTGCCATCTCGCTAAATGTAAAAAAAAAAATGGTTTTAACCTAAATTCCATTGATGACAAACCATTTCCCAAATTCAAAGATATTCTATTAGAGATTACAATAGATAAAACAATTCCACATGAGTGTCAGTCTTATCGACGAGTTCCAATTCCTCTGGAAACAAAAATAATTAAAAAATTAAACGAACTGGTTACAATGGATATGATTGAATCAGTAAATAAACCATCCATTTGGTTTTCACCAATGGTACCGATTCTAAAGCCTGATAATGATATTCGTATTTGTTTAGATATGCGTGCAGCCAACAAAGCCATCACGGTCAATGGAATAACTGATTCCTAAATTTGGTAAAGCAATACTTTAAGTACTCATAATTCGATGTAAAATAACGATTTTTATCACGTTAAGAAAAAACGTAGTGAAATCACAACGTTTATTACAAGCAAAGAGACTTACCAATACAAACGGCAATACTAAAAGAAAACAATGTTTTAATCAATAAAAATGAATGTGTTTTCAATTCAAAAACAATACAATTTTTGGGCCACGAGCTTTCACCTTCAAGTATTAAACCACTTAATAACTACATCAAAGCAATTGAGACATTTAAGTAGAGCATCGGAAACCATCGAAGAAATTCTAAGTTTTTAGGATTCAAAAATTTTGTCGTAAAATGATTCCCAATTTTAAAGAACAAATTATTGCATTTGTTGACGTACTAAAAAAAAATCTAAAAATTCCTACTCTTGGTTACTACGACCCAATAGATCGTACCCAAGTTATTGCGGATGCAAGCCCTGTTGGGTTAGGGATCATACATTTAGTACGTTTGGCAATAAGAGTCTAGACGTTGAGAAACTATTGCCAGACCGGAAAATGCATTAGTTTTGGTTTGGGCAATAGAACTAAATCCAAATGTATTTAAATAAAAAAAAATGATTATAAAGACATCTATAAACCGGGTAAAATAAACATAGCCGACTCTTTATCGGCTTTATCCCGTCTTTGCACAAGTGCCAGCATAGAAAAAAGTCCACTTGAAAACGAATATTATAATAACCAACTTGTTCAATATGCGCGACCCGTAGCACTCAGAATACAGAATTCTGTATTCTGAGCCGTAGCATTATCGCTTAAACGATTATTGAAGCATCAAATAATGATAATGAATTAAAAATAGTTAGAGACGCTTTAATGAATAATGTTTGGGATAGTTCCATAAACAACAACAACATGAACTTTGGTTGCATAAAAAAATTGTATAGGATGTATTTTAGTCAGAGGGCCATTATCCGCCAGTAGGTACTGATGAAAATATTTAAACTTCCTTCAGAAGTATGGGTAGATACTGCTTTTGATTTTTAGGTTCACTACCAGTCTACCAAGTGGAATTATATCTTCGTGATTACCAGTCGATATAAAGAAATCAAAATTATGAAATCTATCTCTACACAAGATATAATAAAAATACTAAAAAAAAAAAAAAAAGAACTTCTAACGAACCGGAAATCGTGCTAATATAACATTAGATAATGGTAGACAATTCACTACTCAAGAATTTCAATTATTCTGTATCTACAAGGGATTACGTTATTCGATACAATCCCTTAGCTTTACTGATCCTCAGCAAAACGGCGAAGTCGAGAGACTAAATGGAGATATCCTTAAACGGCTTAGAATCACCCAATGCGAAAAATCTGACTGGAAAGATGATTTTTGACAAAATATTTAATGATGTAACAGCACACCTCATCCCACCACAGGAAAATCTCCATCCAAGCTATTCTTTGGACGAAAGTTCAGAGATAAATTACCTTTTTAACAGACCTCGAAAATAACTACAGTACGACGATTCAGAGGTCAGAGAAGAGAAAAACAAATATAAGAAGACAGAAAAAGGCGAGCTATAGATAAAGAATTAGAAATTGGTGAAAAGGTTTACGTCAAAAACATGATAAAAGAAAACAAATCAACTTCAGAATTTAATCCCACACCTCATAGTAAATGCAAGGAATGATGAAACTGGTCAAGAGTACATGAGGAATATAGTACTTACATCTTAAGAAAATAGAAGGCGAGTGAATAGCCATAAATCACGACTTTGATAAAGAAGGATGAAGAACAAGATCAGCACAATGCTGTACTATTAAAGATCCATAGGACCTTATTAATGTGTGAGTCTAAATCTAATTGTATTTTAGTAGTAGACATTTTAATTAAAAACAAAATGTCTAAATGCTAGCCATTAAGAATACACGTTGACTTAATATTAAAGATTGTTATGGTATTAACAAATTTATAATAATATGTATATTAACGTGTAAATTATAAATATTGTCATCGTACGTAAAACTGTCTAAATGCTAGCAATTAAGAATGCTTGTTGTCTTTATATTAGAGATCGTTATTGTATTAAAATATATATATTAACGTGTAAGTTTTAAATAATTGTCATCATACTTAAAACCTAATAGACACGTAAAAACTATGTCCGTTAATCAAATATTGATAAGGGACTCTAAAATGGTTGACCTCTAAATTCAAAACATTATGATTATATTATAGTATTTAAAATAACGAATGTCTAAATTCTGAATATATTAGTTGTATTTAAAATCCAATTTAATTATAAAAAGGAAGAGATGTGATGTATACAAATAAACGTAGCAAGCGGCTCGAACGGTAACGTCATAGAACAGTCCTGAACTAGCCCTTGAGGCAAGTAGACGGTCCCTTCGAGTTGCACACTACTTACTGATATATTGAGAGGTTTTAATCTAAACTCCAAAAGCCCACAAGTGATTCTAGTGAACACAACACTAGCCAACATCAAAACTCAACCAAACCATATCTAAACAAACCGAAAGGCGAAGGGATCAGTAATAAAAAGGCTAGTAATAAAATAAACATGAGAGGCTGCGGCGTTGCCGCTCTGCGCCAGCGCCTGCGCCGATCACAATGGTACGAGTTCGAGACTCGACTCTCGACCCACCAGCTGTTTGTACCTGCGCTGTTTACTGACGGCACCACCCTTGTGTTGAATAAGCAGTAATGTAAGAAGAATTTCCGTCTCAATTTTCTGGTCCGTGGGGACTTGGAGTAAACTGGTCTTTTTGTTTTTTGACACACATTTAGATATCTTTAGTACTTACATATTGTAATATTTCAATTTCAATATGTGGTCTCAATCCCTGAACTAGAACAAACTATATGAATGGCAAAGGTCGAGGTGTGTAGTGAGTGACTAGTGACAAACGTTTAAAGTCTTAATCCAATAACTGCAACATCCATTGTGTTTTAACATAAATCTTCCTCTGTTTTACCAACCAAAGTAAATATCCAGCTCGCAGCGTCCATTATTAAACGTAAGCCTACATGAATTCGATTGAACGCGAGCCTACACCATTCAGTAATAAACAGTGTCATTATCATTCGATAACATTCAATAACTCAGTCGCAATTATCCTTAATTATCTTTATGGTTAGTTCGTTAATGTCCAATGTTTTTCGCCAGCTATATTGTTGTTGTTATTGCAATATAAGCAGCGACAAAATGTCCACAAAAAGCCACTGTCTGTGCATTAGGCTAATTGTATTAAGAACATTCTGTTCCACCAGGCTTCAGCAGATTAATTATACTAATACGGTATGGCGACAGTAAAAAAGCATTTAGTAGTAGTTGCTAACTATACACCATTTGCAATACATGTAGTTATTTCTGTAATGGTAGGAGGGGAACTGCGAACGGAAGGACCAGTGACCTCTCTAGTATGTGAGATCGTTGGTCCGGAAGAGATCAGAATCAGACCTCATAAGGTAAAATGATATAATATTTTTGATGCCGTCATAAAAGTTTTAATTTAATTTGAGTTATACCGTGAGAAATTTTCTCAGGTCCAAAGCCCACACGCAGTTCAAAATATGAAACGATTATGTTAACGACGTGTTCCGACATATGTAGCAATTTATCCGATGATCTGTGAATGACAGATGGCTCTGACGATAAAGCCTGGTATGGTAGACCAGATAGCTATGATAATTTTACTTTGATAAGTTACTTGTGCTGTGAGGAAGTGACACATGACGACGGAAGAAGGCATGCTACAGAGATACCAAATAAATTGGTCTAATAGCAGGGACCTGTTGATGTTACTTGCGCTTACTTCAGTAAACTGTATCAAGCATGAGGTACAAACTATTTCATAACCTCGTGGACGATGCATCACACATGTCATTAATGCGTCTATAAACGACACGTGTTATAATCTCCGTGGAGTTGAAGCACTGAAACACATGTGCTGTGCCAAGGACCTTTTTCTCAACGACAAAGAGTAATCGATCCGCGTGAAATTGATCCACTGGATCCACGAGAGCGCTCGCAGAGCACGCACTGCGCATACATGCAGGGCTACCATTCGTCAGGATTTGCTGTGACAGCCATATCATGTTATTGTCAGGTTTTAGCGTCGTTTGTTAAAAATGTAAGCTTTGAACTAATTTGAAGCAAGTTTTTTAAGGTCTGAAATAAAAACTTGACTGAGTACGATTACATGTGAATATGTTCTTAACTTCTTATTGATGTCTTGATAATGCCAGTCTATGAATAGCTACAAACACCTCGACCACAAACGACACAATAACCTATTTCCAAATCGAGTTTGGTGTTGTAAGAGAAAGCGTCATAAAGTGACTGGTAACCCTGCCACAACCGGCGCATGCATCGAACCCCTCGCTCCTACTAGGGGACACTTAATCCCCTGTCTATTTCAAACACGTTTCACCTCATTCGTTTCGCGCACAAAAAACTCTCTTATTAGATTTACTAAGTCCCTCGATCGATTGTTATTTGTGATTTGACAGGTTTTTTTTTCTATAAGGCGAGAATGAAGTTGCTCGTTAGACGCTTTGTTGAAGCATTTTTTTTGTTTTTTCTAAGAACGGGTCTATAAAAATAAATAGAGCTGATAAGCCGAATTCTAAAGAAGCCATTACGAACATTTTATAGGAACAATAGGTGTTTAAAACCGTAATTTAATTAAAATATATACGCTTTTTCTGACGAAATTGGACATGGTTTGGCTATTTTTTCATCGTTAGCTTAGTTAGGCCCATTAAAACTTGGATCACAGATTTTTTTATGTTCATGTCGTGGGTTGTCGAACAACATTCCTTTAGTAAATTAGCCGCAATGTTATTAAATTAATAATATTTGTGGCTATACTTGGATGTTATAGCTAATGATGTAGTCTATACACGTTTTGTTCCGACGCGACGCAATGTCTGTGTTTTTACTCTGAATAAAAGGAAGCCTCAGCTGCTAACATTCGCGCGACAGTCGTGAGAATCAATTAAGGGAAGTGGCCTCTATGGTACTCGTAGTCTCTAGACTACAATTCCGCAGACTCCCAAGTTTAGATCACACAAGTTTTAGAAGCATCTGCAATGCTTGCATTTCTATTTGTCTCGGAATTTTGTCTCCGAAATACATAGTGAAATAGATTTTTTATTTTATCTTAGACTCCGTTATCGGCGAGGAAAGGCTGAGCATCTCGCAGTGATAAATGAAAATAGCCGGCGAGGGGGGGCGGACTCCCGCGGTGCGTGCACACATGGCCTTATCGACCAGACGATATGGACGAAGGGAAGAGAGGTAGCGGTGTAGGGTTGGTGATAGAAATCTTGATGATATTGCCAGTTATTCCTAAAAGTACCTGTTGAAATTCTATGTTTCAGATTTTCTACTGCGCTCGGTATGAATGTGTTCTTTAACTATTTCTATCTAAAATGTTGTACTTGTCGAATAGGCGAATCATAGATTCTATAGGTCTGGAGAAAAATAGAGGAGATTAGTGCCCCGCAGTGAGGTAATATGTAGTTTTTGCCCGCAACTTCGTCCACGTGGAATATAGCCTAAAGCCTTCCTTGATAAATGGATTACCCAACACAAAAAGATTTCTTCAATTCGAACCAGCAGTTTCTGCGATTAGCGCGTTCAACCAAACAAACAAACTCTTCAGGTTTTTAATATTAGTATACTTAGATAAAAAAAACTGTTACACACCCAAGGAAATCTGCCAACATAAGCATACCAGGTTCTAACTCGACAAACGGTCCATTTTTCTGTACGTCCATAGTTCCCATTGTAACCCGCTCCCCGCTCCATGTATGAGCCAGTAGCCATCCACACGCGCTCTCCTCCGCTTACAATAATAAGCGGGCACGCACGAGCCACGCGTCGCGTGAGACCGACGACTGCCGAAATAATTGTCCATTAACATCGCATACTTGTGGGGGACCGACTTACAAACACGAGACTAAAGATATGTATGTATCAATTACTGGAAAACGCTACGTGCTGAAGATCGAGATGAAGTTTGTATTTGTTGTGGTGATTATGAGATTATGAGATATGGAAGTACTTTATGAATCGTATGGTAAAGAAAAAAACTTTGGATTATTTTGTAGTTTTCAACAACTCAAGTGATGATAACGTACAATAACGTTCCCACTGCTCACAAACTGCTGCACAGCAAACGGGCCCAGTGTGACTGGGTATTTCAAGCGGCAAAAATAAATTCCCGAAAAAAAAAAAATTGGTTCAAAATTAACCCATCCGAAACACAGTAAATCGTCTTAACGGTCTCTGAAAAACTTCTAACATAATGATTTGTCAAAATGTTTACAGTTGATGATGTTTTTTAGCTAAAGTTTCGGTTTCGGATGCTCAAACGGAACATTTTGAGGCAATCAATCAGAGGTTGCAGTTAGATTATCTAAGAACTAGCTGGTGACGTAATATACTTTCAATAGTACTGACGAAACAATATAAACCCTTAAATATCAACCATAAACAATTTATAGACTGATAAAACTAGCGTTTAGTTGGAATTTTTTCGTGTCCTTCGAGCCGCATTCTTCTCTATGGGTTTTCGATGCGCAAAAATCAAATATGTACATAGAAACAAAAGCATGTAACTAAAGCAACGACCATACAGACTAAAGTGAAGCAAACTGCAGTAATAGCTAGCTATGTAGCTATCTATCTATGCATCCACTCACTATAAGTAAAATAATTTCTGTCTGTGCCTATACCAGCATCCTTTAAAACCACTTAAATTGTCTGTTAGCTACAGAAGATAAAAGCGTGTGTGATGCTCATCCATACGTTTACTCCGGAATGTTATCTGGGTTAATTCACAGTTGTGACGATTACGTCACGTCTAGGAAATGTTGGTCAAGATCGAGTTGGTTCGTGTCTCGCGCGATTTATACTGCCAACGTTTGACGGAAACTTTTATAGAACACGCTATGGGGTCGTATTCGTATGGCTGTATGGAATGAGAAGGACACGTGTATTATATTCTGGTTCAAATTAATTTATTTTCATATGAAGGAGATTCATAAAGCCGTCAAATAAACGTTCAAATGATAAATTGCGTGTAGTCATCATGAAACGTTTTGGAAAAAAAATGGTAAAGTGATAAACTTAACCAATCAAAAGCCATCGTAAAATTCAACACGACATCTATAAGACGTTTACGTGAGAGCCATCACACTTTGCCCAGCAGGGATGAAGAACGACACGAACAAGGGGACACAGGGGAGAAGGGGACTGAACTCGTAAACCTAAAAATAGATGCGACGACACCACGCCTTCAATACGCAACAAACAACTTACATATTCCGACACAACTATCGAACTGTGACATGATCATGTCACTAAGGGGACGTAATAAGAGTCAAATTGAACTGTAACATAATTTTGTAAGGTTTTGAAAACGCAATGTTAAGATGGTAATGTGTAGAGCGGACCAATAGCAGCATCTGTCAAAACAATACGCACCGGAAACAATAAACAGTTGTTTGACTAGTTAATTTTTAGGGGATTCTGTATTAAACAGAGCTTAATGAAAACATCGGCTATAAATGTTAATTACTGCTCTATAAGCAGTATATATTGGTGTATCAATTTGTCGAAGGACTGTATTAATGAAGCACCTGCAGACTGATAAAAGGCGATAAAGTTTTTCTAGTTTTTTTTTAGAAGTACAGATTGTATAATTAGTGATCATTTTTCTCCAATTAAATCACAGATTGCTATCGTTATTTTATGATGGTGCTAAATTACTAGATTAATCCGTAATTAAAAGTAATGTACAGTTTGTGCATAGAACGTTTAATCATAAACTAGAAGTGAACGTGTCAGAAAAAAAATGTGTCAGTTTAAGTAATGAAGATATAGTAGGTTTTTGAATATCTCTCTAATTAAACCAGTTTGAAGTGCCACCGGCTGTCTTTACGAGCAACTTAATTAAATATTTTGGTTGTTAAAGGGCGCCGATATTAACTATTTATCATTTCCGAGACGTTGATTTTTATTGGATAATTATCATATTAAACAAACATTCGTGCTCGAATGTTGAAGAAAGCAGACAGAATGAATGGCTTGTACTTACACACAAGCGTTTCGACGAATCGAATCTTAAATGAAATGTTTTAAACCTTTCATGGCAATCTGACCATGTGGAATACTGAAAGCTACGTGCAATAAAAATACTTCTGTTAATCAATGGAACAAAAAACTTATTCCCTCCATCGAAGTTCGCGGAAAGCGAGCACATAATATTTTTGTTTCCTTTCCACACCAGACGGAAAACAAAACAAAACATGAAGTAATATTTGTAACAGAAGTCTTAACTTGACCTCTTACGACATTATACTTTCAGGATTTAATAACTTTGTTTTATGTTGTAAGTTGAACGAGCAAGAAACCATACATTCTCACATAACTTACTTAATTTCTGCTAAGTTCGGTTCAAGTTATCGTTACAAAACAGTTACGGGCTATCGGGGCGAGGGGAGAAATTACCTAACACCGCGTCTCTCCAAGTGTTACTACGAGTTATAAAAAGTTGTCGGGAAGCTGTGCCATAATACCCCGAGTTCCCCCGAATCCGCTCCGAGGGGTAAAACTTTCGTAACGTTGTTGCCGCCGGGGTTACGAGAATTAGGTAATAATTTATTTAACTTTTTCTTTTATTTCTCTTGGCCGATTATAGTTTTGAAGTTTGTTCAAATGAAATCTCTAAATAATTTGTACTTGTACAGTTTACTTAATAGTCTGAACTTGTTAAACATTCTAAAATGCGAAGCTTTTTATGCATTTCATTACTTTGACATACAAAAAGAACGCACGAAGCGTAGATTGACATGAAATGAATTTTAAAACCTAATAAAAACACTGCATTCTCATTTTCCGCTGGTTAGGGCCAGCTAACGTGCAACGCAAATTCGAGCAAAATGCAAATAAAGTGCACAAAGCAGAAGGGGAATTCGTACTAAAGTCAACATACACGAATCAAATACAACAAAAAAATAACAATAAAAGAGATCAATCATAAATCGCCACCGCGTTTATATGACACCGATGCACGGGCGTGTTCTAAATCCGTGGCTTGAGTGACAGGTCCCAATCAAACTTTAATCAAAGCGGCCGACAGCTACAGTACAGCGTCTGCGGACTGTGGAGTAGACAAACCCGGCAGGCCTAATTGAGCGGAATGGCCCCGTACATATTGCGCCGACGATTAAGTCACGAACGTCAGCGTGCGACCCTTTGTTCACAGAAGGTCGATGAATGACAGGACATGTGCGGCTTTATTCGCAGTTTATAATGCATTTCCATATTGTGGCTAATTGACTGTGACGCTTCTTTGAGTTGGATTTACATTTTTTAATATGTTTGGGGACATTATCTTAGAATAATGTTGAGATAGTGTCTCCGAAAATTGTAAACACATTTACTAAAACGTTTTTTGAAACAGTTCTTTCGGTGACCAATTGACCATTACTTTTATGTGGGATGAAAAGGCGAGGCGAGGGAAGAGGTCGCTTCAGCTTATCAGTTCAACCTGTCATAAGTGTCATGACATGAGTAGAAGGGTCTACTCGAAATGGGGAAAGAGAAAGGGACGGACAACGCGGTACGATATCACGCGTCCACGGAATGCGGGGAATGTTAAGTTTAGGACCCGTCAAAGGGTTTTGAGTGGCCTTAAAATTAAAACGACAAACATTGAGGTTCACAACGTGGTAATTGATTCGTTCAGTTTTGTTGCTCATGAATATGCTATTGAGGTGAGCTGGTTTAAATGAAGTTTTTTTGGATTTCAAGTTTTATGTTAAGAGATAAGTTTTTGAATGCATGCATGGTCATGTTTGTGTGGCAATTCGATTGTGTTGGGAGAAAAATAATACTATCGATAAAGACGCAATTAAAAATAATAAGACGTCTAGACGACACTGATAATGATAACGAGAAGACGAAACAGATGAACAATTAAACAAGTTTCGGATTGAAAGATCACAAGGCAAGGGCGAGAAATACAGTAACTATAGTTATTTAGATGGGTTGTAGTCTGGACAAATAAATCAGGTTTTGTACAGTGCGATCAAATTATCTTGGCAGCTCTGAACATAGGCTTTGCGAAATTTTACGCATGTAAACTTGGGAATAAAACTGTTATTGCCAGTTATACCAATACTTAAACGATCAGAAAATATCTAATTTAAACAGTGAGAAATACAAATAAAATAAATATCATAACACTTTTAAACATTCGTTGTAACAAAATTACCTGGGCCGACAGTCTCTACAGAGATAACGACAAAATCGCTAACTTTCGATTGCTAATTACCAACGAATAAATTCGGTTGCAACAATGATGCTTGCAAGTAAAGCAAGTCTCTACATCCAAGATGCGTTTCTCGCAAGCATCATTATTGCAACCGAATTTATTCGTTGGTAATAGGGGATCGGACAAAAAAAAACTAATTAGTCCGTCAGATAGATTTCCAAAAATTATTGGACACGTATTTTTTTCTTTTTTCACGTAAACTTAAAATGAAGAAGATACAGTGCTTCGAAAACTCGTGTGACGTCATATGATAGTACATTTTGACGACACAAGTGACGTTTCAAGCCCCACTCCAAGATCTTTGACGCGTTTTATCTTCGTAATTTTTTATTGATTTGATAAAACAAAAAACACGTATTCAATATTTTTCGATAATCTAACTTACGGACTAAACAGAATCATATTATTTTGACCCAGTCCGATCCCCTATTAGCAATCGAAAGTTAGCGATTTTGTCGTTATCTCTGTAGAGACTGCCGCCGGCCCTGCACGAAGTTCGGAGCTGCCAAGATAATTTGATCGCACTGTATCTAAGAAGAAACGTGGGTGGCTTTTAGTCAGTAGAAGTCTGATACTCCTTTCCCTTCGGCCCAGAGCGGCAGGCAGGAGTCATTTGATGATTTCAAACCCTCCAAAAAAATGTCTATATCAGAATGGTGACTTTACAGCACGTTATTGCAATTTACAAGTACTATGTGCCTAATCTGTTAAATGTTTTTCAAGGATTATTTTTAGGTCGATAACTACATGTCCTTCAACTTGACCGATAACAATAATGATATCAAACTGCTTTAAACAACACTGTAGACTGTAGAGTAATAAACATGATTTATATTGTTACGCAGTAAATGAAGAAATGAGTAGACTTTGAGGAAGTCTGAAAGAGGCCACTAAAAAAAGAAAAGAAGAAGAAAAGAGCTGACTAAAAAGTTTAGTGGTAATCGGATGTCGTGGTGTGGGCAATAATGGGCATGTGATGCGGAGAAGGTAAAGATCGTAAGAAAAATTTGAGTATACATGTGGAGTAGAAAAAGATCAAGGAAACGATGGATGAACTGTGTAAATAATTACCTGGCAACAAAGGAGGTGTCTTATGAGATGACGACTAATAGACAAGTATGGAAGGAGAGGTGACATGCTGTACCGACCCCAAATAAATTGGGATAAGAGCAGGAGAATGATGATGCAAACAGCACAGCCAAGGAGTGGAATTCCCTGCCTGCGTCGGTCTTTCCGAGTTCATATAACCCTAATCTGTTTAAGTCGCGAGTAAACAGGCTTCTTCTGGGTAAGCTCGTTCCATCGTCGACATCATCTCTGCCCTTAGGGCAAGATTGAAGTCAAGAGCAAGCCCATTTAAAAAAAAAAAACAGTAAAGAATTAAACCGCCAGAACCTTGGGAAGCAGTAGACATCACAATATATGCAAACAGTAAAGAATTAAACCGCCAGAACCTTGGGAAGCAGTAGACATCACAATACATATATGCAAACAGTAAAGAATTAAACCGCCAGAACCTTGGGAAGCAGTAGACATCACAATATATGCAAACAGTAAAGAATTAAACCGCCAGAACCTTGGGAAGCAGTAGACATCACAATACATATATGCAAACAGTAAAGAATTAAACCGCCAGAACCTTGGGAAGCAGTAGACATCACAATACATATATGCAAACAGTAAAGAATTAAACCGCCAGAACCTTGGGAAGCAGTAGACATCACAATAATTATATGCAAACAGTAAAGAATTAAACCGCCAGAACCTTGGGAAGCAGTAGACATCACAATATATGCAAACAGTAAAGAATTAAACCGCCAGAACATTGGGAATTGGGAAGCAGTAGACATCACAATATTTTATATGCCTGCAACATTATGTATGGAATGTACACTATTATATAGCTATAGGACTGATAGACTATAGACCCTTGGAGATTGATTGAAGATAAATGACCCTGTCGGTCATAAATAAAAATGTTGCTACGTCATACACTCATGGATATTAGGGATACATTTACTCGTACTCTCATAGTGAAAGGTTTTACTTTGATAGGAGGCATATTGGGTGCCTCGCGTTGGTGTAGTGGTCGCAAGCGAGACTGTGGAGCACGAGGAATTGGGTTCGATTCCCGGGCCGGGCAAAATGTTATTGGGTTTTTCCATCAGAAATTTCACAGTGGCCACTGAGCTCGGATTTGTGCCTGGCTAATAACAATAGGCTCGTCCTCTATCCAACTTAAATATACCTATCTGACGCAATGTGGATGTAGGTTTTATTAGGTACAACAGTTCTGCCTAACCCTTCGGGATTACAGGCATGATGTTCAGTTATGTTATAAAGCATAAAACTCTTGATAATTGTACCACAGAAACGTAATATTGTTATATTGCAGGTAACTCCCACAACGCCTAAATATCGGACTACTAACACCAGACGACACTCGAGTTTCAATAAATTAATACTACAATCAATTCTCATATCAGCAAGATTAAATTGTCGGAAATATTAGTCGACACGCACGCGCACACCTACCTAGTTCGTTTTCAAATAAATTGCTTCATAAATCATTCCTAAATTAGATTTTTAATTGCACATCCAAACAAACATTTAGTCAATAAATAAAGTTCTATGCAGTAGCGTGGGCGGGCTCGCAATAACATTAAGGCGGGGTTGCAGTACTTTTTTGAACCTATGAAAATCGAACTAAATATGAGTTTTTTAATAAATAAAAATCATTACATAAAAATTGAACATACTCTCTAGTAAATCGTAAAGATAGAAACGCGATTTAGAATGATCGGCTCGATACTTTTTTTTATCAAACATGACTCTAAATCACAATTACAAACGTGTACTACTAAGACATTTCATCATGAATTTATATATATATAATAAATTTATTTCAGACCATAATCATCACACAGGTAATAGACACAGATCCATATTAAATGTTAGTAATCACTTAAAAACTATGTTAGTGAAACACACAAATAAAATATAACAAAATACAATGATACAAAATACAATAAGAATTGCAATCACACCGATGTGTGGAGTGCGATCCAGTGCCTTACAAACGGACCATCGAGCCTGTACGCTATTACTTTCAAGATGCTGTTTGAGCTTGCCCGTATACGGTGTAACAGTGAGGCCGCCCTCTTTCTCATGATGGCATGAAAGCCATCAATTCTAGCTTCACAAAACATGCCCGATGCACTACAGTATCTCGGAAGCCCCAACAACATCCTAAACACATTATTATATTGAACTCGCAGGGCATTAAGTGCCCGCTGAGTACAGCTGACCCAAAGGGTGCACGAGTAAAACGAAAGGCAATATGCACGGAACATAGTGCACTTCACCTCACCCGCACATCGTTTAAACCTGCGGGCCAGCATGTTCCCACGGACAGCCAATGCCCTACGTTCCCTCTCAACGTCCAAGTCATCAGTGAAGTCCTCCGTGACCCAGTGGCCCAGGTACTTAACTTGCGTAACTCTATTAAGTGGTATACTATTTAGAGTAACAGTTGGGACAGTGTCAACTTGCAGATTCCGTGGTTGAAATACCAGCAACTCACTTTTCTTCGCATTGTACCTCAGCCCATGGGCCACGGCGAACTCCTCACATTTCAAAATGAGTTTACGTAGGCCGCTGATTGAAGGACTCAGCAGCACCATATCGTCAGCGTAGCTTAGATTATTAAAACAAGTGCCATCAATAGTACAGCCGACTGCAGTGCTACTGAGACCCTCAATCAACTCATTTATGTACAGGTTGAAGAGCCGAGGGGATGTTAACCCGCCCTGCCTCACACCACACTCCAACCTGTACTCATCAGACAAAACGTTAGCCCACCTTACAACGTTAGCTTGATTGCTATACCAGTAGTCAAAAACATTAATGATCTCAACGGGAAGTGAGGTGGACCTCAGCTTCTCCCAGAGATGTTTATAAGACACCAAATCGAAAGCTTTTGAAAGATCAAGGAAGCATCCATAAACTGGAGTCTTCCTGTCCGTATAGTACCGGACAGTATGCTTAAGACATAAGATTGCTGTTTCCGTGGACAGTCCGGCTTTGAAACCGAACTGTGCATCATTAATATTCAGATGTTTACAAAGTTGTTGATCTAGCATACTGTCCAGCACCTTTGCTACAGTGGTGGCAAGCGAGATGGGTCTGTAGTTGGAGCCATCCGAGGGGTCACCAGTTTTATTCTTGATTACTGGCACAACAATAGCTTTCGTGCACTCGTCCGGTATGTACGAGTGTCTTAAACAAAAAGTAAAAAACATAGACAACACTCTAGGTAAATGTACACCTGCGTGCCTCAGGTGCTCAACGCTAATTCCGTCATGTCCCGGGGACTTACCCCTCGTCATCTTACTGATAGCGGAAGCTACTTCCTTAGCAGAGAAGCTAACTGATGGTAAAATATTTGGCTTCTGAGCATCAGCTTTGAGCACCCGCGGCAACACAGGCGGAAGATCAGACGGCACAACTTTAAATTTACTGACAAACATATTGGCAATGTCAAGTGACTCACCGAAGCCATCGACGCTGAGAGGGATGTACGGTCGTGGATTAAGCTTACCAGTCTCCCTCCAAAAGCTTTTAAAGTTCTTTTTTGCGTGCTGTGTAGCCAAAACATCCATCTTTACCTGCTCTGCGTTATTCTGACACCATTTAAGTTTCGATTTAAAATTACGTCGAGTCTCTGTCATCCTATCGTACACGGGTCCACTACGTGGACGCCCCATAGACAACCACAACTGGAACTGCAAACGCGCTTCCCTATGTGCTGGATAAACATGTCTGTTCCAGCCCACAACACACTTTTTATGAGAACGAAATTTACGATCAAAGCTGTCCACGGCCGCTTCACTTAACGTATGTATAATATTAGTGTACATTTTATCAATCACTGATCTATGCTCCACCTTGTTACACATGCCATCACAACAGTGACTTAGTTCTGAAGGAAAATCCAAGTCCCTGAGTTTGACATTACACAACTTGTGATAGTGCTCAATTTGCTTAATGTCCCTATTACCCCAAACAACTTTATTACAATTATATGAAAGTTATATCAGTAGATAGAACTTATTATTCTGAAGTAAATGTTGAAAACATATTGTAAAATTTCTTTATAATTTTTCTCCAAGAAGAAAAAACAGTCGAAATTTAGGCATTATATCGCTCGCCGTGCAGTGCGGGGGGTGAGGTCGTGCGTTCATAAAAACACAGTACTGCAACCTCGCCTTAAGTTCTTGTGTTTGATACCCAGGTCGGTCAAAATTATATTGGGTTTTCCTATCAGGAATTTCTCAGTAACAGCCACGGAGCCTGGATTTGTGCTTGTGCACGGTTGATGGCAATAGGCTCTATCCCCTATTACGTGGGAGTTAAACAGCACTGGTACTATTACGTAAACCTCTTCCTAACCCTTCAGAGAATACAGGCGTGTTATCACTATCACTACATTGTATAAAACAAAGTCGCTTTCTCTGTCCCTATGTCCCTTTGTATGCTTAAAAACTACGCAACGGATTTTGATGCGGTTTTTTTTAATAGATAGTGATTCAAGAGGAAGGTTTATATGTATAATATAAATCAGCATTGCACCCGTGCGAAGCCGGGGCGGATCGCTAGTTTTTAATAAACCGTAGTCTTCAGACTAATAATCCAAATTACAAATTATGCACTTAAACGCTGCACACTGACGTATCGTGTGGCGAACGGGGAACAACTACACATGCAGAGCTTTCTCCGAAAACTCATTACCTCGCACGTGATGGCATAGCAATATGTATAAGAATATCTAGGTAACTATTTAGAAACTCTCATTATTGACCAAAATAACGTAGCAACGTCGGCTGTCAAATGTCAAGTGACAATGACGTAGGGCGACGTTGCGTCAAGTATATTGTTGATTTAATAATTATCGTAAATATATTAAAAACAAAGGTTCTAATTTAAAATAAACCTAATTTACATTATTCTAATGATATTCTATATCCCGACGTATTTTATAGAAGTAGCTTTTATTAAAAGACTTGGTTTCCGAACCACAATTACTATTGTGGTATTTGAATAGATAAGTCAAGTTAAATGTTTATTTATTATAAATTGCCAATAAATTATATAGTTATTATTAAACAATACTTTAAGTGTTTCCTAGATTTTATCTTGCAATTTTAATAAATTAAATAGTTTCAATCAATTCTCTGAACTATCGGTTGATATTCATATTTCATCCGATAGTCATAAAGATTACAAATAAAAACATACTACATTGGTAAATTACCTAATGACGTTTTAAAATAGTTTCACTACATAGGATTTGTTAATTATTATTTATGTTATTAGTTATTTAGCTATAATGAATAACCATTTGCCATTGGTTTATTATGGTGGTAGTCGTTGATGTACTTTTTAATATTCGACGGTTATAAAAGTAGAAGTACCGCCAATTCAGGGTCAGTTACGCTGCAACTGTTGAAGGGTAAAGACAGACCCAAAGTAGTATATTGTGTATTATTGTGTACACTGTGTATAGAGAGAATTAAGTTTACATATTGTGGCCTAGTTATGAAGATACCAAATGTGTGAAAGCTGAAACCTATTTGTATTACTCTAAAGGATCCATAATGTTTATGTAAGTTATTTGATATTATTCTGTGAATATTCCTGATTACTATGTGTTAGAAATATGTACCATAATATGGTTTATATTGCTTATTGTGTATGTACACTGATAAATTGCTATAACTTGAGACAGTCAAGGACAACGTCAGGTTGTCCTTGTATAATACTTTAAAAGATGTTTCCGTGGAGTTTCTTGTCCATTCTTCTCCACGAAGACCTAGGGACTTAGTGAATGGAATAGAGTTTCGAGTTTGAGTTTGACAAGACCTAAATAAATAAAATTAATGGTCTTGTCTATTGTGGTTTTATTTCATAACAACCCTGTTCCCTACACACTTATTTAGAGATACTTTCAAACACATTAAATAAAGAGTAATCATCTTGACACTCAGTTTATTAATTGGTGGATATTAATACCTATACATATAGATTTACATACACTTTCTAACATCAGAAGTGGGATAGTCTCTGGCTCTCTGATGTAATTTCTAATGGTCTTCCTGTTTTATTTTCATGATAAATGCTGGAGCTGCTACTGGTGTGATGATGAAAGCTGTGACGATGATGAAAGCTGTGACGCCGATAGCTCACCGCCTCGACTTGGCTATGATCAGAACGTCGACAGCACGTACTCCGACAGCGAGATTGAGAAGCTGCGCTGGAACCACTTGGAAGCCAGGCCATGGATTCAATCAAGCAGCAGTACGAATTAGCTAATGTCGGTAAGGCCTTTAGAGGCTTTGTTTTATTTTTAATTCTCTAAAAACGTAGTAATAAAAGATCCAAAGGGATATTGAGATCCGAGCAACTGTAAAAATAAAACTAGAATTATTCAGGAAATTGTTGATCCAAAGTTAAGCTTCTTTCTAAAAGTTTTTAATGTACCAGACATCAAAAACTTGTGATGAAAATATTTATAAATTTTTCGTAATGCAAAGCATTACCCTGGCTTGGTTAGTACCCCCAAATTCATGCAGTATGTTAGTTTTCATGAAACATCCAATAATACGATTAAAGAAAAATAAGTATCTCATCTTCAATTCAATTAATGAGATTATGGGATTGAAGATATTCAAATATCTAACGTTATTTTTTTATTTCCTTGATAATTCTAGTTCTCGCAAAATAAATATTGTGAATTTAATGTATAAACGTTACGTAGTATGAAGTTTGAAACTACAATAAAATTCTAATACGATCTAAATAAATAAGATTGAATCATATAACGAGGGTAGAATTTTTTATTTCTCGAAACCCATGTATGGGTCGGTCGGTCTAACTGGGTTAATCAAACAAGATCTTAAATGTTAGAATGTACCTACATTATGTACAAAGCCTAATTATTGTCTAGTCTAATAGATAAGTTTAAAAATTTGTAGGTGAAATACAAGTTACTATTTAAAGATATGAGAGATGTATTAATAATTATTATCGGCCATGAGAACTTGTCACATTTATTAAAAAAAAAAAGAGAAAAATTCCCACAAATTGAGTAAAAGTATTTGTTCGTGATTTTAAGCCCTATTTCCTGTGTACAAATAGTAATAGTTTTTCAATTATCGCAATATTCTATTCAATCTGGAATCAAAAAAAATATTATTAAATAATCTAGACATTAAATGTGAAAGATAGGTGATGTTACTTGTACTTGGTTGCTTGTAATATTAATTACAAGTATTATTCTCATACAAATATTTTTCGATTATTTAAGAAACAAGTGTGGCGATTTTATCACTTTGAAATACTAAAGTGTACTTCTGATCAAATAATTCAAATTGAGATTTTGTTTTGTAAACTTCTTAGCAGTTTTAATTTTTATTATATACACACAAACAGTGAAATGGACAAAAATATTACTTCGTTCTGTACAGAGATTAGTTTCCCAACATTCCTAAAGGACACAGATTATGGCCGAAGTTCCATACAAAAGGTTAAGTCTCCTTTCTAAACATTAAAAAAAGAAATTTAATATTTTACTACTTAAATGTATCAAGTGGATAACAAATAAATGTATGTGATGTAATAAATAAAAACATCATACTTAATGTTTATAATTTAGTGTGACAAGGTAGGGTTACTGATAGTTCCCTTTATTTGGTTGTGCATTGGGTTGATAAGAAGATAACTTTTATGTTTAATCAATTAGTACAAAAGACTTGTTGATTCATACGAAAACATGTATATTCTTTAATGCTCAGGGGTTTCCTCATCAAGAATAAACAATAATCCACTTGCTGATAATAAATTTAATTTAAATAAAAAAGAACATGTTTATGAAAACGCAGAAATTTACGTTTATAGTAAAAAAAACATCACAACGAATTTGAGGATAAAAGATTACAATAACAACACAAATGTCTAGTAGCTAATCACCAGCCAAGCAAATACTGAGACAAGCCAAAAGTGGGTTTCGTTTTTTTTTACTAGATGTGGCAATACATGGCAAAATACTAATTAAGTTGTATTACTAATTGAGTATTTTTATTATGTAATATTACCAATGTGATAATTATTCATTTAAATGATTACCTATTTGTTTAAACTTGATTAGGTAGGTTCCCCCCTTTGGGGATCACAAGACGTGATGTTAATCTATCAAAAAAATTATGATTTTCTTTGTTAGATTCTAGATAATTTGTTAAAATAATAATATCACTGTATTTTTTACGGAATAGTACAAAATGGTAAACTAGATTCGCAATGATATTGTCAGATTGACCGAGCGGTGACTGTTTGGTGATGTAAATGAGATTGTATGATTCAATGGTTAGAGTATACTATTGATTACGATCTGGGTACATTTTATAAAATGATAGTCAAAGAAACAGTACACGATAAAGTCATAGATAAAAGGCAAAAAAAAATGCGATACTAGTGTGGTGAATAAATAGATACCTAGATGAAAACATTGCTGTTGAGAATTCAATCTAGACAGAAATTTTGATGTGTTATTCAAAATGAAACAATAATTATTATAATGTGGTTCATAATGTTAATTATTGATTGTGCTGATAATGTTACAATTATTTATTTAAAAGTAGTTTAAAAAAAATAATATATATATCATTCTCTTGTCCGTCTTCCTCTTCCACACCACTCTGTTTTTTCGTCATCTCATGAGACACATCCTTTCTTACCATAAATCATTCTTAACACAGTCCATCCATCGTTTTTTTGGTCTTCCTCTACTCGTATACCCTAAAAAAAATATATATCATATATTTTATTTATCCGCTGGGGCCTCTAGTTGATACCGAGTCATCTCACGGGCAGCGGGTGAATGTGAAAGGTATCTGGATAACTAGTTGGCTACATATTTATCTTTATAATATTTATCCGCTGGGGCCTCTAGTTGATACCGAGTCATTTCACGGGCAGCGGGTGAATGTGAAAGGTATCTGGATAACTAGTTGGCTATATATTTATTTTTATAATATTTATCCGCTGGGGCCTCTGGTTGATACCGAGTCATCTCACGGGCAGCGGGTGAATGTGAAAGGTATCTGGGGAATCAGTTGGCTACATAATTTATTTTTATAATTAGTTTGATGGTCTATGTGACAGTAAATTTAATTTGGACCTCCATGTCCATGTAAATATTCCAAACAAGAATATATTTTCTTTTTCTAATTGTAAAATTAACAGCACATTTTTTATTTTATTTTTATTTGTTGTGTGATACTTCGAGGACGAAGTATTGTCAGTATGGCCGTGATGGCATAGCAATATGTATAAGAATATCTAGGTAACTATTTAGAAACTCTCATTATTGACCAAAATAACGTAGCAACGTCGGCTGTCAAATGTCAAGTGACAATGACGTAGGGCGACGTTGCGTCAAGTATATTGTTGATTTAATAATTATCGTAAATATATTAAAAACAAAGGTTCTAATTTAAAATAAACCTAATTTACATTATTCTAATGATATTCTATATCCCGACGTATTTTATAGAAGTAGCTTTTATTAAAAGACTTGGTTTCCGAACCACAATTACTATTGTGGTATTTGAATAGATAAGTCAAGTTAAATGTTTATTTATTATAAATTGCCAATAAATTATATAGTTATTATTAAACAATACTTTAAGTGTTTCCTAGATTTTATCTTGCAATTTTAATAAATTAAATAGTTTCAATCAATTCTCTGAACTATCGGTTGATATTCATATTTCATCCGATAGTCATAAAGATTACAAATAAAAACATACTACATTGGTAAATTACCTAATGACGTTTTAAAATAGTTTCACTACATAGGATTTGTTAATTATTATTTATGTTATTAGTTATTTAGCTATAATGAATAACCATTTGCCATTGGTTTATTATGGTGGTAGTCGTTGATGTACTTTTTAATATTCGACGGTTATAAAAGTAGAAGTACCGCCAATTCAGGGTCAGTTACGCTGCAACTGTTGAAGGGTAAAGACAGACCCAAAGTAGTATATTGTGTATTATTGTGTACACTGTGTATAGAGAGAATTAAGTTTACATATTGTGGCCTAGTTATGAAGATACCAAATGTGTGAAAGCTGAAACCTATTTGTATTACTCTAAAGGATCCATAATGTTTATGTAAGTTATTTGATATTATTCTGTGAATATTCCTGATTACTATGTGTTAGAAATATGTACCATAATATGGTTTATATTGCTTATTGTGTATGTACACTGATAAATTGCTATAACTTGAGACAGTCAAGGACAACGTCAGGTTGTCCTTGTATAATACTTTAAAAGATGTTTCCGTGGAGTTTCTTGTCCATTCTTCTCCACGAAGACCTAGGGACTTAGTGAATGGAATAGAGTTTCGAGTTTGAGTTTGACAAGACCTAAATAAATAAAATTAATGGTCTTGTCTATTGTGGTTTTATTTCATAACAACCCTGTTCCCTACACACTTATTTAGAGATACTTTCAAACACATTAAATAAAGAGTAATCATCTTGACACTCAGTTTATTAATTGGTGGATATTAATACCTATACATATAGATTTACATACACTTTCTAACACACGCGTCACGTAGGGAGCATAACCGGTTTTATTAGGTTTCACTGACGCTCCCCAACTTGGCCCGCAACCCGCTATGCCCGCGGTGCGTCTGCCGGCCGTCCTGTATTCTACGCCCACTGGCTGAACAAACCAGATGTTGTATTTTTGAGACTAATAAAGTGTATTTTTGGGGGTTTAATGAAATTAACTGCTGTGTATTGTGTTTATTATGAAGACCCTCAATCAGCCCTGTGGAGAAAAACGTATAAAATAAAAAAAAAATCCAAGAATGGCGGCATTGTCCAAAAATAGTTTAGCATTCTTGTATTAATTTTTTTTGGAAACTAACTTGAATGTTTTTTTTACATTCAATGCCTAGTTTAATTTATTATTTAATTTTATTGTTTTAAGCGCTGAAGACATCATTACTGGTGGTTTTGTAACTCGCAGTTTTTTTTTAAACTAGACAATAACAATTTCCAAGAACCTCGTTTAATCCTAAGTGGTACTGCCTACCTATCTGTTCCTAAATCTACGAGCCTAGCTTAAAAACTACTGAAAGGAATTTAACGGTACATTCACTTTTACAATTCTAAAGACCTCGGGAGCCTATAGATACAAGCATATCGTTCCGGCGTATCTAGTGGAATGGGCACCGAATACTTCAAGCCCTATCTTGAAACCTACGGCTAATGAGAGGTGAAGTCTTAACTAAAGGGTACTAATAAATTAGCATCCGCATCCAGGAGGTTGCCACAAAATACATAAATAATCAATTTAAATTACAGTACCAAGTCAATAAATAATTAAAATACGATATTTATTTAGCTTTTCAAAAAACAGTGTTTCAGAATAAGCTCCATACGGAATTAAAAATTATGGAATCAACATTAATTTATGTTTGTTTGTATGTGTGTGTAAGCGCGGTTATATAGCTAGCTAAAATCAGTCAGGATGGGTTTTAACACAGTGGTACACCTTCACACTTACCTTACCTTATTATTGATTCGGGTCGAGAATGATTAGCTTACTGTTATCCTTGTATTGGACGCGAATGTAAAAACGACAGCTTGTAAATGTAGTAAAATGTCGTAGTTAATTGAAAAAGTGGGTTGTAAAAGGAAGTGGTTGTATCTGAAACGGGTTTGATTGATTATGATGGCGGATTCCTTCCTGCGTTCGGGAGGTTTATTTGCTCTCCCTACCGCAACGAAATGGGGTTTCGTTTCGGAGAAGCGAAAGTGCTAAAACTGTGATTTAGTTATTAGGTATTTGTCACTTAGGCATTCGGGCAGCTGTGCCAATTACTGCCAATGCGGAAGATAAGGATGCCAACGGTAACAAGAATTCACGGAACACATTTGGAATAAACTTCAGAGAATTTATAAAGTGTTATGACTGAAAATATGCCTGTTATTATTCATAAATTCCAGACACCAAGAAAAAACATATCATCATGCCTTTAATCCCGGAAGGATTAGGCAGAGGTGCGCCCATTAGTACACCCATATAACATAATTATTTCGAGTCGGTTGGCGCAGTGGCTCAAACAGTTTACTGCTGCGCTACGTGTCGCGGGCTCGATCCCCGCACGGAACAAATATTTCTATGGCCCACAGATAGTTGTTTCGGGTCTGGGTATTTGTGTATGTGAGTTTAATGACGTCTGTGAACGCACCCACGATACAGCAGAAAAAAAAATTGCCTTCAAACAGGCACAAATACAGACTTAGTGGCTGCTACTGAAAAATTGCTGATGAAAATAATAATAATAATATAATAATAATATTCCGCCAACCCGCCTGCCAAGCGTGGCGATTATGGCAAACCCCCCCTAAGCAAAAATGACACTTAGGGGAGGCCTATGTCCAGCAGTGGACGTCTTTCGGCTGAAATGATGATGAATGATTCTACAACTATCACACAACGCCATCTAGTCCCAAGCTAAGCAGAGCTTGTGTTATGGGTACTAGACAACTGATAAACATACTTATATATTTCTAAATACATACATATTATAGATAAATTACACCCAGACACAGAACAAATGATCGTGCTCATCACACAAACATTTGTCCTGGGTGGGAATCGAACCCACGACCTCCGGCATAGCAGTTAGGGTCACTAACCACTAGACCAACAGGCCAGTCAAAAATACTCAATAACCAAAAAACTTAACGGTCTTACACGTTAAATACTTCTAAGTTTTACTCGCAATTAATTCCTGCTTTCCCAAAACCCGTTACAACATTCAGCAACTAATACTATAAAGTTTAATCACAGTTTCCCCTAACTAATCCTTTCAACACGATTGGCGCCAGGTATCGAGTGTTTCACGAAGATTCCATCAGGGTCGCTAAGACCCTGTTAGGCCCGGTTTCCATCAAAGCGGAGATCAGCAGAGCGGAGAGATGTGCCAAATTCGACCAATCACAGGAAGGGCGAAAGACCAGATGTAAATATTTAACCGTCTTCCAAAAATGTGGAGGTTCTCTATTCGTGTGACGTATGTATTTTTTTTTTTTGTATGTATGTCCGCGCATATTATTTAGGAGTTGATTTTCGATAAAATCAACTCCTAAAGTCAAAAAAATTAAATCAAACAAATAAATATCACCGACTTCAGAAGCTGATTTTTCTTCTTAAGTTTATTTTTAACTTTTTTGTACTTTTCGTTTTTGTGTTTTTGAAGTTGCATAAAAGTTTTTTGAGTAATGTGATTGGTCGATTTCCGCACGTCTCCTCTCCGCTCCGCTCGTCTCCGCTTTTGAGTCAGGGCCTTAGTCCTGCATCCCAAATACATATTAGTTCATAGTTCATTGTATCTAGTCGGCGAGGGAACGGTTATCGCAAGTTGCGTTTGTCGGCCCGTTGGGGCATCGATAAGTGTGAGTTTCGAATGGGATTAGCTTTAGGGTTTAATTGATGTGGATAGTTTAATTGCGGAATATGTTTGCGGGGATGTTGGAGAGTGGGGGAGGGGGTCGCTTGTGGTTTTTAGGACGGTGTTTTTTTTATTGTAGATGATTGTTTTTTGTTTTTGGGTTAGTAGAATGATGGAATGACAGAATAGATGTCTACCTCGTGAGAA
Organism: Diarsia dahlii; assembly: GCA_949775195.1. Classification (NCBI taxonomy): domain Eukaryota; kingdom Metazoa; phylum Arthropoda; class Insecta; order Lepidoptera; family Noctuidae; genus Diarsia; species Diarsia dahlii. The sequence continues at coordinate 19,205,280 of OX459199.1, forward strand.
GATTGAACACTCATTTTAACTATCCCGTAACGGTTAACAGTGCTATTGTATTTTTGGTTTTTGTTGCACTGAATAAAATAATATTGAATTCATACTCATTTTTTGTTGTTTTATACACACTACCGCAAACCGGAAGTGCTGGTGGTTCAGGTAAAGCTTAAAAAAATTGGCCAGCATTTCATAAGACAAAACCATGGATAGCGTCATTGTAAGGACCACTTAACTAATCTATTTGCAATCAGCTAGAATTGCCTACAACATTGACAAAATAGCCAGCATGCAGTATACCCTAATTGGTACAGCGTTTTGTAAAGTTAACACTAAACTAGGGCTGCACAAAGTTAACGCCGACTACTATCACAAACTAACTTGTGCCACAAATAATATCTAAAATTAATTCTCACACCATTGCAGGGTCGACCGCATGTATTTGTGGCATGTTTTAGAAAGCAAAAGTACTAGGTTTGCATAGGAGCGAAGGAGCTTAGCGGTGGCCGCGTAGGCTCGGTGCGTCGGGCAGACGGCGCGCGGGGTGGATCGATACCCGGGCCGCATTGTTGCCCCTGCTCAAAGTCCCCTCGCCCCCGCACACGCCCCGCGCCCCGCCCCAGGCTTGCACCCGAAATTCGCCCCATTTGATCCTGAGAGCGCGAATCAATCGCTTTTGTTGCAGTAACTTGATGCATCACTTCGAAGGGCGATTTTTCCGATGTCATGTAAAAAAAGTCCTTTCATTGTGGGTCGCTGCTCTCTCACAATACAGTTCAAAATGGCATGATTTTTACAGAAATTGCTTTTTACTGTGAACAGCTGTTTACGACAAATTATTTTTTAAACTAGCATTGTTCACGTGGAATCAACACAGAGTCAATAAAATAAGAAAGCGTAACACGAAGTTGTGAAAAGAAAGCTGACCTGTAAGTTGTACAATAAGCGAAACGTCTAATTAGCGGAGCTAGTTATTATTTAACAATATTTCACAGTCGAGTGCACTGGGTAATTAACTGAATGCTTTAACGAAGATGAAGTGCGGCGAAGGATTCTTTTTGTAGTTGTAATAATAGGGAATAGGTTACAAATTACAATGCAACTCAAATAATCGCGATATGGATTGTTATAAAGGTGTTTGCGTAAAGTTGGCATCGTTTTGAAGTTGCGCGGCCAGTAATGAAACTTGTATATTTTGAAAGAACGGAATAAAGCAATCATAAGTTATTAAGGAACCATTCCTCTAAACGTAATCGGAACAGAGTTATTCGGTTCTCTATTTCTCATTAAAATCAATGGACTTATTGTAGTATGTATATTCAATGAGAGTATATTGCACTGTTTTAAGTTCCTGCCGTATTTTTTTGCGAATACCTCGCTGGTCTAGTGGTCGCAAGCGCGACTGCTGAGTGTGGAGTAAGGGGTTCGATTCAAGGGTCGGGCAAAGTGTTATTGGGTTTTTCCATCGGGAATTTCTTAGTAGCAGCCACGGAGTCTGGATTTGTGTCCGGTTGATGGCAATAGGCTCGCCCCCTATTACATGGGACTTTAACATAACTGGCCAAATGTGGGTATACTACGGTAAACCTCTGGATTGTATACAGGCGTGACGTTATTTTATGTGTTTTATATAAAATAAACATGGGTGGTTTTTAGTCAGTAGAAGTCTGACGATCCTTTTCGCTGTGCCCAAGAGCGGTACCCCTTATTTGATGAGTATCCACCCGCCATAAAAAAAAGAGAGCTGGATGCAATATTGGGCCACTATTGCTCATGTATTAATGGGAGACGAACCTAACGCTGCTGTTCGCATGTAATGTCTATTATAATTATACCTACCTACATGGAGTTGGGCAGATATCAAAATAATCTGACTCAGTCAGCATAATTTTATTTACGATTATTCGACATTGCGCATGAAATGGACGAAGAGAGTTCAAAAATGTTTTTTTTTTAATTTTGTTCGTTCCAATAAACGAACCATAGATACTATTTGGAAAGTGGCCACACTGTTGATCTGTAATATTGATGTTTGTCTATGGTGTTAAGCTAGCTATCGTAAGACCGACACGCGTATTGTACACGAAAATTTACCTATCCAAAATACAGTCCATTATTAAGCTTTTTATGTGGTTTAATTTAATACCAGCACGCCACATAAATTGGTCCTTCGCGGAAATAAACTAAATCGTTCGTGGGAAGCCCTTTCGTCGTGTCGGCGTGGCTCAAGAACTCAAGAAGACGGCGCGCGTTCTGCCTTGCAACGTGTCTGCCGGCGGCATTGCTGCTGCGGAGGTTATTTGGCTGTCTGCATTGCTGCGCCACTCCGTGTCTCGAAGATCATTGATCTACAACCTACAATCGTGCATCATAACTGCAACGCTATCCTTTTTTATAAAAAAAGAAGAACCTGGTATGGTATGTACTTAATTTGCACACGGATACGTGATTACGTGTGTTATATTTCTGTCCTTCTCCCACTCAGCGGGAAAAAAAGGACAGAGCAACTAAATCACATCACACCGATACATGCTGCGGATTTGCATCGCAGCGCTGCTAGAATCGGAACGCGCCCCAACGTGCGACGGAACAGAAAACCACAGATTATTTAACAGAAAACCGAAAATTGTATCGGCGTTCGGCGTCAGCGCAGCGCACGGCAGCCATTTTGCATTCGGGAAGCAGTCGACGTCGAGCTCGAGTTACTTTCGTTAGCATTATTATTATTGAGTGGTATAATTGTCGTTGAAATAGCCTTAGAACAGTTTAAAATATTGTTATTTAGTACGATTGCGCAACATGGCTCGGGAATTAGCGAAGTTAGTTGCAACGCGCGGTCAGAACAAAGGCTGCATCACAAAAATTGGTCAATTTGTGAGTGATGCTAACTTTGAAAAAATTTCTATAGACGAAATGATTGTTAAAAAAGACAGGTTAGTTGAGTGCTTTAATAATTACTCGGAATTAAATTTAGAAATTCAAGTCTTAAATCCTGACTCTGTAGATAATTTTGATGCAGTAGAAGATAATTATTTGTATCTTTTAAGCTGTCTGAACCAGCGTATCCGAGAGAAGTCTGCGGCAACAGCAATTCTACATTCCTTGCCTATCAGCAAAGGTGGTGAGAATAACAATGGGTTCAAGGGATTGCCTAAAATAGAAATTCCCAAATTCAACGGCCAGGTGGGCGATTTTTATAATTTTATAGAACTTTTTACAAGTGTGGTGCATAATAACACAACTCTTAATAGTTGTGAAAAGTTTTACTACCTGAAATCTCTTGTAGAGGGTGATGCCTTAGCAATTATTATACATTTAAGTCTTACATCAGAAAATTATAATGAGGCATTAAGGTTGCTCAAACAACGCTATGATGACAAGCCTAAAATAATTAATTACCACATAGGAAGCATATTGGACTTAAATCCTATAAAGAAGTGTACTTCTGTGGGCCTAAGGCAGCTTGTTTGTCAATTAAGGCAGCACACAGGAGCTTTAAAAAACTTAGATGTACCTATAGAACATTGGGATCATATTTTGTTGACCATAATGCAGAGAAAACTTGATATGTATACTCTCAAGGGGTTCTTTGTGGAAACACAGGGACAAGTACCTACGTTAAACATACTTTTAACCTTTCTAGATCAACGGGCTACTGCTCTGGAGTCTACCAGTGCAGATGATGTTCAAGGAAAGAGGAATGAAAGGAGCAATTTGAAATGTTTAGCTGGAACACATGCGTCTTCATCCCAAAAATGTAAGTTTTGCAACAAGGGATGTAATAAACTATACTTATGTCCTCAATTTAAGCTTGCAAATACTGCTGATCGTTTAAACTTTGTTACAAAAAACAATTTATGCAAATTATGTTTAAATACACACAAAGGCACATGCAAGATGCAATTCAAGTGTGTGACATGTAAATCAAAGCATAATAGCTTACTGCATGATGCTATATCATCAGAGACCCATGTCTCAAATGCAACTATAGAAGCTAAAAATGTTGATAATTCTATTGCCTTAATTGCAAGGCGTGGTGACAATGTTTTATTGCCCACAATAAAGGTAAAGTTACTTAAAAAAGATGGTCAGGCTATCTATGTCCGAGCGTTATTAGACTCTGGAAGCCAGGTGTCGTTCATTGTATCTGACATTGCCGATTTAATTAATTGCAACTTATATGCTGCACGGGCCATTGTACAGGGGATAGGTGATGGAAAACAGGATGTTGCTTGCAACGCTGAATTTTGTATATCTTCATTGGATGATAGTTTTAGTACTTCCGTCAACTGCTGTGTTGTCAAAGACATCACCTGTAACTTACCACAATTTGATGTAAATGTACATAATTTAAAGCTTCCTTCCCATGTAAGGCTGGCAGATAAAGAATTTTATAAATCCCAAAGAATAAGCATGCTGCTGGGCTGCAACATATTTTTCCAGCTGTTATTGCGTGAACAAATTCCTCTATCTATTCCGGGGAACCTATGCTTGCAAAACACACGCTTTGGTTATGTGGTTGCTGGAGTTTCTAATAGTACAGTTGACCACGTCAGTGGGTCAGCAAGTCTTTCAAGCCATGTTTGTCTTCACAAAAAAGGTCTTGAAATATTAAATAATAATATTGAAAAGTTTTGGGAATGTGAAAAGGTACCTGAAGTGTACTCTGAAGCAAGCTCTGAACAAAGGCTTGCTGAGGAGATATTTCAAAAAACTGTAGAACTTAAAAATAACCAGTTTCAAGTTGACTTACCCTTCAAACAAGATTTAACTAAATTGAAGTTAGGAGACTCATTCTCATGTGCACTTAAAAGATATTTAAGCTTAGAAAAAAGGCTAAAGAAAGATTCAACATTGTATGAATCCTATAAAAAATTCATATTAGAATACATCTCTTTAGGTCATGCACAATACATTGATATTTCAAGCTTTAACTTGTCTACAGACTTAGTTTATTTTCTGCCACATCACTGTGTGATTAATGAAGGAAGTAAAACAACAAAATTAAGAGTTGTATTTGATGGATCAATGAAGACAAATGAAGGCATTTCACTGAATGATGTTTTGCTTAATGGTGAAATAATGCAAAATGATTTGTTTGGCACGCTAGTTTTATTCAGGCTTTATAAGTTTGTGCTTATTGCTGACATTCAAAAAATGTTTCGAGCTTTGATGCTGAATCCAGCACACTGTCAATTTCAGAATATTTTATGGAGAGATAACATTGTTGACAATATACAATGTATACAATTACGTACAGTGACATATGGTTTAAAAAGTTCAACCTACTTAGCAACAAGGTGTTTATATGAGCTTGCTCATAGATTTAAAGATAAGTATCCATTTGCTTCTCAAGCTTTGCTTAAGAATACATATGTCGATGACATTAATCTAGGAGCAAATGACCTTTCAACGTTATTGTCAATTAAGAGCGAATTAATTGAACTTTTAGCAGCAGGAAACTTCAAGCTTCATAAATGGTGTTCTAATGAACCAAGTTTATTACAAGATATTCCTTTGGAAAATCAGAGTTTAAGTGAAATAGATATCAGTAAAAATAATGTTACTATTAAAACATTAGGAATTTCATATAATGTGCAACAAGATGTCTTTATTGTTAAGTGTCCCAAGTATCAGACATTAGAATCATACTCTAAACGTGATTTATTAAGTTTTATCAGTAAGATATTTGACCCATTAGGGTTGGTTGGTCCAATTTTAGTCAATGCAAAAATCATAATGCAAGCAGCTTGGTTATCAAAAACCAGTTGGGATGAACCATTAAACATAAAATTAAATGAATGTTTCAAACAGTTTGTTAATAATTTACAGAACATGTCAGACATAACTATCGAAAGAAATATTAAAACTGACATGATGAAATCAATTGAATTAATTGGATTTTCTGATGCATCCAATCAAGCCTATGGTTGTTGCATATACTTAAGAACAATAGATTCACAAGGAAATGTCAACATGAACTTACTGTGTTCAAAGTCACGCATCAATCCAATTAAAAGGCTGACAGTACCGCGGCTTGAACTCAATGGTGCTTTATTACTAGCCACCTTAGCTCACAAAATAATAGAAAATATCAAGGATCAATTTGAAATCAATACCTACCTATATGTAGATTCCATGATAGTACTTTCTTGGCTTAAATTAGCACCTATAAAGTTAGACAGATATGTTGCAAACAGAGTAACAAGGATTTTAGAAATTAGCAAACATTGTTCATGGCATTATGTCAACACCAATAATAATCCAGCCGATTGTTTATCAAGAGGTGTGGATCCTCATTTATTACAAGCCAACAAGTTATGGTGGCATGGTCCAAAACATATGCATAGTAAAGATTATAGGCATGATACTAATTTTACTTTGTTAAAGGTTGTTCCTGAAACCAATGTTTCAGCTGTCGTCAAATATAAACAAGAGCTAGATATTTTCAAAAAATATAGCTTCAATCGTCTTCAGAAATTGGTAGCATATATTTATAGATTTACAAATAATTGCAGGTTGCCTGCTCAGGAGAGAACTAAATGCTCTTATTTGAAAGTTAACGAATTAGATTATGCATTAAAAATAATTATTAAACATGATCAACATCAACACTTAATGAAAGAAATAAACTGTTTATTGACTAAAAATCCTATTAAGTCTAATTTAATTCATTTGTGTCCCTTTGTAGATGGTATGGGATTGATTCGTGTTGGAGGGAGACTACAGCATTCTAATCTCTCCTATGAGCAAATGCACCCCATAATTTTACCAAAGCAATCAACTGTAACCAAGGCAATTATCGAAAGGGAACACAAAATATTATTACATGCAGGACAGAAGCTAGTGTTGTCAAACTTAAATCAAAAATATCATCTCATCAATGGTAGAAGAGAAGTTAGTCATGTAATACAAAAATGCATAACTTGTTTTAAACTCAAAGCAAAGGCTTCAGAACAGCTAATGGGTTCTCTACCTGAGGGAAGAGTATCTCCTTCTCGTGTATTTGAAAAAGTGGGAATAGATTATGGTGGACCATTTCACATAAAAATGCATCGGGTTAGAAAACCACTTATATTAAAAGCATACATAGTTTTATTTGTATGTTTCATAACAAAGGCTGTGCACATTGAATTAGTTACAGACTTAACTACAGAAAGTTTCATAAATTGTTTGAAAAGGTTTATATCTCGGCGCAATAGGCCCAGTGAGATACATTGTGACAATGCCAGTACCTTTAAAGGTGCCAGCAATGTCTTAAATGACTTATACAAACTGCAATCTAATAAGAATCACCAAAGTAAGGTGCAAGGTTATGCTGCTGAAATGGGGATTCAATTCAAATTTATACCCAGTTATTCACCAGTATTTGGTGGCCTCTGGGAGGCAGGTATAAAAAGTACTAAGTACCATATAAAGAGAGTGGTAGGAGATACTATCACTACTTATGAAGAATTAAATACTATTCTAATCCAAATTGAGGGTATATTGAATTCACGTCCTTTAGCTGCATTATCAACCTCTGATACGACAGACTATTCGTATTTGACTCCAGGTCATTTTTTAACAGGTAAATCATTGTCAACATTTCCTGAACCTGACTTATCGGATGTACCAATCAATAGACTATCATTTTGGAAAAAATGCACTAAAATGGTACAGAGTTTTTGGATACAGTGGCATAAACAATATCTGGTTTTATTACAAAATAGACCTAAGTGGTTCAAAGAAACATTAAATATAAAAGAAGGTTCTCTTGTTATCATACGTGACAAAAACACATCTCCTCTTCGCTGGCCAATGGCACGGGTAGTTAAAATTCATCCTGGCAAAGATGGCAAGGTCAGAGCTTTGGACATTAAAACCAGCAAAGGTTTCGTTATGACAACCAGCATTGGTAAGGTATGCTTACTTCCTGTAGAGTAAGAGCAGGGTTGTACTTTGAAAAATATTAATAACCTACAAACAGTAGAGGGATGAAGATGCAAGTGTTCAGTATGAGGTGATTGTTTGTGTCAGGGTCATCATGGTGTGATCTAAATGTTGTAAAACTAATAATTTTTTTTCTTAGGTAGTAGCAGGCTAATAATTAATAGTTAGTGTGATCCAAATGTTGTAAAACTAATAATTTGTTTTTTTTCTTAGGTAGTAGCAGGCTAATAATAGTTAGACTGTGCATACATTGTTACCTATATAAAAATATTAATATTTGTTCACTTGCTTCACTGGACTAGGTACCAGACTATAATTTAAGTTTATTCTTATAGTTTAAGTTTATTCTTAATATAGATTTAATCATAAGTGTAGTTTTAAGATCATAAGTAAATTTTAGACTTAAGAGAAGTGTATGTTATAAGGAATACCCAACTTCAAAACATATTGTTTGCCTTGTTTATGTTCTTAAGGTTAAAGATTCAAGTTAACTGATGATACCTAGTTGTAACTTAGTTTATAAGATGTTTAACTTTAACTTAGCTGCCTTTCCTATAGGCACGTCTGTTTTCTAATAAACTCATAATTTTTAGCAACTAAATGTTAATAAAGGCCTTGTAATTAAAATAATATATTATTAGTATCTACATACGGTTCAGATTTAGCTAAAGCTCTCAACCAGTGCTCCAAAATTTATGTAATAGTTGTGAAAGATAACAAAAGTGTAATTCTAGAACGGGGACTTAAATGAGTAGAATAAATAATAAACAATCTACTTTGGTTTATATAAATTTTAATTAAGTATTATAAAGTAAATAATATAGCATGATGATATTTGCCTCTTACATTTAAATTTAGTGAAATTTGTTTCCCGTTTCCCCAGCATGTTCGTTCCAATAAACGAACCATAGATACTATTTGGAAAGTGGCCACACTGTTGATCTGTAATATTGATGTTTGTCTATGGTGTTAAGCTAGCTATCGTAAGACCGACACGCGTATTGTACACGAAAATTTACCTATCCAAAATACAGTCCATTATTAAGCTTTTTATGTGGTTTAATTTAATACCAGCACGCCACAAATTTTTCATGTAATGGTGTTTCTTTTATATATTATATTAACTTCACATTGACAGACGATCATAAAACAGTAAAGCCAGCTCTAATATCATCATCTGCCTAGCCTTTTCCCAACTATATTGGGGTCGGCTTCCAGTCTTACCGGATGCAGCTGAATACCAGTATTTTACATGCAGCGACTGTCTATCTGACCTCCATAGCCCAGTTAATACTAGTTAATAGGTACGTGACCCTTTGGTAAGACTTTTTGAGAGACTTTCAGGTCACTGACTACCTGTAACGATGGCCAAAGATATATATATATATGGCGGCCGGGACCAACAGCTTCCAAGGCACGGAAGAAACTCGATATGTAATGGGTGGTCACCCATCCATAGACCAACCTGGGCAAGCGTGGCTTAACCTAAACATCGACCCGAGTGGCAATTATTATTAAGCCAGTATAGCGCTGGCTTGATAATCAACCTTCTAAACACACAACTAAGATTTCTTTACGCAGTACAGTAATTGAAGTATTTATAATGACGACATTTTGTAATCTTCAAACGCAAATATCTCAGTTTAGAAATGACTTAGGACAAAAATAATTAAACATATAATTATGTGTATTTGACACAGGACATGAAAATTAAAAGTGGCCGCTGAAAAAAAAAATGACGCCACTAGCCCATACAAAGTTACGCAAACCCCTATAAAAATACAATATAAAACCAGTCATGCATGATAAGTTTTTTTTAAGATCCATAATAAACCCTTAGTACAGCCGGCGGATTACCGCTCTCGAATGCACTAAAGTAATTACAATATGCTAATGACCCAATCGTGAATCTATTTCCTAGAGAGGTACTTACCACAACAAACCTCACTTTTTCTTATTTTTCAATTTCAAGATAAAGACCTCACAATAATTAAGTATTACTTCACAAAGCAATAAAAACAAGGAAATATATTTTGCACTTTGTTTATGGGAAAACTATAAAACTCATATCATAAACAATTTACAATAGACAAGCATAAAACTATTTCCTGGGTCGCCATATTCCATAATTTACGCGGGAAACCTAGACGACAGCAATTTTGTTATCTCTTGTTAGCATCTAAAATGTGCCCGAAAACTTATTACCGTTAATGGGGCATTAAATTTTGAAGTAATGTTGAGGTTTTGCAACGTTGTTGTTTGTTTTATTATACGTGTAAAAGTTTTTGGCTTCGACTTAGCTTAAGAGGTCGGAAATTATTCCACGGAATTTGTACTGGGATAAAAAGTATCCTATATCCTAACCTGGGTCATGATCTCTCCGTATGGTCAGCCTCAGTCTCGAGTTGAAACCCAAGACAGTAAGAAAACTAATCCAGTATTCCTGAGAGATATTTTATTGACGGCATGGTAAACCAAGTCAGACCCCATGGACGGCATAAAAACTGACACCAGATGAAAAAAGTACTAACCATATAATAAAGCAGAAGACACAAACATCAAATCCGTTCGGATACGGGATCAAAGCACGCACAAATAATCATACTCACTTTCACATTTATATTATTTATTAGCTAGGATAGTTGAAGGACTAACACTAAATATAAAGCTGGGCTAATAAAGATAAGCTCACACCGGCTAATAAAGTATAATACCGCTATATTAAGCCTCGGCTTTCCATGCGAGATTTGTGATTTTACGCTTCGCAATCATCTACCTATTAGTGCATGTTTACGTACAGGCGGGGCGTCGCGCGGCGCGTGCTGCGTTTTTAATTCAAACACATGGCGATGTATGCGATTTTCGCTCGTTACTTTAAAATTCAGCGTTTGTTGCGGTGGACCCGTCTCAGTAAATTAATAAAAAAGCACGAGACGAGCCTTTTGCACGCGCCGCGCGACGCCTCGCGTCTCCGTAAACGAGCCCTTAGTGTTAGGAATGTTTTATTTACAGTGATAGATAATAATAATAATATTCCACAACTATCACACAACGCCATCTAGTCCCAAGCTAAGCAGAGCTTGTGTTATGGGTACTAGACAACTGATAAACATACTTATATATTTCTAAATACATACATATTATAGATAAATTACACCCAGACACAGAACAAATGATCGTGCTCATCACACAAACATTTGTCCTGGGTGGGAATCGAACCCACGACCTCCGGCATAGCAGTTAGGGTCACTAACCACTAGACCAACAGGCAAAACTAAACATATAATACAACAACAACATATAATACAATTATAATAACAACAACAACATATAATTAAACTTTAGATAGCTTAATTATATGTTCCCACAGCTGGGATGCAGGCCACTTCTCTTCTGATCTACCAAATTGATTGTAAATACTTTTGATAGATATAAAATTATCAGCAAACACGAGTAAGATAACGGTATCTTATAAGGAAATGGTAAAATAATCGATAAGCTTAAATCACACATTTTAGCAAGCAAAACAGAACTCAAAACAAACACACTCAAGCTAAATGAACTAGACAACAACAAAGCCAAAATAGCACGAAAATAAAACAAATAGTCTGCAGAAGATTTCAGGATAAGGGGTTCTACTGCATGATAAATAATAAATCGTGGTTAAAGTCTGTGGCTGACGCAAATAAAGGTTCGACGTTTTCCAAGCATGTGGAAATGGAAAAAGAGCCTGAATCCTTACAAAATAAAGGCGATGTCGACGTACTACTAAGCATCATGCTTTCACTACAACACTGGCTTTAAAACTAAGCACCACTCTCTAGGAAAGATTTAACTTAGGTATATTAGTTTACCAACATGTTTTGTACTTGGTTGTAGTATGTAATAGTCGTATATTCCATTAGACCTTTGGCTTTTACTTCATAAATTACTTGAATATAGACGTTACTCGCAATTAGTACTAAGAATTACTTAAGCATCTTAAATAATATTTTACACTCCTAATGATTCGGCACGATTTGTAATAGTCTACTGGAAGTATTTTAATTAGGGCTGTCAGTGTCTAATCACTATTGGTCTTTTAACACGCCTGTTTTAACTCCCGAAGGGTTTAGATTAGACCGACCCTTTAGTGCACTTACATTTAATTCCCAGGCGAGCCTATTACCAACAAACAAGCAATTGCCTAATTAATAAAGTCTCAAAAGATGTAATAAAATCTTCCGTCTCCAAAAGACTTGATATCAATTACTTAAAAAGCTTCATGTTCAGTTTATATTGTACATCCTCCCTGATAAGTTGGCAGGACACCCCTAGGAGCTACAATACCCGCATAAAACTTGCAAGCCCCGGCAATTCTAGTCTACGAGTATACTAATTACGTTGTAACCTTTAGTTTAAACCTACGCCTTTGTTGCTGTACTTCGGTTCTAGTTGTTCCGAAGAACTTACAGTAGTGTACTAGAAATGGTAGTCTAAGTTGGAGACTGCTTTGATTCATTTATTCATTGCCATCATGATCTACTACAGGAGAAAGTTAACCATGTTTGGACCTCAACTTACGATCGCCTTTGCACGCCTTTGCCACAAAGCTTTTTGTGGTAATATTAGTATCAGCTACATGTCATCGCCTTTGTTATTGCAAAAAAAGAATTTTGAGAATCGGTCCACAAATGGGGGAGAAATCAGGTAACATACATAAAAAAGAAAAAAAAAAAACACACACACGAACATATAACCTCCTCCTTTTTTGAAGTCGGTTAAAAAGCGATGGCACCATACAAGGTTTAATGCAAAGGTTTAGTTTCAGACTGAGTGTGAAACCAAATGAATATTAAAGTCTAATCCTTTCTTCGCCTTCTTCCATACTTGTTTCTCTATTAGTCACTTCATTTCTAGCCCTCTCTCTCTCTATCTCTCACACTGTCCCTCCATCGTTTCTTCAGTCTTTTCCCACTCATAACACCGCCAAATGAATATATTCTCATAAAATCGTCGTATGTTATGTAGATGTATCGTGTATCGATTGGAGCACACGACGCGAGATAAGTGCGGCCCATGCGTGGGGACGCGGCTCACTCGTATCCAGATAGTTGCGCAGTTATCGGCCGCTCCGAACATAAATAAATCACACTCGGAGAGGACGAGATAAAGCGCGGTTTATTGTTTTGGGCGCGGTGCGAGTGATGAGTTTGGAGCGGGTAATCAAATATTCTTGGAAAATGTGCCTATGATTATTCGACCACTGTTTTTGAACAACACGACGACCAATCAGGCTATGAAAAACCAAATTAAGCTCCTATCATTGTACTGTTAACCTATGAGCTTCCAAAGCGAGGTCGGGTTATATTGGATATGTACAGCTTGGTGAGTCGCCGTGTGTAGAAAATGCACATAACGTTATTTGTAAAACCATACATATCTAAAATTATCTAAATTATTAAATTTTGGCGTTAATAACGGCCGGTAACGCATTAATACTTGAAGTATGAGTTTGTAAAACCAGTTTTATCACAAATCAGTCATTGGTTTTATAAGACAACAATTCTTATCTAGACGGAAATCTTTAACTAAAGTTTTCATCTTACCTCGTAATTAACAAATCTGTAAAGTCGACACGTTTATTTACATAAGTCAGCTGATTACAGAAAGCTGTTCATCATGTGAATCACACTAATAAAGTAAATACGCCACAGTACGATATCGTCTACTAGCGTTTACGATCTCTGTGGCAGCTTGCCAAAGTGTGATGGGATGTGAAAAATAGTGCCAATGACATAATATATGGCATTGCATGCTAATTACTTTGCATTGCCGACACTTGTGGCATCGTGGGTTATATTAAGATGTTATACGCCGATGTTTGTCTTCATTTAGTTTAAAGATTTTCCGAGTAGGTATTATTTTAACAGTTCGCACCTTACTAACTCCCATGTAAATGTTTATGGCTCATTGCCATTAACTGGCCAGTACTGGCCACAAATTCAGGCTCTGTGACTGCCGCTGAGAAATTCCTTTTTTTTTTATTTAATATGGGCTTACTCTTGACCTCAATCTTGCCCTAAGGGCAGAGATGAGGTCGACGATGGAACGAGCTTACCCAGAAGAAGCCTATTTACTCGCGACTTAAATAGATTGGGGTTATATGAACTCGGGAAAACCGACGCGACGCAGGCAGGGTGTTCCACTCCTTGGCTGTACGAATAATGAAAGACTTAGTAAAACGAAAACCATCCCATCATCATCATCATTCTTTGGGTTTTTCCTCATGGAAAAACCCAATTACACTGCTAGAACGTGGGAATGGAATCCAGCATCTCAATCTCAGCGATTACTAGACCAACGAGGTTGTCACACATTATTCATTTCTACAATTACAAATACTCATTATTAGTCATGCTACAGTTAGTAAGGTGCGTATCAAATCACGATTCTTAATTTTAAGCTCCACTTAAAATCCGATTCAAACCATTAAATGGCTTTAAAGCTAAGCTCTCTATACAGGCCAAACGTTTTTAGACCATAATAATATTGAGTTTAGATGTATTGAATTTAATTAACAACCGTTACCTCAATTCGCGTGAATTATGTCCCAATTGAAAGCGCTTCCTAGTTCTAGGTAGTAATTAACTGTATCCCGACTAATACGAGCATTAATTAGTTTTACGTACGTGTAGACACAGTAAGGTGGCTAATGAGAGCTACTCGACGCCTTGCGCTGTATTGTATTGCATTTACACGGTGCCAGCTTTGCACGCCCAACGTGTAATAGGATTGTGGTGGATGCTGATTCCATTTATGGCGTGTACGAACAGGGAAAAGGTGAACAGCTACTAATTAGGCAACCCTTGGAAATACTGTAAACGGGATATTTATCATATTTTTATTTTGTGTTCCTGATATTAACCGTGACCTATTTCCCGTGTCCAGATTTAACCGTCACGTCATTGTCATACGTCCTTGCGTCGAAATATTGGGATCTCAAAACAAGTCTAAACATGGTAAAGCCTCGTCCCGTTTTCAGTGATAATGATAAAATGAATGACCATCAAAGTTCAATTCTGGGTAGTAATCATTTTGATTGCCATCGACACGCTAAGAGGAAGTTAGTTTAAAAACTTAAACCATTGTAAATAATTAACAGTGATACAGAATCTACTTGAAAATCAACAGTACATACAGAAAACTCACTTCAAAGTTTAGTTCTGTAACTCGCTTCCGCTTGTGAGTTAAACAACGTCAGTAAAAGCAGTGACTGAAGCATATAATCATCATCAAAATGTTGTGCTGCATTAAATGTTATTATGATAATTAACGTATCTATTAAACTAAAAGGTTTGGTTAATCTAAATTGTGAGCACATGAAGAGTATTGTAGTTATTGGCTACACAGACACCATATCATGAAGCGCGACTAGTATAAATGCGACAGTAACTGGTATCAAACCTAACCTGTGTTCATGCCTTTTTTTGCGGATGGGTAATTATCAGGTAGTGTCAGACTTGTACTGACTAAAACCAACCCATGGTTCTTAATAGCCCTGTGTAACAGGGTCGCGGGCCGCGGTATCTCTTTCGAAAAGTCCCACAGCCCTTGCATTTTGCTGACATGTCGAACCTGTTTTCATGATTTAACAACTGATCAGCACACAGATAGACCATGAATGACCTGCTTGGGCATATAATACTTATCATCTTGAGATTTGATCCCATAGGATTATTAGACCTCAAAACTGGCGAATCCATGGACAAAAGCTACCTTATACTCATAGTTTATAGCTTAACTTGAATGTTAACCAGTTAGCCAATACTTGCGCAAGTTAACTTACCCGCAGTAACTGCTAGCATGTGGGTGGCAGGCAAACGCACGTTTCGTTTATAGATGCACTTAATTACAGTTGCTAACCATAAAGGTGAACGATAAGTACCTGAAACAAAAGGGGAAAACATTAAGAGATCGTTAAGTTATATAATTCAGTTGATGGTGGTCACCCACGAATTTTGTTTCAACGACTGGATAGATGATTTAGGTAACAAAGAAACAAAAACTATATGAATCCCTGACGGGTTAGGGGGACAGTACACTCGCATTTGGCCAGTTATTTTTAAGTCCCATATCAAAGGGGGAGTGCCGGTTGGCATCAGCCGGGCAGAGACCCAGACTATGTGGCTGCTACTGATATTTCCTGATGGAAAAACCCCAATAACGCTTTGCCCGGCTCGAGAATTTAATCAGGACATGTTGAGCAGCTTGCGACTACTAAGTCTAAAAACTATATTAAAAAACAGATAAAGTAACGAAAATCCAAGCAGACAGCAATAAACCCGTCAATCACACATATTTCAGATCTATTCATCCATAAAAATAACCTACATCAAGTCACAAGAGCATTCAAATAAAAAATATCGCTTCCACCGTAAAAATATCAAATATTTCTCATGAAAATACCGATCACCTTTGAACGTCCAGCGTGTCAATGGTACATGACATATTTTTCCGACATCGATAGTTAGGTAGGTACTAACCACCTATATCGGATTGGTCGGACGGCGGGGAGTCGGGGACAATCAACGATTCGCGATGACTGACCTACCGCAACACGCCACAACTATTCGCCACCCGCGTCATGCGACGGACTACGCGGATTTAATGTTACTAGAAAAGGTATGCTTAAGTTTTTGGTCCATATCATTAGTAGTAGTTTAGTTAGTATGTCATTACTCATAGTGCGTCGTGGTTGTTTTGGTGCTTAAAGGACATTGGTCAGGAGTTAGAAAACAGTCGTGAAATTGTCTGCGGGTTGTACGCACATCAAGCTACTACAACCTGTCAAATTTCTTTAATAGATTTTCAACTTTATCGCTTAAGCATCAGATTCAAGGTTAATTAAGAAAATTTGGCAGTTTCTGGTAGATTGTTGTGCTGGCTGTACAATTTTCTTATAACAAAATGGCGACGTTAGTTCCGACTATGGCCACGCGCCAAAAGAACTGTAACACACGCTAGAGCTTTTCTTTTTTTATGACGTGTAGTAACGGATACACCCTCTTTGCTAAGTCCCGGGTGATAATCCCGCATCCGGAACGCGTTTATATGGGCTACAGACAGACGCTAGTCTTCTACACATATTTGTTCAGAGTTGGAATGTTGGTTCGCTTGATTTGTGAGTGACTGAGTGTACTTGCTTCGCATTTATATCCCGACATTAGGATTCTCTGTGACTATGAATAATGTTTCATGCATAGAATAACACAAACAATAGAATACATAACAATAACTCGTGAGTCTTGCCATAGGCTAATGATTTACATACCGAAACATAAGCCTGTTAATGTCTTGGTACTGCTCAAAGACTCTCACATTGTATCTGAAATATATAGGCAATTTTGTCGCACTCCAATTTCAGAGCTATTAATTTATTTGTAAGAAGACTTAAAACAAAATTACCATGGACAAGATATCTGTGCCAAAAGGCAAAAGACTCGCTCAGTAGAATGAAAGAGATTTGTCTACCACTACATCATCCATTTTTCCAGTAGTTCTGTGTCCATCCGCTTTTTTGTCAGCGCCAGTGAGTGGAGTATCGATCTAAACCACATCTAGTGAAAATGGCGCATGCTCCTTGGTCTAGTGCTAAATTCGTTCGAGGTTTCGTCATCACATCAGTACCTACTTACTTCTTACTGGTTTTAGGGCCTTGAGTCGTAAAAAAACAACGATGATGCTGTAAACATTATACGTTACGGTTGCTTAGGTGTAAAAATAAATTAAAGACGTCGTTGACCTATCGTAGGTTTACGAATTTATGTCCTTTTTAACTGTTATATTCAGTTGAATGCTGTCAACAGCAGTTAATTAGCTTCGTAATGGATGGCTATCGATATGTTATGTTCATTTAAAATTGTTACATTATACGTTTATTATCATGAGATAATAGACAAACTATAATGACTCCCACTTGAATAAGAAATGTGTGAAATGAAGCTCGTGCTGTTAAGGGACTCGGAACAGTCGGATCCAGTAAATACCAACGCGAATGATGTATCACATTATAAAGGACCACAGAGTAATTCCTTATAGCGTCAAATACGCCATTGTTCATGCTGCTTACAAGTGCCGCCTTCTTAAAGATCGGCGATGCCCTCCGCATGTTCGGAACACGACACCGATTTCCTGTGAGTCGCAGGTAGATGTCGTTGTCGCATACGCTGCATTGTGTCGATCATTTGCATAATTAAATAATATTATGCATTCATTCATTCAGGTCACCCCTACACGAACTGCCAAAACAAAGCGTCATGTCCGCCCCGCTGATATCGATAAAAAACAAAGCGAAAAAGTCACGCCGTAATCGCGTCGACAGTTCAATCTCCAGGCGTCGTTTCGTTGTTTAGCCGCAAAAAGGGAAAACTGCTCAGGACGGGAATTAATGCTCGAGAAGTTCTAAATTAATCCCCTTGAGGTGGACGCCCGCATCGGCAACGCAAAGAGTAAACATTTGTATCACGGAGGCTTTTCTTACTTCCTACCCCGTTTTAGTTCGCGGAAAGATCGGGGTGTTTCGCGTAACCGAGCGGCGCCGGGTGGGGTAGCCGCCACCCGAGGAAAGCGAAACCACCCCACGGTTTCCCCCTAACCGGGGGCTGACGTCTTTGTCCCCGCGCGACCCAGTTAATGACCGCCCCCGCAGACGCGGCACATAGCCTCGTTCTGATATAAATACGCCTACTACACTTGACCTCCAAAGTTTTTATTGGAAAGCACGTGCCTATGATATCGTATGTTTTAAACAATATAGGTCTGTTGTGTAATTGATGTTGTCTTACTCACTCACGTAAAGGTTTATTCACCTTCGCCAGAACCTTACCAGAACGTCTTGAAGCATCTAAAATCTGGAACGCGGCGTGCGATACTGTTTCGAGTTTGTTAGTAAATAAATCGCTTGAAGTGAAAAGGGTTTGTCTGTCGGTCAGATTGTGCGGTGAACTAGGAATGGGCGAGGGGAGGAGAAGCAACAGGTCGCGAAACAACGTTTTAATTGTCGGGTGATAAGCATCGACGTCACCGGAGCGCGACACCTACACGAGGCCAACGCGACGGGCACAAGGTGCGATGACCGAACCCTAAATGCATTCACACCGCTCACTCCATGTGAATCTGTTTAAAAATATTGCATTAATTTACAATGTAATCATAAGCCTTTAGAGGTCGTAACTAATATTTCGACGTAAACGTTTTATATAGAGAAACTTCTTGCTTCGTAATTGACACTAATGCCAAGCGATTTGTTCAATCATAAGAATTTTGATAGAATTTAAGCCGTGACGGATTGTGGTGTGTGTGGTCAAGATGCGATTAAGAGGCTCGAGAGGGATATACATTTCGTGGTTATGTCTAAAATCAGATACACATCGTCTCTTTTTACGGTTCTTCACTTCCCTTCAACGCCCATTAACTGCACGGTCAATTGACGAGAGTTACTAGACAAGTTCGAAACCCATACTTACGTTATTTCTAACCTAAGTTGTAGATACTTAAAACGCCTACAACCGTTAAAATAATCAAACAAAACGTAAACATCATAAATTAATTAAGTAGGCGAAACAGCTTCAGTTCCCGTAACCATCTTCGGCAGTCCACTATAAAATAACATCTTTAGTACTTCATTCGGTCATAATCTCCCCAAGTTTGATTAAGCACTGAACTAGTCAATAGACATTACATTTCAATGGCAGTTTAGACACCTTGGCAAGTCAGTTCCAAGATACCGGTTTTACCAGGACCAGTTAGAGAAGAACTTTCGCCTATGAAGGGAATGTGTGTCGGTAGAAGGGGAGACGGGTGTCTTCACTCCTGGTTGTGTACACGGAAACTTATGCCTAGGGCGATAGTTGCATAAAGTGCCGTTTCGCAAACCGCAAGAGACTGATGTAAACGTTTCAATTTTCTTTGTCTTGTCCAGCTTGTTCACAGACGTCTAGTTTGTTCGACGTCTGCAGTTGTCACGAAGGGAGTGCACGATACTGTCACTCGTGAACAGAACAAGTCCGAAGAACATTCAATTGTGTTGTAGATATTTTGGACTGGCGAAATCAGACTTCAAAAGTCACAATGCATTGAAGACCTAACGCCATTAATACTTCTAAGAATTACTTACATAATTAGTCACTCAAACTTTCAAAATCGAGAGACGAATTGAGCTCCTTTCATATTATAAACAGGTAGTTTCATAAACGTTTGGCCCGCGGCCCACGCACTACCAAAATACTCGCTCCTCATTGTCCAGAAGGCTTTATGTCGGCTTAAGGCACAGTTTTGGCCCTCCAGTCCACATTTCAAAAGCACAGCAAGTCACAGTCTACCAATATTTGCCTTCGGTTTGTTCAGTGTTCTGTTATCGCTATTAATGTTGATTTAGGAATTGAATGGTTCAATGGTTCGTGTTAATTCTGTCGAGATCGCTTGATATTGTCTGGAATATCGCTGGCACAACTTTGAGTTCAATTGTGCGATTGATTCGAATTGATTTCCAGTTGAGTTAGAATTGGTATTGGTTTAGTTTAACAGGTAAATGTTCTACAAAATCTGTCGAGTTTCTTATTAATTAAACGCTGTAATTAAATTCGGTATTTGGTTTAATTTGATATTCAATTACAAGTTAAAACTAAAGGAATGATAATTAGAATCCAGTTATCAATGGTCTCATTATTAGTATTGTTTACTTTAACCTACATTCAGTACAAAACAGTAGTGTTTCAAGTGGTTGTGATTTAATAAGTTTACGAGCAGGCTTGTCAACGTACGAACAAAAGCCATGGGAAATGTTATTACAGTATTGTAACATGAGAACGTGGTGCAGGTCATTGGTGCGTCGTAAATACCAATTTGGGGCAGTCGTAGGGTTAAACGAGAGAAACTTGCACAGAATATTACCAATGAGAAGTCAAATGTAGGAAAAGAAAGAGTCTATATCTACAGCGATGGACTTTATAGCGTAAAAAATCTTGGAGGAAATGGCATTCGTCAAGTTTTTACGCTTTAAGTTAGAGGCGGAACTAAGAGGAGTAATTAATTTGATGATTCTGTTACTTACGCTGAAAAAGTGTAAAGCATTGAGTACCCGCAGCACTAGTCTGTTAAGAACATTATATCACGGAATATATAGCTCTATAGACACGCCCCGAAGATGTTATCAGTGCAACATCACGATCCATCTTGTCTGACCATTTTTCGGCTGACTGTATTTCATTTCCAATTATTTGAATAGATGTTTTTGCTTTTCCAGGTAACCATGCTTGGAGTATTTGGATTGCGTGACTCAGACCACGTTTGGCAACCCTATAAGCTTACGCTTCGAAGTCGAACTATGGTTTCGTTAAGTGATATTTATTCTCAAACATACCATTGTTTGTTTATATTACTATACAAACATGGTCGTCGGCCAACATATAGAATTTTAAGTGCGGAATTTAATTAGTACACCTCCCGTCGCGTTGATGATGTATGAGCATAAAATAGCAATAAAAGTAAAGGCTCTAGAATATAAATAGTGGGAGAGTAAGTCATAAAACATAAAGTTAATGATGTGACGACTAATCGTGGTACTGTTGTGGATGCTTGCGTGAGTGCGTTCTATTTCATCACTGCGTTCAAGATTTCGGATCGAATCTACATACATTATGAGAGCATTCAGTGGTTTATTTTAAACTAAAAACAACGCGAGAACTTTAATGCGCGACGAAAATGTTAAATAGATACTAAGGGATACATTAGACGAGATAAGAACTTGAACATGCACATGTTACACATATCAAATGACGTATTCCATTCTGTTGAATAAAACAACTTGCAAGTTGATAGACAGCTGCTGGTACATTTTATGTTCTTTCGCTGACATCGAGATGAAATCAATGCAGTGGAATGGATAAACATTCATTCTTCCTCCATCCGCAGTATTGTAAGCTACCGAGGACAATATCCATTCATTGTAAAGCAGGCACTACCTTTATTTACTTACTTCTAACCTCCTTGGACATTAAGAGCCTACTTCGATTTAATGGTGCAGAAGATTTTATCGAGAATAATTTATATATCGAATTGAACGCAGATGTTACCTATCCAGCGGTCTTCAAGCAAGTTTGACGGTTCCACAGGCAATATTTCGCTTATTAGTGGAGCGATAAGCATGCAAATCCGCAAGGGCCAACACAAATCGTCCGGATACCGGTTGGTGAACGTAGCTAGTAGTTGCATTAGTGCACTAACAGCGTTTGTTGCAACAGTATGCAGAGGCCTTGCATTCGCCGAGCCAGCGCCGGCCATGGACCGAAATACCCGCTTTCACGCACTAAGTCTGTACTCAATACTTGAAGTACTTTTGCTATATTATTATGATATTAATATTACGTTAAACTTCTGGTTGTAAGTCAATATCAAGATGATAATTTCTATGCAAATCTGTGAATGACGGACGAAAAAATTTTACAACTCGACCCACCCACGCGAAGCATGAAATAAGTATGCAGATTTTGATGTTTTATTACGACAATTGATTGCACAGTTCCAAACAACCGCTCATTATATTCTGAGTTCAACAAGCGTAACGAAACAAACATAGACGAGGCTGCATTGATAAAATTCTTCAGAACTAAACGTTGCCAAGTAACGGTACAGTACTTTACTCTTTCCAAGTCGTTTGGAACTCCCCAACAATTTGTATGATCTGACAACAGTATACTGAACATTACGTGATGTTGTTGTGGACAAGAGACGAGCTGATTACATTGTATGGGCCGTGAATGAATTAGTGCAAGAATGTCATAGATCATTACGGTGATGAGGTAGAAGTGGCAGGTCATTCATCAGCGCGTATGATTGTATGACTGTGGTTTTGTTAAACCTACGTGGTCAGTTCTGGTCGGGAATGTGACGCAACCGCAACTGGAGCTTGTTCCGAGGTTCTCGACTAGTATTGAATGGATTTGTAACGAGACCTACGTCGCCATAGTATTACAGTTAGTTGATTTCAATTTCAATATCCCACTGCCTTTCAAAGCCAATTAGAGATTGTGGTGTAATGCGAATAATGCATTTAATATTTCGATGAACCCACGCTTGTAATTTTGACAAGTTTATAATTCAAATCCGTATCTGGTATAATAAAACACTAACCTAACGCGAGCCTATTGTCACTACTTGGCCACAAATTCAGCCTCCGTGACTTCTACTGAGAAATTTCTAATAGAAAAAGTCAATAACACTTGACCCGAACTCGGAATTGAAGCTTGCGATAAAACACTAATCTTCCTTCAAACTTTTGTTTTCCTCGCCAATATTTACTTTCCTTCAATAGCAGTAACATCTAAACAATATCTTGACAAGTAAACGAGCACAGTTTCGAAGTGCCCTCCAACAAGAGCAACCTCGCAACCTCACTGCAACTTGAACAATTAATACAAGTATTATAGCCATGTTACGTAGAGTTCGCAAACAGACCACTGGAGAATGTTATTGTACCCGCCAACTGTTTGCATTCAATTCCGTCTGCGGGTATCGGTTGCTTGTCCAGAGATGGTTGGTGAGGTTAGTGTAAAAATAACCAGTAAATCAACTTTGTGAAATTCAACGAGGGTGCTAAGCTTTTGCACTAACTTTTTGTTGTGTAACACAACACATACATAAAACGTAACCAGTAGTAAAATGTAATGAGTGTAAATGTGTTGCTGCCCCACAGGCCACAACCTATGGGGCACTTGGTATGGTATCCTGCCTGTCCTGTTATTTAAACATCACAGGAGCTTATGGAGGCTACAGAAAGGGCCAAAGTCGTCGCCAAATTTAATGCAGACTTAATTTGAATTGACATGGACACGTTAAGAAGAAGTATTAAATAAACTACTTGTCTCGATGCGTCAGCCCCGACTAAGGCCCGGTTTCCACCAAAGCGGAGAGGAACGGAGACGAGAGGAGATGTGCGGATATCGGCCAAACACATTAGTTAAAATTTACATCTGGTCTTTCACCCTTTCTGTCATTGGTAGAATTTGGCACATCTCTCCGCGCTGCTCCTCTCCGATTTGGTGGAATCCAGGGCCCCGAGTCTGCTATTCAATAGTGTCAGAATGGTCTATCATTGATCTCATAATTGTTGATTTTGACAAGTAGACGACAAGCCAAAAAGTACCTTAAGTCGACAGACTTAAGGTACTTTTTGGCTTGTCATCAATCAACAATTATGAGATCAATGATAGACCATTCTGACACTATTGAATAGCAGACTCGGGGCCCAGACCTTGCGCATTAGTTACTTGGTACCTGAAGCATGCTAAGAATTCCTATGAACCTAGTGTGTGAACTGACTTTGTCTTGTTTCTAGTTGAAATACTGTTTGCCAATACTAATACGTGTACTATGGTAGTAGTTCTGTGTAGACTTGTAGCTAGTGTACATGAATATGTAGGTCTCATTGTTGTTTCATTCGCTGTGGACCTTTTAGAGTTAGGACTCGTGTTACGAAGTGTGTTGGTTTTATTCTCTTTGGAGTATTTGGTTGTAGTAATGGTGCGTATTGTATGTAGCTTTTAATTGTAGCGCCAAGCTAATTCTTAGATGAATAAGAATTTTATTGTAATGATGTGAGAACTGTTATCTATTTGTTCTTCAAATATTTCCATTTATTAATCGAAATTTCGACTAGCCTAAGGTTTTTAGCTTTTTAGACAGAACTCCATGTCTACAACCATTAATAATTAGCTCCAAATATGTCTCAAGCTTTCAAAAGGGACATCACATCACACATGGCGATGTTGGTATTAATTTTTAAGGGGCGTTCATTAATTTACGTGAGACGTTTAAGGGGGTGATAGTCAATTGAAATCTCTAAAAATCGACTGACGTAACTAATGGACTCTAAAAGGTTTACAAATAAATCTAATCAAGTTTTCACAACCAATTTTAAATCTATCGTCGCATTAGCGTCCAACTATCGTGATTTCAGGCACAGGAATCCTTTTATCATCAGTCTTCCACCTGAAGTGGCTTCATTGAACCATTAAATAACATTATTACAGCACAATAATCAGTCATCAGGCGTGTTCTGTCGTTCTAACACGTGTGAGCATCCATGTGTCCGCCCACGCGTAGGTTCCTTTACATAGCACGGAATTGACAGCTCTTTTGTTGAAGAATCGGCGAGTAATTATGTGTGTTTGAAAAGAGCATCAGTTGAAAAGTATCGTGTGGTAGCTGGTAGTAGCAGCATATATTATTATGGTTGTTTTGTAAGTTGTAGGGATCAAAAAATGCTTGCTGTTTTTGAATTCTCTTTGTAGCTACACATTTACAATCATACGACATGTGGTTAGATTTGTCCTCATTAGTCGTGCGTGCGTGCTACAGACTACAGTTGCAGCGTATAGTGTCAAATCAAAACTGGAAGAGTGAACACTTCCCGTACATAACACAGGTCATGAAGTTTGCCTGGCAGCATGAAACATTGTATCATTGTATGTGTCAGAGGTGTCAAAATGAAACCGATCACGACCATCTTTTGATGTCGCTAGGCAAATCTAGCGAACTAAATCATTTTTTTATTGCAAAATAGGCCAGTTCTAGACTTCGATCATTCCTGATAGAAATCTATGGATGACGAAAGCTGTGCATTACTTGGACTAAGTCCTGCATACCTAAATCATAAACTCTCTTCACAGTATCACAAGGAAACCGCTAAATCTGCAAAATAGACTAACCATTACAAGAGCTAAAAGTATCCTATTAAGCCATAGGTCAACGTGTAACACAGTACGAACTACGAACACGTGTTTATAGCCAAATAAAGCCATGTGTCCGCCCACGCGACGCGCGGCGAGCCCATTTACACAGCACGATAAACTATTGCTGATAAATGTTGTTTTATCAGCAACCGCTGAAACATTCCAGTTTTCAGAATTTTCTGAATCATATCTAAAAATCTGACTAGATATTCTTATCTGAGGATGTATAAATAGACGGTTACGTAGTGGGTATAAATAATATGTTGGCGTTGTTAAGATTAATGTTAGATTTGATGTCTAGGTTAGTCGCCGGTTGATGGCAATAGGCTCGCCCCCTATTATATGGAATTGGAATTTAAATATAACTGGCGAAATCTTTGTCTACTATTAGATACACTTTTGTAGGATTACGGGTGTGAGTGACTTGGATTTACATAGCAAAGGCCGAGTATACTCAGCTACGCTTTCGAACTCAAGAACGATTCACAATGTACAAAGCGTGGGCGACTACCTACGGCTCTTCAGAATAATTAACGATAAATTCTTCAGACGATACTCGTGCATATTAATGAATTATTGGCATGGCAAGGGGCACGGCGGAACACCTAACCTTATATTTGACGGTTAAAGTGTCTCTACCCGCCAACGAATGCCTTTGGTCTGTTCTTATAGCACACGACGACTAATGAAATGAATATTCATAATGTTGTGTCAATAGCATAAATTAATTGAGCTAATTAAAAAGTATCACCATAAAAAAATATTAAAATAGTTTATACAAGGTAATAGCGACTTTTATAGACTGTGGCACCTGTCAAATAAAAAACATTTACGTGAAATTGATTATGCAGACATTTATTTTATTGCGCTTTTTACGGCCGTACAACCTTTCTAGTTTCCGCTACACCCACAGAGAATCGCTGCGCCTTCGATAGTAGCCTGTCAGTGACATCTTTGACAGAAGTGGTGTGTTCAATGACTGCTGGCAGCCTGTCAGTTTCCATACGTCATTTGTGTCGTAGTACGAGTAAACTGTGCTAGGCTATAGGTTTGTGTTGACAGTGCCGCCTCAAACGGCAGCCTCTGAGGCATACCTATCAGTCTCTCTGCATTTCGGTCATACAGTATCCCTATCCACTATTAAATCTTGCCAGGGTCGCTGAATTTGTTCGAAACGAAAGCAAAGGGCATTAGGAGGAACACGGATGGGTTTTAGTCAGTAATAGTCTGACATACGTATGTATATGGGCGAAGTAATTTGATGATTTACTATTAAATAATACACACCCTAAAACACTATTTAATAATAATTATAAAACAATAAAATGTAACAATCGTGACGTGTAGCGTACGATTCGCTTATCAAACGCATCGTGTGCGCACGACCAAACAATCGTATCGTACTAGAGCGCATTGCGTCATCGCTCGTAGTAATCAGCTGATGTCGGTCGAGTAAATTGAAACCGTTTAATACCTACATGTGTAGTAACTGTATTGTATACCTATTGTGGGTTACTATGTACGGTCAGCATCAGAAGTATATTAACATTACTCAAAGTTTCCGAGCTGTTTTTTTAATAAAAACTTGTTAGATATTATATTACTCGTTAAGTCGTTACCACATGTTATTGTAGTGTAAGGACTATTTTAACGAATAATCTTCTGAAACATTAAAAATAATAGCTAGAGTCCTGGGCCCCAAGTCTGCTATTCAATAGTGTCAGAATGGTCGATCATTGATCTCATAATGGTTGATTGATGACAAGCCAAAAAGTACCTTATGACTGTCGACTTAAGGTACTTTTTGGCTTGTCGTAAATCAACCATTATGAGATCAATGATCGACCATTCTGACACTATTGAATAGCAGACTCGGGGCCCTGTACATAAAAGAATTAAAATTCCGAAATGTTCAGCTACTTCTGATGCTGACCGTACCTATACATACGTATTATGTCGTTCATGTTTCAATGTTGTACTAGAAAGAAAAATGTAAGTGCTTTAGTTTGTTCTTATCGTACGCCGTTCGCTGTTTCCTTTGCTGCAGGAAATAGGTTATCTGCAGTTGGGTTGGGTAGAATTGGGTTACCAAGAGCAGTAGCACAGTAGCTGTGCACTATTTACAGTTTAGATCTGAGTTTTGCCGACACTCGACTTATTTGCAAACGGTTTCATCTCTTGTGAGAAATCGAAAGATGCACAATTTTCTCTTTCTCGTGGTTTAAAAACATTTTATCACCTCGGAGTTCAGTTGGCAGCAATATAAACTTTAAAGAGCTCACAGTTAAACAAAACAATGCTAGTCTATGAGACATAAACGTTTCTCGGTTTCTTTCACTTTTAACTCATCAAATAAGTACAAATTTTAAAACAACCAATAGATTGCCTAAATCGGTGCACAACAATAGAAGGCAAGGGCAATAAAGTCAAACTGTTTATTTTACAGCCCAACAAAATGTTCAACAATAGAAATGTCAAGACAAAGCTCTTTAGAAAAACTTAGTCGTTCGGAACAAAAGGACGTTTCGTTGAAAGTCGAGACGTAAAGGGGGCGCTGTAAATCAATGCTGGCGAATAATAAAATGCAAATGTACAAAGACTTATTGTTTTAGCTGGAAACGCTGATATAGAACTAAGAACACGGCTAGACAAATGCTATCTTAGGCAAGACAAGAAATTACTTGTGAATGTTATCGCATCTGATGTTTCCTTTACAGGGGAACTTAACTTCTTAGGACACGACAAGATAGGCAACGACTTGTGAGATAGCAAGAGCGTGTTTGACACCTCAACCAAAGAAGGTATCGTGATTAAGGACTGGACCGGTATTAAGTCATTAATAAAGAAATAACTGCTAAACATTAAACGAGACATGACTATGTCCATATTAAGGAAGCAGTTTATTATCAGTATGCAACATATTTTGTACCGTATCAATCAACTAAGCTAAGTTGTAAAAGCATTAAGAATTGCAAAGTAGTAAACTCCGAATCAAATGGATATTCAGTCAGATATTTCACACGACGCCGACGATGTAATTACTTCCTAAATTAATGGACATAATAATTATGACTTCGTCGTAAAGACGTTAATGAAATGCAAACAATCACCGAGTCCGTAAGTTGCACCGGTTAATGCATACAGTGGTGTGGTGCGTCCACTGCTACTTTCAGTAGCTTATACTTCGACGGTACCGTGGAGCATAAAGTTCTTACTTTAGTACAGCACGTTCCGCCATGCTGTGTTTAAGACAAGTAACCTACATATTAATAACTGTTTCTTGCACAAGTTATTTTTAATAATTCTCAGTATGTTATAATTTTAAGCTGCTAGTGAAACAAATGTTTTCTCTGAGTTCTCCGTTTCAGAAAAGAGAAGAAATCAACAGCTCAGACGTATTTCAAGACTTCGGAGAACTCAAAGCTACGAACGACGACGAAACACATCGACATCCCACAGAACAGAACTGAGAGAACAATTTACTACTGCATCCTGTCCAATAACTTAGTGCAACATTTTATCCACAATGTGCAGATAATAAACCTAGATTTTTATTTCCAGCTTTCCGATATGTCCATTCAATATGTTTACCAGACATTGAAATTGGATCCGTCCACGGTCTACGTTGTATGAAGGTAATCATGACGATTGAGAGTGGTAATGTCATTGGTTGTTCAGGCGTCCAATAATGCTACACTAGGAGCTCCAAGGTCGGGCGGTGCATGCACCATAAACCCTCGTGTTTACCGCCACTCACCGCTTCGTCTTTGATGGTAGAGGGCCGACTTAAGTCATAAACTAATCACAGTTATATTTCTGGAAACCTTCGAGTTCTTTGTAATGCAACTTCTTCAAATAAAACGTCTGTGTGAAGAATTTTTTTTAAAGTCACACTCAAACGCCGAAAGTCTCAATGTTTATGGATGCTATTCAAGAGTTCTTTTTAGCACTTCGTATATTTTATAAAACTTTACCATTCATCACACGGTTCGCCATGCATAAATACATCAATCACTTTCTAATCCGCTGTCATCTCAACATTTGTGCCAACTGGTGCATACGAAAAGCTGACGTTTGTATCAAGCAATTGCATCGACCTACAATGATGACCCTGGCATGTTACCAGTCACCACTGAAGGTTTATTGCTAACGTAGGTGTACTTTAAGCCTTTATAACTCTGCATTTTATTACTCAAAACCTACTCACCGTCTTTATCGATACTTTCTTTAATAGGAAACTTGGTTTCACATTTTCTTCGTAACTGCGAAACTCGACTCCGTAAAGTTTGTTCGATCAATTGTATGTTCATTTTAATCATACGCTCTGAGAAAGATTTATACAAACAATTTCCATTCATTCAACCTGTTTATTAATAACAGCAGGTGTATAAAGCTGTTAACTTCTGCATTGGTAATTGCGAGGCAATTCATCAAGTGTCGTTAGAGCCAGGAGCCAATCTAGGAGCTATATATTTCTGTGATTAGTTTAATACCCTGTACGATACGGTTGGACAGGTTTGAAGCATAATTTTAAGGTAGTGGAAAATTGGAAACGCGACAAGTAGCGATCGGTGAATGATAGTAATTATCTGGTGGTGGAGTGGCGGCCGCCCACCAAAATTCCACGCTCATTCCCACTGTAGCGGAACACTTGTGCTCCCAGTTGTTTATTCTCTCACACAAGTTATGTTTTGGAGTGCGTGACTTGTCAAACGCCACGTCACTTGGACGCCACACCGGAGCACGCCAGCCTACCCACGGTCCATTATTACTTTGTTATTACTAAACGAGGAATACAGTTTCGGAACAATTTGTTTAAGTACAATTGTTATTTTAGCCATAAAAAAGTCTGAACCGTTAGGTACCCATAATGAAAAGCTTTGAGCATACATTTCAGAGGAATGAATTCCACAAACCTTCAAAATCAAACCCAAAACCAATATTAGCACGAGATTTTGTTATCTTCAAGCCAACAAACTAACACAAACAGTCGTATCGAAGCTATATATGGTACTGGATGATGAATCAAAGCATTCAGAGATCCGTATATCAATACAGCTGAGACTAGTGTTTCAACGGAACAGATAAACAAGCCATAAATGCCATAATACAGCAGTAGAAGCGGACGGTAAACAAAGCTAGGGTCAACGCCACTGCACCCAGCGCACGTAGTTCAAATTATTACATTTTTACTTTCATGTGGATAATATCCCTGTTTTCATAGAAGAAATTAGGAAAAAGGTTCTGGTGTTTAGATCTTTTAAAGATTACGATGTATATAAAGTAATCACTTCTAAGAAGCAGATTATGGAAAGTAGTCAAATTAATTCTGCTATTGTTACAGCTCCAAGGTTAATTTCAGTTACTTCTAATCTCCACAGGTGTCTAATACCTGGGATTTAGTTCAAAACACAGTAAAAGCCTACAGATTTACTTGTCTAATCCCTGAATGTTTAAGTCATTCCCAAGAGCGAACTCCCAAAACCCAGCACAAATATTTGATGAAGATTATCAGGACGATGATGGGCCGAGGTTTAGTGAAGTTACAAATGTAAATATAGAGAGCTGCAACTGTGATAATGAAGTTAGGCATCAGTTAAATTAATTCTCACTTCCTGTCCTCATTTAAGATGAAGAACTAGAGAGAGATTCGTGTTAGTCACCTGAGAAAAATGATAAAATGCGTCACGGAACTAAACAAAAAGCTGTGGCTGTGACTAAGTTGATTTCTCAAAGGCTCACCAATGGAATGACATAGCAGAAAACCTCCAATCACTCAGTACAATGCTTTGTTCAATCCCGGAATTCCCGGGGCATTTCATTTAAAGCATTTCGCGAAACTCCGACCCCTCGCTGTGATATTAAAAATTGCAATCAAACGTCGGCAAAAGATGAACGAATGATACACCACACAATAATTAAATATTAATTCGTTACTAAAGTCACGGTTGTGGATAAAGTATTCATGTAAATTACTGGGTGTTTTTGTTCTGTTGTTGGTTGTTGTAAATTAGCAATATGGTTTTATAATGAAAGGGCAAGGTTTTATGAAATACTGTTGGAAAGCTTTGTGGTTAATGATTTCAATAGCTTTATTGAATTTATTAATCCCTACTGATGAATAAACATACACTTCTGTTTTCAATGCGCATCGCCATTGATTCACTTCCTTATAAGAATAGACGATTGCATTGTTTATGTATCATACGACAAACAGACTAGTCAATGGAATAAAAATCTATGAATGACTGTCGACAACGACTTTAGCGGCTAGTTCGTGTATAATAGGGGAATGAATTAGCAATGAGGGTATCGATACCGTTTTAAGAATGAACTAGTATGGTCGAGTTACAATGGAGTAGATCAATGAAATGGAAATTAATGAATGATCTATTTAACATTGGCCTTGAATTCTTTCAAGGTAGAAAGGTGGGATTGGAAATGATCGATGTGATCCCAATCATTGCGAATTAATACAGACAGTAAATGATCAACAATCACTGTAATTAACACCGTTTACGCTTTCAAGAATGAACTAGACTTTATGTAACGGACTACTAAAAACAGATCAATGGAACGAAAATAAATGAATGACCCAGCCAAGGCTAGGCAATGTGTAATTGTTAGTGAATAGGCCACGATCCACGATGATTGACAACGAAGACCAGTTTCGTTTTCAAGACTTCAATGAGGCTGAATAAAAGTCAATGAATGACCGATCCGGTAGTGAGTAATCGTGAGTGAATCGATGAGAATGACTGTTTCCTACTATACTATTTCCGTTCGCTATGGGAACGTGGTTTTCGGATGTGGGCGAGTTCTAGTTCCATGACCCGCTTACCGCACTCGTGTTGCGATTTGCGACTTAGACGCAGGGCTTAGGTCTGACGCAACTAATAGCTGGGCTTCAACTGATTCATTGTTCGTGCTTTGTTATGCTATCTTGTTGGTGGTTGCCTGGTTGATAAACGAGCTTTTGTTATCTTAATGTATGTAAACTTTTACTGGTTTCATGTGTCTTTTATGTCGTCGTTGATGTTTTCGATGTGTAAATTTTAATCTGCCACTCAGTGTCGTTTTTACTGAGTAATAAAATGTGAGATTGATTTACAGTTACATTAAATTGGACATTAGCATTAAGTTTCTTTACAACTTCAAATTACTACATCTGAACGACTGGATAACTTTGTAGAAGTCAAACATGCATCCATAAAAATGTATGACATGTTATGCCGGGTAATTACTGCTATGGCAGTTTGAGCTAATGTATAAAATATGGCAGGCCGCGTCGTGTTTCGAGAGACTGACGGACGGCTGTTGAACTGCAATATGAGAACGGTGTGATATTTAAATCCGCCTACATATTAAAAAAAAGATTCGTTCAACTAAACATTCCTACACGGACAAATAGTATTGAAATCGGATTTTAAATGTATTAGCATAAATTGTGTTATTCAGTCTGACGTTACGAAACAACAGAATATATTGAAACGCTTTGATAATAAAATGCTATTTTGAGCATCTCGAGTTTCTGTGTTTTGTATCGCCTACGTTCATTCATTTCTACCAGAATACTACATGAGCGTTAAACTTGCTTTGTTTATTTGTCTTGTAAAGATTAACTAGCGAACGGAACTTCACAACCTGGCATTAAACACGTACTGTGATCTCACAAGTCATTATATAGGTACGAAACTCAACATCCCTAGCCTTTTTCCAACTATGTTTAGGTCGGCTTCCAGCCTGACCGGATGCAGCTGAATACCAGTATTTTACATGGACGGTTTGGTTATCTGACCTCCACAACCGTCAGTACTGGGAAATACGGTACCCCTAAGTAAAACTGGTTCACATGGACTTTCGGGCCTGTGACTACCGGTAACGACTTTCAAAGATGTACAAATGAAAACCGAGGCGTTGCCTTATCGTGCTTTCCGGGGCACGGAAGCAACTCGGTCTGTAATGATGGTCACCCATCCACAGACCAACTTAGGCAAGCACGGCTTTACCTTAAAAACGAGCCATAAGTGCGGCTGTTATTATTAAGGCGAGGTTGCAGTACTTTGTTTTAATGAACGCACGACCTCACCCCCCCCCCTGCCGCGCGAGCGATATAATGCCTAAATTTTGACTGTTTTTTCTTCTTGGAGAAAAATGATAAAGAAATTATACAATATGTTTTCAACATTTACTTCAGAATAAAAGTTCTATCTACTGATATAACTTTCATATAAATTCATGATGAAATGTCTTAGCAGTACACGTTTTAAATTGTGATTTAGAGTCATGTTTGATAAAAAAAATGATCGAGTCGATCATTCTAAATCGCGTTTCTATCTTTACGATTTACTTGAGAGTATGTTCAATTTTTAAGTAATGATTTTATTTATTAAAAAACTCATATTTAGTTCGATTTTCAAAGGTTCAAAAATCTTAAAAAGTACTGCAACCCCGCCTTAAGTCACATAAATAAAATATACGGAACTGAATTCCAGAAAAACAAAGACTACATAAAAATAACTTTCGCACTGCCTATTGTTGTCGCAAATCCGCCAAACAATACAAAATGTTTACGGATTTAGCCATTAAAATAAAAAGGCTACCGATAACTGCGAATGCTGAAAATAACCGAATGGGAAACCGAAATGGGGATGAATTTCTTTTTTTTCTTTGTGTTTCGCACCCCTTTGACCTATCATTTTTCTTTTTTTCATATAACGTTGTAGTTTAAAAGAATGGGGCTTTTGAATGTTAAAAGGTATTTTTAAATAACCTGTTGCGCTGATAGATTTTAAATAAAGCTTCATAGATTATGACCTAAGGGCTGATTGACCCCAAATGGAATGCATCCAGAGATTAACATATTATAGAACTTAAGAATAAAATTTCAATCTATTACGATTCGTTTTAAGTCTATTTACAGTATAGTACCTACACATGAATAATACATAAATTATTTCGTAGTAATTTACGCATGTTATTTTCTGATTTTGTACTTTTGGTTTGTTTTCAATAATTCATAGTTCCTTGCAGAAAACACTCAGAAATATATTAATTAAAGTTTAGTGTGAAATTAATAGTTTTGTTGCGAGTGTTCTTATGGTTTTAATCACACTTTAGTACCTACTTTATTAAAGTACCTATGTACTAAAGTGTGATTAAGTAAAGTTAATCGAATTATTTTATAACTTCCGTAACCTACGGATATATGTATTTTTGTTCAGGACCTCATGTCCGCGAGGTAGGAGAAACACAAATGAGAGCTTTCACCGTATATGGTCCTTATTGACTATATTATTATACGCTAGCACATCAAGGTACTTTCGATCAACCTTGAACCCAATGCTTTAGCGACAAAGTTGAAAATCTATAATCTACAAATTGTAATAGCTTGATGTGCTGGTGTATGTAAGTCACACAGATAAGATAAAACTATACGAATACATTCACGATTTACATAAAAAATTAAATGGAAAAAAACCCAATTCTCTTAGTATGTATTTGCAATCAAAAGCCCCATGTATTTAGAAGCATTCGTTCGTTCTCACCTTACTTATTATGTCCCTACTACATTACACTAAATTAATTTCCTTCCTATCATAACATCGAACACCCAATCACCACTAATCAATCACCACCATAATCACTTACAAACATTTTAATGTCAACACAAAAAACCGGTTACTCAAGTATCGAAGTAAATCAATTTCCTAAAAAGAATGACATTAAAACATTAAATTCGGTAGCCCGGGGTTAGGCAGGAATTTCGTGAGGTAAGGCTGAGGGGGAGGGGAGGAAACAAAAAATCCCGGTACCTGCGCTGCCGTTGACCTCAGGCGATTAGACCCGGTACAGAATACAAGCCTAATGTACGCCTTTTTGGCTTGGACTGTGTGAATTTGTACTTTATAGCCTGAATTTATACAAAAACTCGTTCTACATCAAGTATATTATCTATTATCAATTACCTCCCGTCCCGCCCCGGCTTCGCATGGGTCCAATGTTTTTTTTTTTTTCCTTAGCCTACACTGTCCCACAGCTGGGCAAAGGCCTCCCCCATGGCTTTCCTCCATTTTTATGGGGGGTTTGGACCATATCCCGCCACGCCTGGTCCAGTGCGTGTTGGCGGGTCGCCAGAGCCTCGTTGGTCGAAAGCAGGGTGTACCACGTGCAGGTGAGGTTGGCTTGAGCTCCTAAGCTGTTATTGGGAACCCCTTACGTCCAATGTAGATTCTGAAATTCTCGGCTATTCTCTACTATAATATGCATGAAATAAAAAAAAAATATAATAGATCATATTATAAATATTAAATATTATATTCACTACAAATAAACTTTCCTCTTGAATAACCCTATCTATTGCTGAAAACTACATTACATACAATCCGTTGCGGAGTTTAAAAGATCCTAAGCGTACAAGTAGCGGAGGTGACTATGTTTTATACTATGTAAAGATAAAGAATTAATAAAACGGGGTAAAAAAATACCCATATTCAAAAATACCACCATGAAGCGTGTGAATCGCGCTCCAATTCAATTTGCAGCATTCAAACGCCACGTTCGATGCATTACCTGTAACAAACACACACTACATTAGCTCTGTACAGTGCTCACCTCCTCTCTAATAGAATTAGCAGAACAACAATTCCGTTCATTAGTATCACTGCAAGTATCAATACTGTGGTAATTTGTATTACGTTCGATCGTTTCTGGTCTCTCATCCCTTTCACTCGCGTACTGGGTTAGTGAGACAGCAAGTGTTCCAACTGCGATCGAAAGAAAATTCGTTATCGTACCAAGCTTTCAGAAGTTGTAAGAGCTGTTTAATATTCTGTGAGCGTACTGAGCCCCCATGGTCCCTTCACGCTAACTTCCTGTTCAGTTCTGGTCGCCTGGTACCCGGTGCGAGTGCCGATAACATTGAAAAGATACATCTTTAGGACTTTAATTATGTAAGCGTCTCAATCAATTTGGTCAAGAAAACAAGACCTTATTATAGGAAGAGATATTACAATATAAACTACTCAAGTGATAAAATTGAAGACTAAATTCAAAAGCTCCAAAAATCACATTAAATAAGACGTAAAGACATAGAAGATAATAGTCAACGGTTCATGTTTCAAAACAAGGTGTTAAAACAGCTATAAGTGTAATTTTATGTTTATTGAATTACGCCCAATGTCTTGCTTGCTTATTGACACTAAAAGAACAGAAAATACAACTTTAACAGAAAATATATGTTAAGAGGTTAGATGAGTCATCATTATCATTCTTATAAACGTATTACTTGCCTACTTTGCAGTACATAATATTATGCTTTTATTTTTAAAAGCGTAATTCCGCAGGGCCTGCATAAAATCAATTAATCGAAAACTCATTAACAAGCAGACTAAACGATTGCAGCAACCACAATTTTACATAACGTACACAATTTGGTAAATTTTGTTTACCCCGAAGCTGATATGCTTGTCGCGTACGCCCTGATTGGGGGGCCAATCACAGCCGCAAATCGATACTGTGCTGGCGAAATCATTTT
Organism: Diarsia dahlii; assembly: GCA_949775195.1. Classification (NCBI taxonomy): domain Eukaryota; kingdom Metazoa; phylum Arthropoda; class Insecta; order Lepidoptera; family Noctuidae; genus Diarsia; species Diarsia dahlii. Next base: position 19,242,507 of record OX459199.1, read on the forward strand.
ACTGCCAGGAACTGATTGATTTTAAACATTTATTTTTGTATCGGACTACCCAGAAGAAACTAATAAGAGAAAACCAAATAAATTATAGCAATTGAATTGATGGTTACGTATTTGGAGTGTCTTCAGCAGTCGCATCGAGGAACTGTTCCATCCCGATGTAAACACTGCGATAACAAGCGCAAACGGGTTTAAGATCCAGATCTTGCGTCATGTGTACCGAGTTGTTTGAAAAGCCTGCAACAGTCGTGTCCCAGTCTCCGATTCTCCCGTTAATCCACTTTATTTTAACCTCCAGCGGTGTCCAGAGCTTGTTCAGATCGTTTCCTGTTGTATTTCCAGTCCACTCAACAAGCCAGTTAGAGCATACCGCAAACTAACACCTCGCATTTGTCTTGTCCGGTGTCTTCGTAGGCAGTAATTTATTGCCTTCCTATTCGTGTTCCATGTGATCAAATAGCACGTTCGGCAGCTTGATTTAAGTCCGTAACAAGTTCATTAGTTCTCGAGCTAATTTTGACTATCAAAAGGATGCGAGGGGAAGTCATTCATTCATCAAAAAAATGAAGCCTAAAACTCCTCGCGCCACAAAAGAGATTTATTTCTGGCCGTAGCACGTTCATATTATAAACTGATGCTTTTAATTGGAGCTTGCTACCTTTCATGAGTTTAAACAAACGTTTTGAAAACTAAATAGTATTTGTCATATATATTTTCTATTTTTGTTTAAACAAACGTTTGATCAAACGCGCCACGTTTATGGCACGAGACTAACGATCCCCTGGATTCGAAAGGGTGAATACAAGTTTTGTTTTCTTATAATTTATTGTATCCGGTTTTAGGGCAGGTGGTCGAAACACTCAGGGAGAGGTATTAAAATCCATAAATCATGGTCCAATGGAATTATTCAATAAAATACATTCAGTGATGATAATATACGTCCCACAAAGTTAACACTTGGATGAGTGCGATTATTACTTGACTTCAAAGCGAGTATAATTTGCAAGCACAATAGGGAAATATTAATTGCATTGGGGTTTCTTGTAATAACAAGCTTTTTGTGTTAGTTCTTATACATGATTCGTGCATCCAGCAAAAAGATTGACAGTTAGGCACTTTGGATTTGATATGGGCGTGGTCACGCGTGGTGCTGCATTCGTTTGTTGTCTTCGCAAAAACCTCATATTTTTAATTTATCAAACAAGAAATAACGAATAAACTTGAAGCAGCCAGGTATTTTATTTCAATGAAATGAGTATCTTAATTTCTAGTTTATTTGAAGTACAAAACTTCTTGTGTTATTTAATTAAAAGTTTTTCTCTATCTTGTGTTTTTCATAAACTCTTTTGCAAAAAAAACGGGCACTTCATATTTTTTTCTCTACTTCAATGAAGAAGGACAAGTAAGAGGTTTTATTAATTTGACGATGTATTGGCATGTTATTTGAAGAATCCTGGCATGATTCTGTACGTTCCAAATTTAAATTTTGAAATTAACAAAAGGAAAATAATGATTATTGTAGATTATTGTAAAATTGCTTTACTAATGGCGCGAATGGGGAAGAAAACTGTCAAATAGTTCCACGTAGAAGGCGCTGTACATTGGCTACAAACAAACTGTCTAACTCCATAGAAATTGAACAATATCTTAATATTTTGTGACTTTTTTCAATATTATGGGTCGTTGTGTTGCCTTTGGATGCAAAGAAATAGGCGTTGTCTGATTTCCAAGAAATTTGCGCATGAAGAGAAAGTGGGAAAAGGCACTGAAACTAAAAAAAATCAAAACAAGTAATTTTTCGAGGTTATGTGGGAAACATTTCAACGAAACAGACTACGAGACCACTTCTAAGGCGACAGGTTAGTACGATACCTATTATTAATTCTGACTTTTTATTAATAATTTGAATGTGTGGGAGAAACAAGGGTCGAACGTTGACTTGGTTTGTCCCACTTCAAGTCAACGTTCGCTCATGGGGGATTTAAGCCGCACTGATATATGCCCAGTATTAACATTACCCAATATTGTTTCAGGCTTTCCACTCCAACGCAAAATTTTGAAGAAATCTGCTGTGCCCTCTATATTTTGTTGGAATGAATCACAGAGTGTCACCTCAGCTCGAACTGAGCGATTGCAACAGAGAAATGCAAGGCGTTGCTTATTATCAAGCCCTATAATATCAAACGAACCACTGCCATCTACCAGCTTTGATCTTATTCCAGACCATGAACATAGAAGAATTGGTTCTTTTCAAATAACTATACATTTTGTAACATTTTAACAAATGATGTATTACCTTAGTTTGTTTATTATTAGATCATTAAAAAGCAAAAAGTTAGTGAGTGAAGTTTATTTTACAACTTGTAGAACCATAATATTGCCCAGAAAACAGCTAAAAGTCGATAAAATGTTAAATCTATTGTAACTTTCGACAAGCTCCGCTTTCTTTACTTGTTGCGTTGCTCCTCGTTTTTTCAATTCCTCCTTCAACTGGGTGATACGCCAGGTAGTATACATTGTGCAGCGACAAATTAAGTTAAAAAACCCGCGCAAATACTTAAAAAATCGTCCACACAATGCTAACGTTTATTTAAAAAAATTTGACATGTATAGCCAAACACCAGCGCCATCTTGCGGCGAAGTTTCCAGGAAACAACCCCATTGCTGAAACGATTTTATTACTGATTACTAAAATTTTAAAACTTTTTGGATATTTTCTGCAAATTAAACAATTTTATCTTTCTTTTTACATTAAATACCACTTTTTGACATGAGTGATAAAGCGATAAGGGCCGGTAAAATTATAGCCCTACTTGAAGAAGGTTGTTCGCAAACTTACGTGTCTCAGCGGCTAAATGTGAGTCGTTCAACTGTCCAGAGGACTTGGCGACGGTATCAAGAGACCGGTTCGGTCAAAAGAAGACCCGGTTCGGGAAGGAAACGACGCACAGAACCAAGAGATGACCGCTTTTTGGTGAGTCAGGCCTTGCGGAATCGTAAGGCGTCAAGTGTGGACCTGAAGAAGAGCCTTGAAGAAGTAAGAGGAGTAGAAGTTAGCTTGTGGACCGTCAGGAGGTGGCTTTTGGCTGCCAATATCAGGAGTTACCGCCCGGCTCGGGGACCTAAATTACTCCGTGAGCACCGTGTTGCTCGACTTCAGTTTGCTCGAAACTGTGCTTAATGGACTCTGGAGGACTGGAATAAAGTATTGTTTTCTGATGAAGCTAGAATCTCTTTGTGTGGAGAGGACCGACGCCGGCGAGTGCTACGAAGACCACGGGAACGCTATGCGGAAGTGTGTTTCGAAGAAATCACTCCTTATGGCGGAGGCTCCGTTATGTTTTGGGCAGCAATTAATTCGACGGGGCGTACGGAGTTAGTTCTCATAGAAAATGGAACATTAAATGCACACCGGTACATAATGGAAGTCCTAATTCCATATGCACAACCCGCATTGACTGCATTTGGGGAAGATTCCATTTTTATGGACGACAATGCTCGCCCGCACCGTTCTGGCGACGTGGAAGCGTACATGCAAGAAGTTGGGATCCGTCGTTTAGATTGGCCAGCTCGAAGTCCTGACCTCAATCCAATTGAGCATGTCTGGAATGTTCTAAAGAGACGGGTAAGATCAGTGTTTGGGGGTAGGAGGAACAGGGTGTAAAGTTCCTCATCCCCCATTGAAAAGGGAGGATCCTCCGACCGGACGGGTGTTGTGTCCGGCGGGCTAACTGCCCGACAGTTGTAAGTCGGGAACTCCTATATAGGCTTATGTCGCGGATAATGTTGATAGCGCGATGTAGGATTTCTGTCGATCGTTGTTATTACGCAGGTGTTGCGATAGATGTCGCTAGTCGCCACATCACTCCCCTCCGAGACCGGAGGTCGAAAGCAGGTTAAGTCTTGGCGCTTGTCAGCCAGTGGATGGTTCCAGTGAGTCGGAACCGGATGCCGCATAGTTCACGGTGAGTCGGAACTGTCTGCGGTGATACCCCAGTGAGTCGGGGTGATGCTGCATATTAGCTCCAGTGAGTCGGAGTGATGCAGTGCTTGCCGTGATGCCCCAGTGAGTCGGGGTGATGCTGCGTATGCTCCAGTGGGTCGGAGTGTGCAGTGCTGCGTAGTGGCTGGCTGCTGCGTCGACCAGGAGAGAAGGACGTCTCTGCTTGCTGACCGGCCGAAGTGCAGTGTGCTGTGCCAAGTTCGCTGATGAGGCTGGGGGTGATGACCAGGAATGCGCTTTCGCTGCATGCTGGTGGTCAGGATACCCCATGAAGCCGTGGCTGCTGGCTGACGGTATGACTCGCTGCTCGAAGGCGAAGGGGAAGTGATGACGACGTATGAAGTGCTTGCACGAAGGCTGCGCTGACGTTCATGCTCGGGGTCACCAGTTTGGGGGTATGAGGAACAGGGTGTAAAGCTCCTCATCCCCCATAGAAAAGGGAGGATCCTCCGACCGGACGGGTGTTGTGTCCGGCGGGCTAACTGCCCGACAGTTGTAAGTCGGGAACTCCTATATAGGCTTATGTCGCGGATAATGTTGATAGCGCGATGTAGGATTTCTGTCGATCGTTGTTATTACGCAGGTGTTGCGATAGATGTCGCTAGTCGCCACAAGTGCAACATGCTCCACAAAACATCAGGGAGCTAAAAAGAGTCATTGCAGAAGAGTGGGAACGTATTCCTCAAAACGTCATTAAAAACATCGTGGAAAGCATGCCCAGAAGGATTCAAGCTGTGATTTTGGCAAGAGGAGGTCACACTCGTTATTAGGTTATTACATTTGTAACTTTATTTAATTAAACAAAGTAAAAAAATCTTCTTGTCTTTATTGCCGACCACTTCTTATTGTTTGGCCGTGTACATCGGTTTTAAAGAATTCATAGATTTTTTTTTTAAATTGCCACAGTTCACTTCACGCGTATTAATTTACACGATTATAAGTATACAGACTACGTCAAACAATTAAATTTCATTGAATTAACTCAAATCGACCTTAGAACGTAAATTTCCTAGGGTGCCCGTTTTTTTGCAAAGGAGTGTATAAGAAACCACAGAACAGCTGTGTATGAAACTGATAAAAAACATCCTGAAATATTGTATCTAACATCATCATCTGCCTAGCTCTTTCGCAACTATGTTGGGGTCGGCTTCCAGTCTAACCGGATGCAGCAGAATACCAGTATATTACTGTAGTCAGTTATAGAGTAAGATCCCAGGGCCGCCAGACGTCACGTATTTTCTGACGAAGGAAATGTGGACGATTGTGTAGTGTTAGTATGTACTAAGAACGTACGACTACCAGCTAGCTTGCTTAGACGGCCAATTTTCAGGTATCAGGCAATCAATCAAACATTACTTACCTCACTTATTTTCTGAAAGCTGATTTTTACGTATATTGTAGGCAATATCCTTAAAAATAAGTTGCCAATACTCCCAGACAGTTTCTAGCGGCCGTGTTTAGACTTAAACGTATTGTGGCTGTTTACCCGAGAACGCATGGCATCGCTCGTGTGGCTGACATACAGATCTCCACTGGACTCATTCGGTGGGCATTCAACAGGATCTGTCCATTGCCTGTGTCTTCAGAATTTTGTTGAAAACGTTGTTTTCAACGCTCGGGTGCATGTTGGAGCGCGTGCTCAATATAGCATGGCAATAACCCGATCAATTAGCTTTAAGTATTAAATCATAAGGGGTTTAGTTTTCTTTAAAGCGTCTGTTAAGCAATACGGCCGACGGAAAGTGTCTGGGAGTATTTGCGACTTATTTTTAAGGATATTGCCTAAAATATACGTAAAAATCAGCTTGGAGAAAATACGTGAAGTAAGTAGTTTTTTTATGTACTTTGATGACCTGATACCTGAAAATTGGCCGTCCAAGCAAGCCAATCGTCCACATTTCCTTCGTCAGAAAATACGTGACGTCTGGCGGCCCTGGGATCTTGGACTATAAGTTTGTAAGTCTAACAACCGTCATACCAATGGAGCATCCCCTTGATAAGACTGGTTGTTAGACTATCGGGTCACTGACTACCGGTTACGACTGTCAAAGGTCTACAAATGACAGACGGGACTTTGCATCGAAAACACTGTTAAAAATAAATGACCCTAATTTTCAATTACCCATCATTCTGTCGAAAGCCATTTTGGGTGCGATGCATTATTTCTATGTTCTAAAATCAAATTACGGCGGCTCCGTTGTGCGCCGGCGCGGTAATTACAGGCGTTCGTGATTAATGAGCAATCAGACCCTTGCCGGATTAGGGTTGCTCCTTTTTCTCTTGCTCCTTTTGTACTGAATATTCTAAGGCGTCCAAGTGCCGGGCATATCGTTCGAAACCTGTTGTTTTGCTTTCAAACTTTTTGGAGAGTTAAATTAGATTTATTATTTTTTAAGGAAACTTTTCGTACCTGCTTGCCGGTTAGAATTTTTAGGTATGTCAGCTACCTTTTGGCAATGTTGTTTTTCTGTAGGTGTACATCAGTCAGTCTTTTATGTATTTTAATTGGAAGATGTCCAATTATACTTTTATAGCCCTACAAAAACGTGAAGTTTTTGTGCCTAAAATTAAATCATTAAATCTTTTGTTATGGTCAAAACTTTTGACGCGAACAAGGTAACTTCACTTCGATCAAAACGGAACATAAATCATTACAGTAATTGCGGCCTCAAGGGATAAACAGAAATACACCTCCTAAATATGATTTACCTCTGTACTAAATATCGTTTACATAAAATATCTATAAAATATTCATCTAAATGTGTTTTTGGAACTTTTGCTGAATAAAGACATTTTTAGCCTTATTCATTCGTGGAAGCTGACACCCCTGAATCCCGGCTACCGTTTTCTGCTGTAGAAGCTAAGATAGTAAACGTAAAGAAAATTCGATTCTGCAGCATTGTGATAAGGATGCATTTGTGTTTATTGTTTTAATTTTAAGGACATAGTAAGCCATGGCATGTCAGTATACCTTAGTCCTGGGACAGCAAAGAGAGCGCTTTGAGATATTTCCTTCAACAGCTGAGGCTTGCATGATTAATTTCTGTCGCTCTAGTAGAGGATACTTTCTGGGATTAGATAAAGATTTGATTATTTATAAATACAAAACAATAGATTTCCTAGATAAAAATAATCATAGACAACTTTGGAACGTATCATAGACCAAGTTGCACCACAGACACACCTACCGTATAAATGAACCCGTCTTCTGCTACTGTGACCAATTATGACAAACCCCGATCTTATCCCCAAAGACCGGTCACCATAATTATGAAGGTTTCCCCACGTAAACAAAAAAAGTACATATTAATAAGGTAAGCTTGACCATTTAATTATGTAACTGCAACAAAAATATCGATCCAAAAATTTCCTTCCCACAAAAATCTAAGCGAAAAGGGTTAGGGAACATTTATAATAAAGTTGCATACATTTTAAGAGGCAATTTAAGTTTAAAAGTCAATGGTTTCGAGTAACCAGTGGTACACAATGGTTAGTTATTAAAGTAATTGAAGTAGGAAACCTACTTGCTTGTTATTATATAGCGTTAGGAGCCCGAGGGGTGTCAGTGCCCGACGGGGTACGTTCGTGGGGTGCAGATAAAACAAAGGAGGATACATTTTTGGAAATAGTTAATGTGGCCGTAAATTGCTGATTCAGAAGCCACTGATTGAGAGAGCTTTTAATGAGGGGTGCGCGAATAAATCATTAAAAATTTGGTTGGGTTTTACGATTACAGCAAAAAAGCTTCCATAAAAGACATCCTTGGGGCTTAAGGTTACGTCTCCGGTGTTTTTTGGGGAAAATGTAATTGATTTATTTATGGGCATTCGTCCATTGATGAGGAAACCAATTGCAAAAGAACATCGCTTTAAAAGGACGAGTTGAAAAGTCATAAACAATCAAAAAACTATTAATTTAATAGCAAAAAATTACATGCATTTACCATAAACTTACATCAGATATACAAAAGGTGTTAAATTCGCATAGTTATTGCCAATTACGTATTTAAAATTTCACTTTAACGTTTAATTAAAGCGATGTACTTGATTAAAACTATCAATCAATCGTGAAATGATCAATAAAGTATAAAAGTCGATATTATCGGGGCACCGCCCTTACGCCCCGGCGACACTTGGGCCTCGTAACCCAATATGCGAGTACGGGAGGGTTGCTCACGGAGATACAAATCTACTGGAAGGAATGCTTTAATATTTTTTTGCTGAACTTGCAGGTAGTTTGAGTAATTTTTAATTGACTTGATTGATCGATGATATGATGATGATTGATTTATGACATACTAAACATCCAAATCAAATTCCCATCAATTTCTTTAAGCCGTTTTAGGGTGTGTTTTAGGCGAAAATTGTCGAGTCACTTTAGGCACAGTCCCAACTGCAACGACTACCTTTTCTGTGCAACGTTCACACAAGCGATACAATCACATAAAATGTTTAGATCCCTACATAATGCCGTTCCTATTCTTCTTTAACTGTTACGTTCATCCCGCTGCGGGCAAAGGTATGTCATCACCTTTCTTCCAGCAGGTACTCCGATGCAGGGCCAATGTTAACCACTGGGGGTTGGTTCTTTCCACCTCTTCCCCTCATCTTATTCTTCTGTTAGTTGAAAATGATGTCATCAGAAACACGTTCTTTTTATGTTCATGTTCCTTCCCTTACATGCACATAGGTACTCACATCAGCAAACACATGCCTTCAGTGCAGACTTGTTTGCCTCTATGCATCTTAGAGCAATTGCGGCGGTATATCCAGCAGTGCTATACGCTGCACGCTGTGCACAAACAAGGGTAGGTACTACCTATGTCTATAGCAGGGTGTGCGAACACGCCAGGCGGTTGAGCTTGGCACGTCATAACCGCCGAAGGCTAGCTTACAAGCTTCACCGAATATTTTGTTAGGTACTAAAAGTGACTCCAAACACATTTCATTTTGATCAAGGGATGTTTTTTTTGAGATGCTTTATTAGGTTTCAGCATCGACGTAATAAAGTCTTTCTTCTTCATTATTATCATTTTTGCAGTTTTCTTCACGGTCTTTTTACGCTGTTAGAAACCTGTCACATTTTGAGAACTATCCAATGAAGACTTTGGTCTATAAAATTTAAAATACAGTCGTGCTATCGACACTAAGCATAAGAGGAGATCAAATAGTCATAGTCATTGTCTTTATGATCACCCCATTTCTATGAACCCAAATCCACGATAGATATGTAACTATCGCTGGAGAAAGGGATCAAACCATAATAACACTCATCTATCTATAACCTACCAAATAAAAATACAATCACAAAGATACACGCACATTTCGGTCACTATTCCTCGATCGATGCCCTCCCCTCGGGACACTCACCAACAGTTCGTCAACATAAAACTGGAATGAATCAAATCAGACTCATTATATCAGCAGTGATCACAATGGACGCACTAAAGGGTTGAGATGAGATGAATGAGTCGCGTGCCGCACACACGTGTGCCCATGGATTATGCTAATTTAGTATTCTCTACGGTCCACTGGGTTTACTTTAGCAGACTAGGACGCTGAGTGGACAGCTGCAGCGACAATAATAATACTTTTTAAATCTCTTTTTGTAATTTCGCGACCAGGGCCTGGGCCTGCAGTCTCTACACTAATAACGACGCTACGAATGTCGCTAACTCGTAAAATCGTAAACTTTCTGTAATAGATTTTCAACCTTATGCTGTTGACATAAAGCTGAAAAATTATTAAATAAATTTTACGATTTTACGACTTAGCGACATTCGTAGCGTCGTTATTAGTGTAGAGACTGCAGCCCCTGGACACAAATATAGGTCCTACTGGACGGTTGATAATGGTAGTGCACAAAAAAACGGGAATGTAAGGGCTTTGTGCAATGTGCATTGAAATTGTAATCGCGAAATTCTTGATTCAATAACAGTACTATAATTTTAAAACCGGTCAAACGCAGCATACATATTTCAATGAGTGCAATTACAACTGTTTTGTTATCTCGTTTTGTTGTAACTATACCAGTTTGAAATATTAGGCATCCAATAATGTAAGGTAAACACGGACTAGCTAATAATTTAGATATGGACAGCAGCATAATTATTAATTATGTAACTGGCACAGTAATAGCGATTGTTTTGATTTATTGTTATTTCATTGCTCCAAATGTCAAATGGGACATACTTCGATAACCGCAATCTGAATTTAATACATATTTTAATTGGATTAAGCTTGAAGCTTATGTACAGAATCGATTTTATTGACTTAGTACTAACGCTTAAATAAATACTACGCCACAGTAAAATGTGGATTGGGCTTTAGGCACAGATTCTATAAGATATATCAGTTTCCTTGATTACTTGTGATCCCGTTTAGGCCCATTTCAAATTAAGTTAAATTGTTTTCAAAGCGTTTCTCATCTGAAGTCTCCATTCATCGGCAGATGGGCGCCATTCGTGGCGGCTTAAGAAATTAATAACGAAAACAAATTCGTGAGAACCGCCAAACACAAACAAAACAAGCAGAACCTACTATTTATTTAGGTAATTCGCAAAATGCGTGCGCACGTGCCGACAACCACCCCGGTACGGCCAACCCTTAAACATTAACACACCGAGTGACAAATCAAGTTAATTTTCAACCTTATCTTGATAGTTTTAAAGGTGATGTATGGTGTACTTGCAAGGGTTGTCAAAGACATCGCGACTGGCATTCAGTTCAGAATTAATATCATTGTTAGAGAACCTCATTAATGCAATATTGAACTCACGAGAGACCGGAGGGATGGTTTTATTGTGCGAAAAATTTACTAAGTAGGTTTTAAATTTTTCTATTGTGATTTTATGGAGACGGAAAAATTTCTTCGTGTTTGTGAGAAGTATTCACCATATTGGTAGGGTAATTTAACTTTTTTTCTATACAGTAAAGTAAACCGTTTCTACGATTAAGTTTTTTTCTACAGATGGTGTAAAATGCTATTCGAGGAAAAAAAGTTGATGAAAAAAATTCTTTGTAAAAATAACGCTTCACGTGACAGTCGTGAGTCGTGACACGTCAAGCTCATTATTAGAATTAATGAATTCATAAATGTCTGTATAAAATAACTCGTTTGCTGCATTGATTTGATGTTAGTTAAAATGATAATCTCCTAAGATGAGATACAAATAAATAAATTCTTATTCTGATGCTTCGGTAAATTAGTAAACTCCACAACCACTTGCACCTTTTAGGATTTACTCGAAGCAAATGATAGATAGAGCTGTACAGGTGGCTATATACTGGGGGTCTAAAATGGCCACTTTTGCAGATCATAATGTGAATTGCGTTTAAAAGCGTAAAATGGACCTTTCATAATAAAAACTGCGTCTGTGACTATTTTAAGAATGTTAACGCAATTCATATTATTTTCCTACTAAGATGTATTTTACTAAATTGTTACAGACGCAGTTATTATGATGAAAGGTCCATTTTACGCTTTTTAACGCAATTCATATTATGATCTGCCAAAGTGGACGTTTTAGACCCCCTGGTCTAACACAATTTGAGATCATCGACACGTAAAGAAGTAAATTAGCTGCGACAACTTTAAAACAATGAAGTTACAATTCCTACAAAACTACGTTACCATGAGTTACCAATACGCCACTTCTTGGCCCCCATCTCACGCATAAGTCATTCTGCGATTTACTTAATTGACGTTTCAAATGGCCCATTACACTATCAATTTACATGATCGATAAGTTACAAACTTTTCGACAAAAAATCAATGAAAACATCTCAATTATCGCTAATAACATGTTGACAAGTAAAGACTAGTTTACACTGCACACGCGATTGTTAAAATCGTTGCGATTGCGACACGTGTCGCGGTCTATCATCTTTGTTTATGGTAAGTTCTGAGAAATGTGTGCGTTGATCTTGTGCCTTGTGTTTATGACTTGAAATGCATCACGTGGTTTATTCTGTCAGCTGTTGTAAACAGTTCTAATAACACGTTTCAATGATTTTCCCCGATAAATAAACATAGTTTCTAAGCTAGCTTGAATGTTGACTTTAAGCGACATTTTTCCCGGCTTCTAAAATAAGGAGATCAATATTATACATAGTTAGTTTCGGAAGTCAACCCAGAACCAGAAGAAGCCTAATATAATACATATCGCGCGAATAAACAAATTTTATTTTTGCGGAAATGGGTGGTCGTGCGACGCCAATTTAAGGACGCTAAAACATTTTTCTACAAATAACAGTGGTTTTCAGGTACCATTTTAACGTATAAGCAATCACAAATGTGAAGATATCATTGTCTTAATTTAAAGATAATTTATTCGTCTCCAGATTGGCATCAGAAAAATTGTATGACGTCATACAAAAAAATCGCACAAATACGTTTTTCCCATCACAATAATCGCAGAAAATGTAAAAAAGTAGGGTCCGAATAGGTACCATTATAGGTAAATTTACAGCATATTACATCTCCAAAATTATTATAAATTGCGGTACATATAGTCCTTTAGATGTTGAGATATATTTTTTTGTTTATAATTTTTTTTTTATTCAATTATTAGCTATAATAAAAACATTTGCCAATTTCTTCATACATTTTTCGCTCCCGGTTCATCATTCCGCGCTCAGCAGCGCTAGTGGAAGGACGGGTGTATCGCTCTCTCGCAAAAAATACGTACGATAAACGTGATAGAAAAAGATTTTAGTGTACGGTTACCACGGCAACCGACGACCGGAAGGAGTTGATACTTTTTAGGACTGAGATAAAAGTAAGTACGAGTTTCATACTTTTATTATTAGAATGTGATTTAGAAATTATGTTGGGTACGACCGGGATTTGGATGGGTGGGGTTAAGCAGTTTGTTGACAAGGTTCAGAAATGGATGGGTCAGGTCAAGCTGTCGACGGTGAGGTTTGGAAGTGGATGGGTAAGGTCAAGCTGTCAGGGGTGAGGTTTGGAAATGGATGGGTAAGGTCAAGCTGTCGGCGGTGAGGTTTGGAAATGGATGGGTCAGGTCAAGCTGTCGACGGTGAGGTTCGGAAGTGGATGGGAAAGGTCAAGCTGTCGGCGGTGAGGTTTGGAAATGGATGGGTAAGGTCAAGCTGTCGGAGGTGAGGTTTTGAAATGGATGGGTCAGGTCAAGCTGTCGGCGGTGAGGTTTGGAAATGGATGGGTAAGGTCAAGCTGTCGGCGATTAGGTTTGGAAATGGATGGGTCAGGTCAAGCTGTCGACGGTGAGGTTCGGAAGTGGATGGGAAAGGTCAAGCTGTCGGCGGTGAGGTTTGGAAATGGATGGGTAAGGTCAAGCTGTCGGCGATGAGGTTTGGAAATGGATGGGTAAGGTCAAGCTGTCGGCGGTGAGGTTTGAAAATGAATGGGTCAGGTCAAGCTGTCGGCGGTGAGGTTTGGAAATGGATGGGTAAGGTCAAGCTGTCGGCGGTGAGGTTTGGAAATGGATGGGTCAGGTTAAGCTTTCGACGGAGAGGTTTAGAATTGAAATTCCTATTTCATTTTAAGTACCTACTTATTTCACATGGTTATTTCACGTAGGTAGCGTATTTTTCTTTTCGGAAGTCGCTGTCGGTACCGGTTGTTCTTTTTCATTAAGTTTGGTTGGTAGGTACCCCATATTGGGTGTACATCTGTTTGCCCCTTAAACCCGAACAAGCGTGATATTATATTATGAAATGGCGAAAACACTACATAAACATACGATCACAGCTATCGTGAGTCATTTGCTGTCTATATTATTGAAGAGTTCCATTGTCTACTTCGGAAGATCTCCAATCCTGGTGACCTGTAATACAGGATTTTTGAAACCTACTTCAGGCACCAGCTCTCACAATGTAAATATTATAGTGTTCAAAACGTGCTACAAAACCATTGTGAGAGAAATAAATAAACTTATTATTATTATTATTATATTATAATCATATTTTACAGTAAAACCTTCCTTAAAAACACAATATGCATTTATCAACGAAAATCCGATTGATATCGGATCAGTAGCTTTTGGGATAATCGCGGATACATACAAATACAGCACCTTCTTTTTTTTCGACTCGGTTGAAAATACTAACCTACTTATCATGACGACGATACTAATAATTAACAATTACCAAATGCGTTTTCAAAGTTCCAAGTAATCTACCAAATTCTATTTCAATACAATTAAAAAATAATATCAAAGATCAAGATTATTTATAGGAGGTATAAAACCGAGCGCTATTGTGAGACCTTGCTTTGAGCGACTTTAGTTACCTAAACATGAGTTGATCGAAAATGTAACAGCGTCCTTAAACTCAATTAACAGCCTCCACAAGAAAAGCAACAAAAACAATCCATATAATGATAATCTCGTTTTTATACAACAACTACTACAGCAACGCGATCGCGAGAACGAGCCAGATGGTACGGTATCGATCGTCGGCCGAGTGTGCACGGCCGACCGGCCCTATTATTGTTTAATCGTAATCTCGGCGCGCGATTACCATAACCATTGTGCACTACGCACTATACACATGTTATCGCATTGAATGGGTGACGTCGATATGTAAAAAACGCTAGTATTTAATTTAAATGTCTCTTAAAAACTTTAACTGTAGTATTGCTAATAGTTTTGTATTTGTTAGGTAGGTATTGATTTGCATTTTGTAAAGTTTTTGAGATGACAAGAATCTGATCTCCATATTAATGAGACTGATGGTAGAGATAAGGATGGTAGGTAGGTAATAAGATTTTAAGATAACGTTTTATTTGGACAAATTCCTATGATCTATTGAGATAATTAAAAATACACTTAAACTGATAACATAAAACGATAAAAATCGCCAACGCATTCTGGTAAAAAATACATAATTAATTAGGTAATTAATTCGTGACAACGTGTTGAAATAGTGAAATTAAACATTTACTAACGAAAATAAGAAGTATTTTGGAATTCTAAAAGTTCAGGGGGATAAAAACAGAATTTAACAAAATAACGGACTCTGGCTTGTGCATAAAATTACACCCAATTATTGAAACCAGCCTAAGAAGTAATAAATACAGTTTATAAGAGTTCCGATGTGACCGTAAAGTATAAGATCATTAAGATGATCCTAGCAATCGACGGTGACGACGCCGACGGTCTCATTAATATGGCAGAAAACTGAATTAGACCAACATGAAGACAACATCCCTTTGAAAAGAAAAGGGCATAAGAGTAGAGGAAGACTAGGCCGCAAATTCGGAGAGGTAGGCGGGGCGTGCAGCGTGGAGTTGAATGGATTTAAAAAAAAAACCAATTCCAAAGATAGGAGGTGTCTGATGAGATAAACGAGTAATACGTATTGAAGTAGAAGATATGCTACCCCCAAATGAATTGGGCTAAGGGCAAGAGAATGATGATGACGATGA
Organism: Diarsia dahlii; assembly: GCA_949775195.1. Classification (NCBI taxonomy): domain Eukaryota; kingdom Metazoa; phylum Arthropoda; class Insecta; order Lepidoptera; family Noctuidae; genus Diarsia; species Diarsia dahlii. The sequence goes on from OX459199.1 coordinate 19,257,916, forward strand.
TCTCTTTGAACAGACAATTCAAAACAAAACCAACACAAAGGAGTCAATCAATACAAATAAAACAATAATCCATACCTATCCTAATACTCCTATTAGGATAGGTAAGCTCTTCATAAAATGCATTTTATAAAAGTCCGGTGGAAGGATAACCCGCAAAGTGCACAGATAATCTCATAATCCATCGCTCGGCCCGCAAACAAACGTACATAAAGGACATAATAAGAAAATAAACGAATTAAAACTCGCCGAGCCGTTCCCACGACACGAGGCGACATTTGGCTTTTAATTTTCCAATTCACGGGATTTTGAACGCTTTTATCATCTTTTATAGGACGAAACAGACCAAGTGACGCAGAAAACTCTTCTATTTGTAATTAAAAATAGATTGAGACTTGTAATTTAAACATTGCTCCCCTTTTTAGCTCTATAGCTTTAGCGACATAGCAGTCACATTATTTTTTGTCACAACACCCCAAAAGCTTTTAAGTAACCCCCTTTTCTTCAAGTTCTTAAAAAGTATTATTTTTAATCCTTGCAGTTTAACCTTGTGATCAAAAGGCAATACACATTTTTCCTCTCTCATTTCTGTCATATCCAGATGGGTATACGTAAGCGTATGTAATATTCGGTAGCTGTGCAAGTGGCGTTACGGAAAGCGCTCGCCCCGCGGGACACGTTGTTCAAAGTTAAATTGTTTTTACGCGTTCAGAGCTGGTAATAAATGGAACTTGAAATATGCTGCTGCGGTTTCGCGGCGGAAGAAAGTACAAGACTTTGTAATTTATTTAAAAGGACCTCTTTTTAGACTTTTAGAGGCTCGTAACGTAATACACATTAGTCAATGCATTACCAAAAGGTGACAAAAAATGTTTCCTTAGCCTTACAAACGAGCTAAGGGCCAGGCTCACGGTAATCCTCGAAAATTCGGCGAAGGCAAGTGATGTTGGACCTCGGCACGACGACTAATTGCGAGTCTCCCGGCCTGATAATCCGTTCACAGCGGGCGGGCCCCAAATTAAAAACCCCCGCTTGTGTCCAGTCCGGGCTGGATTACCGCTCCCACGGCACCGCCATTTGGCCCCTAGCGAAAAAATATTAGGAGCAAGCTTTATGGGTTCTGTACTTATTAGTATTTTATATCGTTCGGAGTTTTCAGGGACTGAAAAATATCTGTTGCTTTACTTTAGAACGTTGTCCTCGTTTACCCATAAAATGGATCAGATTAAGAAATCTCCTCCTTTCCAATATTTTGCGTGTTAGTAAGGTTTAAGTGCACTGGAGCGAAAGTTCCTTGGCCTCCAAAACGAATCCCTAAAACCGAAGGGTGGCAAATTCCAAAAGTTTGGCGAGAAATTCGAAATCCTGAGATGAAATAGTAATTTATCAAAGGATTTTGAGTCTCGAGGAGCGGAAGTGAAGGATGGATACCCTTTATCGTGAATTGCAGCAGTGTGCCTTATCGGAAATGGTAAAACGAACACTTCGGGGTGAGAAAACAACCGGAATGTATCTATTTAAATAATTTTACTTTTGTCGCGATTGCTCTTTTCATGGCTGAAATATTTATTAAAGCACCTTCAAACCTTGATTAGAATGTTGTATTGGGTTCCTAAGCGTGCTTATTTTTAGCGTGTTTAATATTGATTACTTTACGTCTAGACTTTCTTGCAGTCATTTAGTTCATTCGTGACCAACGACTAATTCATGCATTGTGTTGACTAGACCTTTTCTGTTTAGCTAATCGAGTATATTCTTGGAATTGCACATTAGTAATGCATGAAGCGACGATGTAACTGTAAACGTAGCCATTACGTATTCGCCAGTATAGACAGATAATGAAGATAATGGTGATTTATTCGTTGTCCTCAAGTCGATTTCACACGTTATAACGTCTAACGCCATTACAAAGTCAGATTATTTATAATCCCATAACGAAATAATGTATGCACGGTGCGATGTACGCCTAAACGAATACGCCGCCGCGTATTAATATTCAAATGGCCTTTGGGCGAGCGTTGTATGAGATCCCGTGGTATTAGTCCCATTAACATTGCGGTGCGTCGGTCAGTACTTGTTATGTAAACACAATGGTCGCACTGCAGGTTGCCCTTTACGAAATATGTAACTAATAATATATTCGCACCACCTTAGCTCTTCTACAGCTGCTCGCTCGACACTATTTTTATTGTACATTTAATTTGGAACATATAACGTTTGAAAACAACATGTGTATGGGTTATGGGAGGGCAATTTAACTTAGAAATAGATTAAGAGTTGAGCTCTTCTTATTTTTCATCAACGATCGTAGCCATTTCCTTCATAGTGTCGAACAGCTGTTATAAAGGTTACGCCCGTATCCTTGCACCTGCGCTCCCCGCGTGCCCTCGCCTCACCCCCTTTCGGCTTAATTACAATCCTATTAACGAAATCGTCTCGTCGCCTACCATCGCGGCATCGCCCAATTGACATTCAGGGGCGGTGCCAGGATTAATATTTGACCGTCCATACTTCCTCTTCATTATTTAACATGTATTCATAATGCATCACCCTGATGGAGTGATAACACCCAATGATTTTTCAAACTGGTGAATATTGATAGAGCGGTAAGATAACAATATTTCGACAAATACAATTCACAGGCTCACATTTATGTTTGCGATTGGTTATAGAGATTCGTGAGTGCACGTGCGAGGGTACAAATCCACAAAGGGTTTGTTTTTTCTTTCATGGCGCAAAAAATCCACCGACAATTACGAGATTAGGGATGAAAAGGAGGGGGGCAAAGTTTTTTTCTTTTCAATCGGTAACCGTTGGTCTTTTTCTTTCTTCGTTTCCCAGCCGGAGAATGTTTTAATTAAAAAAATCTTGGGTAACCCGGGAGGCGGTATGTAACGGTAGTCGCGGTTCGTAATTTGTATGAAGTGTGGCTGACTTACAAACTCACTGGGTATTAATCAAGGTTGATCATTAACTGTGCGGGTTGATCGTGCGGCGCAGATTGACGTCGCGTTATGTGGACTGGTTTTTTGAAATACTTAAACAATTTCTTCTCGACATTTCTGAAGATGCTAATATTTAATCGAGATTTGAGACTTTTTTTGTGATAACTCGGGCTATTCCACAGGTTAGTCCGGAACAGGCGTGCATGATAAGGTACGCGAAACAGACTAACGACCGGCCTGTAGATAAGTGCACATAATTTCGCCGCGTCCGCTTAGCTTGAGGCGCGCACGCACGCGACGAGCGCGTCAGTCGGGAGCCGGCTTTATTTATCACCAGTCTATTCTTTATAATAAAAAGTAACCTTGTGTCGTAGGTAATAAGAACAAGTTTACCGCAAATATAAAGTTGTGCTTTCATAATTATGGACAGACGGTCTTCTTTGTATTCACTAATTTCTGTACCGTTATGTTATGGAAACTGCTTCCGAGTTCTCTATTGTCGATATGGGATTGTTTTGATGTTTGGAAGGCAATTAGCTCAGTAGAACTCCCTCACTGAGACAAAAGGTCGTTTTTGATATTCCTTAGTTTAGTTCGATTTTAAAGAGAAACTTGTTATGATTCTTAGGTCAGTCCGTGCTTTCCGAATTTTTCAGTGCTACTGGATTTAGGTCAAGTGTATGAAGTACTTTCATTTCTCGGACGATTATCCTGGAACTGCAATGGTTGGTCAGTGCCTATCCATTTTACAGCTTATCTATTCTTTCTTTAGGTAACTAGGAGATTTTAATGACTAGTTGACTACATTCAAAACGAAAAATGTAATGACATTTAAATTTAAAAAAAAACTTCGTGTCATACAGCCATTGTGGTCGTAATACTGGCACCACACCGGCACCATTACCATCCACACTCGCGGTAAATTGAACGTTGCGTTCGCGTCACCTCGCAACACTAATGTAATGACACACCAGCTGTTAAAGCCGTGTCACTACTCTTCGTCCTCACAAAAGACGAAGCATCGATCGGGCGACGTTCGTGACTATTGTTCACCGAATGAACGAATGCACCACCACCGTACATCTGTTTCGTTCCTTTTTCACTCGCCCTGCATAATGAAACCGACCCATTGTGAGGGAAAACATCCACAAAAGAACACGCACTTTGGCGCTCGGCCTGTATTTTATAAGAAAAAATAACAGAGGCCCTCCAGGCTTAAAAGGTGGGCGTAAACGCTGTCGGAAATGAGAAAGTCGATGCAACTGTTATGACATACGCGGTTCGTTGAGTGTTATTGAAAATAAACAAGCAACCGTTCGCGCTTTAACGAAGTAGGTGCAGGAAAAATTCACGGTGGGAAGAGTGTGCTCGTTAATCGTTCCCATTCCCGATATATCAATATCGATGACGAGGCTGATTCTGCCGGCGGCGAAGTATTCCCTGAACATACTACTGTAATAATTGGAGTGAGGGAATCCGAAATTCTCTCGCAACCAGGTTTGTTTCTCCAATTTTATTCATCATCATCATCATTTCAGCCGAAAGACGTCCACTGCTGGACATAGGCCTCCCCTAAGTGTCGCCACATTGACCGGTCCCGTGCGTCTCGCATCCAGCGGAATCCAATTTTAATAAGCCAATAAAATTCTGTCACCAAAGCCTCTCTGTAACTTGCCACAACTGCTGGCAATGTCTCACTTAAATTGTGACGACTGTACGTATATAATTACGATATTACCAGGTAATTACAATCTGTGTTTTGCACTGGCAGATGGTGCAGTTGATTCATACAACAGTTGTACAACTTTTGCGTCAATACCGCAAAATTATTCTCAATGTCAGACTGTATTTCGCTTGCTTTTGAAGCGAAAACTCTTTGACATGCAGGTTGTGAGAATAAGGCCACAGCATTTAGTAGCTTTACCAATATTGAAGCCTTTTAAAAGATAAAACACTATGAAAGTCAATTTGGGGCAATTTGGTTGCGCTATACATGCATTCAACTCGAGCTAATCCAAGCTTACCTACTCCCGCAAATCTTGAACCCAGCACACGTATCTAGAAGACCACATTACTTGTCTCGGTGGGGCGTTGCGGTAAGTACTCCCGGACTAACTGAAATTTAGCAAGGAAGGAGCTATCATAAAAAAGCGTACATTATAAATGCGGGCTCAAATTGTGCTCCCCCGGGCGGAGCGCCTGCGCCGACGATTAAGTGCACTTAATTCCGTCTAAATGTTGCCCGACGGGGAGTTGCGAAGTTGCTGCCGACTCTCCTTGGCTGCAGTATACGTATAGACAGAATTCAATCAAAACGTAACTTGTCTGAAGTGATGCGGGGTTGTCACTTCCCAAGTGACGTAACATGACGGTCCATTATCGACACGACCACTTCTCTAAGGCTTGATTGATGTAAATGCAAAATCTGTCCGAGAATCTGTGCTTCAAGGTCCCAATGAGTACGTATTGCTACAATGCAGTTTGTGCAATTTTCTTCTGTATTAAAACAGTCTGCAAGTCTGACGTCAATCATTTACATTCTAGCTTTTTGTTCGCGAACTACATATTAGTGGCAAAAACTTATCCGTGATAACATTTCAGAAGGGCGGGTGGAGACTGAGACAGCCCTAGGGCTTCGTCAATACGGAGCGGCGGCGCCCTCGCGTGCGTCGCGGATCAAAAACTCCACCATGTCAGCCTAAATCGCTCCCACAAACAACTTGCGGTATTCAGATGCATATCGCAATGAATTACTGGTGCTTAGTTACCGTTTAGTGACGCTTTTTATAGGTTCTTGGTTATTGATACTTTTTGCTTATAAATTAAATGAGAGCAAAACCTCCTGCGCTGTTACAGAAAATGGTTTCTTGAACATGAATTGATTTCTTGCCTGAAGTTTCGCCATGAAATCGAAGATTTAAGAGAGCTTTGCGAATTTTTTGCAGAACCTTTTTAATGCTAATTAAAACGATTACAAAGAACAATTAAAGTCAATGGACCACAAACACAAGCTTCTTCCATCGTTTAAGAATTGTTTTCTGCTATGATATGACTGTGTGTATGTGTGTGGCAGACTTAAGAATGGAACTTGGTATGTTACTAGCTGCATAAGCCTCATCAAATCAACACTTATCTGCAATCGTTATTCGGTACAGAAAACATCTAAAACAATAAATCAATGTGATACAAAAAAGCAACATTGCGTCCACTAATCTTCCCACGGTTTTATTCTGGATCACTTTTTGTGTTCGTACGTGAGGTAAGTTGGCAATCGCGTGATAATATGTGACGACTATCCATTTCTATTTCACACTCAAGTCGGTTCGAACCGTGACTCTATGTCCCGGTAATAAAGATAAAGATAATACTCTCTATTGCGTCTTTGAGCGTATGAAAGTGACGTTTGCGTGATTTCCAACATCCGATGATACTTCAAATAGCATTGCCTGTTAATTTTCTGATAATTAATCTACACTCATTGGGGAGTTTCTGGATTTTTTTGCAGCTGTTTATAAAGCAAGTGATTTAAGTGCTTATGCTGCAGGAAATAAGTTACAATATCGGTCGGAAGTTAACTTAGTGTATGATTGATTATTATTTCACCGACAAAGCTCGCGGGACTCGGATTTGCTGAGCGATACCGTCGGGGGCAGGTGTGAGATGATAATGCTACGATATTTATATCGTCGCTAATTTAACGATAACTTGTTAAACGCCCTTGTTAGATTTTTTTATTATACTTCTCCTTTAGTCAAAAACCGGGTAAGTTTCTTATTAAGCAACTTTACCGTGTGGAAACAATTAAATGATGATAATGTGTGTAAAACTGTGGTTCAAATGCAGTGGCAGTGATGCATTAGTGATAGTAGCGTAGGGGTGGCGAAAGGGCGACAACAGCAGTAATTTTCCACTGATGACAGGGATTTTTGCTTTGAAATATTCGCACGCAACCCTAATGTAATTACTGTGATAAAGTGTATGATTTTGCTAATAAGAGGTTGTTTTAGGTGACATTTTTTCCAGTTTGTCCTGGAAACGAGTTTCGACTTGGACTTGATAAGTAAGATTGACTATGAAGGGTTTGTGGTAAGAGTTTTTTACACATAGTACTGCCTCGTTAGTCTAGTGATCGCAAACGCGCCTACTGAGCATGAGGTCCTGGATTCGATTCCCGGGTCGAAAAACTGTTATTGGGATTTTCCATCAGGAATTTCTCCGGAGCAGCCACAGAATATGGATTTGTGCCCGTTTGATGGCAATAGCCTCGCCCCGTATTACATAGAACTTAAAAGTAACTGGCGAAATGTGAGTGTATTATTACCTACACCTCTGCCTAACCCTTCGGGGATTAGATGTTATATATGTATGATGTAGGTATGTAGTAAGAGTTTTACCTCCATACAAGTGCTTAGTTAAATCTGAACATAACGGTAGTCGACAGCACAGATGCAACAGCCGTGTCCCGACAAACATGCTAATGTACTGAGATAAGTAACCAACCACACCATATTGCACGTCATTCCCCATACACATTCTCAGCCAATAAAAACTTCATACAATCTACTTTATAGATTCAAATACCGTTTTGTTATTAAGCCAATAAGGTCGCGTGTCCAGTTTTATCTTTATGTATTACTAATGGTTAGATCATGATTCATGACAAATATATGGAGTTAAAAGCTTAATTTACATAAGTATTTTTAATGTTTATTACTGCGCTTATGGGTGCAACTTAAGTGTTGTAAGAGGTATAAATAATGCTGTTGAGACACCATTGAATATTATGTAACTGTCAGAGATTTTAAGAGGTTAATCCTTCTTTTGATATTTTTGACCAGCTATGTCCCGCGACTTTCGTTGGCGTGAAATTACACATTTATATTATTTATATTTAAAAAAAAATATTACTTCCCTCCTCCGATTTGAATCCGATTTTGTTAACAATACTTTTTAAGTGTTTTATATTTTTATACACAGAATCGTAATTATTTTTTTAAAATAAAAGTAGACTATGTTAGAGTATAGGCCATCAGCTATCTGTCAGTAAATGTCCCGTGAAAATCGGTACAGCCGTTTCGGAGATTAGCCGGAACAGACAGACAAAAAAGTTAAAAAAATCGTTTTGGTAGTAAGTACCGTACTTACTTTCATATGAATTCAGTAAAAAGCTGTTTTTTGATATTACCTACAAACTTTAATTTTATTTATTTGTGTAGATGTGGAGGAGTATAGGGTTCAGTACGTTTCATTTGGGAGAATGGGTTCAGAAGTTTTTCTACGCCTCTGAGGTAAGAATTAGCTCTTCCGGATCTTTACGTTCCCAGGCGTGTATGCCAGAACCTAACGGAACTGGCCGTGCGTTGATTAGCAAGTGCGCAGGTTTCTAATAGGGCTAGTTTCTTGTTGCTGTGTCTTGTCTAGGCTTTAATTTTTCATAACGTCATGCCTGTAACCCCGAAGGGTTAAGCAGAGGACGGTGTTCCTAATAGTGCACCCACATTTCGACAGTCATGTTGAAGTCCCATGAAATAGGGGCTACTGGGGGCTACTTATAATTTTTTTCTATGATTTGTCTTATGGCTTAAAGTACAAAAGTCCTAGTTTTAATAAAGAAAGGCTGCTTGAAAATATTTTGGAGTTTCATCAAAACGTAAGAGGACATCTTGACATTTCCTAGTAGAACAAAACAAAACATCTGACCTCCGTATTTCTGAAGGCCTCTTATCTAAATCAAATCCCTTTTGTCGTCGTCAGTATAAAGTTCAATAGGTAGTTGGTTTGGCAAAACCACCCACGGAGGCAGGCGGCGCCGCGGGCTAGTCTTGTGATTCTACCAGACGTCTCAAGTGCCAAAGCTACCTGTACTCCTGAGCACCGTACATAATTAATGGTGAAGGCATTCCTAAGATCAACCCCAACTACTAGACAACCATTTTATGACTATTTATATTATTATGTGCGTCTAATGGAAATACCGTGTTCGTAAAAACTGGCTTTGAGTGGGATTACCTTATCAATAGTTACGAAATAAAGAAATGTTACCACAATTTCGGGCTTAGACTACATTGAGTAACATCAGCTTATCGAAATCTAGATTTGTCAAAAAATTGCAGTCATTGTTCAAATACTTGTTTCGATTAAATTTTATGGTACGTTTTTTGATACGGATCTTATCGCTAATTTCTATCGCATGTTACTGACAATGGCAATGGAACCAAAATTGACATTGAGATTTCCCGAAATGCATGGAGCATGTTTAGGATTGGCGGACGTGAGAATTGTAGCTTACGTCAGCCACTTATCATTAGAGCGACAAAGTGGAATTATGTAGGACATGTGTGTAGATAGTCTGCAGGCTATGTCCTGTTCAAAAGACTGACGGCATCGTGTCACTAACGTTTCTGTCAGAACGTGCCGCGAATGTTTCAGTCTCTTTTACGGCTTTACAATGAAGTTTCGTTATTATGTACGTTGCACCTTGACTTCCATTATCCAAATACGTCACGTTCCTCAGGTGTTATCGCGGTAGTATCTAAATTTAAGTGACGTATAGACAATTACTCTCCGTTTATATGCAACCGTGAGCACCAGTGTGGGATTATCACATAATCGTGCACTCGTCCAGATAAACAAAGTAAAAGCCGAGTTAAGGGTCCGGAAGACTCACGCTGTGCTCGTAAAGTTGAAAAGATTTCGAGTACACGTTGAAGTCCTCAACCCGCAGCTCAAACACAGTTATACCAATAATGCGGGCAACGTGCTCTCATTAGAAAACCGGACTCTCCAGATCCGAACGTAGATACGATTTCCATCGCTGCAAACATAACCAAAGAAAATTAAAGATTCTTGAGGAGTCAGCGACATAACTGTCCAAGTGTAGCTCGAGGCGGTGACAGTAAAAACTTCAAGCCTGCATCGTGAATGCCATCTGCAGAGCTCGTCAAGGCATGGGCGAGCGATAAAAACGATCGCACAGCGCATGCGAATATCGCGTTACGACGCGGCCATACCAATGGCGGTAAGTGCTGACTTGCTGAGTGTAGTCAACGCGACTATACTTATTTTACGTCCACAAAACGTTCGTGCCGGTGCTAAATGTGATAATGAACCCTCACAAGGTAATCACTGACGCGTGTTTACGCATGTAGGTATATGAAAAGAACACGAAGTTCAATGGCAACGGAGCGGACGCCGAAAAAACGTTATATAAGGTGCGCGACAAGGTCAGTGTCGCGCGGAACAAAGATCGCGAAAGTGCTCCAATGTTACGTAGGCAGCTCTCGGCTCGCTCGGATAATTGCGATGTAATCGACGTAATCCATCCACGAGTCTTGTTTCCTTTTACGGCGCGCGCAGCTTGCGGCCGCATAGAAGAAACAGCTGACCGACGGCACGCGCTTCGAATGCATATTAATGTCGCACCCGCCGCAAAAAAACACGTATAAAATCGAAATGCTACTATGAAATATCGAACCAGTTTGAAGTGCAGGCGCCTCAATTATGCAATCGTCGTACGAGGACAACGCATAAATCAAACAACTACCTCGCAGTCATTGTAATTGTGTAATCGATTTCAGTTTTTAACAGCGTATTCTTTGTTTTTCGTGCAAGCTGCGCGCGCGGGGTGTAGCTTCCAATTTAAGCGTTTGCCATAATTGACTGATGTTCATCGCCTTCCTTTTGTAGCGCTTCCCTGTCTGTGTATCACAAGAAAAACACACATGTCCTTAATTTGATAACACTTGTTATCTACACTGAAAAACGTGGTGTGATGTCATTTTATTTCGTTTTCCGATGATGAGACATTTTATTTTTAATCTTGTGATTTTGAGGGATTTTGCGAAAGATAAAACAAATCGTAACGACTTATCAACAGGACTATCGAGCGTTTATCTTATCAAAATAAGTTGGCGAAAAGGCCAGAGTATTCTGATAGCGGGTCGATAGCATACACGCACATAGCGAGGGTGCGTTGTTGTTGAAACGAGTAAATAAATATCAGAATGAGTTCATCGCAGGGATCCTCATTGTCCTGTCCATATAATGAGTGGAGCCATGACATTTTCTCCCCTGCGGCGCCGCAGCTGCCTATCATTACACGACAATAATAAAAACAGTTCCATTTTAATCTTGATCGACAATAAAACAATAAATACGTTCACACAAAATAATCTTCGATAAGTGCGATGTTTGCAAACACTTTCTTTTGACGACGGACATCCCTGCGTTTTATCGCAGAAACAATAACAGCAATTTATCAGGCTATTAGTATTAAGGCAGCTGTACACTGACGGGGCACGTTCGAATCGCTAATGGACGCTAACGCGATAACTTTATATCCGTGGGGGTGGCAGGACGAAGGACAACTGCGCGTTGTCTAACAAAAGGATGTTTTATACACTCATTGTTGATCGCAGATAATTAAATTGATTCCCCTCTAGCGTGAGATTATAAAATGTCCCTGAAGCAAGTAGGAACAGAATTTTTGTATACTCTTTTTATGTATTAGACGGCTTAAAATCTTCTAACTGCGTTAAATTCAATAATTCTCATTCGATAAATATTCCCTAAAACACTATAAAAAAGCCGCTACGAGATTCTATTTCAAGTCCCGATACCGGAAGCGCACTAAAAATAAAAAAAAACGAACCTATAAAATAACGTATCCAATCGATAACCGGACAGGACCCCATATAAAATCTCTCACGCAGGCTGCACCGGGCGTCGACGCATAAAATTCTTCACGCCACATTTTCAAGACACGTGATATTTCTAGAACCTGCCGTAAGAAGCAGATGTCCTAGGTCGATGACGTTAGACCTTTCTATGTTGTCGCGTGCCCTGACTTATGCACATGGTGTTGTTATAAATGTGCTGTTAGCGAGCAGCGGGGCTGTCAGCACTCGCCTTTTTATTTTACGAGCTTTGTCTAACAAAGGTTTTTTGTTGTTTTGGTATTTAAATGTTTGGACTGCATTTGATGGTGAGTATGTTTCGGTTTTGTTACACAATTTGCAAATTTTACTTGTGAAACATAAAACGATGTGATAGATGAAGGATGTCAGATGTGACGATCTGATCTTGTTTGCGGGGCGAACATGGCCAGATATTGCAAACGATAGGGATATTTGGAAGGAGAAAGGGGAGGCCTTTTCCCAGCAGTGAGAAACATAACAAGATAAGGAACTTAAAGCTGCTAGTTCGAAGTTCGAACATCCAAAAACTAAGAGGGGGAAAATTGACACCGGCCAGTTTCAACCAAACTAGACAGCCGGTACCAGAGTCACATAAATCTTTGGAGGTGTTTACCGGATTCTTTGAATTTTTAAATAAGTTTACCATACAATTTGTAGCTGCTCATGTTTTCTGGCTTCGGGCATGATCGTAATTTCCCGAAGTCGCGACCACTTAGTGCTTGTGACGTTAATGACGTCATTAAACCTCTCGCACGTCCAGTTTAAGATCACGTTAATATCACGTCATAAAATAAACATTCACACCTAATGTGTCTGCTTTTGTTAAGAAATGCTGAAGTCATGACTTCATGGGTGCGGGACGCGGGTGTAGTAGAGACCTTTTAGATTTAGATAGATACGTTTTAAAGTTGAAGATAGACAGTTTGATTTAGTGGTCACAAGTGCTACTGCTGAGCATAAGAAAGAGTGTTATTGGGTTTTTCCATCAAAATTTCTCAGTAGTAGCCACGTAGTCTGGATTTGTGATAAGTCCTAGTAACGTACACACGTTATAACTTAACACGATACTATAACAGGGTCTGAGCTAATATAAAATTCATAATGCTAAACCAAACAAACTCAAGCAAAAAAAGGGTTTTATTATTTCCTAATCCCTTGTTTATTTAACACACAATTATGAGCCCGTGTTACCTAAAAAAGTGACTCCAAAAGTCGAAGGGCCAGTTCATATTGTCCAAAGACTGCCATTAGCTGAACAGGTCCCGTAAGTTTGCCGCGTTTGGCAGGGTCTCCTAAACCGGCAAGCACACCTGCTTGTAAGGGGACCGAATTCCTTTACGAAGGGGACAATGTTTAATTTAATAGGAAAGTGTGATATTTCATTATATTTTTGGTGAAGTTTGGTATTGTGATATAATGATGGTGATGAAGAATTGTTTTTGCGTTTGGGGAATTGGAAGCTAGATGGATTTGTAACTGGCGAATTTTTATTAATGATTGATTTTGTAAGATTTCACAAAAGATTAGGACATATTATAGCACCCTGTGGTACACGAAAATAGTCTTGACTGCTGTTAGTTTACATTCTAAAATTTTTCTGCCTCAAAATAATATCTTGGACGATACAAATCTTCGATGGTAAGATTTATGCAAACTGATGTTTCCGTGAAATAGAACTTTATGTAATAGAGCACTTAAATTTTCTCGCAAACGTTTCATCTTGGCACCGTTTCATATTGCCGATGATTTACTTTCAATTCAATATAAAATATTTCGTGCATTTGGTTCTGTAATAGAATATTCTGAATGTTGGATATCTGTTTTACTTTAGGAATAAGCGTTTTTACTTTACGGTTAACCCTTTAGTTCGCAGGTGAAAAAATGTTGCAATTTCATTCTTTTTTCTTTTTGGGGGGTTTAATTATAGTCTAAATGGCTTTTTAAAAATATTTAAAAAAATATAACTTATATACTTTTTGAGAAAACATATGTTGTTGAGGTACAACGTTGCGAAACACTCTAAAGAGTAAATGGCAGAATATATGTTGTACACTACCAACATTGCGGCTTGAGTGGACAGTAAAATTTACAATCAAATTAAAAATAATGTGTGAAGAAACAAAGTTTACTGTTCAAAACAACACATAAAATCATCTTTCTTTGAAATATAATTATCGTCATTTAGACGTTGACATCGTAATGATAGTAACAATTTCAATTTTCCAACAACCACGATCTAAGGTTACACTTATTGCAATTTACACTGCATGGTATACTGGTTTTCTGCCCCTTTTGGTAGACTGCCCCGTTGGTCTCACGGTTGCAAAGCACGACTGCTGAGCGTGGGGTCTTTGGTTCGATTCCTGGGTCGGGCCAAAATAACTATTGGGTTTTCATTAGAAACCAAGTAGTAGGCCGGAGTTTGGAAGTTGGTGGTTTGGTTGGCCTGATCGCGCCTGATCTATCGCCTGTCATGTCGGATTGCCGTCCCATCGGACTATGAGAGGAAAAAGAAACAAAGAGTGCACCTGTACCTACCACACACTTAACTAAACTAACTATAATATCTCCCGCGCCGATTGTCAATCTCCGCTAAGATTGGCCGCCATGACCGAAAATGGACTTCAGGAGGACTATTATTATATTGGTTAATCCCGTGAAGTTTTGCATAGAGCTATGACAACTTCAGCTCCAAGACCTAAGCTATTTACGTAGTCCGTAAAACAGAAGTTTCTGGATGTATCTTCACCAGCATATGGGAAGCAGTATTTATTAATCCAGAGACTCCTGCTCGTATAAATAACTTAAATCCCCATTTCTTTTGCTTCTTGGTTAGATACTGGCGCTTACTTACTGCCCGCGTAACATGGCGATTCTATCTCTATTCTACCAAGGATAAATAAAGCTTTTCAATAATTCAAATCGACATGAAATCTTTCTAAAATCTGTCATTTTGTCGAATCTTTCCGCCAACAAAACCCGTTTCTACGGTGGGAGAAAAAACGCTGGAAGTATTCAAGAGGGTGTTTCAGGCCTACATCAAAAGGCAGATTACATTGTGATAATTCTACTATTGCTGTGTAGTGAAATTTGCCTTTTTTGAATTTGAAGTTTAGGGGTTTTCGACCAAACTTCTTCACCCGTTTTGTCAGATGCTTATGTACTGTGGTTACCTTTCTCTTTGAATGAGTTGTACTTGCTGGTGAATTAGTCAAAAGGGAGAGGATTGATGATACTAAATTTAGCATGAAAGGAAGTTACTCTTGCGGTCGATTTTCATTGTAAGAACCGACATAAAATATATGCCGTACTTGACAAGCAAGAGAGCAGCGTTGTTTCTGTACAACATACAGAAAGTTCGGTAATTTTCTGAGAGCTCCGCAGTGTTGGTCACAAGCAACATAAGATTTCACAGCCTCATAGGTTAAATATTCATGGTTCAAATGAGATGATTTTTACATTAATCAATAAAGGCGATATTTCTTCAGAATTTTTTCATGATTAATACCCATTAACTAAATGCAAATGTCCAAAATCGAAAATTATTAACCTTAGATCCGCGTATGACAGTTCACCTTCATGACATCTTGGTAAAAAAAGAGAGAAAAAATTTGCGCGAATTGACAGTTATATTATTTTTAGGTTGCAAATCATTTTTGCTACATTTTGATTAAAAAAAAAACAAAAACTTATCAGCAGAAAATGAACCAGATTTTTTTATTTACTATGTCGTTCAGATTCAACACTGCGAATTAAAGGGTTAATGTAGTTAGAAAATTACATAATAATATTACATCATCATCATCATCATCATCATCATCAGCCATTAGACGTCCACTGCTGGACAAAGGTCTCCCCCATAGAACGCCATAAAGATCGGCAGCCTGCCGTTTGCATCCACCGGTTGCCCGCGACTCTCACGATGTCGTCGGTCCACCTGGTGGGAGGCCTGCCAACGCTGCGTCTTCCGGTTCGTGGTCGCCACTCGAGAACCTTTCTTCCCCATCGGTTGTCTGTTCTTACAACACTTGTTCTTAATATTACATAATCATTAAATATTTAAATTGTCCTATACAAAACAATACTGACATATCAAAGAGTTCCCATATCAAAATGATTAGTTCTGAAATAAAATGCTAATTAGCTTTACCTAAGTAAACTATAAATGGTTAATTATTCAAATAGCCAAGACACTATCGTAGTAAGAAGCTAGCTACCTAATTGCAAGGTAAGTTTTTTTACATGAGATTGAGCGTTGCAAAGACCGTTGATTCCATCTTATCAAGCTACACTTTATGCATGGTACAAAGATCGAAACAGTAAAAACTAAAGCAGAATGTTTTTCTAGTTTATATTTAAAAATAATTTCCATAACAAACCTCCGCAAAAGGAAGACGCCTTGTATGACAAAAAGTGTTGTTGGTATGCATGGGTCGGGCGGAGCATGCTAAGGCTTGCTAAGTGAGAACTCGCTCGCTCGCTATGCTACCCTGGTACCCGAAGCCGAGGGGACGACCGGCGAACTCGTAATTATAAACAGGGCGAAGTGAGTCGAGGTGTCGAGATATCGCGATAATATCGAAACGTTTTCGTTTAACGTTGCTGGCGGGTATTTAATCGCGGAATTTAATAAAATGGTCAAGCCGGCCGAAGGGAACGCTGATTTATCGTGGGCGATCGTGGCGAATATCGATACGGAATCCAACTTCACCTTATCGATTCGAATGTATTTTTATAAGATTTTCAATTTAATGTTCTGTGCATTTTATTGCGACTCTGGTAAATGGTTACTTATTTACTTTGTCGCGAAATGACGACAACGTCTTCCACTTAAAATAAGTAATTTCGAGTTAAATAGCAACTGGTTTTGACTATGTAGTTGAAAAGGCGATTTCAGTCATCATAAAGAATTTAATCGCAACAATTATCGAAATAACGAGTTTAGATATACATCTAATTGCGTCTTTTGGAGGAACATTCTGCGATTATACATACATTACTGAAGCTCCCAGGCAGGTGTGTAGTCAAATACTTTGAACATCAACCGAGGAGATTACTATAAATTTTTGGTAGCGTTTACGAAATTGGGCTTCAAAGTGCGTGTGAGATTACCGATTACAAGGCTCTGTTAAAATACTGGGTCCAATTAAGTTTATTAAATCATTCAATTTATATTGAAAATTTGATGCCAGTCATATCTGTGAAACTGCGCCTTATACTAATCTGTGCTTATACCTGTATATACTTTTCTTTTTAATTCCACTGTGACTCGCACTCTAGAATCCACGCACTCTATAGCATTTAAATGGTCCATTTACTGCTAGCTAGCTCATTAGCTGGTTCTAATTTGTGTCCACAAATCCGGAATTACTTGCCATAAAGTCTTATGTGTTTTATTTTCCTTAAAACCGGTATTCATATATATCAATGAAC
Source organism: Diarsia dahlii (assembly GCA_949775195.1). Classification (NCBI taxonomy): domain Eukaryota; kingdom Metazoa; phylum Arthropoda; class Insecta; order Lepidoptera; family Noctuidae; genus Diarsia; species Diarsia dahlii. The sequence goes on from OX459199.1 coordinate 19,274,987, forward strand.
TTTGGGGTCCTTTACAATCCTGCTTGCGCCATATTTTTTTGTCAGACATAAAAAATATCAGACAGAGCGCCTGTGCCCCGTAGAAAAAAATGTGAGCCGTAATACAAAAGATAAGCACAAGTTTTCACACGGACTTGCCAACTCACAATGTAATAGTATATTTCATTATAAGTGCGGAAAGCCTGTCATTGCAAAGAGTTCCGACAAATGTCTACCCGAGCCTAGGCACTGCCGACGGCGAGGGTTGACAGTCGGAACAAGTTGCAATGACGGTTCCGCACGTGTACTGAACAACTATTTTTAATACAGTTGCGAAAAAATTAAGCAATTTAATAAAATAATAAAACCGTAATTAAACTCGCAAAGAACATTTTTGAAAATGGCGCCAACCGTAAAAGAATATAAGCAGAGTTTTTTTTGTTTTCTTCACTCATTCTGGGTAGGCAAAGTGAACTATGCCCATACAGCCAAGTCTTCAGGAGATTTTATTTATTGATATGAAATGAAAATGAAATTTAATGAGATGAAATGGAATGAAACCTTTAACTAATTGAATCAAATCTGATATTGAAACAAATTAGTAGCTTCTTTAGAAATATTTGCATGAATCATAAAAACTTCTATGATTTTTTTTTAGTAAAAACTTCGTGGTTGGACATTATTTTGACAGTTGGGAAAGAGAACGCACGTGTTCGGGAATGGTAAAGAAAAAGCACGAGTACGTAATAGCCCACATCCCGAACGCTATACGTCCCTGCAATACGCCACTTTTTGAGCAACAGGGGGCCAATTCTCGGTTTTAGAGATTTATCTCGAGTTCGATTTCGTAAGTCTATCTCTATGTCTATCAAAAATATCTCTATCTCTACCAAAAAATTTCGAATTGAGCAGAATTCCGTATTCTCAGTCAAAATAGAAATAAATGTCACGAAAATGTCGATTCGAGTGAAGCTAATGTTACCATTATGAAGAATCGCGCGTTCCGTTTTAGGTAGCTATGAGTGAATGAATGATTTTGTTTTAAAACGCTGACTAAACCTAACTATTTAAGTATAAAAGAAAGAAAGAAAAAGTATTTATTGGTTTCACAAACAAACAAGTAAACATAATTATGAGAAACACTTAAAATTAGGACATCATTTATATATTTTTGAATAAGTCCCGTGCAAAGCCAAAGTAAAACGAAACGTTTAGTGTAAAAATAATCAGTTTGACAGCTGACTGTCTGTCAGTGACTAATAAAATTATGAAGCAAACAATTATTTACCTTCGTTTTCAGGTCTATTTTAGTGGTATTTTGAATTACAGGAGCCAATAGATCTAAGTATTAGAACCCTTATTAAATCTTTATTTAGTCTGAAGTTTTTAATGACTTCTGTTTCGATCAAGTCGTAAATATCGACGGCGGGATAGCTGTTGTCGCCGTGTATTGGCCAGTTGCTCGCCACTTTCCAACAACTCCGAGATGAAAATGCTAATAAACTCGTCCATCTTTCAGTAGTTTCAAGTCCAATCGTAGGTACACAAATTACAGAGTCTGTTATCTGCGCGAAGGTCGTCGTTTCAAGAAAACACAATTCACAAATCAAAGAGTATAAATCGAATTTCCAGTATGAGATGCCAAGGCGTATTTTATTTAAAAACTAAAGAAAAGAAAACACAGTGTACAATCCAAAACTCAATAAATTCACTCAGAAATGACGTATCTATGTAATCGACATGACATCTCTACTGCTCAGAAGCACTCGAGATGAACTCTAACGTTAGCCTTCGACAAATGTCGAATTCGACATCCCCAGAATAGCAACTTTTAAAATTTCTCGAAAAAATGACGTCATTAGAAATTTTTCTCGAGTTCGACACCATCTCTAAAACCGAGAATTGGCCCCCTGTATTAAAATAGTATATTTCATTACGAGTGCGGAAAGCCTGTCATTGCAAAGAGTTCCGACATTAATGTCTACCCGAACCGAGGCGCAGCCGAAGGTGAGGGTTGACAGTCGGAACAAGTTGCAATGACAGTTCCGCACATGTACTGAACGACTATTTTTAATACAGTTGCGAAAAAATGAAGCAATTTAATAAAACAATAAACACAATAAACTCAACTAACTAATCATTTATTTATTAAAGTTATAATTCACATATACATTGAAATTGGTACAGTTTTTTATACTAACTGGGGAAGTTTTAGGTTGCATATTTACTGTTTGAGACAAACTATTATTAATTTGGTATGATTGTTCATGTATACCTATATTTTGTCGAAGGTGTTATACAATGGCGTTTGCTAACACCATAACACCTGATAACTCTTTTACCTATGTGTCACAAATAAAGATTTTTGAATTTGAATTTGCTAGTTGATGGAATTGGATCTGATGAATTATCATTATCAACGAAGGTAGATGGACGAACGTTCTCTTCAGTACGAGTATTGTCATGTGAAGGAGACGGACTGGACTTTAAATTAATAGATTGTGTGATTTTTTTCCCAGTTTCTAGTTTGTTGTTTAATGAATCAGCAATATAGCCTTCTGCAACTTTGTCTGACTTCCAACCTCCTAGTCGCTTTAAGGACGTCAAATTGGCTCCTGAATCTGCCAATAATGTAGCAGAGGTCATCCTGAAGCTGTGCCCATTAAAATACTCAGCATCCGGCAGACCAAGAAACGTAGCTATTTCTTTTGGCATATTTCCAAATTTGTTTATCCCGATTGCTTGAGCTGTACACTTCCCTTTTTGATAATTTTGGAAAAAACGGTCGGTTTTTGCTTTTTGGGACCGCTGAATCATATATTTTTGCACTATTCTAAGAAAATCACCTTCAACAACAAAGCTTCTCGGTATCTTATTTTTTGTATTCGGAATCTTTATTAGTAGCATTTTTCCATGGGCTTCAATATCTTTTAAAGTAATATTGGCTAACTCCTCTGTCCGGCAAGCTCCAACAACGCCAAAAATCAGCGCAACCTACAAAAAAAGGGATTTGGTTAATATTTTTTTAAATAATATATTGACTGTATTTTGCGATGTCGTAAACTGAATACTAAAGAAAAATATAAGTATTTGTTAATAAATTACCTTTGCGGCTAAATAACGATCATCGGTAGCTTCGTTCAAAAACCTTTCCACTTCATTCGATGATAATATTTTCGACTTTTTAGTTGTAGAACTGTTTGATTGTCGTTGTAAGAAAGCATTTAGTTTTGGGTATTCACTTATATCCACGTTGTTCCTTATTTTCAGCATACTTTTTATCATCGAAAACCTCGACCATAACGTAGAAGGTTTTAATTTTGCTGAGAGTTCGGAAAAGTATGCCAACATAACATTTTCTGAAAAACTATTTGCTTTTTTCTCTTCTCTCCACGCAATAAATTCGTCGTATGTAGATACGTAGCGACTTTTTGACTTTTCCGGTAAAATGTTCTCCGAAGCATTAAATAAAATATCGTCGAAATTACTCATTTTGTGGAACAAACAACTAAACTCTCAAAGACCTTTTTTGGAAAATGGCGCCAACCGTAAAAAAAACATAAGCAGAGTTTTTTTTGTTTTCTTCACCCATTCTGGGTAGGCAAAGGGAACTGGGCATACAGCCAAGTCTTCAGTAGATTTTTTTTATTGATATGAAAATTAAATGAAAATCAAATTTAATGAGATGAAATTAAATGAAACCTAACCTAACTCATTGAATCAAATCATTAAATCTGATATTGAAACAAATTAGTAGTTTTTTTTACAAATATTTGCATGAATCATAAAAACTTCGTGGTTGGTTTTTTTTTAATAGACATTATTTTGACAGTTGGGAAAGAGAACGCACGAGTTCGGTAAAGGTAAAGAAAAAGCACGAGTACGTAATAGCCCACATCCCGAACGCTATACGTCCCTGCAATACGCCACTTTTTGAGCTACTGTATTAAAAAATCTTATTTACAAGTATATGTATTATATACCGTGTTAGTTTATATAATCCAATATTTATTCGGGCGTCCACTAATTGTATGCGAAAACTGTCGGTTCTGTATAGTAACTCTATGTAAAGATATGAGATAAGGAAATTAATTTAGTAGTTTCATGTTTAACGTCTAACGGTGTTGCGTTTCGGGGTAATTAACAAATACCTTTGGTGTCTCGGGAAGGGGGCGAGATGGCAATCGTTAACTTTGAGCGAGTTCGAAACTTCGTCTGCGCAAAGTACCGAAGTACCGACGTGTTTGGATGTTAAAGTGACTGATATTTGTGAGCGTACAAAAAGCACTTCGGTTGGAACTGTCAAGTAACTTCAACAAATGACAATAAGCGTGAAGCGGCAAAATTAAACAATGTTTAGACGTAAGGGAAACGTTTGGAAAAAATAAAACCGACTTCGACAAAAAAACACTCAAAAGTGAAAAATAAACATGAGAAGAAAAATCAGTTTCTGAAGTCGGTGACTTTTGTTTCTTTGATTTCATTTTTTTGTCACCGACTTCAGAAACTGATTTTTCTTCTCATGTTTATTTTTCACTTTTGAGTGTTTTTTTGTCGAAGTCGGTTTTATTTTTTGTAAAAAAGTTTTTATTTTTCACTTTTTAGTGTTTCACATGTGCTTACCCCTTCACAACGTACCGGCGTGATGTTATGTTAGGAACTGGTGTAAACAATAGACAGACAATATGAGATTTCAGCAATCCCAGTCCATTTGCTATCATTTATTGAGGAGTTCCGTTGCCTATCTCCGAAGTTCTTCATCAGATCTTCACAAAATAGTTTTTATAACCTTTGTAGTGAGTACAGGCGTGATATTATGTTGTGTGATGGCGTAAACAATGCTTAGATATGCTATAGCAACAATCGCGGTTAATCTGCTGTTATTTATTGAAGAGTTCCCCCGATTTCTACAAGATCCCATCATCAGATATTGAAATGGTGAAAATGGGACCACACGGGAAGCACCAGCTTTCAAATGAAAAAAGAATAATGAAAATCAGTTCACCCAGTCGCAAGTTATGAGTGAACAAACATAAAAAAAAAAAATAAAAAAAAAAAAAAAAAAAAAAAAAAAAATACAGACGAATTGATAACCTCCTCCTTTTTTTGGAAGTCGGTTAAAAATAGAGAATGTTGGGGTCCCAAAATTCCCCTCATTGATGATATTTTACAGTAGTGTCATGGGTCCCCCAAAGCTTTTAACGTTTACAGTTTAAAGTAAAAATCCTTCATCATCATCATTCACTAAGTGAAGTACAATTTAGTTATCTATCATGATTACTATGCGTAACAGAATTTTATCTTAAGGAAAATCCAATATCATAATAAAAACCACCAGCTATTCATGTTATAATTGAAATCCGCGGTATTTGACCCGAACAATGTAGTAGGGTTTCACATACAATTTGATCGATTTCCCAACAAACAATGATGTAAAGAAAAATATATTAGCCCCTGTGATGTCCATAGAGTGATTCCCCTTGTACACGCCCCCTCTTGGCCGATTGCATCGGAAGCAGTAGAAATGCACTGGGATTATGCAGCAATCTGCCATCAGAGGGTCCCCCCTCCACCCTAGAAATGTATCGTGTTGCCAGGATTAATTGGTGTTTACCCCTGGCTTGGGGGCAAATATTCTCGTATTATATCACGCGAAATTAGACCGATGTAATGGCAAATTAATAATATATCGCGACATGGAAACGCACAATTCTGGAGCGAGGACGTCGGGAAATGGGACGAAGTTTCGCCAGGGTCGTGGCCTCGTGGGTAATACATATTGGTAATTTGAGAAGAAACTAAACGAAAACCGCAGCCCATTGTTTTATGTTAATCAATAATGAAATTAACTCATTACGAGTAATAAATTGTTTAGTTGTGAAGACTTCGAGTATTTTAACGTGGCGAGAATTTGTCTCACTAAATTCTCCGTTGAAATACGAGGAATGCAATTGGACAATACGACGACGTCCGTCTTGATAGATGGGCTCCAATAAATTGTTGACTTAGCTGCCTGAGCATACGAAGGGCCCTCGAATACCTTCACGCTCATACACATAGATACGTATGTAGGTACCGCATATTAGAGGAACCTTTAAAACGAGATAGCACTTAAGTCCTTATGTATTTCGGAATGTTGGCAGCTATTTGGGGTGATATAAGATGTTTTGCGAAGAATTCTCACGGTAAGTAATATCACTAAAAGTGAAAAAAGTAATAAAACTGCGGGGCTTTAAGAGACTTTTTTTAAGAAAAAAAAACGCCATTCAAACCGAACAGGGGTGCAGATTGGAGATTATGCACTTTTTGACCCGGCTTTTGTGCACAGTAACAAAAAATCCCGATAAAAAGGGTGTTTCTACCTTCCCCACAATACCCAGACATGTATGCGACGTATTTCTAGATACATTCTCAATGTTCATTCGGAAAGTCAGATGCATTGTCTAACTACAATTTCCCGGCGGGATTGCGGATGGTATTCCGTTCGGAAGACGTCTCTCACTGTCTGGCTGCACTAATGTATAAATGGTGCTATTACGAACTTCAGAGAGACTATTATCACGAACTAATCATACAATACCTACTCTGTAAAGGTCAATAGCACAAGCTGTATATTTACTGATCAGAAACATTTATAACGACTTGTTCTTGCACTACACAAAAAAGCGGTTTTGACTAATTTCAGGGGTCGTCCTTGTACGTCCTTCAAATAAAAACTAGATAAAAAAACAATCACGAAATCGCAGTTTAAAATTGCAAGGATGACGTAGTGGCGCACGCGTCGCCTCAGGCGTAGTATATGGTAGACTAATCGTTTATAATTTAAATAATAACAAAGGGTTACCAAAGAATCGTCCGCGGTCTGATCGTTCGGCCATTCGCTAATTATAGAACACGTTTACCCTACCCTAAAATTTTGTAATCGGTATTTAAATTTTTAATGACAGTCATTGACAAGGATCAGTACTACATACAAATCAAAATTCTACATGTATATCGCTTAGTGGGAGTTCTACTGAGAAAGATGATTATCGTGTTCTTACGAAACAAAGAGATAGTTGACCATTAAAAAGTAGTTCGTGACATGTGTACAAGTCAATTACAGAACGCGTGGGTAGTGTAGCAGTTGTTCTTAGACACAAAGAAGCTACAAACATTTCTACGATACACATATTAAAGGTTACAGACAGTAAACAAATATAAAAGCACAATAAATAATCGAATTGCCATAAAATTTTGTCAAATGTCAAAGGTGAAAGAGACTGGGACAACCGAAGCAGGTGTCCCGGCTGCAAGGGGGCAGCTGCAAACTGACGCTTTTATTAAAGGAAAATACCTCATAAAATTATAACAGAGTATCGATATTTATGCGATGAAAAATAAAATTGTACATTTAATAGATGATACAACATATAAAACAGTTTTTAATTGGCATGCAGAAAAACAAAGGATCCAAGAATACGCGCAAATTGCACATACGTGAATTCGATGTGGCCAAAAAACTAAGAACTTATAATCCAGCTAGGCAGACCGTCTCAAATCGTTGCAGGCTATTAAAAACTTTACAATTCAAATCAGAAACAATTGATATCTTCTATATCGGAGCCACGCTCTTGATAGAAACTCATCATCATCTGCCTCTAGCCTTTTCCCAATTATGATGGTGCCGCATCCAGTCTAACCGGATGCAGCTGAATACCAGTATTTTACATGGAGCTACTGCCTATCTAACCTCCACAACCTAGTTTGTACCGCTCTTGATAGGATCTAACATCTTTGAAACAACAAGAAAGTCCAAAGTATGGAAACCACATCCGGTAGTTCCTACAAACATGATCTGATGACGAATTAAGAAAACGTGCAGTAATGATCAAGCATCCGGTTGGGTTGGAAAAACCTGAAACCTGCTAGTTTCCAGGTAACCATTATCAAAATAGTTAATCATCGTCACCGTCATACGTGAGATCTGTTTTAGGCATTATTTTATCTGAATTCAGTCCTTATGTTTTTGTCCTTGTATTTTTACTTCTCATTTCAGAAGCTGCAAAAGCATTTTGTTAAAATCATTTTAGTATTTCAAATCTGGTTTCATTGTAACAGAATTCTCGTTATATACACAAAGAGTGCTTCCAGAAGTCGACTACTACAAACATAAAATGTTTTCTCATTTAAACGCCAGGGCCCGACAGTCCTCACACTTCACGTATCCATTCGGTCACTTAGAGCAGTCTCGACGAACCAACTGATAATTGCATTAGCAAGAAACCAGTTTGTACATCACATGCCCTTTGACTGCACTGATTCTTTATGACGTACCTACCTCATGAGAAGTGCTTCAAGTGGATGTAGAACTTATAACTTGTGCTCTTAGTTTGGTGCTCCTAATTACTGCCTTAGTCACGCGTGATGTTGCATTTTTTCTTGTTTTAATGAAATGTTTGGAGTGTATATATTTGGGTATTTTTGAGGCACCAGAAACAATTTCTCATTATTTATACACAATCTATTAAAATGCTGCCATAATGTTAGGTCAATACTGTTTACGTGATCCAATTGGAATTTCTTTAAGGGAAGGATGTGGTTCCCCTGTTTGATAAGTTAAAACTCATTAATCACACAATTAAATACCATGAAATATGTGCAAATGATGTTTCCGCACAGACGGCTCAGACAAAAACCCGTGATAAAGTTTTCCTGTTTTAATTGGCTATTTTTCTCGTTCGTATTTGTTAACACCAATTACGTTGACTTCGAAATGTTTTAGAAATAGTGCTGCTAGTAAATAAATTGCCACTTTAGGTAGTTGTTCCTTATTTGATGTTACAATAGTAACATTAATCAGTAGGATGTCAGTGTAAGTTATAGCCCTGCCATAAGCTCAAACAAAGAGATCTTAGTTCTGAAGCCTGATAAAATTACTGCTGCATTGAAAAAAATATTGCCTTGAAGGTTGAAGTAGTGCTCGTCAATATTTCAATCTCAAAGTAAACAAACGGTAGGCAGGCAGATAATACCTGGTAGGTTGGTATTTTTCCAAGGTTATTCACATTCCACGTTCTCCCAGCTAAAGCTAGCGTGCATAGGCTCTACTTGAAGTAGAAGTACACACGGTTTGATTTGTAACTAGTGTTTGTTAGTACCGTTAAGTAAAATAACCGTGGGCCTAGTATAGACCCTTGTGATACACTGAAAGTTACTCTAACTCTTGCCGAGAAATGATGAGGATGACACATAAAATAATCTCTGTCCTTCTGCACTACAATTTGCCTATCTTTGATCAAATGATAACGATATATTTACAAGGTGACTTTGGGCTATATGTGGCCTCGTATATGAATACGTGAAATGACGCAGGTGACAAGTTAATACGTTATTACGCAAATGTGTTGCGTCTACAGACTTTATCAGATAAAGAATTCGTCGACATAAATAGAAGAATTTATTTGAAATATTAAACAGAGGAATACTAAGCAGCAAATTATACGAATTAATTAAGAAAATACTCGAGCTTACTGAAATATGAGTTCAGAACAGACAGAGGCTTATAAATTGTTCTAAGAACTTGCCTTTCCGAAGTTTTCGATGAACAGGAATCATTGTCCAGCCACCAATTTTGGGCAGATTTTCGAATGCTTTACGACTGGTAATGTCAGCAATACGCACGCGTCAAACATCGAACAATAAAATATAAATAAACAATCATGAAAGTTGAACGACCACGGTTGGCGTTGATGACTCAGTTTCTACCTGACCGGACCAGTGTCGTTTTATTACAAACTTGTCTGTGCCGTGATCATCACAAAGACAGGAATTCCGTATCATCTCCGGCCGTAATCATTTTTCTTTTTCTTACGATTGCAATTGGACTTGAGAGTTTTACGAGGTCTAGGTCCTTTGTGTGATTTACTGGTAATATATTGATTTTAATACTGAACTTCAATAAAAGCTTTATCATGTGCAGGTTATTTTGAGTTGTTCCGGTCTGATCCCCCAAACCGATCCACTGCCAATATTTTTCTTTTGTTTATTCCTTTCTGATCCCCTGTAATTTATCATTCCGTTCTGATCCCCTTTTTGACACAAGTACAAGTGAAGTACAGTCAACCGAAAAACAGTTGTTAATGAAAAAATAATCAGTTTTTATTTCTATAACTTACAATTGTACGATCATCCCACAAACTACCAGGAGACCAGAAATAGGAAGGAGGTATAGGAATCTTTAAATCAAATCTATATTATTTCTTTCTAAAACCTTGCACTTTTTTTTGTTGGAGATAGGAAATTAGGACAAAGTCTTTATAGTAAAGTCCGTCTTTCGGCTGAAATGATGATGATGATGCAATGGTGAGACTACTACTTTGCCATTCTGGCTTCCTAGTAGTTTGTAACACTATGCTTAATATACTGGTTTCTTATCTCCAACAATGAAATGCATAGTATTAGAAAGGCTTATTATAGATTTGATTTGAAGATTCCAATTTACAATACCTCCTTCCTACTTCTGTTCTCCTGGTAGTTTGTGGGACTTTACTATAAATGCATAATATAGATTTGATTTGAAGATTCCAATACCTACTTCCTACTTCTGTTCTCCTGGTAGTTTGTGGGACTATGCATAATATAGATTTGATTTGAAGATCCCAATTTCCAATACCTCCTTCCTACTTCTGTTCTCCTGGTAATTTGTGGGACTTTACTATAAAGGCATAATATATTTATTTATTTACTTAAGGTTCACCCACAGCACATACATACAATACAATACAATATAGATTTGATTTGAAGATTCCAATTTCCAATACCTCCTTCCTACTTCTGTTCTCCTGGTAGTTTGTGGGACTGTAAACTTATTCTTTTTTTTTTAATCTAATAGAACCTGTACAAATATTTTGTTGCTGACTGTCCTAAAAATGTGTCAGGGTATCCGATTCTTTTAAGGGGGATCAGACCGGAATAGAAAATAATTTATAATAAAACGGATCCCCTAGGGTATCAGTTTTAGGGGATCAGACCGGAATAACTCGTTATTTTAGTGCTTTTTCGAATAGCTCGTCTAATATTTCATTAGCTTTATCGATTCCTTCGGAGTATTCTTAGTTCTTCTGATGACCTTAAAATACAATACAATCTACTCCAGCTTATTCCAATATACATAAATCCTCGTCCAGTTTTTTAAAACCCAATTTCCAATTCCGATGCTTTTCTGATCGTTAAGTTTTTACTTGCATTCTACAAGGTCTTAAACTAAAAGGCGGACTGTTCCGAAATTCAAATCAAATCACATCCACCGTTCTGAGCCCATAAGTCGGGGCATGCGCAACGGCCGAGGGCCAATGCGCCCGCGCACGCTTCTAATGACAGGGGGGAGGGACGCGCGCAGGGGGCGACGGACCGGTCGAGCCGCACCGAAGTAAGTACATGCCATAAGGGTTTGTATCCAGCTGATTTGATGGGGAATAACAGCTGATTTTATGGATACTTGTGTATTCAAGTGAAGTCAATTTCTTTGACTTTGTAAAGAAAATGTTCATGCGGTTTTACGTACCACATTCTGGCTCTGAATACAAAAGAGTTTCAATTTATTTTAAATAAAATAAAATAACGCAATTAGGTATTCAGTATTTTAGCTGCTACTTATTTATGTTTTGCGTTACATTTTAACCTTACACTAACAATGCGAAGACAGGTGGTAAAGTCTAAAAATAAAAAACTTTACTTTCTTTGCCATTTAAGTTATTAGCTTCTACTTTCTCAGTAGAAATTAAAGGTCTTATTTAAAACTTAAGCCAGCCAGCCGGCATGTAAAACAGGCGTCGCGTCGTATAAACAGTAACATACCATTGCTCGTCCGGGAACCCGTTCGCTGTCCCCGCACGCCCGGTTAGAACTCCTAACTTTTTATTTTACAGCTCACCCTTTGTGGCTTAGGCTCGCGTGAATGCCCTACTACCTACCGACTGCCAACTAACTTTGTTCCTTTTCCAAGGTGCTTCCACGTCACTTGTTAAAACTTTCAACTTTTGCGCCAGTTCGGCAGCAAAAATAATGCTTGCTTTATATTTTTTGTTCTCCTAGTACCACAACTGAGTAGCTTTGGTAAACTTGTGTTGGAAATAATTTATGGAGCTGTATTTGAATTGTTTTGGCATGATTCCTGGTTTTCAATTGAGATTTATTTCTTGTAATAAGTAATATGTATCGAGCACTATAGTGTTGGGCGTGTTGGCATTGGAATTTATCAGCATTGATTACATTACATTGATTTGAAAATACATCACGCTAGACCTGGAATGAAAACGTGACCAGAGCAAGGCTACTATCAAAGGTTAATTTCAGTGCTTTGAATTTATGGAATATCTCGTTTATCAGAATCATAAATCTCTCTTTGACATTCCCAGTGCTGGGACACAGGCATCTTCTCTGTGAGGCGGAGTGGGGAAATGGGAGTGTGGTAGTCAAAATAGCTTTGATTTAAGTTTAGTACCTACATGCCGTATTGCCGTCTCCCCACGATATTTTACTTCACCATAACACTTCCTGCGGTGAAGGATACATCGTGAAGAAACCTAACCAGCAATGACCAGTATGCTTCAGGGATATTTCTTATGTTAAGCTATGTCAGAGGCCTGGGTGCGCCAAAGTTCACCTAAAATTTCAACTCCGATAATTGGAAATCCGAAAATGTTCTTCCTAACATTTTTCATCCTAACAATCGCAATTCCTAACTTCTCTGTCTCTAATGTTTTAATTCCGAAGCATTCAACTTCATAATGTCTGTAGCAATAAACATCTATTACACTATTATTTGTTTTCCTATATTTTCTCAACATAACCATCTTTTACACTATTAATCAAAGTCATATCTTTTTTTTTGTTTATATTACTTTTTATTCATAATAATCAGTATTATAAAAGGTCCCATTAAAATAGGTGGACAAAATTTTAGAAATCATTCAGACCGCTAAAATAAGGACAAAAGCAAAAAAAATATAAGAATAAGAAATAAAATACCTACTTTTATAGGATGAGTTTGTTTTTGATAGTGTTTTTTTTTTGTTTAGATGTCTTTAGTTAGGCTTACTAAAGGCTGTGTTAAAATTTGTCCACCTATTTTAATGGGACCTTATATACTATGCAAAGATATCTATAGGTTAGGTTAGGTTAGAACTGTGACCAACTACGCGCGAGCCGAGCGAGCGAAGCGAGCGGTGCCGCGGCAGCGGCCGGCGAGCGCTACCTCGAAATTGGTCGCGAAATTTTTCTAAGTATTTTTTTCATAGTGCCCCCAAGACGACACTCTGACCTGAATTTCATTCATTTATTTTATTTCAAGACAAAAATCAGTGAAACGACCTTTAATCATTCTAAACAGTTGTATGAGTGAAAATATTATGGTAATTATGTTTAGGAATAAAAGCGTTAGGATAAAAAACAGTAGGAGTTTAAATATATTTACACTAATGATATTATGAATTCCAATTTTCGGAAACATGAGTGTTATGAACATCGTCGGTAGGACTACAAATAGTATGAATGAAAACTTTAGGATGAAAAATTTTAGGAAGAGTGATCATTCGGATTACAAATCGTTAGGAAGAACAATTTCGGATAAAGAACTTTAGGTGAGCCCATATGGACCCCAGAGGCCTATGGGCGGTATAAAAACTCCTGGTTAGTCACTAACCTCTTGAAAAGAAGAAGACTTCACACTTTTGGGAGCATAATAATCTTCCTGCCCTTGCCCCATGTTATTTGGGGTCCCGACAACACGTTTTTTTTCTGTCATTATCTTTTGTTAATCGTCATGTTAACATTTACTCTTTTTACCCGACTGCGGCGAAGCCCAAAAGGAGGGTTATGTGTTTGACGTGTATGTATGTATGTATGTCCGTTTCTTTGTTCCCTCTTTTAAGGTTGAACAAGCCAGTCATTCTTCCATACAAACTTATGAAGGTGATTACTCCTCTGTTTGACGGTGTAGGTTCAAAATTAAAAATTGTATCTACTGGTCTTATCATTATCTAGGTCTGTATGGAAGCAGAATTGGAAAAAAAATATTGATTTGGAAGTTATGAACGTCAACATATTTTAGCACTGATTTTAACTCATCTTTGGGCGTAAATAAGTAACGTATATAGTATGAAAAAGAAAAAGTGAAACCATACGGACATAGATTAGTTATTAAAAAATTTAAATAATTTGATTTTGAACAGATACATTCAATACATTTTTCATGAAACCAAATATACCAAAGGTCTGCATAGAAAATTTCGCGCGCCCGTTTTAGTTGTGTCTCTTTCGCTCTATGCATTTCGCTCGTGATGTCGGATGAAATAGCATGCATTTTAGCCCCGCCCACCAACTAGTTCGTGCCGTTGGCTTGTTTACCCTTATGGGGACGGTGAACGAACATTTCTCCATACAAACGTAATACCAAAATCATTCGCGATACGAACATATTACCAACTTAAAATTATGTTATTCGGATACAGACGATATTTATCTAGGTTCCTATTAAACTTTTTTTTTTAAACATTTACTATTTACGAATCAAATTCGTAAATAGTTATTAGTTAGTTCTATTTATTTGTCAATAGTAAATAGCAATTCGCTTGCATTTCGTAAATAGTAAATGTTTAAAAAAAAAAGTTAAATGAGTATTTCTCAAAAAAAGTGTACGTAACGAAAAAGTTGTTACGAAATATTGTTATGAAATAGTTCTAGATGTTACTAAATAGTAAACTTATGGCTATAAACCAACCTATTAAATAAAGCATATGAGACTTTAAAATTCGTAAAGAACTATTTGCCAGTGAATGTTCACTAGGGTTTTAATATTGGCAAAGTTTTAAGAGCTTTAAACACTCAGCTTTACACTATACTTTTTCATAACGTAACGAAATTCATAAAAATCGTTACGAAAAAGCAACGAAAATTGTACAAATTAAGATCATAATAAGTCGATGGTTTGATAAAACCTGAAACTGCAAATAATATAATACGCTTAAATGTTCGTACGACACGTATTACAATAACATATATAAATCAAGACTTATCTTAATGTGAAAAAGTGAAAAAGTATTTCTTATTACGAAAAAGTAATCTCCCTTGGACAACACGTTCAAAACTGATTTTCACATTAAAAGTTATGGCGGAGACGTCAGACCTACAGCCAATCAGAATGATGCTAGTGTTGCCCGTGTTAAAAGGTAACGGATGCGTTCAGAAATTACGTGGAAGTAGAAATAAAACGTAACTAAAGAGTAAGTTACTAAAAAGTAAATGGGCACGACTCATTTTGTTTTTCGCATTTTTTTAAATATTTTACTATGAAACCCCATAGAAAATCACTTTAATAAATAAACTACATTTAATCAAGGTCTGTAATACAAAAAAATGCACAATATTAACGCGACATATCGAATTTTATGAAGTGTTACATGTATGAAGTCGTAGGGTGGCAATTTGATTTTTGTATGAAACGCAAAAAACATCTTTCTAAAAAAGCTTTCTAAAATTGATTGAATACTATGGTTTTACCATTTATTCTTCACAACTTTAAAGTTTAATAGTTTTTCTTCACAAATATGTTATTTTTTGTATGTATGGTTAAATAAAAACATTGAAACTTTGTTACTATTTCGAGGCACACTTTTTTTTCAACAGATGTACACTTATTTTGAGAAATACTCAAATAGGAACCTAGATAAATATCGTCTGTATCCGAATAACATAATTTTAAGTTGGTAATATGTTCGTATCGCGAATGATTTTGGTATTACGTTTGTATGGAGAATGTTCGTTCACCGTCCCCTTAACTCCTAAACGGATGAAGGGATTTGAATGAAATATACGTCGTTAGATTCGTCTTGATGGCGCGAGTGCTATTGGCTACATTAAAATATTGCGGATTTTGGGGGTCAAATCGCGGAGTTAAAAAAAAAATTGTTTTCTTATACCATCGAGTAGGGTATGGGTATCAAAATAAAGGGTTATAAAAGGAGATTACAAAAATATATAACACAAATATTTAAAAAAAAAAAACAAATTGACAAATCCTATAAACAAGCACAAAAGTTAAATCATCTGCGAAGATTTTTACGAGACCAACGAAAGAACAAACACAAAAGAACTAAAAAGTTGGAAATAAAAAAAAGTAGTTAAAAAACCAAAAAACCCGACTGAAAAAACTGAAAAGCAAAAAACAAGCACATTTTAAATTAAACAAAACTTGGAAGCAGGCGGGGTTCATTTGAATATTAAAAGAAATGAAAAAAAACTTTTTTACAAAAAATAAAACCGACTTCGACAAAAAAACACTCAAAAGTGAAAAATAAACATGAGAAGAAAAATCAGTTTCTGAAGTCGGTGACTTTTGTTTCTTTGATTTCATTTTTTTGTCACCGACTTCAGAAACTGATTTTTCTTCTCATGTTTATTTTTCACTTTTGAGTGTTTTTTTGTCGAAGTCGGTTTTATTTTTTGTAAAAAAGTTTTTATTTTTCACTTTTTAGTGTTTCACATGTGCTTACCCCTTCACAACGTACCGGCGTGATGTTATGTTAGGAACTGGTGTAAACAATAGACAGACAATATGAGATTTCAGCAATCCCAGTCCATTTGCTATCATTTATTGAGGAGTTCCGTTGCCTATCTCCGAAGTTCTTCATCAGATCTTCACAAAATAGTTTTTATAACCTTTGTAGTGAGTACAGGCGTGATATTATGTTGTGTGATGGCGTAAACAATGCTTAGATATGCTATAGCAACAATCGCGGTTAATCTGCTGTTATTTATTGAAGAGTTCCCCCGATTTCTACAAGATCCCATCATCAGATATTGAAATGGTGAAAATGGGACCACACGGGAAGCACCAGCTTTCAAATGAAAAAAGAATAATGAAAATCAGTTCACCCAGTCGCAAGTTATGAGTGAACAAACATAAAAAAAAAAAATAAAAAAAAAAAAAAAAAAAAAAAAAAAAATACAGACGAATTGATAACCTCCTCCTTTTTTTGGAAGTCGGTTAAAAAATAGAACTAAATAAAATAGAACCCCGCCTGCTTCCAAGTTTTGTTTAATTGTTTATTGCTTTTCAGTTTTTTCAGTCGGGTTTTTTGGTTTTTTATTTTTTTATATTTCTTGTGGGAGCAGTGGTGATGGAATAAATGACAATATTAGTATAGTGACAGTCGAAACCTCAGCTAGCTGCTAGCTGGGGTTTCGAATATAATGACACCCTTTATTTTGTAAGCAGCACATTTGCAGGTCACAAGAGTCAAGAGATTACGGTTGCCAAGTTAAAATAATATCGACAAAACTAATGTGAGTTATTAGGACTACGATAAAAGACCAGCAGGGCGAGCACGGCCTACAGTGACATGGCATGAGTCACACATTTTATCACAGTTTGGGCGATAAAACCGTTTTGTCTTAAATGCTAGCACGGCGGCGTAAGATAATTTCTTGATATGTGATACAACTTCTTGACGTCTAGTTGGGACTCCTATGTCTTATTTGCTAATATGGGCGCACCCATTTTGTAACAAATGTCACATTTTGACAGATGAATATGCTCGTTTATATCACGTTCGTTCGGAGGTGGTGATAAAAGTAAATTAAAAATATAAGTATATTTTTCTGCTTACTACTGCATCAAATGGCAGTAAATTATTATAATTATGTTCTTGCCCGAAGGCAAGACGTCCAAAGTAGGAAAATATTCCGAAGAAACATTCGGGACTCCTCTAATCCGTTCGAGTTGCCAGACAGGGAGTTCCAACGGATTTTCCGCCTGACAAAGCCTATGGTGGTTTATTTATGTGAAGAACTGCGCGTGGACTTGCAGCCTCTAAATCAGGTGGATGGTTTACCCGTTCACATCAAAGTAAGTACATTTCAAAACTTTCACAATATATTTCAAAACAAATCACATCAAACTTTTAAAAGAAAAACATAACTTTTAGTTAGTAGCAAGTTAACAAATAATAACAAAAAAAAGAAAATGAAAGACGTGCCGCGTACGTGGTATGTCAAAAATGAATTAGTACCCAAGAAAATTAAAAAGTTGTTTAACTGTATGAACTGTGCTCTTTTATACGTATTATTTTATTTGGTCGCCTATTCAGATGGTCATAGACATTTTTATTTTTTTAATATACTAGGTCACACTATGAAGTCAGCAACAAGAAAGACAAGTCGCGTCTTAAATTATATCACATGTGGTACCCGTGCTAGCATTTAAGACAAATTCTAAGACATGACATAATTTATAATGTCTTGTCACCAACGTCTTGGGTACGCCCGTGCTCGCCCCGCAGCAGTTCAAGTGTCCCTTATCGATTTATTGAACCCTAGATAACATTTTTATCAAATTGATATCCACGAAAAACCATATATAGTTAGTATTGAATGTTTGCGAATAGGTAGATACTAGTTGAAGGTAAATAGAGGGATTTGACGCTATTAGTCTAGCTTGCAAAACATTAAAATTTATGTGTAAGTAAAGGAGTCTTTTGCTGAACATAAGGCACAGAATGTCACAAAACCGCCAAAAGTGGGGAGATTTGGAAGAGACCTACGGTCAGCATTGGGAGCCAAAGGTTAGAGAAGAAGGTGCACAGAATAAAATAGCACACATTTTTTCACAAAAGTAGTTTTTGATAATTCCCAAAGATTTAAATTGTTAGATCCGATCTTAAGGGTAAACAAGCCAACGGCACGAACTAGTTGGTGGGCGGGGCTAAAATGCATGCTATTTCATCCGACATCACGAGCGAAATGCATAGAGCGAAAGAGACACAACTAAAACGGGCGCGCGAAATTTTCTATGCAGACCTTTGGTATATTTGGTTTCATGAAAAATCTATTGAATGTATCTGTTCAAAATCAAATTATTTGAATTTTTTAATAACTAATCTATGTTCGTATGGTTTCACTTTTTTCTTTTTCATACTATATACGTTACTTATTTACGCCCAAAGATGAGTTAAAATATGAAAGTTTTGACGTTCATAACTTCCAAATCAATATTTTTTTTCCAATTCTGCTTCCATACAGACCTAGATAATGATAAGACCAGTAGATACAATTTTTAATTTTGAACCTACACCGTCAAACAGAGGAGTAATCACCTTCATAAGTTTGTATGGAAGAATGACTGGCTTGTTCAACCTTAAGTCAAAATATACTTTTTTTATTAGCCTATTCTGTCCCACTGCTGGGCAAAGACCTCCCAATCTTATTTATTTACCACGAAAATTAGGTTCTGCATCAAAATAACATTTCTATTATAACCAAGCTAGCCACGATAACAACGTAAACCATAGCCAAAATACGAGTAGTTATGACTTATTGAGCCACAAAAGTACAACGTTATATCTCAATTGGAGTTATCAATAAGCACAATGACACAAAGTGGTGTTATACAACTAGTTGCATCTCAGTTCAGCAACCCCAGATAATACGTATGTCAACAAATACAGTGGCGTTGTGATTACACTCATAAATATAATTAAATATGGCCTGTTAGGAGGAAAGTGGCTGTTCGTTAGTGGCTTATTATTTTAAAGCTATCAGTTTTTAACGGAGCTTCCTTTTGAGATAGCCTAAATCAAAAAGGGTACTTAAAAGGTTTATTTTAATTAATGAAATTCGTTTTGTTGATATGAACGACAGGTATGGTCGGCGAAAGAATGAAAGGTACAGTTGGTTGTTTTTTTGGAACACATTTTGCGACAATTTTTTTCTACTGCTACTAGGCATTAGAAATGAAATGGATTTATTTATTCTGTAATAGGTTGGATGTAAAAGAAAGGCTACAATTTAAATGCTCACCAAAAAAGATTTTTAGACCCTAGACTAAAGTACTGTAAAGTACCAAAAAAAATATTTTAAGTTCAAATAAAATAAACCCACCCTATAACGAGGTGCCTAAAGAACAACGTTTTAAGTTCCAAAATAATTAGACACTCATCAGAATAATTGTACGTGTTGTATTTATGTATATTCTTTTTGCCTACCAAAATGGATAAATGCTCACCAAATCAATTAACCAAAATTATAATACGATCGTCTCGCGACAATATCCTTTATGGGCGGCATGGGCACCGGGCCGTAGGCCGACGAAGGAGGCCGGCGGAGGCCCGGCACTTTGGGGACTGAAGATATTAGTGTTATTTAATATGCGAGCGAAGCGAGCGCGTGTCATGGAGATAAATTGAAAGTCGTGAAATACAATAAACTCAAAACTCAAACTCAAAACTCAAATATTTTATTTCAATTAAGCCATTACAGGCACTTTTGAATGTCAGAAGGACGGAAGAAGAACGAAACTACGAGTGCAATACGTCATTCCGAAAGCCACCACGCCGAACCACACGCCACCGAATGCCCGCAACAACGAACACTGCGAGCACGAAAGCACGCAGCGACGCAAACCGCAACAACGAATGCTCGAGACCCCGAAACACGGAACAACGAATGCACGCCGCAACGTGCAACCGCCGCCCCGCGACCCGGAGCCCCGCACACCCACCGCCACGGCATACGCCGCCGCGCGCCCCCGCACCCACAGCAATCGCCGCCGGTAACATCCGGCGCCGCGCAGCCCGACGCAGCAACTCCCGAAACGACGCATTGCACTCCTACGCTACAGTCACAATCACAAGGCATAATAACTTGTGAAAGTACTATAGTTGCCAGTTCCCTAACGTAGATCTCATGAAGAAGAACGGGCAAGAAACTCCATGGACACTCTTTTAAATCAGAATTTGTTACAAAATCTTGGTACATTACATCATTCATGTTGAGATGGTATATTATGTGAGAACTATGTAGCAAGACGTGCAAGTAAGAGCGTCCAGAGTAAAAAGATATAAAAAACAAATCAAAGAAAAATATATAAACCATGGCAGCTAAGAGATGACCAGTCTCCACTGACAGCGCCCGTTCACGAACATGACGCATGGATCAGCACCATCTAACTCAACCATTTTGAAGGGAACCAAATGATCCGACACACCCGCCACCATCAGCGAGACATTTGAGTGAGCATGACATTCTCCCAGCCACCAGGGCAACGTCACTAAAATATAACTAAATGTAAAATGTAAAAAGTGGCTTTATAGTACATAGTACTCACACATGTGCCATGCAATTATACAATATTAAGACATTGAATCTATACAATGCAAAGATATTTTTACAATCTTCTGCAGCCTCTACACTAACTTCACATGGTAGTCGATTTATTTGCCCCTAAGGTTGTGGAGCAGGACCAGCATTGAGCCAAGCATTTTTATCATCAATGTAATCCCCCAACTTATAGTATGCCTGCCTACATAGTGTGCGTTTTACACAAGTTTTAAATTTCGTCTCACTCAGTTGAAGAATGTGAGGGGGTATTTTATTGTAACATTTTAAACAGTACCCCATGAAAGATGAGTCTACTTTAGCTAGCCTGAAACCTGGCTGTACTAGTTGGTCCCTATTCCTCGTATTATAGTGGTGTCTATCACCTCTTTTACTAAACAAATGCAGATTTTTCCTAACGTACATGATGTTTTCATAGATGTATTGACAAGGTACTGTCATGATGTTAATTTCCTTAAACAGCTCTCTCAGAGAATCGCGCCTTCGTAGACCATATATGGCTCTAATGGCTCTTTTCTGCAGAATAAATATAGACTCGATGTCTGCAGCCCGTCCCCATAGTAAAATACCGTATGACATAACACTATGAAAATAGCTAAAATAGACTAGTCTCGCGGTATCTACGTCAGTAAATTGGCGGATTTTCCTAACAGCATATGCTGCTGAACTCAGCCGTCCTGCAAGAGATGTTAAATGCGGACCCCACTGTAGCCTCGAGTCAATCGTTATCCCCAAGAAAACAGTTTCATCGACAAATTCTAGTGTCTCTTGATTCAATACTATGTCACAATCAGTACTTTTGACATTTGGTAGAGCAAATCTTATGCACTTCGTTTTTTTCCCATTTAAGACTAAATTATTGACGGTGAACCAATTATGAACCTGCAGTAGGGCGTTATTTACGTCATCAAGATTTGTGGCACGTCTGTTTACCTTAAATATTAAAGAAGTATCGTCGGCAAACAATACCATTTCAGGTTGGTTCTTAAATAAATGGGGTAGATCATTAATATAGACTAAAAAGAGAAAGGGACCTAATATCGAACCTTGTGGTACACCCATACTTACTTTTAAGCCCGTTGAATTGACACCATTTATTTGTACTTGCTGATGTCTATCGTTTAAATACGATTTCATTAAACTGAGCGCAAGTTTCCCTAAACCGTAATGTTCAAGCTTTCTGAGAAGGGTTTCGTGGTTGACGCAATCAAATGCTTTCGAGAGGTCACAGAAAATCCCTATGGCATCTTGTGACTCTTCCCACGCAGAAAATATATGTTTTAATAAGGTGACACCGGCGTCAGTCGTACAACGTCCTTTGGTGAAACCATACTGTTTCTCATGTAAGATTTTATTGGTGTTAAAGTGGATGAGCATTTGATTAAGCATAACCTTTTCAAACACCTTGCTGAAAACAGGCAAAACGGATACGGGTCTATAGTTATTAGTGTCTTTACTGTCACCGGATTTGAAAAGTGGTATTACCTTGCTGTATTTCATAAGGTCCGGGAAGACTCCCTGGTCCACACACAAATTAAATATTAAGGCTAAATACGGAGCTACAGTCTCAATAATAGCTTGACAAACTTTAATCGACAGTCCCCATAGATCTTCGGTTAATTTGACTTTAATTTCCTTAAAAGCTTTAATGACTGTTATGGGGTTTATATGTTTAAATTGAAACTCAACCGGGCAGGCTGAAACGTTCGCTCTTAGTAACTCAATAGAAAGCAAGGGTGATGAATTTAAGGTTTCAGTAGTTTTAAGTGGGATACTAGTGAAGAAATCTACAAATTCTTGAGCAACTTCGTTTTTCGAATTTAAAAGGCCACGTGAAGTCTCTAGAGTGATATCATTATTATTTTTTTTATTTCTATTCGTTTCACTATTGATAATTTTCCAAACCGTCTTTATTTTATTATCGGCGGATTTAATCTTGTTGCTAATGAATAAGGCTTTAGCTACTTTGCAAGCGTTTTTGAAGATTTTAGAGTAAGTTGCAACATATTTATTAAAAGTTTCAGAGTTAATGTAAGGCTTAAGACCGTACAGCTCAAACAATCGCTCCCTACTTTTCCTAATGCCCTTTGTTGCCCAGTCACTGAACATAAACTTAGGGCAAATAGATTTAGTTTTCGATTTTATTGTATTATTGAACTCCGTGTGAATCACCGAAAAGAATTCCTCATAAAATAGATTTACGTTGTCAATAATCTGGCTTGGAATGCCTAAATTAATAATTAAATTATCATTAAACTTATTTAAATTGCTGGGTGTTATCTGTCTAGATTTTATTTCGATTTTTTGCACTGGTGTGTAGGATTCGAACACAACGATTTGACCGCTGTGATCTGAAGGAAGGTAATTTACAATGAATTTATCCAAGTAGTCGCAGCAACAAAAAACATTATCCAGACATGTAGCAGTATTTGTAGTAATTCGGGTTGGTTCCGAAAACACGTTTAATAAATTAAATGATTTAAAAAGGTGCAAAAATCTACTACTATTCGAATTTTTGTCTGAAATATTAACATTAAAGTCGCCACATACAACTACTGATTTATTACCAGTTACAAGTTTTGCTAAAACATCTTCCATTACTGACTCAAATGTAGAGTAGTTTTGATAATTTGGGGGCCTGTAAACGCACACTATTACATGCCTATCCAGCTCAACACAAGATAGCTCAATAATATGTTCCACCGATAGTTTAACAATATCAGCACGAGTCTTAAATTTAATAGAATTTTTAATTAAGATTAATGATCCCCCACGAATCTTACATTTTCGGTTATAGCAACTGCCCACGCTGTAGTTTGCATAACTTATTAACATTTCATAGTTTCTCAACCAATGTTCAGTGAAACAGACAATTTCAAATTTTGTTTTCTCTAAAAATAATTCAATTTCAAGTTGCTTTGAGGAGAGGCCTTGAATATTCTGATGAAATAATTGCAACGAATTCTGCTTAGCCCCTTTTTTACATCTAGCTTGTCGAGAGCCAGAAGGTACAATATTATTGTTTAAAGTGACATTAATTTTACTGGTACCTTCTGTTGTCTTACTAACTAGTTTAAATGAGCATCTGGAGTGAGATCCAAGATGCCCATGCTGTCACTATGCAATGTCATTCTACCATCAGTGGACCCCACTGAAGAATCCTCTGTATTTAAAAAATTATAAAAAGAATTATTAGTAAAATTACTAATATTGGCAGTGTCAATTATAGTACTAAACAACGACATACTATTTATGTCTGAGTGAATATTATAAACTAATAGCCTAGCTATTTTGTGTCTACAACTAATAGGTAGACACACATTACTTGGTGTCGACTTAAGATTATCAACAAAACTGTTGATGTCAAAGTATATAAGCCTGTCACTATAGTGACCTACTAAGAACTGTACATGGCTATTCAGCCTGTGAATATAATTGTTTTTCTTGGCTGACAATTTCGCAAGGTATGGAAAGGCACACAATATTATTTTACGACAATTTAACTCTAACAATTCAGTAACACAGTTTGTGATGTCTTTTATTTTAACTTTTGAACTATTCCCTACAAATATAGTGATGTCAGTATTTTTATTATAAACATTTCTAGTAACTGATGCCATAATCTGTTTGTATGTAGCCCCTGGCATACAATGGTTTTGATTTGAAAAACTCAGGTTACTCAGGACACTCATTAATTTACCTACACCTCTTCCCATGCTATCTGAGAACATTATTGATTTAAAACAATCCTGACTGTGATATTTCTCAGGCTGAACCACTTGTAAATAATTTTGTGTAATATCAGCTGTTACTTGTTTAAGTGTACTGTCCTGAAATAAATTCACGGCCTGGGATGGGTCCTCCATTACCTCAGGCTGGACGGTATCATTTATAGGATCTGACTGACAACGACATTGACTCATTACCAACTCATTCGCAGCAAGGATATGCTCCTTAATTTGGTTCTGAGAAGTCAGATACCTACTGGAAAGGGAACTGAGTTTGTCCCTAAGAACCTGTATTTCAGACTGCAAATGCCGAGTATCAATGTCATAAATTTTTATGCTATCTTCTAATTTTATTTGATAATTATTTACTTTTTTAACTAAATCAACACGCTCTTTCCTCAGTGGAATATATTTAGAAAAGAGTTTATGCTGTTTCTTAAATTGGTTACATTTTCTAATTAATCTATTCAGTTTAGCATATTTTTTAAGTTTCTTATTGCTAACTTTATAGTTATGTTTTACCAAGGAATCTTCAGTCAGATCAATAGTTATTAAGGAAGAGGGGTTACCATTATTGTTTACTAATTTGTTATATAAGAGGTTTGTTTCTATAACCTGAGAACTTTCGTTTTCTCGTTGTAATTTTAAAATAAGACTATTGGCATGAATTACTTCATCTTCTAAGTCCCTAATTTTATATAAAGCCTCCTCATATAGATTACTACAATTATTAAAACCATCCGTGACCACCTTCAATTGATCCCGTTCATCAACAACGTCCAAGTATTGCTGATGTAGGTCTACTAACTCCCGTTTTAAGCTGGAATTTTTGCCATTAATCTCAACGACTTCCACCTCACTCTCTTCTCTCTCTAGTAACAGTTGTTGGACTTGGAGATTTGATTCTTTGAGTTCTTGGAGGGCCGTTCTCAATTTTAGCTCCATATCCATCTTACGAGTCATAACAGGCATGGTCTCCGGAATGGTAACTGAAATAAGAAGTAAGGAAACGGTGAGAACTAATAGAATTGACTAATAAAGAAAAGTTAGCGATGGGAGGGGAAAAAACATGAAATAAAACTAAAACTAAAACAGGGAAAAGCCTTCAGTTATGAAAGAATTGAGGTAGGCTGCTGAATAAGGTTTAAAAGATAATCTATAAATTCAATTCATTTAGATTGAATATTCAATTTGCTTTACTTTGACAAGAGGGTAGCTTACTTGAGAAAAAAAAAAAAGAAAATTTAACTTATTACTCTAAAGCAATAATAATGCACAATAATGATCATAAAACGATTTAATTTTGTAAAGACCGATCGAACAAACAGAGCTATGAATTAATTCTCAGTTTTGTTACTTATTACGACCGGTTGTCAACAAAGCGATTTAGAACCTGTATAGGGTAATAAATCAGCAAAAAATATACAAAAAATTGGCTTGGATGTGTTATAAAGTTAAAATTTGCGTTTGTGTGTTGATACTATATAAAACTTAACAATACTTCCCCTGAATTATCCGATAAACACTCCGTAGCTAGAACATCAGCTGTTGTTTTTAGGTTACCGGTGACGTTTTGTAACCAAAATCTTTATTATTTATCAGGAAAACAATTTTCCTGAGTATTTACGTATTTCTAAGACGTTTACACAAATAATTACACCTTATTATAACTTAATTACTAATTAAAATTAATTTTTAAATACGGAGCAAAATTTTTACATGTCACTGGGGCAGTGTTGCCAGCCCAAAAAAAAGTATAAAATATTGGTGACATCTAGGTATTTAGTGATAATATAAAATATTTGGTCTGCAGTTAACTTTAAAGGCATTTATAAATCTTTATGGTTTAGAATAAAAAGGAAAATAGGTTCATTCCTACAATACTTTAGGAAACACAATTTGATGAGCATTAATCCATTTTGGCCGGCATTTCGATTTTTTTTTTGGTAGTAAAATAGGTTCTTTTCTGGTAGGCGTTTAAACACAAGCCTAAAAGAAATATTGGACACACATCATATTTTAAACTAGACGGAGGCACTAGTTATTATGCTATACAAAACCATTTTATGCTGATCACTCATTGTACGAAAAATATATAAAAACGATTCCATGTTATACTGGAAATGTATAGTTTGTTTTGTCACTGTGTGTACTACTAACTCACAAAAAAGAATATGTACTTCAATATTTTCAAAGTAAGTATGAAGCACCCTATCTGTCAGCTTCGAAGAGTTGGAAGTAAATGTGTGGTGACGTAACCGCACTCGAACTGAAAGCACCTGCGACCACCTGTCACTGGTATGTGCTATTAAAACTTTTGACATGGTGACACAATTGGTTTGGTTAGTACAGTCACGAACATAGATTATGCGTCTTCATTTAGTCAAAGTAGGTCCTACTTAACTTTTCAGTTAATAGAAGATCTATTATTCATGTGAGTATAATTATGGAAGGTACTAAAATACTACAGATAGATAGAAATTGAATATTCTCTATTGTGTCGGTACACTCGGTACACCATACAAATTTCAATTTACATAAAAAAACAACATTTCACTTAGGGTGACAAAATGGAAAGACTTAAAAATAATCGCTAAAAGCAATCTTTCCAAGATAACCTTTGGATTTTGGATGGATTAGGGGAGGAGGTTACTACTCAAAATTAAGATTTAAATTCAATATAGAAAGAAAATCACTTTTAAACGTGAATGTACCAACTCAACTTGAAAGAGTACTCAAGTACGAAGTTTAAGCTTCCACTAGGCCAATACCGTACGTTCTCAAAACACTCTCAAATCAATGGAATTGTAAGCAACTAAGCATGATTGCTTATGCGTAAGTATTTTAGTAGTGTTTACTTAGTTCAGTTCCAATTACTATAAATAATGAGTCAGTAAAAATGCAGTTAGGTTGCTTGTTGACTCTATGCGAACACGTCGCTTCCATGCGAACCAAAGTATACCAAAGCTTGCAAGTAAGCTAGGTATGTCAATTTCAACTTAACATTCGTACACCCTACATCTGAAGCAAGGCAA
The DNA here is from genome assembly GCA_949775195.1 of Diarsia dahlii. Taxonomy (NCBI): domain Eukaryota; kingdom Metazoa; phylum Arthropoda; class Insecta; order Lepidoptera; family Noctuidae; genus Diarsia; species Diarsia dahlii. Next base: position 19,302,882 of record OX459199.1, read on the forward strand.
TAGTACCTACATTTTGATATAGTAGGGAAACTCTGTTATTGCATTCGAGGCGGAATTCATACCCGAGCCGCAGGCAGGGTTGTTAAGGAGCCGAAAACTGCAGTAACAAAAGCCCACGTGTATCAAACGATATTCTATTTATAAAAACAATTTAAATATCCAAAAAATATTTACTTCGTAAAAACGCATACCTATCTCAATGGCGAGATAAAAAAAAAGATCCCCGCCGACTATCGGCATTGAACCAATTTAGATTAAGTATAGTTATCGGTGCAAGTTTTTATTTCCGCATTTGTTGTGATATTGATATAATCGTAGTGCGATAAGAGCCAGTTTTTGAGGAAAAATCATTACCCTTCCTTTTGGCTTCGCCGTAGTCGAGTAAAAAGAGGAACGAGTGAATGTCTAACTAACAAAATAAGTGGAGTCGGCTCGCTCGCCGAGGGTGTACCTCAAAGGGTGTCAGACTCTTCTAAGTTTATGGTTTGTCCATCACGGAAAGCTTGTCCCTGAAGTTCATAAGCTCTTTAGAAAAGATAAGTCCGATTGAAGAAAAAGAAAAATTTGACTTCCTTACTTGAATCGAATTTTGTTAACACTTTCATATGTTTTTATTTTTGCATGGAACCCTAATTCTAAAAAAAACCGTACGTTTTAAAAGCCGGAACAAAAAGACAGACAAAAACAAGCTATACTCAACTTCCTACAAACAACAGAAACAAGAAACAGCCAGACACAATTACAAAACAATCGCCATATTCCTACATTTCCTACCAATGTATTGACTAACTCAGAACCACACCTAAATTCGTACATGTCCCAACGTTATCACTGTAATAGGTGACCTACATATCACCACTTAAGTGACGCTATCGAACTGTGCTATCACACTTTACAGCCCGCCTACTAAATCGGTAGTGGAGTATTACTTCTGTGAACATTTCATTTTACACAGGTTTATTAAAATGAAAAGCTTTTCAGTGCCACTGCCACTGTACCTGTATCATGAATTTTCCATCAGTCCATCTGTCAGTTTATTCCGACTAATCTTTGAAACAGCTAGACCAATTTTGACGGAACTTTTATTGAAATATAGATGGTGCTATGTGAAATAACTAAGTTAGTTTTATTTAAGAACTAGCTGATGCCCGCGGCTTCACCCGCGTGGATGTCGTTCAAATTATATACTAAAACCTTCCTCTTGAATCACTCTATCTATTAAAAAAAACCGCATCAAAATCCGTTGCGTAGTTTTAAAGATTTAAGCATACAGACAAACAGACAGACAAAAATAGCGACTTTGTTTTATACTATGTAAGGAAGGTTAGGATTCCATACAAAAAAAAAAAAACGCTTCAATTTGTTATCAAAATCTCACTCAAATTGGGAAGTAACATTATTATAATAATTTCACGCGAATTATCAATGTAATAGTAATAGGTGACCTACATCATATCACCACTTAAGTGACGCTACCGAACTGTGCTATCACAATTTACAGCTCGCCTACTAAATCGGTAGTGGAGAGAGTACTTGTGTAAATATTTCATTTTACACAGGCTTATTAAAATATTTTATCATAGGTAGGCTGAAAAGCTTTTCAGTGCCATTGTACCTACTTGTACTTTCTATCTGTCAGTTTATCCTGACTAATGTCCGAAACAGCTAGACCAATTTTGACGGAACTTTTACTAAAAGATAGCTGGTGTTATATGGAATAACTTAAAGACTACTTTTATTGTAAGAAAAATGGTTAGGGTTCCATACAAAAAAAAATAAAACCTTTCAAATTGTTACCAAAATACGACGCAAATAGGTAAGTGTACCAATTTTATAATAATTTCACGCGAACTAAGGCTGCGGGGCACAGCTAGTCTTAACAAAAATCAAAGGTTGAAGGTATCTTTTACCAAATCTACTCTACTAGATCTTATTAAATCGGCACCTTTTTTTTTTCAACAACTAAAGGATTTTGAAAGAAATTCCTAATCCAAGCCTAATCCATTGTTTTTAATAAATCATCGTGTTTGTAAATGTCGTCAGCGTTAAATACCCCCATGAATGTTGAGTTAAAAAGTTAGGCACAGCAATTGCACAATGTATCATTGTCACAACACAACTTATCCCTTCAGCTCCACAGGCGTGAAACAATGATAGTTATTATTTGTGCAATTTTAAACATAAATAAGGAAATGTGTCTGACATGATATTATCAAAGCTACCTAGATTAAGACCTAATACTCTTCCAAACAAAGGTTACTTTGACCCGGTACTAAAACTGACAATAAACTAATAATAATTATAAATTATGTAAATAATCTTGTGACCCTGCTGAATGCTGATATTGTGAAACCTTGAAGCATCATGAAATCATGTTGTAAAGCAATGATTTAATTTATAAAAATATTACGAAAGTTTAATAATAAGCATGCAATTACATTTTCATAAACAATATCATTTAGGTTGCTCCTAGAAACCTTTAGGGGATAATGTGTGGGCGGTAATAACCCCACTCTTGATATGGTCATTAATGAGCAAAGCATAAATTAACTTTTGTTTTAAAATGATGTCTGATATTTTAATTTAGGATACTCTATTTTTATACCAAGCTGAAGCATTAATATAATTGATCACTGCACACTAAAGTTCTACACTACAATGAAACTTTAATACAGAAAACCACAATAAAGAAATACAACCGGTAGACATGCAGTAACTTATAACACAGAGAAACACAATCAACATTTTCACATGCATATTTACAATAACATCATGAAAAGTTGCTACATCAAACAAATTGATTAAAATACCTATAAATGTTTAATATTTAATTAATCAACAAATTAATCTTTAAAATATTAGCACACACTAAAAACCGAATATATTTTCAGTTGACAAAAACACAACCAAGTTTGGTTTATCTAAAATTAAAATATAGGAACTACAAAAAGATTTAATAATAAAATTCCATTGTCTTTTGGATATAATACACCTAGCTACCAAACGCATTACAGTAAATCAAATTGTATAATCAGCATTTGCTTTTTATGTTGACTGTACAAAAAGTTCCAAGAAGTTTTTTTAACAATACATAGTTGTATCTTCTGAAAAGCTAATGTATCTGCCTATCTCCAAAAACATGCTAGTAACAAGGGCATTTTTATAACTAAACTAAATAATCCAAGTCATCCAGTCACTAGGATTTATCAGTTAACGAAAAAACTAAGCAAACTTTGATATCATCTAAAAAGACAAGAGATTATAATTCTTTTTATCATTTCGTATGACAAAATTTACGTCACGCTGTGATAATGAGCAAAGTTTACCTTGATATTATTGTAATGAAGCCAAGTTCAAGTAGATGTTTTGTTTTTTAATAAATGCCTTTTGTATGAGTTTTGGGAAATGTTTACATCGGTACCTTATCTTCCATGCGATGCTAAGTGTCAAAGTCAATAAATCAAAAATCTTGTTGTATGCGTGTGATTGGTACGAAACATACACTTTTCTCAATATTGAGGTTTTAATGTCACCTTGCAATTTTTAATGCAAAGTCTACCAACTATAGTATGTTGCATTGTCAACTATTGGTAAGAAAAAGCCTGGTTATGTGTCATAAAGTCACAGTTAACTGCAGTCCTTTAAAATTAAATAAATTCTTGAAATTTATTCATCATGAAATTAGTGCATTTCAGAAGAGAATTAAATTACTCTATTTACTTACAATTAGGTATTATTAATTAGGCATTATCTAATTGTGAGAAATGTGGCAAAGATACTAGCTCTACTTGAATTAAAAACAAAAAAAGCTACTAATTTACTTGACAACATGCAGTGCAAACAAAAGTTTTACAGCAAAAGAAAATATAATCAAACAAAAGAAACCCTTGAATTTAATAAGTGAAAATGTGAATGAAAACCATACCTAGAGGTACCTACTGTGAAATAATAAAAAGAACAACTTTTTCATTGCTTTTTTCGTGGTGAGGCTTTACATAATGTTTGTGTTTCATTACAGAATAACCAACCTTCATGACAAACTTTTGTTTCTTGTGTTTGAATTAGGAAAAAAGTCAGAAAAAAGTGGCAAACAGTGTAAAAAAAACATGATTACAAATAAAAATGTAATAAGCCCAATTGCACACAAAACAGCAGGATGAGTAAGAAATAATCTCAAATAATACCCACAATAATTGTGGGTATTATTTGAGATTATTGAGAACTTAGAAGAAGTTCTAGTAAAAACCAAACCACAGATAGACTGAAAGTAGTAACTAAAACCTTCTTCTGACAGGCAGAATGATTATTCTGCAAGTTTTCTGAATTTATGATAGCTTAAAATTAAGGCGTAAGTGCAATCAATTTAGTCATCATAATTGTATGCATAAAGAATGAGGAACATGATAAGTGGGTATATTTTAATGGAAATTAAGCAGTTTTACCAGCACCTCAAACTTAAAATATAAAGTGACCTTATTAAAATAATTGTGTTTAAACATGTTGGTTTAAAAATTTGTGAGTGAATGTTTCATGTTTGTAAAAGGGAAACCTGTACAGTTAAATTCATGTAGACAGGTCCATTCCATAATCTCACGAAAAGTCAGGCATTCGGAACAAGCCTACGTGAACGTGACAGACAGCTATGGAAAAAAAAGCTAAAAAATAGACGTTGATATAGCTTTTACTGATAGCGAGAAGCTAAATAAAAGCCAAGGTTATTATTTTTGGCAGCTAGCTAGCTGTACGAAATGTGTAACCATATAAACAATTTATTAGCAATTATAACACTGAAGCTATGTAACAGATCTTATCTGTGAAGTAGTATCGCGTTTATTCGTGATACCTCCGCTAAGAGCATCGAAATATCTTCCGAGGCCGATTTTTTGTCAGTCTACAATTTCAAATGGTAATACCACAGTATAATATCGTGGTAACACGACGCGTCGCGGCACCGCGGCTCCCGCGGCTCAGCATTCTATTCCGAGGGCGTTCAACCGAACTAGAGCCGCTTAGCAACACCCAAAGTTTTTCACAATGGCCATGACATCGAAATCAAACAGCCTCCGGTCACTGGAGCATTGACTCTCAGAACATCGCGGCCACAAACAAACTTACGAAACAAACGCGGGCGCATGTTTTGCTAACATAAATCAACAACAACTCACCTGTCAGAAGACTCGGAGCTGTCGTACCGGTCCAGACATCTCCTCTTCCTGTCGTCGCCGTCCACGATGTTCGCATCAGACAATTTTCGGGAATACGTACCGCCGACCGCGGCGCGCTTAGCGGCCACGCCGCGCGTATCACTTTTCTCACACGAATCACTCGTTTCCAGTTCCCTGTAGAACGATAACTTTACACTATCGCCGATAAATGTTTCGCCACTGCACTTTTTTGTGTCACCAAGTCCTTTAGCGGGCGCGGAATAAGTTAAATCGTTCATTTGTTTCGGGCCGGCGCGGTCCACGGGCGACCCATCCGCCATCTTTGAGCGCACGAGTGTTTTGTCGGGAGTTTCCGTGCGACGCCACGGCCAGCATGGGCGCTGTCGTCGCGCACTAAAGGCGCGGTGCGCGGCGCGAGGGGCGTCCTGACGTCACGGCGGCTGCGCGGCCGCGGGGGCAGAGCGCGGTGACGTAAGGACTCCGCCCCGTGCATGTGCAGGGGCGCTGTCATTGGCCGCGCGTTACGCAACGCGAGCCTATTCAAATACCGCCGCCCGCGTCCCGCGAGAAGGGAGCGTAGGATGGCGTAGGACTCGGCGGCGATAGGGACAGGCCCATCCCAGCCCTAGCGTACCAAATAATGCAGCGTAATGACGGTGCACACACGAGCGCACAACGCACTGCCGCGAGCACGCTTGCTCCACACTAACAAATACCAAGTGCATCCAAATTAATGACACGTTCCACCCTCTAGCTTTTCGAACATTATCATAATTTCCGATTACACACTTCATGACGTGAGACCGTGAGTGATATCAAAGTTTTAGTTACCTATGTAGGTCTACTACTAAAATAATTATGACTGCTTAACTTTAACTACAAATAAATAATAAAAACAACTTGAATAAATAAATAGGTAGGTACTTGGTAGGTACCTACTTACTAAACTATAACAGGATAACATCCTGTAGTGGTAGGAACTTAGATAAAGTAGGTACCTACTTATGATAAGTAGGTACTGACCTAGGTTATCTAATCTAATAAAGTTCCTAACTTCTAGGTGTCGTATCTAATAAACTTAATAGATAGGTAGGTAAGTATTATTTACCTACCTACTTATTTAGGGAACCTTAAAACTTAAGTAGGTATACTCTTTTTATTTTATACCTATTTGAATAGTTAGAAGAGAATCTACTTAGTACTCATTATATAATAGGTAACGCCTAATAACTTACCCAGCTAGGTAATCATTATTAGGCATTTCCTTCAAGTAATCACCCAGTAGGTATCCTTTCCTCTATCTACAGCTGTTCCATTGAAACCATTTACCTGATTGGCTTATATTATCACCTGTTTAAACGCAAAACCAATGCTAATCGAATCTTTACACAGCGGAAATACGGTACATTTTCCCTTGTATTTTATTAGATTGATTGCTTCAAATCCACCCCAACGTAATATTGCCGTCTCTTTCGCACGCTCCGACAGGATCTCCCGCCCAAGTTATCGAAACGTTCGTAAATAGCAGTTCGGTTTAGTTTGATTTGTATGTAAATCAATGTACCTACTAGCTCTAGGTTCCTAGGTCCATTGTTTTTTTCACAAAGCTTTTTCTGGACATGAAATTTACGGACTTCCTATCCTTTGATTGAATTGAGCAGTAGAATGTTTATTGAATTTAATAAGTTGTTTTTTTTTTACTTTCTTTAAACAAAATAATTTCATAAATGCAACTTAAATTATGTGTTACCAACTAGGTACCTAGCCTACCTACTTACTTTATATCATTATTGCAAATTCATAACACATTCCGATCACGAAGCTAATACCTATTCTGGAATAGTTCGAAAATATCCAGACGTATGGCAACATTTGAACATTGGCAACCCTACAGCTGCTATGTTGAGGATGACTGTGCCTTTAGTAGGCATAAATCTTCATAGACAAATAAAAAAATTGAAGTGTCCATGTTTGTAATTTTAAGGTACTTTCTTTAAGCATTCAGTACCTACTGTACTGAATGCATAATGAAAGTACCTAATACGGTAGGTAATAGGTACCTACTTCAAAAAGTCCTTTAATCACGGCCCTAAAAATGGATATTTTTTTGTCTTTTAAACCGATCTCAAAAAGGAGGAGGTTCTCAATTCGTCGAAATCTTTTTTTAGGTACCTACTTATGTTTTTATGTACGGTAGGTATTTTTATGTGGTTTAGGTACTTCCGATCCCAGGTGGTTCCATGATCATCAAGTCAGGATCTGATGATGGGATCCTGCGATCCTGGGGACATAGAGAGAACTCTTCAAATATAGGTACATTTGAAGTGATTTGGCATTGTTTTTAGGGTTCCGTACCTCAAGTGGAAAAAAACGGAACCCTTATAGGATCACTCGTGTGTCTGTCTGTTTGACCATCCCCGCCCCCCCCCTGATCTCCGAAACTAGGTACTGTACTGAGCCTAAAATTCTGAAAAAAAAACAAAAATTAGTTCAACACGTATAGATTACAGGAAAACTTATAAGAAGTCATGGTACGGAACCCTTCATGTACAAGTCCGACTTGCACTTGGCCAGTTTTGGAAGAGTAGGTACCTACTTTCTCAGAGTGGTCCCATTTCAATTTTATGGACATAATTATGATGAAGAACTTCGGAGGTAGGATAGGCAAATGGCCTGGAATTGCTGAAATCTCATGTCTGTCTATTGTTTACACCAGTTCATAACATAACATTACGCCGGTACGCTGTAAAGGGGTAAGCAGTAGTCAGCACAAGTGAACCACAAAAGAGTGAAAAATAAAAACTTTTTAACAAAATATATATAAAACCGATTTCAAAAAAAATTAAACAAAAAACTGAAAAATAAACTTAGAATCAGCTTCTGAAGTCAGTGGCAAAAAAAAAACAAAATCAAACAAACAAAAGTCACCGACTTCAGAAGCTCATTTTTAGGGTTCCGTAGTCTACTAGGAAAGTAGGAACCCTTATAGTTTCGCCATGTCTGTCTGTCCGTCTCTGTCCGTCCTCGCTTAATCTCTGTGACCGTTAGCACTAGAAAGCTGAAATTTGGTACTAATATGTGTACGCCTACAAAGTGGTAAAATAAAAAAAATTGGAAAAAAATGTTTTATTAGGGTGTTTTTTTTTAAATTTCTACCCTAACGTGTGATATATTGTTGGAAAGGTATTTAAAAATGAATAGGGGTTTACTAAAATCATTTTTTGATAATGTCAATAATTTCGGAAATAATCGCTCAAAAAGTAAAAAAACAATGTGTCCCCACTCCCCCCCCTCTAACTTTTGAACCATAAGTTTAGAAAATATGAAAAAAATCTGAAAAGTAGAACTTTATAAGGACTTTCTAGGAAAATCATTTTGAGCTTGGATAGAAACAACAGTTTTTGTACAAAAAAGACAAAAAGTTGTACAAAATAATTTCTGGACTAAGTTTGTAGTATAATCGTATATTATGCAAGCATTTTTTTTAACTATGTCTACGGAACCCTACACTGAGCGTGGCCCGACACGCTCTTGGCCGGTTTTCTTCTAAAGTTTATTTTTCAATTTTCTTTTTTTGTTGAAGTCTGTTTTATTATTTGTTAAAAAGTTTTTTTTGGATGGTTATACTTATTTACAACTTACCAAGGATGACCCAAAAAAAGGTTATTACGAGATTTCGTATAGGTAATGAAAATGTTACTAAAACGTAGGTAACCAACTTTAAATTAAGACTTAAGTTTTCATTCAATGGTCAGTTGATAATTTTATTCATGAAGGCTCAATTTCATGGCATTGATTAAAAAAAATGGGAAAAAAATAGTCAAAGCCCATTTCGATCTTAATCTAGTGAAGCGCGAATGGAATTCCGTAGGTAAGTAAATAAGTGGAGGAGGGTTCCGTCCGCAACCCTAATTAGTCATTCGTGTGAAAACTAAAAAGAATAGCAACGTGTTTTTGTTTCCACGAAGGGTTTTGAATATTTTAAGAATAGTTGTACCTTTGTTTGAAAATAGAATATTTTTTTAAAGATAAGTTACATAATCATCTTTTATTTATAGACAGTAACTTTACACTTCATCATCATCATCATCATCAGGTAGGTAGGTGCCTACTTAATAATTTGTTTCAAATGAGAATAGTTTTGACCTCGCGTATTAATTGTTATGAGAATAGAAGAAGTTGGGTAGGGTCAGCAAAAAAGTTATGTTTGGTCATCATCATCAGCCTATAATGTTCCCACTACAGGGACTCAGGCCTCCTCTCTAGGAGAGGGATGGGCTATAATCCACCACGCGGGCCCAGTGCGGATTGGCAGATGTCACATGTCTTCGAATTTTTTGGTTCTAAGACATGCCGGTTTCCTCACGATGTTTTCCTTCACCGTTTTGAGAGCAGCGGTGATGAAATAAATTACACAAAGTAATGCGCTTGCCTGGGTTCGAACCCAAGACCTACTGTTCGTAAGTCGGGGCCGCCACCACTGGGCCACCGCTGCTCCTAATAAATGCTGCAGTAATGTTAGGTAAATATTCGAAAAAAGAAGCCAGACTGTAGGGACTTATTTTATCAAGTAACAGTTGACAGGTAGAAGTCATTGAAGTAGGTACCTAGTAGGTACCTACTTACTTATTAATAAAGGACCTAACTCCATAAAATCTAAATTGGAGTCTTTGGTCAACCGGTCTCACTCGAAATGGACTAATGATGTGGTCAACTGGACCCGCGGGTCCAGTCGACCAAAAACTCATTGCATAACGACGACAGGCCAAAATAAAATTGAAATTTGATCAATTGCATTTTATGTTCAAACATTGCACCTACCTAACCTAATAATTTATTTTTAATTGCAAATAATTTTGTCTTACGATTAGGTATAATCGAGGAATAATCAGTATTCATCGATTTTTGTTGGTATCTGTACCTTGTACGTAGGTACACACGGCTACACATCAAGCTATACAAAACCAGTTAATCTTGGCCTCACTTTACTAGATCTTTTCGCACAACGAACGATCAGATTATACTGGTTTTGTATAGCTTGATGTGTAGCCGTGTGTACAGACGCCAAGCACATCAAGCTACCAATAAGTATTTACAATCAATCTTGAACTTAAAAGCTTTGAAGATAAAGTCGATAATAAAAACTAATAAAAGTTGGCAAATTGACCTTTTTATACACACACGAAATTTCCCATAAAACTACCTACTAAAACTTCCGACAACAATAGTGGTAGGACTGGTAGGTAATCCATTCGATTTACGCGGGACAATCCATTGTAACCCCGCGCACCTCCCCCGCAACTGCCACTTGCGAGATATGTACACACGGCTACACATCAAGCTATACAAAACCAGTTAGTCTTGGCCTCACTTTACTAGATCTTTTCGCACAATGAACGATCAGATTATACTGGTTTTGAACAGCTTGATGTGTAGCCGTGTGTACCTATATCGTTTTTGTGTACAATAAAACGTAATGCAAATAATTTGTCTATCTTGTGATGAACTGTCTTATTTGAGTGAGCAAATTTTTGTACAAGTTTTTGTACCACGATCCCCACGTAAATCTTTCTAAATGGCAATTATTGCCTCTGGCGTGTGGCGTAAAACTCAATAAGTACCAATTGCGCTTACATTATTTACCACAGGGATGATTCCGCTGTACAGGTAAGTACAGTGCGATCAAATTATCTTGGCAGCTCCGAACTTCGTGCAGGTCATTTTGTTACAACGAATGTATAATAAAAGTGTTATGATATTTATTTTATTTGTATTTCTCACTGTTTAAATTAGATATTTTCTGATCGTTTAAGTATTGGTTTATCTGGCAATAACAGTTTTAATCCCAAGTTTACATGCGTAAAATTTCGCAAAGCCTATGTTCAGAGCTGCCAAGATAATTTGATCGCACTGTAAGTAAGTGACAAACACGTGACAAATAATACACTCGAAAGGCCTTTTGAAAGTTGTAGTTATTTTTTTTTATAAAAGATCAAATAAGAAACCTGTATTCCAAATTTCATGACTTTGTTTGGCTGAACATGAAAGTACCTACCTACCTACTTACATGTTTTTAAAACTTAAAGTGCTCTCCTGTAAAGTTTGTCCTGTAGTTTGTCTCGAGCATTCGTTGTTGCGGTTTGCGTCGCTGGGTGCTTTCGTGCTCGCAGTGTTCGTTGTTGCGGGCATTCGGTGGCGTGTGGTTCGGCGTGGTGGCTTTCGGAATGGCGCATTGCACTCGTAGTTTCGTTCTTCCGTCCTTCTGACATTCAAAAGTGCCTGTAATGGCTTAATTGAAATAAACGATTTGAGTTTGAGTTTTGTCATTTGCAGTTAGGGGATTGTACCTACGTAGGGACCATGGGACCGTCGAATTTAAAGTTCACTTTGCAGTATAAGTTTTTAAACTGACATGGTCACTGACACTACTATTAATATCGTAAACGGGATATTTACCATGTTTGATTCACTTTGCAAGACAACAAGTAGGTACACACGGCTACACATCAAGCCATACATTTCCAGTATAAGCTGGTCTCGAATTGTATAGGATTTCCGTACAGTGCGAGATCAGCGTAATCTGGAAATGTATAGCTTGATGTGTAGCCGTGTGTACTGAATTCCACAGTCAGAAACAGATAGAATACCTATATATTTGTTCCTAGTCTGGTTGTTTGTGCAAGTGAGTTTCAATGATTGTAAACTTTGTAAACGCACCCACGATACTGGAAGAATTCCTAGTGTGGGGAAACAAATCTTTATGGCAAACGGATTTCAATTTAAAGGGCTAAGTTCCCGGGGCGCCGTCTATCCGGCACCCGGGACGTGTAAAAAGCGGCCTACGTGACGCGTCCCATTCCCATCATCCCATGTAATGTAAAGCACATCGAAGTTCAACCTAACTGTTGCAGTATCCTACAGGCAGCTTTGAGTGCTGCCATCTTCCTTTAGTAAACGGTACCAACAGTGAATCAAACGGTTAGTTTAGGGAGCCGTCAATCGTGATATTTTTGTTGAGTTAAGCTAGATGGCAGCTCTGTGGTACTAGTGTCAAAAGCTGCTGTCATCATACATTTATAAATGTTAAGTTGGTTTGTGTACGCTTCAAAAACTCAAAAAGTTCTGCACCGATCGAGCTGAAATTTTAGAATGATATATAATCCGCATCAAGGATTATTTTTACAGTATCCACGCGGGCGAAGCCGCGGGCATCAGCTAGTAATAATATAAAGTCTTTGGCTGACTTCCTGTAGGTCTACAGAGGGTAGCCCGCGAAATTCAATTTTTCTTACGTTTTTAGGGTTCCGTACCTAAAAAAGAAAGAACGGAACCCTTATAGGCACTTGTGTCTGTCTGAAAAAAATACAGAAATTACTTCAACATATAAATGTTGAACTAAGGGGATAGAACCGATGTGGCATATCAACCTGTCCGCCATTTTGTTTTTTTTTCGAAATCGTGGCCCACGATGAAAGTGTTATGTAAAGAGGACATATAGACGAACAAAAAATGTCCAGTAACACGGTACCCAAAGTGTCACGTTACCGAGATATTTGAAGTTAAAGATCGACAAATGAGTACAACGACAATCATTAAATATTTTAAAAATAGCCTTTTTACGTGTATAGGCGTTAAATTGTATCCAAATAATAGTTCCCAGGTTGATTATTATTACACGCACAATAAAATCGCTTTGCATCGCAATGAAACGCTATGTTGTGTCAAAAAATTGTTTTCTCGTGCTCCTAGTAGTATGTAATGTACCTACTCTCTTTCAATAACCAGTAATAATAATAATAAACGCCTATAGACACGTAAAAGGTCTCATTTTTATGTGGTCGTTGTACTCAAATGTCCATCTTTACCTTCAAATATCTCGTTAAGGTGACACTTTGGGTACCGTGTTCTTGGACATTTTTTGTTCGTCTATATGTCCTCTATCCATACATACCTTTTTCATCGTGGGCCGCGATTTAGAAAAAAAATCAAAATGGCGGTGGGTCGATATGCCAGCTCCCATACAAAAAAGTTCAAACCCCTTTCTGAAATTTTTACGGATTTTGTAATTATGGTGCTAAAATAACATGGAAAATCTCTCAATTTCGACTACAATGTGCAATGGTACGGAACCCTTCATGTGCAAGTCCAACTTGCACTTGGCCAGTTTTTTTTTGTAATTTGACAGTTAATATTACAGGCTTGGTTTACCGCTATCTATAGATACCTCGCAATCGTAACAAATATGGACCAAAACTAGTTAACTCAGTCAGCTACTGAGCTAAAGGTTTTCATAATTTAATTTACAACTTTCTTAAAGTTAAGTCAAACAATCAAAAACTTGTTTATAAAAATGTTTTTATTACCAGACAACACAAATTACACAAACTCATTTCATCGCAAACATTAATAAAGCTCCACTTAAATTATTAATAAGATTAAATAATAAATCTCTGAATAAATCCACAATAAAAAAATAAAATAAATAAAATTTTTGCACCACAGCAGGAATCATGTAAAATCTCAAACAGGTATTAATAAAAAATTAATTGTTATAAATTAATAAGAAAAAACAGCCATTACGGGTCATAAGAGCGCATTTATCAACAAGTCAAAATAATAAAAGTGTATTTAAACTTTAATTTTTTATTGAGAAAAACGTATAAAGTTTGAATGATTACTTGATTGGTCTTTCTTGGTTGCCCATAAGTATTATAAGTTTCAATAGGTTTGTATTTATCGTTGTATAAAAAATTTCTCCTCAGAATTTTTTATTAGGTTGGTGATATTTTATATTTTTTCATTTTCTACTACACTATTTTGGAAATATAGTGTGCATTACAAATATATTATTTCATTGTAAACCGGTGGTTTGTATTGGAATGATAAGTCAACTGTTTAGGAATGAAAATTGGTAGGTAGGTACATATATGTCCTGGATCAGGCTATGTTAATATTTTATTAGTTTTAATACTGTAAAGCAAATTCTTATGTATTGTATATTAGTAATTTTAGTATACCACGTAGTCTATAGTAAATGGCGAAGAGGAATAAATTTCATGATTCTAGGTCAACGGGAAGGTTGACCTAGAATCATGAAATTATGACCGTTTATGTCGCGAAATATGAACAGAAACGGTCATATCTTTCCATGTCGCGTTGACTTACAAGATTTATTTATTCACTGCTCCAAAGGGTAGCAGACTCGAGTATTTGATATTAATTTCAGCTTGATAACTCCACGCGTTTCTGAGAAAAAGTGTCTTGACAGATGGATAAAATCGTAAATGGGTTTCGTTTTTGCCTACCCTAGCTAGAGAAGGTATTCTCACTAGAGGATTTAAGAAGATACAAGTCTAGTCTCTGTTTGGCAGTAATAGTAAATTAGTTGCTCTCAGAATAATGATAAATGCATCTATAGAAACCATTGTTAACATAATATTCTTACTGACGTAAAAACTTCGTTCGATATTCACATAAATCTAAAGTAGAAAAATGTTAGAAAAATAAATAATTGAAGTAATATTGCTACTCTAAGTCGGCCGGCACTAATTTAAATATTCTTACACATCAAAAATAACCTTTTCTAAAAATATTAAGTAATTGTAATAAAACGATGACGTAATGTTATAGTATCAACTTTCAATCAGGGTACCTAGTAAGTAGGTACAAAAAAAACTAAACCATTCTTATAACAAGGTTCTTTAAGTCTGTACGGACGCTATAAGTATCATTTAAACATGGTAACTAAAAACAAATAAATAATAAAAAAATATATGAAATCTCAGTAGAAAACTACTTCAGATCAACAGTTACTCACTTTCTTAACAAAGATTAAATTATTACCACAGATGTTGGATTTTAGCGTGGCAATAACGGTCATTGCCCTTTCCCTCCGGTTCATACATAGAGGTATCTAAGCGATATATTCTTGTTTTGGTATGAATACATCGTTTTTTTGGTAAAAATGTTACTATTAATAGATGTCGATTCCGGACGCTAAAAGGCTTTGTTTTCCTATTATAAAATGAGTAAAGCCTATAAACGTAAGAGGGTCAATGACCGTTTAAGCCATGCTAAGACGCAACAACTATACATATAATAGGGGATCGGACAGGGTCAAAATAATATGATTCTGTTTAGTCCGTAAGTTAGATTATCGAAAAATATTGAATACGTGTTTTTTATTTTATCAAATCAATAAAAAATGACGAAGATAAAACGTGTCAAAGATCTTGGAGTGGGGCTTGAAACGTCACTTGTGTCGTCAAAATGTACTATCATATGACGTCACACGAGTTTTCGAAGCACTGTATCGTCTTCATTTTAAGTTTACGTGAAAAAAGAAAAAATACGTGTCCAAAAATTTTTGGAAATCTATCTGACGGACTAATTAGTTTTTTTTTGTCCGATCCCATATTGCACAAACATTTCATTTAAACTTATCTATAAGAGGTACGTAGCTTTACATTTATTATGCACACAGCAATAATTATTATGAAATAAACAACATTTACACTTTAAAAACTGTGGAGGCTTGTAAATGGCTTGTCGTTGAACAACTCACTATTTATTTTTGTATTGTTAGCTGTAAGCCAACCAAATAAAAAAAAATAATAATAATAAGGCAATTTAGATAAAAGTAACATCGAAATTAGACACATAAAACTTCTTTCTTTGACGATTTCACCATCATTATTTATACAGTCAATTCCTAAATAAGTAGGTTTTAAAAATAGTAGTTTTACCCCCTAAAAAGGTAAGGTTAAACCGGACAGGACACTGATAGCTACTTCAGTAAAATATCTTATAGAGTCCGTCCACAAATTGTCCATACCTACCGGTTGTCCCAAACCTTTGACACCTCAAAATATACTATGTCTCCTTAATATTTTTACTCAATAGAGTGAGAAGACAAAAATATGTTAGTTACAAAGCGTTTTTTTTTTGAGAGGGTAAGTAAATACTGTGATGTTTTTAGGAACATGATTTCAGTTCTTTCGCAACATGCCTCTAAGGTGTAACTATCGGTGAAATAGTCAAAGAACCAACAACTAAAATAACTGCACCATATTTTTTTTTGTTGTAGTTAATGTTGTCGTACTTGTTCTGATTCTAGTTAATGTGATCATGGCTTGATACTAAAAGCAGAACATTTTTAAAGGGGTTTCTTTATGCAGCTGCCCTGAATACAGTCTCGACCCCATTTTTTCGCAAAAAAATGTTCCATAAATGGCTACCCCTTTGTGCATACCGTGGTTTTACTTTTACTGATCAAGGATGTGACCAGGCTTTCAGTACCCGGGTCTTTTGAAAGACATGGCAGTAATATACAGAAACAATTCTCCCCCTTTATGGGTTCAGGTCCAAAGTGCAGTCGGCATCATACCTTCCATGGTCGTATTCCTAGGTGTCAGTGTTTCGTTACAAAGGAATTCTAATGGCATATCTACTAGAAAGCCTTGAATAAGGTCTATTTTCCTGTTGGCAAGTGTTGGGTCGGTCTCCCAGAGGTTTTGGTTCTCTTCTTGGTATTTCTTTAGTTCGGCGAAATTGTGGACTGCGTCTGTTGGTAGCGTGTGGAATACCTGGAATGAGAAAAGGGAATGTTGGATAGTTTGTTGATGAAAAGTTTTTCGGAAGAAGACAGGGCTCTGTTTCAATTACTTGTCTTTGGAAAAATGAAGAGTATCGCTAGCCACCACCATCCTCAATACCTCCTCGTAGTCATTTCTCCAAGACGAGACACACACAAAATAACTATCATTTTGATTAACATTGCTGCGCCTGACCAGTTCCATGATTGATTGTTTTGGAAAACAACAAAAAACGTGTTACTGAATAAATAAATGGAAACACTGCAAAATTATTCATGCTTATGGAGTTGGTTCAACTTGTTTTATCAACGGAGATTTTATCAACACATCGAGAATGAAACGAAGGTAATGTTTAGTGAAGTGTTCAAAAATGAAAAAACGCACATACATGGAATTTGGCAGACGCAGCGACGATAAACATTTGGGTATAAATTGAAATATCACTAAAACAAAACCGGATTCAGCCAGCCCACTTTCTTTAGTCCGCATTTAAACAACCGTGACTTAAAAGCATATCAAGATTCTTATCCCAAAAGTACAAAGTCAAAAGTTTACTCACATCCTCATATAAATCAGTGTTCCTCTTAGAGATCGCCTTCCAGTAGTTCCTATAGAACTCGTGGCAGCAAGGATCGTCCAGCGAGAGGCCGAGTTTGTCCAGGTCCTCTTCCATCAGCCCCAGGTGCTCACGGAACAGTCTCTTGCGTAGGGCTCCAGCTACTCGGCCGCAGGGAAACGCTTGGCCGTTCATTTCGCCGTCTACAAATTGTTCGTCCTGAAAGAAAGAAAGATATGTATACTATGTCGAGTTTTAATGAAAACAATACCAAAAAACTGGATATTTGAAATTTGGATACATTTACATAGTTGGTATCTCTGAGACGCTCAGAATGTGGAAGCACCAAGTACAAGGGATGTACGTAATACATCCCTTGAGCGACAGCGTAAAAGACTAGTTTTTCATTGTTTACTCAAATAGGGGATCGGACAAAAAAAAACTAATTAATCCGTCAAAAAGATTTCCAAAAAATATTGACCACATATTTTTTCTTTTTTTACGTAAACAAAAAATGAAGAAGATACAGTGCTTCGAAAACTCGTGTGACGTCATATGATAGTACATTTTGTACTTTCAAGTGACGTTGCAAGCCCCACTCCATGATCTTTGACGCGCTATAGCTTCGTTAATTTTTATTGATTTGATAAAACAAAAAACACGTATCTAATATTTTTCGATACTAAAACTGACGGACTATACAGAATCATATTTTTTTGAGTAAGTCCGATCCCCTGTTGTAGCGTAATGATCATTTCATCCATGTTGATCCTTCCAAATTCTGGCCTGATACAGAAGCCATAGAACCGGCGAATATGTCATCATCATCAACAGCCTATTAATGTTCCCACTGCTGGGACACAGGCGTCCACTCTTTGAGAGAGAATGGGCTATAATGTACCACGCGGGCCCAGTGCGGATTGGTAGATGTCACATGTCTTCGAATTTTTTGGTTCTAAGACATGCCGGTTTCCTTACGATGTTTTCCTTCACCGTTTTGAGAGCAGCGGTGATGAAATAAATTACACAAAGTAATGTGCCTGCCTGGGTTCGAACCCACGACCTACTGTTCGTAAGTCGGGGCCGCCACCACTGGGCCACCGCTGCTCTCCATTATATCAATGTCGATCAATATGTCACTGACTTCTAGCACTGTTTGCTATAAAGACAGGACAATCACTCGTTACAGACCAACCGTACCGCCATTCATACGTCTGGTAGTACGGTGGGCCCCTAATTAATACTGATCATACTTTGGTGGTACAATGGACAGCCTCCTATTCCCCTGGCAATAAGTATGCCAAGTACGGACCAGGTTGATGACGAGGGCTTCACTAAGGTGGTGAAGAAGAAGAAGAAGAAGAAGCCCTGTTCCCGGAACTTGTGCGGTACCGCACCGACTGGGCCCAACATGCTGCTGCGCCCTGCTGTGCCTACGACGCAGCTGTACATTTCGCGTCTGCATCACACCACAAAGATTGAGGAAGTGGTGCAGTACCTCAAAGTGAAGACCAACTGGACTCTGAGGGTCGAAAGGTTGGAATCGCGCCACAACATCAACTTCAAGTCATTTGTGGTGCGTGTTCCTACCCAACATCTCCAGACCTGTTTGCAGGAAGACTTTTGGCCGAAAGGTGTCGTTTTCCGTCGTTTCCGAGGACGGCTACGCGACACCTCGCAGCGAAACACGACGCCGACGTTACGTGTTTAGTTAAATTTTTTTAGTTATGGTTTTACTGTTTTATATGTATTAGTTTGTTATTATTGTTTTAAATCATTGTGTGTATTTTATGTATGGGCCTTATAGATGCCTGAAATAAAATGATTATTATTATTATTATTATTATTAATAAACCTGGTGGTACAAAATTAAAAAACTAACCTGCAAAAGCACAGCAATCTCCGAATCCCTGGTCCCGATCATGGACCTATCATTGATATTGGCACTGCCGCATATGATGGTCTTGTCGTCAGCTATGAGCAGCTTGGAGTGCACGTACACCAGCTCGGTGACCGGCTCGTGCTCCAGCACGGAGTGCGTGCGGAGACCGTGGAACGTTATGTACTCGAACGGGTCCGGGACGCCGGATTCGTAGAGACGGGTTAATATGGCTTCGCGGCTCCTGTTGATGGAAGACAATGGTTAATTCTTTTACAACGGAGTTCTCCGAATCTTGTTTTAGGTACTCGCTTAATTAGTTTTAGTGCTACGTAATATATTATTTTAAGATTATGACAGTTGACTGCTTTATTATGATGTTACATATTATATGTATGAGGATATGTTGTAGTTGGAAGTTATCGGTTCAGTGGTAGTATTCTAAAACAGATACAGTGATAGTGTTCTACAAGGTCGTTTTTAGAAATACGATTGTATAGCACGCCAGAAATCTAGGTAAAACGTAAGATAACAGTCCTCACTGGTCCCAGAACGCAAAACCAAAATGAGACCAAAATGGGACTGTGAAGGCAATGAGTGACTTGGATAGCTTCCTTGTCAATTGGCTATTTGACTACTGTTAAAAATTCAGGAAAATGTTATGTTATTTCAAAGAACTAACAGAAATAACACGATTTGTGGAAAAAGTAATAATCGATCAAAAATAGCTTAGTTTTAACTGATTTTAAATGACGTGCTCGACAAAGACAGTGCTACAAAAAAGTGACGTTATATTTCATACCGCCATAGTTACGTAGTATGGGCGGCCGTTTCGCGCGACAAGGATAGGAAGTGCCCCACCAAAAACTTCTAAAGCATGTACTCTTAGCTACTTCACTTTTTTATCGATTTTATTACTGTTTCCACACACCGAGTTATTTCTGTTAGTTGTTTGAAATAACCTAAAATTTTCGTGAATTTTTAACAGTAGACAAATAGCCAATTGGCGAGAAGTTCAACATCGACAGATATAGTAGAAATGAGTAACCGAGAGACTCAGGAGTCCCACCTCCTGGGCAAGACAAAAACAGTACAGACCTGCAAATACTCTGATAGTTCCAGTGCGTGACAGCATGCAGGGAAGTCCCCGAGGGCGCCCCGACTTCTCCCTCGAAGCCCGGCAGCAGCGGCATCACCACGTACACCCGGAACGTCTCCTTAGCTCGGAACGCGCGCATTATACGGTTGTATAGAGCTTCGCCTATCTGGGACATGAAGGATACTGGTAATTATTGTGGAAACAGTTTTGTATGAAGAGTGATTGATTGGCGATTTATTACGGTAGATCGCCAGTCAATTCCTAGGTGCAGATTTTTTAATTAAACGTTCTAATCATCACCTTGGAAAATTTAAAGAATAAAGCAAAGAACAGAGCAGAGGCTCTCCCAAATTAATTAATAGGCCAAAATGTTTATTATTCGTAGTACTGGAGCTTTAGAACGGGAGAAAATGTTAACATTTTTATCTGAAGAATATCTTTATTTTCCTAAAGGGCCCGACTCAAGTGATGATTTATTCTAATTATAGCCATGCGTCAAAAATTCATGTACTTAGGAATTTTCATCTCGGATTCAGCATATCTGAATGCCTACATGTACCAATGGGAACCCTCGTCCACGTTCCCTACGTTAGTCTCCTAATGGATTATGTTAGTATCGTAGCAGGTCTAGTTCTATGGTTTCAGCCTAGTGCCTACCCTCATGGGTCCTCAGTTTATGTTCGTGTATCTGACTTCTATACCTGGTTCCTCACATCCTGGCTAGACCTGGACTGCGTGATAAAGAACTGGTTCTCGATATAGACGTAGTGCTGCGCGCGAGTGATGGTGTCCGCGTACGCCTCGTGTATGCTCTGCTCCACTGTGTCCGGGTCTAGGAAACCTCCCGACCACTTTGAGAGGCTGCGGAGCACCTGGAAGTTGGAATTAGGTTTGATTGACTTTAATTTTTAAGGCGAGACATGTTATGAATCTTTATGGAGACTCATCGATACCGGTCAGCCCGCCACACTATTTCAAACCACTGTAATAGTCGCGTTCACCAGGTTAGCGTCGAGACAATAATAATAATAATAAATTTATTTCAGACCATAATCATCACACAGGTAATAGACACAGATCCATATTAAATGTTAGTAATTACTTAAAAACTATGTTAGTGAAACACACAAATAAAATATAACAAAATACACTGATACACAATACAATGAAGCTCGACGAAGAGCCAGCGAAACAATTTTACTGCCTCGGATCCCGCAACTGAATTAATCAGAAAATAACAGCAGAGGAGTAGGAAAAACATTCTATTCCATTGATACTGGTATTGGAGTGGTATGATGGTAAGAGAAAGGCGACTAATGTAAATCAAAATATGTAGTCTGGTACATGATAGAAACAGTGTTTAAAATGGTTAAATATTAATAAGTATAGTAGATTGTACACCAAGTGCATAAAACGCACCATTTTGCGCGAGACGTTTATCCATCCGATGCGAGCTTGCGAGCGAGGATGGATATAAAGTAGAGAGTAAAATGGGTTTTATGGACGAGTTTTACACTCTACTTTTCACTTCGATTGCGAGGAAATGCAACAGCAACTTGTAAATATTGTAAAAATAATTACGGTTCCCGCCAATTAACTTCCTTTTATTTTTTAACCGATGTGATTAGGTGCAAGCCTATTGCAATCAACAAATGTAATTAGGAGCAAGCCTATTGCCATCAAATGATGTAATTGGGATCAAGCCTATTGCCATCAACCAATGTGATTAGGAGCAAGCCTATTGCAATCAACTGATGTAATTAGGGGCAAGCCTATTGCCATCAACCGATGTAATTAGGAAAAGCCTATTGCCATCAACGAATCTTACTAGGAGCAAGCCTATTGCCATCAACCGATGTAATTAGGAAAATCCTATTGCCATCAACCAATCTTATTAGGAGCAAGCCTATTGCCATCAACCGATGTAATTAGGAGCAAGCCTATTGCCATCCACTGATTTAGGTAATTGAGAGCAAGCCTATTGCCATCAATCAATGTAATTAAGAGTAAGCCTATTCCCATCAAATGATGTAATTAGGAGCAAGCCTATTGCCATCAAGCGATTTAGGTAATTGGGGGAAGCCTATTCCCATCAACTTTCCTTGTATTCGTAATGAAAAGCAGTAATCCCTTGTTCTTAGAATACTAACGAAACCAATTAAAGAGGTTATTCTATGAAGTTGAAGTTGTTCGTGTGGCTGTTGGGCCGGTTACCTGTGCCGATTACCTTGGTCTTCGACGAAGATTTTACTTTATGCTCTAGAGCATAAAACACGACTTTATGTCGCCTACGCACGACATAAAGACGAATTTTAGAGCGAGAGAAGTGAAATAGTAGATTGTACACCAAGTGCATAAAACGCACCATTTTGCGCGAGACGTTTATCCATCCGATGCGAGCTTGCGAGCGAGGATGGATATAAAGTAGAGAGTAAAATGGGTTTTATGGACGAGTTTTACACTCTACTTTTCACTTCGATTGCGAGGAAATGCAACAGCAACTTGTAAATATTGTAAAAATAATTACGGTTCCCGCCAATTAACTTCCTTTTATTTTTTAACCGATGTGATTAGGTGCAAGCCTATTGCAATCAACAAATGTAATTAGGAGCAAGCCTATTGCCATCAAATGATGTAATTGGGATCAAGCCTATTGCCATCAACCAATGTGATTAGGAGCAAGCCTATTGCAATCAACTGATGTAATTAGGGGCAAGCCTATTGCCATCAACCGATGTAATTAGGAAAAGCCTATTGCCATCAACGAATCTTACTAGGAGCAAGCCTATTGCCATCAACCGATGTAATTAGGAAAATCCTATTGCCATCAACCAATCTTATTAGGAGCAAGCCTATTGCCATCAACCGATGTAATTAGGAGCAAGCCTATTGCCATCCACTGATTTAGGTAATTGAGAGCAAGCCTATTGCCATCAATCAATGTAATTAAGAGTAAGCCTATTCCCATCAAATGATGTAATTAGGAGCAAGCCTATTGCCATCAAGCGATTTAGGTAATTGGGGGAAGCATATTCCCATCAACTTTCCTTGTATTCGTAATGAAAAGCAGTAATCCCTTGTTCTTAGAATACTAACGAAACCAATTAAAGAGGTTATTCTATGAAGTTGAAGTTGTTCGTGTGGCTGTTGGGCCGGTTACCTGTGCCGATTACCTTGGTCTTCGACGAAGATTTTACTTTATGCTCTAGAGCATAAAACACGACTTTATGTCGCCTACGCACGACATAAAGACGAATTTTAGAGCGAGAGAAGTGAAATAGTAGATTGTACACCAAGTGCATAAAACGCACCATTTTGCGCGAGACGTTTATCCATCCGATGCGAGCTTGCGAGCGAGGATGGATATAAAGTAGAGAGTAAAATGGGTTTTATGGACGAGTTTTACACTCTACTTTTCACTTCGATTGCGAGGAAATGCAACAGCAACTTGAGAGAAGTGAAAAATATATTTTTCACTTCTCTCGCTCTAAAATTCGTCTTTCGGCCCAACAGCCACTCGAACAACTTCAACTTCATAGAATAACCTCTTTAATTCGTTTCGTTAGTATTCTAAGAACAAGGGATTACTGCTTTTCATTACGAATACAAGGAAAGTTTATGGGAATAGGCTTGCCCCAATTACCTAAATCGCTTGATGGCAATAGGCTTGCCCCCAATTACATCAATTGATGGCAATAGGCTTGCCCCCAATTACATAAGTTGATGACAATAGGATTTTCCTAATTACATCGGTTGATGGCAATAGGCTTGCCCCCAATTACATCAGTTGATGGCAATAGGCCTGCTCCTAATTAGATCGGTTGATGGCAATAGGTTTGCTTCTAATTAGATTGGTTGATGGTAATAGGCTTGCTCCTAATTACATCGGTTGATGGCATTAGGCCTGCCCCCAATTACATCAGTTGATGGCAATAGGCTTACTTAAAATGTTTTTATAACTGAGCAGTATGAGTAAAGACCCAAGTCAGGTGTTATGTCACGTTTCCGACCGAAAAAAAGAAAAAAGTTAATTGACGGGAACAATAATTATTTTTACAATATTTACAAGTTGCTGTTTCATTTCCTCGCAATCGAAGTGAAAAGTAGAGTGTAAAACTCGTCCATAAAACCCATTTTGCTCTCTACTTTATATCCATCCTCGCTCGCAAGCTCGCATCGGATGGATAAACGTCTCGCGCAAAATGGTGCGTTTTATGCACTTGGTGTACAATCTACTAATGTAGGTATCATTTACGCATTTGTGTATGTGAGTTTAAATGTAGGTATATAAACGCACCCACGATACAGCAGAGATTCCGAGTGTGGGGCAAAGTTTTAAAAACAAAAAGAAAGATAAGAAAGAATGTTTACCTGACAGGATACGTTGTTGATATCACATTCAAGATGTTTGTCCAGATCATGCAGAGGTTTGATGTCGATGTACGCCTTCGGCAACAAATACGGGTAGTTCGGGTTTTGTCTGAAACAGGTTACGTAAATGTTAATTCTTTGCTTCTTGTTACAGATAACAAGATGCAATATCAACCTTCAACCTTTTATCCTCGATTTACAAAACGGATCAAGAAAAGAAAAAAACATTTTCAGTATGGCCTATTCGAGTCTGCGTTTCATTTTATTATTTAACAGGTTCACTGTCCAGTCTTCAGAGTGGGAATGGTCCATAAGTCCCGTTATGTTTTTAATAAACGTCAATAATTTAAATAAAAAAACGAGTATTTCCATGTTCCTAGCACTTTTTATAATCCTTATGATATGTCCTGCCAAGTCCGCATTAAATAAGAAACTTTCTTCTTACGTCCACAGTATCAGATGGCTTAGAAATTGTATGAACGAACATACCACATACGATCTGCGGACTGGTATGGAGGACTCTCTACAGACCGTAAGGTGGTCTGTGGACAGTGAACCTGTTAATTTGTCAGTTTTGTTAATTTATTGGTTTTGTTGATGGATAGTTTTTCGGGTTTGTCGATAGCGTCAATAGGGGATCGGACAAAAAAAAACTAATTAGTCCGTCAGATAGATTTCCAAAAATTATTGGACACGTATTTTTTCTTTTTTCACGTAAACTTAAACTGAAGACGATACAGTGCTTCGAAAACTCGTGTGACGTCATGATAGTACATTTTGACGACACAAGTGACGTTTCAAGCCCCACTCCAAGATCTTTGACGCGTTTTATCTCCGTCATTTTTTATTGATTTGATAAAACAAAAAATACGTATTCAATATTTTTCGATAATCTAACTTACGGACTAAACAGAATCATATTATTTTGACCCAGTCCGATCCCCTATTAGACTGTCCGGTGTTCAAGTGTCCTTGACTCGATGGTCAGTATGATCTGAAAAGTGGGGAAAACTGACTCCTATATTGCTGAAAAGTTATATTAATGCGACTCACCTAGCCTTCTCGAGTTTGATAGCGTTCCACCGCTGTATGAAGTGCCGCGCGACGTCCCGGGCGGCCGCGCCCTGCACCACCACTCCCACGTCGTGCCACGGCATGCGCGGGGTTGAGTTCCTGTCCACTAAGTCTGGAAACATATATAATATGTTGGTATTGTTTGTGAATGGTTTACAACACGTTAAGTTGTGTGTAGGCCCAAGCAAAAAAAAGCTGTGGACATTTATAGATGACTCTGCCCTGGAAAGTAAATATCGTGTTGCCCCACAAACTATGGGGCACTTGATATCGTGTCCTACCTGTCCTGTTATTTGCACATCACAGCAGGAGGCAAGTGACAAACTCGTCGACAAATGGGCCTATTCAATTTAAATTGTCATCGACACGCTAAAGAGAAACATGTTGATCGCGGGTGTCATTGTAGATCTATTACAGTTGTTACGGAGAGTCAAACGAACGAAAGCTTGAGAATCAATGTCTTACCAAGACGACACTACAATTCAGTTAAAAATAAAATAAATGAAAGTAAACTCACCTACAAAAGGCAGATCTAAATTATTAAAATCCTTAACAATAAAATTGGTATAATCCTTCCCTATCCACAGCTTCGTGTTTCCTTCTATTCCCTCTAATGCTTCCTTCGTCTTCTCCGTGATGACTCTCCCTTCCACAACTTGCGCGAGTGGAGTGGGCTGGCTCACATGCCTACTCTCCACTTCCACTGGCTTCATACCCAGGGCATCAGTCAGAAGGATCTGATCGGTCGATAAAGCATATTTTTCAGCTTTTTTTCTCTCTGAATCATCAAATTTCTGTTCATTCCGTTCTTCTTCGTAAGCTGGGTATAGAATACTTAATATATTTTTGCTTCTGTCTGAGATTTTGTCTAAAACGTTTCGTCTATGAACTTCAGGACTTGGGGTCTCGATTTTAGTCAGGTCTTGGTTGTTCTGTATGTTAGCTGAGTTGATGAGGAGCTGGTCTCCGGGTTCTAAGACTGGGAGCGTCTCGGGTATGGTTTCTGCTTCGCTTGTTTCAGGTACTTGTTCTTCTTCTTCTTCTTTCTCCTTTTGAGTGGCTTCTCTTAGTGTGGCGCTGTGAATTGAGAAGAGAGTTTGTTAGTGTTTGAACCATCTCAAATGGTTATTTAATTATTTTACTGACATACAGTTTTATCGAAAGTGAAAAATCAATGGCATTTTGTGTTTATTTATTTTTTATTATTATAAATGGGCTTGCTCTTGACTTCAATCTTGCCCTAAGGGCAGAGATGATGTCGACGATGGAACGAGCTTACCCAGAACATGGGGTCACAACTCGAACAAATTATAATTAATCTTGAAAAAAACACAATAGATGGCAGCATATGTAGCAGTAATGAAATTAACAATCGCTTAAATTCGTTATACGGTAGATTTCGGCCGAAATAAGATTTGCAAAAATCAAAAGTTCCATGTTTAACGCTTATTTATCCATTTACACTCATTTATCACGTTATTTCAACAAAAAAGGTTAAAGGAGGACTTTTACTTCAATTCGTACCCATAGATTGATAAAGTTGTCAAAAGTAAGCCATCTGTAAATCATTTTCTCTAGAGCTGTTTGCAATAGATGGCGTTTTACTCAATTTGCCACATACAATAATCGTAACTGTTGTTTAATTTTAATTAAATGTAACCATTAAAAAGCATATGTATTACTGTTTATAGAAATATAACACATCTTTTAACATTTCTAAGCGAAATAATTACATATTTTTCTCATTTTACTGAACCCGAAAGTTCCGGAACTACATAACACGAAACGTGAACTCCTAGATGGCGTTGTAAAACTCCAGTCTGTGGCAATTAGTGCGACGCTGGTGCTGCCATCTGTTGAAATAATGGAGGAAAGAATATAAAACGAGCAATAAGATGACTTAGGGAGGTGTCATTTCTTTGTATGGGATTGGGTATCTGTACGAAGTATTATAATATCTGTGCCCAGAAGAAGCCTGTTTACTCGCGACTTAAACAGATTAGGGTTATATGAACTCGGAAAAAACGACGCAGGCAGGGAATTCCACTCCTTGGCTGTGCGCATAATAAAGGACCCAGCAAAGCGCTTCGTTCGAATGTGTGGAATGTCGACTAGGTATCGGTGTCGTGACATTTTATATTGCCGGCTCTATGCGGTTCATCTGTTCTTGTATGTTATTCTTATGATAAACGTTATGAAAGCCACGTGATCTTCAGCTTGGAAGACGCCTGTGATTAGTAGTAGTGGACTGATATAGATGGGCTGGCGCTGTGTGATAGTTGAAAAAAAAAAAAAAAAAAAAAAAAAAAAAAAATTAATTGATTGGTAATTGGAATTTTCAGGTATGGTCCAGACCAAAATTATGGCAATGACTGACAGAACAAGTTCCCAGCAGTATTTTTTGCGTAAGGTTACTTAGTTTGATGTACATCATGCGCGTTTAACGGCTTCGAGAAGGGTTCATTTACACCCAGTATTTCACGAATATTGAATGCGGGTTTTGTACATCATCCAATCTAAGATAGTGTTCTAGACTTACTCGTTTAAACTGATGACTAGATCCTTAGAACTCTTGGCCAGTTCCAGCGCGGCCTCCAGTCCGTTGGAGTAAGGTAGATATAGTCCGCCGCCAGGGGAACTTGATGTCTTCTTCTTTGTTCGTAGCAGGGTTTTAGGTTGGATTTCGTTGCCGAGGTCTGTTAGCCTGCAGATATTTTTTAGAGTAAATTAGAACAGACAATTGTACAGATGAACCAGAAAAGCTTTAATAATCTTCGTGTTTCCAAATTGATAAGAATGTGCTATAAATTATTATTCAAACACATGAGAAAAAATATACAACGGCGCTTTGTACAGTGCGATCAAATTATCTTGGCAGGTCCGAACTTCGTGCAGGTTATTTTGTTACAACTAAGTGTTATGATATTTATTTTATTTGTATTTCTCACTGTTTAAATTAGATATTTTCTGATCGTATAGGTATTGGTTTATCTGGCAATAACAGTTTTCTTCACAAGTTTACATGCGTAAAATTTCGTAAAGCCTATGTTCAGACCTGCCAAGGTAATACTGCTGTCAGCACCTCAAAAACGCGAAGAAAGCCGCGGTCCTTCGAGCCGGATCAATAAATAGACTCGGTTAGGACTTAGTAATGAAAGTAGTGGACTTGATGGTCTACAGTCTACACAAAGAAATACAAACAATACAAAGAAATTCTTAGTGCTGGAAGGGACTGTAGCGGCACTCGAGAAGTTCGGTATCGGAACCCCGAGCTCTCCCCACGTGTGTCCACGCATATAACAGGCGCTGATAGTGCATATATTATATAAAGTTTTGTATGTTGTTTTCTATCTGTCTGGGAGACCAATTAATAATTCTAATTGCAAGCAATCGAAATTTTATTAATTAAAGTGTTAAAGGAGAATACCACTCACCTGTGTTTATAATCGTCCCACCGTCCGTAGCAGAGGTCGATGCCGCCCACAAAGGCGACAGTCTGATCAACGCACACAATCTTCTCGTGATGTGCCCAGAACAACACGCCGGCTTTCGCGTGGTCCGGGTGACGGAACACCTGAAAGTTATCAAATATGTTGTCGATCAATTAGTCATCACGATCACACCTGATATTCCCGAAAGGTTTGGCTTAGGCTCCCATAATACTACACCCCCATACCGCCAGTTATTATGTTTAGTCCCATGTCCCATGGCGAGCCCAAATCATCATCATCATCATCAGCCATTAGACGTCCACTGCTGGACAAAGGCCTCCCCCATAGAACGCCATAAAGATCGGCAGCCTGCCGTTTGCATCCACCGGTTGCCCGCGACTCTCACGATGTCGTCGGTCGTTTTTTTGGAAATCTATCTGACGGACTAATTAATTTTTTTTTGTTAACATCCATATTAACAAGTCATTGGTGCATGGGACGTCCACCTGTCTATTGCAAAAAAAGGTGTGTTAGGCATGTGAGAATTAGTTTGGCTTAGGCTTAGTTTGGTTGGAAGAGGTTAGTTTATTGGTAGAATATGCAGTAAAATAATAGTTATTGCCAAAATCTTACCTTAATATATTCGCTAGCTAATTTACTTTTGCTGTAGAAACTGTTGATACCGAGCGCCATCTCCACTTCCTTGTACAGCATTATAAATATTTTTACACCTTGGGCCTGAAACAAGTTTACATGAAAACATTATTTTAGAACATTGTAAGTGAATATCTTCTTTTTTGAAGTCGGTTAAATATGGTACATTGTGACGTTTGAATAAATGCCTTTCATACATTGAACGTATTGGTTAGGTTCTTCAAAAGAGACAGGTGCGTAGTACGTGTATGACCAGATGTATGAACGTAGACGAGGCAAAATGAAGTATGTAAGGATTATAGCAGGTGGCATTCTGTAGTTTCTGCCTACCCCCATGTTGAAAAGGCGGGAGTTTATGTTTGTGTGTATTTCAAACATGGCTAATTCATTGGTCAGACGTAGAGTCAAAAAATTTGGAGTCTCATCTATTAACCGAATACCAAGTAAACTTACTGCCGCACTCAGAGAGCTTTAATGATTACTTAGGCCATCACTAAGTAAAGGTTTTGACAGTTTTGTCATACAAAAGTACAGTGCGATCAAATTATCTTGGCAGGTCCGAACTTCGTGCAGGTCATTTTGTTACAACTAATGTATAAAAGTGTTATGATATTTATTTAATTTGTATTTCTCACTGTTTAAATTAGATATTATCTGATCGTTTATGTACTGGTTTATCTGGCAATAACAGTTTTCTTCACAAGTTTACATGCGTAAAAGTTCGCAGAGCCTATGTTCAGACCTGCCAAGATAATTTGATCGCTCTGTATGTCAAATCATTACTAAGTGACGGCATAAGTAATCATCAAATACCTCTGAGTACCGCAGTTAGTGCCGTTTAAAGATTTCTTTGGAGCTCAAATACTGTATTTTTTATTTACTTACAGCCTTCCTCTTCAAAAGCGTATCCAGCCTCCAATAGCTCCCATTCAGCGCTGGCCTCTTCAGGTATATCTCCGGACTGAGCCACCAGTCGGCGATGAAGATCTCTTCCTTGGCCAGTTCCATGGCGTCAGCAACAGCTGACAGGTACGCGGAGCCGTCCACTAGTGTACCTACAGGAGTGGCCGCTCGGGGAGGGGCGAAGGAGTGGTGGACGTTAGGGTAGGTGAATTCTCGGGCTGTGGGTAAGAGATAAAACATTCATTAGTAAACAGCGTCACGAAGAAGATGGCGGGACGAATTAGGCGGGTGTGTCAGAGAAGGAGGATGTGCGGGTTCATGAGGAATGGAAGGAGTGGAGAGAGGCCTTTACCTAGAAGTGGGATAGCGCATGCTAGGCAAAAAATCAGTTGGCTTATGTTTTTACTTTAGTGTAAAGGCTTTATGAAATACCAACCAATACAACAAATATGTAGCTTTACATATTAGGCATGTGAACCCAGCAATCATTGTGCCAATAGTCGTGTCGGCCAATGGTCTAATGGCCAAAAGCCTCGACCAACATCTGAGGTGGCTCTTGCTTGGCAACTGGATGAAGGGCTTGATTCAGAAAGCACTACCGACTTCTGGATATGGCGCGTATTGTTAGGATAATATTGTTTAAGTTGTTTAATTTAAGGAGGTTCCTATGTCAAGAGCCCTGCACCACCACCTAGTAGCTAGTAGTAGCTCGGGTCCTATTGTTGATGTTGTCAGCTCCTATTTTATTTACATTTCAAAATGTTTTTTTAACCGACTACGGCGAAGCCAAAAGGAAGGGTAATGATTTTGGTAGTCTATGTATGTATGTTCCACCATAGCGCCGCCTTCCCTCTCGAAGAGAGGAGGCCTGTGTCCCAGCAGTGGGAACATTAATAGGCTGTTAATGATGATGATGACCATAGCGCCTAAACTACTGAACGGATTTAAATAAATGAGGTGTCAATAGATTCGTAAGAATAGCACGGGTAACATAATATAGGCTATTTAATTTTATCTTTTTTTTTTCAAAAAATATTTAGCACTCAAGAAACACACCAGTCTGATTGGCAACAGCTTTGAGGTACTGCATCCATTCTCTGCTCTTCCGTTTAGTCCAGCACTTGATCACCAGCTGTCTGCTTTGGTTCAGGATCTGAAGACCATGGTTCATCCCCGTGGAGTACATGCCGCTTGACACTTCGAATCTATGGAGAATATGTTAAGTGTTAAATTACATTCTGTATATTGTACTTTGACATATTAGACCAAGCGGATGGCAGTAAAAACATTGCCTAATTCTGACGAAATAATTTTCATTTTCTTTGTTTTGCCGTACGACAATGTTATTATGCCATTGCTTTATTCTAGGTATAAATCGACTCGAAGAATTTTTGGACTTCATATAGTACACACGGCAACACCTCATGCTGTACATTTCCAGTATAACATGACCTCGCTTTCTATAGATTGACGTACAATGACAGATATGCATAAACTGGTTTTGTATAGCTTGATTCGTCCTTATGCGTATTAGTCATATTATATACTTTTATGGGATTCCGTCAGAAAAAAGCAGTAGGAAATGTAATGGTGGGTAATATACAACTGAATTGTTTTATTTATTTATTTTATTAGCTCCCTATTTTATTCTTTTCACTCATGAATATTATACCTTTTAAATATTATGGTTATTAAAATTATATACGTCATTCTAAAACCACACTAACGTTAGGTGTTGGTGAATGCTTAAGACATTTTTTTAAGCATTTTATTTTAATTCCATATAAACCTCGACAATATTATTACGATTAGCACAATTCACATTTACTACGATACTTACGAATCCTTTTGAATTCGCTGCGTGGAAAAAAATAAGACAGTTTAAATACAATGAAAAATAAGTAGATACTCTAACCACATAAAATAAACTGCATTGAGACAGTATGAAGGGAAACAATAAATAATTAAGTTGATTGGAAAAGAGTCAGTCAGTTATAGGTAGTCAGACTAGTCAGTGCCCAGGGCCCCGAGTCTGCTATTCAATAGTGTCAGAATGGTCTATCATTGATCTCATAATAGGGGATCGGACTGGGTCAAAATAATATGATTCTGTTTAGTCCGTAAGTTAGATTATCGAAAAATATTGAATACGTGTTTTTTGTTTTATCAAATCAATAAAAAATTACGAAGATATAACGCGTCAAAGACCTTGGAGTGGGGCTTGAAACGTCACTTGTGTCGTCAAAATGTACTATCATATGACGTCACACGAGTTTTCGAAGCACTGTATCGTCTTCATTTTAAGTTTACGTGAAAAAAGAAAAAATACGTGTTCAATAATTTTTGGAAATCTATCTGACGGACTAATTAGTTTTTTTTTGTCCGATTCCCTATTGTTGATTTTGACAAGTAGACGACAAGCCAAAAACTTAAGGTACTTTTTGGCTTGTCATCAATCAACAATTATTATGAGATCAATGATAGACCATTCTGATATTATTGAATAGCAGACTCGGGGCCCTGAATGTCTGTCAATCACTCTTACCAAAGGGGTAAGGGGTCTTTGGTATTGATCGTCGTGACGTTGAGCTCCTTGAGTTATAAGTCGAGCTCCACGATAACTGACAAATGCTTGCACTGACTGGACGGGTCCACTCAAATCTGTGTGGTGCTTTCTTCAAAAGACCATCTCAAACACTAATCTGCATAGTCTTCATGTGTGTATTATACCAAGATTATGTTTGTACCTTGAACATATTGTAAACCCAAACGATTTTAAAAGAGTGTCCATGAAGTTTCTTGCCATTCTTCTCATGAGACCAACGCTTTGGAATTGGCAACTACAGTACACTCACGAGTTATTATGCCTTGTGACTGGGACTGTAGCTTAGTTTATTTAGCTTCAGTAGTTCAGTAGTTTACTGCCGCACTCGGAGAGCTTCAGTGGTTGCTTGGGCCGTCGCTTGGTAAGGGCTTTTGGCGGTTTTGTCATAGAAAACTATGTCAGGCCTTTGCTGGGTGGCAGCTTGGGTAATCGTTGGATATCTCTGAGTGCTGCAGTTATTTTAATTGACTATTCAAAAGTGCCTGTTACTGGCCTACTTGAAATAAATATTTTTGACTTTGACTTTATCGTATTACCCAGTACTAACAGGGTTGTGGAGGTCAGACAAACAGTCGCTCCATGTAAAACACTGGTATTCAACTTCAACCGTTTAGACTGATATAGCCGACCCCAAAAAACTTGGAAAAAGGCTAGGCAGATGATGGGAAAGAGTATCATAGATAACTTACCCCTGATCGAACAACATGATAGCTTTGACCACGCCATCTCGGGGTCGTACGTATCCGAAGAAGGTATCTTTGACGAAGAACCATCGCTCCTGCCATTTCGCACAAACTAGGCCCGTGCAGAAGTAGTTACACCTGGAATGGAGTGGTTTATTGGTTAGGTCATAGCATAAGTAAATAAAAAAGCCTTTATTTCTACCATAAATAAAATACCATAGTATTTATGTTAGAAATAAAGGCATAGCATAAGTATAATCAGGCTAAAATATTCCCACTGCTGGAACACAGGCATCTTTTCTATTAGAGGGAGAGTAGGCTACAATCCAAGATGCACCCCAGTGTTGATAGATGTCATAAAGAGAAAAACACGTCTTTTAGATGTTATGTTTTAAAACTAGATGGGGGCGGGGTTTCAAACTTGACTGCTCTGAGAAGAAACAGCTAAAACAATCTCAGAGGTCACTGTGGCTCATTGCCGTGGCCCGCAAGGTCCTACATCTGTTGGGATTGCGGGTTGTTTGAAAGAGATACTGAGGGCTAAGAAGGCCCGTCGGGGCTGTGGATACCCCGTCGGGGCTGTGGATATCGAAAGGTTACCGCGGCTCCGACACAAGGGCGAAGAAGAAGGAACATGGGTTTGGTTTTTAGTCAGTAGAAGTCTGACACTCCCCTTCGCTCTGCCCAAGAGCGGGGGGGGTTATTCGATGATTTTCCACCCACCAAAAAAAAAAGGGCTAAGAAGGAAGATGGGTGGATTTTAGACAGTAGAAGCAGACTTCTACTGTCTAAAAACCACACTTCCTTCCGCTCCGAACCGGAGGAGTCATTTGATGATTTACTAACCAACAAAAAAAAAAAACAGATATTGGTCAAGTCATATGAGGACCATGCAGTTTAGTGTCTGAGATGGTCTTTCGAAGCAAGTACCACACAGATTTGAGTCGTCCTGTCCAGTCAGTGCAAGCATTTGTCAGTAAGATACCTTTGTTCTGCTGTGATCCCCCGGAACTCGTGTTATAACAATAATACAGATACATATAATAAAATACTCAATTCTACAGTAACCTAACCTCACACACATCATGAAGCCGAGCATACCGAAGCAGTTGCAGCCCGCCTGGCCGGGTTGCGTGGAGCCTGTCCTCTTCTGTATCATGCCTTCCTTGCCTTTGCTGCCTAGCTCCGATATGAACGACAGGTTTGATACTTCGAGGAATTTTACCTGAAAGAGAAGAAAAGATCAAATAAGTTACTGTTAGCCATTATCATCCAATGTGGACCAGTAGTCGTTGTTCTGTCTAGTTTGTCCCACCATCTCCTGCGAGTTCTATCTAGTTTGTCCCACCATCTCCTGCGAGTTCTATCTAGTTTGTCCCACCATCTCCTGCGAGTTCTATCGCAATCGCTTTCTGGATATGTCAGGGTTCAATAAAGTAGTTATTT
Organism: Diarsia dahlii; assembly: GCA_949775195.1. Classification (NCBI taxonomy): domain Eukaryota; kingdom Metazoa; phylum Arthropoda; class Insecta; order Lepidoptera; family Noctuidae; genus Diarsia; species Diarsia dahlii. The sequence goes on from OX459199.1 coordinate 19,338,342, forward strand.
TGGCCCACAGCTCGTCGGGCATACCGCGAGTAATAGATGTTTACTGACTAAAAAAAATATGATTCTAATTAGTCCGTCTGTTAAATTATCGAAAAATATTGGATACGTATTTTTTGTTTGAAATTTGACGAAGATAAAACGCGTCCAAGATTTGAGTGGGAGGTTGTGACGTTACTGCTCGCTAAGAAATGTCATACTATCTTAGATTATGACGTCACACGAGTTTTTAAAGCACTGTATCGTCTTCATTGTTTGTTTACGTGAAAAAAGAAAAAATATGTGTCTAATATTTTTTGGAAATCTATCTGACGGACTAATTAGATTTTTTTAGTTAACATCCCTATTAAAGAATAAAACAAATTGCAATGTAGGTTAAGCCGTTAACTGTCATTTGTAGATCCTTGGCAGTCGTCTTTGCCAAAGGGTATCATATTCATCATCATCATCATCATCAGCCTATAATGTTCCCACTGCAGGGACTCAGGCCTCCTCTCTAGGAGAAGGATGGGCTATAATCTACCACGCGGGCCCAGTGCGTATTGGTAGATGTCACATGTCTTCGAATTTTTTGGTTCTAAGACATGCCGGTTTCCTCACGAAACTCGGGTATCATATTACCTAGTGCTAACTGGGTTGTGAAAGTCGGATAGGCAGTCGCGTAGTCCGTGTAGAATACTGATATTCAGTTACCTCTAGTTAGACCGAAAGCCGTCTCCTACATTGGGATAAGGCTAGGCAGATGATGATGTTATTACTACTAACCTTTTCAACTAAGTAAGGTGAGTATTTAAGAATTAGTAGTCTTGCAATGTAGGTAAATTATGTGGTGTGGTTGAAAATTTTATAGGTTTAGGTAATTTGATAAGTTGTGGACCTACGGGTTTATTTACTTATTTAACACTAGCTTTTGCCCGCGACTTCGTTCGCGTGGAATAGTGACTTCCGGCAGATTTTTGGTTTAACTCGCGAAAAAAAAAAAAAAAACTATCCTATGTCCTTTCTCAAGTTCCAAACTATGTCTGTACCAAATTGCACACAAATCGGTTCAGTAGTCTAGGCGTGAAGCAAAGACAGACAGACAGAGTTACTTTCGCATTTATAATATTAGTTAGGAAGTTAGGATTACAAGCATAAAGTACAGAGGCAGACTTAAGTCATAGGCATATTCTACTAGTCAACGTTTAGGTCAACAGTGGTGGAGTGGGTTCAGCAGTATCAAACAATAGCTCCTGAAGTTCTGAGGTAGAGCTTTTCTGCTTTAGTGATTTTTAAAGCCTCATGACCTTGCAAAGGCCCCTATACCTTGGGCCTTCATAACGGAACTCAGTCACGCCAAACAACCGCATAAAAAAGGTTTAATGTTGACACTACCTTTTACAAGGACAAGTTCATTCACAAGTAGCTGTACTACGTAGATTAAGACATTGTTCAAATAGTAAAAAGAACTGATGTGTATCCGTTAACAATCCGTACAAACAAAAACAATAAAAAAACGTAACACTGTGAAATCAAACTTGTATTCTAAGCTATAAGATTGATTATTGTTTGAACCTTGTTACATTACAAAATCAATCTTGCATACTAAGTTAGAAGATTGATTTTAGTTTGTCAGTTTTGTTGCTTTGAAACCAACCAACTGTGAAGGTAAATCTCACGCAGGTGTTTGAAGGTTCTTACCGTTTCGTGATGGTTCCTGTATATTGTGATGTTTAGGAGGTTGTATAGGTATTCCTCGAGCTGTTTCATTCTTAGCTGGATGCCTTCGTATGTCACCATCACTTCGGGCTTCTTTGGGAATCTGTAAAGAAAACATTGCATTGATTAGACTATTAGTTTTTAATGTAGAATCTTTGAACTGATAATTTTAGATTTAGGTATACTTATACCTAGCATGCATGACAATCTATCAAGTTATACTTAACCAGTTTATGCGGATCTCTCACTGTACGGGTAATCAAACAAAAGCGAGGCCAGGTTATACTAGCTGTGAATAGCTTTAAGTTATGTATCGTTTTGTGTACAAAACTTGAATAAATAAGTATTTTTATTACCAAACGCTTATCCATATTTCTCATCAGTTAACAACATTCTTTCTTTAATTTTTTGTGTCCATTTGATCTGCTAATTTCATCCGATAAAACGAGTTTGACCTCAGATATATTCAAAACTTAATCAGTTCTCAGAAACAAATGTCTACAAAGGAGGAAATTTTTAACCGACTTATTCCGACACATTTTTTAGTTTAACACAGCTAAAGTAATTAATAAAATATCACGAGTAAAGACCAGTCATCCAGAAACAAAAAACAGAAAAATATTTACTTTATTTGACTGGCCTGTTGGTCTAGTGGTTAGTGACCCTAACTGCTATGCCGGAGGTCGTGGGTTCGATTCCCACCCAGGACAAATGTTTGTGTGATGAGCACGATCATTTGTTCTGTGTCTGGGTGTAATTTATCTATAATATGTATGTATTTAGAAATATATAAGTATGTTTATCAGTTGTCTAGTACCCATAACACAAGCTCTGCTTAGCTTGGGACTAGATGGCGTTGTGTGATAGTTGTGGAATATTATATTATTCACCTAGGCAACGCCCCTTTCCTTTTTCTCGGCCTTGCCTGCCTCTTCGAGTTACTCCTCGGCAAGGCCTGCAGGGCCACCTTCTCAGCTTTCTCCTCAGTGTCCATGGTGTTCTTGAAGCTGGCTCGTCTAGTCTTATGGGTCTTCGTGGGGAAGGGTATGTCGAGAGATGCGCGGTAGAGAGTGAGTTGCTGATGTAGGTATAAAATGTGCTTGTAACGCTTCTTGATGGACCAGTTGAACTCGCCATGTTGGAGGTAGATTGTGTATCTGGAAAATTACAAAACTATGACTAGTTTATGGCTACTTCTTTGCTCGCGATTTGGACTGATTTTTACCTACGCGGGGATAGTGTAGTTTCCCATTAGTACAAGAATCGTATTAGTAGATTCGAAGATTACCGCCTACATATCCATTTTATAAACAGATGGACAGAATAAACGTACGCCACACATGTTAACATAGCTCATTTACAAAACCAAAAACGACAGGGGACAACGGCTTGGGGCCTTTGAAGACTCAGTGTGAAAAATTTCACAAATAGGAATATCAAAGGTACAGGTTAATAGCGATATCTGTCCGACAATCTCTGGATGGACAATGGACATTGATACAATTAATTTACAAGGGGGCTATCTTTAATGAACAGAGATACAAGTTCATAGGTCCTGTTTTAAACTTTCACGGTTTTTAACTAAACTAATACAGTCTGTGTTTCATCCGTGATTATCTTTTACTATGAGCTCCCGATATTTCGACGCTGTTGATTATAGCAAGTGCTATAATCGGGGGATGACAACAGCGCAAGATAGCCCGTAAGTGACAGTATTATTAGGTACATATACCTACATAATTTTACAAGACAATTTCTAAATTAGGTTATGGCTGATACGTATGACACCTTGTTATTTATAGGTGATTGATTTGGTCAAGGAATTTCATGACAATGTTCTCTTAGATAAGGATAAGGGATAATTGATAGACAATCATTATTTCCGTTCGCGTTCGTTTTTATTTAATCTTGTAAAGTTGTAACACGTTTAAGCATCATACCATGTTTATTATCTACACATGTTTTAGCAAATAAACAAATTAAATTGAATTCCTTTTTAGAAGGCAAATAGACTGCCAAAATCATTACCCTTCCTTTTGGCTTCGCCGTAGTCGGGTAAAAGGTACAGCCAGCAAAATGACCACTTTTCAAACAATAGCATAGAGGTGAAAAGAAAACAACTTTGTGATTCTAATAAATAAAATGTCTATGACATTCCCACGGCTGAGACACCGGCCTATTCTATCAGAGGGAGTGGTTTGATCCACGCGGGACACACGTGTCGGAAGTAATTAAGTATCGTCACTCGTGGAGGCACTTATACTAATGAATTCCATTAAGTCATCTAGAAGTGTTTTTGAAGTACTACCAAAGAGGTCTAGGCACTTGTAAGTAAACAAATATAATTAGTACTTCTTTTAAAGTAAGTAAGCATGGCGTAGTTGTCAAGCTAAAATAAGTACCAATAAATCCTTCCCAAAAACCCGAAATAAAGTGACAACATTGAGCATTTTAATCAACAAAGATTATCAGCTTACAACTTATCTAAGTACCGCATTTTCCATTCATCGCTAAACAAGACGGAAAATGTTATTTATCTGCGTTGTAAACATTTATGACGTCGTTAAGCCAATCAGCGTGCGCTATGATATGATAGTAACAAGTTTAATGCTATATTCTACGCTATTAGATTATAGATAAAATGACGACTGCAAGTGTGTGGGTACAATCAATTCTGTCTATGATTCAGACTGATACGTACGGTACATTACCTTTAAGGTAATCGCATACAAGTTACACTGTAAAAAATTATGTAATTTTACATGCAAAAAAAATACATAATTCTGTAAAATTTCCTAAAAATCTGGGAAATTTACGGGAAAATATGAAATTTTACATAAAAAAATGTAAAATTGACGAAAATTATGTAAAATTTCATATTTTCCCGTAAATTTCCCAGATTTTTCGGAAATTTTACAGGATTATTATAATTTTTTGCATGTAAAATTACATAGTTTTTAGTAAAATTACATAATTTTTAACAGTGTAGTCCGCTGTTCATTTGTTTTACTAAAGGAGGGATTCTCATTCTTTTTGTTGGATGAAGGTAGCGACAACGCAACGAGGGCAATGGGAAGGCTCAACCTAAACGGAGCGTCAGCCCTTCAATTCTGCCCGTCGGGGCTGCGGCTTGTTCGAAAGAGATACCGCGGCCTCGACACAAAGTGCTAAGAAGGAACATGGGTGGTTTTTAGTCAGCAGAAGTCTGACACTCCGGAAGGAGTCATTTGATGATTTCCCACAAACAAAAAAAAACCGTTAATTCTTACGGAGAGCTGCTGCTCCGTTTCGTGGATTTTAACAACTGAATTCGAGCCTAGTCAATCCCGTTAGGAAATATAAATGCTTGTGTTGCAGTCTACATTGCACCGCACTAGGATTTTCTCCTGTATTGTGGGTGGGTGTACAAACATTTAAGTCAGACCAGGAACCTGTAACCAGCTATATGTAGGCCATACAAATATTAGTTCCATGCGGGGATCAAACCCGCCACACGCAGCGCAGCATTAACCGTTAAGATGCCCCCCCCCCCCCCTCACTCATTATATCGCTCGGACGCTGCCTGCATCGACAGAGTTCTTATACGTGTGCGTTAACCTTTAATAATTCATAGACTCTAATTGTACCGTGTGTCATCTGTTCAATACCCCTAGTAGATGAGGTTAATAGTACCATCAATTATTTATGTAGGTATGTATATGATTACAGTCGTTATATGCGTTTATAAATATATAGGTATAGTAGTATCGCAGATAAATCCGTATCATTGGTTGCGGAAATCATATCAGCCGTTGTTACTGTTAATACTCGGTTTTCCGGGAAGATAAAGAATTTTGCAAATATGGCTACATTTTTGACTGCATCGTTGGTCTACTGGTTGTAAGCGCAACTGCTAAGCAAGAGGTCCTAAGCTCGATTCCCGGGGGTAAAGGGTTATTGAGTATTGAAAAACTACGTGGCTAAGCAGTCTGTATTTGTACCCGGTTGATAGCAATAGGCTCGCCCCCTATTACATGGGACACCTCTGCCTAATCCTTCGGGGATTATAGGCTGCATATTTGTAAAATGAACTGCTTCTTTCACTACAGAGCATAATTTTCAGGATTATCTTGCTTAACTTTAGTTTTAGTAAGTAAGAATTCAAAGTGAATTAATGTGTTTAATTTATTATTTTTGTAGCAGTGAAGACCTTGAAGTTTCAAATGATTTACTACGGTAAGCTCATTAACTTCATATAAAAAACCCTTACATAAAGTTGTAATATTATTCTGTACCTATTTTTGTTGTTGAATCAACTTCAGTTTTTATTACCTTTTCGGACAGTATTTACCTCATTTTATTTTACTTAAAAATCTAACCATTTGCCAGATGGTAGTACCCATCTATAAAACATGTGTGTACATGTTTTATAGATGGGTACTACCATACAAAATTTTAAAATCATCAAGGGGTTTTTTCACCACCTGCGATTAAGTGCTGGGCCACACTGGCAGCGCGGTGCGGGGAGCGGCGCGGGTGCGGAAACGCGCGCGTTTGTGTTGTCCGCAGTCGTCTGCGGCTTCGTTCCGAATGTTGTATTGTCCAGTGTTTGTCAAACTATAATATGGATGAAGAAGACTTGTTTTTACTGGAAAATTCTTAATTTAAATGGCAAATGATAAAAGTGAAAAAAATAAAATTAATTTAACCAGAGAAAATGAAGGAGAATTTTACACTCTATGAAAGATTGCGAGAGCAATTTTTTTAAAAAAATTTTGTGTTGTCGATGTACGACATCCACAGTGCAGGTCGTGCTTGAATAGCACGTAATAATTCTTCAGCATTTAATTGTGAAGACGCCATCACAACAACGCGCGCGATAGTTCGAATAGTTTCAGATACCCGCTCCCGCGCGGTTTATCGCTTGCCGCCCGCGCACTCACTGCGGCCACTTGTATGAACGAGCTATGGCACGAGTTGCCCGCGCGCTCCCCGCGGAAAGTAGCCCGCGCCGCTTCCCGCGCCCGCGTGCCCTCTATGGACACTCAAATGAAGTTCATACGTTTGATTTCGTCGCGCCGCGCCCGCCCCGCGCCCGCGTTTGCAGTCTGGCCTCACACTCAGTAGCCGTTAACTTACTTGGCAGATAATTTCATACAAATTCTGTTCCATTATTTTATTTATTTGGTAAAGGGTGACCGGCAGACCGGCTAGTGAAAATAAAAAAAAGGGTGGCTTTGGGCCCTAAGTCAACTCAGTGGTTTAGATTGTTTGTTGTCAGTCATTGAAGACAGAAAATACGTAGAAATCTTCCAATAAAACCACTTAGTTCTATAACGGATATCTAATCGTTATTATTTCCCCATCGTCTTATCTTTAAACTCATACAAAAAAAAACTACAAAGAGACGAGTGTTCTACAATAAATGAAGATCACGAAACATGACGAACGTTTTAATGTGATAATATCGAGCGATTACATTATCTGTGGAGTTTTAATTTTAGTTATTGTTTAACTAGGCTTAGTCATAGTTAATACAATTAAAATCGTTGAAATCTGCAGTATTATTGCGCAACACTCTAAAAGTCAATGCACTGATATGATCACTGTGGGGTTACCATGACGTATAAAAGCAGGATTGCTTTTATCCCAGTGTGGGAAAGTGACAGAGCTATACAGAGTGTCTAGTCATCCCTTTTTCACACTGGAATAAGATTAAACAATCCTGCTTTAAGACTTCATGGTTGGCCTCCGAATACCTAAGCACGAGCACGCGTCGCGCGTCGTCTAAAAACTTCTATAAAATTATGATATGGTACTATAAAATACTTCGATCACAAATAATATTTTCATTATCTAAAGAATTTATCTATGGATTATACTGGTTGTGTTTGTTGCAAACAATTTAATTAAAATGCTACAGGGTAATTTCGTTTTTTCATAAAAAAATCGACGTATTTACTGAGCCATGTATTCTTTCTATAAAACTTCCTACTGCAACGCATACTTATGATTTTATTTATGAGCATTGTAAACATCGGAACATATCCAGCATGCCTGAGAGATATTTATCGACGGTACGTAATGCCAATTCAGAGGCCCGACTGCCCGAGGTATTAAAATTCAAACATCAATAGGGGATCGGACATAAAAACACTAATTAGTCCGTCAGATAGATTTCCAAAAATTATTGGACACGTATTTTTTCTTTTTTCACGTAAACAAAAAATGAAGACGATACAGTGCTTCGAAAACTCGTGTGACGTCATATGATAGTACATTTTGTACCTACAAGTGACGTTTCAAGCCCCAATCCATGATCTTTGACGCGTTATATCTTCGTAATTTTTTATTGATTTGATAAAACAAAAAACACGTATTCAATATTTTTCGATAATCTAACTTATGGACTAAACAGAATCATATTATTTTGACCCAGTCCGATCCCCTATTCTGGCACTAACCAAATGAAAAAAATTAAAATAAGTGACCTTTAATCGATTTAAGTCGATATTGCTAGCCGAAAACTTGTTGGCAGGTAGGATGCCAGAAGACAAAAAAGTGGTTTATCGAAAGTAAATCTTAAACACATAATAACGTGCTTGGCATTATAGTCGAACTTGTTACTAACAGGAAAATTATGTCGATTCCATAATTTTAATTTAAAAATTGTAATTCGCCATGGCCCAAACTTTAGCAAGCATAAGGAATAATATAATATGTAATATTTATAAAAACATATTTTACTCACAGATTAGGATTCAGCAAATGTGTTGTGACGCTTCTTTCGTTTTCCACTAATCTGACCTTTATTTCTACGCCGGGAATGAACACTTTCCTGTGCACCGAGTTGAATTTTATAGGCGGATGGTGGACCGTTTTAAATGGCACTGTTGTTTGAGTTATTGCTGAAACAGAAATATATTAATATAGCTTTAGTATGATGGTATCAAGATCGAAGAGTAAAAATGGCGCATAGCGTTTCTGGATTTGATTGTTTGTCCACAGACTATGACATGTACTCAAGCGACACAAGTGTTGCAGTAGTGGCTGCGGAGGGAATAAATGAAATAAATTCTTTAAGCTGGCCATAAGCAGTATATATGACAGTTTTAAATGTGCATCCAAAACCGACTTCCATAGAGAGCACACGGGGTACTGGAAGCCTGTCGTCGGTTGGTTCATTTGAAAGCATCATTTGAAACACGACGATTTGTATACTTTCATAGGATACTTTTAGAGGGTTTATTACTCGTCATAAAAATATTAATAACAACTGTGACCTAAGACCTGTTCGTGTGTATGCAACGTGCCACACCCTTATGGTTATGCAGGCAAAACTGCACATTCATAATACCTATCGTCTTTGGCCAGCTTTAGAGCATACCACTAGGAGTCGGTCTCGGTTTCGTATCGCTTGACGCCTGGTTATTGTGCTCCATGCTTGACGCAAATAAACGTTGAAATTAGAATTCCAGAAATAAATTCTATGTTTTGTCGTTATCAGATAAGGTATTGATACGATTATGTCTGTGAACTTTCGATACCTAATTCGATTTGACGCTGTACTTTTTTAGGTGGGATATCCAGAAAATGTTCTGTTCATGCAAGTGTAAAAGATAAGTTGATAATGAATTTGCAAGTAGGTTTTTACAAACTCTTTTACGCGTATTGTTTTTTAAACTAAGTAGATGTCAACAAACAACAACAAACAAAACAACAAACAACAAACGAACAAACTGGGGTCATAGCACAGATTACGTCATAGTATCTTTTAAGGTCCAGAACTCCAGAACCTTGGTCATTGGTATTCTCACAACCGACCAACAATAGATCGCTATGCGGCGCGTTTCAAGTGGCTTGAGTGGTAACAATAGGGGATCGGACAAAAAAAAACAAATTAGTCCGTCAGATAGATTTCCAAAAATTATTGGACACGTATTTTTTCTTTTTTCACGTAAACTTAAAATGAAGACGATACAGTGCTTCGAAAACTCGTGTGACGTCATATGATAGTACATTTTGACGACACAAGTGACGTTTCAAGCCCCACTCCAAGATCTTTGACGCGTTTTATGTTCGTCATTTTTTATTGATTTGATAAAACAAAAAACACGTATTCAATATTTTTCGATAATCTAACTTACGGACTAAACAGAATCATATTATTTTGACCCAGTCCGATCCCCTATTACCCATTTAGCCAGACAACCCAGCTACGGTTCTGTGTGTAAGTCTAACTTTAGACTACAGCTAAATTGCCTAAGATGTCCTAAGTGGATTATCCAATGGATACCAAAATATAACGTAATATATTTTTGTATTATTTCTGAGTAGGTACCTTATTTGTTAAGTGCATATAATTAATTACTACAGCTGATGTCATGGGTTTGATTCGAAATAGTTATTCAGTTTTTCCATCAGGAATTTCTCAATTCCAGCCTGGATTTTTGCACGATTAATAGATACTTATTACCTATTATTACATGGGACTTAAATATAACTGCCGAAAAAGGGTATTTGATATATTGTTCACCGCCTAACATTTTGAGGATTACAGGATTGATATTATATGTTACATTGTTTCCTGAATGATATGTGAGGTTTTGAACATAACGCGGAAAGTAAAAGTAATATATTGTTATCACGATTCGCCAGCCTTAATCAGTTCATTGCGATTGATAAAGAGATATATCTATACATATAATAAATCTGTAGAAAAATTATTTTTGTACATCGAAAATATTTAAAAAAGGAATTTTCAGGGTGTTCAAGTATAACCAACAGAACTAATTTCCAGCATTTTTGGAATTTTTGTCTGTTTGTCTGTTTATCTGTTTGTCTGTTTCGATGACTAAGCATCACGTAAAATTTACGAAACTAATGTACGTAACTTTTATACATAAATATTGTGTGTAACTTGGGGTATTACTTAGTCTTTGTTTCATCGTAATCGGTGCTCCCTATCAAAAGATATATGAATTTATAGTTTTTAAGAAGAACGTTATCATTATGATCAAGAATGAGACAAGCAACGACATCTATTAAACGAATATGGTACTTATTTATAATTGCCTTCACAAGATAACTTTAATAAAAAAGTTATGGTAGCAAAAGGTACTCTGTAGGTAGGTATTAGTCGGCTTTGTAGTTAGCTTTCAGAATCTACATAGCCTAAACCCTATAGTGTGTTTGATCGCTTTTCATGCATTTAATTTTAGCAGTTTATCTTCGTCTTCGATAGATGGCGTTGTTCATTTGATGCCTTTTCTGAACCGCGGTGTTAATTAAAATTATGTTCCATGAATAGTCATCAAATAAAAATTGACCAATTACAGTCAGTCTGTCCGTCCGTCCGCACCATTGCTCAAGGACTCTTAGTACTCCCGTCGGGGCTGCGGGTTGTTCGAAAGAGATAGGTACTGTGGCCTCGACTCGCTCGGTACAAGGGCTAAGAAGGAACATGGGTGGTTTTTAGTCTGTCTACAGAAGTCTGACACTTCCTTCCGTTCGCCCAGAGCGGGAGGAGTCATTTGATGACTTATAAAATGTACCTGTATAAAATATTTTCCTATACCTACATAAGTAATGTATGATAGCTCTGGTCTTAAAACTGCAAATGTTAGTTTGTTTGATTTTTATAATAAAAATCACCGTTCTGAGGCAGGTAGGCAGAGTGGTTAATCAGTTTAGTAAATTCACATAATATTTTGATGGGCAACCGGAACCCTACACTGTGCGTGGTCTGACATGCACTTGACCGGTTATAAAGGTAGATGTGGTGTGGTGTTAGCCCTTTGTATTAGATGAATGGATGTTTGTTACTGCACAGAGGTAGCTTGGAGGGTTGAAAATTATCGAATGACTCCCCCCGCTCTGGGTGGAGCGGAAGGAAGTGTCAGACATTTACTGACTAAAAACCACCCATGTTCCTTCTCAGCCCTTTGTGTTTCGGGGCCGTGGTATCTTTTGCGGACAACCCTCAGCCCCGGCAGAGGTCGTTCCTTTGGGGCCCCTTCATTGTTGCTGACATCTCTTTGAGGCACGCGTGTAACACGAACACGCCAACGACAGGGCCCATCGACTAAAATCTACCTCTGTTTCAAAAATCAAGATCCGTTCGGCCGTAATGACGTGGTTGATTAACAAACATCCATCCATCAAACTTTTGCATTACCCTCTTCTTATTTTCTACAGGGTAAGTGTTTAAGCGACACATTTTAGTTTTCGACATCCACGCGAACGAAGTCGCGGGCACAGCTAGTTTCTAATATAATTTAAACTAATTTGTATTCTTTCATATTTTTGCATGTTGTCGAAAAGATTTTAATCAACCGCCTTGCCAATATTTTCTCCAGATTTTAAGGTCAGTGTCTATTAATGATTAATAGATAAACAGATTATGTGAATACTTGGAAAAAAAGTTTTAAGGCAATTTAAATATTCTTTAATTAAGATACTTGCAAAGATGGGAAAGAGGTGGGGCAAAGATCGTCACTCACTGGACGCATGACGGAGAAAATTGCCGTCGAGGTAGACCGCGGCGAAGGTGATGTGGCGATCTGATCTGATAACTTCGACATATCTGGCCATGTTGGCCCCGCAAACAAGGGGCCAACATGGCCATATATGTCAAAGTTAGAAAGGTTTGGAAGAAGAAAGGGGAGACTTTTCCCAACAGTGGGATTCATGATAAGCTAAGAAAAGAAGAGCAGCTGCAAATATCCTTTGATATTTGCAGCTGCGTGATTCTAGGGGCAATGTTGTTGGATTTTATAAATTAAATGGGAGTTCCCAATACTACATAAAACAAATAATAACATGCGTCAACATAGTCTAGCATAGTACTCAAAATAAACCGAGCTTAGGTGTGTATACGTGACGTACTAGCCATTGGCACAACACTGACGTCAGTCAGCGACAGATAGGCCAATACAAGGAATCGCTACAGCTTGTAATAATTGAATAACAAAATCACGCCTATAATCCCCGAATGGCTAGTGAGGCTAGTGAGCTAATGAGGGCGACCCTTTTAACATCACAAATCTAGACTCCGTGGCTGCTATTAGAAAATTTCTGATAGAAAATCCCAATAACACTTTGTCTGACCTGGAAATCGAACCCGGGTGGTCATGCTATGCAGTCGCGATGGTCACCACTAGACCAATGAAGACGACTATTTTTGACTATGATGATTATCCGTTACATATAATCCTCTAGCTACCATGACTCGAGAAGGATATATAATAATTTTATCAAAATAGCTCAGAGTGACTAATTCAATATTATCTACTCATAAGTATGCATTTCAATATGAATCAGAAAATACCGACTCCTATCACTAGATAAAATAGATACGAATACAATTTTCTCCATACATTGGGGTCAGATGATGTTTATCTAATCAGAAACGAATCAATTAATTATATTCGTTCTATAATTCAGTAAAAGTAGGTGAAATACAGGTACAGTACCCACATATCAAGCTACCCGAAGTTGTCAAATTTTCCCAATCAACCTTGAACCTTATACTTAAGAGATAAGGTGGAAAATTCATTAAAGAAATTTGACAGTTCGTAGTAGCTTGATTTGCTGGCGACTGTACAACAGATGTTGCAAATTTTTTATTTTATCTTTGACCTTATCAAAAACAGTGCTTAGTGAAAGATCTATAACAATAGGAATGCATTGAACAGGCTTGAATGATAACAATGATTGTGCGTCTGATCTCAGAGACAATCTTAATCTTTGTCTTGTAACCATGAAAGATTTTTTTGGCTGATAAGAAATGATGAATGATTGTAAACCGTTATTGAGATTCACTGTCACAAATCACAATACATACATGAATGTTTAGAGTAAAGAATGCAAGGCTAAAAAATGCCCCTATACAATTTATACAAATCAATGGCATCTTGTTGCATGCACAGGCACTGCATGATTTGATTCTGATTATTTGAGATACCCTGCATGGTGCCTTTGTACATATTGTATAGATTAGCAGACGGAGTGCTAGACCAGGAATGATCCTGCCAATTCTTTGTTAATTTTATTCCTTAAGAGTGTAACGGAACCTATACTCTTAGCCATGGCGGAGCTCATCCATAACTGAAATTGATAAACATTTTTTTTTTTTTTTTTTTTTTATCGCAATCGCGTCTTATTGCTTAGTAATATTAATAAGTAAAACAACATACCACTAGAACTGGTCCCTTCCTTATTATCAGTTTTATCACCCTCAATGACCGACAGGGACTCAGGTACAGCCAGGCTCTCGTCGAAGTCCGAGTCTAAGGGACTCAAGGAATCGTTGGGCTGAAAGAATCCTGGTAGGCAATCGCCCAGGGCGTCGCCTGCTGGGGTGGGAGTATCCATCCCGTAGTTTGTGTACCCGTAAAGTTGTTCATCTGTAAAAAAATATATGAAATACTATTTATTGACACTGGTTTAACAGCAACAGAACAAATAAAGATTTAACAGCTCAGTGTACTCAATATCACACAGCTTAAGCATGGTTAGCATTTATCAAAGAAGTGAACAGTAACTTTATTCAAATAAGACTCATTTTCGTTTGAAATGTGCCATATTTAGCCCGAGGGAAATCTAAATTGTCTCTTTGGGTCTCAGCTTCTGTATCAAAGAGGAGACTGGCTTACGATCTAACCCGCACGCATATTCCAAAGATACTTAAATATTTTCCCAACAGCATCATGCATAAACCACGGAAACCTTACTAATTTCCTAGAGAAACCGTTCACCCCAAAAACCCCACCAGAAAGAAGAACCCTTTACATAAGTCACAAAAAACCCTCTTGCCGAAGAAGTCTATGAATTCATCTCTATGGAGTTTGATGTAGCCAATGGACTTATAAACAATAATATTTTTTAATTTTTTTATAATTTATGAATGATATAAAAAAAAATATATTAATTATAAATATTTTTTTATAATTATTAATTATCATTGTTCATAAGTATTATTCATTAAAATGCGATAAAAAAAAACAAATATTTTAATTACTAATTGATAGAAGCCAACCCGGTTTACACCATTTGAACTCATGAATGAATAATTAAAATTAAAATGTGACATTATTACATTGAGTCAACAGAAACTATTGTAGAATACTAAACTATGTAATGTAATGCATCATACAATATCCTTTTTATGGTAACTAGAGCCCTAAGACTTGCATCATTGAATGGCAGGATGAAGCACTTACGTAGCTCATGAGATGCCTTAAATGGCAATTTATTTTCTTAAATAGTACTATGAATGTGCAATGCAAATGCAGTAGACGATGAGGCAATATTTTTATAAGTAATAAAATTTTGTATCACAATCCATAGTCAATTTAACAAACATATATTTTTGGTTTGGTAAACAAGTGTATACTGCTGACAATATGACGAAAAAGTATGGAAGAAGAAGACATGTTGTGCCAACCCCAAATAAATTGTGATATGGGCAGGAGAATCATGAATTCATGATGATGATGATACAAGTTGTACATAGTTTGGAAAACCATAATAAATTACTCTCTCTCCCTTTTATGTTTATAACTGTATGTTGCATTAAAGCCTACATAAGAGTGTTGTATTTAGGTAGGTAAACCCAGGGCAGGTACCCTGTGTCTGCAATGTTCAAACAAATATGTATTTTTGAAAATCATAGTGAAACTTGAATAAAGTTCAGTTTGCACTAAAATTTTTAAACGCTAGTCATTCTGAATTCAACTTAATTTACATTAGCTTGTCGATATTTGTTTAAGTGCAAATAAAATCAATTCGAAAAGGAATATAATGCTGAGTTGACATATCAACTTGAAGCAACTGCAGATACTAGAGATGGGTAGCTATTCCAATAACTAGCCAAATAACGGCTATTAATGAAATAACTACGGCTATGATATCCGTCAACACGATAGCTAGCTATTGGCTACTGGCTGGCTACTGGCTAGATGGCACAGCGGATAGTCGCCACAGAGTATAATAGAACTAATACGCGCTACGTTGCCGTAGCCGGTAGCCGTCCCGATATTCGGTAGCCGGCTAGCTGGAGTAGCCGTTAGCTGACTAGCTGTGTGCGTGCTTACTGCATTGAGTAGTGTGAGTGTGAGACGCGCGAGTGCGAACTTCACTCGCATCGCACATCTCTTTCTCACAATAGTCACAAAATAGATGAGGGAAAGAGAGGGCATTATACTTAGTAATTTCATCGTTTAGTGTAGAATTTACGAAATACGATAGTTAAAATACGTACGACCTACGAGAAGTCATTTCTTTTAAAAAAATTAGGAAATAAAATAAAAAGTAAATGAAAAACGAAATCATGAATTTTCCAAACTTATTATTATTTATGTTGCCGGGGTGAGGATCGAACTCGAATTGCTGTGCAGTTGATCTTGATCTAGCTACGCCGCGCGCCGCTGCACCGCTAGCGAGGGCTAGTTGTTATTGGTCAATACTCAATAGCCAAGTAGCCAAATAGCTGGCTAGCTAGCCGGCTATTCCACCACAAATAGCTGGCTAGCTAAGCTATTGAAATTTCGGCTAGTTACCCATCTCTAGCAGATACTATACACAATTAACTCCGCATTAACTTTTAGTGTGAGTATTAGTGTTAGTAGGATTACTAACTAATCATAAGTGACATAAGGAGCATTGTTTACTATTGGCATGTGGGTATGTGTTTAAAAACACAGTTGCAGCCAGTGAGTGTATGACACTTTAAACAGAATTTTATTTTTTTAAATTAAGAGCCTATATTGCGGTGCTCATGATTGTCATCCGTCACAATAATATAAAATTATAATAATATTTGTCTCCCCATAAACTGTGTGTGGATGTGGTATATGTATATTTTTAATGTTTTAACACATAAAAGTTATTTATGTAATTATTATTTTTTGTTTGTTTCAGTCCAGTACTAACCCCAGAAATTCTACATTAAGTTCAATGTATTGTCAAAGACTTTTATAATTTCCTCTTTTTAAATACACACTTGCCATTCCAATTCACTTCTGACATTGGCAGAATGGTTGACATCGGCTTTGCTTGCCATTAACGAAAAATAGAATAGAAGAGTATAATTATGACAAGTATAAACAAATTATGTCCAGTTTGAACAATGAGTTTCTGTTTGTTTCTAGGTGCATCTATGGAATGGATGATTGGAGGAAACAATAGAATACAAGTTATTATTGGCAAAGGTGTGTTGTACAGTAATAAAAAGTTTTTAACAAGTACCAGTGTCTGTACTTTTAATCATTACAGTCTTACAGTAATCTGACCTACGTACTAATGATAACGACAATCCATATTGATTTTTTGAGTGTTAAAATAATGATGACAGAAGTATTTTATGCTTGGTATAAGAAAACAAATTGTACTACGAGTCTTTAGACACAACAGGCCAAATAGTGCATACAATAGGTTCACCTTAGGCCTTATCCTACAGGGATTACTAGCTTGGTGTTATGATATAATGACTACTGTATCATGGATAGATCATGTAACCATTTAAAGCTATAGGGAAGTTCTGGACGTAACACACATTGTAACAATAATATATTTATTTTAGAATACACTCTTTCGACAGGAAAACTTACTCGCAATTACATGTAAAGTACATAAAAAAGGTATTAATAAACCAGGAAAACTTGGTCTGCTATAAATTTGTATTTAAGCATGCTAATATTGTTTATTAACCCACATACATCCTTACATAGTATAAAACAAAGTCGCTATTTTTGTCTGTTTGTCTGTATGCTTAAATCTTTAAAACTACGCATTTTGATGCGGTTTTTTTTAATAGATAGAGTGATTCAAGAGGAAGTTAGTATATAATTTGAACGACATCCACACGGGTGAAGCCGCGGGCATCAGCTAGTTTACTATATTCTTTGTTTGCAAGAGTATTTACCATACTTGGTTAATGAACAAGGTGTGATTATGATTGTAGGTATCAATAATAATGCTTAACAAAATTAATGGATAAACATTTACCATTATTTTTAGGATGAGCATTGAAAATATTCACTGTCCATAATGCATATCAATGACTCAAGGTTTTATTTATCTCATACTGTTGATTAAAAAGTTTGATGCATAAATTCCCACTTTTAATTCAAATTAAGGAAAAACATTCGATAAATTATTGTTCGGATAACAAAGAAACCATGAAATATGTATAAGAAAGTATTACCACTAATAAAAAAATTAAGCACAGTAATTATCCAAAAATCAAAGAATAAAATTAAAAAAAATAACAAAAG
Source organism: Diarsia dahlii (assembly GCA_949775195.1). NCBI lineage: Eukaryota > Metazoa > Arthropoda > Insecta > Lepidoptera > Noctuidae > Diarsia > Diarsia dahlii. The sequence continues at coordinate 19,356,293 of OX459199.1, forward strand.
ACACCAAAGCATTTTAGCACCACTGCATAAAATTCACCATTGAAACCTTTTTATCACTCACTTGGTAATGACACTGGCCACTCACAAAAGAAATTAGAAAAACAAATTCAAACATAGAACACTTTACCGTACCTCGTTTGATTAAGTTATGGAAACTCAATGTCAACTCCTTACGGTCTGTACGTTCCATACGTTTGTTGGTTATATTATTTTCGTTGTATTCAGTAGTAATCACACGGTACCCATTGGAGTGCTGGTAACTAATGTGTTGTCCATTACACGGTACAAAACGAACACTTGTGTACATAATCTACGCCGATAAGATAATAAAATATCACGCTTGTATTAGTACTGTTTTGGCAGTTGCGAAAAGAGGTTGCAATATAAAAATCTACTGTTTTCATGGCAAAAGTTGTGCCGACGACAGTGAATCGTCTTTCACGGCTGAGTGAGCAAGGCCTTTAGAAGTTTTTGCATTGGGATAGGTGAAATCTTTACTTACTAATATTGTTTCATTTAGGAAATGTTGTTGTAGGAATTCATGGTATAGAAACAATAAATGACACTACCACTATAGCTATCTGTAGCCCGGATACACTAATGTGCACTAATGCTTGATTCACTCGACTCGAGTAATTACTGGTTCAAGGCCCTTAGCCTTAAAAAATTCAAACCAAAGTGACGTAATGGGTATCGTGAAGTAGTTTAGTGGTCGTAAACATTTTATTGACATGTAATAACTTCATTGATAAAAACAAATTAACTGTAAGTATCAAATATTTTTGTACCAACTGATGCAAAAATAGCAAACGCCAAACTTATGGGGAGTTAAATTATTCATCTATATTTGATGCAAACAATTTATTACAACGCAGTGAAGAAAGGATATAAAGAAAGAGAAAGTAAATAAATTAGTAGGTTTTTGTGGAACTAATAATGCTTTCTCTCTATCATCTATCTATTATTAATTTAGTACCTACATAAAGAAGAAAAATCCTACTTATACTCAGTGTGAATTATAAGCAACTTGTAAAAAACAATAGGCGAATGACTTCACTTTGTTTTTAAAAGTTAAATAATATTCTCACTAAAGTACACAAAATGTTCATGACCTCTGACATTCTAACTATTATGTGACGTCATCAGTGATCTTCACAGCATGACAGCGTAAGATAATATAGTGGCATTTGTCTTACGTTCTGAAATTAGATTTTAAACTTGAAAGATAGTTATTCGTCCAGAAACGGCGTGCACTGCGATTGAAATAATTGAGAATTAGTTTTGATTTGGTTTTGTTATGGTGCGAAACTCATTAATTTTAGTTTTTGGTATTTCTACGATATTCAGTACCCGAAAGTTTAAAGTCAAACATTTTGTTAAACGCCTGCCACAATCAGTGAAGCAAACCTTCGTGTCCACAACTTCGTCGTACTGGTTTTAATTATTGTGATTTGTGAACCCTAATAATTATATTATTGTGAAGTGTGTTAAAGAAGATTCTAAACCTATTAACACATTGATTGGTATAAAAAACGTCCCTTTCGTTTCTTGTTCTTTCTCTATTTAAGTGTAATATTGAGATTAACTTGAATTCTGGGGATGGATTGAAGTTGCTTTAATTATTAAAAAAAAATGGTAGACTGTAATAAGCAGTTCCTTTATTTATTAGTTGTGTTGTGTTCGGTGTGTGACCAATAAGTACCTATTGTTTCTTCTTTTAAGTGATTTCTTCTAAAATGTTTCCTGAACTCCCCTATATGTTTCCCTAACCTTTATTGTTATAAAGGAAAAATGGAGATACCTATATATACGAAGGGTCCACTGATGAAGAATGATGAAAAACTCAATAATATTAAAACAAAGGGTTTTAATATTATTGAGTTTTTAATTTATCATCTACCTAGCCTTTTCTCAACCATGTTAAGGTCGGCTTCCAGTATAACCGCATGCGTAAGTTTATGAAAGGTGAAAATAAATCTTCTGATAAGAAAATATTTTTAATTTAACCCAAAGAATCGTATTATTTCTTAGGTAAATAGTCTTTATCTAGGTACTGGAAACTATTTTTTTTTAACTTTGCCCCACACTAGGAATTTCTCCTGTATCGTGGGTTTGTTCACAAACATATAAACTCACATACACAAATACCCAGACCCGAAACAACTATCTGTAGGCCATACAAATATTTTTAACGTGAGGGAATCGAACCCGCGACACGTAGCGCAGCAGTCAATTGCTCAAGCCATTGCACCAACCGTGCAGTCATTATTTCAGTGTGGGAAAGCGACAGAGCTGAATAGGGAACACCCTATACCACTGTCGCTTTCCGTCACTTGGCGTTGGACACAACATTTCGGATTTTCCATCAGACATTTTCTCAGTTGTAGCCCAGAGTCGTTTATAAAATTGTACTTACTCAGTCGATGCTATGGTTTGAACCTCGCCTCTCATCATCTTCCTGCCCTTAGCCCATGTCATTTGGGGTCGGCACAACACGTTTTTCCTTCCATTCTGCCCTGTTAGTCGTCACGTTATCATTTATTCCTTTTTCCTTCATATCACTCCTCACACACTCCATCCATCTTTTCTTTAAAATAAAAATAAAATAAAATGAAAATGTGTTTATTTTCTTAAATCTATACATGTAAGTTGCCGGGGCTTCCCAGTTTATCTGTGCTAATTAGGTATAAGTTACACATTTTTTTCAAAAAACAATAAAAAGAAAAAATGAATAAAAGAAAAAATTAGATTTGTGTTTATGGCAGTGTGTTTAGTATAAATGTGTGTTTATAAGTGTGTTCATGAGTGTGTGGGTGTATATTTTGTGTGTATTTGTGTGTGTAAGAGTGGGTGCATGTGTGAGTGGGCGTATGTATATGTGAATGAGTGTGGAAGTGTGTTGGAGTGTGTGTGTGTGTGTATTGGAGTGTGTGTGGAAGTGTGTTGGAGTGTGTGTGTGTGTATTGGAGTGTGTATGTATGTGTGTGTGTGTGTGTGTAAGTATGCATGACGCTCAACCCAGGGTCGCCAAAATGTCTTCAACGGCATCATAATTAAGTGTGAAGAGCCATTCAGTTAATGTCTTCTTACACTCGTACAGCAGCATAGGGTAAATGTTGAGTATGCGATTTACTTTATTATAGACGCGTGGGGCTTGAGATACATTTTGACGACTAGCAAAAATCGAACGTGCTGAGTATGTAGGGGCTACAATATCACACCGTCTTATTTTAAGTTTGTCATGGCTAAAGAGTAGAATTTTGTGATATCTTAGTACCATGTATAGTATATAGAGTTTTCTGACGGAGAGCAGCTTAGAGATTGCGTATAGAGTTTCAGTAGGGAACCTGTAGGGCCCTCTCCAGATCTATAAAATACGATTTAGCTGCTCCACCCCATACCGAGATACAATATATTATGATTACAGATTGGGCCAGTGCGATATATATTTTATTCTGTAGTTCTGCCTTCATAACATGTCTCAGGGATTTGAAAACCCATATGAGTTTTCTCACCCTCGCTATAGTTAGTTCGAGGTGTGGGTACCAGCTTAACCTTTGATCTACTACGATACCTAGGTACTTGACGGAATTTACCTTATGTATTACAGGGCAACTACAGGTGGATAGGGTTTGGGTACGACAAGAATGTATTCTAATGTTAAAGTCAGGCGCAGGCTGAGAATTTGCATATTTAGTAAAGCAGACGTAGTTGGTTTTTTGGGTATTTAGCGTAAGTAGATTCTCACGTAGCCAATCATCAACCCTAGCCAGTCCACTCTCAGCCTCCAGCCTAACTTTGTCCCAGGTCTTAGCAGAGAAGATAATAGCGGTGTCATCCGCGTAGGACAGTATCCTCGCGCCGTTGATACTAAGGTTACAGAGCTCATTAATATGGATCAAAAAGAGCGGCGGCCCGAGGACACTGCCCTGCGGGACGCCATACGTCACGTTCTGTTCGTCACTAACATAGTTTCCAATTTTTACCCCATGTTTTCTGTTTTGAAGGTAACTGCTGAGAAGAGAGAGAGCAGAACCTCGAAATCCTATGCTCTCCAGCCTGCGTGTATAAGTTTAGAGATAAAGACGGTATCAAAGGCCTTCTTGAGGTCAAGAAAGGCCTCTAGGCATTTGTTCCCCTTATCTACTTCCTTGGTTATCATAGTATCAAGTGTCTCCGTAGCATCCTGGGCCGATATTCCCTTTCTAAAACCAAATTGAGAGGAAGATAAAACGTTATACTTGGTCAGGTAGTTGACTATTCTAGAGTTCAAGAGCTTCTCAATGATTTTAGAAATGGAGGTCAACACAGAAATTTCTTTGGTCTTCCTCTCCCTCTCTATCCATCCACATTTATATTCATAACTTTTTTAGTCACATGCAATTCATCCCTCCTCATCACATGCCCATACCACGACAGTCGAACCTCGCCTCTAATTACCTTAAATATAACCAGATAAGTGTGGCTACCTTTGCGAAGTCGTCATGAAAATCAGGCATGATATTTAGCTGTTTAAATTAATCAGTAAATTAAGCCGACACTCTGGCTTATTTAGTTGTAAGTCTAGTTGTAGTCGTTGTAGGTGTACTTATGATATGAGATACTCCTACGTGATAACCTATAGATACTTGTTAATGGAAAGGTAATTTAAATCAGTGAAGTTTCAAGAAGGCTTGCTGTAAAGTAAAGCTGTTATTACTTATAGGATAGATTATGCGAAAGATGATATTATTGATGTAGTTAGGTATGTATCCTGCAGGTATTGTATGCCTCATTGTTCTAGTGGTCGCTAGCGCTACTGCTTAGTATAAGGGTCGGGGCTGCGGATCCCGTCCGGGCTGCGGATCCCGTCGGGGCTGCGGATCCCGTCGGGGCTGCGGATCCCGTCGGGGCTGCGGATTCCCGTCGGGGCTGCGGATCCCGTCGGGGCTGCGGATCCCGTCGGGGCTGCGGATCCCGTCGGGGCTGCGGATCCCGTCGGGGCTGCGGATTTTAGTACTAGATGACGTGGCCTCGGCACAAGGGCAAAGAAGGAACACGGGTTCGGTTTTTAGTCAGTAGAAGTCTGACACTCCCCTTCGCTCTGTGAGGGGGAGTGGGGGGAGCGGGGGGGGTCATTTGATGATTTTCCACCCACCAAAAAAAAAAAAAAGGTCCTGGGCTCGTTTCGTTCTCGGGTTTCTCCATCAGGAATCAGTAACAACCACAGAGTCTGGATTTGTGCGCGGTTGATGGTAAAAGGCTCGCCCCTTAATACATGGAGCTTAAACGTGACTGGCGAAATGTGGGTGTACTATTATTAGGTACACCCTTCGGGGATTACAGGCACGATTTTATGATTTGTTAGTAGTTATCAACTTCCTCGCCTTTTCCCAACTTTGTTAGGGTCGGATTCCAGTCTAACTGGATGCAGCTGAATACCAGAATTTTACATGGAGCGACTGCTTATCTATTCACTTGAAACATGTACTTAAACTAAATATAACACCATTGTAACATGGTTTTCTGCAAAAATAAATGATTTGAATTGATGATTCTGCTAAAGCGGTCATTTTATGTCCCCTGGTTGCAGGTCCAACGCAAACCGGCGGAGGCGCGGCGAAGATACTGAGAATAAATCAATTTAAAATAAACCTTAACTCCTATGACATGTGGTTGAAAACGGCATGCAAAGCGAGACGCGCGCGGTGAGCCGTCAAGCTGCCACGAGAGCAGACAAGAACCGCGCTTCGTCTCAGCATCTTTGTCGCGTCGCGTGTGCGTTGGGCCTTAGGAGCAGTGGTGATAAAATAAATAAAAAAACACAATAAATGGTTTTAGAAACCTCAATGTCATTTTTTAAAGATAAGAGCTAGACGGTTCACCCTTGTTTGGTATAATAACGTTTTGTCGAAAATCACTCCTACTAATTTTAGTTACAGTAATTTCGTATAATTATTCATTTGACCGAATAATTCATTGGTAGATTTTTATTTAGCATTTTTATTTATTTGAAATAATGTCATTTGACCGAATTTTCAAAGGCACTAATTTTATTTGAGCTAATGTTTCACTAGACTAATAACCTTTTTTTGTTGGTATGAGACTAATAATGATTTAAATGATTTAGTCGAAAGATCGTATCGAATATTCAGTTAATTAATAATTCGTGTCCTTTCATTCGTGTCCGTTAGCAGATCGACGGAGCCCCGCGCAGCGGGGCTCCTATTTTTGTCTGCAGGGTTTAAAGGGACCTAAATAACCTAACCTCGGGGTGCCCCTGATGTCGACCGTCTAGGGTTAGGATTTCTGTCAGTATCTGTGTTTGTTTGGGGGACCAATTGAATATTCGATAAAATACAAATCATACCACCTGAACATTAATTAAATCAAATGAATAGCGCAAATGTTGTTATCGCAAATAAGTATTCGATGATTATACAAATTTTAATTGATTAGTTTCTTAAACGTTGTTCGAATTATTAACATTACATCAAAAGTTGTTGACTAATCGCCCCTAACCCTACCAAACACGAATAGGTTTGATGAAATAAGTTTTGTTTAGTTTTAGTTCCATGTGCAAAATTAAAAAATACTTCACATTATTTTTTATATAAAATCGTGAACCGCTCACAAAATACATCTACTACCAAGTTTCAACTGTGTAGTCTTAATAGTTTCCGAATAAACTGGCTGTGATATACGGGTGGACAGATAGACGGACAGACATGACGAATCTATAAGGGTTCCGTTTTTTTGACATTCGGCCACGGAACCCTAATAAATACCTATCTAGATGAGGTTAGGGCTGCTAGGAGCCACCACCACTGGACCACCTCTGTCCATAGCTTTGCTTGTTAACTGTAACCTACTAAACAATAATTTAACATATTAGAGCTCAGAGGATAATATTCAGCATAGAAACTTTAAAGCTGAGTAGTCAGGGCGTCAAAAAGTGCTCTGGAAAGGCTCCTGTCTGAAACTTTTCATATTATAATGTTTAGAGGGAACAGGTCCTGCGAGGTAGGTATTTGAAAAAACTAGTGCCCCCGTCCCGTTGCTTTGTGCTGCGTCAAACCTGCCCCCGTATAATGCGATAGGGACAGCTATAGCTCAGACCGATTATAATTGCAGAATAAAAAGGACTAGAGGCAATAGTCATGGAAAACTGCAGCTCCTGTTACTTCTTAACGTTCGGCTTACTATACTATCACTACCATTCATATTTTCAGTTACATAAGTGTACTGTACATTCATTTATATTCTGCGTTAGTTTTTAGGGTTATACATTTATTTATTTTTTTTGTATTCAGCATGTAAAACGAAATAGCAGAGATTTACTGTAAAAAACGTATTTTTAAGATTTAGGTTAACATGGTTAACTCCGTGTAGACGCTTTGTTATTCCTGTTTGTGTTCAAACATGCTTAGCCATTCTTTATGTAACCAAGGACGTGCGTAGCATGCCAAACATTTTACAAAACAATTATGTCAGCTTTCGTTTTTGAAACTAGACTGAAAAATCGCGTCTGAAAGCGTGCATTGTGCGAGCAAACTGGCCTATCTCCATTTGAGACCGACCATAACTCATTGAGCTGTGTAAAGTACAAGGTGCAGCGTAAACCAACGGTAGAGGGGTTGTTATATCGAATGCAGCGGCTCAACGTTTATCGGTTAAACTAAATAATATCACGGATTAACATTTACACATGCGGCTAGCGGTGGGCAGAGAGTGTCGCGAGAGCAGCAGTGACCGCAGTCGCTTTTCGCGCACCGTCCGGCCTCCGCGCACATTTCCGAACGCACGCTCGCAACGTAACACACGCTTCCCGCCACAAATTCAAACATCACAAACCTACGTTCGAATAATCGAAATAATTATTTTTGTTCGTTGCAATCTATGTGCACTGGCGCGTAAAGTCCGAACCGACGGCGACACTTGCCGCCAGTGTCCGGATTGCATCGAGGACGTTGACATCTATCAACTGATACGGAAATCGATCTATCGATTCTGATTTTTCAAATAATGTAGAATTTTGGCGGGTAGTGCGTGTTGTGTTAAAGTTTTTTTTCTGACTTACTAGTGAAGGTGGTATCGGTGTTTTCAACAAGTGACATGGAATAATGGTGGATTCCACGTAATAAATTAATCAGTGCTTTTTAACGACAAATTGAAGTTGAAGACAGTTAAATATTACTGAAAGGTGAGTTTCACGTAATATAATTTCGTGTAATTATTTTAGTAGTAGTCAATGATAAATCTTTCGCTTTCTAAAGTCTCGACCATGAGTGTGGCAGCAGTCACGATTGAGCTCTGTCCAAGCTGATATCTAGATACTTTAACGTTATTCATAAAATAAATCATTTTACACGTAAAAACTTTCAAGGTATGTGAAATAATTCATAATGATAATGTTTCGGTAACATTTTGCCAAGTGCGGCTTGTGCAAAAACTTGTTTTATGAAAGTAAACGGTGGTACCCTATATCACTGCGCTGCGTTGCGACATTTCACTTCTGAGATAATTAAATATTGTTTTAATCAAAGTAAAGTAACTCTACCTTTCTATTCGTTATTAAAAGTAATTTCCTTCTTACACGCCTAACTTACATCCGCGCAACTTTTTCTAGAAATCTAAAAAGTAGGTAAGAAACGTAACTCCGGAAAATCTAATCTTAGGCCCAGATTCACAGACCACACTTTGACTTTACTAAGTAAAGTATGATTTTTGGAAAGTAAATAACAGCTTGACAGGACTAAGAAATATATTTTTGCGTGAAAGTAGATCTTTCTATCAAAGTAAAGTCAAAGTGTGGTCTGTGAATCTGGGCCTAAGAAATATATTTTTGCGTGAAAGTAGATCTTTCCATCAAAGGAAAGTCAAAGTAAAGTCAAAGTGTGGTCTTTGAATCTGGGCCTTAGTTTCGTAAATGCTGTACTTCCACAATATTTACGGTACATACAATGTTACAATATAGTATGTGGCATAGAATGCAATAACATTTATTATCTAACACAGAATTTATTGCTTTAAAAGCACCTGTTAAATAACTTACAACTAAATCGAAATGCATGTTAGTGGAAGTGATTTTCACATCTACTACTTTTCATGCTGAAAATACTGCAACAATCTTTCAAACTTGTGTTAATATTATCCCATGAGATCACTTGGTTATATGGAGGGCAAAAAATTTGCCTACTAAAAGAACGAAAATGCTATAAAAATAATATAAATCAAAGATATAAACTGAACACGAAGTATATTAATTCCCTTTCAATACAATTAGAGCGTGTTTACACTAGCAGAGTGAGATAGCATTACTTTTGTTACCAGACAACGGTAAATAAATACAATTTCATGCCTAATTTAAACGTTCCTGAATCGTAACAGTAGCTCCCAAAGTTTATTTATACACTAGTTATCAATGTATTAAAAGGTGCTATTTTGGTCGCAAACGAGGACTAGCCTAGGTTCTATTTTGGACCAGTTGTCACAAACCAATACTAGCCTACTTACTCTACCGAATGTAAACGCGCCTTCATTTACCAATGCAATTACCCGGATCCAATACAGCTGTTACACGACTAAAATGTCGTTGGTCAAGAATTAGATCTAATCGCACTGTAAGTGCCGCCATTCGCCGAAATAGTAGCATTGGTAGCAAATGGTAGTATTCGACAATGTTCGCAGTTTCGGACCTTGCGGCCAATTATGGCCAATGCCGAGTATTTTCATTTTTTTTAAACATCTGCGAGGATTGTGCAACACTTGATCTTTTTGATCTAAATCTAGTCTGAATCGCATTCATTAACAAATATTTATGAGGCTTGAAATATTTTTTTAATGTTTTAGAGTTGTGTGTATTTATCTTTGTGTACAGACAAAGTAAACAATGCAAGGCAGTTTTTCAGAAATAAAACGAGATAATCATATAATCTCGAAAACTCATGTCTCCAAAAAGATTTTTACGAATCTAAACCACACAGTGCATGCTTTCGATTTCATTCATTAGATTTATTTATTTAGCTCCATAAAGGCTCCATACAAACTTTTACGAGTGTAATGACGAGTTACGAATACGATACAAAAAAGCGACATTCCATATTATCGATTTTAACTCGCTCGATATAGAAAGTGAGTGCGTGATTGCGACTACCGGCAAACATTTCACTCGAGTGTTTATATTAAGACATCGATTTATATTTTGCATGTTAATCGTTTGGTTTTGATGATAAATATTTATTGTAGACGTTAATTAAAAGAAAGGCGGTGTTTTATGTTACATTTGCTGCTGTAGAGAGATGCCCAAAATTAAGTGTTTTTTTTTGTGTTTCGGTGTTTTCTTGGATATTTTTCTGATTATATATGTATTGTATATAAGTTTTTAAACTGACATGGTCACTGCCACTACTATTAATATCATAAACGGGATATTTACCATGTTTGATTGTTGTTTCGAGTTCCCGATATTTCGGCGCTGTTACAAGCACCATGATCACGGACCGCGATCCGTGATCATGGTACAACAATCAAACATGGTAAATATCCCGTTTATGATATTAATAGTATGTATTGTATGTATGGTATGTTTATGGTGGTTTTATGTAAATTTAAGTTGAATAAGTTTAAAACAATCCAAAATAAAGGAATTTTATTTCTGTTTCCTATACATATAATATTTATAACTATGCCAAAAAAACAGAAAGCAAATAGGTATTTCACATTTAAATTAAATTGCCAGCAGCAATTCCCACGAATTACTTTCAATCTCACAAGTCAGTTTAAACGAAAACGAAGATGACAGTACTCAAACAGCTCTTCATACATTCAAATACATTACAAGAATCAAGATCTCTTATGATAAAGTCAATAAGAGTCACGTTTTTTTGTTATCGTATCAAAATCGCAGCCTCTGGCGTGCTTCAACGATGTTAGGTACCATAAAACAAAAGCCTATCGGTTTATTTGAGCTTATCTTAAAAACTACTGAACTTATTTTAATGTGCCAAGCGGATTTATTAACACTAAACTACGTCTAGAGTTTTCAGTTTAGTGCCAGACTTTTACTATTGACAGGGATGTGGGTGATTTTTTTGTCACCCTGCAATTCTTTTCCCATTTTTATACTTATTCATATTATTTTAGAACTATTTGTAGTTTCTACATAATTTACATAATAAAATCGTTAAGGCACTTGAAATACATTTGAATATAATTAAAACGAAAAATATTCGTGAGAAAATCTTCCGATTCAGATTTTCTCGAATAAACCAAATCATTTAAAGACTCACTGGGATAGCCTGGTGGATATTGACACGAACCTCTCCCATAGGGGACGAAGGCCTTTATGTTCCAGCAATGAAAAGCTTGTATGTAGATTTTTACTTAATCCGATTTATTGGGTCATTTGCCTTATCATGTGTACTAAAAAAAACTCTTTCAAATATTTAATATACTGTCCGTTTGTCCAACAAAACCATTGGCAAACATATTTAAGCATCTTTTAAAACGTTTATCAACCAACTCTCATCCGCCAAAATACTACACGCCAAAGATTAACTAAACGTGAACTATGATCGCATCGCGATACGCTACCTCTCGCGTGCCACCGCACCATCAGACAGCAGATAGCAATATTGAGGATATTATGTTACGTATTATGTTTTAGAACATATTTTGTAACAATAATTGGAGTAAGCACGAATGGAGTGACACACTTTGATAGCGGCTTGTTTTTGTGTGTCTCTGAAAAATGGAGGAGAAACTTCAGGATTATCAGAAAAGGAGGATATGGGTTAGAGGGTTATGGGCTTTGTATTTGTATGTGAACTTAGTTGATGTTAATATATCAAAAAAAATCCTATAGAAAGTCCAATTCTTTTTTTTTTGTGAACTTCAATATCTCGTTTATAAAAAGTTATTCAGTTTCATAGTCCGAGACATCAAACGAGAGATTATGAGTTTATTATGTTACACTTCTTTTTTTTTGGGATGGGAAATCATTAAATGACTCCTCCGGCTCTGGGCAGAGCGGTAGGGAGTGTCAGTCTTCTACTGACTAAAAACCACCCATGTTCCTTCTTAGCCCTTTGTGTCGAGGCCGAAGTATCTTTTTCGAACATCCGGCAGCCCCGACGGGCATTATGTTATACCTTGTATAAGAGTGCAACCTATACGCTACTGATGTAAATTACCGGTCCATGGTAGTTTAGGCTTATTTATCAGCTACAATGATAACTGTTGGACATGGGCTCTCGCCAAAGAATCTATACACTGACGTTTTAAATGTTTTAAAATTAATTAAAGAAATATCAACACCAATCCAGTCTTACTCAAGTATTAACGGGTTGCACGACATTGGTCAAGTCTGATATTCGCCAAATCGGCAATTCGTCAAATTTGATATTGGTCAAAGCTGTAGTTCGTCGAATCGTCTGTTTGTCCAATTATGAAATTTGCCAAATACGCTATTGGTCAAGTAATATAAGTACAATCAACTGTAAAAATGAAAGTACCTCAAGATATTTTTTTCTAACTCATTTATTCAATTCATATATTTTATTTAAGTACAAAGAATTCACAACCAACATAACTGCTTTAGACACTTTAACGCGTCTAATTTTCCACTAAATAATTTTTCTATTATTTTTTCTATTTTAGCATCTTTTATGACGTCGGATGTTTTCCTCTGCTTCTCATCTTCTCTTCTAACTTTATTTAAATAATATATTGCTTCTTTTTTTAAAATACTTATGTACATGAAAATATTATGTCTTTCTTGTACTTTAATACCTAATCTCCGATGCCAAGCCTCGACTGCGTTGGTGGTACGATGGCGTTCATTTGCACAACACCACATATCCTGAGATATTCTTTTATGCCATTGCTCAGTAAAATATTTTTGAAAATTTTCCGCCCTACTATCATTTTCTGGCATCATCTTAAGTATTGCTGACCATCCTTCATGAATATACTGATAGGGCAGTAACGCTAGATTTGTGGTAAGTCTAACAACTTTTTTCAAATTGTCGTCAGTCATCATTCCAAGTGCTTGTGCTTTTTTATAAATGGCTTGATTAAAGTGGAAAAAGCAGCCTTTGACTAAAACAGGAAAAATGCTTTTAACAGCGTTAATTATTCCCATTTCGTAATCACATTTTAGAAAATGAATATCAAGCTTAAATTGAGAACGCAAAACCGAGAATACTCTCTCATATGTTTGCTGAGTTTTATTAGGCAAGAGGCAAAAAAATATCGGAATAATATTGGTGCTTGCTCTTGTACTGCCCACGTCTACGTGTATTGATAAAAATTGAAAAAAGGGTCGCGGTACGGTTTTAAAAGTGCCATCTACAAAAATCAAATCCGTATTTAATGATATTTCTATACCCTCAGCTGTAGCAAAGATGAAGAATTTCGGTAGATCGTCTTTACTTTCATAAACCAAAAAATCATTTGAAAGTATGTCTGGAAATTTGACCGTATCTACCGTTGGGAACTGGCATGTTTGTACGCCAATTGCTTTCTTTCGCATTTTGTATAGACCATCACGTTTTGATTTCAAACTTGGTATGTCTATAAAATCATCTTCTTCCTCAAGCTCACCCATAGTTTCTTCAAAAATTTTACTTACTGATTTCCATTCCTTCTTTACTCTTTCTTTGCATTTATTCATCTTAACGTCAATCAAATTCTTATCGAAGTTAGGCTTACAGGTATGTCCGCTTTCCCTCAAAATTGACCCAGAATCACTGCTTAAAGTTATGGATCCTTTGCATTCGCTTCTATTTACGCAACGCCAGATTGTAGTACCGTTTTTGTTTGTCGAGTTAGAATGGAATTGATATCCTGCACGTAATAGTTTCTTTTTGCATTTTTCAGTGTCTGTAAATGTAAACACAGAATGGCTGCCTTTACTAGTAGAAACCATTATATACGAGTATATTTCACCAAACCGGAGACACGAAAATAAAGAATGTAATTGTTGTCATTTACAAATAATGAAATGTCACATAATAGGGTATTTCACCAAAAAAATCTAATTAGTCCGTCTGATAGATTATCGAAAAATATTGGATACGTGTTTTTTGTTTTATCAATAAAATAAAAATTGACGAAAATAAAATGTGTCAAAGATCAAGAGTGGGGGTTTTTGGCGTCACTTAGTGGGTAAAAAAGTACTATCCTTATGACGTCACACGACTTGACACGACTTTTCGAAGCACTGTATCGTCTTCATCTTTTGTTTACGTGAAAAAAGAAAAAATACGTGTCCATTATTTATTGAAAATGTATCTGACGGACGGGTTGCACGACATTGGTCAAGTCTGATATTCGCCAAATCGGCAATTCGTCAAATTTGATATTGGTCAAAGCTGTAGTTCGTCGAATCGTCTGTTTGTCCAATTATGAAATTTGCCACATACGCTATTGGTCAAGTCCAAGTACAGTCGATGAAACCATGCGTTTGGAATTCACATAATTTACTTGTAGGAACATACAAAAAGAAAAGCCGCCTGCTGTAGGTTCCCATTTACATAATTAAAATGTAGTAAATAGTAATTGAGTATTCTGAGGTTTAATTTGTTACGATTGTTACCTCCTTTGTATCTGTAAGAATATCAATTCCATTCTAACTCGACAAACAAAAACGGTACTACAATCTGGCGTTGCGTAAATAGAAGCGAATGCAATGGATCCATAACTTTAAGCAGTGATTCTGGGTCAATTTTGAGGGAAAGCGGACATACCTGTAAGCCTAACTTCGATAAGAATTTGATTGACGTTAAGATGAATAAATGCAAAGAAAGAGTAAAGAAGGAATGGAAATCAGTAAGTAAAATTTTTGAAGAAACTATGGGTGAGCTTGAGGAAGAAGATGATTTTATAGACATACCAAGTTTGAAATCAAAACGTGATGGTCTATACAAAATGCGAAAGAAAGCAATTGGCGTACAAACATGCCAGTTTCCAACGGTAGAAACGGTCAAATTTCCAGACATACTTTCAAATGATTTTTTGGTTTATGAAAGTAAAGACGATCTACCGAAATTCTTCATCTTTGCTACAGCTGAGGGTATAGAAATATCATTAAATACGGATTTGATTTTTGTAGATGGCACTTTTAAAACCGTACCGCGACCCTTTTTTCAACTTTTATCAATACACGTAGACTTGGGCAGTACAAGAGCAAGCACCAATATTATTCCGATATTTTTTTGCCTCTTGCCTAATAAAACTCAGCAAACATATGAGAGAGTATTCTCGGTTTTGCGTTCTCAATTTAAGCTTGATATTCATTTTCTAAAATGTGATTACGAAATGGGAATAATTAACGCTGTTAAAAGCATTTTTCCTGATGTTTTAGCCAAAGGCTGCTTTTTCCACTTTAATCAAGCCATTTATAAAAAAGCACAAGCACTTGGAATGATGACTGACGACAATTTGAAAAAAGTTGTTAGACTTACCACAAATCTAGCGTTACTGCCCTATCAGTAAATTCCTGAAGGATGGTCAGCAATACTTAAGATGATGCCAGAAAATGATAGTAGGGCGGAAAATTTTCAAAAATATTTTACTGAGCAATGGCATAAAAGAATATCTCAGGATATGTGGTGTTGTGCAAATGAACGCCATCGTACCACCAACGCAGTCGAGGCTTGGCATCGGAGATTAGGTATTAAAGTACAAGAAAGACATAATATTTTCATGTACATTAGTATTTTAAAAAAAGAAGCAAAATATTATTTAAATAAAGTTAGAAGAGAAGATGAGAAGCAGAGGAAAACATCCGACGTCATAAAAGATGCTAAAATAGAAAAAATAATAGAAAAATTATTTAGTGGAAAATTAGACGCGTTAAAGTGTCTAAAGCAGTTATGTTGGTTGTGAATTCTTTGTACTTAAATAAATATCTTGAGGTACTTTCATTTTTACAGTTGATTGTACTTATATTACTTGACCAATAGCGTATTTGGCAAATTTCATAATTGGACAAACAGACGATTCGACGAACTACAGCTTTGACCAATATCAAATTTGACGAATTGCCGATTTGGCGAATATCAGACTTGACCAATGTCGTGCAACCCTGACGGACTAATTAGATTTTTTTGGTGAAATACCCTCGGGAAAACAAATGACGGCATAATAAGCTATTCTATTTAGCCAGCATTTTTCGCCTACATCCTATTCTTACAGATAAAAAGGAGGTAACAATCGTAACAAATTAAACCTCAGAATACTCAATTACCATTTACTACATTTTATTTATGTAAATGGGAACCTACAGCAGGCGGCTTTTCTTTTTGTAAGTTCCTACAAGTAAATTATGTGAATTCCAAACGCATGGTTTCATCGACTGTACTTGGACTTGACCAATAGCGTATGTGGCAAATTTCATAATTGGACAAACAGACGATTCGACGAACTACAGCTTTGACCAATATCAAATTTGACGAATTGCCGATTTGGCGAATATCAGACTTGACCAATGTCGTGCAACCCGTATTAACCACCCACGACACTTCGCAACGTTATAATCACTTCGTTCCTTATGCACTAAAGGAAGTGACTTGTTAGGCTAAGTGCTTGCATGTCTAATGAAGAAAAACTGACCAACACTTTCATTATTACTAAGCTTGTATAGATACTGATACTGCTAGCCTGTATCATTCCATAGCTGGACATAGGTCTGTCCCCATGACTTCTAAAGGGGTTTCGATTCAAGGCCAATTTAAACCCCGTCGGGGCCGCGGATTTTAGTACTAGATGACGTGGCCTCGGCACAAGGGCAAAGAAGGAACATGGGTTCGGTTTTTAGTCAGTAGAAGTCTGACACTCCCCTTCGCTCTGCCCAAGAGCGGGGGGGGGGGGTCATTCGATGATTTTCCACACACCAAAAAAAAAAAAAGGCCAATTAAAACCACTGGTCGCTAGTTTGTCCAGGTCGTCCTGCCATCTTCAACGTGGAGCTTTTAGACAATTTAGTTGCATTTATTTAAAGGCAAAATAGATGCACTAGGTTTTAATATTATTACTCAATTTTTTTTTATGAAGTGTTTGCGTTGTAATTAAACGGGTACTCGAATCATTTGCATATTTTAATGAAAACGAAAACAATATTAAATATTGCATAAATGCTGGATTCTTAAGCCAAAACTTAAGTAGACAGAGATACCAATTTATTTACATAATTTAACTCAAACAAAAATCTCCACCAGACGGAACCAAACAAAAGTAATTAACATTACCATACTTACGTCTAAAACTGTAATAATACATACATAATAATATTTGTATCATCATTACGCAACTATAATACAGTCGTCACCGGCAGAGAGGTATCCGAGACACGACTAAGACAATGCAACTCGTTACTCATTAGACGTAGACAAATTATACAGAAAGTTATAAAAATATATGTTTGTTTAAGTATGAATGACTTTAGAATATCATATTGTTTCAGTTTCGGTGGTTAAGCAGGCATTGATAACAAGATAGGAATTTGGTGATTGTTGTTTATGTAATCGCAAACGACTTTGAGCACATATAATATTATATATATTATGCTGACTATTCAAAGTTGTCATCTACTCTAACCTAAAGGCTCCATTGTTAAGAGTCGAACAAATTACTTCGTTCAATAGGGTTGTATTTTCCACGAAATCGTGCAAAATAAATTTTATTACTAGAGTCGTAAAGGAGAATTCCTTACAGCTTAATAAATAGGGGCGCAACTTTATGGAACATTTAAACCAAGATGTCAATTCATTTGCAATAATGAACACTATATCGATGAGTTTTAAATATTAGTCATATAAGGTTTTTAATAACGGGATACAATTTGTTAGAGTTCCCAAGATTTCGGCGCTGTTGTTATCGTCGTGATCACGACTAAACCACAAAAATCTGAAATAGTGAACATAGTATATATCCTGTTTTGGGTGTCAATGATAATATTATCTAATTTTAAAATAAATGTATCATGTCTATCTTCACATACAAGTTCGAGTTTAATATGTAGGTAATAGAGAACGGATAACTCTGATTTACAAGGTAATAAAGTTAATTGCAATCTTCAACAGCTTTACATTCTAACAATATTTAAGACATACTATGCTTTAATAATCCTGCAAACAAATCTATATTTATAAAAGAAAGTCGTGTTAGTTACTCCATTTATAACTCAAGAACGGCTGGACGGATTTAGCTGAAAATTGGTAGGGAGGTAGCTAAGAACCAGGAGAAGGACATAGGATACTTTTTTTTTTTAGGTAGGGTAGTAGGTAGGTAGGTAGGGTAGTAGGTAGGTAGGTAGGGTAGTAGGTAGGTAGGTAGGGTAGTAGGTAGGTAGGTAGGGTAGTAAGTAGGTAGGTAGGGTAGTAGGTAGGTAGGTAGGGTAGTAGGTAGGTAGGTAGGGTAGTAGGTAGGTAGGTAGGGTAGTAGGTAGGTAGGTAGGGTAGTAGGTAGGTGGGTAGGGTAGTAGGTAGGTAGGTAGGGTAGTAGGTAGGTAGGTAGGTAGTAGGTAGGTAGGTAGGGTAGTAGGTAGGTAGGTTAGTAGGTAGGTAGGTAGGGTAGTAGGTAGGGTAGTGGGTAGGGTAGTAGATAGGTAGGTAGGAAAAACGCATTGCAAAGCATGCGCGGGTTCAGCTAGTATTTTATAAAACGTAAGAAAGGTCAAACTTAAACATGTCTTATTGCGATTAATTTAAAAAAAATCGTACTATCTACAAACATGAAAAGACCCATATAAAATCTCTTCATGACAGGCATTTTTACAACAACAAAATTACATGTCTCTAAGAATGAGCCATAGTCAACAGCGAATAAGCTTTTCTCCATCATTTTGTGCTGAGAGAATTTGGTTATAATATAATAATAGTTGTATTAGAACTAATAGTGGTACATAACAAAGAACTGTCGGTCACATAGCGGCTGACCATGGACAAAGCAGTTCTCGAACCGTAAATATAAGGAAATATGCACTGAATGCGAAGCGAGCAAAGGCTGTATGGGGCGACAGGTTTTTTTTGTTTTGAATCTAATGCTTTTGAATTGTTTTACTGCAGGTAAATATTTCAGGGAATTATTTTTTTAATCTCCGAAGCAGAAATGTTCCGTAGCTAAAAAACATTTTGAAGTTACATAATTTCTTTGTATACTTAGGTTACCTGTGAAACCGAATTCTGTTCAGATGAAAATAGAGCATACGAAATTTCCCAGAATTGCGCCCGAGGTAGATCGATTTTTAAATCCCTATATTCCAATCGGTTCAAAAGATATCGATGAATATATCTTGATATCTTTTGAACCGATTATAAATATTTATCATTTATAAATATCTAAATAATAGTATAGGATAAAAACTGAATACTAAAAACTTGATGAAGTGCTTGTTGAAAATCAAATAACATGACACCTGCATTTGTCGTAGGAAAACCCCTGCGTTGCAACCGACACGGCATTAGTCGGGAAAACCCACACACAGCATACGATATATACCACTCATTAGCTTTAATTAAATTACTACACAATGATTAATTCAGAACACACAAGAAGGAGAAATTATCTCCACAGCACCTCACAGCTGTCTATATACGAAGCCCGTAAAATTTCAGGCAGAATCTAAAAAATCCGCCAGTGAAAGTTTCGTCTGCATCCTTATTCAGACACACAGTCATCGATATTGCTGTAAAAGTAACATTCTATGTGGCGATATCCCACGCTTGGGAAGCGGGTTTTGATTAAGGAAGATAAGTAATTAGTTTTTTGGAGTGAGGTTTGTAAGTTGTTTTAGTGATGTGAAAGATTGCTTTAGGTATTTTACGTGTTTGATATTGGAATTGAATACCTACAGTTATAATTCGTATGACTAAGTCGTCAATGTGGTCAACCATCCATGGACGGACCTAGGCAACGACGGTCCACCCAGATCGCAGAACCCTAGCGTCAGTTATTATTGAGCCACGAAAACAGAATATAAACATATTTTTTACATAGGGCGAAAGACCATTTCCATATCCATCTAGAATCTAAATCATTTGACCTAAATATGCATTATGATCAAATCACAATCATTTTTCTCACACATTTAAAATCAAATCTTCGCAGCAATTCTTCCATTTAAAAGACATCAACGCGCTAATCGCGCTCGTCATTTTATTCATACTTCATTCGCTTACATTTTTTGTTCGTGTTATACATTCGAGCCAAGGTCAGATAATTTCACCACTTTCTTCGTTTGCATTGCAAATGAAATTCATGCATTTATAATTCTGTCACATTAATTTTATAATGATGCATGTATGTATTAGTATTAAAAGTGAGTTTAAAACATTCGATTGACGTCTTTATAATTGAGTCTTGTGTTTCCTTGTTGATGTATAGAAAAAGTTAAAAGTCTATTGTTTCGTTAAGCGCTGTTCGCAATGAAGTGAATAAGTTATGGTTGTAAGCGGCGAGTTAACAACCTCTCTCTGCTTTGTGAATTGTGGCAACTTTGTTGGTTGGTATTGCGGTTGTTCAAGTGATATTAGCATATTTAAACTTAAAAGTGCTTTAAAGTCAAAATTATACAGTTTAAGTGTTTCGAGTACCGAAAGAGTATTCCTAATGCATGATTCTATCACCAAGTCAGCATCTAAACCCAAAAACTCAAACCCATGTGGCATGTAGGTACCAAACAATACTAGACCCACGTGGTGGATTATGGTCCACCACGATAACAAAAAGAAAGCTTCTGTCCCAGCCGTGAGAAAGTAACAGGTCGTGCCCATCGTGTCCCAAAGTCAACTATGACAATTATAATATAAAAATGACTAATTAATATTAGAATTACATAAATATTTCATTGAAGTTCATTTTGTAAGTTATTTAACAAAAAACAAGAGTGAAGTGACGTCACCGGTTGGGTAAACTCACTCGGCTGGCGAAGTCGGTAAAAAACGGTGTACTGTTTTAGTTGACCGATAGCGACGAGAAAGAATGTGATAGCATATTAAACTGTAGCGAAAAGGAAAGTTTTGTTTTCGTTTTCATTTGGTGATTAAATTAAAAACTGTTATTGATACTTAACGAGAAACTCCTAAAATGTAGAACCAGAAAACATGATTTTCTTTTATATTTCATGGATAGTTTAAATTTAATAAAAATGCAAGTTGGACAAAGTTAATTTTAAACAACAAAATACTATTATTAATATTGAAAACGGGATATTTAATATCCCGTTTTCAATATTAATAATAATGTTAGTGACCATGTCAGTTTAAAAACTAATAAAATATTGATGATTATCAACATCATTCCTTTGCTTATATCCCAATTCGTTTGGGATCGGTGCAGCATGTCTTCTTCTCCATACTTCTCTGTTACGCTTTTTCATCAGACACCTCCTTTCATGTCTTATATAAGGTCCCATTGAAATAGGTGGACTAATTTTAACACAGCGTTCAGTAGGTCTAACCAAACATATAATATCTAAACAAAAAAAACATTAAATAAAATGTTTTTTTATTTACTTAAAATAATAAATTGCCGGCACTCTAGAACAAACTCATCCTTTATGAGTAGGTACTTCAATGCGATTTTCTTATAATTTTTTTTACCATCGTCCTTATTTTGGTGGTCTGAGTGATTTCTAAAATTTTGTTCACCTATTTTAATGAGACCTTATATATCATGGTTTATTGGTATTTTCTTGGTCTTCCTCTACTGTTATGCCCCTTCACATTCAGTCATGATGTCAATCAATATTCATACACAATTAAACATATAAAATATCAATAAACATACTAAAAATCTAAAGCCAAACCCGGCTCCAACAAAGCCCCTACTCAGATCTAGGTAGTACCCAAACTTAGTAACTAACACAAAACATTCCCATTTGGTAAGAAACAAGTTATCGTAATCCACTTTCTACTAGATATTGCGGCGATTCAACTTGACCCAGATAACGGATCTAAATTAACATCTGTAATCTATCATAACACTTCGAAATTACTTGAATTACTGCTATTATACTATTATATTTAATGGCTCTTATTATAATGGCTTTATATCAAATATTATGGTTTTTCGACAATGGTAGAAGATTGTTAAATCTTCGTCTTGCGTGTCATTTTGTCGAAGAGTAGCTGTTTCGTGCGGTTTTGTCTACAGATATTGTATTTTATTATTGCATAATATTATAATGTGACATTTCACCAGTTATGAAAAAGTCCCATGTAACAGAGGGCAAGCCTAGTGCCTTCAACAGGGCACAAATCCAGACTCAATGGCCACTAATGAGAAATTGCTGATGGATCATGATTATCAGGTCAACAGACAGGCAAATAACCTTCTCCAAGCAATAATTGTTGTAACCTATATCAATTGGTGCAGTGGTCTAAAAATGTAACAGACAGACGGACAGCCAGAGTTGCTTTTATGTCTTTATGCAAGTAAATGCGGAGTTTAAGTCTTTAAGTTTCGAAGCCAGCGAATAATGATATGAAAGTGGTGTAGACAGTTCAAGTGGTAATGGTGACTCACTAACGCTTTACTTGAGCAGTTTTGTGAAAATAAATACTCAGGATTATTAACAAGAGTGGACGTGTAGACTGAGTGGCAATCAATGTTTAATCTTAATCCGTTTGATAAAAGATAACGTCATACCTGTATTCCCTGAAGGGTAAGGCAGGAATGTATCTAATGGCACACCCATATTACGTCAGTAATGTTTTAAGTCCCACGTAAAAGGGGGTGAGCCTATTGACATTAACAGGGCTCAAATCCAGACTGCAGGGCTGCAAAAATATTTTCTGCCCAATTTTTAATTTGATATTTTACTGTATTTTTGCGGTATTTCAGATTTGGTACTTCAGTATTTCAGAAGCTATTACCATTCATCTTTTACTTTAGTAGTACAATTGTTAAATGTGGGCGAGGTCCCTGGCATGAATTCGTCTCTCCCATCATAAGACACGCAGATCATCATCATTGTCTTGTAATCCTAATTCATTTAGGGTCGGCACAACATAATCTTCTTCACTCATACTTCAACTTTTAGTCTCTTATTCTATATCTATCTATATCTATAAAAGCGAAAGGTCACTCACTGATTCATCACGAAATCTCGAAAACCGCTGGACGTACAAAGATGATTTTTGGCAGGGAGGTAGTTTATGGTTAGTAGACGTCCGCTAAGAACGGATTTTGCGACAGGGCCGGATTAGGGTGGTCTAAGGGCCCTCGCAAGTTTGTATGAAACTCCTTCATTTTTTGTGCTACAATCTAGATTTTTGGCAGATACGTAGTTTATAGTCAGTGGGCGTCTGCTATGAATTAATTTTGCGACAGGGCCGGATTAGGGTGGTCTAAGGGCCCTCACAAGTTTGTATGAAAGTCCTTAATTTTTCGTGCTATAATCTTGATTTTTGGCAGAGACGTAGTTTATAGTCAGAAGGCATCCGCTATAAATTAGTTTTGCGACAGGGCCGGATTAGGGTGGTCTAAGGGCCCTCGCAAGTTTGTTTGAAAGTCCTTCATTTTTTGTGCTACAATCTTGATTTTTGGCAGAGACGTATAGTTAATAGGCAGTAGACGTCTGCTTAGAACCGATTTTGTGACAGGGCCGGATTAGGGAGGTCTAAGGGCTCTCAACAGTTTGTATGAAAGTCTTTCATTTTTTGTGCCACAATCTTCATTTTTGGCAGGGACGTAGTTTAAAGTTTGTAGACGTCTGCTTAGAACAGATTTTGAGACAGGGCCGGATTAAGGAGGTCTAAGGGCTCTCGCCAGTTTGTATGAAAGTCCTTCATTTTTTGAGCTACAAAGTTGATTTTTGAGACTGACGTAGTTTATAGTTAGTAGACGTCTGGTAAGAACAGATTTTGTGACAGGGCCGGATTAGGGAGGTCTAAGGGTTCTTGCAAGTTCGTAAGAAAATCCTTAATTTTTTGTGCTACAAACTTGATTTTTGGCAGGCACGTAGTTTATAGTTAGAAGAACTCTGCTAAGTACAGGTTTTGTGGCAGGGCCGGATTAGAGAGGTTTAAGGGCGCTCGCAAGTTTGTTTAAAAGTCCATCATTTTGTGTGCTACTAACTTGAATTTTGGCAGGGACGTAGTAGGTGAGTAGAAGTTTGCTAAGAACCGATTTTGCGACAGGGCCGGACTAGGGAGGTCTAAGGGCTCACGCGAGTTTGTATGACAGTCCTTCCTTTTTTGTGCTACAATTTTGGCAGGAAGGTACTTTATAGTTAGTAGACGTTGACTAAGAACGGATTTAGCGAGTTTAGCAACATGGCCAGAATAAGGAGGTCTGAGGGCTTTCACATGTTTGTAAAAATGTACTGTTTTTTTTTTGTACTAACAACCTGAAATTTAACAAGTCTAGAGTTTAGGAGTAGGAGATCTAAGCTAAGTTTGTAAGGAAGACCTAGACTAAGGGCTCCCGTAAGTCCATATGAAATCCTTGGCTTTTTGTACCTGAAAGTTGGCAGAGAGATAGAATATAGTTAAGACATTTCAGGTAGGAATAGATTTTACGACAGGGCTGGTTTTTATTTTTTTTTTATTTTATTTAATATGGGCTTACTCTTGACCTCAATCTTGCCCTAAGGGCAGAGATGAGGTCGACGATGGAACGAGCTTACCCAGAAGAGGTTTAAGGGAATATAATCGCTTCGATTGGCATTTGGCATTCGATTTGACATAGTACCATCCACAGGCAGTCCAGACAAGAGAGTCAAAATTTCTACGCGAACGAAGTCGCGGGCAACTGCTAGTCATGTATATATCTTCGTAGGGTCAACATATTACGTCCAGTAAGGTAGCCAACTCGTAATAATATCATAAGTGAATGATCTCACAGTATCAATTACAGTAGTGCATTGAGCTACTGTATTACGCTTCATTGGTTCAACTGTTCAAGTTGCTAGGCTATGGCTCTTATAGCAACATGATGCAATATGCAAGTGTATGTTAGTTTACTGTTTGGCAGATCTTTGCGAAAATGATGTGCGAATGTTAGTAACTACATGTTAATTCCTGGTAATAAAAGCTGTTAAACGATGTCATTTATATAGTTAAACATAAGCCATTTTTATTGACAATGCTAGGACTTGGAACCCTTCTTTGTGATAGTGGCCTGTAATCCACCGCTTGCCAGGACCAGTGCGGGTTGGTGGTAGTTTGGTTTGTTTTCAACATATCACACGTAGGTAGTGGACTGTTCCACAATTGCCTTCGTTCAATTAAAATACCTATATGTTAAGGCGTTGTATTATCTATCTTCCTCAAGAAATATTCTAAACGATGATATAAATTACGTCGACATCGATCAAGTACCTACCTACTTAGCTCATAGAAAGACGATTATGTTTTAAATATTCAGAAAATGCATACTTCTATGTCTGTACATATTTTTCTTTAATCATACCTTTCATCTCAACAAGACAACATAACAACAATGAAAAAGAAATACACAAAACACAATGACAAAAAAATAACCAAAAAAAATAACTATCCCAAAATCTCTAGAAATTTAACAATAATGCACTTTGACTAGACGAAATGTTACGAATAGCCGTGAGAATGCATAGTTAAAAGAAATGTACAGTCAGTGGCCAGCATTACCTGACCCCTCGTATAAAGAGGAAGAGGGCAAGTGATGTGAGAACACGTTGGGGCTGCGGGTTGTTCGAAAGAGATACCGTAGCCTCGACACAAAGGGCTAAGAAGGAACATGGGTGGTTTTTAGTCAGTAGAAGTCTGGAGGCGTCATTTGATGATTTTCCAGCCTCCAAAAAAACAAGAGATGTGAACAGAGAGGTCAGGTAATATTGGTCACTGAATGTAAGTAATTATTCGTCCGTCTGTCAGTTTCACGTGCACTAAGTCCAATGTAAGTAAGTATTACGTTTCTATTACGTCGGCGAAAGTGTCATTGATATGATAAAACGGTAATATAAAGAATACGGTGGATGAACCACAGAGTACATGACTGTATCAGTTGAACATAACATAACATCACGATAAATGTAATCCCCGAAGGGTTAGACAGAGGTGTACCCTAATAGTAGACCAACATTCTGCCATCAGTTATATTTTTTAAGTTCCATTTAATAGTGGGTGAGCAGATTGCCATCAACTGGGCACCAATTCAGATTCCATAGCTGCTATTGAGTAATTCCTGATAGAAAAACCCAATAACACTTTGCCCGACCCAGGAATCGAACCCAAGACCCTGAGTTGGACATGTTATACATATTCGTACTGACAACGATAGAACAATTTATGCTACCCGAACTCAAGTAAATTGGAATAAAGAGTAGGAGAATGATGTGTGGGATTTATATACCGTTTTATTTCTTTGTGACCAAGCAGGTCACAAAGAAATAAAACGGTTAATCAGGAATGCACTATTTCGTTGTGATGCCTAGAAAGTTTGTTTCTATTAACTTGATGTGCTTGCATGCAAATAATACAAGCGGTCATTGCCATTTCGTAAAAAGAAAATGAATAATAATTACATGCAATTATTTTAAACGTAAAAACACACAAAACCTGCACTTTTATTAGGCACTAAAATACATTGTAGTAATATTATTTTTATTACCTATCTGTGGTAAATTAATTAAAAAATACGCTTAGTAAAAATTCAATAGACATAAAGAAAAGATACATAAAATAACTATATTCTACAAGAACATTTGTCAATTCGGACCAAATAAACATAGCCTAAAGTGACTCCAAAAAAATAAAAAATTGTACAAATGGAGAAAATGAGCGTCAAATGATGCTCGGCTAATGCGACTACAGACTACTGTTAAAAATAACATCTACCAAAATAATGTCCAAAGAACACGCACAAAAAAAGTAAACATTTACAATATTGTCTCACTGTTTTTTCTTAGGCTGTGTCACAAACCGCGGCGCCCGCCCGCGCCGCTCTGGTTTAGAAAGTGAACTCTTTACGCAGACTTCCTAGGTAACGTTAACGTGCGCGTTTACGTTATAAGAGCGAGTGATACCAATCTGGTTCAGGATTACTCCGCATTCCGTTACATTAACTTGCTTTTAATTAGGCCTGGGTGAGATTTTTGACGTTTCTTGTTTAATGTAACGAGTTTAATGTAATTTCTTCCTTGATGAACTGCTCTATTTATGGAATAACATAACATCACGCCTGTAATCCCCGAAGGGTTAGGCAATAATCATCCATATTTCGCAAGTTATGTTTATGTAATAGAAGGCGATCCTATTGCTATCAACAGGGCACAAAATCCAGACTTTGTGGCTGCTCTAAAATAACACTTTACTCGACCCAGGAATCGAACCACGGACCTCATACTGAGCATTCACGCTTGCGACCACTAGACCAACGAGGCTGTCTAATTTTTGGAATATGAATAACTACTATCCATTCTTAAAATTTTAGAGCTGGTCTAGTAGTTACTAACGCGTCTCATTCAAGATTGTGAGTTTGTTCTTTGACTTGGGTAAAAGATTCTCATAATATTTTCAATAGTGCACACTTCTCTGCCTATTTCTTTTCTGAACCTAGGCGTGATTTATTGAACCAGAATCATAAAGTATCGATAATAATAGCGGCTTGTCAAATGACCAGTGCAAATTGCAACAATCGATGTAAAAGCCATAGATTAGTATTTGTCGTTGGTTCTACTCTGAGGCAATATTAAACTCGACTCAGCTGTGAGTTACAACTGCGCGAAATTATTCCGTGTTACGTTCTCTGTTGTTAGATTAAAATAGATTAAAATGTGTGTTACGTACAGACAGATAACTTTTGTATGTGTGTTTGGTGTAGCGTCTGGGTGTTATATGCACCAAGCACAATGTATATCTACATTTTATCAGTTAAATAACACTTTTCTCAAGTCTATTTTAGTAGGCTTCTGGTCTTCTTCTTTCTTTGTGTTTGCACACATTGGTTTCTTGAAAATCATTTTTGAGCTTCTAAGATATAAGGAGTACTTACTAGGCGCATTTATTGACAGCCAGTTAGGCCGAAAGAGTTTTATAAAAGTGCTTCATTGTATTTATCTGATCGGCCGGCATTAATTGTCATAGCTGCTCTGGGTGTCAAGACACTGTGGTTCAGCTTTATTATTCAACTAGCTTTTGCCAGCGGCTTCCCCCGCGTGAAAATTACGATTTTTCATACAAACTTTTATCCCCAATTTAACTCCCTTAGGGGTTGAATTTCGAGAAATCCGTCTTTATTCCTTGTCTGCAAAATTTCAGCTTTCTAGGGCCAAGGGTTTGGGCTGGGCGTTGATGAGTCAGTCAGTCAGGACTTCTCTTTTTATTTATATAGATAAACAGGTTCAGATACTGTTAGCCCATATCATCCCACTGCTCCCAAAGACCCCATGACTTCCAGTTGTTTGGATCCAGGGCTAATGTAGACCAGTGGTCGTTGATGTCCAATCCGTCATTCTACGAGGTCTGCCCTGAAGCTTCCGGCTGTGTAAGGGCTCCTGAAAGTAAATAGGTATATACTGACAAATCTAACGCGCCTATCCAATCATACCAGCAGGAAACCTGTGCAATTTTATGAATATAATCATAGAAGACATAAAAACTTTTTTACAAAAAATAAAACCGACTTCGACAAAAATAAAACACAAAAAAGTGAAAAATAAAAATCAGCTTCTGAAGTCGGTGACTTTTGTTTGTTTGATTTCATGTTTTTGCCACCGACTTCTGAAGCTGATTTTTATTTTTCACTTTTTTGTGTTTTATTTTTGTCGAAGTCGGTTTTATTTTTTGTAAAAAAGTTTTTATTTTTCACTTTTTAGTGGTTCACATGTGCTTACCCCTTCACAATGTACCGGCGTGATGTTATGTTATGAACTGGTGTAAACAATAGACAGACATGAGATTTTAGCAATCCCAGTCCATTTGCTATCATTTATTGAGGAGTTCCGTTGTCTATCTCCGAAGTACTTCATCAGAATATGTTCACCAACCTTTGTAGTGAGTACAGGCGTGATATTATATTGTGTGATGGCGTAAACAATGCTTAGATATGCTATAGCAACAATCGCGGTTAATCTGCTGTTATTTATTGAAGAGTTCCCCCGATTTCTACAAGATCCCATCATCAGATATTGAAATGGTGACAATGGGACCACACGGGAAGCACCAGCTTTCAAATGAAAAAAGAATCATGAAAATCAGTTCACCCAGTCGCAAGTTATGAGCGAACAAACATAAAAAAAAAAAAAAAATACAGTCGAATTGATAACCTCCTCCTTTTTTTGAAGTCGGTTAAAAACACCATCTAATTCCCAGCTATCCGGATGCATCAACAATCATAACACCCATACAGGAAGGTCAGAACTGCTTCCTTCAATGTAACAATGATTGGTCGTTCATTCGTTCATTACCATACAAAGAACCACCTTGTTGCGTCTCCTAGTATAATTGAAGTGTCAAATAGCTTATCAGAAGGAATTGTTCCAGTCTTCAGAGGTTCACACATCCGTGAGAGTAAAGGTTATGTTTGGTCTATCCAAAAGAATATGATAATGCAAATATGCATTTGCATAGTAGCTACTCTTATTTTGCTAGAAAGCCTATGATTAGAAGGTAGAACTAGTACACTCATATTTCGCCATATAAGTCATCATATGTTTTAGGAAGTGATAATCATCTTCTTCGTACCCTTGTCCAATGATACTTGGTGTTGGCGCGACATGCTTTTTAGGGTTCCGTAGTCAACTAGGAACCCTTATAGTTTCGCCATGTCTGTCTGTCCGTCCGTCCTCGCTTAATCTCTGTGACCGTTAGCACTAGAAAGCTGAAATTTGGTACCAATATGTGTATCAATCACACCGACAAAGTGGTAAACTAAAAATTGTAAAAATATGTTTTATTAGGGTAGCCCCCCTATATGTAAAGTGTGAAGTGATTTTTTTTTTAATTTCAACCCTAACGTGTGATATTTTGTTGGAAAGGTATTTAAAAATGAATAGGGGTTTACTATACCTAATCATTTTTTGATAATGTCAATAATTTCGGAAATAATCGCTCCAAAAGTAAAAAACAATGTTCCCCCCTCTAACTTTTGAACCATAAGTTTAGAAAATATGAAAAATGTCTGAAAAGTAGAACTTTATAAGGACTTTCTAGGAAAATAATTTTGAACTTGAATGGAAACAACACTGATGGAAACAGCCAATATAATTGGGTCCCTGAATCGTATGAGCGCCTATACAATCCAGAGGTCAAGTTTCATTGGCCCGTAGAAGAAATTGTATAAATTATAGCATACCGTTTTGGTACGGAACCCTTCATGTGCGAGTCCGACTCGCACTTGGCCAGTTTCTTCCATTGCCCTCAGTCACCTACCACGCCATCACTAACTTTTTCATGTCATTGCGCACACAAAATTGCGAATATTGTAATAATAAGAATGCAAAAAGTAAGGGTAGGTACTACTACCAAGAAATTGCAAATCAAAACACCCAATACAACTTTTCCGGACTAGAAGACCGAACCCAGGACCATCACATTTCTAACTCCTCGTCAACTAGGCATAACATATGCAGTACTGAAAACGGTTATATATTTCGTAACAAATATTAGTGCGAGAGGATGATGAAAAAATGTAGCAATATGTGAAAGGATTCATACAATAACCTTTCACGATTTAAAATGAAATACTTTCAGGGGGTGGAGTTTAAACTTCAAAAGTCGTGATTTCGTGGGGTGGAGTCTTTTCCAAAAATGATTTAAGGTGACTGATGAAAGTGAAAGATGGCGTTATGATCGTGAATGTCGTAAATGCTAGATACTTATTGCTAAACTGTTAAGATCAGTCGAATAAATCTTAGTATGGAGCATGTCATTATTACCATGACAAATGCATTGTGTGCAATCATTTTAACCAATGAAATGAGGACGGTCACAAGTCGACGCGTATATTTGGTTTTCAATACCTAACTTAACTATTGTTGTATATATCTTGTCAAAGATTTCTCTGCAAATACTGTCTAAAATGGATTATGTACTAACGTTAAAACCATCAATGAGGAGCATGAGGTCCTGGAATCGATATCCAGGTCTTACAAAGAGTAATTGGATTTTTTCGTCAAGAATTTCTAAGTAGCACCCACGGATTCTGGATCTGGGCCCAAGTGATGGCAATGGGGTGACCCTATGACCATCCTACATAAGGACTCCTAACATAAGAATTTTAGGTACTATTAGGTATACCTTTGCTCAATCCTTCGGAGATCACAGGAGTGTTAAAATGTTAATAAAACGCTAAAGATGCCAAATTAAAACCTTGACATTGATAACACTCTAACTCTGGCATAAAAATCATAAAATCTCAAGAACGTGCTAAATGATCGATGAAAACAAAACAAACACTTACCACATCTTATCTGATCTTTAAAACAATACATTGAACACTGATGATCGAGATTATCTTGATGATCGCAATTCTCTACGGTCAGGTCGATTAGTATGAACATGTATTGTATGAGCAAGGTTGTAGGATGCTGATCTTCATAAACATTAATTAATTTTTTGCGTACATTAAAGCAATATATCTCGAAGGTAAAGTGGTCACAATAGCTACTGCTCAGCATGAGGTGATTTTTAGATCAGGCTAAGTGCACTAGCACTAGTTCCCAAGGTTATCGGTGCAAGGTGAAGGGAACACCGGGATGGTTTTTACTCAGCTAGAGCCTAACAAACCCCTCGCCCCAGGGCGGAGGACATCCATGAAGATTTTTCACCCAGGAACAAAAGAAGGCGAAGTTTAATTGGGTATTTCCATCAGCAATGTCTCAGTAGGAGCCAAGGAGTATGGATGATGTTGATGCCAAAAGGATCGCCCCTTATTACATAACTGGCTCAGTGACCTTACGGGGATTACACAGCAGGTGGGATCATGTTATGTATTAAGGCAAAATAAGAGGGTTAAGAGGGTGGTGGCGGCCCCGACTTACGAACAGTAGGTCGTGGGTTCGAACCCAGCCAGGCACATTACTTTGTGTAATTTATTTCATCACCGCTGCTCTTAAAACGGTGAAGGAAAACATCGTGAGGAAACCGGCATGTCTTAGAACCAAAAAATTCGAAGACATGTGACATCTACCAATCCGCACTGGGCCCGCGTGGTAGATTATAGCCCATTCCCTCTCAAAGAGAGGAGGCCTGTGTCCCAGCAGTGGGAACATTAATAGGCTGTTGATGATGAAGAGTGTTCAAACACATAAGATGCGTTTTAACGTGATAGATACAAGAATGAAGGGCATATCTGACGTTGAAGTGCTCGACTTTGATTGTTTCATCCTATTTGAAGAGCATGCGTGAACCGTGTAATTCCGGGCTTATTATATGGGCCAGTATCTGACCATCTTAGTTCCTTAGGAAGTATTTTGCATGCTTGGCTGTTTCGGCCAAGGTATTAATAATTTGATAGGGTTCGGTGGAGATGGTTTCTATGCATATTTAATCTAATTATGGGTAGACACGCTAAGATAATTGTAATTTTATGATTATGTATTAAGTTAGTTTTGAAGAGGTGTTGAAGCTGAACAGTGGTTTTAGTTAATGTGAGTATTGTTGAAGCTTACCGTTCTTTGTATTTATGAGGTTCTGGGTTTGGTTCTCGGCTCGGGCAAATTGTTCTTGGGTTTTTCCATAAGGATTTTTTTAGTAGCAGCCATGGAGTCTGGATTTGTGCCCGGTTGAGGGCAATAGCCTCGACTCCTATTACATGGGGATTTAACATAACTGGCGATAAGTATGTGGTTGTACTTTTAGGTACCCTCTTCTGGGATTACGGGCGTGATGTTATGTTAGTCTGTGGTTTTTTTTATATATTTTGTAAGACTTTTCAATGTCTCGTTTCTCGTTTTAAAATACTTCTTCAAATTTATTTTAGAGTCAATACGATAGTTCAGCTTCAGACGTCCAATGAACTTAGACAAACTTGCTTTCTTTCGTAGTTGTGGTATTGACAATTTCTAGTGAAGTTTTTACGGCACATCATCATAACTTGTACGTCTTGCATTTCGTGAAATGGTAGGGGAGGCAAAACACATGGTTTATTTTGTAGTGTATTTTAGTTTTATACAGAAAGAAAGAAAGCTCGTGGCCTAATAATAACAGTCACTCAGATTGGCACGGTTGGCGCAGTGGCTGAGCGATTGGACTGCTGCGCTGCGAGTCGCGGGTTCGATCTCCGCACGAAACAAATATTTGTATGGCCTACAGATAGTTGTTTCGGGTCTGGGTATTTGTGAATGTGAGTTTAAATGTTTGAGAACGCACCCACGATACAGGAGAAATTCCTAGTGTGGGGCAATGTTTAAAAAAAAAAATCTTCAGGCTAAGCCACGCTTACCTCGGTTGGTCTGTGAATGGATGACCAGTTGACCACCCA
This sequence comes from Diarsia dahlii, assembly GCA_949775195.1. NCBI lineage: Eukaryota > Metazoa > Arthropoda > Insecta > Lepidoptera > Noctuidae > Diarsia > Diarsia dahlii. Next base: position 19,389,683 of record OX459199.1, read on the forward strand.
TTGAATATCAAGTTTCCTCCGTGCCTCGGAAAGTATCTGGTTAGACTGGAAGCCGTCCCCAACATACTTGAGAAATGGTTAGGCAGGTGATGATGACAGCTACACTTATTGCATTTTCATTGTCACAACCATGCCACTTTTGTCAAACGCTATAAAAATTACCATCGCGTTTCTTAAGCCGTAAATAACAATAATTGCAACGGCTAATTAATTTCACTGTACACAGTTGTCATGGAGCTTCTAATTATGCAATTAATAGCAGTAATGACACCGTCGGTATTCCGTGTCAGTCGGTAGCATAGAGGTAAGGTTACGTGTCCACTGGCGGAGCGAATCGCGTCAAATTGTGTTTTCGAAGAAAGTAATTGAAATTATTTTGTTTACTGTCTTTTTGACGTTATTTGGTACTTTGGCGGTTTAAAAATGTTGCAAATTGAAAATGGAATTAATATTTTTCAGTGAAAATGAATTTAGATAAATGTGATGTTTTAGTTTGATTTCGTGTAGTTATGGATGACTGCTGAACTACGTAATCTGTGGCACGACGATCAATTAAGCTATACAAAACCAGTTTAGGCACATCTGTCACTGTACGAAAAATCTATACAAAGTGAGGCCATTTTATACTGGAAATGTATAGTTTGATGTATCAGCATTGTGTACCAACGTGTTTTTTTAATTGGCTCTTTGAGACGTTTTAATTTACATTCAACAGATGGTAAACTTGTCAAATGGAAACCTTATAACAAGAACAAAAGAGGTGAAAACTTGTAGAGTAACTTTACATGATTAACACGTTGAGTTTTAAAAATAACTGGTAATCTTATCTTTAAAGGGAAGTGACAACTTTGTCACCGTGACTGTTTCTACAAAAAACTTTTTTATTTCTACATCTTATAGGATGTATAATTTCCCGCTTTCTCTACTGCTAGAGTATTTGGCAAGATATTCGAGACCCGTTCACTAAAGTTTTGCTTTTATATTTTTTGTTCAATGAAAATTAGAACTTAGATTACACTTTCGTCTTTTATTATTATCTTGTAGAGTGATAATTTATTTTATACTATATCACTACATAATATTATAAAACAAAGTCCTCCACCGCGTCTGTGTTTGTCTGTCTGTTAACTCAAAAACTTTTGCACCGATTTTCATGCCGTTTTCAACATTGGATAGAGCGTTCCTCGAGAAAGGTGTCAGTATATATTTTTTTTTGAAATTCGACTCCTAAGGAACTTAAATAGGGGATGAAAGATTGTTGGGATATTTTTCGACATCCACGCGGGCGAAGCCGCGGGCATAAGCTAGTTTATTATAAAGTTACGTTTACTCTACATAAACATAGCAATAATTATAATGCTGTAACCACGGTGTGATAATGTTGGTAAGATGTAATTTTAAATTAGTGATTGTATCTACCTACATAGATTAACTTTACATAGTAGTAAAATCTGTTACATATTACGCCCTTATTTTACTTATCTTAAAATAGTATTTTTATACTAAACGTATCTACTATTCAATCTGTTACTCTGGTAATGCAACTATGTTTCACTAATTTTCCTACAGAATTCTGTTAAAATAGTTGTCATTTTTGTGAGTTCTAACCACAGAGATATTCAGTTCACATACTTCGCGTCTCAGCTTAAGTATTGTATGCCTAGCGTGGCTACAGCCGCTGTTTAATTTGTTAAAAACAACAACCTTACCACTGAAGAACTTAATTCTAGATCTGGTTTTCTAGCACCTTTCATACGGATCGTGATAGTTGTGTTATCTACGAATATATAGTATGGTTCTAACAATGCTTTATTGATTAGGTACACAAAATATCATATTGTTTTCAAACATGGAAGATCTCAACACGAACCTTAAAAAACCTATAATTCCCACTTCCACCATTGCGTTTGACACGTCAGCCTTTACTTATACTTTTTAATACCATATTTAGTTCCTATCACGCTGTCCGTGACATTTGTAGCCATTCCGGTTCCGTTGCGTTGGCAGTATTGACAATTGTTCAATTAGTTATTTAATGTTGGCACGCTATTGCCTGATTGAACAGTTTGTCAATAAGATTATGATCTGAGAAGGATTTAATTTATGGCTTGGGTTTTACCTTGTATTGTGAGATGACCTAAAATCTTGACTTTTAGAATAATATGCTGATTTGAGTGCATTTATATGCTGATTTGTGAACATTTTACCTTAGGGGAAATTTTGACCATGATATTCTACAACTTTGTCTGAAAAAGCATCCGTTACGTGTTTTTATTTTTTTCGATTTGTCGACGTGTTAAACTGTTTAAAAAACAAATTAGAAGCAAAAAGATTACAATGAACAATAACACAATGTGTCGACTTTTGTTTTTATTAGTTCAACATTTTTGAATGTCCAATGACATGTTCATTTAATTGAGATGTTAATTTTATTTAGTGGCATTTGTAGAGATTCAAATATGCTATCATTTAGTACGTTCATCATATTCCTACCCTTTTTTTTGGTGGGTGGAAAATCATCAAATGACCCCCCCCCGCTCTTGGGCAGAGCGAAGGGGGAGTGTCAGACTTCTACTGACTAAAAACCGAACCCATGTTCTTTGCCCTTGTGCCGAGGCCACGTCATCTAGTACTAAAATCCGCGGCCCCGACGACGGGCCCTTCCTTGCTGACATCTCTTTGAGGCTTCCTACCCTTGCCCATGTTTCTTGGTTTCGGCGTAACACGTTATTTTCGACGGCACGGTTGGCGCAGTGGCTCAAGCAATGGACGGAACAAATATTTGTACGGCCTACGGATAGTTGTTTCGGGTCTGGATATTTGTGTATGTGAGTTTATATGTTTGTGAACAAACCCACGATACAGGAGAAATTCCTAGTGTGGGGCAATGTTTAAAAAAAAAAAAAAAAAAACTTCTATTCTCCTCTGACATCCGACACTATATCATTTACTCCTTTCTCTTTCATATATCATTTCTCACACAATACACCTATAGTTTTGTTGGTCTTATTCGTCTTCTCCGAGTCATATGTACCTACTCCATACAATAGGGGATCGGACAAAAAAAAACTAATTAGTCCGTCAGATAGATTTCCAAAAAATATTGGACACGTATTTTTTCTATTTTCACGTAAACTTAAAATGAAGACGATACAGTGCTTCGAAAACTCGTGTGACGTCATATGATAGTACATTTTGACGACACAAGTGACGTTTCAAGCCCCACTCCAAGATCTTTGACGCGTTTTATCTTCGTAATTTTTTATTGATTTGATAAAACAAAAAACACGTATTCAATATTTTTCGATAATCTAACTTACGGACTAAACAGAATCATATTATTTTGACCCAGTCCGATCCCCTATTGTATAATAGGACGGACCACAAAGCAACTATCACAAGGACACATAATTTTCTTCATGAACCTGATTTTCGATTAAATCATTCCTACGAAAGTAGGCTGCGACAAAAAAAAACATGCACCACAAACTTCTGACCGAAACGATATTTTATGTATATCTGGGACAATGCACATTACTATACAAGTATTTTTGCAATAGCATTACGTAATGGTCGATCAGTCTGTTTTACATTTCACACATAAACGAACGCGTTCCGATTTGCGGAAGCATAATTGTTTCCATTGATACGAAACCAATTGAATTGAATTTAGTCTATTCAAGAATTCTGTGACAAAACTGTTTTATTGATAACGTTTTGGTTCGCATTATTGCTTGTTCGTGGTAACCTTTACAATATGTAAGTGTTGCTTGATTTGACACATAAAAGGCGTTCGTTAAGGTTCGGTGAAAACGGTATAGACAGTTCGCAAAATGTCTCCTAAAACGGACACATGGATGCAAATACTTACCATCATCATCATCATCATCACAACCTAACTTCACTTACTGCTGGGTATATATATGCCTCTCTATGCTTGTGAAAACTCCACGGTCTTGTCATCATCATCATTTCAGCCTAAAGACGTCCACTGCTGGACATAGGCCTCCCCCAGGCGTCGCCACATTGACCGGTTCCGTGCGTCTCTCATCCAGCGGGTTCCTGCAACCTTGACCAGGTCATCGGTCCACCTAGTGGGAGGCCTTCCAACGCAACGTCTTCCGGTTCGCGGTCGCCATTTTCGGCCCCATCGGCCATCCGTTCTGCGAGCAATGTGCCCTGCCCATTGCCACTTAAGTCTGGCGATTCTTCGGGCTACGTCGGTAACCTTGGTTCTCATGCGGATGTCCTCATTTCTGATTCGATCACGCAAGGAAACTCCGAGCATAGCCCTCTCCATTGCCCTTTGGGTGACTTTGAGCTTTCTGATGAGGCCCATTGTGAGCGACCACGTTTCGGTCCCGTATGTAATCACTGGCAACACACACTGGTCATAGACTTTCGTCTTGAGACACTGGGGTAAGTTGGACGAGAAGATACCGCGCAACTTCCCGAACGCTGCCCAACCGAGTCGGATTCGACGATTGACCTCTTTCTCGAAGTTAGATCTACCCAACTGGACCGTTTGTCCAGTCCAGTGTTTGTTTTTTTTCACGGTCTTGTGCCAGCATCTAAATACCGGCCCATACAATTTAGACAAAGCCTTGTGAAGGCAATGCCACAGGCGCCACAGCTGATCCGCAGCAGCCGAGCCGCGTTTCAGTATACCTCATCTTTAAGTGACGCACCAGCTTAGGATTCAGGACCATAGTTGATGGGCATTTATTGCCTGACAACATGCGAATACTGTCTCTGAAATGGTTGATAAAGGTGTGAAATGTAACGTGTAACCTTCCTGTGAGTATTCTAGGCCATTGTTATTAAGGTATCACAAAGAAATGAAAGCAAATAGACACACAATGCAAATCTTAGAGAATTGACCTAGACAGAAACATAAGAAACCTCATCTGCCTAATATTTCCCAACTATATTGGAGGCTTCTCAAAACGGTGAAGGAAAACATCGTGAGGAATCCGGCATGTCTTAGAACCAAAACATTCGAAGACATGTGACATCTACCAATCCGCACTGGGCCCGCGTGGTAGATTATAGCCCATTCCCTCTCTAAGAGAGGAGGCCTGTGTCCCAGCAATGGGAACATTAATAGGCTGTTGATGATGATGATGATGATATTAGGGGCTCGATTCGACGTTTGACAGTCGCTGTAGGTCAGTGGCCCAAAACTCTGACAACCAGTCTTACTAAGAGGTATCGTATTACCCGGTACAAACTCATCATCTGCTTAGACTTTTGCCAACTATGTTGCAGTCGGCTACCAGTCGAACCGGATGAAAGTCTAACTGAATACCAGTATTTTTACATGGAGCGACTGTATATTGTATAACTGACTTATGAACCCTTTGTAAATATTTAAAATGTCACTTACGGGATATCTTCCATGATTATCATTTTATTTGTTTTGAGTTCCCGCTAACCCGGGATCATGGCGCTTGCAACAGCGTCAAGCATTTTAAATATAGTTATGAACCGTGAAAGCTTAAAACAACCCTTTGTAAGACTATTTCTCAGACCAACGGGCTTAACATCACAAATCTAAACGTTTCTGAAGCGACTGGAGAGTGTAATTGCCGATTTGAACGGTACAATAAACGCTCGTACATGAAGAGAAAATTGCCGTAACCTTTTCATTGCAGAATCCGTCGGCACGTTTGCTAACTTATATCTTAAAACAACTGCAGTATGAAAAAGCCAAAGTCAAAGTCAAAATATTTATTGCGAACCAAGTGTACAATGTGGTGCTAGGTATATTTATTACATACACATATCTATTGTATTGTAGGTATAAAAACGTTATTAAATAATTAAAGTAAGACTAAATATTATATAAACTAAACTAACCTAAAAACAAACTAACTATAAAAGGGCATCGATAAACTCCTCCCCAACGCTGTCAGCAGGTAAAGTACCCAAGAGACTGGCAGCGTTGCCGCGTTGTATGGCAACACTTAGCCTCTGGCCAAAGAAAAAGCCAGCCCTATATATATATTTTGGTTAGTACTTCTAGCTTAGCAGCCTTTTACAAGCATTGCAATCTATTTGGAAAAGCTTTGGAAATCATCACACACATAACTTAGCCATCAGTACTATCTTGTTAAATTCGCACTTGAGTGCACCTAGTTATATTTCCAACAGCTATCTCTTTCTCTCGTACTGAATTTAGTTATTTTTGTGAAGCTATCTCTTTCTTTCCTCGTTACCTGTCCTGCACTTTGATGGTAGTACAGTGAAAGTGTTAAGAACACTGTTACTTTAAGTTTAAATTGATATAATTTTGGACGCGCCTTATTTTGTTCGAGTGGTCCGATTAAATGTTATGACGGAGTCCGGTTGTATGTGAAGGTATTTTGATTATAGTGTTGTAATGAGATTTGGGCGTGAGATTCAATAGGTAACGAATTAAAGTGAACGTGTCTGCCCTTAGATTATTTTATAATGGTGTTGTAGAAATCAGTTATTCTACGCAAAGCAGTATTTTCCACAGTTTAGCACATCAAAAACAATACTCGTCCGGATGAAAGGTCTTCCATTTTCAATAGACGAATTGCACACTTTTTTCCTCTATCTGTACAATAGAGGTCCTATATTGTACAGACTGCTTCAGACACCTTTATTATAAGATTGTGCATATGTGAACCCGCGAGATTATCTCCACGGATCCCGGGATCTGATGCACCTGTAGTTTCTGATGTCTAAATAAATTAAGAATTCAGATTGTCTTTTTAAATATAGAATAGAAAGTAATAAATATCTCTAAAGTAATCCTTAACTGGATGTCCCCAGGAGCAGGGGGGGGGGGCGTAAGTTTCAGCACAATTTTCTGAAATACAAAGCGGAAACACCAATGACCGTAACTTCCTCCCACAAAAATCCTAGAGAGTACAGTACTTATCCATTGTTTTGAACGTCTTTTGTTTTTATAATGGTACCGTTTAGTCGCGGTGGTATAAACAGGCGACTTTTGATCGAGTCGCACTATGATCCATGGTAAACTATTGTCGTTAGTGTTGAACAAAAGAGGTGAGTGCACGATCGTCACGATTTTATCCGCTGATTTATTTAATCGTCAATTGCAGTAATTAGTATGTACTTTGATATGTGTGCGCGTGAATGGGATTGTTCACCGTGTTAGGTTATATTAGCGGCACGTCCCGGTTTCGCAAAGGTGGATTTTTATTGTTAAACTTGTAAAAAATACGAGAGTAGCCTATGTTGCTCAGGGATAACGTATAGCATTCTAAAGGTGAAAGAATTTAAAATTTTGATCTTAATTAAATACTGCATTACCAAATTATATCATTCATCAAATAAAGTTTTGATTTACGATGCGTCTTAAAAATGCAAAAAAAATATATCCTTTTCAAGAGCCATTTAGGTGTCAAGAAATAAGGTATATAGGTACTTCCTTTATTCACAGTGCATTAAACCAAATAGCCATTACACACGAGAGTTAATTCCAATCAATCACCTCAGCCTATGGAAGTCGACGGCTCCATTAACACCTAATTAAGTACCTAATTAAGGCATTTAGGCAATAAGGCACTCATAAAGGTGCTAATCGCAAAATCGCTAAACGTAAAACATCATTTGACAGCTGTTTTACACGCTTTTTTGCCATTCCTGCATAGCTATGTAAATGCCGAATTAAATTATTTATGTTAATGTATTCGAGTTAGTTCATTTCTTATTGATCCGTTTAAAACCACACGATTGCCTCGGTAAAAGTCGGTGTTCTAGTTTAATAAGGGAAAACCGAATTTCTGAATGTTATTTGTATGAGTAAGAATTTATTGTATGAAAGGCTCTTTGTTTGTTCAAGCCTTCAAGGTAGTAAATAAATCAAGTTGTTATACATAGTTGGCTGAGGCTCTTTTGTATCCCGTCGGGGCTGTGGATTGGGTCAGAGCCCATTCGTCCCCTAAAATTCGTCCCCCAGCATAAAAGTTGTAGATTCGGCCCCTATATAGGTGCCCATTGGTCTCCTGGTAGGGGACCAATTAATATTTTAATAAAAAATATTATTTTTAAGGTACCCATTCGTCCCCTCTAATATTTATACAATATAAGTTAAAGGTTCGGCACCTATTCAGGTGCCTATTGGTCCCCTGAGATAAAATTAGCTATATTTTACATAAGAAACGGTTAACATAGTACACTTGTGAACAGTTTAGTAACGGAATTAATTTAATAAATCATAACAGATCATTGAAAAAAGAGCATGATGAATGATAACCCGTCATGATAATAATATAACCTGTCGATAGGCTTACGATGTAAAATTGTCTCACTATTAAATAAATACGGTCAATCACTAATAAGTAAATAATAATATACAAAAAATACGGTGATTTTAGCCAATTTTTATGTAGGTACTTCTAGTAGCAATTTATTAGATTTAAGTTATTACGATTTTGCATGTAGTTGGTTAATATACAAAAAAATATATATGTTGATTTATCTAGTCTTCAATAATTACTGTGATTTTAGTATTTTGGGCACAGGGTGCGAATCTTAGGGGACGAATGGGCTCTGACCCTGTGGATTATCGATAGGATAACGAGGCTCCGACACAAGGGCGAAGAAGGAACATGGGTTTGGTTTTTAGTCAGTAGAAGTCTGACACTCCCCTTCGCTCTGTCTAAATTTTCCGCCCACCAAAAAAAAAAGGTTCTTTTGTATGTACCAAGTCTAGATTTACATCAGAACATCAGATTAAGTCATATAATTAACGTTCTTTGACTGGTTCGTTGGTCCAGTTGTGACTGTCTCGTTGGTTTAGTGGTCGCAATCGCAACTGCTGATCATGAGGTTTCGGGTTCGATTCCTAGGTCTAGTAAATTGTTATTGGGTATTTCCATCAAGAATTTCTCAGTAGCTAAGGAGTCAGGAATTGTGCCCGGTTGATGGCTAGAGACTTGCCCCCTTTCTTTTTTCTTTTTTAAAAACGTTGCCCCACACTAGGAATTTCTCCTGTATCGTGGGTGCGTTCACAAACATATAAGCTCACATACACAAATACCCAGACCCGAAACAACTATCTGCAGGTCATACAAATATTTGTCCCTTTTACATGGGACTTAAACATAAAGGACGGAATGTGGGAGTACCTTTAGGTACACCTCTGCATAACCCTTCGAGGATTACAGATGTGATATTATGAGTGGTTAAAAGCTGCCAATGTCGATGAAGAGAATGTTTTCGATGAAGAATACAAAGGAAAGTAGACATTTCAGGTAGTAAACTTTCCTCACGACTCTTTACCTTTACCTCCACCGATCTAGTACATAGTCTAGTACTAATAAAAATTAAAACAAAATATTACATCAGCACACCGCTCCACATAGCATCTAGGCCCGTGTGGTCATAGAAAGCGTTGCACGGTGCACCGCATACCTGCGCGGGCGCCGGCTTCAGTCTCTTAATAATTGATCAATCGATTATTGGTGCGTACGAGGGCGATCTATTGATGCGGGAGGATTGCGAAATTTCTGTTTTGAGGTATGATTTATTGAGACGAGTAAGCTTTTGGACAATCGTGAGATACTATTAGTTGTTATCTTGTTTGGGGATCTACTGTAGTCAGAGTAGAATAGGTGCGTGGTACTCAGAACCGTCTTGACCAGATGTATGAATCTGGACGAGGCAAAAGGAGTATGTAAGGGTCGTAGCAGGTCTGTGATTTCTACCTGCCCCAAATATTGGGAAAACGGAGTGAGTTTATGTAGCGTTTTGATATCCTCCTAAAAATGCTTGAGTGTGTGTGAGTGACACTCGGAAGAACTGTTACAAGCTTTTATCATCGACCGATAATTATGATGTGAAACGGTTTCGACCAATTCAATAAGAAATGTGGAAATTATAATAGTGAAATTTTTGCACAGATAGCAATTTTTGTCCAAAAATCCTGCAGGTTTTTTTTCAGGGTCAGTCCTGACTTGAATTCGAAACAAGCACGATTAGATAAAGATATCTTAATACAGAGTGATAATGAGCGAAAACAATTAAATACATATCAGATTAAGACACTTTCTGATAGCTATCAGGATATAGATGTGTGTCAGGGTCGTATGATTCAAATAAAAGTTTATCTTTTTCATTTAGAGTGCTATAGACTGCTACTGGTATTAATGTTAAGATGCATTACTGCACTTAAATTAACACATTCATAGTAAAAGAATTACTGAGGCGTATTGCATTAGTTTTACTTAACTTAATGATTACATCCTTGCATCTTAAATTCAGTTTTCATTATATGTTTAAAAGGATGTGAAGACGTTTTTTAAACTAGAAATTTAGGCGGCTGTGTTTTCGAAGAGAAATTGGTCACAACTGATTATAAAACACTAAAGATCATTGATTATAAAGTAGGCTTAATTTTAAATAACAAATTAAGTCGACTTTGTTTCTATAAACTTATAAAACTTTCAATTTTATTTTAACCTTAGCCTTAAGTTTGTCTCGTAAACATAAAACCACATAACATTTTAATAATTATATTAATTTATGCAAATCGTATTTGAATTAGCTCAAATGTACCAGGGTCGCATAGAAGTATAGCAGTAGTATGAAATCGAAAGCTGTCATATAATCTGATAGTGAAAGTATTGAGTGGCAGATTTATAGATATGAAGAGAGCAACTTTACGATCGTCTTAACGTTTCTCACTTTGTAGAATGTTAGCATGAAGTGGTGACAAGGTTCAGAAAGTCTAGGTAAAGTCTATCACTTTACTCAGGGAGATCACTTTACAATCTCCCCAGAGATGTGCCAAAACAGGCGTTGCACAGAGGGGGCTACGGACAGGTCTTTTAAGAGGAAACGGTGCCTCCTCCCATGTGCGGATGGTGATCACCGGGATGGTTTTAGTGCGGTATAAATCCCACACTCCCCGGTCTTATCCCCAAAGACCGGTCGCCTTTTAAGGGGAAAGTGAACGAACATTCTCCATACAAACGTAATACCAAAATCATTCGCGATACGAACATATTACGCAATTCGCTTGCATTTCGTAAATAGTATCCGAATAACATAATTTTAAGTTGGTATTATGTTCCTATCGCGAATGATTTTGGTATTACGTTTGTATGGAGAAATGTTCGTTCACCGTCCCCTTAAAGGTTTCTATCCGAGAGCAAAAAAAAAACAGAAAGGTAAAGTCTATCGACAATAACGGTGATAAAACATTATAAAATGTATCGGTTTGGGATAAACTACCGAGAAATGATTTAACTTTTCGGTAGCTTATGTCACTCCCATTTTCCAATGTCCTGAATTGAAAGTCGTTGTAGAAATACAAATGGCTTTCAAAGCGATTGTCATTTGACTAAACTCTTGGATATTGATTTTTTTATACAGCTTGGTCTTAATAAAGTAGAATACACAATACAGACTTCTTCAGTAAATATTTAACAACATTTTTCATCAAAAGAGTTGAATGCATGTTTTTTGTAGAACTTTCCAAAACGAAATAAATACTATATATTTTCCACTTTAAAAGTAACTAAGCTAGTAAGGTTAGGTTTTTTTTAATGGTAGGCGTTTCTTAATTTGATTTTACTTTTGTTAACTGAACCACATGTCTTCGCGTGAATTACCACATATTAAAAATTCCGAATAACTGACAACTTTTATATCAAGTCTGTGGACCAGTTCAGTGACAAGTTAACGTTGATATTTGTTTAATCATTTAACGTTTACGTTCAAAGTTTATAAATAAACATTGTATTTACCGCACAATTACTGCATTGTGAGTGCTAAGTGATTTGTTTACTGAGAGCTAGGTAATCATTCAGACATTCTAAATTCACGGTAGCGAACAAAATGATTCATAGAAAATATATTTTTGTTAGCTACAAAGTGCTGGCGTTGAATTTTAATTTGCATTTTAAGTTTCACAACTATAACTTAACAAGTTCAAGTTGAGAATTATGTGGAAATCGGTTCTTGTCATGGTTTACATGTAAGGGCATTATGCGGAGGTATGAACAAATGTGGCTATGAATATGCTCAGAAATTTCTCACAAAAAATATTCTATTTATTTCGTGAATGACTTATGAAGTAAGGGAAGATCAGTCGGGGCTGCGGGTTGTTCGAAACAGATACCGCGGCCCGACACAAAGGCCTAAGAAGGAACATGGGTGATTTTTAGTCAGTAGAAGTCTGACTTTCCCTACCCCAGAGCGGGTGAAGTCATTTGATGATTTCCAACCTTCCAAATAAAAAGGGATGATCAAAGAAACGATTGATGGGTTGTGTAAAAGCTGATAATTATGGGTAGGGAGTAAATTACTCCTGAGAGCTGACGACGAATTTATCTTTCATAAAAAAACTTATTCAGGATCAAATATTTTTTCTACATTTTATGCACCTACCAATTTGCGTAACAGTAGGTCGGCGGGGTTAGCGTTTGTCTTAATACATTTGGTTTAAATAGCTTAGAATAAATAACAGAAGGAAGAAAGAGAAATATTACGCCGACTCCAATATACATTTGCATTAAGGAAGGGAATTGGTTTCTAAAACTATGCAGTTTTTTAATATTGTAAGACTGTTTTTAGAAGTAGAAATAGTAAAAATTATTCTAAAACTGTTATAAAAACTAACGATTTCTATGAAACAGAAAAGAAGACAACGTGTAAGTGCAACCCAACGTGTCGTACGTGCAGCGTGAGCTTGTTGCACCACGTTTTTCTAGCTGAGGCGTTTTATTGGTCACTAAAACGCTATTTAATAGCCTAAGTTTAGTAAACTTAATGATTTGATTTGATTGAAGTGTCTAACGAAAAGTGTTGTTTGTTCCAGTGCATGAGGATGCGAGCCGGTGTGTGGTGGAGCGTGGCGGCGCTAACGCTGCTCGCCGTCACCAACGCCCTTAGGACCACTCAGGTATGTGACTGATTTCTGTATCCATGATGACACGTCATCAACAGCCCATAGCAGGTCACTGCTGCATGTAAGCCTCTCCAATTACACGACAGCTCATTTTCTTGTCGATTGCGGTCATCCATAACATCCAAGAGTTTAGAGCAGAGGATGATACTAACAAGTACAACTATTTCAGCTGTATTTCAATGAAATTTGAACGCCTTGTTGTTGTCTCTTTCCTAGTAGGTGGTGAGTAGCCATGAGTTCGTGATTTGTAACCAAATATCATGAAATAGATGCACGCAGTGTTATTCCCGGTCCAATATTTTATAAACTCTAGTGAGCGTTAACTACACCATCTCGTATACGACCAATTCGAGCAAGACTTGGGTTTTCCATTTAAGCAAGTGCATGATCGTGCGTTGGTTAATTCGAATCAGGATTTCAACAATTCGAATTAAAATAGTGACGGCTGCACCTGAGCCAGTTTTAAGACTATCGGCGCCTACGCATAGTTCCGAATCAAAAGCTCGCTTTGTTGCAGTGAATGTATTTAGTACGCTGCTGCTTTGTTAAATATTTACATATTTTTTTAAGTTGAGAATTAAGTCGTGCTGGTACTTATATGGATAACAAAATACATAAGTTAAGAGTTAAGATGGTAGAAGATACATTAAGTGTTAAGTCCCTTTTGTAGATCAACATAAAACGCTTATAGCATGTTAGCATGAATGAGTCATTTGAAGCCTTATTTGTAGTCAAGTTATTATAAGTTATAGCTAAGTTAGTTATTAGTCAAATGTAGTGCGGTTTGCAACAGGATGTTTTGAAAGTGAGCTAGGACTTAGCTCACTATAATTTTATAATTAGCAGTCAACTTGTACTGATAACTTGTTTGACTTAATATGAACTTAGCACCCATTTTAATACGTGTCGAAATCAGTTCGATTTTTATTAACTTGAAATGATTTATCTCAAAAAACCGATAAGAGTATCCGAATTGATCCAGTTAAGTTACAACTTAAAAGTATAACTTGTTGGAACAATTAAACGATTGCGCCACGCCTTCACTCAAACATATCTACTTATAATAGCTATGTCAGTTATGGTAGGGCTGCAATCTGCTCAGATTTAATTTGTTATGTGCACTTTTTTGGCCCTCCGTCTGACTTTTTATGGCCTTATCATTTGTTCGGACTTTCCAACTTTAGAACATTTTTAGGGATTAAATACGTACGTTAAATAGCCTTCTGGGCACTTTTCTTATTGACAACGCAAGTAATTTCTTTTTGATACTCTTTCATATTTTGTTATTATTTTAAATCTAATTGTAGTTTGTGAATAATAAAGTGACTACGAAAAAAAGGAAGATCAGGAGTAGAAAGTCCAAACTTTATTTTGCAATTATTCGATTTTTTTGCTAATCTCCGATTTTTTTACAAATATTCGAACTTTGTTTTACAAATCTGCGGACTTATTTGCAAATCTCCGAACCTGTTTTACAAAACTACGGACTTACCTATGTGTAAATTCCCCGAACTTCTTGTTTAACAAAACTCCGAACTTATTTGCTAAATTTTTCGGACTGGCGGAGTATTCAAATCTCAAAATGGTAGCCCTAGCTCCAAGTTACTCTTATGTATAAGTTGAGAGTGTCGCGCTCGGTCAACTACCAAGGTTGCGAGATATTGTTACTCGTATCGCTTATTTGCACCGCTGCGTTTCAAGTGAATGTATTTTGTTGAATGATATTTTTGTCACATTATATTCATTCGATTGATCTGTTTTTGATAAATGGTTATAATATCTTGGGTAGTTAGTTACCAATTTCGGAAATTATTGATGCTTGCCATTAAGCGTAAATGTAATTTATTTTTTATAACGTATCATATTTAATATTTAAGCATAACATCATGGTAGGCACAAACATCACGCTTCGTTATCCCCGAAGGGTTAATCAGAGTTTTTCCTGCTTAGAGGACCACACTTCGCCAATAGTCCTAAATGAAACCGCTGGTTTGGTTAGTCCTGCAAATGTTTTGCTTTCTAAATCTTATTTCACAAGAAGATTTTAGTACCACACTTGCCTAAGCCAATTCTAGATACTGAATACATTGCCTTGTAATGCAACAGCTCATAAAATGATAAACAAATCAGCTGCACCCGTCAATAAACATTAAAGCTCATAAAACGGTCACTTAATTTGTAGACTTTATTACGGGGTTATTGGGTTTTTCCATCAGTAATTTCTTAATAGCAGTCACGAAGGATTTGTGGCCGGTTGATGGCAATTGGCTTGCCCCCTATTACATGAGACTTAAACATAACGGGCGAAATGTGGGTGTACTATAAGGGGTACACACATATGGGACAATGGGGAATGGTGTGGCGGGCTTTAATAAAAGGAAAAGTATGTATTTGACACTAAAATAAAGAGAATCTACCACGATGATGAGGAATAGATTCCTCACGGTCAAGTTTACCAGTCTCTAAAATTAAAGTTTTGTGATACTAGTATTGTAATATAAACCTATAAACCTCAGCTCCAGTAAACGACTGCCAACGCGACGCTCCATTTACTCAAATAAATGAAATCTAAGGAAAACCAGTTCTGTTCGTAACGTTCATAATTATCTGTCACTTGAGAATGATATAGCAATAACATTACATTGGAGATCTAGCCTGAATAGGTAATGTTTTACAACGTAAACAAACAAGTTAGCAGTAATAGTCTGGTGGTGTAACCCTCGGACTACTCATACTATGTCATAGGTTTCGTGTTCAAACCCAGGACACGCTTCTCTAATTCTTCAGATTCATGTACATGTACATGTACTGCAAAATTGCATGGATACTTTTAGTCTTTATTACTTGTGAATAGAGTTCAGAACTTTCCATGCATTTTTGAAGGTGACTGTACATATTGTATAACTAGCTTTTGCCAGCGGCTTCGCCCGCGTGAAAATGACGATTTTCCATACAAACTTTCAACCCCTATTTAACTCCCTTCGGGGTTGAATTTCGAAAAATCCTTCCTTATTCCTTGTCTACATTATAAAGGGAACCTCTGTGCAAAATTTCAGCTTTCTAGGTCCAAGGGTTTGGGCTGGGCGTTGATGAGTCAGTCAGTCAGTCAGTCAGTCAGTCAGTCAGGACTTCTCTTTTTTATTTATATAGATTATTATCACTTGCTTCGGTGAAGGAAAACTACATGAGGATCCCAACATGCCTGAGAGATATTTCTCGAAGGCATGTAAAGCCAAGTTAGAGGCCCATTGGGTGGCATAACTGGCACAAAGACTTTGACACCAGGTTTAGTCACTAACCACACGATAAAGAATAGAAAGAACAAACTGGTCCATTTTTCAGTAATGCTACCCAAAAACAATAAGAGCAGAACACTGATATAACAACTAAATAATTAGTGTAAATCGAAAACAAGGCTTACGATTCGAGCATCTTTGCTCAATCTCGAAGAAAAAAATTTGAAATAATCAACATTAATGTTTATTCACAAATAATCAAGCTTGAAAAACAAAGACGCTTCAACACATCGGAACTCACAATAGAACATCTCAAATCATGACAGCATATTGAACAGGTAAAACCAAACAAAAATAAAACAGTCAATGCTCAGTGAAATCACAGTTTTCACTACAATGACATAATAATAAGTAATATCGATTAGTGTCGTCAATAAGCGTAAAAATTGCGAATGAATTAAGCGAAATATCGCTCAACTCACTTTCTATAGGCTCGCGAGTGAACACATCTCGCTCATGTAAATCATCTGCTGTAATTAGCTGCTTTACGCTTTTTTTAGCACGCGATTTTTCACGCTTCAGCGCTTTATTGTAGAGTATTGACTTCAGTTGTGTTATTTGAAAATTTTGTTTGGCATATTGTAATGTTAAGTTTTTGATTTTTAAGTCTGCTCCCGTGTTTTGGTTTATCATCCGCTGGCCTGTTATTAGTTGGTTTTGCTTGTAAGCACACGATTTTTGGAGTGGTGACCGCGAACCGGAAGACGTTGCGTTGGAAGGCCTCCCACTAGGTGGACCGACGACCTGGTGAAGGTTGCGGGGATCCGCTGGATGCGAGACGCACGGGACCGGTCAATGTGGCGACACTTAGGGGAGGCCTATGTCCAGCAGTGGACGTCGACGACGATGATGACACGATATTTCAGGTTTCAGAGCTATATTAGTGGTGCATTGGGTTCGGTTTTCTGTTTTGTCATTAAAATGCAACAAGCCTTGAGTTTACTAATATTGACAACCTTGGATAGATCATCCTGGCGTAGATGCTCAAGGAGGCTCCATATAAAAAAGAGATCGCTATGTTAAATTTTAAAGAGCGTTGGCTTATGTTTTTATGTGTAGCTACGGTTTGCTTGGTTTCAAAATAGAGCGGAAAGCAAATATTACCTCAAATGTAAAGTTATTTTTCCTTTTTTTTTACGTTAAAATGAAAGATTAAATCTTAATATCCACTCATAGATACATACAATTATTTCGTAATATCCCAGTACTTATTTAAATTTATCTTTAAAAATAGTTTTGGTAACGGTCATTAAACTCACATTGTAGAAAGTTAAAACTGTTTGGCTTTGCAAATTTTTCTTTGACTAGACATGCATAATGCAATTGCAAATAAAATGGAATTAAATAATCGCAGCTAGGTATAAGTTCGCTAGTTACGACACGGTCACGTTAACTTTCTTCATAGTAGCAGACACAGTTATAAACGATTCGATTTACTGTCAGCATTGGTAATGAATTGTGTGTTCTATATCCAAGCGTGATGTTCGAGGCTCATATCTAATATCAAAAGTCTAAATGAAAACTAGGGCCTAACTAACCAATAATAAAAATTGTGTACTTTGATAATAGTCCGTCTTAGTTAAATAAAAATATATGAAGGACATTACATGCAAAAATAATATATTTTTGTTATTCAAAGATATATGCTGTTAAATTACGAATACAACAAAACGTTTCGAGTTATAAACAAATATTAGCGTATTGTATTACAAATATTATAATGCATTTTCGTTTAAAGACGAAGACACTAATAAACATAATTGGAAACAAATTACAATAGCGCACGAAATCACTAACTATTATATATGTAGATGTAAACACAGACTAATATGTTAACGAGGCGAGTGCAATGTTCTACGTACTGTTTGGTATGTACGCGACGCAACTCGCATGTTATAGCACTTTCGATAATAGCATGACTGTGACTGCGATTTGCTAGGCGTAGATTTGAATAGGTTGATAAATTATTGAGAGTTAAAATAAAATAATGGTAAGGCGACGTTACTAAGTCTGGTCTAGGAAACTGGTGTGACGATCTAAACTCGTTTTTGCCAGATTGGCCAGAGAAGCTGGTGGACTATGTGAGAGATCTTGCCCAGTAGTGGGACAACATAGGTTCAGGATTTATCATAATTGCAGCCGAAAGACGTCCAGTGCCGAACATAGACCTCCCCCAAATGTCACCACATTGACCGGTCCTAAGCGTCTCGCATCAAGCGGATCCCCGCAACCTTAAAAAGAAAACTTTAAAATATTAAAAACGCAAAAAGGTAGAAGGCTAGCCATAATAGGCGTAGACCTGATGATCGTTGACCTGTTCTTGAGTGTAGATCGAGGATCAGAAGGCAGGTCGTTAGTACGCCAGCAAGCAGCTGGTTAAGAGTTCCTGACGGTAGAGTTAAATTGCGTGCGATTGGAGACAGTTGGGCACTTTTAGAATGTAACGAATAAAGAAACTGATTTGCTTTAAGTTGGCAGATTTATTGCCTAAAATGACAAATAAATACTACTTAACTGCCAAAAATTGTCATTTTGTTAAGTTTCATTCTACTTGTATGAATATGTATGTAGTATATTGATTGTTTATTTGCATGCTTACAATTTGAGTTGACTTATTTCTGGTGAAAATATTGTCAATCCATACTTCCATCTATATCCATCCATACTAATCCTTACATAGTATAAAACGAAGTCGCTATTTTTGTCTGTTTGTTTGTCTGTATGCTTAAATCTTTAAAACTACGCAACGGATTTTGATGCGGTTTTTTTTAATAGATAGAGTGATTCAAGAGGAAGGTTTTAGTATATAATTTGAACGACATCCACGCGGGTGAAGCCGCGGGCATCAGCTAGTATATAATAATATAAATGCGAAAGTAACTTTGTCTGTCTGTTACTCAATCACGCCTAAACTACTGAACCAAATTGCATGAAATTTGGTATGGAGATATTTTGATACCCGAGAAAGGACATAGGCTACTTTTTAATAATAATAAAAAAAAAACTTTATTGAAGGGGTTGAAATTAGGGGTACGAAAATATTACTTTTGGTCGCGATAACCGACATCCGCGCGGTTGAAACCGCGGGCATCAGCTAGTTTATAATAAATTGATATTTCCGTTTATTTACTTGCGTGTGCCGATGTCTTATAAAGTTATTTTGTAGGTTTTGCCGTTTTGAGAATCATTTACTTGCATACTTATTTCATTTTGTAGTTAACATTTAAAATACAACTTGACATGTCATAAAACTATATTATTTTAATTTAAAAAATTTCTACTATGACATTTGAAAAATTCAATTAAATTATAATGAAAATAACTATTTTGTATGACGTTGAAAATCGTTAACATTAATGGTTTTACGATAATATTGGAAACTTTAAATTAAAAGCTTAATTATTACTACGTTAGTAGGCTAATGAAACGACAAATCACTTATGAAGTATTATAGTAAGCATTGATCGCCCGTCTGTCTGTCAGCTGGCTGTATCTAAACAGTTGAAATTTTCACAGAATGTGTATTTCTGTTGCCTGCCGCATTAACCAAAAATACAAGATTAAAAAAAAAATTAAAGGTTCTCCCCTTTTATGGCGGTACGGAACAGCGAGTTCGACTCGTACTTGGCCGGTTTTGCCTCTAAGATTAGAGTAAAATCTTGTCAACACAATTAGGTAACCGACTTCAAAGCTTGAAGTCGTAATACCACAGCATAGAGGTGTTCGTTCAAGCCGTCACAGCAATCAACTCCAGCAATCAAGTCTATTTGAGCAACACGCAATTTTAAGCTTATTTTTGTTAAGTGCCCTGTAGCCACTATACACCATGTCATTAGTTTAAAATGCCCTAAGATTGCCCTCTTAGATGGGCTATCGTGATTTTTGTAATATTATATGCTGTTAAAATGATGGGTCGCTAAACGTTTGGTTTTATAGTGTTTTGGGTTAATGGATATGACAATGAGGCTGGTGGTGGCTTTTTATGTTTTAAGTGATGATTTTTAGTGTGGTCGTTTATGATATGCGCTTAATTAGGTCACTAAAGATGATTTTTTAGCAACTATATTATTATTCCCTGTAAAAATTTAGCAAACAGTGGACCAGTGTCCAAGCTACCGGTCGCAGTCAGGGCTCCAGAGAGATAAACCTCTCAACAATGTGTGCCATGACAAGAAGTACCGTTTTCTGGTTATAATTAAGACTGTCAAAAATCTATTGGATAACATCGAAAGTTATTATACATCACACCGGAAAAAAACATAATAAAAAGCCTGTGTCCAGTAGCGGACAATGTTTAGCTAAGTTGATGAAGCAAAACTAACCTATCCAAAAAAAAAAAACTCCAAACGATATAATAATCTTAACTTCTATGTAGTTGTCAAACTGCTTACTGTAAACCAGTTAATAAAAAAAGCTTGTGAAATTACGAGCAAAAAAAAATTTTCAACTGTCACCAACATTCTTCAATTCATTCTTCATTATGATCTCTCAGTGTAGCAGACAATCTGTCATAATATAAAACGAGAGTGCCATGAACTAAAAAACTTGAACTCCGAAAAAATAACAGTAAAAACCATTACACCTATTAGCTTTACTGTTAAAAAACGTAAACAACAAAGTTATTTTTATTAGTGTCAACCGCATTAAGTGCTATTATTCACTGGGTTGCGTTTCGCACGCTTCTTCAAGGTTCGCTCGTATGGTTGGGAGCCTATTGTGTTTGTAAACCATGACCTTAGGTCGTTGGCTGAAGAACTTAGCGGTCGGGTGGTATATGGGACTTAATGAACTTTAATTTCAGGGTTTTTTTTGTTGTTGCTCGGAGCATTTTTGTGTAAGGAAAAAAAATTTGAGTTATGAACAGTCTGTAAATGGTTTAAAAGTTTGGTTATTCACGTCTTTATCTTTAGGATCTTAAGTAAATCTTGGAAAAAACAAGTGACTTGTATTTCATCATATTTTTTGTATTTATATCGTTGTTTTTATTAATGTTATTTCTGTACAACATGCATTCAACAGGAAGACGTTGCGTTGACCAGCTGGACATACCAGCAGGAGGACGACTTTCGGGCTGAAATGATGATGATGATCCAACATCATATTATTATTATATTTTATGTAAAATCGTGACAATCGTAAAACTCCACGTAATTTCGAAACTTCTAACATAAAATTGAGTGATGGTTCTTGATGAGAAATCCCGTGGCCTCCATCAAGATGCATCAATATTGTGGTTTACCTCACATATTATATTATTATTGGTTCTCCACATACCTGGAAAACTTCAAAAGCGTACCTTTAAGTAATTACTTAGCGCTTTTAATACTTGCAGGTATAATACATAAGGTATAATTATCAGGTATCCAATTAGGATTGATCGTCGATAGACTTGATGTTTTGTAGTTTTTTTTTATGATGCCTATAGTATACATACATGTATCGATTTAATGCTTCTGTATGAATAAGTCAATGATTAGTACTGACCATTACAGTACTTTATGGTTATGCTTGAAGTTTTCATGATTTGGACTTAGTATAAGTATATAAACGCACGCGTGTGAAATACATTGCATGTTGAACCTAATCGTAGTGCGATGAGAGCCAGTTTTCGAGGAAGTGTATTGAAAAAGTCGTTTCAAAGCAATAATTTTGGCGTACGCATATTCAAAATCAAAATCAAAATTCATTTATTCAAACTAGGCTGATAATCAGCACTTTTCGAAGGTCAAAATTTACTTTACTTTACTACAGTGAAACTTGGTTAACTGGGACTTGGATAAGTGAGAAACCTCTATAACTGGAACTCATACTGGGGTCCCATGAGACAGATTTGGATATCTGAGACACATTTAACCAGGTTTCACTGTATTTACATTTTTATAAGACAGTCCCCCAAAAACGCCCACCCATCGACACTTCCTAGTATTTAGTCTCATATGCAGAATGATTAGTTGACTTCTTCGTGACACCTTGTATGTATAGACAGTGTGAAATCGCACCTTTTATCCCAACTATCGCCTAAAGACATTACGGTGCGCCATAATTCCGGCTTTAACACTACATACGGCTGTTTATACACGTATTAGTATCATAATTTTACTCGAATGTGAGAACTAAGTGGTGTAGGTAAGTGTTTTCCGACACAAGGACGTAATGTCAGCCTGGGCTGGCCTGAGCCTTTCGTTTTGTGAAGGTCAGGCGACGATTAGAAAAATTACTTACATTTATAGCTCATGTCGATACCTAGTGTATTTTCTGTAGCCTGTGGCTTATAGGAATTGTATGGTATGAAAGGTTAACCTAAAGGTAGCATTGTTCGAAGCCCAATGAAGCTCAGAGTAGATTTTACCAAGCTAGGAATGAATGCGGAAGACCGGTTGTTGTGAAGAAACCTAAGAAAGACCAAGTTATTCAAATCAATTCAAATAGATTTATTGCATAAATGTTGTACATGAGTTGGAATTTTTGTATAGGTATCAAACATGCACCCTGTAAGGGGACTGCAAAACATACAAATAAAATCAAATCAATAACATTTTTTTTATTTGTTATGTGTGTGGCTGACGTGGCTATTTATTTTTTTCATCATAAACTCTATATATTGTAGAGGAAATTATGTTTGCCTAGTCCACCGCTATTCTTTTCTGATAAAGGGGATAGAACCGATGTGGCATATCAACCTGTCCGCCATTTTGTTTTTTTTTCGAAATCGCGGCCAACATTGAAAGTAGTATGAATGGATAGAAGACATATAGACGAACAAACAATGTCCAATAACACGGTACCTAAAGTGTCACGTTACCGAGATATTTAAAGTTAAAGATCGACAAATGAGTACAACGACAATCATTAAATTTTTTAAAAAATAGCCTTTTTACGTGTATAGTCGTTAAATTGTATCCAAATAATAGTTCCCAGGTTGATAACTATTATACGCACAATAAAATAGCTTCACATCGCAATGAAACACTATGTTTTGTCCAAAAATAGTTTTCTCGTGCTCCTAGTAGTATGTAATGTACCTACTCTCTTTCAATAACCAGTAATAATAATAATCAATGCCTTTATACACGTAAAAGGTCTAATTTTTAAGTGGTCAGTGTACTCATATGTCCATCTTTGCCTTCAAATATCTCGGTAACGTGACACTTTAGGTACCGTGTTACTGGACATTTTTTGTTCGTCTATATGTCTTCTATCCATACATACCACTTTCATCGTGGGCCGCGATTTCGAAAAAAAAACAAAATGGCGGTGGGTCGATATGCCAGCTCCCATACAAAAAAGTTCAAACCCCTTTCGTTTCGGGAACCAAGACAGTTCAATTGTTACTCTGGGACTTTTTCCTTGCCTCGGTGCTTTTTTAGTGGTCGACAAAGTTGATTTTGGCTTTCTGGAGTAGCAGTTGTTTGGGAATAGCGTGGTGGGCTTCTTCGACTAAAAAGAAGAAAAATATTTACCTATCGAAAATAACCGTACTGTAAATACGTGACAATACGGAGGCAGGGAGACTTTCATAATTTGAATATTTTTAATTATAACTATTAATTAACACCAAAATGCAATCTAGCATCTGCAACTGATTTAGAAACCAGGAATTCAATTGTACTGTACAACATAATTTAATTCTGCATTCAATAGAGACTGCATTGCATTGCAGTGTGTGCTAACTTTTTAAACTCAAGATACATCAGATATTATTGTTATATTAGTGTAACAATCTGATAATAACCAACTATTAATATTACGAAGGTCGTGGAAGTAACGTTGAGAAAGGAAATGTAGTGGCAAGGTGAATTTTTTGAAGTCCTAGACATAATACAGCATGTACCGAAAAATTGTGGTGATATTTTGGGATCATAAAACTGAACAACTTGAACTGGAACAACAACCGATATCGAAAAAAAAAAATTTTTAGCTGCAAACTGTATTGTATAACTGTATTGTATTCTACCAAGTTCACCAACTATTCATAGTACCAAGTCTCGTTATCTAGTCATCGCAATTTAATGGTGTTTGCTTGAGGTCCTAGGTTCAATTCAAGGGTTGGGAATACTGTATAGGCCTGTTTCATCAGGAATTTCTCAGAAGCAACTACTGAAAGTTATGACCAATGTCGCTAAACATAGGGTCGAGGTCGATGGGCAGGAAATACACTATGTCGACGAATATATATACCTGGGCCAGTTAGTTTCCTTCAGCAACAGACAAGACAAAGAGATCGACCGTCGCGTTGAAAATGCTTGGAGGAGCTACTGGTCCATGAAGTCGTTTATGAAGGGTGACCTTCCTATCTCACTGAAACGCAAGCTCGTCGACATGTGTATCCTGCCTATCCTAACCTATGGCGCACAGACTTGGTCTTTGACGGAAGCTCAGAAGTCCAAACTCAAGGTTTGCCAAAGAGCGATGGAACGTAGCATTCTAAACATCAAAATCACCGATCGAATTCGTAACACCATAATACGCTCCAAGACAGGCATCGCCGATGTTGGCGATAAGTCTGCGAGGTTAAAGTGGGACTGGGCGGGTCACATTACCAGGAGAGATCAGGACAGATGGACCAGAATCGTCACACACTGGGTGCCTGAAGACGGTCGTCGTCACCGAGGCAGACCCAAGAAACGTTGGCGTGACGATCTGGACTCGTTCGTGACTGATTGGCCAGAGAAGGCACAACACCGGGAGAGCTGGAAAGAAATGGGGGAGGCCTTTGCCCAGCAGTGGGACAGAATAGGCTAATTTAAAAAAAAAAAAAAAAAAAAAAACTACTGAGTCTAGATTTATGTCCGGTTGATGGCAAAACTCGTTCCTAATTAGATAGGACTGCAACATAACTGGCGAATTGAAGAGCTTACTATTAGGTTCACGTAGGGAGTGTCAGACTTCTACTGATTAAAAACCACCCATATTCCTTCTTAGCTCTTTGTGTCGAGGGCAAGTGGTGTGAGAAGAGAGGTCAGGCTATGCTGGCCATAGACTGTACCAAGTAAAGTTGGTTTAATTTTAGATTACCGCATTACTTGGCTACCGGAATCAAAGTCAAATCATTTAGTTTAGACCGTAGACTAAGTGGTCTGTTAGCTGAAATTACCTAATCGAGCCTTTTAGTGAAGTAAAGTGTCTTTTGCTATCGTTTGCGTTTCATTAAATTTTCTAAGTAAATAAGCACTAATACTGACAGTTTTATGATTTCAATTGTTAATATTTTGTGTTAATATCTCTTTTAATTATGGCAGCATACCTAGAGTGTCTTAAAAATGTTTGCTAGTTCGTTGGGTAGCACACAGTAAATATTTAGAAATGGATACCTTCTTTACTACAGTTGTATTTAATTTATCTTAGCTCATGTAATAAAAGACTATACTAAATATATAAACTAAACTAACCTAAAAACAAAATAACTACAAAAGGGCATCGAAAAACTCCTCCTCAACGCTGTCAGCAGGTAAAGTACCCAAGAGACTGGCAGCGTTGCCGCGTTGTATGGCAACACTTATCCTCTGGCCAAAGAAAAAACCAGCCCTTTACTTAACAAACTTAATGAAGCTTTGAAGTTGACTGGCAGCGTGAAAAATTTACTTAGGCATATCTTTCACGTCGCTGCTTCTACTCAAAAGTAATGTGTTACAAACCTAAATCACCGATGTAACAGCACCTTGTGACATTGGTGATTTGAGTTAATGACATAATCATTACTTTTGAGTAGACAGGACCAACAGCCTTTTTTTTGTCGATTTTGTGAAATTTCAAATGACACCTCCCGCTCTGGGCATAGCGGTAGGTAGTGTCAGATTTCTACTGACTAAAAACCACCCATGTTCCTTCTTAGCCCTTTGTGTCGAGGCCGCGGTATCTCTTTCGAACAACTCGCAGCCCGACGGGCGGACCAATAGGCCTAATGTAATTATTTTCTTTATATGTGGATATCCTGATAAATGTCCTCCACCGTAGGGTGGACGAAGGGGTCTGTCAGACTCCAATTATCTAAAATCAAATGTTGTTTCTTCTCGTTTTGCCTGGGGTACTAGTTCCATTTGGAATCTCCAGAATCACTTCTACAAACTTCAAATTGAATTGCTTATTTTAAGATAGGTATTCCAGCTAAATAATTTCAACATAAAAGTTCAAGATTCTTAGTAATATCAATCGTAACCGATTAGTCAACAGTATCGAGTTTTTTGTTAAAATGTTAACAGTTTAAATTCTATGTCAATGTTAAATCATTAATTATGTTATGTTTCATAGTTTCAACATTCATTAAGCGTTTTTTGTATCTTGTCTTAGATAGAAGAATTACAGTGTCATTTTATAGCATAATTTGGGAACGGCAAGACATGACAATAGACGTTTACAGTAGAACCTTTTTTTGATACTCTTGGTCCTTTGAGCCGGATGCAAATGTGATCGGACGCTTAATTGCTATTGAACACTACCAAGAAAAAGTTGGCTAATAAGCAAACTCCAGTCTGAAAGAAGCTGGAAGATAACAAACTTTCAGCTTTACCCGACTTCGCCAGAAGGAGGGTTATGTTTTTAATGAAGCTCACCTTGCTGGCTAATGCGATACCTCTTGGTAGCAACATTTTGGTCAGACACTGACTACCTACAATTACTGTTAAAGATCTACAATACAACACATTACTGTACGTTATTAGTTGATTACATAAATCATTAGTACCGATTACTTTTACTACATTACAATATGACGTGCGAACCTATATAAAGTTCATGATTATTCATATAAGCCAACAATATGTCCACAAGAGTTTTTAGTAATCCATCAATCAGACGCTATAAATTACTCTTTATTCTTGATAGAATGAAGAATATAATAGAACATGTAATGATGACAATGTCATTAATTTGAGATGACAGTTACAAAGGCTAACAATGATGTAAAAGTACATAATATAACCAAGAACATAGTGATGCTCCTACATAATTTTGTTTACTGAAAGTTGCTAAGACTAATGAGTCTAAGCTTTAATATAATAAGCTTTACTTATGTCTTGCACTATTTTCCTAAAAGAGAAGAGTGTTGATCTTTACTTTTATAAGCTTGAAAAACATTATTTTAATATCATAAGTATAAGACCTTTACCATAAATACGGATTTATAAACATAATTAGATCATAAAGTTCAAGCTAAATGGACCCCAATCTTCTCTATGTGAGAGAGAATAGCCCGGAAACCACCATGGGATCATCTACATAGATAATTAAGTGATGGATAAATAATTAAGCCCACAGTGTTTGAAACGATATAGATGTTATATACTGAGGACGAGCCAACTGTAATACACTCACTGTAATGTTATCGTGTGTGATTATTGTGTGTTGATATTAGGAGTTGCCTGTTGTGAATTTTCTCACGAAATGTCCCCTACACTACCCATTTTGGTAGTCCAAAAACCAGTGTAATTTCCTGTAACAGCTTTTTATCAACCTCTATACAAGCCGACCAATAATATGCACATAAAATCGCCTTTAAACCGACGCGCGACGTATATACTCGTTCTTAAAACGCACCATACCAGTACAAAAATAATTTTGTAATGCGGATACCACGCCTATAGGTTTCACTACGATATTTAATTATATTTCCCTAATTATATATTTTCCGTAAAGAGAGGAAAATCGTGCATAATTGTATTTTTAATTAATCAGTGAGAAATCTCAATGATAAATGGTTTGTTCCGGTATTTTATTAGTTATTGAGCTGTGTATGTTGATTTATTTGGTTGAACAGTTCATTTCTTATTTATGCCCAACACAATTATTAATCCTAATATTTAAACTAAAGAGTTTGTCATTTAAAATGACACATTTTGTGATAGAATTATAGTAAAAGTTTAATCGGACTTCATTTTTGGTTCGATTGCAGGACCGGGCAACACATATTTTTGTTTTCAATCACGATTTTTTCATGTACTGCAGCAGACCGAAGTCTGTATGCGAGTGCCCTATTGATCTGGCAATAGGCGCACATAATATTACATAGGCATTTCAGATAACTGTTTAAAAGTAATGTAATGTGGTGTATTATAACTTTAAAGTACGCCTCTACCCGACCCTTCAGGGATATATTATGTTTGATCGGAAGGCTTTTGTAATCACTAAAACTCAATCAAGTGATAAAATTATAACAAGCTGTAATTATGAGAAAGTGTAACAGGTATGAGATGCTTTTTATAAGTTACATTTTATTTTATTTTTATTTTATTTATTTGGCTCACCAACAATTGAATACACATCACAAGGAAAAGAGATACATGAATAAGAGACACAGACAAGTGTATCAACCTCTTACAGGTAAGCACATCATGCACAACTTATTTGTCGTGGAGTGCCTAGGTACTTAGAAACAGGTGAGTACACAACTACTCACCGGACACACGTACATAGGTAGGCTTTCTCTTGTTTATGCTTCTAATTAATTGATGACTTCCCATTATCTAAATGTACTATGTAATTTATGGCGGGTGTGTAGGGTACGAGATTCAAACGTAAGCCCTCAGGGGGCCAATTCTCGGTTTTAGAGATGGTGTCGAACTCGAGAAAAATTTCTAATGACGTCATTTTTTCGAGAAATTTTAAAAGTTGCTATTCTGGGGATGTCGAATTCGACATTTGTCGAAGGCTAACGTTAGAGTTCATCTCGAGTGCTTCTGAGCAGTAGAGATGTCATGTCGATTACATAGATACGTCATTTCTGAGTGAATTTATTGAGTTTTGGATTGTACACTGTGTTTTCTTTTCTTTAGTTTTTAAATAAAATACGCCTTGGCATCTCATACTGGAAATTCGATTTATACTCTTTGATTTGTGAATTGTGTTTTCTTGAAACGACGACCTTCGCGCAGATAACAGACTCTGTAATTTGTGTACCTACGATTGGACTTGAAACTACTGAAAGATGGACGAGTTTATTAGCATTTTTATCTCGGAGTTGTTGGAAAGTGGCGAGCAACTGGCCAATACACGGCGACAACAGCTATCCCGCCGTCGATATTTACGACTTGATCGAAACAGAAGTCATTAAAAACTTCAGACTAAATAAAGATTAAATAAGGGTTCTAATACTTAGATCTATTGGCTCCTGTAATTCAAAATACCACTAAAATAGACCTGAAAGGTAAATAATTGTTTGCTTCATAATTTTATTAGTCACTGACAGACAGTCAGCTGTCAAACTGATTATTTTTACACTAAACGTTTCGTTTTACTTTGGCTTTGCACGGGACTTATTCAAAAATATATAAATGATGTCCTAATTTTAAGTGTTTCTCATAATTATGTTTACTTGTTTGTTTGTGAAACCAATAAATACTTTTTCTTTCTTTCTTTCTTTCTTTTATACTTAAATAGTTAGGTTTAGTCAGCGTTTTAAAACAAAATCATTCATTCACTCATAGCTACCTAAAACGGAACGCGCGATTCTTCATAATGGTAACATTAGCTTCACTCGAATCGACATTTTCGTGACATTTATTTCTATTTTGACTGAGAATACGGAATTCTGCTCAATTCGAAATTTTTTGGTAGAGATAGAGATATTTTTGATAGACATAGAGATAGACTTACGAACTCGAACTCGAGATAAATGTCGAAAATTGAGAATTGGCCCCCAGGGGCATAAGCTGCGGGCTGTTCGAAAGAGATACCGCGGCCTCGGCACAAGGGCTAAGAAGGAACATGAGTGGTTTCTAGTCAGTAAAAGTCTGACACTCCCTACTCGCTGCCCAGACTTCGAAAATGCCATGCCCGTAACGAAATAAGATTACAATCAATACAGTAAGAGAAAATCACTTTTAAAAGTTGCTGGGTGTATACATATTTGTAAAACTTCTGTCAACATCAGTCTAGCCGTTTCGGCGATTAGCCGGAACAAATAGATAACAACAAAAAAAGTTAGTTGTGTTGTTATGAATGAGTCGTATACGAGTATACTTACTTACGTATGCGTTCAGTACGAAAGCTGTTTTTCTGAAATTAAAAACATACACTTCAATTTCATTTATTTGTGTAGATAAAAACCAGAACTGAAAAAAACTTTTAACAACCAATTAGTGACGTCACAGATTTCATAACCCCGTATTTTACAGTAAGTAGTTATTTTACTACACTATTGCCCGGTCAAGGTGACAATCCGAGGGTCGTACGATTTGGTCAATGGTCATTATCGTCATGCGCTTATTAAATGACAATTGTTATAATGATCGACATCTTAGATATTTTCACTGATAAATAGAGATCCGGTTCTATTGTTCTTATTATAAATTCGTTGTATGATTAATTTATGTTGCAGTGAGTATAAACGACAATCTAAGATTTTTGGGTCCGTTTATACCACAAATTCAATAAATATTTATAAAAATTATTGGCATGGTTTCTGCTATTTTCCAACAATAGACAATCAAAATTATGTTTAAACACGTTTAAACATTGAATGCATAATTGTGATTTCTATTACTGGAAGTATACCTAAGTAGTCTTACTTACTGATTCACCCCATGATTTCCGAATTTTGCGTTCCAGGTCCAAGTGATTTACTTAGGATTAGGTTAATATTACTAAGTTTTTGTTACGCTTCTTACACATCAAGTGTTTTAAGGTAATAGTACAGCTTACATATATAGTCAAAGGTCCGAAAGTCTTACCCAGGAAAAGGCTAGGCAGATGATGATGAGATTTCGGATGATTTTTTTTATTGACTGAATGTTTTAAATTCTGAACATGCCTACAAATATACACACGGTAGGCTAAGGAGTACTTCAACATGACCAACTTAACCGTAGAAAGGAAAACAACCATTGCATGTAACGTTGAAGAAGAAAACCCGGAGCCATATGCACCTAGCCACCGCACTCTTGCGCAACACAACTTATAGTTTAGAAAGTCAATTAATGCGTTTATTCTAAATTAAATCGCAGTTTAGCGTCATAATTATTGCGATAATCATCGCATTTTAGTATTGTTTTGAACTATCGCTGAAATAATCTTATTTTTTGCACGCAATGTCTGCCTGTCCATATAATAGATAATGTAATAAATGGAGAATGGTTTCTAATGAAGATGTGTTTGAAATAATTGTTTCAGCATTGTTACGAGATAGAATTGTTTTGTGAAATCGTTTATGAAATTGTTTAGATTGAGTGTAAGTGATTCATCAAGTCGGTGTTTTATTAAAACCTGAAACATAAATATAGCAACGATCTTTCGCCATATTTCACCATTTAAATGAATTCCTAATCGTACTCCTTCTGGTTATATTTTACAAAAGTTTATTAACATCTCCTGAATATCTTTTAATTACAATAATTCTAAGGAGTAATAGTTCTAGGGAGTAAGTTCAGGGAGAATTGCGTGTCTTTGTTTGTTTGTGAGTACCACACGAAATAATATAAAATGAGTTTTGATTTCACAATTATACCAACATCTTAATTTGTAACCTACACTACTACAATCCGACTAATTAGTTATCTAACACTTAAGTGGTCTTAATAAATCGTCATTTAATTGCAGATTCATGACACAAGATGGTTAATAAACTCATATAATCAAGTGTACTAGCCTTAATTCTAGACCTAAATACGGCCAGTTTTAAAACCTAGTTTACACGATTTAGTAACATCTGCAAGTAGCTTCACTTGACTTGAGGTTAAAAATTGAAAGTAAAAACGTATAAGTAGACAGTTAAGATTCCCGTCACGATCGGCAGTGTCAAAATATTTGGCTTCGTTCCCTTTGTAAGTGACACTTGTCGTAAACATACATATTTTACGTATAATGGGATAAGGTCGACTTGCAATTGTTTTAGAATAACAAACATCAACACTTTAAAAAGTGCGTGTTGTTTTTTGTCAATTTCTCTGACTGTTTCGGAAAATTTCACGGTCGAACTAATACTAATACATACTGCGAAGAAAGACGGCAAAATTGTTAATCATATACGTCAGTACTGCTTTAAATGTCTTGA
Organism: Diarsia dahlii; assembly: GCA_949775195.1. NCBI lineage: Eukaryota > Metazoa > Arthropoda > Insecta > Lepidoptera > Noctuidae > Diarsia > Diarsia dahlii. The sequence goes on from OX459199.1 coordinate 19,421,871, forward strand.
ACATTGCAGAAAACGACAGGTTATGGAACCTGCATTAAGTAAATTGGGGCGTTTTAAAATCCCGTTTTGAAGCTTTTAGTCCATGAAAGTGTAGTGTTATGTTACACATTTGAACGTGTAAAAAATAGTTAATCACCTTGTCAAAGTATAATGTGGTTCTATCATAAAAGTGTTTACGATTGTAATGAGTCGAATCTACACCACACGAATCACCTTGTAAAAGTAGTGTTTCTATCCAAAAAGTCTTTACGATTGCAATGAGTCGAATCTATTTCACATTTATGATAACGATCTAAGTGAACACCTTATAAAGGTACGTAAAATTGAGATTATTATGTTCTATTAATTTCTCCTTCACAACCGTCCTACATAAATCAGTTTCAAATACCTAGCTTGGGATAAGGATCAGAACGCAGCTGCAATCCACACGTCAGCCGACCTATTACGATTTCTACACCACACGTAGGATATATCTAGGTAGCCTGCCCTAGACTACCTAGGTACACAGCTGGACACCATGACGTTGATACATTGGCTGTCCTGCATTCACTGCTGTGATTGACACGAGATTAAGAAATGTAAGGGTGTGTGGATGTGAATGCAATTTTGATGGAGTTTGATGTTTTGAACCTGTGTACAGTGCGATCAAATTATCTTGGCAGCTCCGAACTTCGTGCAGGTCATTTTGTTACAACGAATGTATAAAAGTGTTATGATATTTATTTTATTTGTATTTCTCACTGTTTAAATTAGATATTTTCTGATCGTTTAAGTATTGGTTTATCTGGCAATAACAGTTTTATTCCCAAGTTTACACGCGTAAAATTTCGCAAAGCCTATGTTCAGAGTTGCCAAGATAATTTGATCGCACTGTATGTATGGTTTTGTTAATTTCACTTGTTTGTACAGATTTGGATAGTGCGTGTGTTTGCAAATGTAGGTATAAGTTTTTTAACTTAAAAAATTTGGCAGGTTAACTATTCTATTAAGAAGATGAAATGTATCTTATTGTGGAATTTGTCATTCAACGTAGTTTTCAAAGTTATTGACACTCCGCTTTTACCACAAACCATTAAAATTAAATGCGCATTTCAAATACTGTTCCATTTCTGTCAATCAATCGAATTTGTCACAGACAAAATGAATGAATGATGTGTTAAACGTATTTATTTTATCTATTAGTGGTGCAAACAGGCCTAAAAGAAGCAGTCATTTCTAAAAGATATCCCACTTGTCTCTGTTAACTAGGTAATTTAATATTTCATCTGCTGAACATGTATTAAAGGTTCCATGTTATATGCATGCTCCACTTCTAAATAATTCGAGTTCTCTTATGTATCGGTTCCAAGTAGTTGCACCAGATCATAATCTAAGTAAGCGACTGTGAAAACTTGACCCGGTTCAAGTAAAGCGATGTTTTCAAGCAAATTACTGGATATTAATAAATACTGGCTAATGTTGCTAGTTGAGTGGCAATTTGTTTGTGCATTTGTTTATTTGCTGGTATTAGGAGGAAAACTGGGCTATTGGTATAAGTAACTGGTTATCTCGATTTTGTACACAACACTTTAATATATACTCCAGCTAGTGCTCATTATTGTAAGCCTGTTTACTTTCAACTTTGTAAAAAATAACGAAAAATTTGCTGACTTAACCCTTTTGTGCCATGCTTTCCTGGTCTGTTCGAGTCCAAACTAGCTCTCAACCAGCGGTCTTCTTTCTGAATATCCCTTGGTCTGCTAAACACTTAACCACTACTTGCACTATCTGCCAGTAACCATTCTGTTTCGTCTATTACACCACTACCTCTTTACTCCAGCTAAAAACTCATTAAAACCGATCATAAATTTATTTTAGGCAAGATTTTAATAAACAAAGAAAAAACATCAATGTTTATATGTAGGCATTTAAGCTAAATCGATCAACATTAAAACATCATAAATACCATTTATCATCTATCAAACACAATAAATTACCTTTCATGTAATTGTCTGTAGCAGGGCTGTCAAAACCAAATACGATGCTGATGCTAGGCCAATAAAAAATATTCTATTAATCAGGGGGAAAACAAATTACATATTTTTTTCATGAAAAAAAAAACCTCATTAACAGGGAGATTATTGTAGCTTTTCTTCATTAATTTATCGTCTAAAACTAAATACATCGCGGATCATACTTTGGACAGCCCTGATCTTAACATAACATGTGAGTTACTGAACCGTTCAAAACAACAACACCATCAATTATTGCGTATCGCGTTATAATGGTCGTAGACCCATAGTAACCTGCAGCTATAGTAACTTGACCTTTAAAGGTCGAGTGGTCAATTTTATATCATTATGTGAAGATGTGTACTGATTAAGGGCCTGTTATATACTATTTGGTTCGGAATCATTAAATTTTAATGTAGTTTATTGACTCCACGTATGGGGTCAGAGTGTTTTAAAGTTAAGAAATAATGACCAAAAATACAATTTGAAATATAACTTTTTTAAACTGACATTGTCACCAACAAGTGTTAAATAGGTTAAACTGAACTGACAAAAGCAAAACATGGAACTTCATATTGAATCATTAACCAGTGTTAATGATTCAATATGAAGTTCCATGTAAGCTAAGGCTTTTGTCTAGTAATAATTATCATAAAGATGATGACAGTTTTAAGGCTAACAGTACTTGTGTTGTTATTTTACAGCAAAACAATTACAAGCTTTTCAGTAGCTTGTGACAATAAAACACACTTTCCATCATCGTCTTTTGGAGATTGTATCATCAAATCATCATCATCATTCTCCTGCCCTTATTCCAATTTATTTGGGGTCGGCGCAACATGTCTTGTCATGTCTCGGACATTGTTTGAGTGACAAAATAACTACTCAGCTATTCAATGACATTACACACTATAAACATACACCAAAAACTGGCTTATACTAGTTTACAAAATTATTCGAAACAACATAAATTATAAATTCAATAACAAGGCTAATTTGATTGCTCTATATGACATTAGAAGATGAATAAAACCATAAATTTTATAGGTGTGGTTATTAATCACCTAGTAAGGCATTTAAGACAGTTTCGCCTTTAATTGGCGTCGTTTGTTTGAAGGTTTATTATGCCCAGAGGTGTATGTGTATGTAATGTTTGGTATTTATGGTAATTGTAATTGATATCATTGAAATTCTTCAAAATCTTCTCTTCATGCTCCTTTTCTTTATTGCTAGAGGTCACGCCCTCGGTTGTTCGGAAGAGATACCGCGGCCTCGGCACAAGGGCTAAGAAGGAACATGGGTGGTTTTTAGCCAGTAGGAGTGGAGTGGAGTCATTTGATGATTCCGCCCCCCCAAAACAAGGTCACACTCTCTATCACCTGATAACGCCCGTCTTCACAACCTCTGACAGAGTTGCTGAAGAGCTACTTCCTCCATCTATCTCTCGTCGTTGCCGTTTGCTGCTGTTTGTTACCCACTTTAGCCCATAGCTCCTATGGCATTGATTTTGGACCTTGGCAGCAGCGAGACTTTTGGAATACGCAGTATCAAGTTTCTTACATGATCAGTAAGTTTACCGCGACCTCGACCCAAAGGGCTAAGAAGGAACATGGGTAGTTTTAGTCAGTAGAAGTCTGACACTCCCAACCGCTCTACCCAGAGTGGGAGAAGTCATTTGATGATTGGTGCCTCCAAAAAAAAAGGCTCCATTGCTCGCGAGTTAGAAAATATAGACATTTTGGACTGCCTTGAATAGTTTGAAAGCAGTTCTACTCACAAAAGATTTCACGACTCACAGACGTACGACGTAAATCTGCCTACTCCGTATGATTCGCTAATAATTACAATTAAAACGCAACGGCATTTCGCTGTCAGCTTCAGAATCCACATGTGACGTGTAATGACGTCATCACATTACTTAGTGAAAGTAAAGCAAAACCTACTATTAGAATTAATTTAATTATGATTAACGGCTTCCCTCTATCATTCTAATACCACCTTTATCACAATTGAATAGAGTCTTGAAGAAGTGAATTTGATAAGTTTGTTGGCTTGTCAGCAATGGCGACTTGCAAGCGTTACATATTATTCAAATTAGGGAAACTTTCTTTGTGCACAGATGCGTAAATGATCTTATTTAGAGTTGTGACTGGTCATTGGTATGTATGGGAGGTAGTCATGCATTAGATAGCTGTATTCAATGTAATGAAGGCTTAGCCACATATACAGACGTCAGCCTATTAAGTAGCCTATCGCTAAAGCATGAGGTTCAAGGTTGATTGGGAAAATTTTACGGTTTCTACAAGAAGATCTTTTGGCACTTTGATGACATTGACTACGGCCGCTGTTGGCGAAGATTTCTGAAATTTTCTTGAATTGTGTTGAGAAATGTTTTCATCATCTGCCTAACCGTTTCCTAAGGGTGGGCATTCAGTCTAACCGAATGTAGCTTAAAATCAGTATTTTACGTGGATCGAGTGCGATATATAATCTGTGGTCAGTAATTAGCAGATCAACCTAGGCTAGTATGGCTTAACCAGACGGAAGATTAATTAGAGTGACTATTCTCTTCATTGTTTTTGAGACATATTGTGTCGAACAATAACGATATAAAAAATGACGATATAACTTCCTATTTTGGCGATATTTCAAAAGATCCGTTTTGTGTGTTTCTAAGTTCGGGTGTCGGATCATCTAATACAGTTACAGAAATGCATTTTTAGATGCGCTTATTTTAATAAAAGGAAGTCTAGAATCTAGTTTTCGTTTCCAATTTATTAGCATTTTGTTTCCATAATTTCTATAAAAATATCGGATCTGTCGCTTTTATGTGCAGACTTTACATATTAAAGATTGAATCATGCATTATTTAAGACAGCCTCGTTGGTATAGTGGTCACAAGCGCAACTGCTGAGCAAGAGGTTATTGGGTTTATCCACCTCGTTTTTTGTTTGAGCTGTGGCCGGTTGAATGTGTTTCATATGTCTAAAAGTAAAATTACAATTATTTAGTAATCTTTTGACTAGACAGTACACACGACGCCACATCAGGCTATACATTTCCAGTATAACATGACCTCGTTTTGTATACATTTTCTCTACAATGAGTATAGGTTGATTGGTCGTCGTGCGTACATTGAAAGGTATTCAATCATTTCTTGTGTCAGTAATAGCAAGCATGACAAGTGAACGGGGGGCCGTAGAGGCGGTGTCATACAAGTTGCTTTTGTATTACTACTGCTCCATTATATACTGCTTTTGGGCAGGCCCTTAATAGATAGTGGCTGCTTCATGTAACGGCACTTTCTTACACTTGTCAAAGAGTTGACATTCTTAGCTAGTGATAGTAGTGATGGTGTAGTGTAGTGGTTGTAAACGCAACTGAGGACCTGGGTTCGATTCCCGGGTCGGGTCAATTGTTGTTTAATTTTTTTGGAATTTTTTATAAGGGATATCACAGTAGCATCCGCGGTATCCGGTTGATGGCAATAGTTCGCCCCCTATTACATGGAGCTTTGAAAAACTGGCGACATATGAGAGTGATATTAGGTACACCTCTGCCGAACCCTTCGGGGTTTGCAGGCGTGATGTTATGTTATAAAATAACTCGTAAAGTAGTAGCTTGAATTGTGACTAATGCCTACACTTTTTTGTTAATTATTTACCCAAATGTTTACTGACTGTGCTTAAATAATTATTTTACTTGCATTTTACTCTCTCAAGATTCAGATTAGGTCATAGGTTATCCTCAATTGTCGCACATCCTCATGAAAGTGCAAAACAATTCATCTTGAATTATTCAGAACAATTTACACTTCCACCTCGAACTCAATGCAATTGTCTCATTGTTCAGCGTTAACATGCACTAAATGTTTCCAAGATGAAGGTCACGAGATCAGTACAATATGAAAGTTTGACATTTATACATTATGCAGTGCCTGTGCGCATGACAATTTAGCACACCTTGTGATCCTTGAGTTCGTTGACAAATTGCTGTTATCTAGTGCATAGATAGACAGATAGACTGAAAGAATTGCTAAGCATATTGTCATGTTGTGTTGCTGCATGTTTAAAGTTTAAGGTCGAGAATGTGATGAATTATGATAGTTTTGAGATACGTTTGTGACAAATTCTTTTAGTGTTTAAGTGTATTGTGACATTATGATGCCATTATTTTTTTTTGTAAAGTATTTGTGCCTGGAAATATCTGATGGGTGTAAAAGTATTCTTAACGAAGCTGGAAGGGACTTGTTCTGCCCATCATTGCGATATTTTTTTTTTGTTTCAGACCATCATACCTGGGAACCTTTTAGTTATTGGTTGGGTTTCTTAATCTTCTGTGTACAAGTCGCGTGGACGTTTATTCATGCGTTTCTGTAACACCAATAATTTAAGCCATTTTAAATTATTTAGCTGGTAGGAAGAGTACGAAATATGAGTATTTATGTATCCGTTTTAGAAAAACATAACATGGAACAAACACTTATTTTATTAAAATTAAATGGAAAGGAAATGTAATTATACTTTTTCCGGCGTATATTCCTGCGAACTAATACTGCAATAAAGCATAAAAGAAAGTAAATAACTGTAATAACAATTAATTATAATTAATATGGGAAACACAACAATCACGACTTGTTCTAAAGTATAGTATAGTCACAACAGTTAAAAGTAATATTCTATTGTATTGACTGTAATCGTCATCAGTTCTTACAGGTAAAGCTCGAAAGTCAGACAACCAGTCTTCCCAAGGGGTATCGTATTACCCAGTATAAACTAGGTCGTGGAAATCAGATAGGCAGTCACTCCATGTAAAATACTGGTATCCTGATAGACTGGAAGTAAACGTCAACATCGTTGGGACAAGGCTAGGCAGATGCTGTATTGATTGTAATCTCATGTTGTAACGAATATAGTATTTTGGAACCGGTACCAAAACTAGTGACCAGGTTTTTCCTAAAAACCTACATCAGGCACAAAATGAATTAACTTTAAGCCACCTTTGTGTAGAGAGAACAATTCATGGTGAAATGAAATAAAACGGTGACTTTTTTGTTTGTTTGATAAACAAACAAAAAACTAAATGTGGCACTCGGAGACTGCCGCGGTAAAGCTATTGCATAGCATTTTTTATCAACAGCAAATAATTAATTATTTAATTTGACAACCTCAGTTGACAACCTTGTTATTTTCCGTAACCATAGCAACCTGGTTCAGTAATGAATCCTGAATATTTTGGTTAGGGAATTTCTGGATTCGCTCTCCACGCTCAAGGCCCGCGATAGAAGCTATGCAATAGCTTAATAGCATTGAAATAGCTCTTATGTTAAAGTTGCAACAGTTAATTTATGAGCAAATAACTTTAGATCTTGTTTAAGTACATACATATTGATTCTCGTGATTATACGAGTATACAAAGGAAATTCATTGTGCAAATAAAAGATCATTGGCGATTGATCCATGAGTTTCGATGCGAATGCAATGTTTTCAATGGCTTACTCATTATATGACCAAACGTGGCCGTGATTTCAAAATAAATCTACTTATTGGTAATTACTGTGAGTAGATTCTCATCTTCTATTCAACACCTTGATATGTGTAACTAATGCATTTCTAGTTATAATGAATTACTCAGTGTTGAAATAAAAGCTCTGTAGAATGACTTCTCAGGAAATGCTGGGTTCAATCATGTTTTGCGAAATTATGTTTATTAATTCAGAGGGGATAAAATAAAATGTGTAGGTCTTTGTGTGAGCATATCTTATTTGTTCACTAGTATGTTCACTGCTGTGTATGAGGTACAGGGTTCGACTCCTAGGTCGGGCAAAGTGTTATTGAGTTTTACCATCGGGAATTTTCCAGTAGTAGCCATGGAGTCTCGTTTCAGTCTGATTTCTGCACGATTGATGGCAATAGGCTTGGCCCCTATTACATGGGATTTAAACACTGGTGAAATGTGGGTGTTCTAATGGGTACATCTTTGTCTAACTCTTCGGGGATTATAGGCGTGATGTTATATTATGTCATTTAGCGGCTATTCGGACATCGTGAAATAAGGCCTAAGGCTTCTATAACACAATTCATTTCAACATAAAATGTTTCTATAAACATATCCAGTGACAAACAAAATGCGAGAAAGTGATAGTAACGCCTCGATTAGCAGTCAGTGAGCATAGCTGACAAATAAACACGCGCTGACATCTTTCACCGAGGCTTTGTCTACAAGTATGTAGTGCATTAAATAGACATGGTGCTGTATTTTGTGGTTGTTTTGTCCGTTAGTTTAACTGTTTTTTTTTTGGTGCAGTTTAGAGAAAAGGTTAAAACAACCATTTCTCTTTTCCCAAACTTAGCGATTACATTTAACTAAACTTACCAAGGGGTATCTAAACTGCCTATTTGCAGTAGCTCCATGTACAATTCTGGTTTTCAGCTATATCCTGAAACGATTCCAGCATAGTTGAGATATGAAATATAAAAAGATGATGTTTGTATCAATAATGTTTAATACGTTTGTCCAGATTGACTTAAATCGTATTAACACGTAAATAAGTATGAACTTATTTACCTGTTAATGTGTGTGTTAATGTTTATTTATCACTAAAAGTTTACTTTAAAATTAATTAACCTTTTGACTCATCTAATGAGCAATAAAATGTACCTAAACACTTCCTTAGTAATAACAATTTGTTATAACAGTCTTACTATTAAAGTTAATTAAAGATGGTGTAGGGATAGTTAATTGTCAACTAAAATTCTGTAATAATGATAAAGTTAAATTTCACTTTTGATTTTATCATTGTTGTTAAGATTATTAAAAATGATTTAAATATAAATGGTGAAATAATGCTGTAGGTGTTAATGGTTCACCTTTATTTTCGAATATTAACAATATTGTTCGAATTTGATTGGTACATGACGAAAGTTTTAGCAACTTACGTATTAAAGTTGCCTTTGAAGTGTATTTACGTGCCTAGTTTCATTAATTGAAACCTATTTATGTACTTTTGCAGTTGTTGTGTATTCAGTAGGTACTAATTTTGTTTAATAGCCATTTAAGAATAGGTACTGCACGTGTTTAATGATACAATATCGACATTTAATCTATATTTAATATACATTCAAGAATTTGTTCTAATTTATAAATCCGTCAGGTGTTTATGAGTAACGCACAAAAAAAACAACCTGTTTAATATTTATAATTTCCTACTACCCCAACTTTACAGAACTGGACACCATAGTGTTCCTTGAGGAACGCCGTGAATACCTACTCGAAATATTCGTTAAAATTCTTCAAAGTTCTGCCTAATACAATAAAAGTTAGTTAAAATGTATAACTTCTGCAATCTGACACAAATGTAACAATAATACTATGTAAAACCATTATATAATACACTGTGTTAACGTTATTGTCTGAGTCGAACGCTTAGCGAAAATCGAAATTAATTTTACCATAGCGAAGCTGTTATAATCATAATGAAACCACGCACCTGGTTATAACAAGTTTTCTTTAGCGGTACCAAAATTATTAATTTAGTAACGGCTTAATAACTGTTTATTTGTAGCTTTTTAATTGTTTATTTATTTTATAAGTAGCCTGTTAATTTTATATTTAAGCTAAAATGAATAAAAAAATATCAGATTGTTAACACTTAACACAACGAAGATATTTCTGAGAAATGACTGGAGAATGTTTTCATTGCATACTTAATATCCTTACTTTTTTTAAATAAAACATTTTACTTTTATAACAACTTGAGACAAAGAACAGAAATAAAACCAATTTGGCTTCTGTTAGAAGTCAAGTCCTTATCTTTATGTCGATCAACTTCCTCATTATTTCACACTACGTCTAGTTGCAATTTACATTGCACAAATATATGTTTTATCTACAAAAGGAAGAAATTTCATTACATTAACACCTATAAACTCGCACAATAAGTTTATTAACAAAGATCATACAGATAAACTGAATCTGTCTGATGCATTTGTGCAACAGCGATGTATAGTGCGGTGTGTCTGCGGTCATTGGCCACATTTGCTAGTAATTTGCCAGGTCAAATAACAGAAGGAGATGTATTTCCGCAATTTTTTTCTAACAATCTCTAAATTAGATGTTACTCGACACACTTTACGAGATTAATAATGTTATTATGATTTACGACGACGTGAATGTATGGCTATGCATTCTCTTGCATAACTGTGATCTAATAGGTCATAATGTGACTGAGTTTAGAGATGACCGAATGGGATGAACGTTGGTTGAGTGAATGGCCTGTCATGTGATAGAAACTAGATTGCGTAGATCTGAATCTATTAGAAATTGGCAGTGACTAGCTTTTTCTGCCACTGAAAAGTAATTTATTGGTTTAACCTAGTCCTATACCATCTCGGTATTAATTACGACACAATTTTGAATATTCTAAATAAGTTTTGAGAAACACGCAATACTTAATTATGCAGTATTTTTTTGAAAAACATCTTCGTCATATTTTTTTGTATCCTTTCAACATGATTAAGCACTTTTATGGCCAAAAGTTTATGCAATACATTTACGTTCACAATTTTTTTGTTCTTCAATTATGAAATTGTGAGCTAGTTAGAGTTTGTTAGATTGAGAAGTCTAGTATAGTCGACTTCGTAAATGTTTTAATAACCTAAAGGTACAAGTTGGTAGCGGACGACATGAAGCTGCACCAAACGACGTGTCGCAGCGACACTACTGGTTTCTATGTATTTCTATGAAATTGAATAATAATAATTTATTATTTTGTATGAAGCGACGACATATTGTCGTCTGCTGCTGCTGCGTGCAGTCGGCTACCAACTTGTGACTTAAGGCTCAATGTTACTTGTCATGAAAGGATATGAGAATCTAAACAAAGCGTCAGTGGCTTTAAAAGCAAATGGTAATTGCTTAGGCCCTAAGGTCTATTTGATTATATGACCGTTAGATATTTATAAATTTCATTTATTGCTATTATTTGTTGCCTAAAGTCGTAAAGTTTTTATGAGGTTGACTGTACCTATTCACTTAGTATTGCAAAACGTTAGGCATATAATTATTTAATGCTACCGTTAGGCGTATGCCTTATTCAGAATACTAATTGTATATCTCTACTAAGATTGACATCGAGGACATTTGAAGGTATATCTAGATTTGCCAGTTCTAGACCTTAGTGAATCAGCCATTGCAGTTTTTTTGCTTACTTCTATTACTAGCAGCTAAGTAGCAGTAATTTATTGGCAGTATGTTCGTTTCAAAACATAAATATACCATTTTGTATGGACCAGGGTCACATATTTATTTAAAAGTTCATAAAAAGACGTGAAGAGATCTTAGATTGCGATTTACTAACTGTAAAAAACGCTTCAGACGTTATTTTAATCTCTCTATCAATTTAAGCAACTATTAGCATTTTGCTTGCGGCTTCGCTTGCATGGAGGACGGAAATTAACCCACAAGTACACATAACTTACCATTACGTCTAGAACCCCCGAAGGTAACCCTTCGGGGATTACAAGTCAATGTGGTGCACCCACATTCGCCAGTAATGTTTAGGTGGTCCACATAATAGGGGACGACCCTATTGCCACCAGCCGGGCACAAATGCAGACATTGTGGCTGCTACTGAGAAATTCGAATCGAACCCAGGACGTATGCGCAGCAGTCATGCTTGCGACCACTAAACCAACGAGGCAGTCACGAGTACTTATTACCCGGATCACAGATAATATAATACTAGCGAGCAAGGTTTCATTCCCTTAACAGTTGAACGGATTATTCAGCCGTTAAGACATGAACATTTAAAAGTCAGATACACAGACACACTGACCGATTGACAGACAGACATAGTAACTAGTTGATATCTTCTAATAAATAATTAGTACTAATATCAAACGCTTAATAGAATCAATCATTGTGTTAGACCCCCTACCGTTCTGTCGGTTCAACAATAGATGATTACTTAATACTTAAGATATCTACCGCTAGAGAGTTTTGACTTGACGGGTATCGTATCTGGTAGATTCATAACTCAAATGTTACTTATTGGAACTACTTTCGAAAGATATCGAAAGTCCTGTTTAGCCTTCGTGACTTTTGGTGGACGTAGTGTTATGAAATGAGATTATTCTTTTCCGTATCGATCCTGTCAATATTTTTATAAGGCAGTGCTTTATTAATCGAGCCATAGTGATGGTGAACATAATATAATTCTGTAGAATAGTGCAGTTAGTAGCACTGTTTAGGTAATCCACTAGAGTTATTATATCTATAATAACTGCACAAAACGAGCCAAACAATCAGAAACGATAACTTTTCCATTTTTAAGTATATTGCAATAAAATCTACATAGGTATCAAAACCGAAATGCAGTATAACAAGCCATTTTTGGGATTCAATAACATAATTTCGGAACAGTATACCATTACTGTCAAAAAATGACTAATATTGCTTTCAAAGTTAAAATTCAAACCTTTTCAAAAGATACACATCAAAACATCATTTAGAATGCCTTTCAATCATGAACATTATCTTTCTTTAACACAGATGAACAGTTAAATAATCAGTTCACGCTTGAACTTTTGACCGCGGCTTCAGAAACCGATTACTGTTGCGTAACCATTGATGTTCGCAGCCTCGTACCTGTCAGCGTGATTGGTTATAGACCATATCCAAATATCTATATTATAACGTCTAGCTATATGGTGTTTGACTATGGTACTTTTCTTTTTCTGTAATCTTTGAATAATTAACAGGAACTGAGTGGTGATTTTAATTCGTTTATCGCCAAAGGTTTTTTCGTGATTTAGTTATGTTTTAGCACTGAAAAACATCAAACTACTACATTATGACAATAGATTTTCAACTTTATGGCTAAATAGGTTCAGGGTTGATTTAGAAAATTTTACAGTTTCGGGTATCTTATTGTGCTGGCACCTGTACATTGCAGAATATTTCTCCTTTTAAAAGACATAAACGCGTTTATTTTGTGAGGCCTCAAATATTTCTACTGCATAGTTTTCTTAATTCGCAGAGTCCTTAACCTTATCATCTTCATGGCTTTTGATTCGATGATAATATTCTTTATTATTAGTGTCTTTTATAATGTGTTTGTTTTATTTATTGTTTTAATAAAATTGTCTGTATAACTTATATTATTATTCTTTTGCCAAGATGATGATTGTCCATATAATTCGTTGGTCTACCGAACTCTTCACATTGAGAGTCGATGTAATTGTAACAAATATAAGTGAGGCAAGCCTTCTCTTCACTATTTGACCTACATTACCGAACCTCTCTAAACATGTTTTTTTATATCCATATGTCAATTTCCACTTACTTAACCTTTTGCTCAAGGAAGCAATTAGTTTTAATGCACTTGCATTAGTTTTAGTTTTAATCATTACTATTTATGTAATGTTTTTTTTATTAGTTTAGTGATTGCATTTAAGATGGTTAGTCTTACAGTAATATTGATAATGAGTTTATTACCGAATGTTATGTCTGGTTAATTTTTTACATACATGATATGTATGATGGGAATTAATTGGATTTTTTAATTAAAAGTAGGTTGAAAAAGAGTGTAAATCAAGGCTGCTAAATAATCCGCTTGTGTGCTTTTCGTTTTTCTTCAATTTGAACTTCAAACCATAATAAAATTATGAACTGTCTGTACCTAAAAGGTTGGCCGGTAGCAACTGGATGAGAGTTGCTGAGAATCGAGTTAGTTGCGTGCTATTGAGAAAGCCTATATAAATAAAAAATGGACTGCTGTAGGCTGATCATAATGATTCAAAAGTTTGCGTCTTTGTAGATTATAATTAAACTTAATCATAATCCAGTCAATGTAGAATCTCATCCATTTCTGAAAGTGGTTATTAAAACGAAGGCAGTCTTTCAGGAATCTTATTGTGTTTAGGCACAGACGCTGAAATGGTTTGAAAACCATTACCTATACTCACTAGCAAATGTACTGTTCTAGAATTCCTATACCAACTTAAAGAACAATATTTGTTTTAACAATTCTTTGAATTTCAAAAATACTCTCATCCTAACACTGAATGTAAGTGAATATTTCAGAGAAAGTACCTCTTTATCGTGGGAATTCTTTTTATACACCGCAGAAAATACTTTCATCACAATACAGAGATACTTAATTAAAAATATTTTATCTTAATTCGGCATTTGTTAAACAATGGCCCTTCTGAATGAAGTAATTTCTGTTACTTGTGTTGAGAATTGAGATGCTATCATTCCATTAAAGTTGTAGATTTTGTAATTTTTTTGTAGATTCTAATCACCAAACATTAAACCAATAGCTGCGATTAATTAAAGGAAACAGCCAATGTGATTACAACCTTATTTAAATTATAATTCACAGCTTTCAGTTTTGAAGACGCGACATAGATCAAATTGAGCAAAACCTGACATCATACAATTATCTTTTACATTTAGTTCACTTTCGCAACAGTTCAAATAAAATCCACCATTTTAATTTTAACTTATTTCTCAATTTAAGTGGTCTTTGGCCGAGAGTTACGAACCTTACTATTATCTAAAATATTAATTCCCGATGATTGATCTTTAGCTCAAAGATTATCCTTCATTGGCTACGGCTAAGCTCGAGATCTGTAAACATTATTTAGCACTTGCTGTATGACTGATGTGCGAGACCGAATCAGCGTCTGATTCGGTCTCGCAGTTACACAAAATTATGTTTAAGTATTCTGGATATTTATTTTTACATGCATTTTGACATAAAAAAAGTTAAACCAGTATTTTATATTCGATTTCTACGATTAGAAGCTCCTTAAAAATCTCGGACGTCACAGTCTCTTATATGGTCCAGACTTGTCCAAGTGATATGAAGACCATGCAGACATGATGCAGACTAATATCTGAGATGGTCAGTTGTATTATGACAGTAACAGGATCCGTATCTCGTAAACAACAACAAAGTGACTACTGGAATAAAAGTAATTATTTAAGGTTCCATCTTTCTTCGGCGGTTCAAACGTAGTAAAGTATAATTACTTTCTATATTACTACAATCTCTCTCCCCCCCCCGCCTCTTCCCTCATCCCTCTTTCTAATTACTTTCTGTATTTTTTTCTTTCTTTCTTTTTTTTTTGTTTTTTTTTTTTACTTTTTTTGTTTTTTTTTTACTTTTTTTTCTCTCTCTTCTTTTATTCCAACTTAAGTAATCATTTTGACTTGATTACAGACACGAGTGTTAGACAAAGTACGTAAGGCTAAGTAACATTTATAGATCTAAGTCTCAGTGAAAGGTAACGTTTCAGAAATGTATGAGATTTATAAGATAACAATATAATAGCTAGTTGAGAAACATTGTATCATTATGTGGCGTACATTCGGCAGTATTGTTAGTACATAATTGTCGGCGTCTTAAGTATTCTCTTAGCAGCCGTGTCGCAATTTCTTAGATCCGATGTGAAGTGTTTTTCGGAAATGAGATTTTGATGAATTGCCTTGAAAGTCTAAACAAAAGACTGTCTTTCGTTAATTTTGGGACTCGATGAGGTTACAATGAGTTAAGGTGATAGATTTATCGACAGCATACTGATACCGTTGACAAGTAAAGTGTCGGTTTAAAGCATCACAAAAAAAAACTTGTATTGTACACGGCGATTTTTAACAATTTTTTTTATAAGCTTTTCTGTAAAATAAGAAATGAGCTCGTGGCTAAATAATAACTGCTTGGACCGAACTTCAAGGTTAAAGCAGTGCTTGCTGTAGCTAGTCCGTGGGTGGGTGACCATCTATCTATCTATATAAATAAAAAAACTAAATGTGGCACTCGGAGACTGCCGCGGTAAAGCTATTATTGCATAGCATTTTTATCAACAGCAAATAATTAATTATTTAATTTGACAACCTCAGTTGACAACCTTGTTATTTTCCGTAACCATAGCAACCTGGTTGAATACTGAATCTTGAATATTTTCGTTAGGGAAGCTCTGGATTCGCTCTCCACGCTCAAGGCCCGCGATAGAAGCTATGCAATAGCTTAAAAAAGAGAAGACCTGACTGACTGACTCATCAACGCCCAGCCCAAACCCTTGAACCTAAAAAGCTGAAATATTGCTGAAATTTTTTCCCTTTATAATACAGACAAGGAATAAGGAAGGATTTTTTGAAATTCAACCCCTAAGGGAGTTACATAGGGGATGAAAATTTGTATGGAAAATCGTCATTTTTGTAGTTAAACCGAAATCCACGCGGGCGAAGCCGTGGGCAAAAGCTAGTCATAACATACAAGCAGTGATAGTCTAGTGGCGTGACCGTGTGACTGCCAAGTCATAGGTATCAAGTTTGAATCCAAGACACGCCACTCTGATTTTTCGAATCCATGTGCGTATTCTATAATTATAACTTGGAAGGAGAACATTGTATTGTTTTTAACCGACTTCTAAAAAAAGAAGGAGGTTCTCAATTCGTATGTTCATATATTTTTTTATGTTTGTTCGGGCATAACTTCGTCACTTGCTAACCGATTTGAAAAATTTTTTTTTATTGGAAAGGGTATAACTTCCCGAATGGTCCCATTAATTTTTTTATTTTTTTTTGTTTTATTTGGGCTTACTCTTGACTTCAATCTTGCCCTAAGGGCAGAGATGAGGTCGACGATGGAACGAGTTTACCCAGAAGAAGCCTATTTACTCGCGACTTAAATAGATTGGGGTTATATGAACTCGGGAAAACCGACGCAGGCAGGGTGTTATTTATCGAAATCGGACAAGCGGTTTTTGAAAAATCAACAAAATTAAAAAAAAAACTACGTTGTCCACATTATGACCCATGAACATGTGAACTTACATATGAACCACTAAAAAGTGAAGTCAGTTTTACTTTTTGTTAAAAAGTTTTTAAGATTCTATCATAAACGATTTGCATTGAATCTCAGTTTATCAGCCTTTCTGGCGGAACGTCCATTAAAAGTAAAGCAAGTGACATTTGACCACCGACCACGAATAAACCACAACAGTTACGAAAATAAACAAATTGTTATGTAAATGTGCTACATTTTTGTGTTGGAAAATCTTATTCTAATGGAAATATGACCTTGGTTGGTATTGAGTATTGAGATTTTCTTGTTGAAAAAAGTCACCGTTTTTTCCGGTATGCATAAGGGTCGGGTCAATGAAGAAGTATGGTGTCAGTTTTCAAAACCCTCCTTATCGTTTTCGGTCACGGCAGACAATCTAAGCGGCATTTCGACGGGGAAGTGACAACAACTCCTAACTTACAAAAACCAAATTTTACAGGAGGCGAAAAAAACCGTTCTATATTACCTTTTAGACCTTAACATAGGAGATGTTTCTTCGGTGCCTAGCTACGTCAATTTTGCGAATTTCAACTCAATTCATATAAGAGTAGACGCGCAATTTCATTCTCTATCAAACTGCATTCATAAGTCATTTTCGTAAAATATGTAAGTTAGGAGTTGTTGTCACTTCCCCGTCGATTTGTCATTGGCGCGAGATATCATAGTGCACAAGTGTGTGAGCAGACACAGGTGCACTGTTATTTTATTCTCATAGGACGGCAATCTGACATGATCGGGGAGCGATTAGGTGCAGTGTTTTGTGAACAAAATTAGCCCTACCTTTTTAATGGAATTTTGAAGCCTCTCAGTCTTCTTTCAACAGTTCAAAAAAATGGATCAGAAGATATTTTTTTTCATTTTGTTTCGTAGACACGGTATGTAAAAGTGTTACGTTACACGCCATTAAATCATATTACATCGGTTACTTCACTTTAGCGCTCGCGTTACTGTTAATTGCTTCGACATCATTTACTGTTTTTGTCTTACATTGCGAAATGATGAGTCATTTGTGTAAATGTTAAAGATGCTATTCGTGTTAATGTTTTAATTTAATTTTTTATTTTTTGGAAGAAATAGTTGCAAGTGAATATTAAAAGTATTCACTATACTATGAGTATTCACTTTGCAACTATCAACATTATCATCATATTCCAGCCATTTTTCCATGTTGGCGTCGGAGCAACAAGTTTTTTTGTTCTATTCGTCTCTGTAAACTAGCAAGCTATCATATACTCCATATTCATACTTATACACATCTATCATGTTATCATAAGCATCCTAGCATAATCAGCTTTTATTGTGCCCATTGCTGGAAGACAACCTTCCTCTGTCGGGTCGCGTGCCAATTATTTTTTCTGGTGGTAATGATCCCGGTATCCGTGGATACAACC
The DNA here is from genome assembly GCA_949775195.1 of Diarsia dahlii. Classification (NCBI taxonomy): domain Eukaryota; kingdom Metazoa; phylum Arthropoda; class Insecta; order Lepidoptera; family Noctuidae; genus Diarsia; species Diarsia dahlii. Next base: position 19,440,104 of record OX459199.1, read on the forward strand.
CGCCGGGATCCGTGCCTAGTCCAATCGGATCCCGGGATCCGTGGAGACAACCCGCCGGGATCCGTGGAGACAACCCCATATCCATCACGCGGGCCTAGGTAAGGTCGTGTATGAAGTTAAAAAAAATAGTTGTGATAAACAGATTTTCAAAAATTGTGATAACTATGAAGTCAACTATTTTTCATACTGCAATAGACTTAAGATAGAGTCTAGAAAAGATCACCTAGGTCGTTTTCATAAACAATTTAATTTGCAGTTAAATATAATTAACATTACCAATCATGTAAAGAAGATATTACATGTAACGTTTGATTTCAACAGAATGTATGAAATTAATGGGCAATTAGAATAAATTACAGATAACTTATATGTAATCTTTAACAGTAATTTTACCTATTTATTATCGTAATTCGTAATCAATTTGTATGAGAGTTGAACTAGTGAACTGCTGGAATACATATTTTATGTAATACAAGATGGTATGAAGAGTAACTTGTACTTATGTAAGAATACTGCTCTTACACATACGTAATAATGTTCTGCATTTATCAATTTAAAGGTAATACGAGTAACTTCCTCTTTGGTGTCTTGTAGGTATTATCCGTACTGTGGTATAATGTATGTAACTTGTTCTGCTTAGTCACTTTTCACTGTGTTTTACAAAAAAAAATTGCTTGAATCTATATGGGCACTTATGAAAGATGGTTTACTTTGATAAAAATATTTAATACGATGGAATTTGTGTATTCTAGGTCCCGTCGGGGCTGCGAGTTGTTCGTAAGAGATACCGCGGCCTCGACACATAGGGCTAAGAAGGCACATGGGTGGCTTTCAGTTAGTAGAAGTCTGACACTCCCTCCCCAGAGCGAGAGGAGTCATTAGATGATTTTCTGCACCCCAAAAAAAAAGGACCTATTTCACCACCAACGATTAAGTTTCCGTTGACTAAATAGTGTAGATAATTTCATTCAATTTCTGTTCTATTTTTTTATTTATTTAGGAAGTAGTGACATCGTGAAATATGTTGGACAGTGTAAGCCTGATATTATCTCTATCATCAAGCAAACTTTTCTACATATATTCTTAAACTATTATAGCATGACTTAATCCACAAATGACAGTGCATTGACACCTTTCCACAGAAGCATTGACTCCAATTTTCTTTTAAAATCTCAATTCATTTGTTAATTGGTCAAGTCACGCAACGCATAATAAAAAATCAATTACCCACTACAGAATTTTCTAATTATACTCTAATCATGAAACGTAGAATGATAGGTTTTTTTGTTCGCACATCTCATCGGCTTTGGTCGGTTGAACTCGGGAAACTTCGGCGGCGAATGTAATGTTTATTATCCGAAGTTGTTTTTTCGCCAAGGTTTAATATCTATGAATTTGTTGTCCAGTCAAGTTGGTCAAGCTTACTGTTTAGAATAGGGCATCTTAAGCGGGATTTGTAAGCTCATTGGGTACTAGCGTTTTAGTATTTAGTAGCCACTGCTCATCACGATATTAATCATTCTCTCCCTCTTCTTCAAGTTTTGACCACCCAATGCTGAGTGCAGGTCTCTTCCGAAGTTGCGGGTTGTTCGAAAGAGATACCGCGGCCTCAACATAAAGGGCTTAAAAGGAACATGGGTGGTTTTTAGTCAGTAGAAGTCTGACACTCTCTTCTACTCTGCCTAGAGCGGGAGGAGTCATTTGATGATTTCACACACTAAAAAAAAAAAAGGTCTACCGAATCTCCACTTTTGTTTCATTAATAATTACTTTTATATAATTCTCTTCAAGTGCAATCTTTGAGAATGTTTCAGTTTTGTTTTTCATAGATCAACAATAGCAGAATGATTTCGCAGTTTTTAACTTGTCATTCGGTATTAAAAACGCTCGCTCCCCACTGAGTTATTCGAGACAGATAACTTTGTTATCATTGAATCAATGGCCCGAATCATCTGAATTTGATAAAATTTTCTGTATCCACAAACAAATTATAGCGAGAACATTTTTCGGTGTATTAAACATAGATTCTTTGGAGAATAGATTGCAATTCACACTAAAGCGAATCGGCTGTTTGCTTCACGACAGATAGTAGAAAAAAGTAAAGTAAGTGTTTGCACTAAGTTCCTTAGTCACGGATTTTGAAATACTAGATTCTGTAGTAAGATACCAAACTTGTATGCAACTGTTGACTATTTTTAAAATAAAGAACCTCCAGCACACTGTGCCTCCAAGTGAGCTGATCGTTGTCTACTCATAGATATATAAGACGTTTTCTAGCGACGCCATAACACACATTTCAGCCGAAAAACCTCATTGACCGGTTCCGTGCGTCTCGCATCTAGCGGAACCCCACAACCTTCACCAGGTCCTCGGTCCATCAAGTGGAAGGTCTTCCAACGCAACGTCGTCCGGTTCGCGGTCGTCACTCCAGAACTAATCGCATGCTTAAATGGTCTTATCTTCTAATCACTGTCCAATAAATCACAACAAATTATCAAACGCACTGCACTTTCCAAACTGTGGTAAAACGGTGCGCCCGCGCAAGCCACGCGTGACAGCACTGAAATATTTGATCTACCACTTGATAGACGTTGCGTAATTGTAGAATTTCGTTTATTATTGTTGACGTTTACTGTTTTAGAGGTTAGAGTTGCGGTGTGTCTTATGGATTGGGAAAAGAAAGTTTTCATCATCCTGGCTGTTTTTGTTTGGATTTTTTTTCTCTCTTTTACATCCTTGCATTTATAGAGATGTATAGCATCAGATGTAAGGTGAACCATTATGGTCATATAACCATAACTGGCGGAATGTGGGTTTACTAATAGGTACACCTCTGCATAACCCTTCGATGATTACAAGCGTGATGTCAGGTTATGTGTTATTTTTAATTAGTAAAAAGCTCTTAGTTGCAATTATGTGCCTCAATTATTTATCAGCAAAATTTCAAATTCGCAGAAATCCTCCCAATATTAACCCTAACCCAAATCCTTCAATCAATTGAGAAGTACCTATTCCAATTAATTCTGACAACTTGATACTAACTTAATCTAAATAACGTTAGTTCCAATAAAAATACTGGTCCTATTATGTGGGTGGAGTTCATATAGGTAGACTAAGTCATTGTAATAAATTAATAATATACTAGCTGTACATAGGCATTACCTAATGTAAATCAGAATAACCTTCATATCGGAGCAGAACTTTAAATGCTATCTCAATTTAGCCTAGACATGTTTTTGCTACACTTGAGAGAAGTAATTAAGTAGTTTAAATGTTGATGTGTTAATCGTAAGCTATGTTTATTCTGTTCATATATCGGATTCATATCGTCCAAAACTTCATAACTCAATTTATCAGTAACAGCCATGGAGTCTGGATCTGTACCTGGTTGCTGGTTGTTGGTGGCGTGGCTGCTAGCCTGCTACAGAGAAATTCTTGATGCAAAAACCTAATAACACTTTAGAAAACCCGGGAAGTGAGCTCAGAACCTGCTCAGCAGTCGTGCTCATGACCCCTGCACCAACGAGACTGGTGAATAAAAAAAGTCTTAAAAATAGGTTTATTTGGTTCTTTAAAAAAAAACTTAATTTTGCAACAATAATACTGACTTTTTGAACTTTACTTCTTATTTGGTTCATAGACAAAAAAAGTACTAATCACAAAACAAAATACTTTATCAGGTCTATTTGATAAGATAGACCAGCTGTTACTATGCAGGTTTTAAATTCGGTTAATTTAAACTATGAAATGGTTAATTTAACGCAGTTACTATTGAGTAACCAAAGTATGGATTTCGTTCATGGTTTCGGTTTCACGTTAAATTCTAACCGTTTGTACGATCCGATTAGTTTTAGTTCCGTTTAACTAATTGCTTATATTGAAAAATATGTTACAGTATAATTAAATCAACTTTACTAAGATAAATAGAAAATCAATCTGTGGACATAATGGGTGTAAAAATACCCTTATCGAAGCTGAAGTAAAATAAATACCCTTCTGTCCATCATTGGTATATGTTTTTATTCTAGACGAAATTAAGCTACTAGCTACGTTAGATATTGGAGGTCAAAGTGTCAACTTTAACATATTTAATAACTTTACTTATAATACATTCACAACCCTCTTACTATTAAATGCATCCATCTGCATGATATTTTAAATGCGTTACATTGAGTCCTACCGTAAAACGTGATTGGGTGTCTGAGTTTGATGCACAGAATTCTAGGTTTACGGCTTCGTGTACACCTTGTATATGTATTAAACACCTTCTTAGACTAACAACTTTGCTCTAAATCTGTCTCCTAAAAGTGCGTCATAAACTAAACTCAGTTATAATAACGTCAAATGTCCCCGCTATTAAAAACACATACATAAACACAGTACATAAAAACATACATAACGCTATGTTAGTATTAAGTAAGAGACAGGCAGCAGTTTGCCTTGTCCTTTGTGACGCTGGCGCTATGTTTTTATTATAGGCTAGCATTTTATTTAGCTGTTTATATGTCAATACATAATCTCCATCCAACCAATGTTGATGGATGAATATTTTATGACTAATAAAGTGATCAAGTATAATTTGTATTACATTGTTAGGTATTTACAAAGTGAAAAGTTCATCAAATATCACGAAAAATGTTTGATAAATTACTCGTAACTATAACTGGTTCGATTTGTTATGTGTACTTGTGGCATGTTCTAAATAAATATGTGTTCTTTATTTCTTTCACAAGAAACAAATATGTATTTGCATGGTCAACAGGTTCCGGGTCTGTCTGTATCTGTATGTGAACGCGCCCCCCCACGTTAATAGAGAAATTCCTACCTAATTCCAACCTGGGGCAACGTCTATAACTAACTAGAAAAAAAATAACTTAAAGTGCCATATCATTGTAAGTTAACATTAAACAAAGGAAGTTCAAAACTAGACCGTTTAAGGTAAACAAGTTTGTTTTCATTTAATGTGCTGAGTGAGCGGAACGTGTCTGTCTACACTTGCTTTTAGCTCGTAAAATATTGTTCTTGCCTGATTTTATTCGTAGCTCGATGATATAGCTTTGTGCGTAGAGAGAGGTAGGACAAAGATCTATGAGAGGACATTGCCTACTCGGAATATGATGATTTTAATATGGATATTACGGGTTGAGGTCATCGTTTATTACAACTACTTAAATATCTAATTTACATATTACCTACATGATATTAATTATGTTTACATTTTTAACATAATATACAAGTAAGGACACCGTTCCATATTTGAGGTTGCTGTGATACGCTAATTTTGGAAAACTGGGTAGTGCAGGACTGGTTGTAGAGATGATTCCGGAGACAAGCCTCTGGTCTGGCCTCTGGTCCTTTGGCTGAAAGTGAGATAGATGACTTTGTGAAGCTGGTTATTCATTAAAATGTTTTTTTTTTTCATTTTGTACACACTTGCCTAACCTTTCGGGGAATCCAGGCGTAATGTTATGTCAATAGAAATATTAGAATAAAAAAGAAAACTTGAATATTAATGAATGTTTGAAATAAAGTTTGTACTAGATTGATGAGAAATTATATTAATATAGTAAATAACAATAAGCTGAATAATGATCAATTGACCATGTGCATTACATTACCCCCTGTTTTCATGTAATTAATGAAGTTTTTCTTTTTCACAGGTAAACAAATCAGCCATGCTCTAGCTACAACGAAATTAATATGGTATGTCTTTTAAGTTACAATAGCTGTAATTGTTACTGGACTTATGGACTACAATAGGTTTAATTGTTACTAAAATGGTATAATTGAATTCCATTACCATATATGTATAGCTAATGGTATTGAAGGTTCAATGTCATGGGTGTAATATGTCAATAGTAACCATTTCACCTGTTAATTGTTAGAGGTTTTATGTGCTTGTAAACACTGCTTTTATTCGTATCTACTCAGTTTAAGTAGATAGGTTATTAAGTAGCATAATTCTGTTTTATGGCTAATAAAATAAGTAAAACATAACGTTCTAGTTATTCTTTATAATCGCAATGCAGGCTCGCAATATTTATTGCATTTTCAGTCATTCTATTACAGCCTGTGTAGTTATTTAACGTATAAAGATACGTGGATATTTTTCCCTCAAAAATAAAACAAATGAAATAGGTACAGTATTCTGTAAGTGCTTAGTATAGTTCGTTCTTTCGTTCGTTTGGATATCAAAGTAAAAATACTAAATGATAAAAAAACGTGTTGCGCCGACCCCACCGAATATAGGACAGTCGGGGCCGCGGATTTTTGTACTAGATGACGTGGCCTCGACGCAAGGGCAAAGAAGGAACATGGGTTCGGATTTTAGTCAGTAGAAGTCTGACACTCCCCTTCGTTCTGCCCAAGAGCGGGGGGGGGGTCATTTGATGATTTTCCACCCACCAAAAAAAAAAAAAAAAAAGGGCAGGAAGAAGATGTCGATCATAAATATCTAGTTTCTATGCACTACATATTCAAATCAAAATTAGTCAAACTACATTACAAAATAATCTCCACGATCTATTTGCTATCAAAGGCGAGCGATCTACCGCACGAAACGTACACTTCCACTCAACATGTCAGGGCGCATTACCATCGGTTGATCGAACAGTAAGTAATTATAACAAGGAAACGAACCATTCGTTAATTTATTAGAACATAAAATTATAAAGGTCGTTTCTATTTGCAGGTATTTGGTAGAACGAACAAAATATGCGTCAATTGGTTTGAGATGAATATGCAGCGCTGATTTAATTTCGTTCTTGAATGCATTTCATTTACTTTATCAATCTGTTTTGTTTATTTACGGAATGCTTAAAATGTTTCCGTAATGCCTGAAATATTTGCATAATTTATTGCTATTGTATTGAATTCGTATTACATATTATAACAAAACTTAATCTGACCTAACCAAGTTATTTACTAGTCTTTGACACCACTGTCAGTATCCGCTGATAATAGCCCGGTTAAATATCTTCTATTTTAAAATATTGCTGGAAAGATTTGCCAAACATGTAGCTTCTTTTAATATAAGTAGTATACGAGTATACGTCGTTGTAACATGGTATGTTATCACTGCCACTAGTACAGACACGATGATAGCAAATTTTAATTGATATATTGGTATCGGTATAGTCTGAGAAATCATTTCCTGGACTTCATTTATGAATTAAAATCTATATAAATAAAGAGAGAAGTCCTGACTGACTGACTGACTGACTGACTCATCAACGCCCAGCCCAAACTCTTGGACCTAGAAAACTGAAATTTTGCACAGAGGTTCCCTTTATAGTGTAGACAAGGAATAAGGAAGGATTTTTCGAAATTCAACCCCTAAGGGTTTTAAATAGGGGATGAAAGTTTGTATGGAAAATCGTTATTTTCACGCGGGCGAAGCCGCTGGCAAAAGCTAGTGTAAAATACTGGTATTCAGCTGCATGCATGCAGACTGGAAGCCCACCCCAAACATAGTTGGGAAAAGGCTAAGGTAGATGATGACGAAGACATTCACGACGATTGTCGATGTGCAGTTACATCTTTGCACAACACCATAAAACCAATACCACCACCAAGACACCACTTAACCCACTTGGAGCATACCATTTTGTCCCAACCGTCTAATTAGCTGGTCATACGTGGTCATTTTACGGGCAATGAGGTCTTACTCCATCGCCCATGCTTGTTAGGTCAATTAGACTGGAAAAATGTTTGGAGAATGTGGAAGTTACGGATGGAATATGTCGTTACACTGTCTTGCAATTGGTTTGGTTTATCAAATGCATGCTTATCTTCCCTAAGAGACATTTGACTGACTAAAAACTTTTTTGCAAAAAAAACAACCGACTTCAAAAACACCAAAAATAGAAAAATAAACTTAAGAAGAAAAATCAGCTTCTGAAGTCGGTGACAAGTTTATTTTTCTCTTTTTGGTGTTTTTGAAGTCGGTTGTTTTTTTTGCAAAAAAGTTTTTTTATTTTTTCATTTTTAGTTGTAATAAGTACCTATATATATATATATCCTATCAACAAAAAAAATGTGTATTGTACACTTCTGCATACCACCTCAGAGCATACAGGCGTGATGTTACGTCATGATATGTATATTCAATAAACATCCAAGCGATTCCAGCAATTACGACAGATTTGCCGTCTATTTTTGAAGAGTTTCATTGTATATCTCCGAAGATCAGCACCAGATCTTCACCAAATTAAAATGGGACCACCTCAGGAGTATACTCTTTCAAATAAAAAAAGAATTTTGAGAATCGGTCCACAAATGGGGGTGAAATCAGGTAACATACATAAAAAAAAAAATACATACACACGAACATATAACCTCCTCCTTTTTCGAAGTCGGTTAAAAAGGTGTTAATGGAAAGTTTGAAGCGGTTATTTGGCGCAGTGGCTCAAGCAGTTAACTGCTGCAGTACGTTTCACGGGTTCGATCCCCGCACGGAACAAATATTTTTATGGCCTACAGATAGTCGTTTCGGGTCTGGGTGTTTGTGTGTGTGAGTTTAAATGTCTGTGAACGCACCCACGATAGGCCACGATACAAGAGGAATTCCTAGTGTGCATTCCTAGTGTATTTTTTTTAAAACATGGTATCTTCAAAAAGCAAGAAATTCTGAGTTTTGTGTCAACGTTCTGATTTGTACTGTAATTCGATGTTTGAATTCGTATTTCCAAATACAAAGGTCGCAAACGGTAGCACAAATAATACAATGACACTTTTGCCAAGAAACATTTAGGCAAAATGTTTAACTGGAGTATGAACATCAGACGCATAATTTCTATTTCACTAACTGACTTTGTTAAAACGATACAAATGTGTACAGATAACTAAACTACAACATTAAAGAATGAGGAAGCTATTACGTATGTGACACCGCCTTAGTAATAGCCTTAGATTCCATTGCGATATGAAAAAAATAAGGTTGTATAGAATTTTTGGATATTTTAATTTGCATACCACCTTTTTTAGTAACTTATAGGCGTGTTAATAAGTAGATTGGAATCAAAATTATGAACCAACAAGAGACCTAAAAAAGAGGCATTGAAACAAAAGATTTTTACTGGATTTTCGTAAACTATGCCAGTTTAATTCCCATGTAATAGGGTGAGAGCTTATCGCAATTAACCGGGCATAAATACAAACTCCATGGCTGTTATTAAGAACATAAACGGCGAAATGTGGAGGACTATTTGATACACCTCTGACTCTATAAACCCTTCGTTGATTACAGGTGATGTTTAGTTTTTCATAACTGACATCGCCGATATACAAAAAAACACATACTTTCAAATACTTTCTTCTGAGAATGGTTCAGTTATATACTAATCATGTACGAAGTTAGTGAGCATTAGACTTAATGGAGCTCAGGGCCGGCAGTCTCTACAGAGATAACGACGAAATCGCTAACTTTCGATTGCTAATTACCAACGAATAAATTCGGTTGCAATAATGATGCTTGCGAGAAACGCATCTTGGATGTAGAGACTTGCTTTACTTGCAAGCATCATTATTGCAACCGAATTTATTCGTTAGTAATTAAGGATTGAAAGTTAGCGATTTTGTCGTTATCTCTTTCGAGACTGCCGGCCCTGATTGGAGTGATCTATTCCTGGCAATTAGCTAACTATAGTCTAATGATGATTATCCCATTGTTTGTTTTGATAAATTCATATCATTTAAAAAACTTGGCTCACAAGATTACAAAGAGTTCACAGCAATATATTCACACTATAATTTTAAACGTTTATAGCTGGAGCTTTTTCATTGGGGTCTTATAAAGGTTTTTAAGTAAAGTAATTGTAGTGGTTCGTTGTTTTAAAATTAACTTAAAGAAACAGGTTACATATGTATATGTATAATACCTACTAGGATACCATAACTTTACCAGTCAGCACTTACTTGAGATTTAATATTTTTGCTGTTTTCATGCGTCATATTGTTTTACAGGTTTTAGTGACTGTTCTACCTATATATAAACTATCAACTTGTAAAAATCTGACCACATGTTTTTATCATTCGTCAATGTTCTTTTCAGTAACAAATCAATGCTAATTCCTCAAATTGCGGAAAAATAGTGTTTAATATAATAATACCGAAATTATTAATGACATTCATGGAATGCATCCAGCCTGAATACGACCCTGGTTTTGGTCAAGTTTGAAAATAAACACAGTATTTAAAGAAATGTCATAGCTTTCATTTAAATAAACTTAAATCGCTGTCAAATAAATAATCATGTTTGCTAGTTGCATATATGATTGTGACGACACTTTAATTAAATGCGGTTTTTGACAATTAATTTTCAATGTCACATTATCATAATTATTATCAAATTGTTTATCTGAATTTATTATGATTCCTTGTTGCATAGGTCATTGTGATGTCATAAATATGTTATTTTTTGTCGTTCGGAAAATTTCCAGATGTTGGGCTGATTCGTAGTTTTTCATGTTTATTCATTCTTTAAAACTTTATTCTCAATTAAAAAAAAACTACATAAAAGTTACCATTTGGCAAATGTAGAAAAAAAAATGGAAAGATGTTTCTACAATAAAAAAGTGTCAAGAAATTACGCTGTTAAGAATGACGAAACTAAAAAAACGCAAGAATTGGCACTATCAACATCGATACGATAAAATCAGTAAGGATTACACGTTCATCGCTGTCAGCGATTTATGAAAGTGCTTTACGATATTCGGTATATGAATGTGGCTTACAGATCGGCCATTAGATGTGGCAATACTTATATAGTGGTTTGCCAAGTTATGTGGCAACTATCTACGTTAATACATACATTATTACTCGACTCACCGTTTTTGTACTTGTAATAATGCATACTATCACGCATGTTATATTTATGTAGTTCATTGTTGATAAGACAAAAGAGAATTTTCTAGGCTTGAGTTCCAGGCTTTTCTAGAAATCCCTTTTGGTTTTCTTGCATTTGAAATACTATATATGTTTAAATGATAGATAAGTTTTCGTATATGATCTTTCGGGTTTTTTATTAGGATCTGGAAGGAAAATGGAGTATTTGGAATCAGACTCCTATTATATTTTAATGTCAATAATTAATTAGACACACGAGAAATAGGGAAATATGGAAGAAAAAGACATGTTGCGCCGACCCCAAAATCAAAATCAAAATCAAAAATCAAAATTCATTTATTCAAACTAGGCAACTAGGCTAATAATCAGCACTTTTCGAAGGTCAAAATTTACTTTACTTTACTACAGTGAAACTTGGTTAACTGGGACTTGAATAAGTGAGAAACCTCTATAACTGGAACTCATACTGGGGTCCCATGAGACAGATTTGGATATCTGAGACACATTTAACCAGGTTCCACTAAATTTACATTTTTATAAGACAGTCCCCCAAAAACGCACACCCATCGACACTTCCTAGTGTTTAGCTGGAAAGAAGAAGTGGCGGAACAAACTCCCCAGCACACATCTGTCTGTTAGGTTGGTTAGAAGAACCAGACTCGATACAATAGCAAGGTGTCAGTTAAATTAGAATAAGGACAGGAGAATGATGATGATGAATTAATTAGACACATTCTATACTAATATTAAAGATGCAAAAGTATACATGGATGTTTGTTACTCAATTACTCCAGAACGTCATGTTTGCGGGCTTTTTCTCACATACACACATCAACATTAACAGACAAATAAAGTCGCGGGCAACAGCTAGTCATTCATTTTTTTTTGTAAAATTAAAACGAATAATTTAGAAACGTCAATTACACATTGCTTTAATGTCGGTTTTTTCAAAATGTTTTAATCTTGTATTTGAGTAATAAATTTTGCTGTACGTTTAATAATTAATTATATTTTAATCATAAAATTCAATAAGGAAATATAATCTAGATAAGTCATAAATCTACATTAAATTGACTAAAAAAACTGAAATATTTAATTTGTAATGAGTCCGCGGTATTTTAAGTTTTTTCAAAGGTCATTTTAATGTCAAAAAGAAACCAATCAAAAGGTTGCAAAGTTCCTATTCCTATACACTAAAAGTTTGAAAGTTTTCAAAAGCACTGACTTTTATTTAAAAACGTCTTTAATACTCTAGTATTTTGATCATCTCTTGACTAGTACACACGGCGACACATCGAGCTAGACATTTCCAGTACAAAATGGCCTCGCTTTTTATAAATTGCCAATACAATGAGAGATTCGCATAAACTGGTTTGATCAGAGCTTGATCGCAGGGCATACGAAGTTTGCTACCTCAGTGGGATGCCTTTAAAGCTTCATTATCAGTTATCTTTTAGTTTGTAATAACAAAAGAGCCACAATGAAAAAGTATTATGAAATCAATACATCTTATTGAATAAGCCATAGTAAAATCAGTTCTGCATTTATTTTTATAAAGCGGTTCCGGAATTAAATCGCCAAGTATATAAATACAACAAAGGAAGCAACGAGAAATAACCAACAACAATACTGCACAGTAAACCATTTATATGTATTTATTTCAACTCATAATTCGAACTTTCAAATTAAAATTACACTTAAGGCCACACTAAAAAGGCAAGCTAAGTACTCTAATCAATGATTTATTTATTTAATAGAATCGTTATACAGCCTTGATACAGCGGAACTTTGAAAAACAGCTTTAACTGTAACTAGTTTACCGGTCATTTTAATTCTTGTTTTTCTTAAATCTATTTCAAGAAGGGGAAGGTAACTCTGTACGTACGTACAAAAAGAAGAGTTGGTGTCCTCGTGTAAATATCACTTGTTCTTGGACTTCCCAGTAGATATATGTGGGGCAATTGGTGTAGTTTTTATGTCCGCCAGTGGTCACGTCAGATCATATTTTGTGAGCTATCTTGATGGTCTTTTCTGTTGCGGATGCACCTGAGTAGATTAAATTACCTAATATTTTATTAATGGACGAATAAAATAAATTACTAAATATTTTATTTATTAAAAAAAGAAAAACTATTTTGTTTCGGGGATCCGCTGGATGTCGTGAGACTTACGGGACTGGTCAATGTCGCGGTACTTGGGGGAGGCCTATGCACAGAAAAGGACATATTTTGGGGAAAATTATGATAAAGATGCTAATTCTGTTTCGAAGTAATAATATCAGACATGATTTCGTCATGATATGAAATGTATTGATTAATTAATTATATTTTTTTATTCAATAACATTAAATGTCGGATGCAGTAGTTGCATTTGTCTAATATGTTCCTCGATTTTTATCTGACATGCAATCAATTGCAATTTAAGATCTTAATAGTTTCTAATAATTTATTATTTTTTATTTATCTAAATGGTTTATATTTATTTAACCTTTACGCCATTTCGGTAGCTATTTAATTATTAAATAGAAGTAATATAAAAATTAAAGGTCGACTACTTTTTACAAACCGCAAGAACTATTAACCTCATACTATTTCATAGCAAAAAGTGGATTAGATTATAATTGATATTAATGTACGGGTTTCTGTCTATAAAGAAATAATGTGTATCAGTTTTTGTGATAATACGTCACAAATAACTTTCTCATAAAATAAAAGCTAAACTTTTTTTGTAAGCGGCTTACGCGTGCTTTGCGTCTTGGATTGGATTGTATTGTTTTTCAGGAAATACAGTATTTTTAGGTACCATACTCTTCTTTATTTTTAATGAAGAAGCATATTACTGCTATTCTCATAGAGAGAAGACAATTCCCGGCTGTCAATTGTAGACAGCCGTTACAGATAACCCAAACGTCTGTCACTCAGTCTATCAAGGCGTATCGTATTACAAATGTATTAACTCATCATACATGGTTAGGTTCTCAAGAAAAAGTTTTTTTCTTGTTTATCTTAGTGTGTCGATGACTATAGGGGATCGGACTGACTCAAAAAAATATTAATCTGTATAGTCCGTCAGTTAGATTATCGAAAAATATTAGATACGTGTTTTTTGTTTCATCAAATCAATAAAAATTGACGAAGCTATAGCGCGTCAAAGATCATGGAGTGGGGCTTGCAACGTCACTTGAACGTACAAAATGTACTATCATATGACGTCACACGAGTCTTCGAAGCACTGTCTCGTCTTCATTTTTTGTTTACGTAAAAAATGAAAAAAATATGTGGTCAATATTTTATGGAAATCTTTTTGACGGACTAATTAGTTTCTTTTTGTCCGATCCCCTATTGAAAATGAGTCACTATAGCCCAAAATTTGGCAACGAATTTCGCAATTTCAGTAATGGTTTGATGACTTTATGAAATTCAGTTGAATTTAAAAATATTTTAACCGCAGCACTATTAAAAACATCGCCCGATAGGTACTAATTACAACTCTTAACTTAAATTAATACCCAATTAAAAAGAGCCGAAAGGTGATCTTTCTTACTATGGTCTTCGGTATTTTTCCTTTAATTCAAAATTGAGTACCTACGAACATAAAGTTGAAAGTATAATTGCGATGTCAAATTGAAGTTGTTTGCCCTTTTCTTTAGGATAATTCCTGACGTCTTTCGAAGTAAAAAGTTTACGGAAGACAATAAGAATTTGATGCATACTTGTAATAATATGGTGAACTGGGATATTTTATCCTTATCGAAGCGGAATGTCATGTGAATTTTTTACTAGTAATTACTGTCATGTTAACTTGCTTTGCCTTTATACGAATTCATTAGCGTTTAAGTAAATAATAAGTTTATTTTTCTTACAACTCTTTAATAATGCGTCGCCAATGTAGATGCACTTTAACAAGACATTAAATCTGTTAACTCTGAATCGGTATGTCTATCGTAGACCAACCTGTTTCTCACTAACAACTTCGTTTTATGGCATATTGTGGAAAATATAATAAAACAAGAACGTTATACAGCTAAAATAATTTGCTACGATGCGGTTACATCTGCCTACAAATGATCTACGTGCTACAATCTTCGTAGCCGCTTCGCTACGCCACGTAGCTACACAAAATATCCAATTCTATGACAGCGTTGATTTTCAAACCAACAAAGCTTAGCTAATACATAAAACATAATAGATTCGACTTAGGAATGCAGTAATTTAGCCTAGCCAGAGCCTTCATAAATCTTCTAGTAGTAAAATACAGGAGAAGTCACGGTTAACAACTAGTTTTTTAATACGATTCTTGTACATAATTGGTTGGTTAAGATTACAAAGCATTGTTGTTAAATGTCAAGCTTGATTGGTATGTGTTGACCAGGGTTGGCATGTTTAAAACAAGTTGTTTAAAACATGTGTTTTAAACAGTGTTTAAAACAGTTTCAAATAAAACATAGTTTTTTATTAGGTGTTTGAAAACATTGTTTAATTGCAAAAATAAATTAATACTAAGTAGTTATTTTTTTCCTTATTTCCTTTATTTAATCAACTTTAAACAATTTTTATAAAATAATTAAAGTGGCTTTTTAACTTGACATTTAAACAGTTTTTAATATGTAAAATCCTTAATCAAGAAATAGTTAACAATTTTTATTATAAAACGACCATGTACAATCATATTTGTTCGTTAGCAGATTAGACAACATTTATTATTTTTTATTTAGGTATTTAAAAACTGACAAGTTTTGCAGCTTTCTCGTTACCAAGTTTGATTCGTACATCGGTTTGAATAAATCCAAAGGTTTTTGTGTTATTGTGAAATGAAAAATCAGAAAGAAAGTCCGCTCTATTCTCCATCGGTAAAGTCCCCCGGGGAATTCCCAGAACTTCCGTAATTCGTGAACGTGATTATTTAAAATATGTTTTGGGTATTCCCCTTATTTTAAGAAAAAATTAGGAGATTTCCCTACTAAAAATGAACGTAGGAACACACAGAATGTATTGAATTATGATAAATTTTTGTCATGCAGTTTTTAAAATAGTATATAAGTGAAATATATCAGGCTTAATCAATTAAAAATGGATGATAACTAACTTAGGAAAAAAAAAACAAAAAAAACACCTGTTT
Organism: Diarsia dahlii; assembly: GCA_949775195.1. NCBI lineage: Eukaryota > Metazoa > Arthropoda > Insecta > Lepidoptera > Noctuidae > Diarsia > Diarsia dahlii. The sequence continues at coordinate 19,456,067 of OX459199.1, forward strand.
AAAACATTTTAAACTGTTTGTTTTATAAAATGTAAAAAAAAACTGTTTTTTTTCCAACCCTGGTGTTGACTGGTGTTATGTATTGAAAGATAGTGTTTATTTTATTTAGGTCTTTTAAATTGTTCGTCGGGCTGGATGGCTTTTGCTGGGCATTGTTGACAGATTATAAAGAATAATTTAATTAATGAAGAAATTGCTGCCATAGTGATTTCGTTGTGATAATATATTATGAGTATGTCCTATAGATTAAACAACGAAACAAAGGGTTCGTGAGAATCGTTCGAAAGTTTCAGTTGATTACATTACATTACAAATCATATCAATCAATCATATTCAAGGTATATTTTAGAAGTCTGGTTTGGTTTACATATTTTGAGAAAAGTATTGGCATCTGGATAGTGGTCTAAACTTCGATTTTGGTCACAATGACATGTCAAAATATTCATTTAGAGCTTTCACATTGGTTAAAATCAACAAAGTGTTTCTCGTCTCTTCAGTGATTGGTGGAATCTTGCCCATCTCTCCTCTCCGCTCGTTTCCGCTTTGGTGGAGTCCTGACCTTAATATCCTAGCTTGACCTATCTAGTAACACAGTTCTACTTATACATTAACATTTAGAGCACATTTTTTCTTGTTCATTATAATTATCAGTCGTGCTTGAAGCAAATGCCGCGACAGTATCAAATGTCAATATTATTTGAATATGTCACTTGTCATGGTGCCTTCCTGTTCGCATCATGATTGTTACGGATTAACCTTTATTGTGCTTCTAGGTATCGATATTATAAATGGGCTGGGTTTTTGAAGTGACAACGTCTTATAAATTGGTTTGCCGGGTGACACTTCAAGAAACTGCGTTACGCTCCGCTCACGTTATGCGCTCACAATGAGAGCGAGTGAGAGGCACGCGTCCCTTCCACTCGGGCATGGTTAGCCCGCCTAAGAGCGAGAGAGACAGACATAAAAAGTGTATTTTACCACTCAAAGTCGTTGTCACGTAAAACTTTCGCCCGTATACCGACTTTACAGGCAACCAATTTTTTTTAATTTTTCTTTGTTAATGTCCTATTAAATGCCTTCTCAAATTCTAGCTCATAACTCCTGCTAAAGGTCCGTAATCTAGGTTAGGTGTAAGTTCAGGTAAAAACCATTGATAAATTATTCAAAAGATATTTATTTGACATTCTGACAGACAATTGACATTCCACCTATAACCCTTCAACTTTCAAAGCAAGAGTAAACAGGCATCCCCTAGGCACGTCATTCCATTGGAGACAGTCCATCGGTTTTCATCTGGCGTGATTGCGGTCAAGAGTATGCCATGCTACATGCAATAAAAATGCAGAAATATTTTAAAGAAGCTTTTATTTTTTGCTATCTTACTTGACTTCTTTGACCTTTATCATAAGAACATCTCAGATGTCTTCACATTCCAGATTGAATAAAGAAAGCGAAATTTTTCACAAAAATCGAGGCTAACATTAACTTCGTCCTTAAGAGAATCTTGACTTTCTGTACAAGGTAGTGTTATCTTATATTCAGTAAAATTCCTCTAAAGGTCGAAAGTTAAAAGCATCTTTATTTTATACTTTATTTCCTCAGAAATACAGTCAATATTGAATTGTCATGTAATACTGTATAACAATTTGCACGTCTTTCAGAAGTTTTCCGACGTGTTCTTGAAAATTAGCCCTTCTTCATTCTCAATAAGATTGAAAATCCTTCGAGCGTGGAAATCGTGTATCATAATGGTTTACACTGTAGTGCACTTAATGCACTTTATTTGGCCAGCTCTGTATCATTACTCAAAGGCGTTAAAGGTTTCTAGATGGACATTGGACAGGTTTGAGTACCATCCAGTGCCCTTGACTTTAATTTTAACGAGGCAAGGAACTTTTGATTTTTTACGGCTGTATAAGCACTAGTAAAACCTAGTTGATGTGGGGAGTATTCAGGCCTCGGACAATAAAAAATCCTAGTGCTTTTATAAGTTATGACAACTGCAATTTTTTACGGTTTTATTTTTGCATACACCTACCTCAATTTTTCAATTCAGGTTTATATATTTTAACTTTATAATATTTGGTTTAACCTTTAGTCAACTTGAGCAAAATTAAGACTGCATGAAGTTTAGAACTCATTAGTTAAAACTTATTATCAATTAAATCTGTTATTTAGAAATAAAGAACTATCTTACTTAGCGTTTTTGTCTTATCTAGACATACAGCTAAAGCAAAATACTCAAGCGTTGACTAAAAGATAATCACAAACGTGTTAACTGTAAGTAAATATTTGCACCAATTTGATTAGCATCGTGTTTGTGTGATTACCTGTGAACTGCACTTAGTGATAGAACGCTAATTCTTGTAACTAGGAGCTAACTAGTTATGGTAGCTAGCCGAAGTCGGGGTGTACAAAGTCGGAGGGATAGTTTGGTGTAGGTACCCTTTAGTACGCCCCACATTAATTCATCAGTTATGTTTAAGTCCCATGTAATAGGGGGCGAGCCTATTGCCATAAACTGGGCACAAATCCAGAGATCAAAGACATTTCAATCCGTGGCTGCTACTAAGAAATTTTTCATGGAAAAACCCAATAGCACTTTGCCCGACTTGGGAGTCGAACTCAGGGCCTCAGGCCTAGCAGTCGTGCTTGCGACCAATGAGTCAGATAGGCTACTTAGATTTTTGAGATGAAAAAACTCCTGAAACACTTTTTCCCAGAATCGAACCCAGGTCGAACGTCATACTCAGCAGACATGCAGGAGTTCTTACTTTAATACAAAAAAATGCACAAAAAAAATGTCAGAAGGTTAAGTAATTGTAGTTGGATTACTAATTAGAAGTTAGACCTGTTTAGTTTAATTCATGCTTATATTGCGCAATCCTGACTTTGGCCGCTAAAGAAGGCTACACTTAAGTAGTCATAAAATTCAGTGTAGATTTTTTACTTAGTGACATAGCGCAATGTCAGATTACATTATTACGCGCGTGTGGGTACATTAGGCACATATACTTGTACATAGTGATTGTGGATAAACTGTTTTTTTATTTCGTTGATGAATGTAAGTGTAAGTAATAACATAGCATAACATCACGCCTTGTAATCCCCGAAGGGTTACGTAGAGATGTACCTAATAAGTATACCAACATTTGGCCAGTTATGTTTTTAAGTCCCATGAAATAGGACGCGAATCTATGTGGTTCCTAATGAGAAATTCCTGATGAATGAAAAACCCAATAGCACTTTTCCCGACTCGCTATCAAACCCAGGACCTCGTGCAGTCTTAGTCTGACTGACATGTTAATAAAAGTATCTGTCTATGTTGCATTAATGTAATCTAAAATCTTCTGTCAGATTGTGAAACCATTTAATTACAGTCTATGTGCAGTTATGCACCTGCGAAACATCTGACATTTGAAATAAATAAATTACAACTGCAGTGCAATAAAAAAGCAGTATTATTGGTATAGTATTGACCAGAAGATTCGCAATAAGTCAGATTGTAGACTGATAGCTCGTATTGAGATGACCACTAGATAAAAATTAACCGATTCATGTATTGTCGAATCTTGCAATCAAAATGTTGCATCATTCAAATATAGGATACAAAATTGACAGTTGTTAGTAATCGTAATATTTAAATACTGTAATTTCGTGAGACCCTCGTGGCTTTAAGACATAAGACAGCTAACCTGAGGTCATCTCTAGTCAAAAGGCTGTCACTTTTATAGCGTTTCGTTTTTGTTTTAAATAGAATGCCTGCGTAAGGTTTTCGTTAATTGGTCAAACTTATACCGCCTTATTAATAAAAATAGTTAAACCTGGTTTAACTTACGATTGGTTTATCTCGCATGCCGTCACTTTCTTTAGAATATTTTTGAAGTAAGTTAAACCAGGTTTAACTACTTCTATATCTATATACATATAATAAAACAGTAAAAAAACTGTGTCTGTACATTGAATATATTAAAAAAATAATAATTGAGGAGGGTTTAGAAACAGTAATAGAGCGCGAATCCAAAAAAAAAATCTGTCTGTTTGTCTGTTTGTTTGTACACGCTAATCTTCGGAACTACTCGACGGATTTGAATGATTTTTTTTTGTTGCATAGTTATTAAGTCTGAGCAACATATATAATATAATTTATCTTGGAAACTTGAACACCTGATGCAGATCTGCAACAGACCAGCTTAACTATAAGAGATACAAAAATGGTACCATAGCAAAACTTGTTCCACGTGATGAGCATTTTCTGCTCAGAGAATAAATTTGAAGATCTGGAACACCTGATGTGGAACTCCAAGAGCCCAGCTTCACTATCCTACTTTCACGCCAGAACGCAACGGATCTGAATGAAATTTGGCACAGAGATAGATTATAGTCTGTAATTACACATGGGCTATTTAATATCGCTATAATTACTTAGGGGGGTGAGCAATATTGCATTATGTCCATATGCCCCAACAGTTTGACAGCTGATATCTGTCATACTATTTATATCAATAGAACGGCTATTTCGAACTATTTATCACCGATGTCAGTAGCGTAACGGTTTGGCGACCTCCCCGTAAGCAAATGTACGTAAGTTCAAATCTCAACCAGTGTCTTCTTTTTGTATTTTTTATAATGTTGTGAGATTTCCAAAAATGTTCAACATGTTCGCGAGTTCGATCCCTACTCGGTTTTCACTTTTTGTGAGTACTATTTATTTTTATTTTGATGCTTTATGATTTTTGGAATCAACGTTGCATAGTAGACGCCCTAGAAAGACATACACTGAATTTATTGGTGATTTTATACTATACTTAAAGATGCTTTTAACTATTCAATATAGAGTTAGGTGATTATAAATCTATATACATATAATAAATCTGCAGACATGGAGTTCCTGTAAATTTACCAAATTATTTAGAAAAAATATTGTTTTCATTTGTCTGTGTTAGTTTGTATGGGTTGGTATCAGAATGACTGGATCGCAAATAGACCACGTCGCTTATAGTAAAAATCTCAAAATGTCTAAATCTCAAGGTGTAAATTATGAAGCCAAATGTGATTAGGGTTTTAGTTTTTGTTTCATTGTAATCCGATATTGATATCGATAGATATTTATATGAATTTGAAGAACTGATACATGCAACGACATCTATTGCATCAAAACGGTACTAATAAATAAATGTGTTCAGATAACTTTCAAATAGACCGGTATCTCTTTCGAACAACCCGCAGCGTTGGCGGCCCCTAATGCTGACATCTCTTTGAGGCCTGTCATCGTCATAAGATGGACGGACGGGGTGCTAGCCCGTTACTCACAGTCCACAGGCCCGCGCCTACGGTGGCCGGAAGCCATCACGTAGCTTCCGACGCCCGAAGCGTCTCCCGCGGCGGCTGGGACGAGAGGTTCTCTCCCTGTCATGTTCCGCAACCTCCTTCGCTAGCATCACTGCTTCGCAGAAGCCCAGTATTTCTTCAGGATCCAAATGAATAATTTCAATGCAAGTTCTTAGTAAGTTTGCATTGTACGCATGAATATTATCTTTAAATTAAAATAAGAGACACCACAGATCGGTATCTAACACATTGAGTTATTCCGGTCTGATCCCCTAAAACTGATACCCTAGGGGATCCGTTTTATTATAAATTATTTTCTATTCCGGTCTGATCCCCCGTAAAAGAATCGGATACCCTGACACATTTTTAGGACAGTCAGCAACAAAAATTTGTACAGGTTCTATTAGATTAAAAAAAAAGAATAGGTAGTAAAGTCCCACAAACTACCAGGAGAACAGAAGTAGGAAGGAGGTATTGGAAATTGGAATCTTCAAATCAAATCTATATTATGGCTTTAAAGTAAAGTCTCACAAACTACCAGGAGAACAGAAGTAGGAAGGAGGTATTGGAAATTGGAATCTTCAAATCAAGTCTTTAATATGCCTATAAAGTAAAGTCCCACAAACTACCAGGAGAACAGAAGTAGGAAGGAGGTATTGGAAATTGGAATCTTCAAATCAAATCTATATTATGCATTTATAGTAAAGTCCCACAAACTACCAGGAGAACAGAAGTAGGAAGGAGGTTTTGGAAATTGGAATGGAATAGTTTGTGGGACTTTACTATCCTGGTTTCCTATCTCCAAAAAAAAAGTGCATGGTAGGTATTAGAAATAAATAATATAGATTTGATTTAAAGATTCCAATACCTCCTTCTGACTTCTGTTCTCCTGGTAGTTTGTGGGATGATCGTACAATTTTATGTTTTTTTATTTTTTGGAAATAGAAATAAAAACTGATTATTTTTTCATTAACAACTGTTTTTCGGTTGACTGTACTTCACTTGTACTTGTGTCAAAAAGGGGATCAGAACGGAATGATAAATTACAGGGGATCAGAACGGAATAAACAAAAGAAAAATATTGGCAGTGGATCGGTTTAGGGGATCAGACCGGAACAACTCAACACATTAATACAAAATGCATCAAATAAAAACATCCGGAATCAATTTTAATCACAGAATTATGTAAATTAATTACGATTAATATTTAAAGAAACGCACATTAATACGTATTATAAAAAAAATATAAATATTTAAACTAAATTACAAATGCATCTGCATTAATTCGGACTGACCTTAAAACAGGTGCGTTCATGATCTGACCTTTTATAAAAAACGAATAAGGTCAGACGTACGATGAGTACCGTTGAAGATGACAGGTTTTTAATGTGTTCGTTTTTTGAGTGAAGAAATAGGTCAAATGAGTACAGTTGATTGTCTTTCTAAAAAAATAAATCAGTTTGGCTAAAATATCAGTTTTTTTTTGTATCCAGATGTAACGGGTTACGTTATAGTGATTTAAATGAAAAAAATGTCTCAGTTTAGATGTACTAAGATAAATCTTACTAAAGCGATTAATCTTATTAACGTTGCGATTAGCTGGTAAAGTTCTCTTAAATCTTTATGCCTTATTCGGATATTCAATGCAGTACTTGCAATTTATTTTTCCGTTCGCTTACTTGATAACAATCATCTTATATGTAGAACCATAGAACCTTGTGTCAAGTTAGAATTTCCTAATGCATGTTACTTGTGATGACGCGAAGAGTCTGTTAAGGTTCATGGCCCAGATTTGACAAATGTATATTTATATACATTTGTCAAATCTGGGCCATGAACCTAAACAGATTCTTCGTATCCTAAAGGATACGATGGGACTGACATACGCATTGCGATTATAAATGTCCCTAAATAAACAAAGCAAAAAAATACTTTAGACTTTAGAAGCTGACTTAATTACAGGTACCTGTAAAAACAATGATTAATTAATTCAAATTACCTCTTACCCAAACACATTAATATCAATATTCCAAAGCGTTAAAGATCACGCAAAAATACCGACAAATTATCATTAAAAATAGAATGAAAATGACTGTAGACTACATTAAGTGCAGCAGAACATTTTAAAAGCGTAATTGTTTGGACACGAAGCTATGCAGCCTCGGTCAATAGAAAGGAGCCGGTCATCTGATGCGAACGGTACAAGGACTGATGAGCACTGAAAGTGTTACGAATGTTTTTGTGTAATTGAATAAATACTTTTAATCTATTGCATAGATTCTATCGCGGGCCTTGAGTTGAGCGTGGAGAGCGAATCCAGAGATTTCCTAACAAAAATATTCAGGATTCAGTATTCAACCAGGTTGCTATGGTTACGGAAAATAACAAGGTTGTCAACTGAGGTTGTCAAATTAAATAATTGTTTGTCTCTCTGCTTTCTCCTTCTAAAATATTCTTACTCGTATAATTTGTGTACAAAGTGTTTTAAATATGAATAAACAAAGTGCATTTATTGATGAAGAAAGTCACGAATTTTTTTTATTTTTTTTTTTATTTTTTTTTTTATTATCCTACTTTGTGTCCCACTGCTGAGCAAAGGCCTCCCCTTTCTCTTTCCATGCATCTCTATCATGGGCGATCTCTGGCCATGTTAGCCCCGCAAACATAATCAGATCGTCACGCCACCTTCGAAAAAATAGTGAAAGAAAATGAGTGAGGAGTGAGTACTCTATATACATTCATTTTATTATTAGTACAGTGCGATCAAATTATCTTGGTAGCTCCGAACTTCGAGCAGGTCATTTTGTTACAACGAATGTATAAAAGTGTTATGATATTTGTTTTATTTGTATTTCTCACTGTTTAAATTAGATATTTTCTGATTGTTTTAAGTATTGGTTTATCTGGCAATAACAGTTTTATTTCCAAGTTTACATGCGTAAAATTTCGCAAATGTTCAGAGCTGCCAAGATAATTTGATCGCACTGTACGCATCTATCATAAGTTTTATTGGTTTTTGCATTACTATTCTGCGAATCGGTCTAAAACGATTCGTTTTCTTATAAAATATCTAAAATAAAATAAATAATTTTCAAATTTTTCAATGTTAAGACACTTACGTCAGGCTGTCAATACTTTTTCTTTTAAATTTTCTGTCATAGAGTTTCTTACTAGCTTAGTTAGTCTATGAAGGTTAGTTTTGATTTATATAATGTACCTACATCGCGCGAAATTCGAAGATCAAACTCTTAATATCGTTATTTTTGTTCAAATTTTTTGAATGAATAATTATTTTGGTGTGTAATTACACTATTAATACCTAATTATTTATACCTATTATTGCATAAGTTGATAAAAAATGCTATGCAATAGATTTACCGCGGCAGTCTCCGAGTGCCACACGTTTTTTATTTTTTGTTTATTTTATTTTGTTGACGGTAATTAAGGTATTAAGGATTGTCTAAATAAGGGGTACGGTGAAGGTTAGATAAGTAATCACTCTTCGTAAGGCAATGGTATTCAGCATCAAGTTAGATTGGGAGCAGACCCATGCCAGGTAAGGAGTTGACGATGATAATGATATATAGTCCTCATGAGCGTTTTTGGATTTTATCGGAGATTAGCCATCTGTGCGGGAGATAAATTGCAAAAGTGTGTTCGTCGACACAGGCGCTGTTCCTTTACTCTCATAACCCGAAGGGACGACAATAAGACACAACCGGAGAAGAAATCAGGCACAGGACCAACGGCGTGTTGCCCGAGTCACGTGGTTATGATATAGCAGTGTTGTTGATATTTATTGACATTAAAATAGCTAATTTGCACTGTTCCGTGCCATAAATATGCGATCACAAAAAACATAAGAAAAGTAACAATTTTTTCCCTCCAAACCATCTAAGTAAGTACTTAATTGCTACGTGACAAAAAGTCACGGAAGTTTAATGCACTGCTCAACTATATAATTTAGACCAATTATAGTCATAACGATAACTTTTTATTGCCACTCGTAAATAGTGATGTGTCATATAAATCGACATTGCATAAAACTTTTTGTTACTCTGACAACTGACAAGTAAAGATTATATTATTTATGAATTATGACAAAAGATATTCGTGTTACATCTTTTTGAAAAGGTCATATTCGGTAACGGTTATGTGCATGTTAGATCAATAAATAATTTTAATGAATCGTTTTTTTATTCCGTGGGAATTTTGAATTTGTTATTACATAAATTTGCATTTTGAATTTGAGACTAATGATATGTTATTAAAGATGATTTTATGTGTGTTACATCAGACCGTGTAAGTCAAAAGTCAAATTAATGAAGTTCTGAAAGCTGTCATGTGGATATGTTTGCTGTTATAAATTATATAAATAATTTATTTCCATAAACAAAATATGCGAGACCTTGGCTCCAGACGAGGAGTGCCTGTATTTCAGGACCCCGTGACTTCTTGTATTTGAGTTACAATAGGGCAAGTTTTTATGTAGCATAAGGTGACAAAATTATATTACTTAGAATAAAACATAACAACACAGGAAACAAGCACGGGATGTAACAGCACTAAATGCACGGAAAAACTTTTAAAAAGATTTAATATATTATTAACAAACACACAACAATGCCAGTACTGTCTTAACTATATTAGGTAAGGTTCAGTACATGATCAATCCACATCACGTTAAATACGTGATGTGATGTGGATTTGACACCCGAATGACCTAAGTAATTAGGTACAATCAATTACCCATCCCTGACCGATATTCCCCACAAAAATCGACCGACATGTTCCATCACGGTACGGTTGCATCGTTTGACATGTTAATTTGAGTTCAACCTGTTTGGAACATGTTTCGTGTCAGCTGTCGAGTAAGAGGTTGACCTCTCACTGAGGTCAGGTTACCTCTTCGTGAGGATCGTGGTTCAGTTTAAATTGTAATTGGTTCAGTTTATTTAATGGTTTTTTGTATTTGTTTTGTTAATCTGGGTCTTATGAGTAATGTTTTAAAGTCTGCACGTAATTTTAAGGTGACATCACGAATTTTAAAATTGTAGTTTATGACATTTTTTTAGGGACTCTACCAAAGCAGAGATGTGCCAAGCGGAGAGGAGATGTGCCAAATTCGACCAATCACAGAAAGGGCGAAAGATCTGATGTAACTGTGATTGGTCGAATTAGGCACATCTCCTCTCCGCTTGGCACATCTCCGCTTTGGTGGAGTCCCGCCCTTATTATGTGATCGATTTGACTTGAACCTTGTCCGGCCATTATGTAGTTATTTTTAAAACTCGAATTGAGATATTCTATAAAATTGTATATTATGTTTTAACTGTCAGTTTTCCACTTTAAGACCTTCTTGTGTTTATTGGACAGTCGATAATATAGCTATACCTAGTTAGTGCCGAAGACTTGACATATAAAATGCAGTCCATTAGTAGTTATGTTTCATTTACAGGTATCTGAACCCTGTAACCTTTTGATAAACTACGAGTAGATGTCCACTTATGTGCAATTGTCTTGCGTTTATTGTTCCAGTTTTATTTCCTTCTGTACCATGAATTCTGCAGTATCTACGGTCAAGGACAAACTGCTTCATAAAAATCTATTTCTTTTTTAAGGAGTAACCTTTTTTCACTTTGTGTTGGTTTTGATGCTGTCTCACAATAAACACATTATTTTATGATAATCTTGAAAACATATCAAAAAGTCCTTGTGGCTGAGTAATTACAACCAAACGAAATTTAGGGTTAAGCAACACTTACCGAGTACGGTCCATGGACGGGTGACGGTTACTTATATCGAGACTCATCCTATCACTCACACAGGTTAGTCAGAAGTCTAACCCAACCAGGCTTTCAAAAAGACTACTCTGTTACTCTGGGTAGTGGAAGTCAGATTCCTATGCAGTTGTTAAAATAATGGTACCTATTCAGCTGCATCCGGTTAGACTTGAGACCGATTCTATCATAGTTGATCTAATTTACCCTACTCCACCTAAAACTAGAACATTAATATGATCGTACATCAAGATAATACAAGGAAAAAGCAACGGGAGTGTTACGATTCTAACAATAAAATGTCAAAGATTATTGTTCGTTACAAACTGCATTCTCATCTATTATGAAGCATGCATAATCAAAATTTAAACCAAAGAATCGTTATTTAACTGTTAAGGCCCAGATTTAAAATGAACTGTCTGCTGAGCAACGTAGATAATTGAATTAAAATCAGCTATTTTAAATATTTTTCCCGTGTAATTATTGCACTTTTTTATGAAACTGTTTATTTAGTTTTATAACTGACGAAAACAGTGAAATGTACCGTTTTTCTTTCTGATATTGGTTTGGAATCATTTACTAAATGTATAGTTAGTTCGCGTCCATCCCTTCTATGTATGTAGTTAATTTACTCGTAAAAGTTAATACAGTAAGTCTCTGTAAAACGGCTTCGAAACTTTGAGTAATGTTAACTATACTAATATTATAAAGCTGAAGAGTTTGTTTGTTTGAACGCGGTAAACTCAGGAACTGCTGGTTGGAATTTTAAAATTCTTTTTGTGTTGGTTAGTCCATTTATCGAGGAAGGCTATAGGCTATATAACATCACGCTACGGCTAATAGGAGCGGAGCATAAATGAAAAATGTTACAAAAACGGGAAAAGGTATTTCCTTTTTGAGAGCTTCCGCTGCGTGTGCTGCGAAAACGGTTTAAGTTACGCAAATATCATGTATGAAGGAATTGTTCCTCTTTAAAATTTCTAAAAAAAAGTCCGCGACAGCATATATCTATCTTTTAATATTGACTCACTGTAACCTTTTTTTACTATTAAACTGTTAGGTTAAAAATAATTATTTTTTGCGAAGCTTATTTAACCCATATGGTATTAATCTATAATTATCTAAATAAATGTGTTTGTTAGAAGGAAAATTTAATATAGAATATTTGTGCTCTTTGCTCTAAACAGTTTAAACAAATATCTTAGAAGATATCGCAATGTAAAAATATCCGCGCGGCAAAATAATTCGCGCGTCGCAATGTAGGGAGATTCTTTCCGGGAAATTCAAATTCAAAATATTTACTGCATCATAATGTTTACAAGTACAGAGTGTTATCCTATATGTATTTAACAGTAAGAGATACCTATAGTAATTCACACTTTAATATAATCTAAGCTAATCTAAACCATCTAAACTATTATAATAAAGAAGAAAGATAAGATTTTTTGTTTGTTACGATTTAGCTTAATTTATGTCGGATAGTCGATATATCGAGAAAGGTTATAGGCTATATTTATGTGACGCAGACGAAGTTGCGTGGGTCAGCTAGTGTTAATATACTTCTGATGCTGACCGTACCATCGATTTGGGGTACCGTCGATGTAGCGTACCATCGATGTAGTGTACTGTCGATATAGCGCACCATCGATTTGGTGTACTGTCGATGTAGCGTACCATCTATTTGGGGTACTGTCGATTCATTAACCCGTCGATGGATCGTTTTCGATACAGCGACCATCGATGTAGTGACTGGCGATGTTATATAAAAACATATAATAACAACAACATATAATATAAAACAGCTTCTGAACTTCACATTTACCTAGTCTTTTCATCATCATCATCATCATTCTCATGCCCTTATCCCAGTTTATTTGGGGTCAGCGCAGTGTGTCTTCTTTTTCCATATTTCTCTACTAGCTTTTGACAGCGGCTTCGCCCGCGTGAAAATGACGATTTTCCATACAAACTTTCATCCCCTATTTAACTCCCTTAGGGGTTGAATTTCGAAAAATCCTTATTCCTTGTCTACATTATAAAGGGAACCTCTATGCAAAATTTCAGCTTTCTAGGTCCAAGGGTTTGGGCTGGGCGTTGATGAGTCAGTCAGTCAGGACTCTTTTTATTTATATAGATTACTCGTCATCTCATAAGCTACCTCCTTTCTAACTATATCATCCATTCACCGAGCCTTGAAGCCTTTAACTTATAAATTATGTAACAATAAACACCTAAACATTAGGACTAACCGGAAGTCTAAAGGAAGTGAAATATTAAATACATTATCAAATAACTTATCTAGTAGACTAGTGAAAGGATTATAAGTTACGTTAGCAGATGACCTAAGTTATCTAACTTAGACACTCATCTAAAAAATTAGGAACAGATTTCAAAATAAAAACTTAAACATTTTGATTTATGGTTTTAGAAGTATGTTGATAAAGTTAGGTAAGTTAGATTAATTAGTTTTATGTTTTAGAATGAAGTTTTTATTCAAATGTTCTTTTATATAAACATATCAGGTGTTTTTTTTTGGGTTTTGTAGCTATCTGAATCTCGTAAAATAAAAGAAGCTACATAATTATGATTTTCATGGTGTTTAACTTCTTATATCTTTTCAAACTTCAATATTTTAATCAAAATACTGAAAATATTCAGATGATCTCTTAGGTTTCTAATTATTTTTAGATTACAGGAGGAAAGTAGTAACTTTTTCACCAACTAAGCACTGCACTTGTGCCTTTGTGGGAATATTCTGGATGAGGCCGGAGAGCGTGGAGCTTGGCACAAGTAAAGATGGCAATGGTTTTGATTGATGAAGCACTTCAAGCCTCAAAGATGTGAAACCTTTATTTTAAATCCAACTACGATTATTATCATCAAACCATATACAGGCCCAGGCCTATAAAGGAAACCATTCCAAACGAGCATACACTCCAAGTCCTCATGGTAATAAAACATGATGTTTCGCTCATTCGCCTGAATCCGGAAGAGAGTGTTGGTCGACAGTCACTCAAGTGGTTTCAGTCTAGACATAGATACTTGTAGTACTTGAGACTAGAAATACTTATTTATGAAATAGTCAATTTTTTGTTAGAATGTTTATTCAGATTGGAGAAGGATCTTTCATAATCTTTAAGTATAAAGTGATTTATTAATTTTCTAGCTAGAAGCATTAATTTGATCTGTGAATACCATTTTTATTTCCTCATATACATTTTTGAATTTAAAATCTTTTTGAATTTATTCTACAGGCATTCACCGATTTTTTAAACATACTTTAAAAAATGAATATATGATTACTGCGTTATATAAGTAACGAAACTGTAATAAAGCTTGACTTTAAGAAAATTACTCTCAATATTGGAAGTAACATTCAGATTTTAATCGGATCACAGATGTTCCGAAATCCTGTAATTTAGAGCCATTAAGATCTGCCATCCATTGTTGAATTAACTGATCGATCAGGTCAAACCATTTAGAAGGTCCTCTATTGCATCAGAACTAACTATTTTCAAATTAAACGTTATTAAACTGAGCTTCTTAAACCAAAACCATATGATATCTCGAGATAAAATCGATTTTAACTCTCGAAATTAATCGATCTCATTTCGTTCGTGCACACTCGGGTTAAATCGTGACCTGTTCGGAACTGTATGCTAACTCCTGCGCAGAAAGTGAACGTAAAAATTGTTCAATGAGTCAGTTATGTCGTATTATAATATGTATGGCCATGTATGATGTATGGGCTTGTTGAAATAATTTGGTAATTAATCTTTTAGTTGGTGATTATTTAAATGAATCTTGTATGCATTTGGAAATCGCAATCTTATAGCGTTGCGTTGCGCTGCTATGTAACAAATAGAACATTCATTTTGATTGAGGGACCTGTTAAGTTTTAGTAATACTCTAAATTTTAATAATACATAGAGTTATCAACCGGAAGTCGAGCTTGATCCATATATCCAAAGCGAGAGTCGGTCCTATGACCCACAGGTGGGAAACCGACAATTTACCTTCGGCAATAAACAACCTACTTACCGATTAAATTACAGTATTCCCGAAGGTTTTCTCGATCATAATAACGTTGCCAATTAGTTTCGAAGAATTTACCCACAGTTTGTGTGAGTTTGTTTGATTCATGATATTATCTGTATTGTGCTTTTAATTGAATCTTTGTCTTTATAAATTGCAACAGAAGTTCCTAATAATAATTACCTAGTTGAATCATTATCAGTTGCTTCGGTAAAGGAAAACATCGTGAGTAAGCCAGCATGCCAGAGATATTTGGCATAAAAAAACTGGCCAAGTGCGAGTCGGACTCGCATATGAAGGGTTCCGTACCAAAACGGTATGCTATAATTTATACAATTTCTTCTACGGGCCAATGAAACTTGACCTCTGGATTGTTTAGGCGCTCATACGATTCAGGGACCAAATTATATTGGTTAACTGCTGTTTCCATCTGTTGTTTCCATCCAAGTTCAAAATGATTTTCCTAGAAAGTCCTTATAAAGTTCTACTTTTCAGATTTTTTTCATATTTTCTAAACTTATGGTTCAAAAGTTAGAGGGGGACACATTGTTTTTTACTTTTGGAGCGATTATTTCCGAAATTATTGACATTATCAAAAAATAATTTTAGTAAACCCCTATTCATTTTTAAATACCTTTCCAACAATATATCACACGTTAGGGTTGATATTAAAAAAAAAAATCACTTCCCACTTTACATAAAGGGAGCCCCCCTATACGTAAAGTGGGAAGTGATTTTTTTCCCCTACCCTAATAAAACATATTTTTCCAATTTTTAGTTTACCACTTTGTCGGTGTGATTGATACACTTAATGGTACCAAATTTCAGCTTTCTAGTGCTAACGGTCACAGAGATTAAGCGAGGACGGACAGACGGACGGACAGACAGACAGACATGGCGAAACTATAAAGGTTCCTAGTTGACTACGGAACCCTAAAAACAAGTTAGGTTAGCTAAGACCTACATAGCATAACATCATGCCTGTAATCCCCGAAGGGTTAGGCAGAAGTGTACCTAGAAGTATGCCCATATTTACCAGTTTTGTTTAAGTCCCATGTACGAGGAGCGAGCCTATTGCCACCAACTGGGCACTAATTCAGACTCCGTTTTGGCTACTGAAATTTTTCTGATAGAAAAATTCAATTACACTTTGCCCGACCCAGGAATCGAACTCAGGACCTCATCCCCAGCAGTTGCGCTTGCAACCACTAGACCAACGAGGTAGTCTTATCAATTAGTTAGCAAGTCTTCATTACGAAACTTACCCATTGTAACTAAAATATATGAAACTAGCTTTTGCCCACGGCTTCGCCCGCGTGGATGTCGGTTTAACTACAAAAATATCGATTTTCCATACAAACTTTCATCCCCTATTTAACTCCCTTAGGGGTTGAATTTCGAAAATTACTTACTTATTCCTTGTTTACATTATAAAGGGAACCTACACTGTGCAAAATATCAGCTTTCTAGGTCCAAGGGTTTGGGCTGGGCGTTGATGAGTCAGTCAGTCAGTCAGGACTTCTCTTTTTAATTTATATAGATAGATAGATAGACTAGACTTCAACCTTTCTAGACCATTTGCTAACACAGATACAAATCGTTTTGTCTGTCCGTCGGTATCTACCTATTACTTAACGCTCGTTACATTGTGAAGGGTAAAAAGAAATGGTGGCCGGATGATTTGTTTTAATAAATCTATTATGTATTAGTAGTTCGTGACGAGGAAGTAAGGAGGTTATTACGTCGTACCTATTGTTATTATTAGATTATAAACAAAAGTAGTTTTAAGTGGTGCTAGGAGTCTTTGGTCAACTAAACCCGCGGGGGTCTGAAGTCAGTTGCTTGTCGTAGAATTTTTTTAGCACTTAACATTCATCATTATCATTCTTTCATATTGCTTTTCATTTCATTCATTTTTATATAACGTCCCATTAAATTAGGTGGACAAATTGTAACACAGCGTTCAGTACGTCTAACCAAAGATATGATCTGAACAAAAAAAAACATTAAATAAAGTGTTTTTTTTTTACTTAACTTAATAAATTGCCGGCACTCTAAAACAAACTCATCCTTTATGAGTACCTACTCATAAATAAGGACATTGGTAAAAAAAATGAGAAAAACGCATTTAAGTACCTACTTAAATGCGTTTTTCTCATTTTTTTTACCAATGTCCTTATTTTGGTGGTCTGAATGATTTCTATAATTTTGTCCGCCTATTTTAATGGGACCTTATATATTCATTCATTTAGTTAGGCAGATGTGTACCTAATACCACACAGTCGCTAGTTATGTTTAAGTCCTAATATAATCGGGGGCGAGCCTATTGCCATCAACCGGGTACAAATCTCGACTCCGTGGCTGCAAATTAAAAAAATCAATCATAAATTACTAATTTATGTTTTTACTTGTAATTCTTAATGTTACTAGATCACCTTCTAAAATTCTTAATTACCAAATATGTCAGCTAGACTTTTAATTTATTACTTACATTAAAAAATAATTGATTGATATACGCAAAGAATACTTTAATTAATAAGTAGTCCACTTCAACTTCAGTTAACACATATCAATCAAATGCTTGCAATAATTACAAAATATATAAAAAATGGCTACATTACACCATCACTGTTGTTGATACATCAGCTTATTTGGCTGTGTATTTGCGAAAGTCTTGTAATCTCCTATAAAAACTCAGTCAAACTTTGCTCGACCCGGGAATTGATCTTAAAACTTCAGGGCATGGGGACATCATGCCCTGAAGTTTTAAGTTTACAATATAAAAAAAAGATAAAATCGTCTTCGAAAAGACGAAACTTTTGCCTCTTGTGTTCAACAACTTAATCATTAAATAAGCCTCACTTCACGATACAGCTAAAACCAAAAGCCTATTAGTTAAACTATGTTTCTTGTATTATATAAACATAGTGGTACATACTAAATTCCTATGTAGAGTATGTACTGAGGCATCATGGTCGGACCAGTTTTGTTCTCTGTTACATCATATACACTATCTAGATGTCTGTAATCTAGTTTAACTTGTTGTCCTGGATATTATTGATTGATATCTTAGTTACTATGTTTGCACTTCTTCGAGTTACATCATGTAACTAAGCTTAGTATGTCTAAAGTCGTTTTCATTTTTCTGGGTGTCTTTCTCTATAAGTGTGGATATTTTGTTATTGTTTTTGAAGATGTTTCTTAAATTAATCGTTTTCCTCCTATCCGACTGTCATCGTAATCATCATCATCTTCTTCTTCAGTCGGTCCCTCATTACTGAGGATCGTGGTCACTGGATCCCTTCAAGCGAATCATCTGCCTCCACCTACTCCTGTCCAAGGTTGCCTTCACCACCTGCTGAAATTTGCTTGAGGAAGTAGCTTCTTTTACTTGGTCGGACCATCGTGTTGGCGACCGGCCTCGCGGTCGCTTACCTTCGGTATTGCCAACAATGACCAGCTTTTCAAGGCTGCTATCTCCTCTTCGCATTATGTGGCCGAAATAGGACAAAATACGCTGTAGGCAAACTGTAGACAATCGAGTCTTGACATCGAGTTGGATCATCATCATATCAGCCTGGAATCTCCCACTGCTGGGTAATACACCTCCCCTTTCTTCTGTCACGAATACCAGTTCTGTGCGTTCCTCTCTCGTCTTTCTCGCAATTTTAGCGATATTATCGACCCAACGAATATTACTTCCATGGTTTCTTTGGTCTAACCTTGGCCACCACTCATCTGAAGCCTTGCTCCATCAGCCATCTCCGCGTCTAGTCAGATATCCTGCCCAAGTCCACTTGAGATACATCGCCCGGTCCCTAATCAATAGCTTACAGAATGGTAAAATTGAACTTAATTGGGGAAAAAATAGCTGTAGATTAACTCCGTTATTATTTACTTCTCATTATACATGGAGTTACAGAAAATAATCTTCCTATTTCGTAAACATTACAGACACTACCTACAATGTTATCTCAACTCTCAACTTTTGGACATCAATAAAACACCCGGATGAAAACCACCAATAACTAAATGCCTTTTTAAGTGAATATGTCGTTTAATAATTATCGAAACAGTCACTTTGTGACTCATAAGTGAATGTTATAAGTCCAAAACTAAATTATAATGAATACTACTTTGTTGTCGACATGTGTAGGTATGATTAAATATGGGAATTACCGTGGGAGGTGATTACTAATTCTACTAATTCTGGAAGGATGAAGGTCAAATCTTCTTATTAATTTATTTAGAGGGTCACCTTGGAATAGGTTTTGTTTTGTTTTAAATCATCTTTATCTTGGTTATTATAATAATATTTTGGTTATTTGTAAAACATGCAAAGTTCGTTTTCGTATTTGGTGTAAATCCGAATAAAGTAGGTACCATTTTTGCAAAAAAACATGGTGTTTTAAAAAGTTTTGAACAACTTAATAATTATTCTTTGAAGTAACGCGATACTTATCGTTTTAAATACTGTTACTGTTAGCCTGTGTCATTCCACAGCTGGGTAAAGGCCTCCCTCCACTCCATGCACTCCAATGCGGTTCTATAAAGATTGTCCCAAAACGATATGAAACATTAATCAAATCTTGACAAATAACCAAACAATAATTGGTCGCAGTAACAATATCGTAGATAGGGTAAGTCGTGACAACTGGCAGTTACCGGCGAATTTCTGTGTGTACCAGAACACATGGCTCACGATTTGTCTCAAATAGACGAGAGATTATTTTCAGATAATTATGGCAACGTGTAAACGTTTCGTGTTGAAGATGATTTTATCAGATTTTTCAAGGTCTTACTAGATCATCGTATTGCAATATCTGACAAGAAAAACGTGTAAATTTCTTTAGTGCCATCATTTAATAAAAAAAGGTTTGGTCGCCGATTTCTCTTGCGTGGATTTGTGTACTCTACGCGAAGAGGGGACCCCTTCTACAAAAGTAAAAGACAGACAGACAGTTACTTTTGTAAATTTTAAATGAGCTGTGGTTTGCTTTTGTATAAAAGATCTCAGATTAAGAAACGACGTTGAAGAAGAAAACGAAATTAAGAAGTAAATAACTAATTCTTCAAAATTAAGCAAAATGCATTCACAACATCTCAAACTGCATTAACATCGCCAAATCTTGCCCTATCACGTTTCACTAAAAACCACAACCTTCGTTTCCTAATTGACAATTTAAACATACTCGTATATATCCCCAACTATTAAGGCGAATAATAATAAATATTCATAAAACACTAGTGTTAGTTAATTTGCACCATATCGGAAATGTCAAGGAGTTACGTATTGACGCTCATGATATTTTGTAGATAGGTATCAATAGACGAATCTGTAAGGTGCCTTTTATGAAAAAGCTTTTAGTTAAGCAATCTGTGTATGAAATGGACACCTGTCCATAATTTTTATTTAAGCAATATGCCAAACATGACCATCTTAAAAATGGCACATTATAGCCAAATAATAATGCTTTAAAGTCTTGTAAGTTTCATCACATTTTATAAATGATATTTATTAAAAATAATGTTAGGTATTAACTTTTGTGATTAGTTTTTTTGATTATTTTTTACTGCTATTTGGCCTGTGCCTTTTGGGTAATAATAGACAGGTGTTCTATTTTTTACATATTTATGATCATTTTTCATAATTTTGTAGATACTTTTGCTATTTATCTAGATTATGATGATGCCTCTGCCTCTATTTATAGTAGGTAATCATCACAACCTTCCTACCTTTGTATATTTTCTGTCATGGGCTCGGCGCTACACGTATTTTTCTTCCATTCTACCTTGTCAATAGGGGATCGGACAAAAATAAACTAATTAGTCCGTCAGATAGATTTCCAAAAAATATTGACCACATATTTTTTCTTTTTTCACGTAAACAAAAAATGAAGACGATACAGTGCTTTGAAAACTCGTGTGACGTCATATGTTAGTACATTTTGTACCTTCAAGTGACGTTTCAAGCCCCACTCCATGAACTTTGACGCGCTTTATCTTCGTCAATTTTTATTGATTTGATAAAACAAAAAACACTTATCCAATATTTTTCGATAATCTAACTGACGGACTAAACAGAAACATATGTTTTTGACTCAGTCCGATCCCCTATTGGTATGTTATCATTATCATTCTCCTACCCTTATTCTTTCTTATAATTCCATCTACTTATAGTAATGTTCATACGTTTAATACAAAACTAACTATGTATATTAATTGTTACAGGTACAGTCAATAACAGAGGTTATAAAATCACCAATAAAGTCGGTAAGCCTTAGTCACATAGTCAATGGTTTGGACGTAAAGGGACCAGTTTTATCGGTTATGTCGAGTGATCCAATTTCGACATCGAATCGGTCTCAATTTAACGCGTACTTAAAGAAACGTGAAAGTTAAGTTATGTATTAACTTATATGTTTTGTTTTATACAGAAACCAACTTTGTAAGTAAGTATTAGTTGAATAAGTTCCGGTGAACATTTTTTTTAGGAAATGGTCCGGATGCGCAAGTAATTTAATAAATTACATACATACTTACATAACATTACGCTTGTAATTCAAAAGGGTTAGGAAGAAGTGTAACTAATACTACACTCACATTTCGCCAGTTATGGTTTGAGTCCCATGTAATAGGGAGCGAGCTTATTGGCATCAACTGAGCACAATTCCAAAATACGTGGCTGCTTCTGAAAAGGGGTTTGAACTTTTTTGTATGGGCGCTGGCATATCGACCGACCGCCATTTTGTTTTTTTTTCGAAATCGCGGCCCACGATAAAAGTGGTATGTATGGATAGGGTACATATAGACAAACTAAAAATGTCCAGTAACACAGTACCCAAAGTGTCACGTTACCGAGATATTTGAAGGTAAAGATTGACATATGAGTACAACGATCACATAAAAATTAGACCTTTTACGTGTCTATAGGCGTTTATTATTATTATTACTGGTTATTGAAAGAGAGTAGGTACATTACATACTACTAGGAGCACGAGAAAACTATTTTTTGACATAACATAGTGTTTCATTGCGATGCGAAGCGATTTTATTGTGCGTACAATAATAATAAACCTGGGAACTATTATTTGAATACAATTTAATTCTTAAACACGTAAAAAGGCTATTTTTAGGGTTCCGTACCCCAAAAGGAAAAAACGGAACCCTTATAGGATCACTTTGTTGTCCGTCTGTCCGTCCGTCCGTCTGTCAAGACCCTTTTTCTCAGGAACGCGTGGAGGTATGAAGCTGAAATTTATATCAATTACTCAGGTCTACTGTCCCTTGAAGCTGTGAAAAAATCAAACTTCTAAGCCAACGCAATCAAAAGATACAGCCGTTTATGCCGCAAATTTTCGACACTTGCAAGGGAATCAAAACCTACAGGGTGCTTCCCGTGAACTCAGAATCTTGAAATTTGGTACGAAGCAACGTCTTATAGCATAGATAAAGGAAAAATTACGAAAACCATAAATTTTTAGTTACATCACATAATATATATTTTTTTAATAATTTTAAACTTACTACCCATTTCCTCATAAACGCGTAGAGGTATTAAATTGAAATTCATACCAAATACTCAAGTCTATAATACCTTTAAGCTGTAACAAAATCAAACTTCTATGTCAACGCAATTAAAAGAAACAGCAATTTAAGCTGCATATTTTGAAACTCGCAAGTACTCGCAAGGGAATCAAAACCTAAAGGGTACTTCCAGTCGACCTAGAATCTTGAAATTTGGCATGAAGCAACGTTTTATAGCACACATAAAGGAAAAATTCCGAAAACCTTAAATTTTTAGTTACATTACAAAATATATATTTTTTAATAAATATAAACTTATTACTTAAATTTATGCTCCTCCATCTTTCCCCATTGTAATGTTATGAATTTCATTTTGCAATAAAAATACCATAGTTATGACTCGATTGTCGTAATGAACGAACTTTGTAAACCTTGCAGGTTTGTACGGAACCCTCGGTGCGCGAGTCCGACTCGCACTTGGCCGGTTTTTTTTTAAATATTTAATGATTGTCGTTGTACTCATTTGTCGATCTTTAAATTCAAATATCTCGGTAACGTGACAATTTGGGTACCGTGTTACTGGACATTTTTTGTTCGTCTATATGTCCTCTATCCAAACATACCACTTTCATCATGGGCCGCGATTTCGAAAAAAAATCAAAATGGCGGACAGGGTGATATGCCACATCGGTTCTATCCCCTTTCTTGATGGAAAATTCAATTATTAAAACTTTCGTCTGACATCGGACCCAGGACCTTATGCTCAGCGTTAATAAGTTTTTTTAAGTTTAATATGGCCCCTGAAAAGTTTAGTCTAGACAAAGCTTGTTTACCACAATGTTTCTCTAGTTTCACTGGGGAAATGATTTTTTGACATAAACTAGGAACTAAGATTTTAAACTGACATGGTCAAACATGGTAAATATCCCGTTTGCAGTAAAAATAATAACAAGGAACTAGTCAATGTCACTAACATAACTGGTTACTCAAAGTTATTACTACAATGACCGTAAATTATAACTGCGTTAGCAGTTATGACTTTCGACTTTACTAACAAAACATAACAAAGAGTTAAGTAATTCGTAGTTAGACGTTTGAACCATAAGTTACGTCCATAAAATCTTAGTATTCACTTTCAGTTGTAGATAAACGACCGTATTATCTATAATTGTTAGAAACCTACCTATTATAATTGTTAGCAACTCATTCAAAATTCAACTAGTATTTTTGTCGTTTCCGTAATTTTCCGACTTTTTCAAAATAGGATCTCAACGAAAAAGTCTGCATTTTAGTCAAAAGAAATGCAGTACTAAGCAAACATAAAATGCTAACGAACGATTGCTCAAAAACAGCACTCAGTATCTATCATTAGTTTTTAGACTAGAGCTATTCAGTCTTAATACCCATTTTCTACCAAACAAAGAAGAGAGAATTACTGTCATATTTCAGTAACTATCTACATCTACAACAATAATAAAAAAGAACGTGGGTGCTTTGTTAAATATAACACAGTAACTGTGATGTTACACTTGTAATGTTTGCTGTTAATATCCTACGCATATCATTAGCCCAGTTTTGATAACAAAAGGATATGTGATGTAAAGATTTTGGCAGATACTTTGTTTTGAATTATGTGAGACGGTTATTGATTTATGCTCGAGTGAATATTGGTAAGGTTTAATGAAAAACTACCTCATTGGTTTAAAGTTCACAAGTGTAACTGATGAGCATACAGTCCTGGGTTCAATTCCTGGTTCGGGCAAAGTGTTGTTGGGTTTTTCTATCAGAAATTTCACAGTAGCAGCTACGGAGTCTGGATTTGTATCTATTTAATGGCAATAGGGTCGTCCTCTGTTAAATGGGACTTAAACATAGTTGTAGTAGCGAAATGTAGTTGTATAGTAAGGTAGTTGTACCGTAAGTTAGTTGGACCGTAAGGTAGTTGTACCGTAAGTTAGTTGGACCGTAAGGTAGTTACATTTGTACATTTGTCAATGAAAAAAAAAAGATAATTTCAGAGACACTAATCACTTTAATCAAGGCTTTTGTCCGCGTGATTAACACGCTGACAAAAGCATAAA
Source organism: Diarsia dahlii (assembly GCA_949775195.1). Classification (NCBI taxonomy): domain Eukaryota; kingdom Metazoa; phylum Arthropoda; class Insecta; order Lepidoptera; family Noctuidae; genus Diarsia; species Diarsia dahlii. Next base: position 19,480,821 of record OX459199.1, read on the forward strand.
GCAAAAAGATAATTTTTGAGCTTTAACATTAGGTACTAATCTATCATCATTAAGTCTATAAATCAGTTAGGGTCATATTCTTTCATAAATTACAGTCATAATAAAAACCTTTACTGAATGCACTTAGGACTATCGACAGGTACTATTAAGCTTATAGATAACATCGTATAATAATATCTTAGCTAACGAACTTTAATAACAAAACCAGCTTCCGAAGCCAATCGACATTCGCAAACCATTAGGAATATTTTGCAACTACTAGACATAACCAGTAGAAGCTGACCTCTTGTTATACTAAAACTTGGTACTATACTAGGCCCACACAAGGTAGCTCTGACGTATGGGTCAACTGTACTTATGCTAAAAGAACAATAAGTCAATATGTAACACGTTGTAACACACACAAAAGGTTCTATTTGATCCACTTAGCCTCTTAAAAATCTAGACTATTACGAAAGTAGAGCTAATCTTGATTTTGAATGGAGTACTTTTAGGCCTACTATATTAGGAGAGCCCCATACTGGTCACACAGCTACATATTATTATATCTCTGCAACTCTTATGCGACCTTGAAGATTTCAAGGTGGCCCTATTATGGGAAACTTGAGTTTAGAATTTATGATTTTATTTATTTATTTGGATTACCAACAAAAATGATAGTCGTATTTGTATGATCATTTGTATGCAAAAGATTTGTACAGATCTGTACCTTTAATTTAGTTTGTTTTTTATGTTCTTTACTTATTATTTAATGTGTCTTCCGTGCTTCTGAAAGCACGTGAAGTCGTTGGTCCCGGCCGTCGTTTGTGGTCGTCGTTAACAGTCGTAATACGTAGACAGAGGCCCTAAAGTCTGTCAACCAAACTTATCAAGGGTCGTCATATTATCCGGTTCTAACTGGATTTTGGCGGTCAGATAGGCTGCAGTCCCTCCATGTAAAATACTGAAAGAAAGAAAAAATATTTATTGCCGCAGAATTATGGTACAATAAAAAAGCAGTAAACACAACTTACAACTAAAAAAAAAATAGGTACAAAAAAGAGAAAAAAAAAAGTTTGAGTTTACATACCAATTAAAAAAAAAACAACTGCGACAAATAGGTTACCACTCAGCATGGTGCTGCGCTATGGGGACCCACAGCACAGCGCTGGTTTTCAGTGGTAACCCTTGAAACAAAAAAAAAACTGGTATTCTAAATGGGGTGACTACCTGGTTAGTCATCATCTGCTTAGCCTTTTACTCACTATGTTGACTGACTTATTATTAACTACGAGTAAGACATGTATTGTCTTCTTCAGAATCATACTTTTCAGATGCCATATAACCAACTGTTGTACAAGAATTATTTCAAAATTTCCTGTTTTTGTCTTGCTAGTTTCAAAATAGTCTACCAAAGATCTAGTTTTAGCTCTACTCTACTTTACTAACACGAAACCATTATGAAGTTATCTATAATTCTATCGTCTAATTATCAGAAATCATTTGTAATTAACGCAATAACCGTAACTTCACGCTTCCAATCCTTTCGAGGACAGACAAATAGGGTGCTATTAGCACTAATACCTATAATAAACGAGCCTGTCTGTCGGTCTGTTTGCTACGTGTTTACTGCTGAACTACTGAACTGATTTTTATTATATTTGACGGGGACGTATTGCAGTAGTTACTTGTAAACAGAAATAAAGTTGAGATTCAAATCGCTCAAGAGTGTTTTGTAATGTTATGAATTTTGTTTTGTTAAACCAATGACAGCACGTTTGGACATCGCTGTCTTTATTTTTTTTGTCCCTTTAAAAATATAAAGTGACATTTGTGAATGTTTAGGAGTTACTTTAGATTATTTCGATTTTAGAATTTATAATCAGTTTATACAATCGGAAACTGGGCATACCTGTGATACCAATTATGGAAAAGCAAGAAATTAATGACAATTTAAGCTACCAAAATGTTTTGTCGGTATCTGTATGTTTAACTTTTTGTCTGTCTGTGTTTATGTTTTGAAAGTCATTGTAGAAAGAAGAAACATTGCATAACATTACGCCTGTTATCCCTGAAGGGTTTGGCAGAAATGAACCTGATAGTAGTATGTTCAAGTCCCATGTAACAGGGGGTGAAATACTTTGTCATTTACCTATTGTCATTTGTCCAACGAATCAAATATCATACATACATGTTAATTGTTGTGACATGCAATATTTGTTGTTAGAACACGATACAACACTCGTTTCCTTTACTTTGTAAGCAAGTCACCAGGGCGCCATAATGCTGTGTAATGGTTGAGGTTTTACAACCAGACAAGATTGATGGTTACAAAAAGTGCTATGCTAGTTACTTAGGCGCACCGCACCACGATAGGCTATTTCCTGTTAGTACTCCAGTTTATTGCTTTGTTTACCATTTATTACTTAATTCTGATTAAATTTTGACACTATAATATGTAAGAACTACTTCATCGATATTTTTTTTAAAACATCTATTGGAAAGAATGACTACGATGACACAGTATTGATAATGTGCTAAGTGTGATTATTAAAAAAAACTAGGTCCATCCGTTCCTGAGAAAATTAGTGTTGACACACGGACAGACAGACGGACAAGAAAGTGATCTTATATGCGTTCCTTTTTTACCTTTTGAGGTACGGTATCCTAAAAAAGACAAGATCAATGCGATACCAATACAGAACCCTGCGGTGGAGTGCCTAGGGGCCAATAATACGACAAGCCTCTAAGACAACAACAAGTAGACTGTTAAGAAAACAACCTCATTAATAGTGGTAGGCTATTATCAGAGCAAGCCAAGCTTTTAGTTAACTTATATAAAAGTGCTGCCACTTATCAAGATACAAGTACGTCTCGTACTCGTACTTCAGAATACATTCGTTCATAGGTAGTGTACTTATATCATCAGCTTAGCTGTTTCCATGATTGTAACCTATCCCTATGCTAATAGACATAGGTCATGAATAGTTTTACTGAGTCTATACCCATTCTACCACGTGTCTAGATCTAGAGTGTAACAAGTGGGCGGTAAGGGGGCGGGGACGGTAGCAAGGTCCTTTCGTTAGTTCGTTATAAAACCTTGGGCCGACTGGCAGCGGTCGCCGATCGGTATCCTTTTATGTTGACTGACAACTTCCATTTTATTCGTTGTTAAATGATATTTAACGGTTTTTTAAATGTTGAATTAGCCACGCACTTTGACTTAACTCTGCCAAAATATAAAAAAGTAGTTGGTTGTTGTCGACAGCTTTTGTCAGCGTCTGATTATTTTAAATTCCTCGAAAAGGAATAATCGCTTAATTAAAAAAAAACTGCAATCATGACATTTATTTTACGTGACAGAAATACCTATGCTAATACCTATATCCTTTAGTAGCTACACCCCTTTAATGATGGATTCTGGCTTACAGGAGTTACAGTGGTTTGGGAATAGTATAGCGGGCTTGTGCCCCTTTAACAAACGGCCAGAGCAAAATTACTTTCATTACCTCATTCAAATTATGCGAACAATAACATTTTCCATCTTCATTTATAGCAAATAGAGGGTTTGTAAAGCAAAATGAAATAGCAGTAGTGCGTAAAGCCACATTTTAATTTAAAATCTGGTTCAGAATTCGTTCAACCTGCTGACGCATTGTCAAGTAGGCATGTAGTAACACAGGCCTTTTAACGTCAGTGTACAAGTTACGTAGTTACCACGCGACTCGCTTTGTCCCGGGAAGTTCGACCGGCAAGGCTTTTGTCGCTTTCGGCAAACTCAACCTTGAACACTTTTACGATGTTTGGATCAGGTGATAGGCGAAAGCGTTTAGGAACTTTATCAGTGGATTTTCATAAAGGCCTGTGTAGCTATGATTTTGAAAGATATTATAACAGTTTGGTTATCGTTGATTATGAACTTTAATTTGAGAATCACAGTAAGCCGAAACATTCTCCGGTTGTAAAATGTTAGATATGTGACAATTGATAAGCCTAAACACGTACATATAGTATGCCATAATTATGAATGAAAACAAAACTAAACAAATTGTATTATAATGACTTTAAATAATAAAGATAAGGGAAGGAGGATGACGACGGGAATGAAAATAGGTTAAATACCAGTGACATTCTTGTACCACACTTGATAAGAAAGTAATATTTAAACCATAATGACCCAGTTTTCGCCTCATCATTAACGACGCTGATCGCTCATCACTCACACCTGCAATTTTATTACTTTATGCTGAAGAAAGCCAACTGGTTTAGCATGAAAGCGATCTCGTACTGGACGACTTTCGCTCAAATACTGACGAATATACGCATAACTATAAATACTTAGTGAATGTGCTACTGATTAATTATAAATATTTAAAACTTAATATGTTAGCGGATATGTTTGATACTTTAACATTTAAATAATTGAGAAGTTTTTAATCGAAAAGTTGACGGGATATGAATATGGTCAACCATTGAATACTGTTTGTAAAGTTCAGGAAAACAATACAATGCATAAAGAGCAATGAAAAATAGAGCAAAAGTGTTACTTAATACTATAGTTAAGGGCTTGTGAATTGTAACAAAACAGAATGTCACGGACTTATGAAGTTTATGAGTCAGCAAATAAAAGAGTTTAAGCCGATTTGCTTTTGTTCAATTAGTCCTATTTTGGTATGATGGAAATAAATATTTTTTATCTAGGTTCAACCTATGTTTAGTAGGTATTACGGAGAAGAGATTATCTTTTGCATAGGATTAACGGTTTACTGTCAAAGATTAGACCTATTTAAATTGTTGCATATATGGAATAACCCAGCTCGTATATTGTGTAAGAACTACATTTTTGTTTTAGCTCATCTTAGTGCTAGAAAGGGTGTCTGTTTTCTCGTGATACAATTTCATACTAGTACGAGGGGATAGGGCGAATCAGTCTAAAGGCAGCCTAACCTTCTTTACATTGTACAATAATTTCACATTTCACTATCTGTCTTTGTTGTGTCGTGCAAATAGTATGATGTTTATAAGTATATGCAAATGTTTAAGAGCTTATGGTACCTCAAACGCGAGTTTTATAATGCGTAAAAGTATATGATTCACTGCAGTAATCAACATCAGAAAAATATATGATATTTTTCAGGATATATGCTGATGCTATAGTGTTGTGAAAACATAATACAACTAACTAACTTTGCTCGATAGAAAAAAATCGCGAAGATACCTCTAAAAATTTCTTTTAACGAGTAAAAACCATACTAAAATACATGTCATCGTTCTGATTTTTTTGCCAAATAATTCTACAAGCAACATACTAAAGTCATAGTGTTTTACTTTTTTAGTCCAATCAATAGTTTTTTTGTAAATCGCAAAATACCACTATTTTTGCACTATTCGGCCGCAGCGAAAGACGTAACAACCGCTTTGTAGTGCAAACTGATTAGAACTTTATTCTTACAGTATTTCAAGCGAAGTTTGAACCACCACAAATAGGGTTGCTAATCTGAGGTAGCATACGCTCTTAAGGGGTTAAAATACGGTGTTGCAAGAATAAGTAAAAAACGGGTCCATATTGGCTCACCTAAAGTTCTATATCCGAAATTGTTCTTCCTAACGATTTGTAATCCGAATGATCACTCTTCCTAAAATTTTTCATCCTAAAGTTTTCATTCATACTATTTGTAGTCCTACCGACGATGTTCATAACACTCATGTTTCCGAAAATTGGAGTTCATAATATCATTAGTGTAAATATATTTAAACTCCTACTGTTTTTTATCCTAACGCTTTTATTCCTAAACATAATTACCATAATATTTTCACTCATACAACTGTTTAGAATGATTAAAGGTTGTTTCACTGATTTTTGTCTTGAAATAAAATAAATGAATGAAATTCAGGTCAGAGTGTCGTCTTGGGGGCACTATGAAAAAAATACTTAGAAAAATTTCGCGACCAATTTCGAGGTAGCGCTCGCCGGCCGCTGCCGCGGCACCGCTCGCTTCGCTCGCTCGGCTCGCACGTAGTTGGTCACAGTTCTAACCTAACCTAACCTATGGATATCTTTGCATAGTATATAAGGTCCCATTAAAATAGGTGGAGAAATTTTAACACAGCGTTTAGTAAGCCTAACTAAAGACATCTAAACAAAAAAAAAAACACTATATATAAAGTGATTTTATTTTGACTTAAAATAATAAATTGCCGGCACTCTAGAACAAACTCATCCTATAAAAGTAGGTATTTTATTTCTTATATTTTTTTTGCTATTGTCCTTATTTTAGCGGTCTGAATGATTTCTAAAATTTTGTCCACCTATTTTAATGGGACCTTTTATAATACTGATTATTATGAATAAAAAGTAATATAAACAAAAAAAAAGATATGACTTTGAATAATAGTGTAAAAGATGGTTATGTTGAGAAAATATAGGAAAACAAATAATAGTGTAATAGATGTTTATTGCTACAGACATTATGAAGTCGAATGCTTCGGAATTAAAACATTAGAGACAGAGAAGTTAGGAATTGCGATTGTTAGGATGAAAAATGTTAGGAAGAACATTTTCGGATTTCCAATTTTCGGAGTTGAAATTTTAGGTGAACTTTGGCGCACCCGTAAAAAACACTCGTATTATGTTATCAATGAGCTCAAAAAAACATGCGTATTGTTGTCTAAAGATAGTTCAAGTCATCTTTCTAGCCTTTTCCAGCTATGTTATGTACATATTTGTTAAATACCCGTCTTTTACAAAAACAGCACAGTTTTCTTTATACTAAGTATTTAATATAGAGTCAGAATTGACCTAAAAATACGACATAAAGCTCCTTTTAAGTTTAGTAACACTCATAGTTCAACCACTGGTATCTAGCCTAAACAATTAGGTTTAGAAATTAATTTAGACTCTGAATCTAAGAATGGAAACTAGAACTGTTTTCACTTATCTATGGCACAGACCCGGTTCCGTCTATTGTTTCACATTAGCTTCCTTTAATTATTTTGTCACTTTCTATTCATCTGATATCCGCTTTAATTTGTTTGTGTTTGGCTTAGAATTATATGGCTTCGGTTACTTAATAGGTATTAATTTTCTGTATGGTATGAAATTATTGGTAATCCTTTTAACTGTTTGTGAAGTTATCTCGATATGTTATGTATATTAATTACTGTCTTCATTAAGTTTTGGCCACTTAGGATTAAAGTTCGCACACACACAAACTTTAATATGGTTAACCCGTTTTCATTTAAAAATTTCATTTCATTTTAAAAACTTAAACCTTACCAAGGCACTATGAACTATGACACCATTTTACGACTAGAATATAAAGGATATGATATTCATGTATGTGTCACACAGAAATTTAAGCATCAATATAAAAGCGTCATGATTAAGAGCGTCATCTTTACTAAGTGATGGCTTAAATAATCATTACACGTCTCTGAGTGCGGCAGTGAGATCCAACTTCATTATGTTCGAATCTTACCAGTTGCGTGTAATTGGTTTCTAGTAAGAGTGTAACGTCATATTAACCGGAAATAATTATGTATAGCAGTGTGTTTGCCTTTATTAAAAGCCAATCTTCCAAAATAGTCTTAAAACCTGACCTGATAAATAAACTTTCAGTGGTAAATACGTGCAACAAAACTTTTGCACATAACCTTGGTGTGTTCAATGCAAATGTTTTTTAATAGTTGATGTCGTTGTTTTTTGTCGATTAGCGTACAATATATAAGTAGCATTGCAATATTTGACCCTAAGAATTTCATGCATACAGATACTATAGAACGCCACCTGCTACAAACAAAGCAAGTTTTCATGGAAATGTAAATTTCCATTAAAATTTTCATAATTTAATTTATAGCAAAGGTAAATAATTTTGATGTATTGATAATCCATGCTCACTGTACGCCTGTAGAGAAAATCGCCATCGAGGTAGACCATAGCGAAGGTGGTGTGGCGATCTGATCTAGATTCCGGAGCAAACATGGTCAGATATCGCACAAGATATACCTACAGGTTTGGAAGGGGAAGGGTGCCAAACAGTGGGACACATGCATACTTGCAAATTATAAACATTTGCTGCACCAACAGTTTGATGAATCTTGACAGAAAAGTGGGAATGTCTCGTCTCAGTAGATTATGGTGGTAGTTTTTCGTCGGGAAAGTTGACAGGAGCATCATAAATACTACACATTCAAGTAAACAGTGTTTAATCAGTGATATAGCTTGTTCTTATTTAAATGATATAACATTAGGCCCCCAGATTTTAATTAGGTTAAACGTAATCCAATTCTAACAGACACATTTGATTGATTACTCAATAATGAAGCGTGTGTTGTATTAGTAATAAGTCACGAATTAGAATGTACCTATGTGTTATGAGCTAAATAACATTGATGTCATTGAACATCAAAATGTTTTAGGATTACTTAATAAATGTATTAGCTATTACAGATTCATCGGTAATGTGCCCTTGCGTTGAAAGGTGAATTATATTGCAATGCAAATATTAGCAATAACATTATAATTAAAACATTTTTGTAACACGTTATTCTATCACGTCATCACGACTTTAGAGTAGGTCTTGGTACTTAGGTAATAAGACAGGTAAACTTCATATTTTTAGTAACGGACCTACACTCTTTTTCTCATAATTTTTTTTTTCATAACCTATATTGTGTCTCACTGCTGGGTAAATGCCTCCCCTTTGTCCCTCCAAAACTCTCTGTTTTGTGCTTTTTCTGGCCACGCTTGCCCCACAAACATGATCAGCTCGTCACAGTACCTTCGATACAGTCTGCGAGCGATGTCTACTTTCAGGCGTTCAGTGAGTGACGATCCTTGCACACCTCCGGGTGCATCCTTGCGACGTAGGCAGCCCATTCTCACTTTAGCTATATTTGCACACCTCACATGGTTATATTTATTACAAATACCATAATATTTTTTTGTAATATCCTGTGCATAACACAGTTATGCAAACAAATGATTTGTATTTGTATTTGCACCACACTGCTGCAACTCTACTCCTCTTTCAGAGTTAAACAGCAAAATTATAAAAAAAGTGTTGACGGATTGGCTATTGCTGCACATCCATATCGTAATGGTGGTCTCTGTGTGAGAAACAAGATTAGGCATAATGATTATATTTGTAAAGGTGATTTTGTTGTTTAATTCAAGGTTTCTTTCAAAAAAGATGTGTAACATTTGGCAGTACTTAGGTCCCTCATTAGCTTTCAAAGATTATTTCGAAAATCATGGTATTAGATTTTTTTGATTGAGATTAAAAAAACAAACATAGATACTTACATCCATCATCATCCTCAAATGTCACTTTCCATTCAGTGTGATCGAGGTCAAGATAAAGCCCATTTTGTAATAAAAAAATATTTGGTAAGTATCGAGAGCTGTATAGAATTTTGATATAGATAGGTAATTTTTTTAGAGGTCGTAACTAATTATTAATTTGTTAAGACCTCAAACTGTCATGTTATAAAACATCGTGATTTAATTTGAATTTAAATCGCCCCTGAAAAAATGTACCAATAAGTGTTTTGGTCATAATAATATTATACTAATCTAAATCTTGGTAAATAAATTATTTCACATTCGTGTTGAACATTACACGAGATGATTAATTATAAATTATTGATTGATATAATTAAGACAGCGTTAGGAAATAGATTCAGTAAATATTTAATTAATAGAGTTTTTTGAATATATTCAATTAAGTTTTATCTTAATAGCTTCTAAGTAACCGTAATCTTGTTTGGTTAATCAACACGTACATGTTTTTTTTTTCAATTAAATGTAACAATTTAGAAGTAAAATACTTAAAGTTTACCTTGAAAGCATTGATCAAATGTTTGTGCTTCCGAATACGCTTAAATTGTTACCGCTACTGTTTATTTGCAAAGAGATAGCATTTATGCACGATATAAGTGGATGGGCAGATTTGAGCAGAGGCGTACCTTAAAGCACAGAGTAAATTCAGGGGTAAATTTCCCATATTTCAGAAATTATCTTTAAATTCCATGTAAAAGGGGGCGAGCCTATTGCTGGAAATACGCAATAGAACTTGCCCGACCTAATACACTTATGACCAGTAGAGAACCGAAGCACCGACGCCTTTTCCTCCAAATCTTTCCTAACACAAACCATAATTACATCATCATCACCTGCCAAGCCTTTTCCCAACTAAGTTGGGTTCGACTTCCAATCTAGCCGGATGCAACTGAATACCAATATTTTATATGGACCGACTACCTATCTGCCCCGCAAAGTGTGTGTTCGGGAAGTCTGAAGTTAAGTTTCTAGGTTACCAAGTGTCAGCAGCAGGTACGCGTCCACTCCCCGAAAGGGTTGAAGCAATACGTAATTACCCCTTACCAAACACCGCAAAGCACTGACCTCAACAACCCAGTTAGTACTGGGTAATACGATACACCTTGCAAAGTATGACTCACAATCTCACACAATCAGAATAAAACGAAATTAAACAACATTATTAAATACTTCACTAGTATTAACAAAGTAAGTAATAGGCGTAAACTTAGCTCGGCCTGCTATCAAACCGCAAAGTCTCGTTGATCTAATTGGATCGTGTAGTTTCCCAGAACGTATATCTATTTGCGCCCGCGCTGGTCAAGTCCGTGTTATTATATAAAGCTGTGCCGTATGCGTTCTACTTACAATGCGGTGCAAATCATGAGATCTTAGTTCTATTCTTATTAGTTTTAAAAGTAAGTAGATACTTTATAGAAGTAGATGGCGGCATGGAAAGATTATCTTACAGTCGCACTTGATTTCGAAAAGTGGAAGGAAGAAAGGAAGGCCAGTGGGGCAATACTCGTATGGCTTATATTATTAAAAAATAGGAAGGCCAAAGGAAAGATATATTGACAAAATAGTAAATAATTATGAGGGAATGGACAAAGAAAACGGGTTGTGCTATCCCCAAATTTTCATGGCCTTTTAATTAAAAGACCAGGTAGTCCCACCTCCTAGAAAAATTAGGGATACTTTTTGCCTATTTAATGGCAACAAACCATCGTTGTTAATGTCAATGATCATAAACAGATGAATTAACGCCCAAATACTCAAACGTCACTCAATTATAAGTAACCCTCAAAACTCCTGCTGTCTCTGTCACTCTGCGTTAAAGTAACAAAGACAGCACGAGATTTAAGTGCAACTTAAAATTGAGTGGCGTTTGAGTATTTGGGCGTTAGTCATGGTATTTGAAAAGAAATCAGAAGGAAAAGAAGCTGATGATTTATTAAAAAAAACATTACTTATTTGACAGTAAATTTTTTAGACCGTTTTTGAACGAAAATTATAGACAAGATAGAAATAATCTCTTATCTCTTATTCGAAGACGAAGGGATGTTGTGACATTTGTGAATGTTTAATGATGAAGATCATCTAATTCCCATCATAATAAACACTCACAGATGAAAATAGATTTCACAATCATCACTTCAAAAGGGGTCAAAGGATAGATTGCCTCAGTTTCGCTAAATTGAAGGACGTTTCTGCCAATCCTTTTGATGATCATTAGTGCCACATTAGTCTTTTATGATATGTTTTTTTGTGTTTTACTCGTTCGTGGGAAAAATATGGCATTTTCTTTAGAACCAAATTAACTGCGAACTCGTTAAACTATTAATTCAAGAGCAAAGTTTACTTTAAGGACGCGTTTACGGATCCCCCGCGGTTCAATTTTAATGTTTGGGTCTTACTACCACAAATATTTTGTGTTCGTAGAGCTATCTTTTTCAACACGAGATCCAGCTAAAAAACAGCACTAGTAATTATTGAAGATGAAAGAGTAATCTATATGTGTTAATTATTGGATTAATTTGGTTTAGTTTCATTTAGCCGCATAATGTACCGAAAAACTGCTTATTTTCGTCAGATTTGTAAATACGTCCTTAAGCCATTTTTGTCTCATTGGCCTCCTCGTGACTGTCTTGTTGGTCTAGTGGTCGTAGTTACGATTGCTGAGCAAGATGGCTTAGGTTCGATTCTCGGGTTTGGCAACGAGTTGTTGAGTTTTTTATCAGGAATTTCTCAGTAGCAGCTACGGAACGTAGACTTGGGCCCAGATGATGGCACTTGGCTCCCTCCTATTACATGGGACTTAAATTAAACATAACTGGCGAAATGAGGTGTACTATTAGGTACACCTCTGCTTTAATTAATTTTCAGCATAAAATTAATTCAAAATTTAATTACAGTATCAGTCAAAAAGTTCACTTAATAAATCGTCAATATCTTACTCCATATATTATCGAAATGTCGCAATTCTTGCTTAACGCACTTGCTCACACATGCGCCTGCGACTGAAACTTGTCGCGCTAACTTTAAGCGCAATCTCTTATAGACCATTGAGTCATGGGTTTTTTTTTGTAAATTGGGTAAGTAGAAATATAGGTTATCGTTTGATGACAATGGAAGGAAAGAATAGAAGCTGGTAGAGGACTAAAGACAACCGGTTTTGTTGTATTATTATTATCGGTAAATGGGTTTTTATTTCAATTAAGTACGAGATTCAAATACATCTAAGTAATCAAAATCATTGGAAAATAAACTTGCCTTTTAAAACTAAAATGTGTTTAAGGTAAAAATAGTGTCAAAAACTATGAAAATAGGTAGTTTGGTCTCTGAAAGACTTAGACTTTCTCAGATAAACAATTTCCGCTGATCGGTTATTTGAGATATTATTATGTCAAAGCATTTCCATTTGAAATCACTACATCTAAGCATTACTGCGTATGACAAGACCCTGTTTTGCATCATTTCCGATTCATATATTATTATGTAAAGTTGTAAGATAAGGTGTCAAAAACAACATAATAAAATGTCAAATCGGTTGAGAAATTCTTAGTCAAGTGTAGAAAACTAAATGAAAGCCAGTGATAAGTGTTATAATTATGTCGCAGGAAAGAAAGCTGATAAGAAAAGTTGTGTTGGATTTCTTAAGAGATAAGATGTTCTGCATTTTGTCATGTTTTGACATGGAATGTAAGGAGAATTTTTGAAATTTCTAATAATCCTTTCATGGCTTGAATGGTAAAAAACACAAGATTTTTATAATTATTTTTTAATTACAAGAATTCACAAAAACGTTCCTTTTGGTGACCACAAATTAATATTTGAAATGTATCGACCAGAATAAAACAAAATACGGTCTCAATTATTTTGTAGAATATTTTTCATTGTGGATTACTTAAAAAAGCGTCAAAGTGAATTCTTCCATTACCTACATAAAAAGCTACAACTTTCATTCACACAACAACGTTTGTATTGAAGACGTAATAATCGTAACTTTTGAATGAACCACTGACTTAACTACCAACTTAATACTCAGCACACAGTCCATTTCACTTAACCTCCACTTAAACGAAAGTCAACTCCAGTGACATAGCTCCTCGGCTTTCGTTGACAACTCACAAGTTACAAACCTTGACACCAGCGTCACTAGCTGTCAAACAACTTGCACTTAATGCATTGTGCTTTATGCCTTAAGTTATAACAATTATTTCTTAATACCTACTTTGGGTTAATGTCCTGTGCAGCAGACCTCGGTGAGCGGAATTTTACTCGAAACTCGATCGAATTGTTGCTAAGTGGATTTTTCGGTTTGATTTTTAATTGGGGGCTTGTTCTTTCTTGTTTTTTACTGGTCCTTTTTTTAATTTAGTTTTGGAATTCGATTTTTTGGTGGCGACAGTTTAATTACTTTTAAAAACGCATGTAGCGGATATAAGAATGTGAAGATGGATGTGTGGAGTGATAAGAATTGATGGAGTAATGAATTAGTTTATTAGAGGAAGTTTGAAAGTGATGCCTCTTACAAAAAAGATATTGAAAAAGAAGTCTTCTATGGATGGAGAGGGGAGGGCACGCCAAACAAAAGATGGATGAATTTTGTGAAGAAAGATGTGGAGGAGAAAGGAGTAAACGATGCCGTGTCTGACAGGGGAGAATTGAAGAAGAAACCCTGTTGCATAGACTCCAAGTAGAATGGGACAAGAAACAATACACCTTTTTTTTTTTTTTTTTTGGTGGGTGGAAAATCATCGAATAACCCCCCCCGCTCTTGGGCAGAGCGAAGGGGAGTGTCAGACTTCTACTGACTAAAAACCAAACCCATGTTCCTTCTTCTTCGCCCTTGTGTCGGAGCCGCGGTAACCTTTCGATATCCACAGCCCCGACGGGATCCACAGCCCCGACGGGGGAAACAATACACCTCAAGTAACTTTAGAAAATAAGCAGTACATTATCTGAAAATTCTTAAAAGAAAAATGTAATTGTGTTATTTATTAAGGTCCGGTTAGAGATTGCCAAACAACTACCTTCTATTGACAAACATCACGATCTGTCTGGACACTCGAGGTAGTCGCAATTTATTACAGCGGTACAAATCTAATTAGCCAATCTAGATCAAAAAGCCTACGAAATATGCATATCAATCAGTATGCAAAAAAAACTGCTACATTTCTTTCCCAACGTTGCTTTAGGCTACAATTTCAGCCATTCATATAAAATAACAATGTAAAACATATAAAAAGTCTCATGTAATGTGATACAGTTACTAATGATTAATCACTCGTTAGAACAAAAGACGGCGCGTGCGCAGCGGGGACAGATAGGGGAGGGGGGGGGGGGAATGAAGGTAAACAAGGTGTATATGTGAAGTTCAATTACTGTGCGTATGTCTGGGTTTTATTTTAGTTAGACGTTTTGTAGACAGGTCAAGAATGACTGTTTTTTTAGTAATTGATACCATGAAGCACAATTTTCAGTCAAGCAGGAATAGTGCCGAAATGAAGAACTCTATTACATGATAACAGTATGTTTGTCTATTCAACATCCGTCATACATAGCCTGAATTTACCCACTGCTGGAAATAGCTCTCTCTTACCCTGGACAAATTACACGTTTCAGTGCCAGATTTATGGAAGTACTGCTTCGAGGTTTCTCACCAATAAACTCGTAGGATGAAAACTTAATGATATCGTGTACTTAATTTGACATGGACAATTAGACATGGCTTTTACATAATAAATGAATAGTGAGTCTATGAGCCAATAAGTTTGAATAAGTGACTGCACAAGTCACTCATTTGAAATAGTCCTAAACATAGGTTTGGTTTAACCGTAATTATAGACGCATAGCCACTCAAATAAAAGCCCTTTAGTAAGTAATCAGAAGGTTTACATCTTTCATTAAAATTGTACGTGTGTGTTTGGATAATCTAAGATACATTAAGCTTTTAAGAGCATAGCTGTAGCAATAAGTAAAGTTGTCAAACTGCACACCCATTACGTGTATTAATGCACATTTGTAGATGTATGAAGTATGTATTTGTATGTATGTACAGCGTGAATGTATTAATAATTTAATTTATGTGTGACAGTCACCGATTTTGCAATGATTAAGATATATCGTAGAATACTGAATTAACTGTATGCCTCTAGCAGTCAGTTTGTAACAGTAAATGTGCTTATAATTGTATGTATGTTTGTAAGTTTGCTGGGAAAATCTGTTGTGAAATGGTACGAGTTTCTTGTAATAGTTTTGCGAAATGAGTTGAACATCTTTCAATTATTTTGTGATGATTTATCATTTTATTATAATCTTATGTGGATTATTAAAATAGTGTCAATTTTTTTTAAACGTCATTATCATCATCTCCCTAGCCTTTGCCAAAATATTTGAGGATTGGTGTTCAAACTAACCAGATGCAGCTAAATTCTAGTGTGTATACTAAAACTTTTATTACTTAAAATAAATTGTTACAAGTTACTAAAATTGTCAAAAATATAACTATAGTTAAACGTACAACAAACAAATTCCTTTAGTCACAAAATATTCATTCACGGCTGAACAATCAAGTATTGTAATCGAAGACTGATAAAAAATATTGAGTACTTAGTCATTCAAATAGCGAATATAAACTATGTAACTTAATATTTTATGTACTTGTTCAGTTATTTATTATTAGTTATGTAAATGATTTAATTTAAATTATATTGTGGTTTGAATCAACGATATTAATAGGCTATCTATATAATATACTTAGCCTATGCGTTTCTAGTATCTACTAGACTGCCCAATAGATCGTGGCAGTCAGCCAACCAATACATAACCTAAAGTGCACTGAATTCGGTATATTTTAGCGTTGACATTTACTTGTACAGAAAACCACCTGATCTGATATAATAAAATCTACTGGGCACTCTATTACTTTGATAAAAACCGCGTTCAACCGAGGGAATCAGAATCTTAAGGCGAGGTTGCACTACTTTGTTTTTATGTACGCACGACCTCACCCCCCCCCCCCGCCCCGCCGCGCGAGCGATATAATGTCTAAATCTTGACTGTTTTTTCTCTCTTGGAGAAAAATGATAAAGAAATTATACATTATGTGACCCGAGATAATACACATTTTTTACGACCTTTATTATTATATAAGTTTTATTTTTCAAAGCCTAATATAACTCAAGTAAAACGATTATTTAGCCATCATTTGGACATGTCTTTGCGATTTAATTGGATGCAGTGAATACATACTAACATATCATGATCGAAGAGTCAACTATGTAATACATTTTTTTCAAAATTTAAATCCGTTCCATGTACGAGTAAAATGCTTTTGTTGACGACGTTTATCGGGGTAACCTCGCCTTAAAACGAATTACTAAGAATCTAGGGTGTGCCTGAGGGCTTCAAAAAGTGGCAACCTCTTACAAAGTGTTTTTTGTACAAGGAGTTCAACATGACATAATTTTCTCAGTAGCTTTTCAGTGCTCGCTGTGTTGACGATATCGTCAAAATCGTGGGAAACACATAGTTAAAGGACTTACAGAGCCAGGAAGTGTGCCAGACGAAAGGGTAGGTTTGAACCCAGCAGTGGTTGATTCCGGGCTAATATGGAGCTTATGACAATCTAGCACATTTTTGACAGATCACAATGTCATTTTTTCTCAGCTCTCGGGTAACATTTGATTTTTTCACAATAAACTAATCAACGTAATATGAAACTTGATCTCCTTAACACCTAATGTGCAACTATCAGCACTAATCCGCGTTACAAATAATATGTCATTCAAATGATTATTCAATTATATTCAGTCGTGATTCAGAAACCTAATACTTTGCTCCGCATCGTAAATCCAATTCAGTGTCATTTAGCGGGCAGTGCAATGTTATTGATATTTTCAACATACAATTGATAGGAACAGTAGATCAGTTTAAACCAAAACACATTGATGCTTGTCGCAAGAAAAGATAGAGAAAATGGGCGCATCTTTTATAGTGTTCTGGTTCAATTTTTGAGATTCTTTTAGGGTAATTGGTCTGCCTCTGGTCAGATAGGCAGTCGTTCCTAGTAAAATACAGGTATTAAAATAACTGTACTTGCAGCGGCTCATTATCACCTGCCTAAGCTTTCCCCAACTATGTTGTGGGTTATCTGATTAGGCTGGAAGTAGACCCTCTACTTCCCATATTATGCTAAATACCAGTATTTTACATTGAGTGGCTGATTATCTGACCTTCACATTGGAGCCTTGGACATAATGGCATCCCTAGACGAAGGAGTGGACAGTTCTGTATAATTCTCAATATACCTGACCGAATGCGGCGAAGTTTTTTACCTTACCGATCACCGGTATTTCTGTATTCTTGTGGTTTCACCGACCCAATCAAATGGTCGCCGCCCTTATTGAAGTTATTGTTCTCTTATTATCTCAACCGATCTAGTTATACATAGATATTTTGTTTCGATTCGGCAGTGTTTACATTATACTTATTGATAGCTTTAATGTCATTGTATGTTGTTTCCAGATGGGTTAGCTAAAGATCAGCTGCATAACTTATAGTGACAGTCTAAGGTTCTAAAAGCTACATACTGTAGACTTTGATCTTAGACACTTATTGTTTATTTTGATTGCTGCTTTAGGTGTTTTTGATTTCATACAAATGTCAATGATATGATTCTATTATCTATTATTACTTTAGGATACTTGAATCAGATTATGAAAAACACGTACTAACGAATCCGAATTTCAAGTACTAGGCCCAATAATTTTAACTTCCTATTCATTCATAACTTGTAAACTAATCTTAGCAACTACTTGCAGGTTGTCATATAGACCTATTGTTATTGTACCTTGTGGTGTAATACCAGATATTTCGTCGTGACCACTGCCGGCCAAGCCCGAAGGCCAGCGATAGAAATATTTGTGAAAATAGCCATGTTGAGTCATTTTGCCGTTAAAAAACACCATATTGGGCAAAAATCGATAATGATTTTCACGCATTTTGATTTTCTTTTAATAAAATGACAGCTGATTTAAATTGGTGTGACAGAAACACCTGCTTGTGTTTTGTTTTGTCATTTAAAAATGCAATTCCTGTCACGTAGTTTGTCTAGGGGAAAAGTATTTGTAATAGAGCACCTAGACAAGAACAATTCCTTTCAAAGGGATCGGTAATTCTACATGATACATTTTCGACTTTTTCATCACGACTATTGTTTACAAAGTCACTTTTGCAGTTGATTTTTTTTTTGCAAATATCCCATAGTAGAAATTGTTAATAAATGCACTAAGTCGATTTTTCAAGTTTTGGGTAATGAAATCTTCTTGTTTGTTCAAAAACGCACTGAATCTATTAAAAAATGAACCAGCATTCATTTACAATTTTTTAATGAACAAATAAAAGGTCGTGTACTTCAAATATAATGTATTGCTGCTTAGATTGCAATAACCCGTTTTTACGACGAACAAACGAATTACTTTACGAATCTAAAATTATATTTTGATCTAATACGTTTTTATTATATGTATTTCCTGAAAATATTGGCTACGCTTAGTAAACTTAATTTAGATCGATTTTGATTGTCATTGTTAGTACTTACCTGTTATTTTATTTGTGATACTGTGTTGTGATAGGTAGGTATGTATATAATATGTCAGTTAGATAGGGTACGTTAATGTAATTATACTTTTTTACCAAGATTCGATACAAGTATGCCAATGTGCCGATAAAGTTGAGCATAATATTATTTCATTACAAAGTTGTATTTCTGTGAAATACGGCTACGTGTATGTATGTTTAAAACTTTGTTAGACGGAGAAGGCATAGATTAGAGTAACAGAGTCTATTAATAATTCAATATGAAAAAATAAGCTATTCTAATAAGCTAATACAAAATAATGAACAAAATGTGGTTTTCCGTTTTCAACCATTTTCAATTCTGAAAAAACTTGTGACAGCTATTTAACACTAATGGTCCTAGTCACTCCCTAAACGCACAAAACGTGATGGTATACAATCATGTAATAGTAATCTACCTATATTACTTCTATACATAGTGTCACCTGTTACGTGCTACAAACTACCGGCACGACTATGATACAATTTCGTTGAGTAAACATTCACCCGATAATCCATAATATTATGAAAGGATTCTTGGTAAGAAATAATGGGTTAGGGGGCAACTGGCCTCTGGTCCGCGGCCCAGATATTGGGATACTACGTAAAGTCAATAGAAGCCGTTTTGCTTTCTCAGACTCCCAAATTGATTATCTTATGATATAATATGATATATAAATATATATATATATATATATATTTATATAGATTTATCTTATATATATATATATATATGATAAATCTTATGATATTGGGTATTTGTGTATGTGAGTTTAAATGTTTGTGAACGCACCGGAGAAATTCCTAGTGTGGGGCAACGTTATTAAAAAAACAAAAAATAAAATAAAAAATCTCTAGCTAGATCTAGTGTTGAAAACAGATGTGACTAAAAATTAGAACTGACTCATGTCCTGCTGGGACTAAATACTCGGGTAAAACGTATGAAAGGTTTTTAGGCAGAAATATACGGGTGGATGGGACACCAACGCGAAAACGGTGTCTACGTATTCGGTACATCATTCCCCAACCACGTTGAAAATGTTGTTGGTTAATAAAATAAAAAAACATCTGTTTCCTACAAAAGTCACGGTCAAATTGTATAATACAGCTGAAACCAAATACATGGTAACCGTTTTTCGCGTTTTCTTTATGACATAACTTCGATGCCACACATACCTACGCAGTCGTCACACTACGTCACCCTTTCTACATAAAAAAATACACTTGTTTCGCTAAACACATACAGATTAGAGAGCTAACACACAGGTCATTAACCCTTTCACTACAATAGAACAACACATAAACACACAAATAATTAACTAAAGCACGTATAATAACAGCTCACACACAAATAACGCACGCATAATAATTTACGACAAGCATTAACCTTACTGTTTGTGTATTAAATAGAGTACGTTCGTGTATTAAACCTTAGTTACCGTTCGTGTATTAAATAAACTAAGGCGATTTGTTAGGACACACGTGTGTTCACATGCGCCGAATAGGGGCAAGCGGATAGGGTCATATGTACCACCTCTCACTTTCAGTATAGGGTGTGTTATTTTAAAGCACTGATTTTTGGTCATACTGGCCTTTTTCATAGTGGTCAAAGACTGCCCGCCCTTTATATCAAACAAGTCTAATCTTAGTTGTTACAGGAGCTATTGGATCCAATCAAACTTGGTTCTGAAAATGATTTGATAAGATGGCCTAGGGGGTCTATGAGGGTCTCCCTCTGAAGAGGGGGATCTTCGATACCTGTCTTCCTTAGTTAATATTTTTTATGTAATTCCTCTCCTACTGTCTCCTAAACCAAAATCTAGATTAGAATAGGTTTCAAGAAAGTCAAAGACAAATAAAATAAAAATATTGACTCTCTAATAAAAGTATTTGTCCCTCTTCAATAACTAGAGTCCAAGACTATCCGGTTTTGTGGCGCCCCAAACTTCATGAAATGGCCCTGCTAAGGCTGACATCAAAATAATCACCCTGTATAAGATATAATAGTATCGTAGGGCACTGATAATGGACGCTAATCTGTTATCGCAGTTATCAGATCAGACTGGGCGTTGCTGTTTTGCATTATCACGTTAAAGGTTTATTTTGTTTGGTTTAGGTTTATTTTTGGGTGTAATTTATCTATAATATGTATGTATTTAGAAATATATAAGTATGTTTATCAGTTGTCTAGTACCCATAACACAAGCTCTGCTTAGCTTGGGACTAGATGGCGTTGTGTGATAGTTGTGGAATATTATATTATATTATATTATATTATATTATATTATATTATATTTTAGCCAACTTGAGACTTGTTTCTAAGCGAAATCTTGCCAGTATTTGTGCAAATTGATGTAGTGGTCAAGAATTGACCAAAATAAATTGATTCATATTTGGCATAACGGCAAGAGTATTCACTTGCATTTATGAAAAATATGAAACATGATGATGATGATTTAGCGTCGAAGTTTAAATTTTGGGTTGTGTCGTCACCGATGATACATTACCTTACTGTAAGACCACACATCACCAAAAAACATTCAAATAAATACTGTACCATACTTAGGGCGTGTGTAAAAGCACAACTTGTAGGGTATTATAAATATGATTTTCTTAGTGATTGTCTGTGTTGGGTTCAGCTTCCGAAAAGAAACGTAATATTTTTATACAGAATCTAACAAAAATAAAATTGCGATGATTCCCAATGTCTATCACCAGTACTGGTGGCCAGTGAGACAATAAAAAATTCTCACTGTCTACATGATGGTGAAAAGTGAAACCGGTAGTGGATGGTGAAGCATTAAAGATGTTCTTTTATCACAACCATAATACACTTCTGATGAACAGGTTCTCAATACTCACTACTATTATGACAAGGTATTTTATTTCCTATCCGTATACCATTTAAAAAAAAAAATGCCGCCGTAAGTCTCATTCGCTTGAGAATTCAAAGCCTTTTGCGTCAACGCAGGTGCAGCTCGAATAACGTCTGCTTTCATCACAATGCAAGTACTCAAGTATTGCGTTTATGAACTGTAATACCATTTAATCTCCCAGCCTCTTGGAATTATCTCTACGTTCTAAGAGAAAACGTCTGCGAAGATAAATAATGACAGCTATCCATTTTCTCTCAAATGATTCTTTCAAATTGCATAGTAAAACTAGCTGCTTTTATGAGTTACCTCGTATTACATGTATGTTAAGTGTAGTATTTACCATTATATACATTTGTTAGTCTTGATAATTGTAGATCAGCGTGTCACAACACTGATTTGTAAAATTCGGAAGAGTTCTAACCTTATCAAAACGCATAACAAAAAGGGTTACCTCAAGTGTATCGGAAATGCCTGATGGAGCATAGCGTAGTGGTGGCCAAGGGCTAGTAGTGGAGACTTGTATACCTCCTATTTCTAGTAGGTACGGTCAGCATCAGAAGTATATTAACCTAACTCAAAGTTTCGAAGCTGTTTTTTTAATAAAAAACTTGTTAGATATTACTCGTTACTACATATTATTGGAGTGTAAGGACTATTTTAACGAATAATCTTCTGAAACATTAAAAATAATAGCTAGAGTCCTGTACATAAAAGAATTAAAATTCCGAAATATTCAGCTACTTCTGATGCTGACCGTATGTACAGTCGAACAAGCTAATAAGTATACAGGTAAGAGCCCTTTAAAATTCAATAACACTGGAAATATTCATTGGAATTTTGTTCTAAAAAGTGTTTCGCATTAATTAAGCGACCGATGTCAAACGCTGTATGCTTTGACAGAAGTCTGTAGATGCATTTGTATAATCTTAAAAGTAAATAGAAGTTAGCTGGCTGTATACTTATTAGCTTGTTCGACTGTACTATCACCAAAAAATATTCTAGCCACCGTGAAGACTGTTCCCGCTTGCATTGTTTTACTACTATTGGTCCACGCGGTAAAATGTAGATGTGGTCATCGTGTGCACGGAATTTTGTTTTAAAAAAGAGCAGATTCATTTTTGGTTATTTCAAAATCAAAGCATTTATTTCTGTGGAGGATGGAAGCCTGATCCTAAATTACCAAAATAAAATAAGGACTCTTGTTATAATAATTTATCTTATCTTCTTTACGTTTGACACAGAACAAAATAAAAAAAGTTATTAAATAGAAAATACATTCCGCCAGCACCAAAACACTATAAAAAGGTTGGTCGGTCCACAACAATTTCAATTAGATCATTACAGGCACTTTTGAATAGTCGAAACAAATACAAAATAAACTACAGTCCCAGTCACAAAGTATAATAACTTTGAATGTACTGTAGTTGCCCATTCCCTAGCGTAGATCTGTATGGAGAAGGACGGGCAAGAAACTCCATGGATTATATTTTATAAGTAATTGTAGCCTGTTAACAAGTCTAAAAATTAATAGATCCTAAACGAACTAACATTTGGGAATACCCGTAATAAACAAGTCTATTGTTAATCGTGTGTGAAATTCATGAACACGTGTGAACACGTAGCGCGTTTGTTATAAAAGAGTAATTAATGACCGTGTGAGTTGAGCTTGATTGGAGGTTAGCTACTAGTTATAGGCACTGAAGCCATAAAGCACGATAAAGCGATAGTCCTGATCGGGACTGTTTGAGTTACCAAATTTAGCGAAATACTGCATTTAATGCAGCATACCTCTTGGCAAAAGATTGGAGAGAGAAAAGATTGAAATGATTGACATGGTAGTTTGTTCGGGGCCGCGGATTTTTGTACTAGATGACGTGGCCTCGGCGCAAGGGCAAAGAAGGAACATGGGTTCGGTTTTTAGTCAGTAGAAGTCTGACACTCCCCTTCGCTCTTCCCAAGAGCGGAGGGGGGGTCATTTGATGATTTTCCACCAACCAAAAAAAAAAAAAATGGTAATTTGATTTTATTATATCGCAATAGGCTCGTCCTCTATGACGTAGGTCTTAAACGTAACTGAAAAAATGCGGATTTCATCATCATCCACGGCCCAAATTCATCCACTACAGGGTATTATTATAGGCCTCTCTTTTCTTGTTCCAATCTCCGCGGTCCTGTGTCAAGTCTTGCGGATATTCTATTAACAATTAGGGAATACCTCTTTTTTTTTATTATAAATGGGCTTGCTCTTGACCTCAATCTTGCCCTAAGGGCAGAGATGATGTCGACGATGGAACGTGCATACCCAGAAGAAGCCTGTTTACTCGCGACTTAAACAGATTAGGGTTATATGAACTCGGAAAAACCGACGCAGGCAGGGAATTCCAGTCCTTGGCTGTGCGCATAATAAAGGACTTGGCAAAGCGCTTCGTTCGAATGTGTGGAACGTCGACTAGGTATCGGTGATAACCTGCAGTTCGTCTAGTCTCCCGATGGAAGAAGGGAGATGGTGGAATCAGCTCGTGCCTCTGCATAACCTTTTGAGGTTTTCAGGAATAACGTTATGTTAAAAATATATCATTGAATACTGACTATGAAGTAAACCTTTATTATTTGTTCCCTCTGAGCCAGAAACTGTTTCTATTTATTCGCGTTTTACCAATCAACAAAACAGTTTTCCAACTCCAAGTGAATCTAAGTAGCTATTTATTCATGCTGTTATGTCGCATGAAGTAACTGAATTATGCGTTCCAATGACCGATCACAAGCCGTCCAGTATTGTTCCAACGCACTTTCTTTGTGTTCATAGATTAAAGATTTCATAATGCATTGTTGCAGATGGCACTTTCCTTTTCAGTGCTACTCATTAAGCGTTACGTGCGTAATTGATAGCTGTACTTTCTATTGTTATCTTTATTTGTTCTGGCTCTGATATATGTCTGAAGAAAATCTTATTGCGAAGATTTATTTATTTTCTCTTTCGTGTATTTTATGGTTGACAAAAACATTTGCAACTTTAATTTTATTTTATAGTGATTGAAACATCAAAATATTGATCATTTGTTATTTTACTTTTCAGGTGGAAGGTGTGTCGAGGAGCAGAAGGTTGCAAGCACCATCAGCTTTAGATGGCAATAGTGTAGCCAGTTCTGATCAATCGGAAACCGTGCAGCCTACATTCAGGCCTAGGAGCAGTAGGAGACGAGAAGAAACTCCCCCTAAAGAAAGAGATGTCGTCCGAACAAGGACTAGAACTAGGCCCCAGGTTGTTCCAACCCCAGAACAACCTCAAGCTCCAAGTGCAAACAACGAACGATTCGATTCGAGAAGGACTCGAACGCGCAGTCAAACAGCTAACACTGAACTTACTAACAGAGATGCTTCACTAACA
The DNA here is from genome assembly GCA_949775195.1 of Diarsia dahlii. Taxonomy (NCBI): domain Eukaryota; kingdom Metazoa; phylum Arthropoda; class Insecta; order Lepidoptera; family Noctuidae; genus Diarsia; species Diarsia dahlii. Next base: position 19,506,007 of record OX459199.1, read on the forward strand.
AGAGAACCTGCCGCCCGGACCAGGACAAGAGTCGTCAGCAGAAGACCCACTTCAACGTCATCGCCTACACAAGCGCCTGTGGACCTGACTTCTCCAAATTTCGATGAAAGCAGACTCGAAGTAATCAATTCTAACCTAGATGATATAACGAAACTACCTAAAGAGGAAGTAGCTACAACCACGCAGTTTAGACGCAGAAGCTCTGTAGCTTCAACAACTGAGACTGTATCGACGAGGGGTTCGCGTAGCCGTGGAAACACCCGGGCCAATGCCAGGTCACTGGATCTAGCTGTTTCAGGAACGACGAACACCTTTACTGTAGCTGAGAAAGCACCTACTACAGCAAGAACCGCCCAATCAGTTGACTTGAGAAATTCAAGGAAGTTGAGATATAAGACTCGGCCATCAGAAATCGATACGAATTTAACAGGTGAAGGACTCGTTACAGCGAACGAAATAGTAAAGTCTAGTCAGAACAAAGAGAGTGTAACTAGTCAAGCAGAATTTCAAACTGCCGCTCCAACCATCGTCGAAACTATTGTTCAACAGAGTACAGAGAAGAACAAAGCGAAGACCACGACGTTGAAAGTGACGAAGATTGTAAGACGACCAGTCAGAGGGAAGATGAATTTCAGACCAACTGTGACTTTGCCTAAAACGCATGTTTCAGATGAAATAGCCGAAGATGATAACTATCCTGCAAGTTTTAAGGCTTTGATTATAGCTAAGAATGCATCGGTGAGTAGCATTAATATGTGGTTAACCAAGCTTTACAAAAATCATTTGATTCACCACGCGGTCACTTTAACACAAAACTCAGAAGATTTTATTAGTTTTGGAGTGAAAACAATATTAATTAATTTTCAGACACCAGTGAGCTCTCCAACCGCCGAGAGTTTGTCACCGAAAGCATCACAAAAAGTTTACAAAACCTACTCTTCATCATCACAGGCTACACAAACAGGGCCAGGCACAAATAAATTTTCAAGGGTAAACAATATCTTTTAGGGTACTAAAGAGGACTTCGAAATAATAATTTAATTTAATTTGGTCACTTACTTATCTTCTTCATCAGTCTGCATTTTCTCTCATTAATAAAAAACTCTTCAATCTTTAAAATTTTTGAGCATTATTGCATTCACTTGTAACACTTTCATAATTGCAACTTATTTCAAACACACGTTTATTTCAACAATACATGTGTGTAGCTGATTTATTTTTTGTGTTAATTTATAACAACAAATGATTTACTCTCTATCTTAAAAATTACAGTTTCGAAACAAACAATCTACAGCAGAGGAGTCAAAAAACGAGGAAGAAAGTAAAATATCTGTAACTACTGTAGCGCCAGAAGTTTCAAAACCTAGAAACTCTGACTACAAGCCCCGAGGGACTTTTTCTGCGAGGACTAGAAAATCCACAATAACTCCATCTTCAACAACCACTGCTTCAGGTCAAAGTACCGAGAAACCGATATTCAAGTACAACCGAAAATTCAAAGCACCCAGTACTGAATCACCTAAAACTGAAACTCTTATAAAAAGCAAATCAGTGGAACCTAGTAACACATTAAAAAAGGCTTTTGTTCGCCCTCCAGTTTATTCAAGAAAACTCAAAGGAAATTCTGCAAGCGTCGCTGAAATTTCTTCAACAGAAAGCGCAAAGAGTGAAAATGTCAATATTCCACAAAGAACTGTATTGCCTCGGACTTCTTATTATTCAAGATTGAGAAACAATGTCAAAAATGAAACAACGTCTACAACGGAGGCCTTTAGAGAGGTCAACTCTGAAACTGTAACAAAGAAATCAGAGGATACTGTCGACACTCCACTTGTCTTTGCTTTACTAAACAATTCGGAAGATGGAGAAGCTGTGAGGATAGACATGCAACCAGAAAACAATGACAATCACATGTTTTTAGTATCTGTCACAAGTAAGGAATCTCAGGAAAACAATACTAATGAAGTAACGAACACGGCAGAAGAATCTGAAAACATGCCTGTAGTTAATGTTTCGCCAACAATTTCATCAAGACTAGACAGCGACAAATATAAATACCACGCGAATTATAAAAATCAAAACTCAACCAATGATATTGAAAAAGAAAAAGGGTCATCAACTGTGTTCCCTCCTGTTAGAAATCTACAAACAAGAAAGTATGGACGTAATCGCAGCAAATCTAAAGATGGTAACTCTGGCGGTACAGGAACTACTCCTAAGCCCCGAGAAAGGAGTATAAGGAAATACAGTGAATCCTTCTCTAAAACGACGGAGGCCACAAACAATGGGGTAAGTACTTGAAACTCTTTTTTTCTTCTCAGTTTACCGAAAATGATTATGATGTTTTTCATTGTTCTTACGAAACTTTACAGATAACGCCTGAACCAGATAAATCTAAGAGTAGGTTCAGTTCTAAATACAGAGCTTCGTATATTGATAAACCATTTTACAAACCCACTGTACCTTCTATTACATCATCAACTGTAAGTAACATGATATACAAATTAACACCATGCCATACCACAGATTTTTTCAAAATTACAACCCCACTAACAAATTGATGAACTCTACAATTGTAATGTTACGCAAAGCCCCTTTATTGAATTGGCGTTAAGATGTCATAAGTCACTTTAATTTTAATTATAATATTTATCGTTGCACTTGATATTAATATATTCATCATCATCTATATCTGATTAATAATAAATAATCTAAGATGATTTGAGTTATTACTGATTGTTTTTCAAAACCATTTTAAAAGTACTTCTTCTCTTTACAACCTTTAAATCATTAACAACATCAAAATCTTTAACACAATCAGCAGTGACTCTACCCAGATTGGCATTTAATTTAACAATCATTTTATTATCAATTGGTATGAAACTTGTAATGATAAAATATCATTAATAATGAGAAATTTCTTGTTACTAAAGGCCTGGCTGAAATTCTACGTCACTGACCACCTGTTGACAAAGTCTGTAGAAGAGCCTAATTGGTTCGAAGGAGACACATACACTACTGAATCGATGTCGAGACTGAACAACACAACGCCATACTTTCATGAATCATCCATTGAACTGGTTAATGGAATCATATAGTTAACATACATCATTGTCACGATCATTGCTCATCTCATTCACCCTATTGTAAATGGATATGATTTAGTTTTAAAGAGATGTAGATTATAAGAGCATTTATATTTTTAATTGTTAAGTTCATAGCAGTAGTATTTTTTTAATAATTCCGATAAGAAAATCTCTTTAAGGCAAAATTTTACTTACATCTACAAGTTTCTGCGTTAAGATGTTCTATATATTGCACGAGTTATGAAAGCATTTAACTTAGCGCAAAAACTTAACAAACTAATGTACGTACATGTAGAATAGCATCCACTAACATACTATTAATATAAGACATTAAATATTGTATACATGTTACATCTTGTTTTAATACATAACGTCATCTATGGCTAACTTTCATTTCACACTAACTCCTAAACATACCTAACTATTGTCTTAATTCCAAAATAAATAAAGAGGCTTTGGTCTTTGCACGAGTTCCTCCCACTCGGGATTTCCATTCCATGCAACAATTTCTTTCAAACTTAAATATTTTATACACAAAATCGTCTACTTTTCTGTTTATATGGGTGAGATTACTTCTTATTTCAGGTAGAGGGAGAAGAGATGCAATTAGGGCCAGACATGAACGCTATTTCCTTTACTCAGACACGAAGGACATTGTCCTCGGCAGACTTGAGACTGTCCGAGAGTCTGGTGAAGCCGTCACACGTGATGAACGTTGAGGCATCACATCACTCGCCGTCAGTTACAATATCTATTTTCGATGCTCTAGCTGAAATACTCACGTCCACACCCAGACCACGAATCTCGTCAACAACCGAAGTAACGAAAATACAAAATCTTAATACTGACGTTAAACAAGTACTCAATGGCGTGAGTAGCAACAATAATGTAAATAGTGTCCAAGACTTAGCTGGTCAGGACACATTTATGTCAACCAACGCCGATGTAAGCACTACTACTAAATCTGTACAGCCCACTGTGCAAGCTACACCAAATGTGATTAACAGTATTTTGGTCGGGGGAGCTGTTACACAGTCACTAAACATAGAAGACGGAAAAATCACTCCTGTGAATACACCACAACCTCCCATTCCCACTCCCACTACTCCCGTTTCCGCAAGGAGACCATTCGCTATCAGGGTTTTATACTCTGATACGGAACCACCAAAAGACATACCCACGACTGCATCTACACCAACTCAGGGATCGACTGACAGCCCGAAAATGGTATATAACACTGTGTCTGATCTTTTGTTATCCAATAATAACTTAGTATCTTCTGAACTAACTAGCATGTTGTCAAATAACATTATAAATATTATAGAAAATATGGATGAGAAGAGTAGATCGAAACTAAAGAGTTTAGATATGGCTAAAGTATTAAGAAGTTTGATCCCCAGAGCTTTAGGTGGACTTGCGACTGTACTTGACAATGCTGATTCCATCCCGAACACAACACCTTACAGTTTGGAGGACATTAGGGATACTGAAAATATTGACATCGATGGTATATTATCCAGTAATGCCCTCCAAAATGTAGGTACTAGCGGTAATGTAAATATCACTGTAGATAATAGAAATGTACCCATTCGTGTCGCACAAGCTCCCGCTAATGTAAATAGTCCAGTTACACCGGGAGCTGTAGAGAGCACAGGGTCTGTATCTAGTAGCCTGATGACGACTGCTGCGACTTCTACTACAGGTGTGAGCTCTGAACGACCTAGTTCTGCGGCTACACCAAATACTACTCCAACTTTAGCAGCAGCTTCATCATCTGTCTCCTTAGAAACGGACTCGGTAAATGTAGATAATATTAGTGACAAATCAAATGACTCTACTAACAAGTATATTCCAGTTCCCTTACCTTTTCTTACAAACTTCCAAAGTGCAGATTTCACATCTGATGAATCTGATAATCTTCTCAGCAGTTCTACAACACCTATTTTGAAATCCTTATCCTTGGTATCCTCGTCAGTATCACCCCCGCGTGATATTGATGATTTACAGGATCCTAGTCAAATATCGCGTATGCAACTATGGGTACTCTCAAAGAAAGCTAGAGTGTTGAAGATGATTGAAGACATTATAAGACAGCACAATGACGAGTTAGCGACAGCACCACCATTGATTGACTTAGTAAGCCCATCTGGCAATATCAATTTGTCTGCACGATTGACTAACATTATGAATACTATGATCGCCACGACTGAATCTCCAACGACTCGAGATATTGAACCTACCACTCCTATGACTCCCCGATCCTTAGTTATAAATCCTCTATCCTCCGACGTTATTGAAGTTACTACGAGTGGTAATCCCGCACCAGGTCTCACAACAACGGCAATGCCGTCAGAAACAGTAGTGACAGGTGGTGTACCATCTACAACTGAGACCACCCCAACGTCTTCTAGTTTGGGTTCCACCGAAGTAACCAGTGGCACAACGGGTTCGTCTTCTGTCACAACAACAGTTACTACCGAATCTAGTGAAACAGTCACTGACATCACAAGTACGACTCCTACACCTACAACGGATGGTCAACAAGTTGAAATATTAAATCGATTCCAAGAGAGTGCTATTACAACAACAACAGTTGGTAATACAGAAACAATGGAAACTACAACAGACGCAGCTAACACCGAGACAACGACACAACTAAATTTTGAAACGACTACAACAGTAGACATAAACACCACTACAGATACCGACGCTTCAGACAGCAACACTACACAAACAACAGTTAGTACTCTGAGTGTTGGATCACCAACAATTCCGAAAAAAGATTATGTTATATTCGGAATATTACCTAATAATACAGTGGTACGTAAAAATCCTAACGAGGACCTATTGGAATCATTAACAGAGGCGAGCCCATATATCGTTTACGGTGTACTACCCAATAACACAGTAATACGTAAATTCCCGAACGGGACTAGAGTGCCACGTGTCATGCAAAAAATTGACATACTACCAATCAGCCCGTGGAGTCTAAGAAATCCATACAGCCCCATCCATAATAATCCGGCCATTGTCAGACCGCAGCCTAACCCCATCCGAGATTCCACTAATACTGTGACATCCACAGACACATCAAATAACGGAACGGAAAGATTAACCAACGACACTGTAAATAACCAACAACAGATGGTATTGACTTTATGTTATTTAGCTTGAACGCTCCGCTTGGTGCTTTGTATCTCACCGCCAGCATTGTCTCAGGAGCGGCCGGCGCATGCGGTAAGGACTTCGGGTCTCTTCATAAGCTCTGCATGCCTTTTGCACGATAACCGCTTCTAATAACAACGCAGGCGGTAACATTTTATTTCGTAATTGCAGATTACTTCATCGGCACTTAATATTAAAAGCAGTAACGGTATAAAAACTACCACATTTATGCCAGAAAAAAGCACTGCCTCGCATGTACTGAGTTTACGCACATCTACAATGCTACCTTCTATTGATGAGATTCTGCTTAATAGTATATCTTCGGCCGCTAAACAGGAGATGGTCATATCGGAAATGACGAGCTCTACTCGCGAACCAAGAATATTAACACTGGATATTGATCCGGAGGTATAATTACATTATTTATATAAACGTTTCCTTATTTATATATATTACTCTTTTAAAATAACTGTGGTCACTAATACTCACTTTAATTTATCACACATTTTCATATGCAATCATAACACCTGGACTTGGTTTAATAAAGGAGTGTGTCAAATTTTTTTATTAAGAAAGGTAAGTGGTGAAGGGTTACACAATTAGTAGTTTGCAATAAAAATAGAAACAGCTGTTGCAACTTCCGCAGACTGAAGTGATGGCAAAATGTTAACATGAATCAAAACAATTACAGACGCAACAAATACGAACGGAAAAGCCAGGGGAAGGTGATGGAAGTGCTGTATTTAAATTTATACCAATAGACGAGGTTACGGTATCATCACAAAATTCAAATGTACAGAAACTGGCTTCAACGAAAGCACCATCAACAAATTCCGAACAGATAATGGCAACAGCTACTGTGACTGAGATGAGTACACAGACAACACAGTTAGAAACACAAGAGACAACTATGAATGTTGCAACAACAACAACTCAGGGAACAACGAGTGTTGTTCCTGAAACAACAGTGGTATCGTCTGCATTCACAAATGCTCCCGTAACTATGGCGGCAACAACAAGCCAGCCGACTACTTTACCGCCAACTACTACGCCTGCTCCCACGACTACGACAACGGAGCCTACTACTACCACAACAACAACAACACCAGCGCCGACAACAACAGAGCCTACTACTACTACAACAACTACCACTCCAGCCCCAACTACAACCACTACAGCGGCTCCAACAACACAAGCGCCTACAACAGCACAAGCTACAACCGTAATCCAATCTACAACTATCAGTATCGAAGAGGAGTTGAAGAGATACCGAGAAGACGTGCAATTACTACAAACGTTACTACAAGCAACGGGGCGCGATCCAAAGGCTTTAAACCCTAATGCTTTATTGTTGGGAGATATAACCACTACTCTAAGACCAACTACCACTACTGCTGCACCAACTACAACTGCAGCACCAACTACAACTGCAGTACCAACAACTACTCAAACCACTGATCCAGTGAAGTTGTTGCAGGCGTTATTCACAAACGCGAACAACCCAACAACTTTATCTATACCAAATATCGGCGGCAATATAAGAGTAACAACAGGACAGCAAGGAACTACAACCTCACGATCTATAGAAGACGACATTAAACAGTTTGAGGAGGACACCAAACTATTACAGGCGCTGTTACAAGCAACGGGTCAAAATCCTGCTTCCCTAAACATACCCTCATTAGATAGTCTAACAACTAATAGAGTTCCTACCACAACACAAACAACTACTGTACCAACAACAACAGCTAGACCAACAACAACTATGCCTACCACCACAACAACCACTACTACTACAACAACAACCAGGCCAACAACAACAACAACTAGACCAACAACAACAAATAGGCCATCAACAACACAAACAATTGAAGACGACCTCAAACAATTCCAAGAGGATACGAAACTTTTACAGGCTCTGTTACAGGCGACTGGTCAAAATCCAAATGCATTGAGTATACCGGTAATTTCTGGAGTAACTTCCAACGTGAGGATAGCCTCTAATCCTCAAACAACGTCAATAGGTTCAAACCCAACAACTCCATTGAATGTTAGGCCCGTCTTTTCAACAACTAATGGGCCACTATTTCAGACCTTTGCTCCTAGAACTCTTACCACTACGTTACAGCCTGTGACTGATGTTGGGATTTCCACGACTTTCACGCCGACTTTCAACCGGGGAAGACAGCAAACAACAACAATTAGGAGCGCCCCAACAACACTGACCGGTCGTCGTGCTCCCTTCACTGGATTCACTTCGACGACAGAAATGCCCAGTTCTTCTACTTTCTCTGTTCAAGAGGATTTGGCTTTCTTGAATAACTTGGTAAGTGTTATAAAATACATTTTGATTGATACTTTGGAAATCTTATTAACGGAATATATCAAAATAATTTACCAGCTTACATATTGTATGGTCTCTGTGCCACTTTTTTTTACGCCATATGACGCCTTCGAGTTTTGTAAAGCAATAGTGCGTGATGGGCATAATCCGTACTTTGTAAGGGGCACTACATATTCAATTCCTAGGAGAAATTCCTAGTGTGGGGCAATGTTTTTTTTAAAAAAAAAATTGCTATTAGGAATATATCAACGTATTTCTAACTTTTGGATGATTTCTTTTTCCAGAAAACTGTGCTGAAGACTAACCCTAATAATGAAGACCCTGAGGGTGCACTCGCCAATCGTATCATAGCGCTAGCTGTAGAAAGGAGCCTTAATGAGATACAGACTGGCACCGATGAAACAGTCCGTACAGGAAAAAATATAGCTGTCAGTGGAAACGACTTGATACCTTCGACAAATAGACCAGCAACCACAACTACTACACGACCAATCACAACGATCACAACTACAACAACACCACGACCAACCACAACACAAAGGCCAACAACTACACAGAGACCAACCACAACTGTCAATGCAAAATCTATTGAAGATGATATAAGACAATTCCAAGAAGACACTAAGCTACTACAAGCACTACTTGCAGCCACAGGACAAGACCCATCCAAACTAAATTTACCCACACTACCTGACCTAAATGTGAGTCCCAACCTGCCAAATGGTGTCCATGATGAATTGAAACTGCTCTCAAATCTACTAGCTTCGCCATCGCCGCTGAACGAACCTTTCGATCCGCTAACGCCGAAGCCTTCTATTAACATTAACGTTAAGGAAGTTCAAAATACTGCACCTACGACAGCTTTGCCTTACGGCGCAAAAATTGCTGTTAAGGACAATCTACAAAATGTACAGGATGATGAGAAGTTGTTACAAACTTTGATCAAATTACAGGGCGCACAGGAGTCTACGACACAAAGGAATAAACTCACTCTAACAGGTAAGAAAATACGTTATAATTATCTAGTATGCACTAATATGTAAGTAACGTGGTAAACGGTTCTAAAAATATCTAGAAATTAGTCGTAATAGTGACTTTTAAAACCTTCATCATTTCTGTTAAATCAGATTAATTTACAAAATAAACATATTTTACCTAATTTCAGTTCGATTTGGAGCTTGACTCAGATTTAATGTTTGTATTCAAATGAGATTTAAACAATTAAACACAAAATATTCCAGGACAATCTTCGGACGAGGCCCTACAGAAACTGATCATGCAGACACAATCGACGGGCATGGTGTCCGAAGCCACGCGAGCGCCTATCTCTTTGAGCACCGAGTACGGCAAGAGCAACGACGCATTGCTCGCAGCTTTGCTGAAGGACCAAGGATTCGGTCCAACCACGGCAAGTTCTTTGGATGAGCAACTCCGACTCGCTGTTAGTCTAACATTTCTTATTTCTCCTAATATATTGGAAGGAAACTAATTTCTTCCAAAACCCATTTTACATTTTTAAACTTTATCTACTTACTTTTCACTGATGCAATCAACTCGTAACTTCACTCTGCTTTCTGCACCATTATCTCGATATCTCTCATCTCTCTCTTCATCTTATTTCATTGCATTTATTTCAGTATGTATCTATAATCCATTAGGAACTCTAGAATTAACTGTAACCTCGTAGGCTTTACTCAACCAAGTGGTAGTGACGCCGAAGACAAGGCGGACGACGACGCCGCCACCACCGCCGCCGCCGCCAGCGCAGAGGAGGCCGATCTTGGACGGATTGGCCTGGCTCTGGCAGCAGTGGAGAGACACGGCTCCAGGGACAGGTGGACCAGGAGCCCCACGGCCTAATAGAAGGCCTGAGCCTGCGCCCTCAGCCAGGCCCGCCCCATCAGTATCAGCCAGTCAGTCAACGAGCAACAGAGTCAATTGGTTTGGCTCTGGTCCGTTCGTTGGCAACGCTGATGATAGACCAGCAAATAGAGTGGGTTTCGCATCGTTATTACTTAAACTATGTGATTGGGGATGAGGTGTTGGGAACAGACTTTAGATTAAATAAGCAGATTTATTCAACGGAAGTATTTTTGAAATATTTCTCAATCTTATTAGTAACTTGTTCCTATTTAATCTAAGTCTGTTGTTGTATAGATTTTTGTATAGTAATGGAGATCAGGTGGGATGTACATAGTGAGACATGAATTAAGATAATTTTAATATTTTTTTCTTAGATTTTCTTGTGTAATAGATTTGTTTTTCTTAGTTAAATTATTTATTAAACATTGGCTTCATTGGCTTGTACATAAACATTGTGCCGTTAAGCAGCGCGTTTTTTTTGTATAATAAATTGTTTTTAATTTATGTTTGTGTTTGTATGTGTTGTAATTAGTATTTAGTGTTAATAATTTAATTTCCCCATTCACAGTTCGCCCCATTAGAACACCTGTTGTATATAACAAACATTTATCGAAAATTGACTAGACTTTACATGATTAACGTAGCTCAGAAAGATGCGACACGTTCTCGTAATAGATATTCAACATACTTTCAAAAAATATTTCAGTGCAAAAAATATTGGTACCCAATGCGCCGAAATATCTTTAGCTAAAGTCTAGTTCAATTAATTCCTGATCCCTTGGCGTCACCCATCGCCACTTAACATACCTACCACACCCCATGAAGTTCCAAGGGATTTGGTAACATTCAAACTGACATGAATGAGTAGTTGATTCGTCTGTAGATAATATAATGTAGTGTTAATATTATTAATATACCCAATTAACTATACATAATAATGAATGATTGAATGTGTAGATATTTTGTTAATAAATATTTATAAAAAAGTGTTACATAACAAGTGTTTGTGCAGTGTAACATATTTGTTTGGTGAGTAAAAAAACGTGATTGGCTTTTAAAAATAACAAAATTTTAATTCTTCTAAATTCCAATAATTCTGCTGGATGCTTGCCTATTAAAATTACTGATGATTTTAATATCTAACTATGAAAACCTTTGTACACTATACCTATTTGTGAGATTGTATAACTCTGATGTTGTTACGGACCCCTTTTTGTACATTGTAAAATTGATTTAATATAAATTTATGTTTTGCATGTTTTTGACTAATATTTCACTTACCTACACTTTTCCTTTATCCTCTGTATTATATCTTTGTATATATTTGTAGATATCTGTGTATACTTGTAGTATATGTACTTATATGTTTATAAACAGTAGTTAGAAGTATGTTCTCCTTAGCATGTCTTATACTGAACTCTTTTTTTCTCATAATTTCGTATTTTATTTTCCATATCCGTCACTTTCGTCACTTCCACTATCACATAAAGCACTTGTCTATTTAAGTTCACTTGTATGTTTTGTATGAAGATTTTTTTGTCTGTCTCAAAGAAATATCTTAGTGGTCTCCTGAAAATGGTAAAATAAATATATCGTAAATCGAAAATAGTGTCGTAATTCGAAATACAATATTTATTGCTAACTAAATAATAAAATAATAATCTTAAAATTGAACCAACAATTTAAAAAGAATCTTCAAACCAAACATACACCACACCAGCACAGCTCACTGCCTCAGCGTTACCATACATGCTCTTACCACCTTCATCATAAGAGCTAATATCTAACAGCAATGACTTACATCTAGATACCCCTGGAACCTCCGAGGGCTGTAGCCACAGAGCAGACACCTGGACGAGGGCAGCTCGTGTCAGCAGCCATTAATGTTACCAGGGCTTTCTCACAGTTCCTAGGAGCTGCGATACAGGTAAATATGTAGATCAACCAGCCTTGCGTCGTATTCCTTATTACTGAGGGTCGTGATTCCCTCGTTCTGATGTCATCTTCTGTTTGACGATATTTCGCTATCCTTGGCATTGTGAAATGCGTCTGGTCGTGTGTAATCAATCATTGTATTATGAAAAAAGTGTTAATTGAATGTCGTATGTCAATCGACTGTCGTATGTAATTGTGAAAGATTTGTCGTCTAATGTTTTTTTTTGTATTATGTGATGATACTATTCAATCGATTGTGTTGATTTTATTGAGATGTTAAATGAAATTTTCCAGCAAACGATGGATTGATAATACTTTTGTAAGTTGTAACTAACTACATATGTGACGATGTCCATAAATAATAATAAAACTTTGACATCAAGTAATATCATTTTAACTTAGCATTTCTTTAAATCATTATCATGAATGACTTATTATTTAAATCATTATCACCGATTAACGTTAACCTTTTAACGAATATTAATAACTAGATAAAAACATTAAATTAAAATTTTCAAATGTTTTTTTCTAAATATGTGACATTTGATAAAGTTTTTAATACGAAATCTGTCCCTATTTATTTTTAATTTTAAACAACATAATTTTCAATTCTCTTCATTCTTAAATAACCGAATTATAAATGATGCTTTTTTCTAAAAATTTGTGTTTGAAGTTTTTTTACACCTTATTTTCATACAAATTAGAGGAGATTGTTGTATCCAATCCGGCAAAAGAAAAAACACAAAGCCTCTTAAAAATAAGACAAAATCTTGGTCAAGTAATTCAGAGACCATACAAAGTAGCGTCTGAGATGGTGCACAGATTGCACCTGTTCTGTTTCTAGTCAGTGCACGAATTTGCCGCGTATTCTGTAACTCAACTAATGTATTTTTTTGATGAAATTCCAGGGTGCCGCCCAGACCGTCCAGAGCGTGATCCGGGCCGGACAGCGAGCCGCAACCGACGTCTACGTGAACGGTTCTGGCGGTGGTTCCGGGTAACCGCCGCACCGTTCACACAAGACTCCAATGCGTTGGACTCAAACTTTTACGAAAGTGTCATAGTACGCACTATGTGTTGCAAGTGCTCAAATGTAAATAGTCGGTTGTAAAGTTAGTTATTTCATAGCATTGATTTGAAAATTTAGTTTGTTCGATAACGTCCTCTTATTGTTAAGGATGCAAACATATCGTATAACTTACTGTCATTCATTTAATCTATTGTCGTATACTTTTAACACAGAAAAAAAGTGGTCGTAAACGTTAAGATTGTTTATTGAAATTATTTAGGAAAAGATAAAAATAATATTATAATATCATTTTTATTTTTATTAAATTACCTTAATTAATGAGTAATGAAAACACAAAATAGAAAAGACTTAAGAAAATCATCTTATGGGTGTCAGTTATTCATGATATGTTTCTTTACAACTTTAATCCCTTGAAAGTTCCTAAGCAGAGGTATTGAACGTTTTCAATCAATGTCTATGAATCAAAAACATAAGGACTTTTGTAATATATCTACCTTAGTGTAGTTTGGTGACAAATTGAGCAAGGACATCTATTAGGTTTGCAACCTAAACGTCTGAATCTAGACTTAGGCAAACAATGTGATGTTAGCACTACCTTAGTTTGTATTATTTAAAATGTAATAATTATCTCTGCATCTCTCTACTTAATGTTTTCATTTTATGACAAACGATTATTTTAATGTAAGAGACCTAAATGATTTGTTTTACAAATGTAAGATTAGGTTTCTTCTACATTAGGTTTTGTCAACTATGTTGAGATAATAAATAAACAACAATATTAATCTCTTCGGTTTATTACGCTTAGCAAATATAGGGGTGAACTTTGGTAGCTTTTACTTATTTATCATACTTTTAATGATGCAAAAGAACCTCTTTTTTGTGAATTTAAGTTCATATTTTACACTTCATCTAAAATATTGAAAAAATAAATATCTCAATTAATATGGTTTCCAATTTAGATAGCAAATAATAACTCGTAATTTTGGAAATCTTTTGTCATATGGAAATTGTTTGTCGTATTGAGTACGACGGACCATTATATTATTAAAAAAATCAGATATCCCGACGAATTTAGTTATAAGACTCTCTGTAATCTTAAGCCTAACATGTGCCATTTGCACGTGCTTGATGTACTCGCTTCTACATTCTTCAGCTTTTATTTATTTATTTAATTTAAGACAATCTGTGGTTTATATAAGTGTTTGAATATAACTAAGATTTGGGTTTCGTAGTCAGGTAATGTTAGTAATTTGGCTGATTTTTCAAAGAAACGTTTATTTAAATAAAATGTTAACAAGTCAAATCTCCTTTAGTAATTGTTATAAATATTTTAATAATGATTTAAAAAGCTCTCTTTAATGTCGTTAATGAAAATAAAACAAAATACTTTAAAATAAATCCCGTGTTTTGTTTTTTTCTCTGCTGTGTAAATATTTATAGCGCAACGTTTTCCAAAAATAACAAAATTTAATATGACAAATAAATTAATAATTAACTTGCTAAGACTAAACTTACTAACGAACCTGACTGATAAAACTGGGGATGTTTTAATTTGCGATAACCAAGCCGTTTAGCTTCTCACTGCCTTTAGTTATAATAATTATTAATAAGTAAGGATCGGGTAGGTACTCTAGAATTAATGCTGCCAGCCGATTTTACAATTGGCATCTTAAAAAAAGACTAGTACTTTCTTATAATTTAAATTAAACCAGGGTACTACAGAACTGTCATACAATAATAAGTGCACGTAAAGTCTAGGTAAGGGTACTGTTGGAAAACATTCGTGTAGTCAATGGGAATACGATTCTCAGAGACCACATTAATGTTGAAAAATTTAGTTCCAGAGTGTGCTTAATACTCTCTATAATTACATTGCCGTCTCGTTTTATTCAAAGTAAAATGATAAAGACAGGCAAGATTTATAGAGCGTTAGTAAATGACAAATTAACCAACTATTTTTTTTCAGACAATTGTAAAATCAGGTGCTAAGTGCCGAATAATGTATGTACCAATATTTGTATAAAATATAATTTGAAGTCACTGCCAATTATTTGACTCATTAATTTTAGCTTTGACAAATCTTTTGTACTTTTGTAAAATATTTTTGTACTAAAAAAAAAACTTTAAATTTATGTCATAATAGTGAATTATTAATCGACTTATTTCTAAAACTATAATTATCTAATATGCGTTGACCTTTAACGCTTATTATTATTTAACAAATTATGGCTTCATAATCAAAAGTACTGTATGTATTTGTATATTTATGGATATCTTCGGGAGAGTAATAGGAAAATAAATTATTTTGTAAATTATCTCACTGGTTTTCATTTTTATTCTAAGTCATAGATGTCACCTCACTCATTGATGGGGAATCATGAGCCAGCCAGAAACAGCTTTATGTCCATTCAATAAAAGTAAATAAAAATATTCATTGGCCAAAGGAAGTGTTACTGCCCATCACTGGTGGACATCGGGAACCACCGGTCTCGTTGTGGTTCGAACAATGTGACTCGATTCTGCGGCGTCGGTGCAGTCGTGTGGTCGCTTCTTTATCCTGCGTTTTCTCCTCGGAATGTTGTTTTTTTTCAACAAAGCTTTCGTAGTAAATATTGTTCCAGTTAAAAAGACCTATCTAACGACGTATATGTCATTGCTATTAAAGGTGTACCATTTTCCATACAATTTTGCCCATTCTTTTTTAAAACTAAAACACTATGTGAAATGTATAGGTGTACAGTACACCTTCATTCCACCAGACCAGTTGAAACACACCAGTTGGGAAGCGAGTCTACCTATTACCACAAACTGGACACTAAACTCTGGTAATGAGAAGTTCTCATTTAAAAACCCAATAACACTCGAAGCCAGAACCTCTTGTTTAGCAGTAGGTTACTTTTGTGAACAATAGGCGAACGAGTCAGCAGCGAGTCAAAATAGTGACAGTTAGGTGGTGGAGGTGGATGGTGGAGAAAGCTTAATATTAAAATACATATTATATTAAACTAAAAATTAACCTGTACGAGGTCAAAATGCCCCAAACCCTAGGTCCTGGGGCCCAATTCTGTAACTTAGAGATAAGCAACACGCCATGGACACTCTATCGACACACTACAGACATTATTATGCAATAGGGAAAAGGTCCTAAGCGCCGAGGAAGTGTGTTTACATCTACCATATGATACACCAATCCTACGGAAGAATCAACTGACATAACATGCATACATTTATGTAGCCATAGTAATTTTACAGGCGCTGATGCTAAAATCAACTGCCACACACAAACCTACTCATGAGTTTTATCAAATTAATACCAGTGTGTGGAGAAAAGGCAACCAAGCAATACTAGTAAGACGCAAGATCTTTAGACATAATGGGTGTATATTATAGACCCCTAAGGTACTTGCGTTTTTTTTGTTTAAGGCATTACAAATTTTCAATAGTTAAAAAAAATACAACTTTCGACTACAACTTTACTGTGAATATCTCCATGACCCGTTTACTATTCAATGTATATAATTATAAGCACAGTATTTTGAGTGCGTTAAATTGAGTGCCACCGTAAAAAGGGACGTTGCGCCTACGCCTCAACAAAAAAAACCCAATTATGATTAGAGTTACCTACATAATTTGATGCACATAATGACTGGTTGCCAGCCTTGTGAAAGGTTGGTTTGCACCATGTATAACCGTGAAAAGTTGCAGTCATAAAACTCTCAGGAACTTAAACGAGAACAGGCTAAACAGTGTACCGTCAAAGCGTATATCACCAAGCATAAAGTGAGACAGGGTCTTGTTAGTTGATTCTTAAAATGATAAATTGGTCAGCGAAGGACGCGAAAGGTGTTAAGGCTCCGTTCTCCGCAGACTTTTTTTTGCAGTTAGTAACTGCACCACAATACTGTGTTGATTGAAACAGTGTAAAAATGCATTAAACACAGGATTTATGATGCTCTCTACCTATGAGCTTTATCTATTAAACATGGCTAATAATCTATCTATCTATATATCTATATATATATGTCGACGCGTCAAATTAATTATAGTTTGCAATTACATAATAATTAAATAATTCAGGTTAATCAAACCAATTTTAAAATCTTGTATTCGCTTAGTAGCTTTTCAAACTATTATTGTCAATTCATTTGATTTTGTAATTTTAATTAGGATGTTTTAGATGGTCAATATACCTTGGTATCATGACCAAACAAACTTGTTTATAAACTGCAAGTTATGATTTGTGTTACTTAAAACGATTTATTACCTAAACGATATTCTTAATTCATTTTATGATTTGTAAACATCAATCGGTGTGTTTTTATCTAACAGCAGTAACATTTGATTAAAAACATTAAAACAAAAATAACGTCCGTTGCTGCGTTTGATAAAAACACATCCGATTCCAAATAAGAAAAGCTAAAATTTATTTTCTGGTTTTAAAATTACTAATAAATTGAGTTAATAATTGTCGATTTATAATAGCGATTACATTTGTCACTCATTGTTTAATTTGAAATGTTAAACATTTATGCAAGTTCCGGTGGCGTGATCGGCCATGTTGTTTTCTTTGTTTGAGTTAAGTTGAATCGTTGAAAAGTGTTAGAGGCCCATTCGGCCGCTGGAAATTGTAGAGAGTAGAAGACTCAGGAGATCCTGTGAGTAAATACGTTTTATACCTAGTTTTAAATTGCTGTGCTTTCTAATACTAATTAAGTGCTTACTTAAGTTGAATTGTACAAAATTATAAAGTGTTGTTCAATTTGTTTGGTGTTTTCATTATCCTGCAATGTCTGAGAATAATAGCGAGAGTGGTGACGTCAGCACTGCTGACGTCACTATTTCTAAAAATTTAAGTGGGAACCCTCCGCCGTTATCAGAAGTGGGATATCTACCCCCTTCTGCCGGACATTCTGTTGCAAACAATGAAAATGTTTCTGCTTCTGCTATCGGCGTACCCACTGAGTTTTTCTCACAGATGTTGCAGGTGATGAAGGGCATGACGGATCGTATTAATTCTAAACAAGCAGATAAAGTTAAAATTAGTGACGTATTTTTACCGTCGTACGATCCGGATGCCAATATAGGAATACGCGAATGGTGTCAACACGTGAGTACAGCCATTTATACCTACAGCCTGACCGATTATGATGTTAGAATGAAAGTTGGAAGTTTACTTAAAGGTCGTGCCAGGTTGTGGGTGGACAATTGGTTGGTTTCCACATCCACGTGGCAGGAATTGCGCAATTTATTAATAACCACATTCGAGCCTGAAAATAGGTACTCTCGTGACATTCTTCGATTCAGAGAGCATACTTACGACAATACTAAGGATATTGCGCAATTTCTGTCTCAAGCTTGGGTACTTTGGCGCCGAATCACAAAAGATAAATTATCAAATGAGGACGCGGTTGAGGCGGTTATTGGCTGTATTGGGGATGACCGACTAAGGATTGAATTATTGAATGCACGTGCGGTTTCGGTTCCTGAACTTATTTCTGTGGCATCATCTATTCGCCATATTAAAAGACCTAACCCAAATTCATCTAATGCTCAGCCGGTTATCAACAAGCGACCACGATTTTCTGAAAAGCAACAGTTTTGCCAAGTATGTAAAAGGTCAGGCCATGAAACACGGGACTGTCGTTTTAATAAAAAACCTGATAGCATGCAATCACGTCCTCAAGAAAACAAATCTGTTTCTCAGACAGATAGTGCCGAGACAGACAAACCAACGTGTACATTCTGTTCAAAGATAGGCCATACATTTGACAAATGTTTCAAGCGTGAACGTGCAGTAATATCTAAAATTAATTGTGTGGGTGCAAATAAGTTTGCTTTTATGCAAATTAAAATTGGTAACGTTAAAATTCAGGCCATGTTTGATAGCGGTGCAGAGTGTTCACTAATACGCGAGTCTGTAACGGCTAAATTGCCTGGAAAAAGAACGAATGAGGTTAGCTATTTAAAGGGTATTGGTCAATTTACGGTGCTTTCCCTAACAAAAATAACAACAGTATGTATTATCGACAATTTACGAGTAGAGCTTCAATTTCATGTAGTAGCAGATTATGAGATATGTGCTGATGTCATTATTGGCATAAATCTTGTCGACAATACAAACATTGGAGTATTAGTAACGTCACGGGGTGCTAAACTGTTTCATCAACCGATAGTAAACCACATACGATCTGATAGTAATAAATTTGATAACTTGGACTGTGATTTAACTGACGATGATCAAGTAGCTGAATTGAAAATATTGCTTAACAAATATGAACATGTATTTATTCGCGGGTTCCCAAAGACCAGGGTGAACACCGGTGAATTAGAAATCCGGCTACAAGACCCCACTAAGCGAGTGGAACGTCGACCATACCGTTTAAGCCCGGTTGAACGGGAGAAAGTACGCAATATTGTAAGTGAGCTACTTGAACACAAAATCATACGCGAAAGTAAATCTTCGTTTTCGAGTCCAATAATATTGGTAAAAAAGAAAAATGGTCAGGATCGTATGTGTGTGGACTTCAGGGAACTGAACAGAAATACCCTTAGGGACCACTACCCTTTACCAATAATTTCGGACCAAATAGACCAACTGGCTGGTGGTCATTTCTTCTCTACATTTGATATGGCAGCTGGGTTCCACCAGATTCCAGTTGCAGAGGAGTCAATTGAAAGAACTGCATTTGTCACGCCCGATGGGCTTTACGAATATCTAGCCATGCCATTTGGTCTAAGCAACGCTTGCTCGGTTTACCAGCGTTGTATTAATAAAGCATTGATGCCGCTATTGATAAAGCAGGTATGCCAGGTTTACGTAGACGACGTCCTCTCAAAATGTAGGGATTTCCAAGAAGGCATCTCTAACATAGAGCAAATATTAATTGCTTTGCAAAAAGCTGGCTTCTCAATTAATATTGAGAAAACGGTTTTTTTTAAACGTTCCATTGAGTACTTGGGCAATATAATAGCCTATGGGCAAGTTGGTCCAAGTCCAAGGAAAGTGGAAGCTTTAACAATGGCACCAGTACCGACTACAGTTAAGCAAGTCAGACAATTTAATGGCCTCGCTAGCTATTTTAGGCGTTTCATTCCCAATTTTTCCCGAGTTATGATGCCACTTTACGAGTTAACAAAAAAAGACACTAAATGGGAATGGAACGGCAGACATGATGAGGCTCGTAACAAAATTATCCAGTATTTGTCTACTGCGCCTACCTTATCCCTATTTCAGGAAGATGCGCCAATTGAACTCTACACTGACGCCAGCAGCCTTGGATACGGAGCTGTACTGGTCCAGGTAATCGACGGACGCCAGCACCCGATCGCTTATATGAGTCAACGTACTACTGACGCGGAAAGCCGCTATCACTCATATGAGCTGGAGACACTGGCGGTGGTGAGAGCAATCAAACACTTCAGGCAGTATCTGTATGGACGTAAGTTTAAAGTTATTACAGATTGCAACGCTCTCAAGGCATCCAAACACAAGAAAGACCTGCTACCTAGAGTACATCGCTGGTGGGCTTTTCTACAAAATTATAATTTTGACGTAGAATATAGAAAAGGTGAAAGGCTGCAACACGCAGATTTCTTCAGCAGAAATCCCTCTGGTGAGTTTTGCACAAATATATTAACATCCGACATGAAATGGATACAAATAGAACAACGGCGCGATGAAAAGCTGCGTTCACTTATAGAAAACCCTACTCCTGGTTTTGAAGTTGAAGACGGTGTCCTAAAGAAGATCTGCGCAGACACTGTGCTTGGTACATATAAGCTTACAGTAGTTCCAAAAGCATTCCAGTGGAGTCTAATTAATTCATACCACACATCGCTACATCACCCGGGTTGGGAGAAGACCCTGCAAAAACTTAAGCAATCTTACTGGTTTGATAAGATGAGCACCGGCGTGAGGAACTTTGTTGAAAACTGTGTCATATGCAGAACTTCGAAGGGGCCTTCTGGTGCAATTCAGGTACAACTACATCCTATCCAAAAACCCACGGCACCATTTCAAGTGGTCCATATGGATATCACTGGAAAAGTGGGCACCAGAGACTCTCAAGGACGTGATGAATATGTGATCGTTATAATTGACGCATATACGAAGTACATACTTTTAAGTTACTCCAATGACAAAACCCAGGGTAGTAGTCTTGCTGCTTTGAAACGCCTCATACATCTATTTGCAACACCTATACAGATTGTCGTTGATGGTGGAAGGGAGTTCCTAGGTGAATTCAAGGTCTATTGTGATCGTGTTGGTATTGATATCCATTCAATAGCGCCAGGAGTAAGCCGAGCGAACGGACAGGTGGAACGTGTGATGGGTACGTTAAAAAATTCTCTGACCATGATCAAAAATTATAACACCGAGAAATGGCAAGTTGCATTAGAAGCATTGCAGCTCGCATTTAATTGTACTGCACACCGAGTGACCGGCGTTGCACCCCTTACTCTGCTCACACGACGACAACATTGTGTCCCACCAGAGCTCCTGAAATTGGTTAACATCGACAACGAATCAATGGATTTCGATTTACTAGAGCAACATGTAAGTGAGAAGATGGCTGCTGCAGCACAATATGAAAAACAGCGTTTTGACAAAAATAAAGCTAAACTCAAACCATTCCAAAGGGGAGACTACGTCCTCATCAAGAACAACCCACGTAATCAAACTTCTCTTGATTTGAAATACAGTGAACCATTTGAGATTTACAGAGTGTTGGACAATGACCGCTACATGGTGAAAAGGGTCACAGGCCGAGGACGACCGCGTAAGGTGGCTCACGATCAACTACGTAGAGCTCCTCAGCCAGGCGCTCAGGCAACCGTGTCGACGGAATCTGAAGAGGATAATGAGCAACCACCTGGAACATCGCAGTTGATAACTCCAACACCTGAGCTTCGTCCATTGCAAGTGACTACATCAAGCCCATCATTACCATCTACAACTCTAGGAGACTGTCCTGTGGATGCCTAATAATTTCGGTGAGTTCTATCCGTTAATAGAAAACCTAGTTTTAACTAATAACTTAATGGGTGTGGCAAATTGTTTGCCATACCTATTACATTTATAAAGTTTATTGGACTTGCTCACCAGTACCTACAGTGTTCGCAAAATTTTGGCGAGTTCGGTCATTTCTCATATGATGAGTTATGGCCCATGTTTATAAAATGAAGAAAATATGAAAGGCGATTTTGTTTTATAAAATCTATGAGTTTCTAACCAATATGTCATTTTTATAAAATTAAGCATACGTATTGTGATGAAGTCCACATACGATACGATATCTATTTCATGTTTCCATAATAACCCGTGTTGACCACGATCATATTAAATGATCCAGACGACACCATCGACCTAGACCCATTTCCTTTAGGGCCTCTGTGGACCACGGCGCTCATACCGCCCAGACCACAGCATCATCATTTTACTCCCGTGTGGACCACGATCATTATAAATGATCCAGACCACACCATCGACCTCGACCCATTTCCTTTAGAGCCTCTGTGGACCACGGCGCTCATACCGCCCAGACCACAGCATCATCATCTTACTCCCGTGTGGACCACGATCATTATAAATGATCCAGACCACACCATCGACCTAGACCCATTTCCTTTAGAGCCTCTGTGGACCACGGCGCTCATACCGCCCAGACCACAGCATCATCATCTTACTCCCGTGTGGACCACGATCATTATAAATGATCCAGACCACACCATCGACCTAGACCCGTTTCCTTTAGGGCCTCTGTGGACCACGGCGCTCATACCGCTCAGACCACAGCATCATCCCTTATCTACGACAACATAAACAATACAGTGTTACGTGGAGTAACTGTATTAAAATAAAATCATAATTATGTAGTGGCATGATGCGGTTGCATTGTCACATAAACGTATTTCATGCCATCTTCCATTCTGCACTAATATGTTGAGAATGTGTAATTGAACTATAATTATTGCTCAATGCAGCTGATGACTTGGTGAAGTTGCTTAACTATCCTACTTGAAAATAAATTATGTAGTGACATGATGCGGTTGCATTGTCACATAAACGTATTTCATTCTATCTCCATTCTGCGCTAATATGTTGAGAATGTGTAATTGAACTATAATTATTGCTCCATGCAGCTGATGACTTGGTGAAGTTGTTTAGCTATCCTACTTGAAAATAAAGTTGAAATTTGCAATAAAATGCAAAAACTTTACCGACCCAAATTATCAGCTAGCGAGCCTGTGTAGAGGCGCTAGACTACAATCTAACATTTCACATTTCAGAATGATTACCTCGGGCTGGTGCAGAGCGCGCACCACCTCGCAGAATGGCCGTGTCGACGCGTCAAATTAATTATAGTTTGCAATTACATAATAATTAAATAATTCAGGTTAATCAAACCAATTTTAAAATCTTGTATTCGCTTAGTAGCTTTTCAAACTATTATTGTCAATTCATTTGATTTTGTAATTTTAATTAGGATGTTTTAGATGGTCAATATACCTTGGTATCATGACCAAACAAACTTGTTTATAAACTGCAAGTTATGATTTGTGTTACTTAAAACGATTTATTACCTAAACGATATTCTTAATTCATTTTATGATTTGTAAACATCAATCGGTGTGTTTTTATCTAACAGCAGTAACATTTGATTAAAAACATTAAAACAAAAATAACGTCCGTTGCTGCGTTTGATAAAAACACATCCGATTCCAAATAAGAAAAGCTAAAATTTATTTTCTGGTTTTAAAATTACTAATAAATTGAGTTAATAATTGTCGATTTATAATAGCGATTACATTTGTCACTCATTGTTTAATTTGAAATGTTAAACATTTATGCAAGTTCCGGTGGCGTGATCGGCCATGTTGTTTTCTTTGTTTGAGTTAAGTTGAATCGTTGAAAAGTGTTAGAGGCCCATTCGGCCGCTGGAAATTGTAGAGAGTAGAAGACTCAGGAGATCCTGTGAGTAAATACGTTTTATACCTAGTTTTAAATTGCTGTGCTTTCTAATACTAATTAAGTGCTTACTTAAGTTGAATTGTACAAAATTATAAAGTGTTGTTCAATTTGTTTGGTGTTTTCATTATCCTGCAATGTCTGAGAATAATAGCGAGAGTGGTGACGTCAGCACTGCTGACGTCACTATTTCTAAAAATTTAAGTGGGAACCCTCCGCCGTTATATATATTATATATATTTATATAAAAATGTTATGTTGGTTTGTGTACGCTTAAAAAACTCGAAAAGTTCTGCACCGATCGAGCTGAAATTTTAGAATGATATATAATCCGCATCAAGGATTGTTTTTACATTACCAGCTAGTTATAAATAAAATAGTAATAAGTGGTGTGACCGTTGGACTGACAGGCCCGGCAACCACATGACAAGGAAAGAAGCTTTGATATTATTATAGGCGCCTAAAATCTACATGGATAAAATCTATCGTGCCACGTGGCAAAAACACAATCATTAATATCACAAAAAAAGTTACATCTTAAATAATGATATACGAGTAGCTAATCAATTCAACAGTATATTGAACGCACAAACTAAAACAAGTTTCTATTATCATGATTAAAATTTAATGTTTTTCGACCTTGGCGTGAGTGACAGACGCCTATAGCAGCTTTTTGTGGACACCTGGGTACTGCGGCTATTATTAGGCGTATTTATACGAGTCAAGTTTTTCGACTGAGATTTTCCATGCGAGATTTGTAGTCGAGAATCACTAGGTGATTTTTGCGCATGAACGAGAAATAAAAACTAATGTCAATACGGGATTTTTTTAGAGCAGTGATTCGTACTTTATGTTGATTTTTGTTTTACAGACTATAATACTATGGGTATGAATTACTCACTACATTATGTCTCGCTAATGCTACATTATCAGCTCGAAGAACATTATATTGTATTTGTTTAAACAGATACTTGCTGCACTTAAGTCTTACAGCTGGCACCATCGTGAATCAAATATTCTCTAGAGGCGACCACACCAGAAACATTATTTTAGGTAGAAGATCTCCCCTTTTCTATGAAGGATAACGTTTTAGTCTGCTCCTACTACCTCTATTACAACGTTGACCGACCAGGCGCTTGAAAACTTTACATTTAGTCGAAACATTCATTAAAACAACAAACAATCATTTCAGAGACAAGTTATTGTCTTCCTGGCGATAAAATGAGCTCGTGTAAATGAGCCACAAAGCTGCTAAGCAGCAGAAAACATACGGTAAAGAAATGGGCGCGGGCGCTAGCGTCCTGAATGACAATTAACGTGTGTTTGTTATGATTGGTCATTTGTATGTGCAAGAGTAAATCGAGTAAATTGCTTAGAATTACTGAGAACCAGCTTGATTTTTTACTCTTAAGTAAATGTGGTCACAAATAGACAAGTAACTCCTGGCAATTTTAATCAATTTTCTGGTCACCAAAAGATGCTGAGACATGTTTTGATAGATTAGCTTCTTGTTTTTTTTGTATTATTTTAAATATTATTTTGATTTCGCGTATATGCTTATGGACAGTATTTCTGAAATAAATGGGTTTATTATTATTATTTAGTAAGTACACTGTATTTTAGGGTATATTATAGCTCTTGATTTTATTATTTTTTTCCTCCAAACAACTATCTTGACAGGTCTTAACCTAATGCGATAGTGAGGCTATCAGCGATCTCGACGAGGTGGGCAAGCTCTTTGAGAGAGTAATTGCAAACCGCCTCGCCGAGCACCTTGAGGGAATGGGTCCGGATCTTGCGGAACACCAGTTCGGTTTCCGCAAGAGGCGCTCGACGGTGGACGCCATCATGCGCGTGAGAGCCCTCACGACGGGGGATGCGGTCTCTCGGGGCGGTGTGGTCTTGGCGGTGTCTCTCGACATCGCCAACGCCTTCAACACCATGCCCTGGAGCTGCATCAAGGAGGCACTCCGGTATCACCGGGTGCCGGCCTACCTTCGTCGTGTAGTCGGGGACTATCTGACAGACAGGGCTGTCATCTACCCTGGTCAAGACGGACAATGGAACCGGCGAGAGATGTCGTGCGGTGTTCCGCAGGGTTCGGTTCTGGGGCCGACCCTGTGGAACATCGGTTACGACTGGGTGCTGCGTGCCGACCTCCCTGACGGCGTCAGCGTCGTTTGCTACGCGGACGACACGCTGGTGCTGGCACGGGGGGAGTCGCACGAGGCGGCGGCCGCGAACATGACACGCGGGGTTGCGATAGTCGTTGAGAGGATCCGGCAGCTGGGTCTCGAGGTGGCACTTCACAAGTCCGAGGCCATGTGTTTCTATGGGCGTGGGAACGTGCCACCGTCGGGATCCCAGCTATCGGTGGGAGGGGTTTCCATCGGCGTCGAGTGTACTTTAAAGTACCTCGGACTCGTCCTCGACAGCCGGTGGAACTTCGTGGAGCACTTCCGACGTTTGGCTCCCAGACTGGAGCGGGCCGCGGCTGCCTTTAGGTGGCTCTTGCCCAATCTGGGGGGGCCAAACGCCTCCTGCCGTAGGCTGTATGCGGGGATCGTGCGGTCCATGGCCCTTTACGGGGCCCCGGTGTGGGCGCGTGCCGTGAGGAAGCGGGCCGTCCACTACCTGAACGCGCCCCAAAAGGTCATGGCCGTAAGGCTTGTCCGCGGGTACCGCACGATCTCCCGCGAGGCGGCGATTCTCCTTGCCGGATTGCCGCCGTGGGATCTGGAGGCGATAGTCCTCGCGCGCCTACGTGAGTGGCGCGCGGAGGCGCTTCACCGGGGGGTCACTCTGCTGCCGCGGCACATTGCTGCGCGGCGGACAGACCTCCGGTGCGATCTCATGGCGGCATGGAGACAGCGACTGTCGCAACCCAGCGCAGGGCACGCCACGATAGTGGCGGTAAGTCCCCTCTTTGAGGAGTGGCTGGAGAGGCGCCACGGCGCCCTCACCTACCGTCTGACGCAGGTCCTCACCGGACACGGGTGTTTCGGGAGGTACCTGTACCGAATCAGGCGGGAGGAAACGCCCGGATGCTTCCACTGCGAGGATCGACCGGAGGACACGGTGGAGCACACTGTGGAGGCGTGCCCTGCTTGGGCGGAGCCCCGCCGTGTTCTCGTAGCGGCGATCGGCGGCAGCGACCTCTCGCGCCCGGCCCTGGTGCAAGCCATGGTCCGGGGCGAGGAGGAATGGGACGCCGTCGCCTCCTTCTGCGAAGCAGTGATGCTAGCGAAGGAGGTGGCGGAACGAGAGAGGGAGAGAACCTCTCAACGTCCCAGCCGCCGCGGAAGGCGCTCCGGGCGTCGGGGGTCACGCGATGACCTCCGGCCACCGTAGACGCGGGCCTGTGGACGGTGAGTAACGGGCTAGCTCGCCGTCCGGCCGTCGTCATGACGGCAACAGACCGTGTCGGCGGCGCGTACGTGTTCCACGCGCGCCTCAAAGAGATGTCAGCAAGGAGGGGCCCGCAAGGGCCGACGCCCGTCGGGGCTGTGGATATCGAAAGGTTACCGCGGCTCCGACACAAGGGCGAAGAAGAAGGAACATGGGTTTGGTTTTTAGTCAGTAGAAGTCTGACACTCCCCTTCTCCCCTCTGCCCAAGAGCGGGGGGGGTTATTCGATGATTTTCCACCCACCAAAAAAAAAAAAAAAAGGCTATCAGCGATAATATTATTCAGAATTAGAAAACGGAAACTTTTTCCTTTTAAATAAATACGAAATGAATCGATGGTGGTAAAATTTTTGCAAATATTATTTCCCTGATGTGTGGTACAAATGATCCAAGTAAAAAAATAAAAAAGATTTGACATAATATTATATTTGGTTATTTTTCTTTTACCTGCCTAAAAGCCTTATTCCTTGTGTTTCCATTTTCATTGTATACGCAATTAGGTGTCGTGATTATTATTAAATGCAAACCTATTTGCGACAAAGGGTAACCTATTGTGGTATAACATTGGTATAATAATATTTCATAAAGGAGCCAGTTATTTTTTACCCGACTACGGCAAAGCCAAAGGAGGGTTATGATTTTGACTGGCTATGTATGTATGTATGTATGTTTGTATGTTTGTATGTATGTATGTATGTTTGTATGTATGTATGTGTGTATCTTCATCTGTTCCCTCATAGCTTCTAATCTACTTATCGGAACTCGACGTATGAGGTATCGTTAGAACCGTCTTAATTTTCCGCTAAACATAGGCTACGTGACGTATCACAAAAAGCGATTTGGCGCCCTCTAGCGGACACAAAGTAAGGCTTAAAAAATAAAAATGGAGATAAATACGCCGTGTTTGGTATCATTTGAAAGGGCCTCACTTGTACATTTCCAAAATATTGCTCAAATTTAAAATCACGCCCTCTAGCGGACAAAAAGTCAAGAGTTTAAAAAAATATTTAACACCAAAATTGTTTAAATAAAAAAAAGTAAAAAACTAAAACCCGACTACGACAAAAAAAACGACTCTGAAAAAGTATGAAACAAGATTTTCAGGATATAACAAAAAGAAAAGCCGTAGTCACACGTTATAGGTACCAACCTAAACACTTTAATACCGTGTGACTACGGCTTTTCTTTTTGTTATATCCTGAAAATCTTGTTTCATACTTTTTCAGAGTCGTTTTTTTTGTCGTAGTCGGGTTTTAGTTTTTTACTTTTTTTTTGTTGCTTAATTTTAATTATGCAATAATATAGATCAAACTGGCTTTCAAACCCAACATATTTGTTACGAAAAAAGTAGTTGAAATTTAATAATTACTATATTGAATAGTTATGTACCATCGATCCTACGTATTGTCGATGTCACCGAGCAATCGATGAGAAGAAATTCTCGGAACAATGGGGTCGCTCCACGAAGCTGATAGAGTCCCCAAGGATCTTCCCTACTTTTGGGCGGTGCTGGACTGGCTTTGTTAGCCAATATCACCACGTTTCCACGCACAATACACCGAATGGAGTCTTAAGTGTGGACTATGAAGTATTAAGATTAAGATTAGAAGTAAGATTATGTATGCACATAACCTATACATAGATACTGCAGAGACGTTCGACGAGAGTTCAACGTATACGATTATTTTAGAAAAACACTAACTTTGTCATTAGAATGAAAAAAAAGTATAGATAGAGCTAGGCGTCAAGATAAAGTATATAATTATAAAACAATACGATTCTTGATAGTATCAGAAATATATACAAGTACTTACCTACAAAAAAATAATCATTATGTGTAACGATATTTTTAGGAAAATAGTCGCGTTACCAACCTGTTGGCCGACTTATCTTATTGCAGTGGTATTACTATCAACAATGTTTGAATCATCATCATCAGCCTATAACGTTCCCACTGCAGGGACTCAGGCCTCCTCTCTGGGAGAGGGATGGGTTATAATCTGCCACACGGGTCCAGTGCGAGTTGGTATAATGTCACATGTCTTCGAATTTTTTTGGTTCGAAGACATGTCAGTTTCCTTATGATCTTTTCCTTCACCGTTTTGAGAGCAGCTTAGTGGTGATGAAATAAATTACACAAAGTAATGCGCCTGCCTGGGTTTGAACCCACGACTTACTTTTCATAAGTCGGGGCCGCCACCACTGCTATGTCTGTTTATCTCTTGCTAATACGAGAGACAAACAATTTCAATCTAGGAAATAGTTTCACAGAAAATATCGTTTCGTATGGTTTACGTCCAATTGATGATCATGCAACTTTACACGTGTTCTACGATAGTTTTGTGGTTGACCATTCGCGTGACATTTAATTTTTATTACGAGTTCACGACCCGGACGACCAAAATGTTATGGCATAGTTTGAGGATATGCCTCTTTCAAAGTGTGCTATAACCAAACATTTGATAAACCGGTAGTAGACTGCAATTGGCTAAGTATATTGTTTGATTACGACATACTCGTATGAGGTAAACACAAGTCTTGACCAGGAACCATGTTACATGTACAATATTGTGCACTCGACAAAATTGGTGGCTGACCAGTTTTCAACCTTAATGCAAACAGTATAAAGATTAAAAGTGGTCAGCAGCCAACTTTGTGGAGTGCACAAAGAGTAGGGGCTCTAAAATGGCCACTTTAGCCTATCATAAGAGGATCATAATATGAATTGCGTTAAAATTCGTAAAATGGTCACAGACGCATTTACAATTTATTATGAATAATCCATTTTACGAATTTTAACGCAATTCATATCTGGTAAAGTGGCAATTTTGGATCCCACTAATACGAACAATTAAATACTAGTAGGAAAGTCTCGTAGAAAAGTGGTTCACATACCTAGTAACTTTTCTATGTTATCGTGAAAGACAAAAAAACGACTCTGAAAAAGTATGAAACAAGATTTTCAGGATAGAACAAAAAGAAAAGCCGTAGTCACACGGTATTAAAGTGTTTAGGTTGGTACCTATAACGTGTGACTACGGCTTTTCTTTTTGTTATATCCTGAAAATCTTGTTTCATACTTTTTCAGAGTCGTTTTTTTTGTCGTAGTCGGGTTTTAGTTTTTTACTTTTTTTTATTTAAACAATTTTGGTGTTAAATATTTTTTTAAACTCTTGACTTTTTGTCCGCTAGAGGGCGTGATTTTAAATTTGAGCAATATTTTGGAAATGTACAAGTGAGGCCCTTTCAAATGATACCAAACACGGCGTATTTATCTCCATTTTTATTTTTTAAGCCTTACTTTGTGTCCGCTAGAGGGCGCCAAATCGCTTTTTGTGACACGTCACGTAGCCTATGTTTAGCGGAAAATTAAGACGGTTCTAACGATACCTCATACGTCGAGTTCCGATAAGTAGATTAGAAGCTATGAGGGAACAGATGAAGATACACACATACATACATACAAACATACATACATACATACAAACATACAAACATACATACATACATACATAGCCAGTCAAAATCATAACCCTCCTTTGGCTTTGCCGTAGTCGGGTAATTAAAATTACGGTACCTGGTCAATAGTGAATATAATTATTATACTGTATGATTTTATTTAGTGATTCTCGACCATTAGTATAGTTACCTCTTTGAATTTGTCGAAAATGCAAAGCGCAAAAACGACAGTCTGTGTGTGTACGTAAACATGCACTAAGAGTCAAATTCACCTGACTTTCTAAAGCTGCAAACCGTCTAGATAAATATATCGAATGGTGTCAAGGTTGAAAGCAGGTAAGGAAAATGATTCAATAATACCCAAAGATATTATAAAACCACATTCGTTCGGTAACAGGCTCGTACCATGGACCAACGTGTTACTAAGAATTTTTCCTGAATCGATTCTTGTAAAAAAAATGTTTTGGACATTGGGTTTTTGTATTCAACCAATTTCGTGTTACAATTTTCTTTTCAACACACTTGCTCATAAAGTGGCTATAATTTCACCGCAATTAGGCACATAATGACACCTATAATCAAACTGTGACTTTTTCATTGCTATTATTCACTAGTGAGTTATAGGGTTTTTTTTTTAATTTTATTGGTTGAGTTGCTACGATCCTAAAAAAGTTTCGATACAAAAAAGATCGTGTTCAATAGTAAAAATAAGTTAATGTACTTAGTGCTTGCTCATTTCATGCAAATTTGAATTTAAATAGATAATTTCAACTTGTACGTTTTTATTAAATGAAACTTTCACTCAAATAATATAACTTTTATTTTCTCTGTAATAAAGAAAACTTTTTCCTCATTTTATACGAGGCGTACTCTATCGCGCTCATTCATTTTGTCTATGGCCGATCGCCATTGTTACAGTATGACCATTTTAAGTGTGAATTTCATGGTGGCGCCACTGGTCAAGAAAAAATGCATCGGTACGTCAAACTTAGTAAATTTATTTTAGTTCCGTGTTTTCCCGCATGCACAGATAAGTTGGTCGAACTGTAGATGCGCGCGCATAGGAAAACCGATTAATTTTTCCCGCTATTGTGAAAAAAAATCAGAACTCGTTTTAACTGTTGAAGATGACTTTTTAGTATTATTTTCTTCACAAGTGTGTTGAAAAACGTCGTATGATACACGTGTGTATTGATGATTACCGTCACCTGACGGCTCGGGTCTCAATGGCGCCTCAGCGGTAATCACCAACGTTACACACTTGTACATACCATAATGTACTATTATTATAATGTAAAAATTTACGTTGTGTTTTTGATATTAACATCATGGCTGTGTCACCACAAGTTATGACCGATGAGATGAGAGATGTATCTATGACAAACCCAAATTTCGATATTTATGGTTCCGTTCTATGTAATACCTTTATTACTTGGGCCCTTGCCCACGTAATCCAGACTCAGTAACTGAAAAAGAGCATACATAGCAGTGCAGCAATGGTGTGCGCACCTCTGATTTGTTTATTCATGAGCGTATTGTATTACATATTTTATTGGTATTCTGATGAGTTTAATGTGTTCGTTATTTTGAAATGTTATAATATTGTGATTTTTATTTATTATTGACATTTTATTGATTTTTAATGTGTATGTACTTATCGAATGAGTTTTATAATGATGTTTCATTGATTTTAATGATTTCTGTGCTTTTTGTGATTTGTGTGACTAGTATAATTCTCTCACTATGGGTATTTTTGCCTGAAATAAAACACAATTTATTTTATTTTTATTATTAATATCATCATTTGCTTCGGTGAAGGAAAACATCGTGAGGGTACCCACCAGTATACCTCCCGTCGGGGCCGCGCGGATTTTTGTACTAGATGACGTGGCCTCAGCGCAGGGGCAAAGAAGGAACATGGGTTAGGTTTTTAGTCAGTAGAAGTCTGACACTCCCCTTCGCTTTGCCCAAGGGCGGAAGGGGGGGTCATTTGATGATTTTCCACCCACCAAAAAAAAAAAAAACAGGGTACCAGTATACCTAGGAGACATTTCTCGACGGCATGTAAAATCAAGTCCGAGACCCATGTGCGGCATAAGAACTCTGACACCATGTTAGGCAGCAACCACACCCTGTCGGGGCTGCGGATTATCGAAAGGCATAACGCGGCCTCGGCACAAGGGCGAAGAAGGAACATGGGTTGGTTTTTAGTCAGTAGAAGTCTGACACTCCCCAGACAATAAAATATTCTTGATAGAAAAACTCAATGAATAAAACTTTGACTTTGGTTTTGTTGTCTAAAAATGCTTTTGTAACACCGCTCAATCAGTCATATGTTTAATGTAAAAATTTTGTACCTGTACAAAGATTAGGTACTCTTTTTTCTATCATTTTTTTCTACATGAAATCGAACTTGGACCGTATCGTTAGCAGTCACGCCTGTGCCCACAAAACTCACGACACAGTCAATTAAAATTAGTTTAATTATTGAACTTCACACCAAAGCTTGCTCTTTGTACTTGTTTAGGTACAACAAGTGCATTTGAAAGGTCGTTAAAAAGAAAACACCAAGACCGCTGACCGCAGCAGAAAGTAAAAGGGTAATTTAAAACTATGTTGCTGAATAAAGTGCTTGTAATCTTACTGACCATTTCACCATAAACTAGAACTCGCAAAATGGTGCTTGTCGGAAAGGAGCACAAAGGTAGCCTCTTTAGTTGAAGTGTTTTACTAGAAACTTGAATTTTTACTTACTTATAAGTTAACAAAAGAAACTGCATGGTCGATAGGGCTTTCTGTCGGAAAAAGAAGGAAGCGACGGAATATCCCTGCGACCAAAATTCCTCTTAACAAAAACATTTAATTCAGAACTGATTTCATCGACCCTACGTTTTATGGGATAAAGGCAGGAGGAAATATATAATTATCCTTAATAATTGTCGATACCCCGGATTCTACTATGGAAGCCATCACATATATTCCTCTAGCCATAAAAATAATTACACAACCACTGACATTTCAAGATCGGAAGTCAGTTATAACTCTGCCGGTCCCCTGGGGGTATAGACAGACATACAGGGAATTACCCCCAATGATCTAGTCTGGACCAGACTAGTTATTTATGTCCCTCATTAGACCAAGCTATGATGGTTGGTGACATTACGTGAAATAGCGCTAGAGTAAACTAACTGTAGTTTGTAATTGATATTTTTATCCATTAGGGGATCGGACTGGGTCAAAATAATATGATTTTGTTTAGTCCGTAAGTTAGATTATCGAAAAATATTGAATACGTGTTTTTTGTTTTATCAAATCAATAAAAAATTACAAAGATAAAACGTGTCAAAGATCTTGGAGTGGGGCTTGAAACGTCACTTGTGTCGTCAAAATGTACTATCATATGACGTCACACGAGTTTTCGAAGCACTGTATCGTCTTCATTTTAAGTTTACGTGAAAAAAGAAAAAATACGTGTCCAATAATTTTTGGAAATCTATCTGACGGACTAATTAGTTTTTTTTTGCCCGATCCCCTATTGTATAAGTTCATTAACGAGCACTAATATGTACCAACAAAATTCTAAAGCAATTTTCTCGTGGTTTCAACTTAAAAGTTCGGTTTAAGGTTAAAATAAGACCTATTTTATGGCTTGCAAAATACCATGTTCTGGAAAAAGTAAAACGTTCATCAATATAATTATGTACCTAGTATGTAGAAAGTGCAAAACACTTTTAAAGGTTGTTATAATTGGAGCTCGTGACTATACCTATGTATATTTTGTTTTGATATTAATGGCTTGTTCTCTTTGGCTTTCCCAACGAAACGAAATGATACAGAGAAAGACAAAATTATGTTTAAGGAAATCCAAAATTTTTGCTACAATTTTTTTCCCCACTAAAACTATCAAGGATATCCGCCGGGGCTGCGGGTTGTTCGAAAGAGATACCGCGGCCTCGCGGACACAAAGGGCTAAGAAGGAACTTGGGTGGTTTTTAGTCAGTAGAAGTCTGACCCTCCCTAACGCTCTGCCCAGAGCGGGAGGAGTCATTTAAAGATTCCCCAACCTCAAAAAATAAAAATAATGAAGGATATAATAATAATTATCTGCTAATAAACAGAGAATAGACAAACCAAATGTACAAATATGACGAGACCCTCCATGCTAAATAAATTTGGATAAGGGCAAGAGAAAGACAATGATGATGACTCCCTCCCTAGCAAAAAAGTGCGTAATTTTATCATCAGGAATAAAAGGTGAGATTAGTAGATTATTGCATCGAGCACAAAGTAATTTATTAATGCACCGAGTGCCTGATTTAGAGCCCGAGCGACAGCGAGGGCCCTAATCTAACAGGCACGAGGGCAATATAAATTACTTAACCTCCTGACTGAATTTGTCCTACCCACAGAACATAAAAAACAAAAAAATCTTGTCAGTTAAATATTCACGTCGCGAAAAATAAAAACACGTAGTGATATCTAGTAAAGATTGTTTTTCATGTTAAAAAATATTTGACAGCTCAATGGCAGGTTAGTTGTTCTGAAATGGCTTCTAGATGGAGACATACCGGAGTACACTTTGGCAAGGGTAATTTCAATCTCCTAATAATCTTATAAAAATGTCGCTATTGCTATCAATAGCTATACAAATTACGTTTACGAACAGTAGATTTAGTCTGATTTATCGATATTCACTAGAATTTCACCATTATTTTGTTGTCATTGAAGATAAAAGTTTTATGTCCTGTATTTAGGAACCTTGCAGAGTACTACTGCTCAAATAACTGTTTTTATGTCCTCTGTGAAGGTACTTGTCAGTGAATAATGTAAATTATTTTTTTATTTACAATTTGTTTTGACCTGTTCTGATTCGAAAATCTTAGCTTTTCTGACGAAATGTGATGTCATTTTGTCAGCGATGAAGACTACCAAGACCCCTTTATTGTAAACCCTCCCAGGATTCACAAAAGCAGAGATGACATGAATCCAGTGATCGCCAGTTTCATCAACTTGTTCTGTAATACGACAGACTTCTGGCTTTGGTTTACGGCGAGGAAGATCTACTCGTCGTTCTCGAAGACAAGCTTAGCCAGATCGCACACAAACTGTCACAAACACCATCTCAACATGATATTGTGAATTTATAAAGTGGACATATTGATTCTCATGGAACTAATCTTCATGAACCAACATACATGCCAAATTTCGATCATGGATGAACATCTGAACAGTTTTTTGAACGTTATAGAGATGACCAAACACATACGCGGATGGTTGAATGTCAAACAGAACAATGTAAATCTCCAAGGTGGATTCTCTTGGTCTTACAGTTGAGGAAATGAAAAATTATATTGAAGTGGCGGAAGTACGGAAGCACTTGCACCAGACCACCACTTCTTTTTTATCGTTGTTTCACTACCATCAAATCGTATGATCAAATATTGAGCAAAGGGTTTCAAACTACATGGGCTACTATGGAAATCTGAATACCCAAAAAATATGTATTAGAAGAAGATAAGTTTCATGAAAAAGCCAAGGGATTATTGCAAAATAAAAGCACGAGCAGATGGTAATTTAGCAGTCACATGCTGGATTTACAACAAATCTGTGGTGTTGTTACATTAAAATGTCAAAATGCAATAAAAATTGATTATTATAAGGGCTAGTCTTATTTTAATCTAAAATAATATAAACTAGTTGGCTGTAACTGTCTTGTATACAGTACATAGATGTCAGTAGCCTACCTCAGTAGCCTGCAACTGTCCTAATAGTAGGACATAAGAAAAAACCCAGTTTTACAGGAATAGATTTTTTTCAGTATTTTTTCACTTCTAAAGTAACCCCCATAGAGCTTAAATCCTGAATATGAATTAAATTTGACATAAAAAGTGGTTCCTGTAGTGAGGAGGTTAAGGCGAGGTGCATAATCTGCTTTTCTTTCAACTATTACCTATAGGAATAGTAGATAAAAGAAACTCATATCAAACAGTTAAAAGATTTTCTACAACACTGTCGGCTTCATTTAGAATGTTTTCCGGAGTTAATGTGTCGCTAGATGATTCCATTTTAATTCGAAGCCGAAGCACTCAAAATCAGATAGTATCACACTTTATCGTTTCCAAAAATATTGTCAAGCAAAATTAACAAAGTTCCCGCCAAATCACTTCTTTAAATTTCTTTAATTTTTAAATCAGAGTTAGCAGCAATCATTTTTTAAATTTGGAACAAGTAGGATAGAAACGAATAATACGTAGGTACGTAAAAAAAAAGTATTGATATCGGCTGGCTGAATAGAGCTAATCCATTGAGATTGGCACCTTTTAGTGCGATTAAAAAATAAACTGTGCAATAATGAAATTTCATACATTTTTATTGCTCTCTAGAGCATTAAAGACTCGCTTTGTACTGAGTTTTTAGTGTGATTGTGATGAAATTAAAGCATAGTTGGAAGAAATAGTAGATTGTACACCAAGTGCATAAAACGCACCATTTTGCGCGAGACGTTTATCCATCCGATGCGAGCTTGCGAGCGAGGATGGATATAAAGTAGAGAGCAAAATGGGTTTTATGGACGAGTTTTACACTCTACTTTTCACTTCGATTGCGAGGAAATGAAACAGCAACTTATAAATATTGTAAAAATAATTAAGGTTCCCGCCAATTAACTTTTTTTTTCGGTAGGAAACTTGACATAACACCTGACTTATGTCGTTACTCATACTGCTCAGTTATAAAAACATTTTGAGCAAGCCTATTGCCATCAATTGATGTAATTTGGACCAAGCCTATTGCCATCAACCAATGTAATTAGGAGCAAGCCTATTGCCATCAACTGATGTAATTAGGGACAAGCCTATTGCCATCAACCGATGTCATTAGGAAAAGCCTATTGCCATCAACCAATCTTATTAGGAGCAAGCATATTGCCACCAACCGATGTAATTAGGAGCAAGCCTATTGCCATCCACTGATTTAGGTAATTGAGAGCAAGCCTATTGCCATCAATCAATGTAATTAAGAGTAAGCCTATTCCCATCAAATGATGTAATTAGGAGCAAGCCTATTGCAATCAATCAACCTAATTAAGAGCAAGCCTATTGCCATCAAGCGATTTAGGTAATTGGGGGAAGCCTATTCCCATCAACTTTCCTTGTATTCGTAATGAAAAGCAGTAATCCCTTGTTCTTAGAATACTAACGAAACGAACTAAAGAGGTTATTCTATGAAGTTGAAGTTGTTCGTGTGGCTGTTGGGCCGATTACCTGTGCCGATTACCTTGGTCTTCGACGAAGATTTTACTTTATGCTCTAGAGCATAAAACGCGACTTTATGTCGCCTACGCACGACATAAAGACGAATTTTAGAGCGAGAGAAGTGAAAAGAGTATTGATAATCTAGAAAGAAATATTTTTAGCTGAGCAAATATTATATTCGACTTTATATTTTTTTTGCCATTTTAGCTGGCATATGGCTGGCATCTACCTATCA
The DNA here is from genome assembly GCA_949775195.1 of Diarsia dahlii. Taxonomy (NCBI): domain Eukaryota; kingdom Metazoa; phylum Arthropoda; class Insecta; order Lepidoptera; family Noctuidae; genus Diarsia; species Diarsia dahlii. The sequence goes on from OX459199.1 coordinate 19,544,753, forward strand.
CAAACAGCTCTAATAACACGAAACATAATCCCCAATGATTAATTTATATCATGTTGTTTTTAGTGAAAAAAATGCGCTGTTCGTAAAAGTTGTCAGACACGTTCCAGTCGATATTATTGTCTCTATTTTATTTTGAGCCGGTTTTCAATAAAAGTCTATGTCTCTATTTAAAATCTAGCAAAACTAAAATACGACAATTAAATACTTTTCAGAAATATGACGTGGTGTTCTATTGGTAAGTAAGTCATAACAGCGGGAATGTAGGTACAACAAGCTACCGGAAACCTATTGCTTTAGCAAAAATTTGACGTGAGTTCGTGGCTTAATAATAACTGCCACTCGGGTCGATCTTTAGGTTAAGCCGCACTTACCTGGGTTGGTCTGTGGATGGATGACTCCCATTACATACCGAGTATCCTCCGTGCCTTGGACCGCACGTTATAAGCTATTGGTCCCAGTAGCCATATATATATCTTTGGCAGTCGTTACAAGTAGTAGCAGTGACCTGAAAGTCTGACAACTAGTCTTACCAAAAGCTATTGTATTATCCAGTATTAACTGGGTTATGGAGGTCAGATAGGCAGTCGTTCCATGTAAAATACTGGTATTCAGCTGCATCCGGTTAGACTGGAAACTGACCCCAATATAGTTGGGAAAAGGCTAGGCAGATGATTGCCATAGCTTGATGTGGTAGCGTCTTGAACCCAACCCTCTGGGCGTTGAAATGTTGAAGAGATCTCTATTGAATTCACCACAAATTATTATCACCGTGGTGATTAGCAAAACTGTGTGTGATGATAAACTTTACTATTGTGTTGTTCTTATCCAGAAAATCGTCAATTTATCTAACTAATCATTGTCATCATGATACATTAATCTCTTGTGGAGGACATAATCTGTTACAACGCGGATGTACAATTGGATTTGACAAAGTCTTTTAACTTCATTGTATTCATTTATTTACTTTAATTAACCATAACAAAACGTTTAATTAGGTTTTAAAGGAGACTCTTCGCTCATAGGGTTGAGCAATTCATTCCTTTCAAGATTTTAATTTTAATAACTGAGAACATTTTAGACTTTATCCAATACTAGCTGATGCCCGCGGCTTCGCCTGCGTGAATGTCAAGAACGACAAATTAAATACTAAAATCTTTCTCGAGAACCACTCTATCCATTGGTGAAAATAGCATGGAAATTGATGCAGTATAGTGTTAGAGTTTATCGCGAACATACAGACAGACAGACGCGGCGGAGGACTGTGTTTTATAATATGTAGTGATACATTTTTGACTTTAAGATAAGGGGAGGAGAATAAAGATGAAATTCCTGATATAATGTTACTTCGTCTCTATATGGTTGAATGTCATCTATCAGCATGGGTTCGCACTATACCATGCTCCCATATGTCATTTACTAGGGCAAGACACAGTTGTAATGCTAAAGCACTCAGCATTAACGATGTGGTCGGTGGCACGCTAAGTTTATCAGTTAGGCAGTCTCAGGAAGAGCATGGAAAATTACGCATCCGTATGGAAAAGTGGGAATAGAATAACAGTACCTCATGCTCAGTAGTCGCGCTTTTAACCATGTAGACCAGCGAGGTAGTTAATTAACCTTTCCCATAAATCTGGTATTGTACGCGGGTTCTTTCTTTCTATAAAGTGACGCATTGAAACCTAATTGATGGGTAGTTTCAATCGTATTACAATGTCAGATGTCCGATTTTATTAGTGCCTATCTTTTTTACGATAATGTTTTAAATTAAATAAGACAATGAATAAACAAAAATACTGAGATAGTGATTAACACCAATCTATTTACCGCATGAAAACAATCTTATTTGATATCGTTATTCTGTAGTTGGGGCATTTTAGACAGATCATGATGATTCAACCGGCTCCAAACAAACACGTACAAGGCAAGTGTCAGCCCTATCAAGGATTAAAAGTTAAATCATATTTGTATCAAGGCTCCGTACTGTTTGGGGTTTTCCAAATGAACTGGTCAGGTTTAACCTGCTAAACATGCATGTTACTTAGACTGCGACTATTTTTATTAAAAAGGTTATTTTTATGATGACTGCCTCATTGGTCGAATGATAACAAGACCTCAAGCTAGTAAGCTTGAGGTCTTGGGTTGGTGGTCGGTAGTGTCATTGTAGTTTTCTATCAAGACTTAATCAGTAGCAGTCCCGAAAATTGTTTTTTTGAAAGTAAAATGGACCTGCTCAGTGCCTCCATTACGCCTGATGGAAAGCATGAGGTATATAGTAGAACGAGCTTACCCAGAGCGTGTCAAGTCTTGCTTTGAAGGCAGTCGGCTTAAATGACGAAGGGAACACAGGTGACAAAGAGTACCCGGTTTCTGGCAATATCCTCGTCCCCTGCTACATGGGGCTTCAACATGACTGGCGAAATGTGGGTGTACTAGTTAAGGTACACTTCTGCCTAACCCTTTGGGGATTACAGGCGTGAGATTATGATTTTATGATGACTTTTGGTGAGTTTTAGTAAGTTTACTGGAAATCCCTATGACTGTCAATGTGCACTGTATAAAGCTATAATTTTAGCTCATTTTGATGACAAAGTAAATATTTATCTGACCATTTGCATATGTTTGAAGTATTAGGTTTCACATTATCATATCATCCATGACATGTAAAGACAAAGTTGAAGAGTCAATTCTTTGAAATCTTAAAACAGATAACAGCGGTTGCAAGTATCATGGTGTTACATCAACGCAAAATCAGGCGAAACCTAACCACAAGTTTAACTAGAGGTAGGTAGTATCGCAAAAGGCATTTAAAACATCAACAAAACAGATTGATTGTCCGAGGTTGAAAAATACTAGTAGGTGCATTGTGTGGTTAGAAAGATGCCTCTTCTCCACTGAGTGGTTTTAGTGAGGTACAAATCCCACAGTCTCCTGGGGTCTTACCTCTAAAGACCGGTATCCTTTTGAAGGTTACTCCCCGATCAAAAAAGGTGCAGCATTGTAAGGTGCATATTTTTTCCGCCGTGATTTAACTACCTTTTGCACTTACAGTCACGAGCATAAAACATGTATACACTTAGCAAAATTGAAATACTATTTCCGTGAAATAACGGTTTCTAATTTGAGATAAGGCCTATTTCGTATTAGTGTTTCCAAAATAATATCATCATCATCATCATCATCAGGCTGTTAATGTTCCTATTGCTGGGATACATGCCTTAAAATTGGTGCGGTCAATGGAATACTTTAGATTTTTGTTTTATTTTGAAAATCATACAGGAACGCACTAGATATTTGTAAAATCCACATAGGTACAGCCATCCAATGAGGTCGTCAGATTAGCAACCTGCACCCACAGCTAATTTTAGACCTCATACAATGCTATGCGAGTACTAATCCACAAATACAACATATTTCTAAGTTCTCCTCACGTGCCATACAACATGAGTCAGCTACGTGGTTCGACTTCCATGTTCGAGAAAGGAAACAAAGTATTATTATAGAACTTATTTGTCCATCAGGTAGTAATGTAGGGAGAAAATATTGTGCAGCTGAGGTAGAATGCCCATAGCTATGTGACGTGTACAAGTATAAAATATGTGTGGGTGAGGACTGGTATTTGCTACATTATGTCTGCTGATTTATATGTATTTCATATTAATGAATTTGACTCGTGATTTGGATGTATCATTAGTACAATGCAGTCAGAGGTATGGGTGATGGTAAAAATTAGTCTAGTATTCAAAAATTAAATTCGTCTAAACAAAAACAAAATAAGTCGAACAATCATCATCATTCTCCTTATCACAATTTATTTATAACAAACATTTAAACTCACATACACAGACACCCAGACCCGAAACAACTGTCTGTAGGCCATACAAATATTTGTTTCGTGCGGGGATCGAACCCGCGACACGCGGCGCAGCAGTCCAATCGCTCAGCCACTGCGCCAACCGTATGTGAGTTTAAATGTATGTAAACGCACCCACGTTATAGGAGAAATTCCTAGTGTGGGGCAATGTTTTAAAAAAAAAAAAATGAGCTTCTTCCTTCCTAATTCTCTATTACACGTCCTTTTTGCACACACAAACACACTTACACACTCGCATACACACGCACTAGCACACCACATTATAATACTTTTTCATTTTTGTAATCATCATCATCATCATCAGCCTATTAAAGTTCCCACTGCAGGGACACAGGCCTCCTCTCTTAGAGAGGGAATGGGCTATAATCTACCACGCGGGCCCAGTGCGGATTGGTAGATGTCACATGTCTTCGAATTTTTGGTTCTAAGACATGCCGGTTTCCACACGATGTTTTCCTTCACCGTTTTGAGAGCAGCGGAGATGAAATAAATTACACAAAGTAATGTGCCTGCCTGGGTTCGAACCCACGACCTACTGTTCGTAAGTCGGGGCCGCCACCACTGGGCCACCGCTGCTGTCATTTTTGTAATAATAATATAATTTTATTTTTGTTTGAAGATAACTACTTAATAATATTAATTTTAAGTTAACGCAACTCCGGCCCCCAAGATACAGGCGCAGCCTAGTTTGGGGACCTCTGTTTTGTAACAATGGTAAAATTTAACTTGTTACGTTTATTATTAGTGCTAGTTATATTAAGAAACTATTGTAACAATGACTTAATAAATTTATTCTTATTCTTTTTAACCATATCAACCTTTACATAGTAATACGGGTTACTTCATGAGGACAGTCATCACCCACCAGAGAAAAACAAAAGAAAAATTACCAATACAACTATTTGTCTACCAAAGATTCATGACATTTCGCTCGTTCGTCGTACCAACCAATGGAAGAATCAAAAGAGTGTAAGACTATGTGAAATCCTACATTACGTAATCCCGACTATAAAATTTTGGTACTTACCTACATCTGGGCATGTTCTGTCTGATGTGGTTGCACAATACCAAGAACTGTTAAAAAGGCTATTAATGCATTTAACGGCTTGCCCAGCACCGTGGATTTTCCTATCACACTTCGGCGACATTTGTCTTGAGCAATCAAATTGTTTTCCAGCGTGTATCCGTTTTATCCGAGTAGTGTTTAGAAAAGGCCTTTGGTCGAGCTATGGCCACAGACCCACTTGCCTGAGTGCTGATGGTCATCTTGTTCTTCAGTGACAAAATTATTTGCAAAAGGACGTACATTTTCCGTAGCCCGGAAAGCGTAATTTAGAATCACCATTGAACTTTCTGAAGCAAGGCCTCATTACATAACGAGTTTCCTTAGGCTATTATGTATTCTGTGGCTAGGGTTAGGTTAGGCTGTCAACTGTTGATCTTTGACTATCGTTACAGGAAACTAGTGTCCCAAAAGTTTGACAATCAGTGTTATCAAGATTTCGTATTATCCAGTACATACTGGGCTGTTGAGGTCAGATAGGCACTCGTACAATGTAAAATACTGGTATTCAGCTTCCGGTTAGACTGGAGAAAATTAAATGAACTGGAAGTCCATCACAAGTTTATTAGCAGTGGTCAAAAATATATAACTCTCCGTTTATCTTCGTTTAGTCGGGTAAAAAAGGTACCTATATTCTCCTTCCTAAGGATCCCGTTCTTTTTCTTTCTATTCAATGGTACCTTCTACTTGTTTAATGAAAATCTTGGGCTCAGTATGTGGTCACTGGGCTCAGTAAAGTGTTCATACAAAAAGACAAACATAGCCTACTAATTAATACTTGCAGGCGCCTACCTTGCTAAGAAAATGATAATGCTAATTCACTCTCGTCCTTGAAAGTACTTACTTAAGGCCACCGTATCACCACTGAATAAATAACTTACTGCGGTAATACATATATAAATAAATATAGATATTTATGTATCCTAATTAAACAACAGTAATTAATATCCAATTAAATTAAGATCCGTATTCTTAAACGATTATATTGGAAAAATGCGAGAGCTATGTACGATGAAATGATAAATATTCAATGTGTTGGGCTTTTCCTATGAAGTCTATTAGTTTTTTAGTTTCAAGGATCAAGTAACGGATGCTAGAGATTTGATTTTGATTTGTTGCAGAGATACTGTTGGAACTCGGTTATAGATTTGCATATTATGCTCTAGGCATTAATACAGTAGGTACATGATAACATGATCACGCCGATGTTATGTACTATTGGGAATAAATCTTATTTTAAATATGATTTAATGTTTGTGTAGATGGGTGAATGCTTGTTACTCTTTCACGCAATAAAATCACACGCTTAAAAATCAGTTCAGTAGGAACAAAACCATATAACCACAGTAATTTAGTTTTTATATCACAATAACACGGCTTTAGTTTATAATGACATTGTGAAAAAAATCTCAGTCGAAGCTGCGGGTGGAAGCCAGTAAAGTATAGTAATGAAAACGCCCACTACTTTTTAAGCTACTTTAAAAAATATCTTAGTACATACAACTCTACATGGGCCTGTTTAAGATCTCGTTCTTGCAGGAGGTCTATGAAACGATTGTGCCTAGAATCAAGTATCACATTTGTTTTCAAATATAGGTTTAAATTCTGGTCTCTGTGACAGGTAACTATTTGTTATGTATTTGATTATGGTGTTTGTTGTTAGCAAGCTAACTAGTGACCGCCCAAAATAAATCGAGAACTCTACTATTAATTCACTTGCTTGCTTGTAGAGGCTTTGTATTTTATGTTCATTGCATTGCATTGTGAATTCAAATAAGTTCTAACAATAATAGTCGCAATGTATTAAATGTTAAACAATAAAAATATATGTCAAGTTATCTTTAATGCTAACATAGCTTTTCCATTTAAAAAGTTTAACATGTCAATTTTCTTCAATATCAACTAATAAACACTAACCGCCACTAAACACCTTGCCTTATTAAAATCATGTGATTACTTATTAAGGCAGTTCGCTAAATTAGGAGGTTTGTTATTTGTAATATTATCCATATTTTAATAAAGTGATGTGTGATGAGATGACTCACTTACTTATTAATTTTAATTTGCTTTTTAGTTTGAATTGACATGACAAATTCTTATTTGGCATACGTGTTCAATGGTGAAAAAAACTATTTTGTTTTTGAGTCCAATCTTATTTATTTAAACTTCTCGCACACAAAAAAAAAAGGTAAATCTCGCTAGCGAAATTAGGTTTGCTGTAAGAAAACCCAATTCTGGGTTAAGCTCGCCTTTGTACATAAGCTTTATAATTGTAATTTTTGTTTATATTTGTTATTTTATGTGTGCAATAAAGAATAAGAATAAGAATAAGTACAAAGGCGGACTTAATGCCTTACGCATTCTCTACCAGTCAACCAAGGGTGGTGTAGAGATTAGATGGCAGGTGCTCTTTTTGAGAGGAATCAATCTTTTGATTTGACTGACTTATTTATTCCTCCATACCTAAAGAAGAAAATAGAGAGTGAAAAGAAAAAGAGAGAAGAGAACGAGAGAGAATATAGAGAGTGATCTCCCGTTTTTGAAAGAGTCCCCCCGACAACGATGAAAAGACATGGGGAAGGCGAGTAAGCCATAAGAGGCATTACCGATACAGACAAAATTTATATCATTATCTAACTCTATCCTTCTGACTAGTTGGGAAAAGGCGGGTGATGATGATATTATCCCAAACAATCCAAATAAATAAAAAAAAAAAACAATAATATCAATGACAATCAAGCGACTTTTTATAGTTACTGTGTCTTGTCGGTTTTCGATTTTATCTCGATCGATCAGCAACTTGACGTAAGAGGTCGCCGTCGACATCGGTTTCTTGGTACCGAATTAGTTACGTCTCAGATGTTCCGTGAAGTATGGGCCAATACGACTACGCAGGCAACTTGTTTCGTCACTGATTACGTGATAATTATACCGTAGTAAGACACAACGACATAAGCGACGAGAATTTAAAACTGGAGCTTGAATTCTATTTGCCAAACATTAAAGCTCACTTTCTCATGTTCACAGAACTGTCGCTTAATTCATTGTTCCATAACGTTCTTTCGAACTATAAAGTAGGTTGGTTAAAAATATGTTTGTTTTTTGTTTTCGACTGTTTAATGCAACTATTATGCACGTGTCAGTCTAGCCTAAAGGGTAAACCTAAATGTGGTTGGGGAAAACCAACTGCTTAGTGACTTATTTTGGAGTTTTGGTTTGATATTTTTGTTGATCAATAAATACAACAAGCATGCACATACGTGTATATATCGAAATATATACAAACAATATACTAAATATATTAAAAATACTGGTGGTTCAGGATCAGGTGGGGGCAAAAGATCACTCGACCGATCACCAACTCGCTGGACTGTCCTGATCAAGAAAGATACTGATTCCATCATGGTCCAATGTACTTGCAACGTCTCCAACCCGCAGAAACGGAAGCACATCACTGGAAGAGTAATCCTCGGGGAAGTCAACGACCCACCAACCACGACAACTCTCAAGAGTATTTCGATTAAGAGAAGAATAAAAGATATCAAAATAATGAAGTATTTCAAGGGAGTATTTTAAAACTGTTTCTTGGCTTAAAAGATAAACCATAGAATATTCGTTGCCATGCCAGCCTAGCGCCAGAGCAGTCATGTTTTCAAGTTAACCGGTCGAATCTTTTAAAGAACTAACAATGCGTCTTTCAGAAATCTTCAGAAGCCTATACTACCTCAAATTAGCAACTCTATTGGTGGGGGTTCAAACTTCGTTTGAAATACTATTAGAATAAAGTTCTAATCAGCTTGCACTACAAAGCGGTTGTTACGTCTTTCGCTGCGGCCGAATAGTGCGAAATTAGTGGTATTTTGCGATTTATAAAAAAACTATTGATTGGACTAAAAAAGTAAAACACTATGATTTTAGTATGTTGCTTGTAGAACTATTTGGCAAAAAAATCAGAACGTTGACATGTATTTTATTTAGTATGGTTTTACTCGTTTAAAGAATTTTTTAGAGGTATCTTCGTGATTTTTTTTTATCGAGCAAAGTTAGTTGTATTATGTTTTCACAACACTTGGTTACTAGCATAATCCTGAAGAATATCATATATTTTTCTGATTTTGGTTACTGCAGTAAATACTGCAATACTTTTACGCATTGTAAAACTTGCGTTTTACGTCTGTTGGCCGCTAAGTGTCAAACTGTAGCCAAAAACGAGCCATTGTACAGTCAAACATGGTCATGAGGTTTGAGTAAATTGTCATTGTTTATAAGCAATTTCTGGGCGTCCAAAATGCTACTTTAGCAGATCATAATATGAATTGCGTTAAAAAGCGTAAAATGGACCTTTCGTAATAGTAACTGCATCTGTGGAAAATAGATGATTATAATAGGAAAATATTATGAATTGCGTTAAAATGGTCACAGACGCAGTTACTATTATGAAAGGTCCATTTTCAGCTTTTTAACGCAATTCATATTATGATCTGCTAAAGTGACCATTTTAGACCCCCTGAGTTAAAGTCTATTGTGTGAAGAATGTCTGACAAAACCCCGATAAAGACAGTTCAAATGACCACATCTTAAGAATACCGTTATCTTTTAGAGGGCTTAGACAAACCGACATTTTGAATGCCACTATTTTCTTGTCAAAATAATTTGACAGCAATTAGTCTGGTGGTGTTAACGTCGTACGCAACTACAAATTTATGCTTCGGTGAAGGAAAATATTGTGAGGATACCAGCAGGTTTGAAACATATTTTTTGACAGCATGAAAACGTAGCCTCACGGTAAAGAAAGAATACAATTTTATCAATGTTAAAGTCAAAGTCAAAGTCAAAAATATTTATTTCAAGTAGGCCAGTAACAGGCACTTTTGAATAGTCGAATTAAACTAACTGCGGCACTCATAGATATCCAATGATTGCTCAAGCCGCCACCCAGTAAAGGCCTGACATAGTTTTGTAAGACAAAACTGCCAAAAACCCTTACCAAGCGACGGCCCAAGCAACCACTGAAGCCCTCCGAGTGCAGCAGTAAACTACTTAACTGCTGAAGCTAAATAAACTAAGCTACAGTCCCAGTCACAAGGCATAATAACTCGTGAGTGTACTGTAGTTGCCAATTCCAAAGCGTTGGTCTCATGAGAAGAATGGCAAGAAACTTCATGGACACTCTTTTAAAATCGTTTGGGTTTACAATATGTTCAAGGTACAAACATAATCTTGGTATAATACACACATGAAGACTATGCAGATTAGTGTTTGAGATGGTCTTTTGAAGAAAGCACCACACAGATTTGAGTGGACCCGTCCAGTCAGTGCAAGCATTTGTCAGTTATCGTGGAGCTCGACTTATAACTCAAGGAGCTCAACGTCACGACGATCAATACCAAAGAAAGGACACTTGGGTGGGTCGCTTTAAGTTGCCTCACCTCTCATGCACTAGGTTATGGATTCCAATCCAACGTGACTGTGCATTACATATTTAGTTTATCTGAGTTATTCCGGTCTGATCCCCTAAAACTGATACCCTAGGGGATCCGTTTTAATATGATTTATTTTCTATTCCGGTCTGATCCCCCGTTAAAGATTATAATCTGATCGGATACCCTGACACATTTTTTGGACAGCCAGCAACAAAATATTTGTACAGTTTCTATTAGATTATGTTTTTTCCACATCCCTGATATCGCTGAAGGAAAACATCGAGAGATAATCTGGACTCGATTGTGCATTCACTGTCTGAGAAGAAGCATTTTGCCCAGCAGTGGTAGAAATGATAGAAATGTTACCAATGTAAATAATTGATAAAATAAAATCTACCGAAAAGCTTGCTTGACATGTAGGGGCTGCGGGTTGTTCGAAAGAGATACCGCGGTGCCGGACTTAAAAGGCTAAGAAGGAACATGGGTAGTTTTTAGTCAGTAGAAGCCTGACACTCCCTTCCACTCCACCCATAGAGGGAGGAGTCATTATCTGAAACACGTTGTAGAAATACGTAACTATCTGGAAGCGATTGTTCCTTGTCGCTTGAAACGGTAGTCCCTTGTCTCAGCCCTCTGATGCATGGTGGACGGTGGTGCATATGATTACCACTAAAGCTACAGAAACAAACCTAGAAAAAGCTGGTCACGTATTTCATAGGTTTTTCCTACAACCACAAATCAGTATAAACTGAAAATGGTTTTTTTTATTGGATTTTCTCGGGGTGGATTCTTTTTATTTTTATTTTGGGATGTCTAATGACTCCTCCCGCCCTAGGGGGAGCGGTAGGAAGTGTCAGACTTCTACTGACTAAAAACAAACCATGTTCCTTATTAGCCCTTTGTGTCCGGGGCTGCGGTATCAACCACAACCAACAACCTGCAACTCCGAATCCCTTATTAAAAGAAATTCATTCAATACTGATGCAATGTGGGTTTGATGTTTTGTCATCCAACTCTAAGGTGCCTAAATAAAACAGGACAAATTAAAGCTGATTTGAATTGTAATGAGGTGTTAGTATCCGGTTATACTGTGGTAACTGCAACCAAAATCTCGGAGAGTCGAGTCTGATCTCCGATCTGGCTAAGAGTTGTTAGGGTTTTCCATTTTTGATAATTCTTAATAGCATCCTGGAGTGTGTATCTGTGTCCGGTTGTTGGCAATAGGATCGCTCTCTACTACCAGGTACTTTATACAATAACATAACATTACGATTTTAATTCCCAAAGGGTTTAGCTGAAATGTAGGTGAACCATTAAATACTCCTTACCAAATAGTCCACCTTCGTTTCGCTAGTTAAGTTAAACATAGCCGGCAAAAATCATAACCCTCCTTTGGCTTTGCCGTAGTCGGGTAAAAATTAATGTAGTTTAGTTCTATGCATAAATCCATTTTTCCGGATACTTTGCCCGACCTAGGATTGGGCTAACGACCACTAGACCAACGATGCGGTCTTTTTAGATGAAAAGCAGTTCGAGGAGGGAAAACATTTACAACGTTTGTTATTATTCTATCCACTGTCACATTAAATTGATGACATAAAAATACATTATCTGTAATAAGCTACAAAAACTGTACATAAACTGCATATTTATTAAATAAGTTACCTCATTTTCATGAAAATAATCTGCATCATGAATGTGAGCGATACGAAAAGGTGAAGAACTACTTTCATTCTACGTTAACTAAAAATTGCTTCATGGTCAAGTTCGTTTCTGTATAATAAACATCCACGTATTCAAAATAATAAAAACATAATTATAGCAAGTTTTACTAAATCTATTCTTTTTATTTTCTTAGCAAATTAATACGCCCACTTGCTTCTTCTAAATTACCATAAATTCGCGTTTCTGTCTGATGCCTCCACTATCACCTCCCACTAAAACATTATTATTTATCTGTTCTTGTTTTTAATTTGTACGAAAACCTCTTCCAATCACCATGGAACCGGCTAAAACCGGTTGAATATAGAAACAATAAAATAAAACTTAAATCTTATCTATTTAGTGACCTCTGACAATTCAACTAATATTAAGAGCCACGCTTCATAAATAAAATAGATCAGAAGAAAAAATCTCAATGTGTTAAAAAAAAAAGTCGCTATAATTTTTTGCTCGGTTAACCAGACCACCTATGTACATATCAAGTACTTACTATACGGGCAGCATTTCATCGGAAAATGCGAAAAAAATCGCCGTTCGACCACAGCGTTTCGAAGTAGCACAAAGTAGGTCGGCTAACTTCGCGGTTTGTCGGGCCGCTTCGTGCGTCCTCGGAGATCGGCGTCCGCGCATACAGCATCGAGACACCGCCCCGGTCGCAGTCGCGCTCGTGCTTTGTAAAAGTTTTTCCTAATAATTACGTCACGGGATGCAAGCTTCCTTCATAAAAGCTCATTGCATTGAAACGGAAAGATATTTTTCGACGAAATAACGTTCTTTTGAGAAACTTTTTCTACGTAATACATTTTTTGTGGCCGTGTTGAACTGTTTGAACGAAAAACATGTTGTGGGAGACTGGTTTTATCGAGGAGTCAGATACAGTGAGTATTATTTTTATATTTATTTTTTCTAAAACATTACTTGAATGCATTTAATGTATTATTAATGATTTAAATTATGAAACCGTGCCCGTTGCTCGCAAACACTGACAGGCACGTACTTACGGCGTGTTTGTGTATGTGTGCGTTAACTTTCTAGTTTTCGCTCGACGCTCGAATGTATTTACATAAAACGTGAACAGTTTTTCATAATATAATCCACATGGAAGCATTTAAAGCGTATTTTAGCGTGTCAATATTCATCGTGCACGTCCCAGCTGTGACGGGATTAGGAATAGCTTTATTTAATGCTAATAAAATGTTGATTTTGACGTTATGCTGTGTGCGGACTAAAATGACGCTTCCCAGAAGTATTGTTGCGTTGTGGAATGGTATGGCATTTTAGGTGCCATTGTTTTAGACTACTTTGTTTTGTATTGTTAATTATCTGCAAGCTGGGAACAACTGCGCAAATGTTTGTAACGTAATTTTTGCTCACGTGTGTTATTGTTTACATAATAAAAACGGCTGAAAAAAAAACAAAACTAGAGATTAAGCTTTTAAAAGATAAACACTCCTTGCTTAAATCTTGTTTTTCGATAAACTCCAAAACATGTTTACAAGTACCTTATATAAAAGCTCAAAACTGTTTATATCTTCAAGCACTAAAAAGGGTTTTTATTGCAATTTTAAACTAACTTTCCTTATCTGTCTAAAATCGTAAAATCAAGGCGTCACTCGATTCAATTGGTTGCAAAATCATGCGCAGTTTTTGTACCTGTCAAGTCTTACGTCATCCTGTACCTAAAAGTCAATACAAAGGCTTATATGATAAGTATATAAACACACAAAGAGTTATATCAGTGGGTTATATATTATGTTCCTAATTTTCCTCCCGAGAATGAAATTTATGTGAAAACCAGCGCCGCTCATAAATTATGTAAATAAAGGTTAAGAAAAATACTTATCATAAAAAGTAATAAATTAATGGTACATTGTATCCAGTTTGGACACACACACAATCAAACACGGCTTGACCAATCATACACACACACACATCACTCTCCTTTAGTTAATTCGGTTCTAAAGATAAACTTTATAAAAAATGTTTTGCTTTACCTATTTATAAGTATTTGTCTCTAAGCATTATTAATCTCCTGATAAACTTTATCTTAATCATAGATCAGTACTTTACATAAACACTATATCGTAAAATATATAAAAAGAAATGATGCAAGAACTTATAATCATCGACAAAACGATTTGGTTGAAACAAACAACTCTATAGATATCGTATTTAAAGAAAGAGTAAAAGGGACCGAGCGATACTAAGCCCCTTACGTGGAACAGAGATAGATGATATCATAGTGCCGTGTCGTAAATCGATATCTTCATTGGGTTTATTGTCTAATTATGAAGCTATCGATAATGATAACAGATTAGATATTTGAACAATCAGTTTAATACTTCAAGAGATAACCGACAATAGAGAATTTGATATAATATCTATCAATTTTATGACATCACTACAAAATATAATCCTCTTTTTGGGCTTCGCCGCAGTCGGATTTATAAGCACCGAAGCTATTATCTTACGAATAAAAATGAATTTATGAAACCATTGTTACAAACATATTCTTAATCTAACTTATCGCTATGAATAAACGTATCAAATAAAACTTTACCATGGTCAGAAAACAGAGGTCCCTAACCTAGGCTGCTAGAAGGCTAGAGTTGGGTTAGCATAAAATTGAAACTGAATTTATGCCCAGTAGATGGCAATAGGATCGCCCCCTATTGCATGGGACTTAAATATAACTGGCGAAGTGTGGATGTTTTATTACCCGACTACGGCAAAGCCAAAGGAGGGTTATGATTTTGTTGGGTACACCTCTTCCTATCTGTCCCAGGATTACAGGCGTTATGTTATGTTATGAAAATAAAAAGTATTCAAGTGGTAACATGCTAATATTATTATTAAGGACTAAAACCAGAACCTGTAAGACAAGTTTTGAACCTTTACCTGTCTTGATTCTGATCTTAAAAACTTGTGGTTTTCCTCAAACTACTCGTATGTTGTTTAGTTCCAAAACTGGATTTAATTCTGCCTTTTAAACCGTTTGTCTCTGAACAAACACATTCATTTTTTTTAACTGTCTATTTCTTTTTGTAGTAAGAGTAGATATATTATAATTAATTACAAAATGTTAGGCATGCAAATGCTTTAGCCCACTTTAATTAGTAGAAAAAATATTCCTACTGAGTACCTATCATAGAAAATTTGGCAACAAAGAAATTAATGTAGAGTCTATTTAGTAACACAAGATTTTCCAATTTTCTCCCCCTTTTAGGAACAAAACACTTTTACCGTTTTTACGTTTCAATAGATATTTCACTTCTATATAATTATAGTTAGCATGCTCTAAGAATTGACATTTTAATCTTAAATATCAAATCCATGCAATTTTCTCTCACATTTCATACATATATATACCTACTTCTCACAAAATTAATGAGTTTATGACTGCAAATAACGCAGCTCCACAAACAAGGCCACTTACGCCGCTAGTTACGCATCATCAGAGCTACGCCTTATAATTAACGAGACTTTCTCAATGAATGTTACGCCGCAGTGTACGCGCACCCTAATGAAGTGAGTAATGTTCGCTTCATTATCTGTTTAATAGGTTTTAGAAGTCATTATATTGAAGAATAGATAATATTTCATGCATAAGTGTGATAAAGAGATGATGTGATAAAAGATGACGGGGAAAACGCAGGTTTGCTAAGACAGTTCTACGTATATTATGATGTTTTTTCTTATTCTTATTCTTTATTGCACACATAAAATAACAAATATAAACATAAATTACATAGCATAAGTACAAAGGCGAGCTTAACCCAGAATTGGGTTTTCTTACAGCAAACCTAATCTTGAAAGTGAGATTTGCAATTGAGGATACACTTAATGAATGTGCATTCAATTAGTTACTTAAATTAATAAATAGACTTATAAACTAAACTACATACATACAATATAATATACGTAATACATATAATATATATACATACCTATAAAATCCTATATACATACATACATATGTCTCATGTCAGGAAATGTTCTTTTATACCCCTCTTGAACACCTCTAACGAAGGGCTATCCCGCAAGGAGTGTGGAAGTGAATTCCAAAGGCGCACAGCACGAACAGTGAAAGATCCATCATACCGACTTGAGGAGTGAGGAGGGAAACGAAGGAGAAGAGATGATGATGAGCGACAAGGTTTACCTCTGGGAACGAGATACTCAAAGCGTTCCCGAAGATACGAAGGAGCCTTAGGATTGTGAAGAATGGAAAAGAGAAAAGAAAGAATGTGACAATCTCGACGCTGCCGAATAGGTAGCCACTTCAGCTGCTTCCGAAACTCCGACACGTGGTCGTACTTACGAAGCCCGAAAATGAAGCGGATACACAAATTCTGCAGACGTTCGAGCTTATTAAGAAGTTCCTCAGTCGCATCAAGAAAACAGACATCAGCATAGTCTAGTAGGGGTAGAAGGAGAGAACGAGCAAGAGTAATTTTAGTTTCAAATGGCAGGAACTTCTGAAGACGCATAAGAGACCGATACGACCAAAACATCCTCCTGCTTACTTCAGCAATGTGCCCATGCCAAGATAGGTTGCAGTCCAAGAATACACCTAAGTCCTTAACTTTCTTGGAGTAGGCTATAGCGATACCATCGTATACAACAGGAGGGAGGGACTGATGATTCAGTAAATTAAAAAAAAAAATTTTTTTTTTTAGATTACAGTTTTGACTATTTGAGTAGGCTAAATTATTTGAATTAAATTGACTATATGTCTGAACTAACCCACACTGAGCCTAAGTGAGTGCACGAAAAACGCTTTGTTGAATTTTTGAGAAAGACTATATCTGGGTTCCTATCAATTTCATTTATGATAAAAACTTGTAGGTGGTCTTACGGCATTCTTGTAGGTGGCCTATGCCCAGCAGTGGGTGATTCGTGCCTAAAATGGTGATGATTCACAAATTACAACATTAAACTTTTATATTCAACATAAACTGAGAAACTCACTGCCGCACTCGGAGAGCTTTAATGTTTACTTAGGCCATCACTTAGTTAAGGTTTTGACAGTTTTGTCATACAAAAGTATGTCAAATCTTTACTAAGTGACGGCTTTTGTAATCATTAAATATCTCGGAGATACCGCCAGTTAGACGTGCCGCCATGACAGATAGCACGTAAAGAAACGTGATAACCGCGGCAAATGTCTTTAATTGTGAGAATTATAGGTATTATATACGTGTATATACCATTAACTATGTAATGGACGTTAAACTTAAGTTTCTTAATCAAAGCGTTTTACCGAACCATTACTTGATTATACTTGAGTTAAGTCACTAGGCCATTGGGTTAGCTTTGATAGGTTAGCGCGAAATTAAGAGAATTTTTGAAAAATGCGGTGATATATCTGAGTGCCTAGACGAATTTGTTATTTTCTAATCAGCAATGATGGATGATAAATCATTTCGCGTTAAAGCCACAAATATGACGAATTAATATAGTGTCCAATAATTTCATCAGTAAAATTTTTCCGCCCTAGGTGAGATGTCATGAGATTGTAATTGACATCAACAACTCATTATACAAACCTAGTCGCTACTGTAATGATTTGTAGCATTTAGAAAAACACAATACTTATTTATTTTTGAATAATTTATCTTAATTTCCATACACGTGCTTCTTGTACCTATCTATAGTACATGATTCGTAGAAATATGTAAATAATACATAAGTGACCTTACAAAGCCGTAAAGTCCAAACTTCGTGGTCGCAGTGCGCACGATTGCTTCCAGATTATGATCAAGTGGTACGCGAAGTCGGAAGTTATTGATAGTATCTACTTAACGACAGTTTTAAGATGTGTTTATTGCGTTGTGTATGATGATTGATGACGGAATGACAGAAATAAGGAACTTTTCAATCGCCTTTTTTTCAATTTAAATAATCTTTTTATTTACAATATTTACAAACTACAATTTACAGATCTGTAATTATAATAAAATATGTAAAAGTATCAAAAAAGGAGGACTTACAGGGCATCGAAAATTCGTCCACAACGCTGTCAACAAGAAAGTGCCCAGAAACCTGGCAGCATTGCCCCGTTGTTTTTTTCTATCGTCAAGATGACGTTGAAACTGCGTTAATGAGATAAGAGATATTTTTTATGGCTCTTAAAGCTCAATATATACGTCATAATTTATTTTTACTTATGCTGTTTTTCTGCATCTAAAATTGTTATTCACCAAAATTAAAATTACAAACCAAAAACGGTCATTATCTATAAAGATTTCAATCACAAAATATTTTTGCATGCCTATCTAGGTGTTAATCACTATTTACGCACTTTATGTAACATAATCTATCTACCTAACCTGGCTAACCTCTCAAGGATTATAGGCGTAACCCTAATTAATGAGATCAGACAGACTCAAAAGCACTCGAGGAAATAAACATCGTATTACCACGTATTATTTTGTTTACTACTCAACGTTGATAAAGGGGTCGACTGACAGACAAATATATATAATATATATAAACATATATATAATTATTTATTTGCTGATAGATGCATCTCTTCCTTGTTTATTGTTCAAGGATATTTTTTTAGCTTGTTATCGACTATTCTTTGTTAAAAGAAATCTTGAGTAAGATAATACTGTACATGATCTAATGTTTTCATGCTTATAGTCATGCGCAATTATTACATACTTAATAATGTTATGATATTTTGTAGAGATTTGTATGTGAAAATCATTTGATAAAAGAAAATGTTGAACAATGGATTTTCTTTAAAAAAATTGAGTCTATTATAAATTCTTAGAAAGAAAGAAATCGTTCAGTAATATAACATAGCTTTGACTGTGACAATAAAACAATTTTCACACTAAGTGACTACAATTTATTTATACAAAATGTAAAGCGCATACACAAAGCTTGTGTGGTCAGATAATAACATGTTGAAACTTTGATCTTTAAGAACTCGGAAGCAATCCCTTTGAAGGTCTTGTAGTGGTTATGTAGAAGAAAATTACCAGTCACACCTCAAGGCAAATTGAACTCTAATCTCGTTAATATACAGCTCAACTCAAATAACGAAACAAGTTTATTTTTTGCATATTTTATTAAATTGTACCAGTTTTCAACTCAGGTGCAAGTCTGGGTTCTTACGTTAGTCACGACTTTTAGAATATGGGCTTTATTTTCTTAGCAATAAGATTTTAACTGTTTTGGGGTATATACACTTAGTCTTGTTGAAAGTATAATGGGTAAACTAGGTATTTTTTTAAAGTAATTTTTGACCTTAAATGCGTTACGATCCTATAATTTAAAATTCATTATGCGAATATAACGATTGCATTTTGATGCGATTATTTATATTGAATAAATTGTTGTTGACAATAATTATGTGCTGCAAATGACTTGATGATAATTATACATTAATGTTTTCGTTATTTTTTCCCAAACATATTAAGATTCAATATAGTATTGATGTCATGCCTGACTATAGTTAAAATATGCAATATAGTATTTCGACGTTTGTAGATATGTTACAAAGCAATCTATTTACGTAACAATGAAATTCAGTTCTCATTTTCAAGCTCGGTTTATTGAATTTTAGTACAAAAAATACCTAACTTTATTTTTAGAAATCACGTGTCCCCCTATCACACTGTTTGTATTAAATCGTGCTTCACAAATAGATAAAAACAACTGGAACTAATCCGACAAAGACCAAAACAATATTTAAATGGAATAAACTTATATATAACAATGTTTGACCGATTTGTAAAGGTTCAACCACGCTCTGGTAGATACAGTCACTGCCCAGCATTATCTGACCTCTCATATAAAGAAGTGATGTGAGAAGAAGGGCCAGGTAATTCTGGGCACTGTCTGTACAACAGCGTTAACTAAACTAGTTTTATTTATTTTGTTTCTTTGAGTAATATAAGAAAAACTAAGAAAACGAAAGAACAATAAAATTCTAGTTTTTGTTTTGCAAAACACGGCTGGGGCTTTCGACATGGCCGGCTGTGTACTGTGTTTTTATAATTATAATATTGTGCGAGTGATCTGGTGAGGTTGATTGCTTTTAATTGGGTTAACATAATATTATTTCGATTAGAAGTAAAGTAATACTGAGAAACTCAGCTCGAGTGAAAATATTCTAGTTTGTCTAATCATTATCTATGTAAATATGCCAACTGTGGTTTTTAATCTTTAATTATAACCCCAACTTGCAAACTATACCTACCTACAAAATTAGAAAATTAAGTCGCTTTTATGCGATTTTCACCATTGCAAATTACATTAAAAATAAAACTAACCCAAAATAAAGAAGTCTCAAGTTAAGTCTATTGCAAAGCATGGTCGGATTCTAAGTCATCAACCTAAAAGTCAAATATGTAGTTGACCAATTTAACAAAATCAAAAATCTGAAAAATTATTCATATTAAAGAAACTTATTTCTCAAAAACACAAAAAAGTGAAAAATAAAAATCAGCTTCTGAAGTCGGTGACTTTTGTTTGTTTGATTTCATGTTTTTGCCACCGACTTCTGAAGCTGATTTTTATTTTTCACTTTTTTGTGTTTTATTTTTGTCGAAGTCGGTTTTATTTTTTGTAATAAAGTTTTTATTTTTCACTTTTTAGTGGTTCACATGTGCTTACCCCTTCACAACGTACCGGCGTGATGTTATGTTATGAACTGGTGTAAACAATAGACAGACATGAGATTTCAGCAATCCCAGTCCATTTCCTATCATTTATTGAGGAGTTCCGTTGTCTATCTCCGAAGTACTTCATCAGAATATGTTCACCAACCTTTGTAGTGAGTACAGGCGTGATATTATGTTGTGTGATGGCGTAAACATTGCTTAGATATGCTATAGCAACAATCGCGGTTAATCTGCTGTTATTTATTGAAGAGTTCCCCCGATTTCTACAAGATCCCATCATCAGATATTGAAATGGTGACAATGGGACCACACGGGAAGCACCAGCTTTCAAATGAAAAAAGAATCATGAAAATCAGTTCACCCAGTCGCAAGTTATGCGCGAACAAATATAAAAAAAAAAAATACAGTCGAATTGATAACCTCCTCCTTTTTTTGAAGTCGGTTAAAAAGAAAACGTTCGACTTATGTATAACATACAGTGGAAAGTGATTCACTATTGTTTCTATTTTAAAGATGATTATGGATTTAGAATCTCTTCATTATTTTGGAAACTAATTATAAAGCTGCACCACATTCTTCCAACCTCTTTGGTATGAGTGGAAGTTCAGAAAAAAACAGGCAGACTTAGTTTCGAATTTAAAAAACTAAATGTGGCACTCGGAGACTGCCGCGGTAAAGCTATTGCATAGTATATTTTATCAACAGCAAATAATTAATTATTTAATTTGACAACCTCAGTTGACAACCTTGTTATTTTCCGTAACCATAGCAACCTGGTTAAATACTGAATCTTGAATATTTTCAAGGGAATTTCTGGATTCGCTCTCCACGCTCAAGGCCCGCGATAGAAGCTATGCAATAGCTTAAAAAAGCATGGCGAAGTGTCACTTGTCAGTGAAAGCGCTCTCGAAATTAGTACTCACTCCCCCAAACTGAATAGTTATTTTTCAGTACAAAGTTTTAAGTTAAACCCTAATACCTTAAAGTTTCGAAAGTACAATAAAACTCAGCACTTGTCACATAAACTACTTACCCATACATTGGAAAACTCACACATATAAACGCTTTCGAATTTTCCGCGCGTCCATAGTCAATTAACCCTTTGAATGACGAGAGACAATTTAGATGCCTCGGAAATCGTCGCATAGAATGGACATGAGCTACTTAGCTCGTGTGTAGCTCGGAATAGCTTGGAAAGGCTCCATGCTTTCTTGACTGAATTATGTAGGAAATATGTATATAAGGCCTTTAGGGGAAATCTTTTGTAACATTGTTGGTTGATTTAAGAGGTTTTCTTGAATGAGATCCTTTCTTTGGATAGTTGCTCTGTTTGTGTGGTTGTGAAATTGACTCTGTTTTGAAGGGTTAGTGGAATAATTAAGAAATAGTGTTGAAAACACTTGGAGCTTAAATTATAAGACACTTTTAAACGTAATTGGAGTAAATTAGGTTACTAGTAGAGTTGAAACGACCGTATAAAACCACACGTAGGAAGTTTTTTTAATTCTCAAGTTTGCCTTATAATAACTTATTCTATTCTTAACTAAACTACACAATATAAGTCAAGACAACATATCAGCAAGGAGAATACACAATGATCAATTATATTTATTTAATCTTAAAGTAGTCAAAAGAGTAAGACGAACACCTTCTTGTTCTTAGTGCGAAGAAAGTATCGCAAGGTATTTTGAGACCCATGTACATGAAGACAATCCAGATCAACAAAACAGCAGAATTCACAAATCACGTGTCCACCACGTTTGATAATATAAACTAGAGCCTTCAATTCCCACACACAACACTAGTAGAAAAAAACTTAACATTCGCCACGCTTACCACGGATGACTAATAACTTTAAATGCATAACCTAACCTATGAATAAGCCTTTCGATATGCATGTTTTTAAATGACATAAACAGCTTATTTCGTAACTTTAGCCGTATTGTCTTCTAGAACAGACATTTTAAGAGTACAGTTATTGAATGGGGTCTAACTATTCGCCGTCAAATTTTCACTTTTGTCTCTATTTGGGTCGAGGACAAGCCTTGGTGACGTCATGTCTTGGCAGTGAGACATGTTTGATGTGAATGCCTTATTCTAGCAATTTAAATAAAAGAAAATCGTAGCGCTTTTTAAGGGTTACTAGAGTAGAGTGTTGCATGGTTATTTTGGCGAGTGGCCATAGTCCGAACTAATATCGTAGTTTAGTTTTTACAATTTCCACATTGTAGAGTCATTTGGTTTGGTTTATAGTTTTTATTAGTTTAATTTATACTAATGTTTTTATTGTAAGATGAGATGTCAAAAAACTGCGTTTAGGTGCCATTTTTCCAATATGGTGGGTGGCGCGAACGGTAAAGGTGAAATGGTGATGATGAGGTGGCAAAGTTGAAATTCGAAAAGAGCACATAAAAAAACAATATCTATAAAAGGGGATAGAACCGATGTGGCATATCAATCTGTCCGCCATTTTGTTTTTTTTTCGAAATCGCGGCCCACGATGAAAGTGGTATGTATGGATAGAAGACATATAGACGAACAAAAAATGTCAAGTAACACGGTACCTAAAGTGTCACGTTACCGAGATATTTGAAGTTAAAGATCCACAAATAAGTACAACGACAATCATTAAATATTTTTTTAAATAGCCTTTTTACGTGTATATGCGTTAAATTGTATCCAAATAATAGTTCCCAGGTTGATTATTATTATACGCACAATAAAATAGCTTCGCATCGCAATGAAACGCTATGTTATGTCAAAAATAGTTTTCTCGTGCTCGTGCTAGTAGTATGTTATGTACCTACTCTCTTTCAATAACCAGTAATAATAATAATAAACGCCTATAGACACGTAAAAGGTCTAATTTTTATGTGGTCATTGTACTCATATGACCATCTTTACCTTCAAATATCTCGGTATCGTGACACTTTGGGTACCGTGTTACTAGACATTTTTTGTTCGTCTAAATGTCCTCTATCCATACATACCACTTTCAATGTGGGCCGCGATTTCGAAAAAAAATCAAAATGGCGGTGGGTCAATATGCCAGCTCCCATACAAAAAAGTTCAAACCCCTTACCCCTTTTTAAAATCTTTGCAGATAATCTCTTTTTTTACCCGACTACGGCGAAGCCAAAAGGAAGGGTAATGATTTTTGGAACAAAATGACAGTAGGTACTAACAAAATTTCACAAACTTGTCAACGCCGCCAAAAAAACCAGAAACAGCTCCTTAGACAGTCTTTTGTTTCGTCATTTGATTGGATAATGCGATTTTAATGTTCCTCTTTTAAAATTGAGTTAGATTTTCGTGTCGTTCATTGCGTAGTAGAAAAAAAAACTTGAATGAACGCGTTGCAGTAGCGGCCATTGCCTCAATGAATTTTGCAATGACCGTTCGTTTCAATGGCTGGATTTTCCAACATTATGTAAATCTGAAACTATTGTAATATGAATCTTTTTGCTGATATAATTATGGTTGAAATCAGTAACAGTATTGTATAGCTGAGTCATATTAAATCCGTTTCGAACCCCGGTTTTCTCGGTAATTAATTTTAGAAATGATTGTAGTAATTGTGATACCATCTTGAGACTATTTTTGTATCACACGAGATAAAAGAAAGCTTATCATGTGGGTTTTTCACAAAAAGCATCCTGAAATAACATGCAATGTCTAAAAATAGATATTCTGTTATCCACGTCACTTAATAATTCGTGATAAAAAGTTAAAACAAAAAAAAACCTTCTTGTATCTAATAGGGTATTTCACCAAAAAAATCTAATTAGTCCGTCAGATAGATTTTCAAAAAATAATGGGGACATATTTTTTCTTTTTTCACGTAAACAAAAGATGAAGACGATACAGTGCTTCGAAAAGTCGTGTGACGTCACAAGGTTAGTACTTTTTTACCCACAAAGTGACGTCAAAAACACCCACTCATGATCTTTGACACGTTTTATTTTCGTCAATTTTGATTAATTTGATAAAACAAAAAACACGTATTCAATATTTTTCGATAATCTAACAGACGGACTAATTAGATTTTTTTGGTGAAATACCCTATTGAAAGATTAGTAGAAGATATTAAAAAATAGGGGTTTATTATGAGAATAAGTATATTAGTACCAGCATCATTATTTTCTAGCCCCGATCCCAATTCATTCGGGGTTGTCGCAGCTTGTCTTCTTCTTCCACATTTCTCATTACTCGTCATTTCATCAACACCTTTTTTTGCCATATCATACTTTACACAATCCATCCATCGTTTCTTTGGTCTTCCTGTACCCAATTAGTTCTCACATATAGATAAACAAATCACGGTGAGGAACTGGCATGTCCTAGTCAAAAAAAGGGTATTTCTTCTTCTAAAATTCGAAGATAGAATTACAGCCTTATCACACTTCCCTTCAAAAAGAAGAAGCTTATTTATAACAGTGGAAACATCATATACCGACTTAGTTTATATACCATTTATATACTTAGACTATGAATGTATATCTCAGTTATATACTGCACGTTTGTGCTTGAATTAGTATTACAATGAACCGGTCTAGTAGTAAACTAGGAAGTATAACAACTCTTGCGCAAGGCTCTATTGTTTTAAGTGGGTATTGTTGTTATTATTATCGTGAAACATATCAGTAGGTACAGTTGGTTGGGAAGGCAGAAAGGTGGAAAAAAGTCTGATGCTATTTTAGTACGTAGATATAAATATACAGTTGTATTTACATTTTTAAAGTTATCTCTCGTGATTTTGGTTCTCAGAAACCGACATATTCATACTATTTGAAAACAGATACGTCTTAACCACATTATGAATCAGTACCGGTCAGTACCTATGGTCTATGAAGTTCAAAAATATATTTAAAACAAACAAACAAACTCTTCACACTGAGCCAAACGCAAAAATAAAAAAAAACATCACATGCGAAAAACAAACGCTAATCTCGAATTCATAATTCAAAACTCATATTTCCAAAAACTCTATGCTATTGGTCAAATGAGTTAGTTCGATTTTCCAAGAAAGGTTTGCGTCTCGAAAGATCATAATATAGTCGAATCATGTCTGAATCATCGAGTTACGAAAGTCGTAGCAGGAAAATGAAAGAAGGCAACGTTTAAAGTTTGTTGCCAAACGAATCTTTTGGCGAAGAGTTGAGAAACCGATTCTGAGTCAAAGTGAGATAATTGGGTAGTTTGTTTTGTTATCTTTGCATCATGTTTTAGTGGCTTTTTATGAAGAAATTGGAGTTTCCTAGTTATTAGGTGGTTATGTTTAACGGAGTGTGGATTTTAGATTGGTATCTTTGATGTAGGAATTTAATTTAAAGCACCTAATAATTCACACCTCTGCCTTACTTACCCTTTGGAGGTTTACAGGCGTAATTTCTTAAAGCAATATCCGGTTTTAAAAAAAGAACTATCCTTTGGCTATCAATATGATAGCCAAGGGCCATTACATGGTCTTTCAATTGGGATTGATATTTCTTCTATCTCACAGTTAATGGACACGTTGATTGACATTTAAAATAATTGCAAAACAAATATTTAAACAGAATCATAATAATATCTCGTATTAATAAAAAAAATGCTGTGTCTTTTCTGACAAGTTAATCACACTGTGACCATTCACTTATTTATTGCTTTATATTCAATTAAATGTCTTTATAAGATTTATATGGGAAAAATTCATGAGCTTTACGTAGTTTTAACTATGTTTATTCACTAAGTTATCACTTTTCTACACATAGGTGTTATATACCTATGCCAAGGGATAGCCATTTTGGTTCTATTAACACTTTTCTTTATTCGGGGCATGTACGTGATAATTTTCAGTTCACGGAAAAATACAACTGTGACTAAAAAACGAACGAACTGCCAAAGAAAATTTTATGGAAAATATGTTTTATATTTCTCATTCTTATATATAAAATATGAAATATGAAACTTACTACGCACAAACTTATTTTAAGTAAATTCCTGTCACTTTCTGTTCGCGCAAATGTCATTCGCAATTTGCAGTCGCAAATGTTAGACAGGGATGAAACTATTAGATATTATGTTAACATCGATATCGGTACACTTGCAAGTCATAGTCTAACTTTAAAAAACAGTGTTTATTTAACTTAATAAAATAATGAACCAATAAAATTGGAAACAATTTAGGAAAAATACTACACCTTGCTTGCCAACAGCTTATCTTGAGAAGTCCTACAAAAAAAAGATTACATAACAACACCAGAACCATTGTTCTTAAGCAACCAAGATAGCTAAGTACTTGCCATAATAAATAATTTATAAACAATTACAACATTATTTAATCATTATATTTCTATGCACATAATATCAACATAGCACGTTAGTTACACATGCCCAGTTGTTCACCTATTTACTTTGCAAAGAAAGAAACGTGACTATTATATTTATATGTGGTTATTCTAGGTATTATTTACAATTTAAAAGTATATATCCGTGGCTGGCGTGAATATGTTGATAAGTCTAAAACTGCAATTTGTCAGGACGGCCATTTAAAGGGTTTGACGTCTTCTGGTAAATCGGTAAATTAGTTTAACATAAATGTTGTAGTTGTTTTATAGGTTCTTTTATGCCCCCTTTTTAATGATGACAGTAAATAATCGAAATTCCCCATAGATTGCATAATAATAGACTTGTCAATTCGTTCACCAACGACTTATCAACTTATGCACCGACTTATCCACTTATTCACCGCGTTATCTACATATTCACCAACAGTTATCAACTTATTCACCTACTTAATAGGGAGTATTATTAAGTAAACAATGTTATTTTATTGAAAAACCCATTATTATTATTGTAATAGTTTTTGCCCGTGGCTTCGCCCGCGTGAATTTCGGATAAACTACAAAGATGACGATTTTCCATACAAACTTTCATCCCCAATTTTGACTAGGAATAAGGTTGAATTTCCAAAAAATTTCGTTATTCCTAGTCTACATTATAAAGGGAACCTCTATGCCGAAAATCAGCATTCTAGGTCCAAGGGTTTGGGCTGGGCGTTGATGAGTCAGTCAGTAAGCCAGGACTGTTCTTTTAATTTATATAGATAGATAGCAAGCAGATAAAAAACAAAACAAAACTGGCCAATTGCAAGTCAGACTTGCACATGAAGAAGTCCGGACCATCGTAGTAGGGAAACCCCCTTAAATTTGTATTATTTCTTATTTTAGCGGCGACAGACATATTTATTTTGTGTTAAGTTTGTTTTTCATATTGTTTGTATGAATGACAAAGTTATATTTGCGGTTTTTTAAATGAGCTATATATAAAAAACTACTTACTATATCTCGTTCAATAAAATTTTGGTTGAAAGTTATCATTGCGATCTATAGCATATATTTTTTTTAGATTTTTCTCTTTCTTAGTTTAGAAGTTAGAGGGGGGACGACACTCATTTTACCCCTTTAGAAGTGTTTATCTTTCAAACGATTGAATTTGAGAAAAAATGGTTTCAGAAACCTCAGTGTCATTTTTAAAGACCTGTCTTTAGATACCCCACACGAATACATTTGATGAAAAAAGTTTTTTTTTGTTTCAGTTTCAAGTATGGAGAGCCCCCCTTAATCTTGTATTCTTTTTTAGTTTTGTTTAAAAATCCTATAGCGATTGAAAGACTTCATCTACATACCAAGTTTCAACTGTGTAGTCTTAATAGTTTCCGAATAAAGTGGCTGTGACATACGGACGGACAGACATGACGAATCTATAAGGGTTCCATTTTTTGCCATTTTACTACAGAACCCTAAAAATATTTGATTTGCTAAAATACCTACTACTTACTCAAATCAAGCATTGTTCTTCTACCTAAACAAATATTAAAATGAAGGACCACGAAACTATCAGTTTACCAGTGTTTTATATAAAAAACAATGTTAAAGAACATTATTTGATTGGACCACAAACATACAGACACAAGATACAAGATAAAATGTCATACAGATACACGTATGTATACTACAAATTAAATTTCAAAAATTAAGCAATGTAAAATTAATAATAACCACAATTAGATGTCTTGAGGTCAAGCCAAATCTCTTTTGCCAATCAGTGAAGAAAAAATTATAATAAAGAACATGCTTTTATTGGACCACAAATTAATATACAGACACAAGATACAAGATAACATAAAGATACACGTGTGTATAGAACAAATTCAAAGTAAAATTAATAAGAACCAATCAGTGAACAGAAAAAAAAGATTTTATTGGACCTCG
The DNA here is from genome assembly GCA_949775195.1 of Diarsia dahlii. Classification (NCBI taxonomy): domain Eukaryota; kingdom Metazoa; phylum Arthropoda; class Insecta; order Lepidoptera; family Noctuidae; genus Diarsia; species Diarsia dahlii. Next base: position 19,573,726 of record OX459199.1, read on the forward strand.
AAGTCTTCTTCGTCTGGGTTGTCCTCGTCCATATCTGGATCAGTAGATGCAGAGACATCACCGACAGTTTTTATATTTCTATAAAACTCTTTAAAAGAGTCGTCGATCAAGTCAATCATATTATCTATCAAATCTTTTTTTTTCTCAGCACTAATTGGCAATGCCTCCTTAGAGATTGGGCTCAACCTAAAGACATCTATTGTAGACTTTCCCCTTTTCCGAAAGTTTACTGAATTAAAAGGAGGTTCGCGTTCCAGGCTTTTCTTATAGGTAGTTTATTTCGCATACGTTATTTTTGTTATGTTGCAGATACACCGCGCGCGTACCTAAATAATCGCCGCGATATTTTTTTAAATCTATTAAAACCTTTAGCAATACTTACTTAAAAGGTGGCAAAATGTTATTAATTGTGAGTATGAGATCTGTGTCTTACCATTTTCGTCCACTTTATTTGGTGATAACTATATTTATTACATTTAGGGTTAAGAACTTCGTTGGTCGTAACTGGACATCTCAATATATCACAATTCAAACAGAAATACTACGGTCGGCCATAACTTGATATGTCGATTTGTCAATTTAAAATTCGTGCCTATAGAAAACTCATAAGTGTATAAGTTGAGATATCATTTAAAGAATATTCATTTGGGTACTGAGTATAGGTTGATATATCAACATATCAATGTTTGATCAAAAAAACATGAGAATGCATAATAGGACAAGTGGACTTGTAAATTTAGACACGTCAAAATGAGAGATGTCAACTTACGACCAAGGTCGATTGCTCCAAAATTTATGGATATTTGGAGCTGTAAATTTTTTTCATATAAGATCCCAATGCCTAGGATGTAATAAGCCAATAAAAAAAAAACATGGAAGTCGACTTATCAATGTGTTCACGCCAGCCACGGATATCGACGCGAGAAGAAGAGAACTAAGCGACATTCATCACAATGTCGCTTAGTTCTCTTCGAAGGTTCTCTTCTTTCAAACGTCGAATTATTACATATATTTTTCTTGTGAAACTAAGAGCTCAGGTATAACAACCAAACGTGTCCAATAAATGTCTCGCTCCCGAACAAAACAAAGGGAATCGTGCACAAATCAAATTTATCGCTACGAATAATCGAGTGGGCGGCGAGTACCGATTTTATGTATCGAACGCGCCCGCGAAGCCCAATAGCGGCGGTGAAAGGGAAACTCGTTTGCGTCACAGGCTGTATAGTGTTACGTTTGTATATACGAACGACCTTGTTATACATGTAATTATTACGCGTAATTGTGGCTACTGTTTGCAGGTATATGCGACTTAAGGCGCGGTTCCAAACAAAGCAAATGGATTTAGCTTTTAGTATTAAGTATTTAAGTCTTAAATGCCTAAGGTTTTGAGGACATTTAAAGGTTACATTTGACTAAGTAACTTGCGAAAATAATTTTAGATCGCGCGATTTTAAGCTTCGAGCTACAACTAACGCCATCTATTAGTTATTGTCGGAACTTTTATGAAGTAGAGCTTTGATGAATCAAGCATTATATTTGGTTGACCTTTCGATAACATCATAATGATAATTATCTTTTATACTGTCCATATCGAATTGTTCCTGTTATTTAAATATTTCTTATTTTGGTTTTAGTTTTATATTGATGTCTATCAATATTAATAAAACAAAAGACTTCTATTAGTTTCGCGCACGTGTTCCGTGATTAAACGGTATAGGTATTACCGCCATTTTGAATTCAAAATTGTTTTTGGCTTGCGTTATAATTCAATCTCTGTCTGTGACCAAAGCCTGCATGTTTAATCACTTGAAGATTGATTTAGGGTTTATTTTTTTGTTGCTTTTTGTCAATGCTTGAAAAAAGACGTCTGTGTAGGTTTCTAAATTTAATCACACAACACACAACTATCACACAACGCCATCTAGTCCCAAGCTAAGCAGAGCTTGTGTTATGGGTACTAGACAACTGATAAACATACTTATATATTTCTAAATACATACATATTATAGATAAATTACACCCAGATACAGAACAAATGATCGTGCTCATCACACAAACATTTGTCCTGGGTGGTAATCGAACCCACGACCTCCGGCATAGCAGTTAGGGTCACTAACCACTAGACCAACAGGCCAGTCAATTTGAAGAAGTAAAAGAAAATTGCCCTATTTAAACATCTCAAAAGCCAGTAACTAGATTTCGATTTGAATCTACGACAAAATATATTGGTTGAAAAATAAATACTATGTATTTCAAATAAATAGCCAAAACATCTATCCCACGGAAACATCTATCTGCCCTTGTCCCATGTTACTTGGGGTTGGTGCGACACGCTATTTTCTTCCATTTTCCCATTGACCGTCACACTATCATTTACTAAATTTTCTTTCATATCACAAACACACAAACCCGCTATTCTATTCTTTTCTGATTAATTCGTTGCGGGATCCAAGACAGTTAAATCGCTTCTCTGGGACTTCGTCGAGCTTCATTGTCTCGGCGCTTTTCTTGTGGTCGCCACTGTTGATTCTGGCTAACAGGAGTTACAGTGGTTTGGGAATAGTGTGGCGGGCTTGTCCCATTAAAAAAAAAACCATCCATCGTTTCCTTGATGTTCCTCCCCTCTGTATCAATCAACATTCCACAATCTCACCAAAACAACTTCAAGAAAAACCCACCAAAACAAAAAACAACAATTGTCAATCCTTTTGTTGCTCTCCAAAGCCTAACAAATATAATCCAACCTAGCAACAGACAAAACGTATGCAATAATCGTAAGATCAAATCCGCCATTTTGTAAGCGGCAGGGAAAACCGAAGACCTTGACAACCGGTTCCTCTCACCGTGCGGCCGCACGAAGCCGTACAAACATTTAATGCTAGTATATATTTTGAGGATTAAATATTTCAGTATAAATTTACGTATATTTTTAGCTGCAATCTCGTTTTATTTAATGGTCAACTGCATTCCAAGGATCGGTTTAGGGAAATGTTATTTATGAAAGTAGTTTATATAGCGCTTTTCCGTAATTAGTGGTGGTTATAATTATAGCTATTAGTGACTTGATTTCTTGTTATAATGAAAGGGTTTGTTGGTCCATTATTATTTAATTAAAGTACGTAAATACCTTACTTAACTGGCGAACAGCACGTTTACCTACTTAAAGATAGGTAACCGAATTATAGTTATGTAAATCGCAAATCCTACTTCTTATAATTATCTAGGTCTCTTATATGCCTTATAGATGATGCGATAAGAAAGGGGATTCCGGGTTGATGACTAAGGGCGCATTATGGAAGAAAGCACACTTCGCCAATATCGAATAACTTGGCACGAGAATGATTATAATAATGATGACGTCGAATTGGAGATTACCTACGGTTATCTTATCACGTTGAGTTTTCTCGAAAATACCTACATAACATCATGCCTGTAATTCCCGAAGGATTAGGCAGAGGTGTACTCAACAGTGCACCCACATTTCGCTAATATTTAATTAAATTTAATATTGTATGTATTCCTAAATTTAATTTATTATTTCTATTAAAATATGTATTTAGAGCATTGTATACTCGATTATGTGTAAGCTGTGGTTACCTGTAATTGAGCGTACGTTACAGAACCATGTAATATGTAATGGTATGATTTTTGAATGAAAACTGTAATGTAACTTGTTGGTAAACCAGATAAATAAACAAATAAATAAATATTCCCACCAACCGGGCACAAACCCAGACTGGATTTCTGTCGTGGCTACTCCTGAGAAATTTATGAAAGAAAATTTAATAACACTTTGCCCGACGAACGGCGGGACGGTCTTCAGTTTTCTCGACAAAATATTTTGTTTTCAGGGAGATTTAGATACATACATTAGATATGACTTCTGTTTAATAAATATGGAGGATCACAACCATTCACTTTTGCCATACACATTCTAAATATACGAGTAACTGCATGTGAAAATAAAAGTGGTATTAATTTATCTTCGGGGCCGCCACCACTGGGCCTCCGCTGCTCTCGTCAATTTTTCGTCAAGGCCACCACTGGGCCTCCGCTGCTCTCGTCAATTTTTCATCAAGTAAGTAAGTTTAACGAGCTTTTATAAGTGTGTACTTGTGTGTTTACACTTGTCTGAGCTAAGTGATATTAGGTAAGTTATTTATTAGTATGTTTATTTAACAAGCTTTCAACTTAGTGCTCCATCATTTAATGTAACATGAATGTAACTGCAAGTCTTCGCTTTTTTTAGGTAGAGTTAAAAAAACAGATAGATCGGGACTCATCATCATCAGTATCTTGCCCTTATCCCGATTAATTTGGGATATTAAATTCTTCATCTCTCATATTTAATTTTGTATTTATTATTTTAAGTTTTTTAAAACATTTAAAAACATGCGAAGGCCGTTTTGAACTTAAATCATCAATCTTTCAAGAGATCTCCACTTTTTTCACTAGATCACAATAATTTGACAAACTTAAACTATGATAAAGGGGATTCACCACATAAAAATAAAACGTATGAATTTTATAACAATGCAAAGCCATTTGAACTATTTGCGTTCATTGCTCAATAAACTTGATATCAGTACCTACCAATCAAATATGAATTATCATAAACTAATATGCATGCATATCATTCAATGTCTTGTTGGTCCCGTGACTAAAAGCGTGATAACATCACGCCTTATAATCCCGGGAAGATTAGGTAAAGGCGTACCTAACAAGTACACCCACATTTCGTCAGTACCTATATTGCCCTCAACCGAGACCGTGTTTTTTTTTTAAATATATTATCATAACATTTTTACAGATACATGCGCAATGTTAAGTTGTATTTCAAAATTTTTTATTTTAATGCTTTAAAGTTATCATAACATTTTGTACACAGTTTAAAAAGTTATCATGGCATTTTTTTACATAGTAAAACAATATTTATCATCTTATTGATTTAAACTGAAGTCATGATTACCGACCTCTTGTCACATAGTCTGATTACGACTACGCTGTAGATATTCGACTATCAGTAATCGTTGTACAAAATAACTGATAAATTGTGAAGGGGTGTGTAAGTGTGTACGTGATCTATCGCACTTAACACATCAAAGCTAAAAGATCTGTGCCAAAGTGATGACGTTATCGTTGAAATCACACCTAATTATATCAACAGACTTCTTATACAACTGTATGTGTATTTACACTTGTGATATTCTGTCTCTAGACGTACGTAAACAGAAGATCTGGCTGGTTTCTCGTTTAGGGGTCTTCCCTATGAAGCTTTAAACGACTCCCAACATAAAGATTTTTGGTAAAACTATTCCTGTATCTTATTAATGAACGGATTCTGAATTAAAATCATCATCATCTGTCTGCCTAAGAACTCGTTATTTAGTTCATCAAATTGAGAATAAAAAATCTCCGAACAGATGTTGCGGATATTTTATACTTTTCTTACACATTTTTTTTTATCCATTCTTACAAATCAAACTAACTAATGTTCTATGTTGTGTATATTTTACGTGATAGATATCACGTTACGGTTCCTTATTAATTGAGACGAATTAACGAGTTACCATTAGGGTTTTCTGTGTGCCACATTTAATTAATGTCACTAATGAAAATCGTTTACTAAACCCGTGCACGAGATTGCATTTCCCAATTATGCTACAATTAAATTTATCATTATCTACTTCAACCTTTTCATATTCATTGTTTTTATACCTTTTCTCAGCCAGTTAGATTTATGCATGAATGCATCAAAACCAGGAAAAGTGCCACAACTGAAAATTTTCCTTTTATGCTTCCAATGGTTGAATCTATGGTTTTAAATAGTTATAGAAAAAGAGTTATTATATGGATAAGCGATAATAATCTAACAAATTTTTTGTTCCTTATCGGAAAATTTCCAATTTAAAGACGCAAGCGCTTCTACATATCATATCGCAGTATTTTCCCCTATTTTTCATCGAAAATGAATCTTATCCTTATCCTCTTTATAAGAAAGCATCTTCTATGTGTATACCCTTATATATAATAATATTATAAGAGAAGGGAAGACTGGATAGTCAAGCAGTATCCGTCTACCAAGTACATTAATACCAACAGCCCGCCTGGTTGCTAATGAGCTCACGACTGATTCCTCTAATTCCACAGCCAAGCGGATCCTAGCCTCAGGCCGGGAAAACACTGCGGTCAAGGTGAACAATAGGATATATTGACAGTCTTCTAACGACAATAAAATTGTGTATAGGATTGTTCTCTATGGCAATTATTATAGGCTTTAGTGCCTAGAATTGATCACCATAAATTATACCGTTAACTAACTGCCCAAGGATATGTTATTGCTTCCAATTATATTAATAACGAACTGAGCTGATCGCAGGTTTCGCCAACAATAAGTTATACTTGAATTAATAAATAAGGTACTAAGATGGTCAACTCTCGGCTCATTGTCTCAAGTTGAGTATACAGCACGTTTCGATTCCAAGTGTCACCTTATGTTAGCCAATACTAGCAGGTTTACTCTAAAATAGGCCGTAGCTCTCTATCTATTAGAGATCTTAAATTCAGTGACAGTTAACGCATAGCCTAAATCACTGGGTGGGAAATTTTGAACCATATGCAAAAATGAAAGGATTAGAGCTGCCTTCAATGGGCACATAAAATGCTGCTATGACCCAGCCCAAGACTCGTTTTTTCATTTTCATAATGAAAAAATGAGTCTTGAAAAAGACCTAAATCTCAAATACAAAGACGATAACCTTAATTGGCCTAAGTCGATGTTGAAAATTACGGTTAATTTTCTGCTGTCAACTAATATTGTCCCTTAGTTGGCTCATTTTCCAACGAACTTAGTCTGTGTTTGACGTTTTTTTTTATTGCTGAATAAACAATAATTAAGTCCATTCAAATTAAGCCTATTTGTTAGTCAATTTTCTCACAGAAACCCGTACTTTAACTGTGTTAGTGAACTGTCTAAGGTGGCGTGTTATTAAAAGTTAAAACCAATTATTTTGGTATGTTTAGCAGTTTTTGAGAAAAATCTTCAAAATTGATTTTTAACTGCCTGATATTGCTATAAAAATCACACACACGCGCTTTAATTTATAAAATTCGCTTCAGTCATTAAAATTCCATTTTTAATAACAACAGTACGATAACGTGTTTTTTATAAGTTTTTTTTTAGTTTATTTAACACAAAGAATGTAAAAGAATGTTACATTATTTTTGCTATATTAGTTAACAAAACGAAACATCTGTGTGACTTTAAATAATAAATGAGCTAATGTAAAAGTTTATTGAATTTAGAGTATCTCAGCTCAACGGGTACTTATAGTTAAATATAATTATCCGATTGTTTGACGGATTTAAATACGGAACAGATCAGAAGATACAAAACTCAAAACAGCTCCAGGACATGATTTATGATAATGAAATATAATTATGTCACAATCATAATTATTAAAACTAAAAATAGACTTTCATAATATTCTTTCACATCAAAGCACTGCCACAAAACGTGATAGTAAAATCCCAATCACATAAAAATCAGCTAGATTTTATTCATTATCAACTTAAAAAAACACAAGTTTCCTTAAAAAGGCGCTTGAATTGTGAAAAACTTGCACTATCTTATCTTGAAGTTGAACTTTGCTCCTTGAGATAAAATGACGTGATAAAACAATATATTTATCGAAGTGTACAACGATAAATTGTTAAAAAGAATAACGTCTTTCCACGGGGACAGCCGTGTGGCACAGTTATAAAAAGATATTCAAAAAAAAATAAAAAAGTTCTCGATCGATTTAAAAAAAATATTTATTATTGTATAAATATTATGTACTGTTTAAAATAAATCAGTTACTCGAATAGATAGTTAACAGTGATTACGTATTAGTAATTTTAAATACCTACTTATAAATACGTTTCTTAAAATTACTTTTGTTTACGGACATTCTTATTATTAAGAAAGATGGTGCCTGCTCGGGATTATTATTATTGGCAAAACTACGGTGGATCATATTATGTGGCTGAGGATTATAAGGTAATATATTATATGCCTATTAATTTTCTGATTAATTAGAAATAGCTAGATAAAGCAGTTAATAGAAATAATTGGTACCTACTCTTTTTTTTTCAGAATTTTATCTTATCATATTTTACAATTTAATCATAACTTCACTAACCTATGGAAACATCAAATTATTAAAGAATATCTTTTTTAATAATTTGTCACCTTTTCAACAATGTCACCCTTTCATTTAACATTGACATTTTATAATAATGATGACGCACAATGACGGGATTGTATCGTGCAATTGCTTGACGATTGTCAATTACGTAATTTAGGCTTTTCCTTCCATTTTAGTCACATCAAATGAATACGCAGCATTTTAATGGCTATGAATCCTTGTAATGTAGAAGCCATAATTAAGCGCCCTTTGAATGAGTAGTTACCTAAATAAAACCGGTTACCTGTAGGTATATTTATATGGTTTTTGTTTCTTAGCTCAATAATGTATTTATAAATCTTTATTAATATACCACGGTTAACAATTCAAAAGGGTAGTTCGTAAATCTAAAGTTCCTAAAATTTCTCAACTGCTAAAATAGGAAAAACACCTGAAGATTCCTGATTTACACATTTTAAAATAGACAAACTGTGCAGTTTTTTTCTGCTTAGTATACTTTAGGTTATCCCATTGAGCCTGAGTATTGGTTACCTTTAATCAATAGAATATTTTAATAGTAAAGTGACCATATAAGTCTATGCACACGATGACACGACATATTAAAACGTGGGTGTGTTTTATGAATGGGTTTTCGCGGTGACATAAAACAAAACAATGACTTACTAAGCCGGCAAACCCACTTACATAATTATTAGTTATTTATGGTACGCGAATCATATTGATGTGACTGTGTTGTTATTTTTGTATTGGATTAGGCAAGGTGACATTTTCTTTAAAGGTCAACCAAATAAAACCTTTAACCTGGTCCTTTTTTTCGTTGGTTAAAAAAAGGTTTTCTTGCAGTTTTCTTTAGTTGAACTTGAATAGATATAGTAGACCGGTGCATACTTACATAAAAGTTTCCATCGACTAGTAAAGATTCAATTCCTATGCTTGCGAAAAACTAGTGTTGCTTTTGTTTTGTTCTAAAAAAATCAGACTGCCTGAGGGCACTAGACACAGGTACTTCAATGCAATATTTGTTAGGGTCCGGAGCTATGTCTGCAATTTTTCCGAACCGTTTGCAAAAAAAAACCTTACCTTTTGCCATTTTGCATACAACTTTACACAAAAGAAAGTGCATCCCGTTGATGTCTTTAGTACTGCGTTAGACGATTTCAGTAAAAAACAAAATAATTAATCGTTTTTGTCTAAACAATACTGATTAATTAATTATCAAGGAAAACGATCTGAACCTAAATTAGATCGTGCGACCAAAATGTGTATTGTTATTTTCTCACGTTTAGGAACTGACGTATGACCGTGTATGTGTGTGTATGTGTATGTACTATACACGTTCTTTGTGTTGTACTATTATTACTGAATGAATGAAGTGCGGAAGGCGGCGAATGAGTGACGTCATCAGTGCACGACTCACGACTTGTATGCTCATAGTAATGAGGGGTGGGTTAACCCTAACTTTTATATAATACATGGGTTATCATAACTGTCAAAGTGTTCAAGATACAGCTGATTTGATTTACATTTATTATGTCATTGTAGGTTTATATGCATTCCGTTGTCTTTAATAGTATATAATAATACCAGCCTATAAATATTGGAATATTAAGCGGGTGTGATTATATATAGCTATCTTAAGAAGTATCTGTTCATACAGTGGACGGCAAATAGGAGACTTCTTCTCATGTAAAGAAGACATTGATCATCACGTTTCTGCAAGGTTTGCTAATCAATATAAAACGGTAAAGATAAAAAGAATTCTTACAAAGTAACAAAACTTAAATAAAGTGCGCACTAAATATACTATCAACGCCAAAAGTCTCAACGATAACATTGACTAAAATAACATTTTTTGGGTCACAACCAACTAAGATAAATTTGTTAATATGTCCCAATATTATTAAATAAACAATTTCTTGCATTAACACGTCAACCAACCATTTGTTTACGGAAAATTTTAAACAAATTTCGTCAACAATAAAACTAAACCAGGTAGAGGATATGAAACGAAACTATAACACAATGGAAACTAACTGAAATCAAATCACTTTTTAATTTCGTTTTCATTTTAATTTTCATATTAGCGTCATAGAAAAATAATTAAGTGGCGTATGACGTTAGACGAAGCTGTTCGCTGTGAGAAGTGTTTGTTATATTAGTTTAGTGGCAGCGTACTTCCCGTAGTGACGTAGCCGCTCATTGAGGCAAAGGCTTCGTGCGCTTGCTCAGAGCTCAGTGGCTGTGTGATCTATCCGCCGTACACACGCACTCATGTTGCCAAAAAAAGCCGGGAAATATTATCAAACTTAAGTGATAAGTAAACAATTTAAATTCAAAACCTGACAGTACATAAGTCCTGTCAAACAGTGACTGTCAAAAAATTTAAATTTGGAAGTTTGTGGCTTCGGGAAGTCTTCGCCGGCCGGCATTATAACCTCTTCGCTATGGATGCACAACCCTGTTCGGATATTTGACTGTGTGAGTGCTTTTGTTCTTCAGTGAGTGGGAGTGGAAGAAGCAAGTGAGTGAGGCATTTTAGTTATCTACCAACCACGTGGATTCGGAATTCGTATACTTACATAATATACTTATAAGTCATTTGTGTCTTAAAGTAACTCGTTGTTGTTGTTATTGTTTACGCTTACATACTTTTTAGTATGTTCTATGCCATAAATAGATAGGATCCGTTGTTTAATTACATAGTTTCGGTGTTTCGAGGTTATTTTCTAACGGCATCAAAACAAAAAGCAATGTCAAGGAACTAAAAGCCGGTTACAAACATACCTACCTTTGTATAGGTATATAACCATCTTCATATCAGTTGTGAAGAATGAGTTTTTTGAAGAGTTTACTCACAGTTCGTAAATCTTAGTTTGTTAAGGTTTATAGTTAATTGGCGTTAACAATTTAACAGGGTTTTATTGTCAATCAAAATTAATGATGACATCAGCTATGATTAATCGTTTTTGTCTTTAATATATATGTGGTAGAATATACTAAGATACGAAGTCGTAAAGTATGGAGTCCGACAAAAGATATCATCAAACTTAAATCTAAGCAGGCGGGGCTAGTTCAACACAAAATTCAAATCGCAATCTTCACATCCTATTCTAACCAATAAAATTCGTTAGACGACAATAAATTTAACACTTTGACATCCGTTTAATTGACGAAAACGTTTGGGAAATACCGACTATTTCGTCTAGTTAAAAAAAAAACACTGGATAATTATACTAGACAGACACGTTTTATGTTCTACAAAGCAAAAAAAAACAAGTCTTTGATTCCGTATAAGGTGCTGCAGTGGTATTTATGCTAATTCGTGTAATGTTTACTGTTCTTTTGTGGGTTTGTAACGTTCTAGTTATAATATTACGTGCATAAATCAACTAATAAAGTTACAATGTTTGGCTCTGGTAAAGCCTACAGGCTTTACACTAACGGAATAATCCAACTAAGCAGTCGACAACCTCCTTGGTAGAACTGTGAGATTCCATTCCCAAAAATAAAAACAACAAAACTAAGACCTCTCTTAAGCTACGCCTTCTGCCCTTCAATGGTCCATCTTCCTAGAGGCATCATTCGATATTAGAACTTAGCTGACTTAACTTAGCTTTCAAAATGAAAGGACTAACGAGACCCGCGTAGAGGGTGCTACGAAATTATGTAGCACCATTGGAGTTAGCTACACGTGCTTTGGAGTTCCTTGAACTTCTGCTAATCTAAGGTTGTATGACCTTATGTTTGAGCTCGAAAAAGATTAGAGTGGAATTGGTAAAAAATTGTTTAGTATCGGTGTTATTTGCTACGAGTTTCGTAGCAAGATCGATATCGATAAAAGTATCAATAATAGTTTACAATGAGATAAGGCAGATGCTCATTACATTACGAGGTTTTGACACCTGACTTCACCGTTTAACCGACTTTAAAAAAAGTTGAGGTTTTCTAAATCTGTCCTCTAAACAACAACCAAAACAAACATAATAATAAAAAGGAGTGTCACCTCAAAATGGGGGAGTCCCAAGGTCCATAAGTCAAAGTAATGGGCAATTTAACTTTAATCTTACACAGACATCTCTTTCAAGACCATTGCTACACATTATATTAATACAATTGAACCAACAGTCTGCTAAGAATAAAAACATTTTCTATGCACTTAAGTCACGGATAACCAGGTTCTATATTTGGTTAGATTTTGATCTATTTTTAGACTTATTTGGGACCGTGAGATAAATATTGGAGCACTTAGTTGTGACTTTGATATAGTTTGTCTAGAGACGTTATCGTAGCTAGGTAGATAAGTAAGTTAATCGTGAGAAATCTAGAAAATTACGAAGTTTTTAATATTTTAAATCAACCACTATTTCTCTTGAATGCCTAAACATTAAAACTCTGTTGGAGAGTCAACTCTTGGTTCTCAGCCAAGAGTTGCAAATCCAAACCGTATACTTTTACTTAAAGAATTTAATACGGTGTCGCTTACTTAGTTACATCACTCTAAAGAAAAAAACTTCTAAAATTCCAAGAAATAATAGACAATTGTCACTGAATACCTCAGAATACTCGTAAAATCTACCAATTAATAATCTAACTGTAACTTTAATAAGATTTCTGTTACATAACAGTTCAAAGTTCTAATATTTCCACAACATGAAAAGTTATAGGCACTAACAGTACGTTTCCAATCTACTATACTAACAAAATGGAAGAGTTTTATTGAGAGTCTGTTTTCGCATATTTTGATTCTCGCATAGCAACGGTTTATACAGATTACGTGTAATCCACGTTGAGTTTCATTCAAGCAAAATTAATGGTTTGGAAGACTGATCGTCGGTGGTAACGCTTTGCCTTGGCGCCTGGCCTAGAGTTGTACGGAGCTCCAATTAAATAAGAGGCCATCTTATTCTGGATTTGTTACTTCTAACGTGTACCGCACAAATTGTAATTGCACATAATGATGGAAACTTTGATTACAGTTAAAGTATGCATGGTTAAAAGATAAATTATACGGAGCTTTAATATCTTTTGGTGTGTCTCATCTTTATAACTGTTTGTAAACAATCGGATATTATTTAGCATTTTATACACGCTGTGACCTACTGAAGATTACTTAGAGCTATAAAACGTATTGCAAAATTGTTAGACCTACATATACAGCCATCTTACTTTGTCATACCAAAACAACATACCCTTGGGACCACTGTTGTTATTGCTGATAAAAAACAAGGTTGTCTAGGACCACTGGGCTACCAGTTTAAAGACAGAGAGACACAGTCATATTGCATTGAAACAAAAAATAACTTTAAAAAAATCTGAATTTATCTGGAGATTATAAATGCATACCTACCGATAAAACTGTGTCACTTAAAAAACCATTTTAAATTGTAACAATTCGTATGCATTACAGAGGCATTTTTTACTTCCAAAACGGTTGAGCGAACTTTGGTGGAAAACCCAAGGTCCGAACTGTAGCATGCTCTCATACGGTCACGCTCATTCTCGACGCTGATTGGTCGACAATGCTATGACGTCAATGCGCATTGTCAGGCATTTTTTTTCAAATCGGAACACATACTTCCTACAGATTTGACGATAGGTTGCTATTGTTATTATTTTTTAAACGGTTTTTATGTAACTTATACATACCAGACCATTCTGTATTGACATGTAATAATAATGTCTAATAATTGAGCTGTAATCGGACTAACAAGCGCCATTAATGTAATCTTTTTGTAACTCAAAAGAAATTAGACTAAATTCTTACTCGGGGGTCAAAATAACTGACCTTATTATCACTTATTCTTGCTATATATTGTTGAGAACTAGGTACATGAACGGTCATTGGCTTCAGTACTAACAGTCTGCATTATATCACCATGGCAACAATGTTGCTATTGTTAGACTCAGTCTAAGAAAAACTGTTACGTCTTGTAAACATTGTTGAGAATGAAGCTAGTTCAGATTCGTATAATCTTGAAGATTGAATAGATCATTATTTATATTATTCTTGAATTGCAAATAAGGACATAATATCATTTACTTTAACTAGGTTAGTTCAGTCAAGGGTATTCACAATAATTTAATGTAAGCAATTATTATATTCCAGCCGTGCACAGAATAGAATAATAATATAATTAATACAATCCAATAATACCCAGTCGTTTTCGAGATTCGCTGGAACATACATACGTACATGTTGGGTAATTTCATCTTAAGATATAACTAGTCATAATTAATTCTAGAAGTCTGAACTAGAAATACTTGAATAGTGATTATGACAAACGGTTTACAATTTAAAAACTGTAAAATCCTATTTCCGCCTGGATGTTACTAAGAAAAATCTAGAAATAAATTATGATCTATATCAGCATTTCCTACTTCGGAAGTCCGGATAGACGGATTGATCGGAATATCGGATATTACCTTTGACGCATTGCGGTGACTTGCAGTTAGGCATTTTTGATGGCGTTTTATACTTAGCTGATTTATTTGCGATTATCTTGTTAGTCTTTGACAAGATGAATTGAAGTGTTGGTTTGGGTTTTTAGAACAAACCAAGCGGTGTTTCTTTTTTTATCAATTGAGACATAGTACTCAAGACGTGAGAGGCAGATTTTAGAAAGAAGAAAATATTCCAATTATTAACTTCATTTGTATGCTTAATCAAATTGCATTTATACAAATACCGAACAAATTGTAATTTTTAGAAACTTGTTGGCATTTCAGGATAAATTAAAAACACCTTTCAAACAGTAATACTTTATATGTTTTATGTAGAGTAAATTCTAGAGAAAACATGATAAATAATTAACTTCCTATTAACATAAAGTTTCTTTATACAGCTCTTAGACAGAATATTTATGTTTTATATATAAAAAAACTAGATTAATTGTTTTTTTATCAGTAAATGCAAAGTCATACTTAGACTGCAAGATTTCTTCATTTCACTCATAATGATTGTCGGTTTCAGTGGCGCAATCGAAATATTAGTATTGACATCGTAATTTATATAACATAGTATACAGACAGGTGTGTGTAGTAGTATTTATTATTTGTTGTATTGGAGTAAAAGCAAATATCGGTTAAAAGTTATAGTCGTTGCCGACACCTCTAAAGAAATATTTTAAGTACGTATTTATTTTCAAATTGCATTTAATTTTGCACATATAAAAAAATGCTTTTAATAATAACCTACATTCTTAATCAAACAATGTTTACGTCATTACAAAGATCGAAATTCAAATGATCTCCATAATTAATGCAAAATATAAACAAACAATCTTAAAAATTCGCAAAGGTCACATATTTTAAATACGCGTCATGCCGCAAATATTTGCGGTAAGGTATTTGACATAAATATTGTAATGAGATGTCTCAAATTAAACTAGAATTGCCAGACACTTCCGCGTGTTAAGTATTGTCTAGACGCATTAGCTATGCGTGACCACATGCAATGCAAATTGAAAGATTATTATTTTAAGATAAAAAAATGTTCGGAATTTTTTGCGGTAGGTTTGAAATTTTTCGCGAGAGATTCGGAATTTTCTGCGGTAGAATCGCACCATAATACCAGTTAGTATTTTAGTCATTTTTAAACTGGATTATTATTATTGACTGGATAATCAACAGAATAGATAAGATCAGTTTACCCCAAAACTCTAATGAATGATTCGATATTAAACATATTCTGACACGAACCGAACCGTCTCTGGTAAAATAACAAAACAATTAAATAATAATTCCTAATCACTTGCCAGCGCAGATAATGACATCACCGACCTCTTGTAATAAAATCAAAACTAAGATGTCTGTTAATAAAACGTTATAAACTAGATTCCTATACTTTTATGTTAAATCGTAGCGTTTTTTTTATAAGTTGGTAGTCAATAATCTATTTTAATAGATTGTTAGAATATTAAAAAAGTCTAGTAATTAATAAAAAAAAAATAGAAGGAACCGGATAATAAGACTATAATCTAGGTCCTGTAACTTCTAAACTTGCTTGAATGTTCATTCTAAACAAGAAGTGTAAGTTATTTTCAATATACATAATTTCCAGAAGTGTAAATTACCTTCACGTCAAAACGATATCAACCAATCAAAATAGAGTGAGAACAACAATTATATAGCAATGCAGATACGTGGGAAATATGTAAATGTACCAACAATTGTTAGAAATCATGAAAAAGTAGGAAAATAAAGCCATAGCTTGATTATCCAGATAGACCGGTTCGGTACAAGAGATTTTCGCACAGAAAATGTCTTGCAACGCAGTTGTGAGTTAAGTGCGCTGATGATGGGGTTGTCATTGCTTAGAGTAAGTTAATTTTAAACCCTGTAACTTATAATAAAATATAAAATGATTAAAATGGGAGGGAAATATAAATAACGACTGATATGTGGTCATTAAATGACACGCAACGCCGACCCCAATGAGATAAAAATAAGGGCAAGATGATGACGGCTTTACAAAGAAAAATAATTGTCAAGCTTGGCAACTTATGTCTCTGTCATGATAAGAAGAAAAAAGATTAAGGTCATATAAGATCATGCACAGGCGATATAGATTAGACGATTTGGTTGAGGAAGCCAACAGTTAATTCAATAAACCGTATGTGTCGAATCTTACATCGTTAGTAACGAAGTTATTTTTCTTATCATTATGTTGTTCACAATTTATTATAAATGTGATTAAGTAGGTACTCGTTAATTTTTTCATACTCGATTCTTGGAACTTGTAGAATGTTAGGCCGATTATATTTTTTACTTAATCCCATCTTAACATAGAAACAGCTGTTAACATAACTTAATAATGTTTTTCCCGCGTTCCATCATAATAATTATATAATTTTAGCATTTTTAGTTCTCATTTTTGATCACTTTATAACTTGAGTTATTAGCAAACAATCTACATGTATTTGCATATTTTTTTCAAACATTTATACGATTTCTCGGAATTGAACTTCAACGTGAGATAATAATAAAAAAAACATCTCTACTAAAATACAAAATGTTAACAAATTACTAAATATAATTATGTAATCCTATTTACTTATTATCACCCGACATGTTTTTTTTATTATTTTGTGACTTAAATCAACCTCTGAAGGTTTGGAGTTCTTCGTCACTACTAAATATAGAAGTCTATGACGTAGTCAATAGATAAATAAACAGCTCGAAATGTGTATGTTTAAGACATCTGGATTTTAGTACGTCGGCTGATGACGTAGTCGGACAATAACCCATGAGACTCGACAAACTTCTAAAAAAGGACTCTAAAAGTTTTTAGGATAAGACTAGTGTTCAACAGCACACCTCCCAAACAACAACGAGACGTTTCAAAATAAATTAACACCTGCTCTCTGGAAACGCGTGTGAATATCGACTAAATCGTGACTCCACAAACAATGCCTTTTATAACAGAACCAATCGATACAATCAGTCTGTTTGATCAACAACTAATGTTACTTCTCTCTTGTTCACAGATGCCACAAACGGTGCCCCGGTCCGGGTGCAGCCCGCCGTCTTCGTCTCAGGGTGAGAGAGCGGTGCCCGCCTCCCCCGCTGATCTGCAACATCTCCTCCGCCTGCTCGGCGCTGCATCCCCCCCAGAATCCATGCTTCACTCCCCACCCAACCCTCACAACAAACCACCCCCACCCTACCCAGAAGACAACTCAAACAACGTCTTCCTGGAACGCCTCTACGACTTCGAGGGTTACCCTACTCCCTCTCCATCATCAGACGAAGGCTCCATCCCAGCAGTCGCCCTGCAGCCCTCCTCGCCTTACAGTTCTCTTCAGTACTCGCCACAAGTATACATCAAAGAAGAACCCAACAGACTGGCAGTGCCCGGCTTTGCGTCTCCCTACCCTCTATCTCCATCAGGATCGTGCGTATCCTACGGAAGCCACAATCAATACTCGTCACCAGTTCCACAACACGACGAATACATAGACATAGAGGAGCTCTTAAAAGAAAATCAGATACTACAAGACAGTGTCCAACACAGCTACCTTACACCTAAACTCGAAGTTGAAGAGCCAAGGGATCACATTCTACTGAGATCAGCATTAGAAGACACATCTTTCCAGAAGAGATTAAATCTCAAACCAATTCCGTTCGAGTTGGGAAGTGTGAAAATGGAGGAGAGCAGTGGAGGTGACGATTCTCTCGTCGCGCCAGACATCGACCGTGTGCTCAGCATGGCTATCGAACAGACCAAGAGGGACGTGGACAACACATGCACAGTACTTGGAATCTCACCAGGTGAGTCAAAAATGTCAACACCATTATTCACTTTGATTGAGAGTTGTATTATGTGCGTAAATCATATATGATTTACAATGGTATGTCATGGGAATGTTGTACTTGTACGTCTAACATGATTACTATTAGTATTGTAATTATTAGTGACGTCACTCAGATGTCGGCCCAGTAAAAAACGTATTTCTACGTACAGAATAATATGTTAGAGTAGCTACCGCCGAGTGTAACGCCATTATAAACATAAATGGCTTCTTAGAAGTGGCTCCGAGTAGATTACGTAAGCTGTTTATGTTGGCCCAGCGATGATCTTGTCTTATATTAGTGACGTGCACGCTACATACACATTGATTGGATATGCAAAGCAGAACAAGACATGCGTACCTCAGCTCACATTTTCTTAGAACGCATTTTCTTTCTTAGGGTTGTTAATTAGTAAGTCATTGATTACGAACAAGGTATAATGAGATTACGGTAGAATTGACGTGATGATGCCATTTGAATTAATCATCAATATAAATGTTTGAGAAATTGGTATTGCAAGCTGCTATGCGGCGTCTAATGAGATGAATTCTCTAATGGGAGAGGACAATAATGATTTTAGTTAAGATGTAAATTAAAGAACTGAAACAGTGGATAATAATATATTCGTTTCCAGACCCAATGCTATGGAGTACCGGGGACGTAAAAGCGTGGGTAATGTTCACATTGCAACATTACAACATGCCGATGGTGCCCATGGAGAACTTCACAATGGATGGCGCAGCACTCGTAGCACTCACAGAAGAAGAATTCCACCAGAGAGCATCTCAGGTACTATTTATAATCTTTTGTTTACATTTTGTGATTATCATGTAACCCTGGGGCAGATTGAGGGCGTTCGTCAGACCAAAGTCTATACTGATTCACAAACTACTGATAATACAATGTTTACTTAAGTAGTATCAATTAAAACCGTCAGTATTTGTGAAAATATCCACAATTCGTGTTATCTTGGTGTTATCACGTACATTCTTCTAGCCACGTGTCAGTTGGGGTCAAGTGATATACAGTTATCGCTTGGTGTAACGTCAACGTAGGGGCTTGGGCATTTTTATACACGCGTTTATGATAATTCATTGTAAGTTATTCACGGTCTTCTCCTTTTAAGAAAGTAAGCTTAGCATTCAATGGTTTCCTATTTAAGTCATTACTACATTGATTACTTCTGTAAATATTTTAAACAGCAGCACTTCCATCTCGTCATCTTTATAAGAAATATTTTTTGTCTAGTGTAGTTAATGTAATTAAATCTAAGAATATTATTACGGTTAAATCATCGCCAACTATTTCAGTGATTGCTTCTTGAATTTTTTCACAAATACTGACATCATATTTGGTTTTGCGTGGCTTTTGAACATGCTCGTCGCAGTGTAAATTAATGAGCATATATGATTCATCTTTAATCGTTTCACTGACCAAAGTGCAAATTTATTTGCATCTTCAATAGACACGTTTAGAACCGTAGTATTTTGCTTATCTTGGGTTACTGGATCAGTTTCTATTGACAGTTTATTTTGATTGTTTAATCTCTTGGTGAAAAATTTCCAAACTGAGTAATATTTTTTATTATTATCTGCAGTTAGGGTTATTCAATGTCTAAACAATGTTGCAACTTAAGTCTTATAGTGTGATGATAATACTATCAGTACTCTAGGGGACGATGATACAACGAGTATTGTTTTTAATAATAATGATGCAATGAATCTTGTATGACAACGTACTATCATTGATAACTATATAATTTAATATCGACACAAATTATGTCTAAGAGCCTCAAAGACCGCCGCCCTTATGCACAAAAGCATTCTCTGCATGGCTCCGAAAATATATAATAAAATTCCAAATGGCATTAAAGATTTAAATTTGACGCAATTTAAACAAAAGTTAAATAACTTTCTAATCGACAAATGCTACTATACCATTGACGAATTCCTTCTTGACAAAATGTAACAAACCAAGCTGACAATTATGTATTTATTATCCTTGACAATTGAAAACTAGACTAATCTGAATAATATTATTAATCTAAATTGTAATCTGATATTTTTTTATGAATTTTATTGATTATATTCAAAATCGGTAATGTAGAAATAATTGGTTGTATCACAAATATTGAAGAGATTGTTAACAGATTTAAAATTTCTTATAATGTTAATTGTGTATGCCCCTGATGGGTAGTTTTTTGAGATACATAACCTACTGTAAGACCACAAATCACCAAAAAATATGCAAATAAATACTTTGACTTTGATTTTAAAACAAATGAAGTCGGTTAAAAAAGCTTACTATGTTATACATATTTCTGTTGTACTATTGACTTTATCAATTGTTACAACATGAATACACACGGCACTTGTTTTACTCATCTCCGATTTCTCTTCTAGGACATTATAAGCTTATGGTCTATACCAAAGGTTACAAAACTAAAGACAATTGTCAAATCATTTTGATCATCATCCGGAGTTTTACTTGTGACATAAGGAAAAAAGTGCTGTATAACACATTCACTATTCTGATGTAACGTGCGTAATGTATCGCTGTGTAGGTCAGTATTATCTTCCTCAACCACCATTATGAGAAGTTCAGCTTTTATAGTGTTTACGTAATCAGGAAGGACAACGAAAGTAAGGAAATCCGTTACTGCTGACCCATCTTATGTAACGTGGTTGAAGACTAGTTCATTTTTATTTACAACGTTTAGTTTTGCAATCATTGTTATGTCATGTGTTTTATTTATTATAACATGTGCAGTAGTTATGACTTTGAAGATGTCGACGTTATGCAAGCTCTTGATTCTAGAACAGTTCAGGTCAATCATCAAAATGTTTATTATTTTGAAGCGCACCTTTTATTGTTTTTTTATTTTTCTTGATTAGTAGGTACTAGTTCATATTCGTGGTCAGCTTTGTTCTCTTTTTAGCCTTTCACTTAAGATAATGGACCCATGACTAATATATCAGCATTTTTATCCATATTCTTGAGTATAATCATGTGGTCAAGTTCTTTTCCTATGACGATGACAGTACAAGGAAAATTTTGTTTCCATACGTAGTAATGATGAAGTCACGCGCTCAGATGGGAATTCATTTTTATGACGCTATAGATGAGTTAACACTAAATTATTAATAATAATTAACAATATTCTAAAAATATACATATTGGTTGGGATTAACCATTTGCTTCTTATAGTGTTTTAGGAAGAGATAAAAAAAACAGTGCAGGAGACCGGTTTTTATAATAAACTTTTGACTTAAATTTTAAAGTTTTCAAAAATAAAATCACTAAATCACAACATATTTTTTTAACAATTACTTATGATGTTACTTTAAATGCAGAAAATAACAACAATAGATGAGAACACCTAAACCCAGAAGCAACTGCACGCCTAATAGAAGCTAAAACCAAGAATAATGATAAAAACAGTAAAATAAGTAGAAAAAATAATGTAGCATCGTATCGGGCACGCCAGTTCCAATGGTATCTTTGTTATCGCACGCGCCGACGAGCCGACTTTCTCTAAGCGATGAAAGTCAGCACCCTGGGCCCGTCTGCATACAAATTGCATCTGGTTTGCAGTGTGGGAAGATATAGGTGCTGAATTAGCAAGGAATTCTGTGATTCCAAGATAACGCGCTGCTATGGAGTGAGTAATAGTGGGTATAAGTCAATAACGCGAAGAATTTTGATCGGTTGCTGATAGTAATGTAGTGGAGACGGAGTTTTCTAATCATGATACGTTGTGTGTGGAAAACATGCTGGAGTGATAGTGAACCTTATTCTACACTTTCCAGATTTAGGGATATATCAATGAGTATTTCGCTGTATGAGTGTGAATCATCTAGGTATTACAACGCCATTTTACCATTACATTAAAATACATTGAAGTGCCATACAGAGGAGAAAATAGCCATATCACCAAAATTCAAGCCAGCTACAACCCTATAAATATTTTTCATACGTTTTGCGAATTTATTTCTAGTAGCAAAGCAGAAAACAAGTTTCTTAATTAACAAACAGACTCGTTAGTTCCACATTACTTTTGATATATAAATAAGATAAATCCTATCAATTTTCTGCTAGCTAAACATCAGCAGTGACTTCAAATGTTGATTCGTGGAAATCTTCCGTAGTTTCCCCGTAATGTGTATATTCACCGTTCGTTCTGGTTTGATCGTTGTTTATTATTGTTACAGGCTGGAAGTACGTTGTATGCTCAGTTGGAGATCTGGAGATCTTCACAGGGGCCTGATCATCATCAGTTATCAGCATCACCTATTCCGACACCTGCTGGACTACCGTCTGCCGACGACATGAGCGATGGTGAGTACCTTTACTAGAATTTTGTTTTTATTTTTGAAACAGTTAAGATATGATATAGGGTCCAGGTTTATACCATTTTAGGGGATCAAATGCCTGGAAGGGACTAAATTTGAATGTCATAAATTGTGTTTTTGAGGTGTATCTTATTATAATGCCAATTCCTTTGCAGGGTTGGCAAAGAATCAAGACTTAGCAACGGATAAGATAGGTACTAAATGATTTATTTTATCGCAATTTTCTTTTAAGTCAGCTTAACATCGAAGCATGTTTCTTATCGGTGGTTTAACTTTATTTAACCAATCATTAATTTCTATGTAACGTAAAACCCATTACCTTTAATATAGGCTTGATAATATAGAGCATTAAACTAAATGCTTCAAAGATAACTATAAAATTGATTGCCCTAGTATTATCTAACTTTAATTAAATCTAGATATTTAAATCAAAATTCCACGCCAAGCCACGCCTAGTTCAGATTTATGGGACATAAATTAAATAAATAAGTGACGTTTAAGATTGCATGAAATATTGATGGTTTTGAATTTATTTTCTTGATAATCCGGGAATCGAGGTAAACATCGAGCAGCAGTATCGTGTAATCTTGAAACTAGTTAACGTTATAGTAAACAAATGGTAATATTCTTAAAACTGCATGCTCCTGCGTATAATAGATGCATCTAAATAGGAAAAAAGACAATGCATGTTTCGTTAGAAATCATTGCCCACATTTCACCAGCTTTTCACCGAATACGTACGCTTTGAAATCTGCCGGTCCCGAGAAGATGTGTTAAAATACAGCCACATGATTGAAAAGTAGATAGTGCAATACGTGGTCGAATGTAGCACGGCAATGCATCAGTCGCATGCATTGTGCTACGACCGTTACCAACCCACATACGGACTGCGTTACAGACAAACAAGCTAATGATGTATCGCCATCGTACGCAGTTGTAAACTCACTCTATGAGGGAATTGAAAGACAAGATATATTGAACGTTATGAGCACAGACACGGTCTTTATTGCTGATAAACGATTAGTGAATGATAAGATTTATCGTTGAAGTATTGTTCGAGAATTTTCTTTACGTGTTATTTTGTTTTGGAAATCGATGCCAGCTATAAAGCTGCAAATATCGTCACACGACATTTAGAAATGAAATAGTTTGATGACCAGTTTTGTAGCATTCAAATTATAATATCGAATTTCCATCAAGATTGACACGATAACATCATAAAAGCAAGTCTTATCGCAATTGCATAAAGATAAAAACATGATACTGTCCAACGGACGAGACACCCTGTCGCCCTTAATGGGTGGACAGTTACCTTATAAATAAAAAAAGTGTCAGATAGTAGCACAGGAAATTGCGATCGACAATTATCTGCGACTCAGTTGTCAGTCCACACATGTAGTTTGACATAAAGATTTATATCAGAAAGGCCCTGACGGTATAAAGTAAATCAAAGAGGTTACTGGGCCAAATAGTGAACTCAAAATTGAATTAGATTCTTAAAATGCACAAGTTGTACAAATAGAAGAACATAAAAACTAACTTGTCATTGTAAGAGCTAAGGTATAAGTAAAAACGAATAATCCAATAAAAGCAGAAATTGATGCACTAGAAAAACATGATACAGACAAAGTAATTGATGATTTGAAAACATCATGAAGATTCGAGAAAGATCAGGTTTCACGTATTTTTGCATACGATTGCAACTATGATAGCTAAATTATTCCATAAAATACCTGTTTAATAAATATGTATAATGAAACAAGCTTCCAAGCTAAAAGCATTAAATCTTTAAATCGTTGACCGATAAAATGAATTGGATACTAATGTAATATGGAGCCACGCCTAGTTACAGTTATCCCATCAATCAGACGTTTGTCGTTCTATTGCAGTTCTGTCCCTTACTCGTCGGCTTTGAATCCATATACGTCCAGTCTTGTTTTTGTGTCGTTTCCCGAAGGCCTAGTTCACGCCACCGGGTCCACAAGGTCGTATGCGACCAAGATAAAATTGCCGCCGGCATCGTGAAAAATTTCATTGCCACCTTCACATACGGTGTAAAATAGTACGAATTTTAATTATCCGTAGCCTGTGTTACTTTGCTCTTCTCTTTTAGTAACTTTACTCTCATTTGTCTTACGTTACTAATTTGAGCTTTATCGTCTTGTAGTTAAACGTGAAAATTCTTTGCGGTTTTCTTTCGCCATAGTTTCCTCAAATCGTTTGCAGCAATTCATTCAGCACTTACTTGGCTTTCTTCTTTAAATAGCATGTTGCTATTTAACTGTTCTGAGTGCAGCGTTTTGTTTATATGATTCGTTTGCTTGTCAGTGTGTTTACGTGTCTGTAGCAGAAGGTCGGCTGCCGTTAATTTGGTCTATGTTTACAGCATCCATTTTAAAATAACTTTTTTAGTTTATACATTTTCTTGAAGAAACTTCTTTGCAGTGTAGCAAGTTTTTAGATCTTTATAATATCGCGTAGTTTACGAAGGCATGTTCAGTAGGCTCATTATTTCATAGAAACGATGTATTGGTATGATTAGTTTCCAAGAAGCGATAGTGTCGTCGTGTGCTAGTGTTCTGTCTGCCCCGTTTTCAATAGCAGCGTTATGGGCCTTTTAATAGTTCTAAATTGTTAAATTATGCACTAGTTTATGCATTCAGGACGCCTTTGACATACAGACAAGCTCTTATTCTTGTTAATCATTTTCATTATAGTTTCAATATTAATTATGGTGGAATGTGGTGATTAAGAATTAAGCATTAAAGAATCTGAGGCCTACTTCATTGGGTTGTAAATTGCCAGTTTTAAAAACTACATTCACGGAAAGATACATTTTGGGCACGCTCCAATTTTAACACTACATCTCATTCCATTTACAGCTTATAATACAACCTTCAAACATAAGATCGACAATCATTTGCTAACCAATCTCTTCTTCAACAGATGAGGACTCAGAATCAGCTGGTACGAGTGCAGCAGTTGGAGGCGGTAAAGCCAAGACTGGAAGCACACATATACACCTGTGGCAGTTCTTGAAGGAGCTCCTGGCATCACCTCACGTGCACGGTTCAGCGATACGGTGGTTAGACCGAAGTGAGTATTCAGTATAATTAATACTAGGTACCAAGATCTAAAGTTATGGTTTTTCGTGTTCTTGAGAGACATTATGACGAATATTGAATTTAGGGCGGTTTTTAAAGTACGATATGCATTGATTTAAGTTCATTGTAAGAATGTTAAAAATGTGGTACGCCAATGAATGGATTTTAGTATAGTTAATAAACAACGATTTTGTAAGCTCGCAGCCTACATCAAAACCGCCATAAACTTTGAACTGAACTAAACATAATATTTCGATTTTCATTAGTAGGCAGGTAACACAGGTGATATCTAAGAAAAGTTACTTACTTTGAAGTACAACGAGCACATGATTATTGTATCATTTCTATTTTTAACGATTGCGTTGTTGTTATTTTCATTGGAATTGTAAGGGTTTATCAGTTTTTATCGTAAAAACTTATCCACTGACGTAAATTCAAATCTTGGGTTCGAACTGTTTTGACAAATGTTCTTGTGATAGGGAGATTATGATAAGGCTTATAAGGTACTGACACATTATCAGCTCAATCATATTGTTCAATAAAGGTGTTTTTCTTTGTGAGTAATATTGAGAAATCCTTTTTGAACGAGTCGGTGGGCGGGAATGTCGAAATCAATTAAGTCATCTCTCAGATAAGATTAAAAATTAAAGTACTGCCCAGACGATTATAGTTTGATTATTGTATAAGTAGTTAATGATAAGATTAATGACCATCGTATTGGGGAAATCCAATATTTCTCAAATAACAGGTTGTCAGAGTTATCGGCATAGCAGAAAATAACATGATTACGGAAATCTACAATAACACTATGAAGAAGTAAATTTTGTTTATGATGTAGGAGATAATCTTCGAAAATTACTGATCTGGTTCCATCAATTATTTCACAAACGCAAGCAACATTATCCTCGAGTGTCAGAGACTACATAAAAAAAAACAATGTAAATTATATGAAGATTAACGAAGAAAAGTTGATAAAGAAAATGCGCATTTAGAGTAATAAGTTAACCACTTACTCTAAATAATAATGACCTAAGCAGACCAACCCTAGTAAATTCTACACTATTTCGTTCGTCGCTCAGTAAACAATATAATTGTAATATATTTGTTTATAAATTAGCTGCGGCCTTGTTAATTAGTAACAGATAAATCGCAACAACAACAACGTAAAATGTAAATGTTTGCGGATTCATAATTAATGTTACACAGTATTTTATCTTCGAGGGAAATCTCAAATCGTCATGGTCGATTCCTTTTATAAAGAGACTATTTGTTGTTGTATGGAGGTTTTAATATTATTAGAATTTCTATTAATAGATTCTTCGTCAGTGTCTATTTGTTTATGGCTGGGGACTTTCCTAAAATTAATTTCTTTAAACACAGTAACACTGTGGATAATAATATCCAATCCGACATCATCTTCCTAAATTCTTGTCATTTCTTTACGCCATAACGTTTTCTTTTATCGTCATCAGCTCTAATAGCATACAACATGTGTATACTCTTTTCTATATAGACTCCACAGCTAAGCGGTATTTAAAACTGATCTTAAAAACATATAGAAAACCAGTTTGTATCAAGCCAGTACCACCACATTGAACAATAAGACAAATGAACCAAACAAGCCTTTGTCAGGACCTGTTTTACTATAAATCGTTGATAACTGTTGTTCTGTTATAATTGGTATAAACACGGAATCAAGTCACTCCTTTGTTTTGCTCGCGATAAATTACAATGTTTGTAAAGAAGGCGGGGCTTACTGAGTACCACACGTAATTGTTTCCCATTGGCTGTCAAGCGGTTAGAGGTCAAGATTAAAAAAAAATGATATGGAGCCATAAAATTAAATATGTAGATTATTTTATTAATATTATTAGGGGATAATTTATTGGCAATCCAATAGTTGATTAGGGCCATAAAATGTTAATACGTTGTTACAGATATTTCAATTGCCACAATATATTATGCCTATCAAATTCTTGATATCTCGGTTCAGAAGGCTGATTTAAATATTAAAGTTTTTGTACAGACCTCATTTTAGAATTCTACTTACCTCTTTGGGTAACAAATTAGTGAGCGGTACACACTCACGCACATTTTAAATGGTCTAAAGTCACTACACAATGAACACTATTAAAACGTGGACAGAATTTTAGTCTTGCTAAGCTCAATAAACCTAAATCTAGTCATACTAAATTTATTTTAGTTAGATATATTCCGATTCGAATCGACTACATCACGAATCGTAATCTACCAACCGAAACGTACCGAATCGAAATGCACTAGTTATCGAATACGCATGGAAAATTCATTTGAGCGACATTCCATACCCAAGGTGATCTGGCCATTAACCATCTGTTCAATAAAATTGTTTTAAATAAAGGTTATCTAGTTTCGTGACTCGTTCAGACGATAGGCAGCCATTGTTACGATTTATACCATTAACGAGTCCTTTTCGGATCACGAATATTGTTGGTACATCACTAGTTGGACTGCATATTTTGTTTTTAGATCACGATTTGAAGTGATTTGTTATAATTGGTGTACTGTATGTCTGCTCCTAGTGACATTCAAGTCTTGGTTTATAAATAGTGTTGTATAAATAACTTATTATAGAATTCACATAAACCTTTTGTTAGTTGTAAGTTGCGTGACGCACGAAGATACGGCATTTCTTACTTTACAATTTTCTGATTAGATAGCCTATTCTACGAGTATTTAGGTATTGCGTGGATATAGAAATATGAATGTCATCATTAGGTACATTCATTTTAACACTTAAAAAATCCATGTAAAGCCACTGAATTAAAAACAAAATGGCCGATGTCTAAAATGGAACTTGATTCAGTATGATCGTTTTTATAGAGCTTTCTGTTTTCCGAATTCCTTTCACTCGTTTTATTTATATTAAAGTAGAAATCAACGAAACAGTTGTCGCTAAAACAACTTGTCTCTTTGTCTTTACTTTGATACGTAATGAGTTTTTTAAACTGCTTTAAGAAATACGATCTTCTACGAAAATTAAGTTTTAAATATCAGATTAAATCAGGTCACGACTTCATCGCGCGACAAACGGACGATATAGCGGTCGCTTGCGATTGAAATGCAGCTTACGTTTGTGTTGTATTGGGATTTTGGAAATACGAAACACCTACCTACCTATAACTTTAATGATGAAGGTTATTTTTGAATACTTCAAAGCCTCGTTAAAGGTTTCTAAATATGTATTGCCTGCCAAGATGTTTGCTTCGTTAATGGCAAAAAGTCTCGAAACGTTCGTCAAATGTCTCTCAAAAAAAAAAACACTTATCTGTTTTATTGAACAAATGTTTAATTCAAACCGTGCTCCACAGGTACCGGTGTATTCAAAATTGAGGATTCAGTGCGTGTCGCCAGGCTGTGGGGCAAGAGAAAGAACAGGCCGGCCATGAACTACGACAAACTCTCCAGGAGCATCCGACAGTACTACAAGAAGGGCATCATGAAGAAGACAGAGAGGAGTCAAAGGCTCGTCTACCAGTTCTGTCATCCTTATTGCCTATAAATACTCTTTAGTCTCTAATGTACATAATTTATTTACGTTGTATTTAAGGGTACGCGAGCCGCGGTAATGCGGACGGTACGATGACTGGCTTCGTTTTGCGTCGAAATCGTAAATCGCAGCGCAGTCGCCGAGTAAGTTAGTTGTAGACTGCCGAATTTTCACCAGTCCTTTGTATCGACTAAGTCGTGAGGTTGGGAATTAATAGGCGTCTGTGTAAACTATCCCTCCATATAATTCGGGAAAGGTAATTTTCTCTAGAATTCTATGCGATGGGACTTTTTGCTGTGTTATGTATTAGTTTTTTACCAGCGTGTAAATGTTTGCGACCTGATAGTTCTGTGTTAACGTAAGGTCGCTTTCCTTGAAAGCTGGTAATGTTTATCCCATATATCTATGATATATTTCTAGTACGTTCTATGAACTTTTAGTTAATTAAGAATTCTGTAAATATAAGAAATTGTGCCCTCTATTGTCTGGTACTAAGTATAGTGATTTAAAAGAGATTATTCTCGTATGTAAGTTTTAAACCTGTTGAATATTTTAGTATGAAATATAAAACGAAGAAAAAATGTAAATGTGTAATTTTTATATTAAAAATATTTAAGAAAAATGACGAGTTACGTCAAATAATGCAATAAATTATTGATTAAGTTTTAATTTTAATGATGGCGGAGGATTCGTGCAAAATTTTTGTTTCGGGTTGAATTTGATAATTTTAATTTTGTGCCAAATAGACGATTATAGAATTTATTGGGGACAAAATTTTATTGTATATTGTGTGTAAATTAGTGTCCCGCCGTAATGTAAATACTTATTGTATAAAATATTTGCAATATTGGTGTTGGGATATAGCTAAGAGTATAATAAAAGTTTTATTATCGTGTATTTTATAAGTTAACGCAGTTAGCGTTATGAATTATAATAATTTTTATTATTGGACCAAACTAATTTAGATTTTATGAATCAATTATTTTTATGTCACAATAAAATTAAATGGCCATTATAATGTTATTTTATTTTTCCTGATACACTTAAAACCGATTAGTTTTTATTAATAATACACCTGTGGTAGGTTTAATAGCTCTTCCTAAATATCAGTCAGGCTATAAAAATCAATCTTTAATAGCTACCGTGTGGAGAAATATAAAGACCTATCATCTACAGCTCAAATGGATCCGCCTAGTTTTTAATCAAAAGAAACTATAAAAACAAGTGATTAACGAAATCATTTAACACATAATAACACTTACAAATCTGCCTCGGTCTAGTGGTCGCAAGTGTGACAGCTAAGCATAAGATTCTGGGTTTGATTTTCTGGTTGGGTAAAATGTTATGTTAGGCTTTTCCATTAGGAATTTATCAAGGAGCAGCCACAGTGTCTGGATTAGTCCCCAATAGGGATGTTTACTGACTAAAAAAAATATGATTCTAATTAGTAGATTCGTCTGTTAGATTATCGAAAAATATTGGATATGTATTTTTTATTTTATCAAATCAATAAAAATTGACGAAGATAAAACGCGTCAAAGATTTGAGTGGGAGGTTGTGACGTCACTGCTCGCTAAGAAATGTCATACTAATGTCTTAGAATATGACGTCACACGAGTTTTCAAAGCACTGTATCGTCTTTATTGTTTGTTTACGTGAAAAAAGAAAAAATATGTGTCCAATATTTTTTGGAAATCTATCTGACGGACTAATTAGATTTTTTTTTGTTAACATCCCTATTGATGACAGTAAACTCACCCCCTATTACATGGGACTTAAACATAACTGGCGAACAGTACGTGCACTATTAGGTACCTACCTCTGCCTAACCTTTCAGGGATTACAGGCGTGATGTTATTTCATTTTATAGAACATAACGAAACTCACGTGATTCATTACCAACACATTTTAATCTGATAAACAACGTGAGTTCAGCTCGGTAACTATTATCAACAATTTACAAGTGAACCGCACCTACTTTAAAACATCCACGTCAGTCTAGCATTCACCTACCACATGTTTTCAATTGTTTACCAAAAAACTAATTTCCATGACGAAATATTATTTCAAACGAAACGGTTTAAACCAACTCGTGCGCAGATTTGGACCACATTGCGTCAAATTGCGCAAAAGTGACGTCACGAGCAGCGAACTGCCAAATTCCAAGAGTGAAAGTGCCTTTCGCCGTCCTCTGGGAGGGGAGGACGACCTCTAGAGGGGTACGGAGGGCGGGGAGGAGGGAAATTGTGTAAGAACATCCACTTGATCTGTAGGCTTTGTTGTGTGTTTTGTTGATTGTTATATGATTAAGGTGATAATAGTTAGGCAATTGATGCCGTAAAGAATTAAATTGAACTGAGTTTAGATTTGATTTGAGTGTAGGTTCGTTTTATGACTGTTAAACCATGAAAATACATTAAGAGCAATAAAAGTTTTTATAGATATACCTAAACTTGTCCCTAAAAGTACCATTAACGAAGTTAAAAATAGTAGGTACTTAGCAAGTCAAATCTGAGTAATTTGTTACTGACTTGCCAGGCATAGAAATAGCAAAGAAATTAAGCAAGGACTCATTTTTTATTATCAAAATGAATTTTATAATCAAGTTACATTTTTGACGTGAAAATTCCTTTCACCTCATTTTATCCGATACCATATTAGGGCAGACTCAAGGCCACTCTAGTTTTCTACTAAAATATGTAGACCACCCATTGATATAAAAACTAAAGATACGGTCGTCCGAACATTTTGCTCGATGCGTTCCCCATACAGAGAAACACTAACGTCATCTATAAGAACTAATCAGGCTGCTCGTAAACGTAACCTTGTATGAGCGGCGTGGTATTATCGAGGTATAAAGAAATTAAATAAAGCTTTCATTAAAATGTTAATAAAAAAAAATGTAAAATTTTAATTTTTCATTTTCATTTTCTTTTAAACTTCGGTTTAGTCAACCTACCGACCGACCTATTTGGGACCAAATTCGAGGCGTCATTTTATCATGCGGTCCGCCCAGTCCTTACGCAGTAATTTAAAAGTCAATGAGACCACCCAGAACTGGAACCATTGCTTGAATAGAATGATGAATTCTTATTGCTTATGAATATTTTGACATGGCCATTATTCTTGGGTACAAAGACGAATGGCGAAATTCTGTTTTAGTAGACTTCTACAGGGTAGCCGTGGAGGCGGGCAGTGGTGGTGGACCCGACTTACGAATAGTAAGACATGGGTTCGAACCCAGGCAGGCGCAAGACTTTGTGTAATTTTTTTCATCACCATTGCTCTCAAAACGGTGAAGGAAAACATCGTGAGTAAACCGACATAATTATCTTAGAACCAAAAAAATCAAAGACATGTGACATCTACCAACTGGGCCCGCGTGGTGAATTATAACCTGAATTAACACATAGGACAGTTTTTAGGCCCATTTTATCTTCCCTTAGGATCATTTTTGAGCTGTAGCGGGCGAAGCCGCTGGCAACAACTAGTGAGACATATATCTACAGTGGCCCTTTCTCCCGACTCAACTAACTAAGACCCTTAGTCATCTCTTAAGACATAAGTTCACAATAATATGTCATGTGTACATATCCGCTGGTTTATCCAGGCTGTAGAACTTAGTACAGTTTTCCGCATTTCTAGAAATTATTGCGACAATCCAGTAGGTACCTACTTTAGCCTCGACGATCTCAAAGCTACAGAAGGGACAATGTAGACCGGGGCTGTGGATTGTCGAAAGGTTTAGGCGGGGGGGGGGGGGGGGTTATTCGATGATTTTCCACCCACCAAAAAAAAAAAAAAGGACAATGTAGACGAGGGATACCCGAGACAGTGAAACGCGGAAGAATGTGCTATCATGCTTCTGAATCTTACCACGTCTGAAGATTAAAATTTTCTTACTATGTAAATAACTGTAGGTACAACTAGATTCTAAGATTATTAATGAAGTATTATATATTATTATTATTCATAATCTTAGGGTTCCCTGTGCCTTTTGTGTGCATAATTGCGGCTTAGTAGGCGACTCGACCGCTGGAACTTGCCCGGTCCGGTCGAGACAGGAATTTAATTTTTATTCATATTTTTGAGTGGTGTTTCGGACTATACTTTTTTTAAA
This sequence comes from Diarsia dahlii, assembly GCA_949775195.1. Taxonomy (NCBI): domain Eukaryota; kingdom Metazoa; phylum Arthropoda; class Insecta; order Lepidoptera; family Noctuidae; genus Diarsia; species Diarsia dahlii. The sequence continues at coordinate 19,607,310 of OX459199.1, forward strand.
GCAAATTTTGTACAGTCAGAATGAAAAACATTAGGTAGGAGTCGTGGGGCTTTCGGGACCGGGACCACAGCCGGGACCGCGATCAATGTAATGTGTTATGAAGTACTAGGGTATCATATAAGATAATAGGAGATTAATCATTTCCTTAGGGCTGTCACCAAATCTAAGAGTTAACAGGAGTAATGAAATGTGTTATGTAGTACTAGGGTATCATAAGTTAGTAGGAGATCTTTTAATAAATCTTTAAATCAAATCTATACAGTTTGCCTTTCTAATACAGTTTACTTTTTTTTTGTTGGAGATAAGAAACCAGGATAGTAAAGTCCCACAAACTAGCAGGAGGCCAGAATGGTAAATTATATAGTGGGGAAATCATCAAATGACTCCTCCCGCTCTGGGCAAAGCGGTAGGGAGTGTCAGACTTCTACTTACTAAAAACCACCCATAGGTATTGTTTTATAAAAGAGATACCGCGGTATCTCTTTTATAATACAATACCTCCTTCCTACTTCTGTTCTCCTGGTAGTTTGTGGGACGAACATGTGGGACGAACACAGGACACTAAACCTTATCTATATTATGTGTCTGACGGTACTTTGACTCTAAAAAAGGATTCGTCCGAAACGCCACTCGAAAATATTAATAACAGTGAAATTCCTGTCTCGACCGGATCGGGCGAGTTACAGCGGCCGAGTCGCCTACTGAGCCATAATTGCGCATTGAGGGTTTTATTCATCATCATCCTCAGCCCGACTGGCGGGCACGCGTCTTGCTATGCCACGCCAGGAATAATTTTTGGGGCTGCGTACCAGGAGGAATCTTCAATCCAAAGACGGCTTAGATGCACACTATTTATTGTACAGCTTTGGGTACACAACCGTTGATACATACAATGTTTCATAAATACTTTAATAATTAAATAATTGAGAGGGAAAAAAAACGTGACCGCGCAGGTTAGTTCTTAGCTGGCAAGGGAAGCCGGAAGAAGTGTGGTGTTGCCACTACAAAAATATTACATCATTATTGCCAAGTAATGATACTTTAAATTTTACTTGAAAAATATTTTTATGTTGTTGCCAACACCGACTTCTGCTGCTGGGCCTCTCTTTGTTTGTGCTAAGTTCCCAGTTCTTGTGCCTCAGACTCATCTAGGCGATAACAACAATGTGTTCTGCCCATCTACTCATTTGGCAGGTAGAAACAGTGTATCCAATTTCTGCAATGACCTTTAAAGATATCAGATTTCAATAAATGGAACTGTCTGAACTTGTAACTTGAATAAATGAAAATATCTGACTTTATCACTAACCGCTAATATAATGTTACTATGTCCAAGATATCTGCTCTATATTGATGATGAACAGAAACTTAACTTCACAAATAATGTGATCTGGATGTAAGCTCGTCTGTAGAAACAAAAACAAGAAGAATTCGGATACAGTCTTAAAATCAACACGATCTATTTATTAATGAGAATTAGGCGAATCTTGCTCCAAGAAATCTAGATTGTGTTTCTTGAACTTATCCTATTTTCTTCTTCTTTTTAGCGTGTGGATGACAAACTAAATTATTGTGTTCGTCTAGAACTGGGACACAAGTTTGGTTTCTTCAGTAGCGTCATCAGTTTCTGCAATGTCCAAACAACAGGACACCTAGGACACCATATTATTAAGTGCACCATCGTTTTTGGAACAGCTCTACATTTACACTCCAGGGCAGAGTCATCAATAAATCATCATTCAAATCTTATTGAATTTGTAAAAATAATGTGTATTCCCGTGTTGTTATTACTTTTTGTTGTCTTTTTTTTTTTTTTTCTCTCTCTCTTTCTCTTTAATTTTTTTTTATTGTAAACAATTTTAATGCATGCATGAAACTTAAAATGTATCACAATTTTGTCTATCGCCTTTTTATTATGTTCTTTGTAAATTGAGAGGTCTGGCTCTTGTGATACAGGTATTCCTAGTACACACGGCTACACATCAAGCTATACATTTCCAGTTTACGCTGATCTCGCACTGTACGGAAATCCTTTATAATGCGAGACCAGCTTATACTGGAAATGTATAGCTTGATGTGTAGCCGTGTGTACAAGAGCCAGAGCTACACTGATGTTTGTGTGAAATTATTTTGTCAATAAAGATTTTTTATTTATTTATTTATATCATATGAGCTAGTTTTCTTAGCTTCTCTTATAGTTTGGACAAATCAGTTCTTTGCAGCCTTGTAGTTTATAATGACTAATTTGGTGAACATTGGTAAATGTCGACTTTAACACATACTCAATCGATTCGTCACATACCAAAATACTTGATTAAAGTGTCATTTTATAAGCCGAGGACATCCAATGCTGTATTAAAACTGGAAGCCGAGGACAAAAACTAGTTGGGAAAACGATAGGCAGATGATGATTTTTTTAAACTGCATGGTCTGAAAAATATGATAAATGGAAAAAAACTATAGAAGCATAGGTTTTGTTCAAGACCCTATAACCCAAATCATCATTCATCATCATCATTTCAGCCAAAAGACGTCCACTGCTGGACATAGGCCTCCCCCAGGCATTTTTGGGGGGGTTTGCCATAATCGCCACGCTTGGCAGGCGGGTTGGCGATCGCAGTATGGTTGTTACAAAGACACAGAGAACGCTGCTGCCCATTCTCTGGTAAGTCCCTTAGTCGCCTCTTACGACACCCACGGGAAGATATGGGATGGTGCTATTCTTTACGTCCGACACCACACGGAACGCCAAGACCAAATAAGAAAGTTCAATTTCAAGATGCTTTCATCAAACAAAGGTGAGTCAGTGTTACTAAGTCTGAATTTAGAGTAGGTAGGTATAGTTGTGTACCGTTAAATTAAATAGCTAAATTATGAGTTGGCGCTTATGCATGTGGTTTCTTAGAATATGTGTGTCTGTTTATAGACGTAGGCGCCATTACATCGTAGGGCGTTGATGGTTACAATAGATATTTTGCTATGATGAATATGTGTTTGGTCTTAGTAAGGAACGTGTTCCATCGCATCTTCCAAGCTCTTCGTGTTGTGCTGGCGCTGCCGCTGCGGCTGCGGAGAACCTCAAGCGGCGTAAATATAGTAACCTTTGTTAACTATATTTTGGAGCCGTTTGGGGTTGAAACTCTGGGGCAGTGGCGTCCTAGTGCCCACAGCCTTTTGAAGGAAATTTCTAAACTTTTGCTTTGGCCAGAGGTTAAGTATTGCCATACAACGTGGCAACGCTGCCAGTGTCTTGGGCACTTTACTTGCTGACAGCGTTTAGGAGTTTTTCTATGCCCTTTCATACATGCGATGTTTAACTAGGGATGCAGTAAGGGGTCAGGCTGGGCGGTATATTTTACTAAAAACAAATTGATTTGGAAGTCGTAGCCATTTGAAAAGTGTAATTGGTATCTGCCCGAACGTTACATTTCTATATTCATCAGTAATAGTAGACCTAAGAGATGAAAGGAGTATTTAGGGATCGTAGCAGATGGCGTTCTGTGGTTTCTGCCTTCCCCCACGGGAAAAGGTCGTGAGTTTATGTTTAGTAGACCTAAAATTTTCATGCAAGAGAGATAGAAGAATTGGGTAAAATTTTGTTGTAGAACTCATCAGCTTTGCCTTTTACATTTACAGTTTTTGATAGGTCACCTCTTCCAGTTTAGTGGGACTGGGCTAAAATTGTGTACCTTATGCCAGCGACCTTGAGCGAGTGGGTAGGTACCTATAGCTTGGTTCACTCCCCACGACCGCGAAACGCATCCCCGCAATGCACGCTCGTAATTTCGTAGGGTTCAAATAGTAAGGGCTGTCCAGCCCGATTTTTTATCACCATACAAAATTATGTTCGGGAATAAGAATATGCGATTTACAAAAAAACTATTGGTTGGACAAAAAATAATAAAACACTATTCAATTTCAATTCAATTCAAAATCATTTATTTCAATCCATTTAGGATCATAATATCATTTACACAATATTTGAAATAAAAAAAAATAAAAACTATGACCTTATTATGTTGCTTGTATTGCAATTATTTGCCAAAAAAATCAGAGCGATCACATGTATTTTAGTATGGTTTTTACTCGTTAAAAGAAATTTTTAGAGGTATCTTCGCGATTTTTTTCTATCAAGTAAAATTTGTTGTATGATGTTTTCAACACAACACACTATGTCACTAGCGTATATCCTGAAAAATATCATATATTTTTCTGATTTTGTTTACTGCACTGAATCATATACTTTAACGCATTATAAAACTCGCGTTTGGCTCCGGTTGTCCCCTAGCATCAAACGCTGGACCTATAAAATAGGTACCCTGAAACCGCAGGATGGGGTAACGGTACATTGTAAATCTCGGGATTACTCGTAGGATTTGGTACTTGATAATTGGCAGACCGGATAGCTTCTTTTCTTTGTGTGATTGACATAAACACACAGTTTTTTTTAAATTGGTACAAACCTTCGTCACTCGTACGGTGCGTGGCAAAGGTAACCTCGCCTACATTTTCTGAGAAAAAGGGAGCAGGATAAGAGACTACAGACTAGTTGAAATAATTTAATAAGAAGTTTATCTCTCTATCATCAGCCTATAATGTTCCCACAGCAGGGACTCAGGCCTCATCTCTAGGAAAGGGATGGGCTATAATCCAACACGCGTGTCCACTGCGGGTTGGTAGATGTCACATGTTTTCGATTTTTTTGGTTTTAAGGCATACGGTTTATTCACGATGTTTTCTTTCACCGTTTTGAGTGTGAAGGAATCTAGTTAGTGCTTGGAATCGATGAGTGACACGTAGGCGTGCTGAAATTGTATTATAGATTTTATGTGAACAGAATGGTAATTTAAACGACACACCACTAGACTATCACCGACAGTCTATCATTTTTCACCCTTATGCCCTGAGTAATAAAGTTGAAAAGTGGTCTACTGTCAGCAGTAGTACCTACTGACAACAGTGTACTTGAAAGTACAGTTATCATTTTGATCTAACTCGTGTTATTGACAAAGAGAATCAATACTCGCCAGATAATTGATAAATTGTTAGATATTCAATTGTTTCAGACAAATTGTCGTCATTTGTTGGAAAACATTGTGCAATATTTAAAGAAAAGTGCTGATTGGTCGATATCTTATCGCTGAAAATAATCTTTCTTCAGTAGTAAATAGTAGAATCAATAGTTTGATAATCCGTTGATTATTATCAGACTTAAACGTGACGATTTTATCGATGATCGGCTAATAATTTGATTTTACAAGGAAAATACCTATGTACTTATTGTAAAATTAATTAGGGTAGGCAAAGTCAGCCGATTTTTAACCTTAAATTAATTATTTATTAAAATCATCGTTCATCATTATTATACGGTTCTTATCCCAATTAAAAAGGTAGGTAACATTTTATAGTACATTACTGCAGCGGCCAGCAACAGAGGCATTGATGGACGAACGTGTAAATGTGGGCCGAGGCGAAGCCGAGGCACACATACGTAAGTCCATCAATGCCTAGTTGTGGCCAAGGCTTGTATAGTACTTTTCTCAAATAATGCGAGGAAATTAAATACAATTTACTTTTCAAAATCACATACAACAATAATTTTTCACGCGTTGAAGAGTTCAGCCAATTCGAAATTTAAATAAAACCTTTAATAAGTCACCTCCTTGGTTGCTATGGTTCAGAGTAAAAGATCGTTCCATTTTTATATAACACGACAGATATGAGTTTAGTATGTAATTTATTTGGCCGCTAAACACGACAGATATGGATTTTCATACAACTTTTGCCGGCCGCTGGTCGCATGTATCTGGCCAGTACAGCAATTTCGATTTATCTCGAAGAAGGTTGTCAAAATAATGCTCAAATTTCCAAGCATGTTTGGCCATAGTTAAACGGAAAGGATCCAACCCACACGGAGGTAGTTTTGAGATATTTAAGTTTTTAAGTTCAGATCGTATTTCGTCTTTGATTCTCCACTTTAACTTTCGGGGGTTTGGTTTAACTAAAGGATAAACATATACATTTAAATTTTATGTATCTCTAGTCCGACATCATGACATATTTTTCGAGATATTAGCAAAAACATGACGATGGATCCTTTTCGTTGAAATAATATTTCAAAAGCCCAGGGTAGTGAAAATATTTAGCCATAAGGATCCAAGCTTTAAAATAGAATAAAAACACTAAATATTGAAAAGAAATGGCTGATTTGTGTGTTTTAGAAAATTAAAACTAGCTTTTGCCCGCGACTTCGTCCGCGTGTAATAATGACTTCCGGCAGAATTTGGGTTTTTCGCTTAGCTATCGCCTTTTCCATGGTTGACGACTGGAAGCATTTGTCGGAAATCTCCAGCAAATACAAAAGTGATACCACCCATGACATTAGCAGAGCTTCTGAGGTCTTTCAAAGTACGGTCCACGGCCTCCACATGAGCTCTATGACTCATGGTGCATTTATCCCATATTACCAACGACGCGTCTTGCAGTAACTTACCAAGAGGCCCATTTTTCCGAATAGCACGTAGACCGTTGATCTAAAGATACGGATAGCGGGAGTTTAAACGTAGAGTGAGCAGTTTTTCCTTCGTTCAAGAGAGTTGCAGCAATTCCTGACGAAGTAACTGCAATCGCTATCTTCCCTGATTGCCGTATCTTAGCAAGTATCAAATTTGCGAGAAAAGCCTTCCGCCTGGTGAGTCCAAAAAAATAATCTCCCCATGTTATTGTTCACGCTATCCACAATAGTCTCATAAGCATGTCTTTGATCTGGTACTAATTTTGGCACATTGTCATTTACAACCGCTGTTAGATCATTTCTGTTATACTGTTGTACCATTGTGTCAATAGTATTATTCTGGGTACGAACGGGAGAAGGTAATCCAAAATCATTTAAAATTTTTTCGTTTAATTCTAGAAGTTTGTTTTCTATTTCAATTAATCCTTCATTATAAATGACTTCAGTGAAGGGTAAAGTGTTATCCTGATTTTGTTGTCTGATACGATGTCTAATATCTTCACAGAACTGATCTTTGAAAGAATCCCATAAAAAAATGGTCCAATGGTTCCAATGGTTGACAAAATAAAAGTATGACTACGAACAACTCCCTTAGTTTTTTTTGGACAATGTGATAATGAAGCTTCGCTTAAAGTGTTACCCCAATGGTTATTGTTTTCAAGTAACTTTTCTTGTTAATTTTTTACACCTTGTGTCCGAAAAACCCAAATATCTTACGGAACCCTATTTTTTTCCAAAATAAAATTTAGCCTATGTTACTCGTGGATAATGTAGCTTTCGAATGGTGAAAGAATTTTTAAAAACGGTCTAGTAGTTTTTAAGCCTATTCATTACAACCAAACAAACAAAGTTTTCCTTTTTATAATATTAGATATTATAAGAAACGATATTAGAAGAAACGATTCATGTAAGATGGATCGTTATCAATGTTAAATCTAGTCACACAATTAACTACAATAAAAGGATCCACGTTACATGGATTGTTTTCGATGTTTAGCTCAGATAATAATTTTAATAAAGCTATTGAATTAGCGATAACGATCCATGTAAGATGGATCGTTATCGATGTTTTAATCAGTCTCTGTCATATCAGTCATAATAAAACGAAAACAATCCATGTCACGTGAATTGTTTACGTTTAATTATATCTTTAGAATAACAGTTATCCAAGTAGTTTGGATCGTTTTAGTAATATGTGTTTTGTATTATTTTCGTAAATATAATTTTCTCAATAACGATCTATGTAGCATGGAGCGATATTAGTAAAAAAAAATTCGACCTGCCATACATGTGGGTTGGAAACTCAAGTCTTTAACTTCATGTTGCGTTTGAATTTTACTTGGATTGTTTTCGAGATATTAAAATTTTAACCATAAAGAGTGTTTTGGTATACATAACTCATTTTCGGCCATAGTGTGGGTTGGATCCTTTCCGTTTAACTATGGTCGTTTGAGAAAAGAATATTTTGCTGAACGAACTATAATAAATATCACGCTGTCTATAAAACATCTGAAACACAACGATGTTTTAAAAAGGGAACAGAGGATACAATTTTCAATCCAAATGTATTCCGCTTTTTTCTTTCAGAATAATGCCTGTAGAGCAATCATTTAATTTTCTTTTTCATACAATCAAGATCCTTCCATTTTCTTTTTTCAGCAACTAATACATAAGTTCAAAAAATATGACACTACAAAAATGACAAAATCAAAATATTTTAAACAATCAAAACGCTGTTCAAAAACGAAAAGCCCAAAATGGACCCTGTCCAAGCCAGGGGGACACGAGCAGAGCAGGAGTGTGAGTTACACAGGCCTACATGGGCACTTATAAAACGTCGTTAAATAGGACAAGAAGTAGGTACCTACCCTATTTTTACGGCCGTGATTAGAGGGACAGGTTGCCACTTTTCACGCTTATGATCTAAGTAATAAGGTTGAAAGGTGCTCCACCGTTAGTGAGCTCAACGTCAATAATAGGTACAACCTAAAATTAAAGTCTTGAGACAGAGAAAAAAGTCATAGAATTATTTAATTATTATCATTTGTTACATCGTACATCGCGACACTACCACCACACTATTCTCAAACCACTGCAACTCCTGAAAGCCAGATTCAACTTCGGCGACCACCTGAGTCCAGAAAAGCGCCGAGAGAATTAAGGCGGGGTTACCCCGATAAACGTCGTCAACAATAGCGTTTTACTCGTACATGGAACGGATTTAAATTTTGAAAAAAATGTATTACACAGTTGACTTTTCGATCATGATATGTCGGGCATGCGATACACGATTATTTACACTTCACTGCATCCAATTAAATCGCAAAGACATGTCCAAATGATGGCTAAATAATCGTTTTACTTGAGTTATATTAGGCTTTGAAAAATATAACTTATATCATAATAAAGGTCGTAAAAAATGTGTATTATCTCGGGTCACATAATGTATAATTTCTTTATCATTTTTGTCCAAGAGAGAAAAAACAGTCAAAATTTAGGCATTATATCGCTCGCGCGGCAGGGCGGTGAGGTCGTGCGTACATAAAAACAAAGTAGGGTAACCTCGCCTTAAGCTTGACGAAGTCTCCGAGAAACAATTTCACTGTCTTGGATCCTGCAATGAATTTAATCAGACAAGAATAGCAGAGGAGTGGTAAAAACATAATTTCCACTTCCGTATCAGCAAGAGACAGAACAAACCCCGTCGGGGCTGCGGGTAGGTCACAAAGATACAGCGGCCTCGACATAAAGGGCTAAGAAGGAACACTCCTTTTCGCTCTGCCCAAGAGCGAAAACCACCTACCAAAAACAAAAAAAACATGTGTCTACATTTCTAATCAAACTTTCCTCTCGCAGGTCTGCTGGAAGAAATTTCTTTTGAAATAAGCAGTACCTTTGTGCTCTTCTATTTGTTATGTTTTTATCCTTTTTTTTTGTATTTTGTGTGTGCATAAATAAATAAATAAAAAAGACAACAAATCAAGGTCAACATACAAAGGGACGAGTTGCCTAGGCACCACAAATTTATCATTACCTAACATCGCGACATTACTCAAAATCGTAACTACTAATACCAGATTTATGTGAAGGCTTAATATGTAGTAAAAAACCCCTTAATCCAACCATAAAAATTCAACAGGGAATGTTGCGGTTATAATTTTTTTGGTTTCTTCCGAAAGGCCAATGCACCAAAAAGGTTGTTTTCGCAGACGCTTTTTTTAACTGTTTATCTGTTTTTCCCCTCTTAACATAACTTATTATTATTTCTTTACAACCAGGTGTTCAAATAATCTTGTTTTAGAACATTACATCAATCTAGTTTGTACAGCAAAAGATTAAGTCTAGTCAACACAGTGCATAATTAGTGAACAGCCATAGGTCAGCCATTTCGGACAAATTGACGATAAATATGTCGTTTAATCGCTTGGAACGATATTAAAAGCTTGTGTCTGGTTGGCGCGATTTGAATAATTTCCTATGTGTTTGCGTGTGGCGTTATTGATAGGCGTTAGCGGGTTTGAGTGTTGCAGATTGCAGATGATAACTTTGTATGACTACATAAATACCTACATATTTAATAGCTAGCAATATTAATGTTGGCTTCCAGTCCAACCAGATGTAGCTAAATAGGTTACCTACCTATTTAGCTACATCTGGTTAGACTGGAAGCCGTCATGTTTATTATATCTATGATAGGTACCTTCCTATCATCGATCTATATAATCCTCATTACGTATATCGCAGATTCTAAAATTTTAAATTTTTTCTTCTGCATGTTATTTCATATCACAATCCTTCCAACTTTTTATGGTCTTCGTCTTTCTCTCTATTCATCAATTTTTTTATTTATTTTTTAAAAACGTTGCCCCACACTAGGTTTTTTTTCTGTAGGTATCGTGGGTGCGTTCACAAACATTTAAACTCACATACACAAACACCTGGGTGTTTGTGTATGTGAGTTTAAATGTTTATAATAGGGTATTTCACCAAAAAAATCTAATTAGTCCGTCAGATAGATTTCCAAAAAATAATGGATACGTATTTTTTCTTTTTTCACGTAAACAAAAAATAAAGACGATACAGTGCTTCGAAAAGTCGTGTCAAGTCGTGTGACGTCACAAGGATAGTACTTTTTTACCCACAAAGTGACGTGAAAAACCCCCACTCATGATCTTTGACAGGTTTCATCTTCGTCAATTTTTATTAATTTGAGAAAACAAAAAACACGTATCCGATATTTTTCGATAATCTAACAGACGGACTAATTAGAATTTTTTGGTAAAATACCCTATTGTTGGGGATGAGGTCTGTTCCGTCGATTAAATGAAGCTACCGTGATGGTTTTACATTTATATTGAATAAATATACGAATTACATGATGTAGGATGTGAGGTGAAGGAAGAAAAAAGGTAAAAAGGACTGATTCTATACAAAACAAAAGCTTCTATAGCCACTGCGAATGAACGATGTCAGATGAATGGAGGGGGGTAGTGGGGTGACAGCGCCACACGCAATCGGATGAAACCAGGCAGCGTTGAAGGTTTCTTTACAGCGTTCACAATTAACACCGAGTTCAGCATCTTGTCGGCAGGTGGCGCTAGCGGTAGGCGTGGACACTAATGTAATGTTTTAAAATGTTTGTTTTAATGTGTCTGGGTCTGGACCCAGAACAACTATCTGTAGGCCATACAAATATTTGTTCCATGCGGGGATCGAACCCGCACGGCACCCCCGTAGCACAATCAGTTCGATGGATGTAATAGGGGATCGGACTGACTCAAAAAAAAAAATTGGTTGCCTGTAAAGTCGGTATACGGGCGAAAGTTTTACGTGACAAGGACTTTCACTTTTTATGTCTGTCTCTCTCGCTCTTAGGCGGGCTAACCATGCCCGAGTGGAAGGGACGCGTGCCTCTCACTCGCTCTCATTGTGAGCGCATAACGTGAGCGGAGCGTAACGCAGTTTCTTGAAGTGTCACCCAGCAAACCAATTTATAAGACGTTGTCACGTCAAAATATGATTCTGTTTAGTCCGTCAGTTAGATTATCGAAAAATATGGATACTTAAGTGTTTTTTGTTTTATCAAATTAATAAAAATTGACGACGATAAAACGCGTCAAAGATCATGGAGTGGGGCTTAATACATCACTTGTAGGTTAAAAATGTACTACTTAGCATAATAATATGACGTCACACGAGTTTTCTAAAGCACTGTCTTCCTTTTTTGTTCACGAGAAAAAAAAAATAGGTAAGTACGTGTTCAATATCTTTTGGAAATCTATCTGTCCGATCCCATATTACGGCACAAAACGCGGTAGGTACATAGAAATACATAAGAAAGATGACTTATAGTCTGCTTGCCAAAGCGCATGCACGAAGTCGGCACCGTATGGAGAGCTGCCGCGCGTTATTTGGGTCTGCTGGGGCCACGCAATTCGGACGTCTGCGTATCTTCGGTAGACCCGTGAAATTTATCCTTTGCTAACTCCAATATTCAATTTTTTTTTACCGACTTCGATTAAGGAGGAGGTTCTCAATTCGATTGTATGTGTTTTTATCCGACTACGGCGAAGCCAATAGGAAGGGTAATGATTTTGGCAGTCTATGTATGTATGTATGTATGTTCCACCGTAGCGCCTAAACTACCGAACGGATTTTAATAAATGAGGTATCAATAGATTTGTGAGAATAGTCCGGGTAACATAGGCTATTTACATTTTATAAATTTTTGTTATGACGGAATTTAAATGTCAGATTCTAGTCTCGAAAAAAAACAAAATTTAGATAATCATAACATGTTTGGTATCAAATGAAAGGTCTTGGCGAGCACATTACAAATATGTATATAATAATATTATATTATAGTTTTAGTCCTCCGTTTGTAGTCGGGTTTTAGTTTTTAGACTTGTTGTACCCACTGGACTGGACACGATAACCATTTGGCCTGGTAAGTAGTTAGACGCCCGAACGTCTGACAACCAGTCTTACCAAAGGGTATCGTATTACCCAGTATTAACATGCGGAGGTTAGATAAGCAGTCGCTCCATGTAAAATACTGGTACTCAGCTGCATCCGGGTAGACTAGAATCCGACCCCAACATAGTTGGGAAAAGGCTAGGCAGATGATGAACTTATAAGTAAGACTTATAGTTGTCAGACGTTCGGGCGTCTAACTACTTACCAGGCCAAATGGTTATCGTGTTTTCCGAAGCACGGACTAGACTCTGTGCACAGTCATCATCATCATCATCAACAGCCTATTAATGTTCCCACTGCTGGGACACAGGCCTCCTCTCTTTTTGAGAGGGAATGGGCTATAATCTACCACGCGGGCCCAGTGCGGATTGGTAGATGTCACATGTCTTCGAATTTTTTGGTTCTAAGACGTTCTAAGACGTTTCCTCACGATGTTTTCCTTCACCGTTTTGAGAGCAGCGGTGATAAAATAAATTACACAAAGTAGGTAATGTGCCTGGCTGGGTTCGACCCCACGACCTACTGTTCGTAAGTTGGGGCTGCCACCACTGGGCCACCGCTGCTCGTGTATGTGCACAGTCATCCGCTCATAACTTGGACTTAACCTAAGCCACACTCTGAAGGTCGGCAACATTCCGAATTTCTGAGTCCAGTCGAGTCGCTCAACGCCTGGTACGGGCGGCGCGGGCGCTCCTAACTCCACAGCTATGTCTAATGACTAAGTATATGACTAAAGCTTTCGATTACAACTTTTGGCTCATTTATGTGATTTTATGAAGGTTGTTTTTGTTCAATTGGGAATAAACTGGCTTACCTAATTGTTAAATAACATGCCTTTTGCCAGCTCCATATAAAAACTCGCATGTCATAGGTACTTCAGCCACACAGTGCGCAGGGGTGACAACAATTTGGAAATATTGATTAAATTATTGTTCGGAACAATGAAGGCAAAAGATCGCGCGGTCGTTCGCCACTTAAATGGACCGATAAAATAAAAGAAACGACGTCGTTCAAATTCCATGACATTGTAAGAGACGCGCTAGACAGAAACCGTTGGAGGCAGATCATCCGCTCCAGATGCAACCTACATGCGGACCACGATCCGAATGAGTTGGACCGACCTAAGAGAGAGAAAGAGATTGCCTACCGTTCAAGCTTATTTATTTATTAATTTTTGACCCTGCGGAGATCGACTGTAAGTACCTACCTACTTTTGTTTAAAGACAGTTTATTAGCTAATAATGAAAAAAAATACTTAAATCATGTAGGCTCAGCTCAGACATAACGGAACAGCCCAAAATAACGAGTTTACGTTAATTTCACCTACCTATCTAATTCTTTATGTGCCCCAAATTAATGAGTGCATTGTGAGTTTTGGGTTCATCGGCCATGTCTTTGCCAATGTAAAGATTAAATTACGTATGTAATGTAATTAGAGGTAATACAACGATGATTGTGGTCAAATTGGGTTTGATTTAGTTTATTCATCTAATTTTGGAGATAGGTCACCCAATACACCTTCAACTTTCTACTTTGCTCATCTCTCAGGACATTCAGAACTTTTTTTATAATTGAGAGCTGCGTAGAGACAGACCGAAACTATCTTGCTAGGTAAATACCTACTGGACTATTAAACTGTTAAACACGAGAAAATATCATAGTAATAATTTCTGCCTTGATTTTTTTAGCTAACCATGGCAACGACATCTATCGACAGTATGAATAAAACTTAAACTTGACTTGACGTTTTCATTTGTCAGTGAAAATATAGAAATATAAATATTAAAATATTACGTTTGTACTGGTTAGCTTACTTAAAAATCAAACGAACATTATTTTCTTTTAAACTTAATGGCATCATCACATTTTTCTTCATCAACTTTGGCCATGTTTGTTTTTATACAAGGCGCTCTGTGTCTACATTCCGTGAAACGAAACGTTTCCATGTGCGTAGGCCCGCTGACGTCACAATGACGTCATCACAGTGTTGACATTTGACATTTTGGTAGAGAATCTTTGTTTTCAGTTTCCGAAATTAAAATATTATTTAACTAGTAATAAACATGAAAATGTATTAAAACTCAAGTTAAATAATAAGTTTGTGTTACTTTCTTTGATTTACCGTAGTTAAGTATGCTTGAAAGTGTAGTTATTCTATAAATAAAAATAATTTACGAGTGCTTGTAATTTGCGTGGGTTTATGCCAAAAATAGTTGATTATGAAGCCTGGAAAAAGTGTGGATGTAAAGGAGGAGATAGCAGAAGTGCATACATCGGCTCGTTCACCGTCTCCGAAGGAGAAAATTAAGAGATCTCGAAGTCGATCCGGATCGCGGAAAATGTCAAATGGTCACGCTGCACCGGCCGAATCTCCAGCCACAGAGGAGCCTACTACAGACAAATCTAAACGAGATAGCTGGATAAAATCAGAACATGAATCTCTCGACACTGAGCTACCAATCCATGACCAAATCAAACAAGGAATATTGGGTTTTGTTGAAAAAGAATTAAAAAACTCAGACAAAAATCCTTCATTTGTATTTTACTCGCATGATCCTAATCATTTGGAAGAGAAGTTCATAAAGAATTTATCAAGGCCTTCTAGTGGGCATAAGGAGAAGAGAAGTCCATCTTATCGGAAGAAGAAGCGGCACTCATCTAGACATAGAGACCGGGACTTACATGATTTTGATATACCTGGTTCTAGTCTTAGTGCTCTGGAAAGGGTAAGTTGGTCTAATTAACCTTTTAAAATGATTTAGTTATTTTCAAATTATCGTAATATTGAACATACATTTCATTCGGTAGTCAGCAAAAGGGTTTTATGTTACCCTTTTTGGGTTCTTCTACTAAATATAAAAAGAATAACTAATATCAGACTGGTAACAGAGAAATTGGCGAATTCACAAGAAAAATAAAATGCTGGAATATTTTAAATCTTACAATTCAAGATTCAACTAAAGTATGTATTTTCTAAATCCTGTCAATCTATGTATTACAGGTGGATGATTATCTTAAAGAATACAATAAAGATGAAGAGGTAACTCTTAGTGGTGAACTGGATATAGAAGCAAATGACATGGAGAACAATAATGGTATTACGAAGGAACTGCGTCACAAACCGAGGAAGACTCGGAGGAAAGTCAGAGACGAGAGGCAGAACAGCAATGCTAATGGACGAGATGTCAGCCCTAAAGTGTTTAAGAGTGGGAAGAATAAGTCAGGGTCAAAAGCAGGTACATTTCTTCATTGTTGTGTCATAGAAAGTCATAATTTAGAACCTAGGTATTTTCATGGTCAGATGGTAAACATGAAAGCCATAGTCTAATCAACCTTGTAAATGCTATCGTTCCAAGGCTGCATATACCATAGAAACAAGGTCTTTTTATTACGCAATAGTTTTAAACTTTTAAATTATGGAATTCTTTGAACCAACTGCGGGCTCAAGTTCACTGCTGGAGATCCAATCTGACTAGATGGGGTATGTGCCAGACGATCTCAATATAGGATATGCCACTTCTTTTCTTCTACCTTCCTGCACTGCACCCGGTCAGACAAAATCTGATTCATTAATTCAAGATGAAGTAGAAAAAAGTTTCAATTTTCTTGGAACTGATGAAAACATGCGCTTAAACCTCATTTAGGGCCTTTATGACAATGACTTATAAAATCATATTTATTTCGTATTTTTTGGGACCCCCGAAACTACAACTCAAACAGGAATAAATACGAATTAATTAAACTTTTCAGCTCGTCCCACCGACTTAACAGCTATGCTAGAGACATTAGAATCTAGTTTGCCATACCACGACACATACTTAGACAACCCCTTCTCTTCACCATCACCGCTGACATCACCGAATGATGAGAGGCTGGACCCGTTCGGTTCACGTAGACCAGAGAAAATTTATCTGCAAGGCGGAGGAACCTTTAGAGCTGTGTCGAGAGATAGGATTCTGGAGTCACAGCAGTCGAGAGATGGTGACAAGTATTTAAGGTGAGTTTTTTGATAATTAACTTTGTTGAGAATTGGAAAGAAGTGGCATGGTATTGTGATCATTGGAAGGAATGGAGGGAGGCCTTTGCCCTGCATTGGGACATTATGTTCTAGCTATAATATAATAATAATAAAACTTTTTGGTGGTACCAATCTCATTTGACTTGTGAATTTTCGATTGAGTGAAAACAACTTACAGGGCTAACAAGAGTGTTGTTGAGGTATTGTAAGCAAATAACTGGATTAATATTGATTGACAGCTCAGACTACTGGGTTGAATTAAAATAACTAACGAAACTCAATGGATGTGCTACCTTAAATTTTTATATTCTTTTGATTTCTATAATTTATAGGCATAGCAAACTAGAAATCGAGGCAGAAATCATTTTTATTAAATTTTATTTTTTAACTTGTACTGTTACAAATAAATTGAAATAAATAATTGAGAGATATATTTATTGTAACCTCTTTTCTCACACATATTTATTCACGTTTTCAGATTAGGCGACCTAACGCCATTAGACGTGGCACTGGCCCTCCAGAAAGCCTGGCGTTCTTCAGCCCCAGCTTGCCACGGTGTACTAGGAGGCTTGTCTCTGATGCACCTACTCCTCATCAGCTATTCCGACGGCTTGGATGCAGGGCACCTGTCCTTCCATGCTGTTGTCACCATGCCTTATGTTGCTACTTACTATTTCTTTTGCGTGCTGTGTCTGCTTTCGGTTTTGGATAGGTGAGTGTCTAAGGTTTTGATTTGAATGACTAATTTAATTTTTTCGGTGAATCTATGATATTCAAAATGAGACTGTTGTCTGGTCAGAAAGAGCTGTATGTCTGTACAAGAAAGCAAGTACCTCGGTGACGGGCACGCGTCTTTGTATGCACGCCAAGAAATACTTTTTGAGGGCTGCGTACCAGGAGGAATATTCAATATAAAGCCGCTTATACCGCTTATAATAAGGTCGTCATTTGTGTTGTTTCGGTTCCTTCCTCGATGTGACTCCGCGCTGAACTAAATGCGACATAATTTGGTGGTAATATGTGATCGGCTTAAGCCGATTCAGAGTCAATAAGTGTGATTATACCTTGTACATTTACTATTTATATATTTTCTTGCATCAGTCCATTAAAAAGACTAAATAATTTGACAAACATATAACACACATAGACTGACATATCTACATACAATAACATCCATTCAAAATATGTCCCTCCATTTTTGGCTTTACCGTTGTAGGGTAAATAATGGATTAGACACTTAAACATCCTCAAATTAAAGTTCTATTCCCTACTTTTCAGACTCGACGTAGCCAGCCTAGACCTGACCCGAGGTCTACAGCCATACTTCCAACCTATAGTCCTGGTCATGCTGTACACCGCTTGCCTATTGGTCTGTACTGCGGCCAGGATGTATGACGAGCTGATGGTCTACCAATACGCGCCTCTAGTCAATAATATAACCAGCAACAATATTACTACTGTAAGTATTAAGTTTCTGGATTAAACATGTTTAATTTTGAAGTATTTGTGACTATACTGCTCTCTTTTGGAGAGCAGTATAGTCACATTCTATCGCGACCAACATAGCCGGATATTCGTGCCCTGAGATAGTGAGGCGGGGTTGCGGTTGGCCTCCAAAGAGATAGCGGGACGAACTGGACAAATTGCGACAGAACTAGAAGTGAGCCGCGAAGGTTTCCGAGAAATAGAAAGAGTGGCAAGGGCCTTACGCATTTGCTCAAGAGAGGGACAGAGCATGGCAGGCTAGGAAAATAAAATAAATAGTATTCCTGACTGTTATTGTTTTAAATTCCGTCTGCTATTGAACTACCCTACTATGGATGGAGTGTGTGAGGAGTGATATGAAGGAAAAAGGAATAAATGATAGCGTGACGGCTGACAGGGCAGAATGAAAAAAAAAACGTGTTGCGCCGACCCCAAATGACATGGGATAAGGGCAGGAAGTTAGGTGTAGATTAGTAGCAACATAATTATGTATCATAAAATATAGATTTTAGATTATTTTGCCACCGATTTTCTTCCTGGCACTGCATTTTGTTTTGGAAAATTATTAAACTACTAGCTTATGCTCGCGGCTTCGCCCGCATGGTTTATTGATGCCTAGTCTTAATCGCCAGAATATAAAATTTCCTGATACCAAATGTTATTCAAATCCGTTTGAGCGTGAAGGAGTAACAAACATACACATAATTTGCTTTAAAACTAACAAGGGTGGCTTTAAAAACCTAGAAAATCGCGCGATACAGGTGACCTGACATTGGCCTAAAACACGCAAGTATCATTTATTGACGTTGATTAGCGAAAGTGGTCAAGGCTGGTCTCGAACATAAAAACTGCACGTTAGTACTTAAAATTCTAGGTCGTGTTATCGACGTAATTGTTGTGTTATTTCAGGCATTTAGTAGTAGTTTAATTGTGAAAGATGGTATTAATGTACTATTACTTATTAATTTGTTTTAATATAGGCCAACTTTAGCTTGACCTGTTTTTGCACTTTACTTATATTTTCGGGTTCGATTTATATAAACTTTACTCTTTATTTTTCGAATACTAAAAATATACTTAAAGCTTAGTACTTTTATATATATTTGTTACTATTTCGCGCAAAAACTACTGATTAATTATATGTACTTTTTTTTTTTATGGATTTGGATACAACATACAACCCACCAAAATAAATATGTAATTGAAGTTACTATTTGTAATGAAAAAATAACAGCTTTTTTTACTGAATGCATTTTTAAAGTATATACCTACGGTACTTTTTTTAAGAATGGGAATTCATCTGTATTTTTTCTAATGCCCTTTGCGTCCCAGGGCCGCGGTAACTCTGTCGAACAAATTCCGCTACCCTGGCAGGCACTGGCCAGTGACATTTCATCATCATCATCATCATTTCAGCCGAAAGACGTCCACTGCTGGACATAGGCCTCCCTTAAGTGTCGCCACATTGACCGGAAACATTTAGGGAAATTAAAAACAGATATTTCAACATTATTTATTTGTATGAATAATTAACGTGGACGATGCAAAAGAAGTATGCAAAGACGTAGCCGATTTCTGGCAATTATAAAGCAAGAGTTGAAAAGTTTTTATTTTCTTTTTCAGCCAACAATACCAACATTCTACCACACCTGGACTCACTTCTCAATATGGCGGGCAGTCCTATCTATACTAGGGCTGGTTTACTTCATCATATCGAACCCTCAAGACCTGGTCTTCACGAATCTCAGCAAGCTTTTACAGTTCAAACATTCCCTGCAGAGTATTGGATGATTTACCTTAATATCCTAGTATTAAGGTAGGTAATGTCTTTCCATGATTTTAGGAGGTATTGTAGGCCTAGGTAGTTGAAACGCGCTTCGGGAACGTATTGTTAAAAATAACGGTTTTTAAAATCGAAAATACTCTTTTCACAAATAGTTTTTAGTTTAGTTTTAAGACTTTATCTAAATCTCTGGATATAACCTAATAGCGTGCCCGTGTAATAATTTTAAAACAATATTTTGTAGGATAGTATTTTTTAATTGAAAACCATTCCAATTTACGTTACGTTTACGAAGCTCGTTCTTGCTGGGCCCCTGATCTATTATTTTGTGAAGACACTATTAAATATATAAAAGTTTGAATCTCATTCCAAATCAAATAATAATTTAACAGTACTTATAACCAAAGATATTTACAAAGATCTCTTTAAAAGCTTTAGTTAGAAATTTGCAGTTTATGGCTGAAATCTATAGAGCTAAACAGCCGAAACAAACTTTATTCGTTTAAGGATAATGTTCATATTCCTACAAGTGACTGTGATGACGCGTATTATGCGAATAAGAACATTAAGCTGATATGAATAAGGTTTATTTTCGTATGAAGCAGGACTGACTGCTTAGTCCAAGTTCGTTCTATAGATTTGCCTATTTAAGACTTATTGTATAATGCTTGAAGCAATAGTACCTATGATATTAATAACCAAAGCTGTTCAATATTATGTTTTATTTAAGTACTTATAAAAACTTAGTAACTTTATTAATATTTCACAAATTGTTTATTTTAACTAGTCAGTGTTGCATTTACTTTTTAATATTAATTAAAGTTGTATGAAGTTAAGAATTGTCGAATACCTCAAGGAACTGACAAGGAACTCATTTTATAATTTAATATACTTATATTCATTTGAAAGTCAAGATATTTATTTTTATATTATAATACTTCACACATTCCAACAAAAACATAACTCAAAATTAAGCCTACCTACAATATTTACAATAATTACATGCCAAATACCTAAAAGAAAAATATCTATATTTTTTTAAATACATGTTAGAAACTCTTTAAAATGCTATGAGTAGTTTTTTTAAATTTATTGTAGCATTCAATCACAAAATGTGCTTACTTTCATAACTAATCCATGTTTATATAAGTAAAAAGTTAAGAATACCATTTAATATATTATATTTATATTGCAATAAATACATATATGGTAGAGTAATTGTAATTAATGATTATTAAGAAAAAAAAACAGCAAAATATTTGTAACACAACCGTACCTATGATATCTGCAAGCTTAAAAACTAATCGCGAGTTTAATACCTCTTGAGTGAGCATACTTATAAACGCGGAATGAGCTTGATTCGATTTTCTGCTTCTTTTTCCTGTGGTTAGTGCCTAACCCTGGTGATACTTTTTATGCCACCCATGGGTCTCTATGAGCAGTGGTGGCCGAGTGGTAGCGGCCCCGACTTACGAACAGTGAGTCGTGAGTTCGAACCCAGTCAGGCGCATTACTTTGTGTAATTTATTTCATCACCACTGCTCTCAAAACGGTGAAGGAAAACATCGTGAGGAAACCGGCATGGCTTAGAACCAAAAAATTCAAAGACATGTGACATCTGCCAATCCGCACTGGGCCCGCGTGGTGGATTATAGCCTATCCCTCTCCTAGAGAGGAGGCCTGAGTCCCTGCAGTGGGAACATTAGGGTGATGATGATGATGATGAGTCTCTAACTTGGCTTTACAATATCCCTCAGGCCTGCCTCACGATGTATTCCTTCATGGAAACAAGTGATAATTATACAATAAAAAAAAAAAAAAAAATAATATGCACATGCATCTGAACAATCAGAGGTGCGTGTCTTGGGTTTAAACTGGAGACCTTGGCCTTGCAGCCCGACGGTCACACCACTAGGCTATTACTCGTTTTATTACCGCTTGAGCAAAAGAGCTTGATAAGAAAGAGATTTATGTCACGGCAATGCATGTCGATAGGTTAGCTCAGTTAAGCACCCGAAAACCTTCTTAGGTTGCCTGCGGGATGCCATGCACAAAAATGCTAGCACTCCGTGAACGAACCATTAGCCATTTGTGCTTAATACTATTATGTGTGTAAAGGGTACAGGAAATATATTAAAGAGAGAATTTCGGAGCGTTACCTCACCGGCTATAGAATAAATTATAATAGAACTAAATAAATCTAGTCAGTTATTTTAAGGGACCATTGCTAACCTAAATTGTTTGCGGCAGCTACTTGACTAATATTAAACTAATATTTAAATAAATTAGAGGAAAGTTGATGGAATTGTAAAGTTTAAAATAATTTAATGTGAATAAAAAAATATTTATGCGCTTCGTCATTTTATAAATTCGCCTCCACATCATTAGGTACCTACTACAAAAAGTCAGGGACGCGAACATGTTTTAATTTGTTTGTATAGGACAGACTCCATTAATAATATTTTACCACATCGCAATCTAAGTAATTTTGAAATTGTGTTGTCCAGTCCTTTCACTTTTTTATACCTGCAGCAAACAGCTTTACCGTCAAAAGACTTAAGCTTGTAGCTAAATACACTGTACCATTTTTGTGGTTCAACCGAAGTTGTTTGTCTGAACAGCATCACAATATTGTCTTTGAAATTAAACCCTTGAAATTGGTTACTTTCCTGACAAAAAAAATATGATTCTGTTTAGTCCGTCAGTTTATCGAAATATATTGAATACGTGTTTTTCGTTTTATCAAATTAATAAAAGAATACGAAAATAAAACGCGTCAAAGACCATGAGTGAGGGCTTGTGATGTCACTCTCCTTTAAAAAATGAACTGAAATATTTATGATGTCACACGAGTTTTTCAAGCACTGTATCGTCTTCATTTTTTGTTAAGGGGCCTTGTACAGACAAGACTTGCGGAACTTTAGGCAATTTCGGTGCGATGCTATGTTTGTGTGCAGCGATAACACCGACGAACGCACACACGGGCATTTCGAGCGTTGAACTACGGTTGAAAAATTTGATCATTTATACGATTATTATTTTAAGTGACATAATTTTATAGTAAGTAAGTACACGCGTACGGCTTTGAAAAAAGTCTGGAATGTGTGTTGTGTATAGGTACAGTATATCAATCAACATAAAAATGGTTCAATTTGGTGTTAAATGAATTAAAATAAAAAAATTATGATATCTATTTTAATCACAGATTTTAATATTTGTTGTAAATTGGTTGTGAAAGCACTTTAACACGTCAAGAATAAATAATGTTTCCGTGTCTTTTTAACCGACTTCTAAAAAGGAAGTAGGTTCTCTATTCGTATGTTTTTTTTTTATGTGTGTACGCGCATATCTCCGACAATTCTGGACCGATTTTCAAAATTATTTTTTTGTTTGAAAAGGTATACTCCCAAGGTGGTCCCAATGTCACCAAGTCAGTTTCTGATGATGGGAACTCTGAGAAATTGAGGGCAACCCTCGAATATCATAGGCACACATAACGTTTTCCATACATTTTCAGAAGCTGTTCAAGTATTTGCGTCTGATAATCATAATTTCATGTGGCTGCGCTGATGACGGAAGGTGCAACTCCTCAACGGTCAGGACTTGAAAGAAAATTCCTTCAAAATTATAGGTTCTCAATTCGTCGGCTAGGAAAATTTTAGGATTTTCCGTCATGGGTGTCGTTTTCATGGTTTTTGGGGTCGCTGATTACGAAAATGAGGTCACAATGAAAATCCAAGATGGCGGTCAGGAAACTTTTTGGTTTTTCCGTCATGGGTGTCGTTTTCATGGTTTTTGGGGTCGCTGATTACGAAAATGAGGTCAAAATGAAAATCCAAGATGGCGGTCAGGAAATTTTTTGGTTTTTCCGTCATGGGTGTCGTTTTCATTGTTTTTGAGGTCGCTGATTACGAAAATGAGACCAAAATGAAAATCCAAGATGGCGCCGACAAAATTTTTGGTTTTTCCGTCTTTGGTGTCGTTTTCATGGTTTTCGGGGTCGCTGATTACGAAAATGAAGCCAAAATGAAAATCCAAGATGGCGGCCAGGAAAATTTTTGGTTTTTCCGTCATGGGTGTCGTTTTCATGGTTTTTGGGGTTGCTGATTACGAAAATGAGGTTTAAATGAAAATCCAAGATGGCAGCCAGGAAAATTTTTTGGTTTTGCCGTCTTGGGTGTCGTTTTGATGGTTTTTGGGGTCGCTGATTACGAAAATGAGGTCAAAATGAAAATCAAGATGGCGCCGACGAAAATTTTTGGTTTTTCCGTCATGGGTATCCAGTACCCTAGGCCTGTATCAGTACCCTTAAAATGGTAGCGTCATTTTCATCAGCCTAAAAGATATGGTCTGCATTAAAATGTACGGCATCATTTTTTCCTAATTCATTTATGTTAATACTATTTAAAACAAGGGATACAATTTAGAAAACTGCTAATCTATGATATTTAAACTTTTGCAATAATTTGCAAAATTTCAGTTTTTGTATTTCTCTATAACTTTTTTTAGAACAGTTTCTTTTGAACGGCAATACTATATAGCAATTGTATTTTACAATATCATGTTTAAAAAAAAGTTCCCGTACAGGATCAAATGGCTTTAAAGCTGTAAAGTCATTTGATCCTGTACGGGAACTTTTAAAGGAAAAAATATTATCTATGCATAAAATACTTTCAAAATAAAATAATTTTATGTTGTGTCAAATCACCCCCTGGACCACGGAAAGAGAGGGGGTTGCAACCCTCGATTATTTCCCCTTGTCGCATGATTTTTGTACGGCGTTGCGGAATAATGGATTAGAAGCAGTATTGAAATAGTATGAAACTGATGCCGTACAAAATCAAATGACCAAATTTACCCTGGAAATTGTCGGAAAATAAAAAATAAATTCCGATTTTGTGGCGCACCATTTTTTTACGGCACTACGCGTTTTCTTATTATTTTTCATGGATCTATCGATGGTAAGAATGCCGTACAAAAATATATGACCAAAATGTACCCACTCTACCTGTACTTTTGAATTCTCACCTGCACTCGGTTGGACAGCTTACAAGTGACGGCATAGTGCTGAATCTTATTATTTTATGCTCTTATATCGTTCTAGATAGGTCACCTGGTGGTTCACATAACCCATAATTTTTTCAACACGGGCCAGTAGTCTATAGTATAACTTATTAATATTTATTTCGATTTCATGTTTAACCCTTTTCTTGACAATGTATCTTGTAAGATACATCATGAAAAAAAAAACATAGCTGTTTTATAATTTATGTAAAACGGAAAGTTCAGTTATTTATTTTTAAAGTATACGTTTCTGAAAGCACACATGTGTCACAATGACAGTTTACGTCAACTGCTTTTTCAAAATTTATCAAAATGGTGAACAGTTGAGTGCAACTCCGCGGAAGGAGGTGTAAGAAATGATTAATTAAAAAAAAAATCTTTTAAAATTTCGTGAGAAATTGGTGTTATACTAGATTTCATATGTTTGTACTTTTGCTGGAAATTAATTAAGCAGGAGAAATAATTACGCTTGGCTTCGAAAACTAACAAATAAAGTGAATGTATAATACTAAGATTCTTTGTACAAGTTTAGTGTATCTTATAGGATACATTGCCAAGTGAGAGAGATCATTTATATTATTTTTGTAACTGTGTTTTGGGGAAAGGAAATTATATGCTTGGCATGAGTGTGCGAGTGGAATATTTTTTTCAGGCAGAGATGTAACCATTTTTTTCCAGAGCAAAAAGAATTTGTGCTCTAGCACCAAAACCACGTGCAAGACGCTGTTACTCAGTCAGTCTTTGGTGCCTTCGCCTGTGCTGCCTTCACCTCAGCCGCATCCAGCTCGATTACCATTTACATTGACGCAAAATGGCTCTCCTTGACAACTATCTTTGCCACCATCTCCATTAATTGCCTCTAACAGCCGACCAAGAAGACCTACAACATCCGGAAGGACTGCAAGATTAGTCACACCCCGACGTATTTTTCAAAAGCCTCTAAATTTTCAGTGGGCTAAGAATAAATTCAAAACTCCTTATGAGTATTTTACAAACTTTTTTACAGAAGATATTTTTGATTACAATATCGAGCAATCAAAAATAACCGACCGTGTATGCAACACAACACTGCACCCCAAAGCACAATGACTGACGTTGCTCATAAATCCGCTAAGCTTATGTGGGACAAGACTGGGCAAGTCTGCCGCATTCCAAATGAGCTGTGGGTCAAAATAGCCACAGTCTGGAGCCCTGACAGTCAGAAGGAGTCGCAGCAGACTTCATAGAAGATGGTGAGACGATCTGGACGACACCAGCGACCACGGGATCCACATTAGCGTTAGATCGAAACAACTGGAAGTCCTGGGGAGAGGCCTTTGCCCAGCAGTGGCATACAGGCTACCAGTATCAGTATCAAGTAGCACAGAGCTTCCTGAAAATGGGGCGGGGAGATATGGTAGACAATTGTGCAGTTTCTGGACCAACACTGTCGAAAATAATACAGGCACCTGTACCACGACCACGACCTCCACCGGATGTAAGGTACGATCAGGTCGGCCATTTTCCAATGTTTGGTGCGAAAGGCAATGTAAAGTTTGTGTCAAGGGCCAAACTACGGTAATATATGCCAAGTGTTCGTTACGATTGTGTTTTAAGCCAGAAATAAATTGTTTTGTGAAATTCCGTACTGATAAGTAATTATTTCAGCTTATAGTGCACCTCAAATGTTTTTGCAACTTAATTTTTTTTTTGTTTTAGATAGTCTAGTTGATTTTGATTTTTTAACTATATTATTGTTATTAAATGCCAATTTTATACATATATTTATAAAGATAATTTTGTGTATTTTATTTCTTCAAACCTGGCAACGTATCCTCAAAGACACATAAACATAAGGTCAAAGTTCTCTACTAAGCTGGCAATGTATCCTCAAAGATACATGTAGAATCTCATTATCTGGTCATGTGCGATTTTTTTTTATATTTTTCCCTAAATCCTAGGTTCATAATTAACATCATATTTGAAAATTATTTGAAAATATTAATTTTATTTTTTTGCCAAGAATAGGGTTAACAAACCCGTTTTATCGGATTTTCATTTTGACCTTATTTTCGTAGTCGGCGACCCCAAAAACCATGAAAACGACACCCATGACGGAAAAACCAAAAATTTCGTCGGCGACATCTTGAATTTTAATTATGACCTCTTTTTCGTAATCAGCGACCCCAAAAACCATGAAAACGACACCCATGCCGGAAAAACCAAAAATTTTGTCGGCGCCATCTTGGATTTTCATTTTGACCTTATTTTCGTAGTCGGCGACCCCAAAAACCATGAAAACGACACCCATGACGGAAAAACCAAAAATTTTCCTGGCCGCCATCTTGAATTTTAATTTTAACCTCATTTTCGTAATCAGCGACCCCAAAAACCATGAAAACGCCACCCATGACGGAAAAACCAAAAAATTCCTTGACCGCCATCTTGGATTTTCATTTTAACCTCATTTTCGTAATCAGCGACCCCTATAGCCATGAAAACGACACCCATGACGGAAAAACCAAAAATTTTCGTCGGCGCCATCTTGATTTTCATTTTGACCTCATTTTCGTAATCAGCGACCCCAAAAACCATCAAAACGACACCCATGACGGAAAAACCAAAAAATTTCCTGGCCGCCATCTTGGATTTTCATTTTGGCTTCATTTTCGTAATCAGCGACCCCAAAAACCATAAAAACGACACCCATGACGGAAAAACCAAAAATTTTCTTGGCCACCATCTTGAATTTTAATTTTGACCTCATTTTCGTAATCAGCGACCCCAAAAACTATGAAAACGACACCCATGACGGAAAAACCAAAGAATTTCTTGACCGCCATCTTGGATTTTCATTTTAACCTCATTTTCGTAATCAGCGACCCCTATAGCCATGAAAACGACACCCATGACGGAAAAACCAAAAATTTTCGTCGGCGCCATCTTGATTTTCATTTTGACCTCATTTTCGTAATCAGCGACCCCAAAAACCATGAAAACGACACCCATGATGGAAAAACCTAAAAATTTTCTAGCCGACGAATTGAGAACCTCCTTTTTTTAAGTCGGTTAATGAGATTTACCGTCTATCATCAGTTCAACCTAATAGCCTGAAATAATACAACTATCGATCCATAAGTACGTATAATTTTGAAGGAATTTTCTTTCAAGTCCTGACCGTTGAGGAGTTGCACCTTCCGTCATCAGCGCAGCCACATGAAATTATGATTATCAGACGCAAATACTCGAACAGCTTCTGAAAATGTATGGAAAACGTTATGTGCGCCTATGATATTCGAGGGTTGCCCTCAATTTCTCAGAGTTCCCATCATCAGAAACTGACTTGGTGACAATGGGATCACCTCGGGAGTATACCCTTTCCAAGACAAAAAGAATTTTGAAAATGAGTCCACAATTGACGGAGATATTCGCGGACATACAAACACGAATAGAGAACCTCCTCTTTTTTGGAGGTCGGTTAAAAATATATATCGAAGTGCAATCGACAACAACAATCGATCGTGAAATTCGACTTCGATCTGAAGATGAAAAAAATTTTAGCAATCTTTAATAACTAGCAAAAAAAACACGTTTGATCAAAATTAATAAGTGTATCAAATTGTGGTAATCGGCTTACAATCTCGAAAATATGTTTACGAAAAACACGGGAGCGTTTGTGACACAAAGCGATACGTCCGTCCTTTGGCAGTGGCCGATTCGTACTGGCGAGATAGAGTTTGCGCGGTCGATAATATAGTTAACTTTGGATTCAATTTACGAAATGAAATTATAGTTTATTGATAAAATAAAAATATGATTCTATTAGAAGGTTACCTTAAAATTAATATGTAGTTTTTAAATTTTCTTTAGCGTGATTCTAAGGTATAGAAAAAAAATCTTATTTGTCGAGACATTTTGTAAAAATTGCGATGTTTTAACATTTTTTTTCTGGTATATTTTGTATTGAAGTCGAAAATGTGACAAATAGGTCCGCTAGTAGACCATACGGTGATGTTATTTATATTTTTTTTAATGTTTAAAATCGTTTGTAGTGTTATGTTCGGCTAAGCCAAACTTAACTCGATCGGTATTTGTGCGGAAAATGGCTTTTGAATACGGGTGATTGTCATTAATATAAACATTATTTTGAAAATTCTTGAAACCTATCCACCAGAAAAAGAACTCGTCTCTTATAATAACCAAAAGAAAGCTTCAAATTCTTCATAGATTTCCCACACCAAGTGATCAAAATTTATCAAAATGAGATGATTTTGTGGAAGGAGCCTTAAGTGAAAAAAAAAAAATGTGACGATGTGAAATCTATCTGACGTACTAATCAGTTTTCTTGTCAAGTACCCAATAATTGTTTTAGTGTTCTTTACTAACACAATTTCAATTTAAAAAAAAAACCTTATCCCATTGTTTTATCGTTTGTATGACAGTGTAAATACCATATTATAGTAAGATCCCAGGGCCGCCAGACGTCACGTATTTTCTGACGAAGGAAATGTGGACGATTGAGTATTGTTAGTATGAAATAAGAACACTACTACCAGCTAGCTTGCTTGGACGGCCAATTTTCAAGTATCAGGTCATCAAGGTACACAAAAAAATTACTTACTTCATGTATTTTCTCCAAGCTGATTTTTACGCATATTGTAGACAATATCCTTAAAAATAAGTTGCCAATACTCGCAGACACTTCCTAGCGGCCGTTTTGCTTAGCAGACGCTTTAAAGTTCCCAAAAAGTTTAGACTTACACGTATTGTGGCTGTTTACCCGAGATTGCATGGCATCGCTCGTGTGGCTGAAATACAGACCTCCACTGGACTCATTCGGTGGGCATTCAACAGGATCTGTCCATTGCCTGTGTCTTCAGAATTTTGTTGAAAACGTTGCTTTCAACGCTCGGATGCATTTTGGAGCGCCTGCCCAATATAGCATGGCAATATCCCGATCAATTAGCTTTAAGTATTAAATCATAAGGAGTTTAGTATTCTTTAAAGCGTCTGCTAAGCAATACGGCCGACGGAAAGTGTCTGGGAGTATTTGCGACTTATTTTTAAGGATATTGCCTTAAAATACGTAAAAATCAGCTTGGAGAAAATACGTGAAGTAATTTTTTTGTGTACCTTGATGACCTGATACCTGAAAATTGGCCGTCCAAGCAAGCTAGCTGGTAGTAGTGTGTTCTTAGTTCATACTAACACTACTCGATCGTCCACATTTCCTTCGTCAGAAAATACGTGACGTCTGGCGGCCCTGGGATCTTGGACTATATTAAACAGTGTAGAATTAAAAAAGACACATAAACAAGATGGCAGCTAAAATAAGCGAGTTTGACATAACAGACTGAGACAACGTTATAAGCCAGAACGAGAGCAAATTACATCATGCCCTTGTAGGTAGAAATTAGAAAATTAAAATACTTTGTAAAATAATAAATGATATCATAGCTATATGAAAATAATGTAAACAATATTTTAATTAAAAATATTATTGTTCCAGTCAATGTTAAGTCAAAATGTACTTTAGGTAACCATAACTTGTAGACTTTTCAAGTTACCGAATTAAGTAGTAATAAAAAGTTACATCGCTTTTTAAAAAATAAGGTAATATTTTGTCTATTTGTATAGAACTTGAATCTTTTCCTGTGATCTATAAGAATTAGACGGTAAATTGAAAGGTTTTACAAAGTCTGAAATAATATATTATCACATTTGGTCGGATCGAGATGAAGTCCAAACAGAAACCTTATTAGGGTACTTTTAATTTTGGGAAATGAACAGTTAATATGTCTCAAATAAAATTAATAGTTTAAAAAACTAAAGGTGCACGTAAAAGTCAAAAATAAATTACGGATCGTTCAAGTTGTCTCTATTTCTGAGCTGAAGTGTAAACTACGTGCTTTTAATTATAATATTTGATTGTAAAAGCGTGGGGCGCTTGAGCAGGAAAGACTTTCTAAGCGTGTTTTTTAGTGTTTTTTAAACTATTAATTTATTTTATACTTTTTAGTCTTTGCTAATGGCATATTTTAAACATTTATTTTAAATAGACGAATGAGCCCGCATCCTCTCCATCTATAATACGATCATCCATCATGAAGTTCCAGTTCATATCTTCCTGCTCCATCATCAGATCAGCTCGACAGTACCATATTATTTTATTCAGACCTTGAAACCTAGTCGTGGTCAAAGTTCATTACAAGACCTTTCTAACAAGTCCAAACACGGCTATGATACGATATTTCACCATAGAATGCTAGTGCCTATCTTCCGGCTTCATCATCAGACCTTAAAACTTAATCATGGTCAACTTTCATTACAAGACCTTTCTAACAAGTCCAAACACGGCTATGATACGATCATCCATCATGAAGTTCCAGTTCATATCTTCCGGCTCCATCATCAGATCAGCTCGACAGTACCATGTTATTGTATTGTCATCAAAATCACATACAACTGCCAATTTTCATAACGCTACGATCTTTAGAAGATGGTTAAATTAGTTTTCTTAGATTTGATTACATAGTTACATACATACAGGTCAACCTAATAAAAGCGTGTTAAAAATAGCTCATAATACTGCGCACAAATATATTTTGTATCATAAAGTTTGGGGTAGAAAGTAACGTTTTTGTTAATGAACTTTAAAGGGTATTCTAGTTATTCATCTACGCACAATAGTACATTATGGTACAAGTGTGTAACGTTGGTGATTACCGCTGAGGCGCCATTGAGACCCGAGCCGTCAGGTGAGGGTCTTAAGAATGCCGAGGACGGTAATCATCAATACACACGTGTATCATACGACGTTTTTCAACACACTTGTGAATAAAATAATACTAAAAAGTCATCTTCAACAGTTAAAACAAGTTAATTTTTTTTCACAATAGCGGGAAAAATTAATCGTTTTTCCTATGCGCGCGCATCTACAGTTCGACCAACTTATCTGTGCATGCGGGAAAACACGGAACTAAAATAAATGTACTAAGTTTGACGTAGCGATGCATTTTTTCTTGACCAGTGGCGCCACCATAAAATTCACACTTAAAATGGTCATACTGTAACAATGACAATCGACCATAGACTAAATGAATGAGCGCGATAGAGTTTTAGCCACGTATAAAATGAGGAAAAAGTATTCTTTATTACAGAAAAAATAAAAGTTATATTATTTGAGTGAAAGTTTCATTTAATAAAAACGTACAAGTTGAAATTATCTATTTAAATTCAAATTTGCATGAAATGAGCAAGCACTAAGTACATTAATTTATTTTTAATATTGAACACGATCTTTTTTGTATCGAAACTTTTTTATAAACGTAGCAACTCAACCAATAAAATTTAAAAAAAAACCTTATAACTCACTAGTGAATAATAATAATGAAAAAGTCACAGTTTGATTATAGGTGTCATTATGTGCCTAATTGCGGTGAAATTATAGCCACTTTATGAGCAAGTGTGTTGAAAAATACTTAACTTTTCTCAAAAGTTTATGGGGTGATTTGATATCACGAAATGTGTAGTAAGTTCACTTCTATGTTTTTAATGAATGTGGTCTCGTTTTATTTGAATAATATTTATTTCTTACTTGCTATTAAAAAAAAAACATTGTATTATACAATAAATAATATGTGCTACTCCGACACCTGTTTCTATAAATAAGTCAAAGTGATTACTTGAGAAAACTGATTATTTAAGATACGAGTTTTATTCTGAAGAAATTGCTTGATATTAGAATTGTCAAAAGTTAGAAATCATAAAAAATAATTACTTTAACTCAAGTAATTATTACTTAAACTCGAGTAATTACTTTAACTTGACCATGAATACAAGTTTGATTATCTCGATCTAACACAAGTGCTTAGTTAAGAAAAACTATAATATCCATAAATAATAAAGCGACTATAATAAATGTTAGAGTTACGATCCATTCATTTAGGTATGTGAACGTCTTATATATAAATATTGTAAATTACATAATATAATATTGACTGTTGACAGATGTAATTCAAATATAACAATTGATTTGTGATAAATTATCAGTTTGTTTTATTACATTTTAAATTACAGGCTCTATGTTACAACAGAAAGAATAATTATTGACAATGTTATTGATTTAAATTTAAATAGCTACATTAGCCTATAGGTAGCTACTCGGACACTCAGCAAACAGCCTATGATTTCCGAATTCTGCCGTTAACTCTTAAAAATGAAGAAGAAAAACTTTAAAACCATTTTTATGAAAAACCACGCCCACACAAAACAGTATCGTAGTAGAATAAGTTTTAGTATTAATAATAATAATAATAATATTCCACAACTATCACACAACGCAAGCAAGCTAAGCAGAAAAAAGTATTAAAGTGCAAATTGCAAAAAAGCCACAATATACGTTGTGGCTAACAATTGTGTTTTTGTGAAAAAACGCTTGATTTCATTTAATTAGATTTGCAAATCGATATTTAAGTACATACTACATAATTATATAAATTTGAAGATTCACACTCTGCCGCACTCAGAGACGTTTAATGATTACTGAAGCCAACACTTAGTAAAGATTTGTGCATCACTTTGGTGATGATTTTGTATGTCAAACCTTTACCTTAATATCTCGTGAGTACGGCAGATTTTATTTTTGTTATGTCACACAAATACAAATACAGTTAAAACCGCAACTCTCACACAAAACATTAATTACTTTATAATTCTTTACGGTAAAATTAGTACGCAAATTGCAATACAGCTACAATATACGCTGTGCTTAAACTAAAGAAACTGAAAACGTAGTTAATATTAAAGGGAAACCCGTTCCAAATTGTGCGCTTAGCAGAACAAGCGTCAATGTACTCCAAAGTATCGTATATAACTTCCCGAAGTTTCTTGTCTGTAATAGAATAAAAACCATTATTTATTTACTTTAAAAAATAAGAATGATTTCCCTTACAAATTATACAACCTCATAAACTAGTTTGATATAGCATTATTGGTCGCCGTGGTAAGCTATACTCCCACGAGAAGCTATTTTTGTAAACAAAGAACTCTACTAAGTTACGTAGCGACAAATCAATCAACAACAAATAATTCCTTTAGCCTAACGGGTTGGTCGTTAGTGAATAAATGTTGAATAGTAGTGGAACTAGTACACTACCCTGAGGTAGTCAATTTATTTGGACTCGCCATCTACTTTTATCTTCAAGTAGGTGCACCTGAAATCGTCGGTTACTGAGCAGTTCTCGGAGAATTCGTGTAAACTTTAAATCCAATGTCAGGTAGGTCGCTTTGTATATCAGACGTTTTATATTTACAGTTTCGTATGCTGCTGACAAGTCCACAAATAATGCTTCCGTCGCTTTTTTGGTTTCAAACCCGTCTTAAATGTGTTGGGTGAGGTTAAGTATCTGGCTGCGGTAAGATTTTTCAGGCCTGAATCCAGCTTGTTCTGGGATTAGTTTTGGATCAACGAGGTGTGTGAGTCAATATAACAAAGTCTTTCAAACAGTTTGTAGGTATCGCAGAATATGGATATACTTATGGCGAACATTTTTAGGGTCGTATTGTTATGATGATAAGATAAATACCTTCAATCATTAATAACTGGTCAGCAAGCACAATTTTTATGTCATCAAGATAATTTGCAGCTAATTCCATTAAAAGTGCTGGGACACTCAACATAAATACACAGAGGAGTAATTCTAAAATCCAGGGTACTATTAAAAACAGCGTCTAAAACATTGAACAAATGATAAATTATGTTTATTTTGCAAATAGGTTTTTACAAACACTTTTACAAGTCTCTGTTTTATAAAACTAGATAGGGGCCGGTGTTTCGTAGTGCAGATACATCCAAAACTAACTCAGAGGTCATAGTCTATTTTAAGGTCCAGACATAATCTTAGTATAGTATACACACATGAAGACTATCCAGATTAGTGTCTGAGATGGTCTTTTGAAGAAAGCACCACAGATTTAAGTGAACCCGTCCAGTCAGTGTAAGCATTTGTCAGTTATCGGGGAGCTCGACTTGTACTCGTAACTCAAGGAGCTCATCGTCACGATGAACAATACCAAAGGAAGGACATTTGGGTGGGTCCCTTATTAAATAGTACTCAAACTGCCAGAAAATTGCTAAAAGTAAAGAAAGAACCACACGGTCCTCACATTCAAAAGATTAAATAAATAAAAAAAATAAGTTAAATATTAATTATTATTCTAGAGAAAATAAAATATAATTATTGTTATGTTATAAATCAATTTTACGCTCCCGCTTTCAAGGCCGCGACGCGACGACGTCGCGTGATGTGAAAATGAATTTATGGGATTATCGTTATTGAATTATTTTATTTTTATTTATATAATTTTAATTTCAGTAAATTTAACTTATTTAAATTTTATTTTTAAATTTGATTATGTACATTTTAAATTTTATAGGACAGTTTGACATTTTAGTTTTTGACATAGGTAACATTTTATATTTTGACATAAGTAGTGTAGTGGAATTTAGCTGATGAATTTCATAATAGTGTGTGCGCGGGCGTAGCCAGGGGGAGGGTTTAGGGGGTTCAAACCCCCCCCGAAAAGTTAAGATATTAAGGGGACGGTGAACGAACATTTCTCCATACAAACGTAATACCAAAATCATTCGCGATACGAACATATTACCAACTTAAAATTATGTTATTCGGATACAGACGATATTTATCTAGGTTCCTATTAAACTTTTTTTTTTAAACATTTACTATTTACGAAATGCAAGCGAATTGCATTTCGTCAATAGTAAATAGCAATTCGCTTGCATTTCGTAAATAGTAAATGTTTAAAAAAAAAAGTGAATGAGTTTGGTATTACGTTTGTATGGAGAATGTTCGTTCACCGTCCCCTTAACATTAATAATATTAAAATAATGAGAAGCGAGCGGTATAACTAATACTAATTATTACAGTAATATTTATATACATATTATATATTATATACGTATTATATATTAAATACGTATTATGTATGTATTTTGGATTCGCCGCCACCGGCTGTCGATACTCCGATCGCATTCGGTAACCTTCGTATATTTTCGTGCCGTATCGTATCCCACCCATACTCGTCGCATTTAGCCAGCTAGTCTGTTGCCAGTCATTACTTAATATTACCGATTATCGAGTGAGTCTAGTAAGGAGATTGCAATTTGCAGTGTACGAAGTTTTTTTTTCATTTGCGTGATTTGACTTCAAGTTAACACATGAGTTAACACTTGCGTTATAAACACAAAGTAAATAGTAATAAGATTACTATCTTACTCATGGGCGTCATGACCATCCCGCCCTGAGCTGGGTCTAGGCTATCTGTGATAATTTTTCTGACCTCTTTGATTAAAAAAAATACATGTGTGATGGCAAACGACTAAACTGTGTGTAATCGTGTTTCTGTATGAAAGCACCAAAAGACCCTAACGTAGGTAATCGAGGGCCAGGTCACTTCGCTCGCTCGCCCCGAAATTGAAGCGATCATCGTATACGAGGTGGAATGCTAAAATGTTCTCGCTCGCTAATACATCCTATACTATTATTCTGCAAAAGTTGGCAGAGTGCATCATATTCTCAATCCTGTATGAATGAATGAAAAGAATCAAAATCCGAGGATGTCAAGAATATGTGACAAATTTTTTCGAGCTCGCTTCGCTCGCTCATGCAATTTTTTTTTCTTTCGAGAGTTTTTCGCATCGATACACTAAACCTTAAGATGATCAATCTGCCGGCACTTATGCACGTTTTTCATAAGTAAACGTTGGTGTATGGCCCACATCAGTTCTATTTTTCTTCCAAAATATTAGATAGTTAATTGGTCCACTAACTCGCACAGAGCGCAGAAAAGGCTATTTACGGCACTGCATGCAATTTTAGTCGTTTTATTTTCCTGAACCCCCCCCCCCCCGACTCTAAAACCTAGTTACGCCCGTGGTGCTGCGTGTTGGCCTCCGATTATTCTTATTGTTTTAAGTACTTACTTTATTTTTTTAAGTATCCCTACTAACAAAATGATGGATCTATGCTATCAGAGATAAATAAATAATTATTTATTTTATTAAATGTCAGAGCACTGAGTATGAGGTAATAAAAAATATGAAAAAGTAGATACAACCGAATTGGGAAAAGGAGGAGGCCTTTTAGAGATGTCGGTTAAAAACAAAGATGAAAAAGGCCGATTTACCCCGAACTACTTATTTAAAATGTCAGCTTACTAGCTTAGCTGAAATTATTATTGTCATTGCTTTTCTACAGTCTTGTCATATTGGTTCTACGGGGAAGGTAGGTACTTACAAATTTAGAAGCACAGTCGAAGTAAACAACCACGAACATAATTCTTAAAAATTCACTGACATAAGCAAAAGCCACCTGAAACAATGCGAAAACCAGTTATTACGTTTGGAAGAAAATACTCACTAACCATTTTCAGATACTAAAGATAAAAACTTTGCCTACTTAACTCACTGAAAATATCAAAACCATGAGTAATAAGTACTTACCTTCACCCTTATGTACTTGATCGTTGCATCCAAATTGTTTGATAATTTCATATAGCCTTCACAAAAATATTTAACGTGTCCATATTTTTGTGCCTCGCTTAAATTCATTGTTTCTAAATTATTTTTTAGCGTCATATACAAGGATTCAACTGCTTTTTGATAATTTTCAGCAATATAAACTGTGGTTAGTCGACTCGAATAATAAAATGTTATCTTGTGAAAGTATAAAGCCACGGATGCTAAAGAAAAATCTTCCAATGGGACACATAGCAATGCGAACTCTCCAACGAATGTAATAAACAATACGGAATATGTTACAAGACAATGTTGTTTCTTTTGTAATGTCGAGGAAGACTCGGAAGCTAAGTTTGACGAAAACTTTAAAACGTATTTTTCTTCAGTGATCAAAGATATCAACACATTTGCAGTTATATCTATAGCTGCCACAAAATCATAAAAAAAAATAACTACGCCTGTTTGAAAATAGTACTCAGCATTCATGAGTAGTTGTAGATAAACGAATCCACAACAAACAATACAGTAGAGTTTTAGTAATAGATAAACGGTAGCACTATTACTGCATTTGAAATAAAACCCAAATATGAGTCTATACAACATAATGTTGTGAAAAGAGAAAAACGAATTTATGTTTTCGATCCCTCGAATAGAAGCCATTTTAAATTTTTACCAAAGTCCACGGTATTCACGCAGCAAGCAGTCTTAAACTGAACACATAGTAAGTGAACATCGATACCTACCTACAGGTTTCAAATTAGATACATGTACTTAAGGATACTTCGGTTATTAAAATATGATGAAACACTATAATTTATAGTAGTTAAAAACATTGAAATGAAGTTTCGAGACAGAAATAGATCTGAAGCTCAATAACTGTAGGTAGTTAGTTGAGTGCAATTAGACAAAACCGTGAAACGTAGTATACAGGGTGGCGCCGATAATACGACCGCTGGCTTAAATAAAAATGAAAATTACATACAGGGTGACAACGAGGTAGAAGAAGGCATGAAGAGCAGATTTATCTCATTATCAGGGACATGTTTTCACGTTCCGTACAGCACAAGAGCTTGTTAACTACTCATAATATTATAATCAATGTAATCACTCGAACAACATTTACACACACTCTTGAAATTACCAGTAGGTTTTAATGTAGGTAACAGTTATATTGTGAAGTTGTGCTACAAGGCTTTCACTATCAGCCAGCTCTATCGTTCAAGATTTCGATTGTGCAAAATTATTTTAGTCGTCCAACGGGGATCGTATTTTCTTGAAACTGGGGTGTGAAGCTCAAGTAGATTCAGCTGCATCTGGATAGATTGGAAAAGCTAGGCAGGTGACGCATTTGACTATGAGACTTTTATACCTCCTCTCTTAAGTCCGTCTTCAAATATCTTTTAACGGAAGTAAATACAAATAGGGGATCGGACAAAAAAAAACAAATTAGTCCGTCTAAAAGATTTCCAAAAAATATTGACCACATATTTTTTCTTTTTTTTACGTAAACAAAGAATGAAGACGATACAGTGCTTCGAAAACTCGTGTGACGTCATATGATAGTACATTTTGTACGTTCAAGCGTGACGTTGCAAGCCCCACTCCATGATCTTTGTCGCGCTATAGCTTCGTCAATTTTTATTGATTTGATGAAACAAAAAACACGTAGGTATCTAATATTTCTCGATAATCTAACTGACGGACTATACAGAATCATATTTTTTTGAGTCAGTCCTATCCCCTATTCACTTATCTGTACATAATATGTAAGACAGTCCTTTACTTGCGCTTAGGATATTATCGTGAAAGGGTCTCATTGAGGCCAAATGACATCAACTAAGGGTCCCTGATTACGGAAGGGTCCCAAAAAGTAATGTTGTGAGTTTGAATGTGTTTTGCGTTCAAGGCAGCCACAAAAGTTTACTTGCGGAATACAGTCTAGTTGTAGAAGAAGTAGGTATTTTTATGCGGAAATGCTAAAAAACCTTAATGTATTTCGATATTTACTTTTGGAAATTTTAAATTTGCTCCTTTTTTAATATCCGGAATTTTTCCCAATTTCCGCGACGTTGAGTAAACATTGTTCGTGAAGTACGAACACGTGTAACGTTTCATCTCAATAACCATAACAGAAACGATTCAGCGGTTTCTCGGAAAACATTTCGATCAGACCTATACTTAAGTTCGCATTTTGCGACGTCCTGTACTATTTTTTCGATGGTAGACACCTTGACATAGTCTTCAAAGTATGTGGCTACCCCAAAGCGAGACAAAGTTTAACTGCCGCACTCAGAGAGCTCTAATGATTACTTACAAAAACATACAAAAACTATCAAAACCTTTTCTTAGTGATGGCCTAATAATCATTAAAGCTCTCTGAGTACGGCAGTAAGATATTTTAACAATACTTCCCTGAACGAGTTTGTCAAGTAGTTCTCTGTTTCCGTAATCGTCTAAAGCCTTCCAATTTGTTGTAATCCTACTAGATTAGTAGTATTATTAGGTTAAGGTTGATGTTCCAGGGTAGCCCGCGAAATTCAAATTTTCTTACGTTTTTAGCGATTTGCAAGCCAGTGCTAGGTTGTATATGTTAGTGAAAATATGATTCGCGGCTGTAAGACGTATGCAGTTAGAGAATTATAATCATCAAAATCATCATTACAACCCTCCAAGTTCATGTAACTGTCAAGAATGACCTTTTGATGAAATAATCATTCTTGACAGTTACATACGTAAGAAAATTTGAATTTCGCGGGCTACCCTGGAACATCCACCTTAAGCCTCAATATCAATAGGTTTTCTACGAGCGCTACGCCATTAAACCTGAATGTATCAAAGAAGTAATCGTGTAAACTTTCACACGGTACTGTATTGTACTACTAGCTGTTGCCAGCAGCTTCGCCCGCTACAACTCGAAAATTATCCCACGGAAAGATAAAATCGGGGTAAAAAAAATATCCTATGTGTTAATCCAGGTAATAAACTATTTTTGTACCAAATTTTATCCAAATCCGTTCAGTAATTTTGCGTGAAAGAGTAACCAACATCTATCCATCCAAACTTTCACGTTTATAATATTAGTAGGATTTGAATTGAAGTTAAATAGCTAATGCTGACCCCTAACCTGCTAGGTTAAAATGGAACTAGGCTGCGGTCCTAATGAACGCCTTTTGAAAGAAAAATGGGCAAAAATAACCACTGAGTGAATTCCACCTGACGGAAAACGACAACACTGTAGGTCTGAAAAGAGATGGCGCGTGGCGTAATAAACGCTCGATGGCTCTTTTTAAAAAGATTGTGAGATTGGAACTCCATAGAAAGTTTTGAACAGTACTTATTTAATTACGAGTAAACCGTCTGAACAGAGGAATGTTGTTACATGAACCAATATTATTTACTTACATCTACCATTACAGGATAACCAAATGCGACTTAATGAATTCTTACTTAAGTGTTACTTATAACCAATATCTATAACTTATAAAAACAAAGCATTTATTGTGAATTTACCCAGATAACAACAGAATAAGTCCGTCTCACTCGTTATCAGGTTGAGCGTGCGGAGTGCACGATAATCTCGCCATTAGACTTTGAAATAACGTACAGAGTCGTAGGTATGTACGAAGTCTTAGGTAAACGATACGATCACAATAAGCCGTAAAGGGTGTTCCGTTCTTTAAAAGAAGACATTATCGCCATCTGCTCGGAAAGTAAATCTAATATGTGTGCGGTGAGACTTGGTTCTTTGCCTATTGTAATGAACCAGATAATATTCTACTACGTATGGTGCAACATGTTTTCAGTTTCATAGGATGGAATA
Organism: Diarsia dahlii; assembly: GCA_949775195.1. Taxonomy (NCBI): domain Eukaryota; kingdom Metazoa; phylum Arthropoda; class Insecta; order Lepidoptera; family Noctuidae; genus Diarsia; species Diarsia dahlii. The sequence continues at coordinate 19,648,487 of OX459199.1, forward strand.
TTTTCTGCTATAGCAGCTGCACTTGCCATGGGTGCTGAATAATTGGCTGTCTTCTCCTTAGCCTGTCTATGACTTCTTATTGCTTGACCAGGAGCGAAATATTTGAAAACATATAATTGCATTTGACTAAAGCATTGACAGTACTCACGCTAAGAAAACAATTAATGCCGTATGTTCACGTGGGGTAGTTATACCAGCTTCAACGCCCGGGGTGAATCTACGGGGAAAATCTAGTTAAAGCATAATTATAAAGCTGTAAAGTTGGTCGTATAGAAGATAATAGGTATATTATAAAGGGTGTAAAAGTACCCTTAACGAAGTCGAAGGGCATTTGTTCTCACCACAGGTTCTCACCGTCACTGCGATATTTTTTTGTTCTAGACCATACCTGGGAGCCCCCTAGAGACGGAGATATTGGGGGTCAAAGTTCCAAATTTTTCACAGATATTTTTGTAAATACTTGTTATTCAGGTTATAACTTTACCTTAAATTACCCCATATTGACCCATTTCACAGTAACTAATTTTTCGTTTAGTCTAGTGTAAACCGAAATTGCATGAAACCGACCTAATTTTGGCGACTCAGTTCGGTGACATAAATAACACTGGATTCATCTCGTGTGGTCTCATCCCAGATACCACGAATTCGGGAGTATTCGGGACAGACGATGCCATTTCTGCTATTTCCGACGTTCTTTGCATCCTTGCCAGACAAGGGCTTTAGTGAAAGCTCTACACATTATCATAAGTAGGTAATCATAGTTTGTAGTTATACGGGTGTTCAGATGTATCCGGTTACACTAGAAGCCGACCCTTTAGTTGGGAAAGGCTAGACAGATGACGAGATCTTATGTCTATAATAAGACCGTATATACCTACTTACAAAAAACGGTTTTGTTCAGCATATGGGCCTTTTTAAATAAAATTGAGAGTTTCTGTGAATAAGTAATAATTTTATTCACACACAAGAAACGTAGGTACATAACGTCAAAAGGAAACGTTTTGCTAGAACAAAGAAAATGCTGCCACATATTTTCTTTTTCAGATAAAAGATTGACATGGGTCATACCTAGCCTAGCTGAAGTTACATAAATCAAATTTATGCTGTCTTAATAGGTTTCCTTTCATAGGTACAGCCTCGTTGCTTCGTAATGGATTCTTTGGCTAAAGTTCCGTTCACAAACTCAGGCAATCGGAACGGCTAAGCGCGTTTGTCACTTCTTGATTCCTTAATCCCATGACGCGGTGACTTCGCACATGCAATGTTTTCTTCGTTTATTTATTTAAAGGAACATTTTATTTGTCGCAGATTCAACACCGAGGCACAATATTTAGAGTTGACAACGCCATCTATCATCGTTTGTCGGAAAACTCGGAAACGTCAAGCAGTGAGCTTGGGTGAGGTCGATACAGAGCGTGGCAGGTCTGGTTTGACAGCTGTCAGTTTTCATATGTCAAATGTCAGTTGTGATATGTCAGACGTCAGTGGTCGGTTGACGTTGACATTAGACGCATTTGATTTGAGGGACGGGACTTTTTGGTGAGACACGAACGCGAACGGTTGTTCTGCCCGCCTGTATCGAACCTATCGCGTTTCCGTACTTTAATCCATTTCCATCGGCTTGATCGTTTGAGATTTTGTTAATTTGTTAACGGAAGTAAATAAATAGGCGGTTGTGATCAGTGTTGAGACTATTATTTCGTACCTCCGCCATGCCGAACTTAGACTCTGACAACGATGTACCCGAAATAGTTGAGCTACCTTCGTCATATTTATTTACTTATATGGGTGGTTTTTACTTAGTAGAAGTCGACACTCCCTACCGCTCTGCCGAGAGCGGCAGGAATCATTTGATGATTTCCCAACGTCCAAAAAAAAAGTAGTTACAATAGTTTGGGAATAATGTGGCGGGCTTGTCCCAATAAAAAAAAACATGCCTATCGGTAAGGGCCGGAGCACTCTTCAAGGTTAAAAATAGTCTGCTAACGCCACAATAAATATGTGAGTAAAACAGATTGGGCCCATACAGCTAAAGACAGAGTTAAAAGGAAAGTTTGACCCGCAGTAGGACACATAAAAATAAAATAATAAATACATATGTGTATCTAGATGAATAAAGGATAATACAATAAAAATAATAAACATCATGTTTGTGTCCTCATGAAAAGAAGGTAATAAAATAAATGATCTGGCATAGTAACTGTTCTTTAATCTTCCATGGAATATTTTGTCTCTGTTATTTTATTCAAACCTATAAGTAAGGTAGACGTACAATCTTCTTTTATCTAATAAATATACTAAACAGTAAGTAGATGACAGACAACTGTTATTGTTTTGTTCCATCTAAGATATATATATATTTTTTATTTTTTTTTATTTAGCCGTTGTTGTCCCACTCCTGAGCAAAGGCCTCCCCCCATTCTTTCCACTTCTTCCGATGGTGTGCTTCTTCTCGCCAGTTGGTCATAAAGACATCCAAGGCGTCCCGCCATCTTCTCCTCGGTCTACCGCGACCCCGTCTAGCTGTGTCAGGGCTCCAGTCCTGATATTGATATTGGGCTTGTTAAATTCTTTTATCGTTGTTTTATAGAGACAGAATATGTAAATAGGGTTTTGATATAATTTAACACCCAAACACGTAAAAAGGCTATTTAAAAAAATATTTAATGAATGTCGTTGTACTCGTTTGTCGATATTTAACTTCAAATATCTCGGTAACGTGACACTTTGGGTACCATGTTACTGGACATTTTTTGTTCGTCTTTATGTCCTCTATCCATACATACCACTTTCACCGTGGGCCGCGATTTCGAAAAAAAATCAAAATGGCGGACAGGTTGATATGCCACATTGGTTCTATCCCCTTTCCCGGCGGCATGTTTAATACCTGTTTGTTACTATTAGCAAGTGGCTGTTTGTGTATTTTGTAGTTATTTAGAATGTTGAACTAGTACGAGTGGTACAGTACAATTATGATTATCAGCCTATTATGGTGGTTTGGAGGTTACTTCGGTACGGTCAGTACCCTCATGACCAGACAACACTTGTAAATAGAAAGTATGTTGAAGATGGTGCTGCCACGTTTTAAAAGTTTGGTATAATTTTAACTGGAGAAGAGAGATAGAGTTCTTGGAAACGCTTTCACCATTTTCTAAAATTCTATAAAACTTTTTATGGGACAACAATCATTGATTTTATATTTTTTAAATATTTTTACTTTAATGAGTTATTTGTAATTTTATTTAACAATGACATAGGCCCCTTTCGGATAGGGTAGGGTTTTTAAATCATATTGCATAAGATATACTATTTTGGAGTTCAATGTAGTAATAGTGTTTAAAAAATCTAACTAAAGTATTTTCCCTAAACAAGAACTGGCAGGAAATAAACCCGTCTAGAAGTTTATTCGTCCGACCTAGTTGAGACTAAAAGGGGTATCGTCTGGGCCATTATTTTTAGGAGACAATGAAGTTCAAAAGATCGGGTTACCACTAGCCAGGTGGCCTTAATTATTTCATGTAAAGGAACTGGGTTATTTATACTGTATCATAGGAACCCGATAAATTGTCGTATGAACCACTGAGAACAATAAAGTTAGTCATATATACATTTTACGTTGTACAGGCTAGATGTTATTAAGATCATCATGTCGCCAACGTAATGTAGACAAATAACAAAAAATACGTATTAAAGAAGTTAATTCATAAACTACTCTAAGCGTTAATAAAAACGGAGAAAAATTAAAAATTTTGAAAAAACCCACGACGGTAAAAATCTAATTGAAAAAGAATAAAATAACTAAAAACTTTAGATGTAGCAATAATAATTTTACCATTAATACATAACTAAGGAATATCCGTTGGGGGCTGCCATTAAACCAGCTAAAGGTTTTCTAGTGACGTGAATACAATTATTGAAGAATTGTTGATGTTTAACGACGACATAAAATACACTTATGAGTATGATTAAATTTTTGTTGAAATTTCATATAGAAAAGGCAGCCCATTCCGTCGTGGGTAAAAAGAATAAGAGAAAGGACAATACCCTGAGGAACACCCACAGCAAGATCGTACCATTCAGAGGAAGCTTCATTCAAGTAAACCGACTGACTGTGAGCGACCCGGAACATACGAGTTAGCTCCAAGTAGCTGTAGCTAATATAAATTCAGATCAATGATGACAATATGTATTAGATACTATGTAGATAGGCTGGAAGCTTTTGGCCCTACGTGATATTAAATATACAATGGGTTGTTTTGTGGGTTGCTGCGGAACGCCTAATCCAAATCAAACAGTTTGGGCAATGCTGCTGTGAATAAGCGACTTTAAGCGGTTTGTACGGAATTTAGACCGATCCGATCGAAATGAATAAAGTTAAGCGTAGGCCAGCGTAGCAATGTGACTGGTCTTTAATCTGTGGTTTTTAGGAATTTCCGTTGGTTCTCTAATTCGAAAAGTGGGTACATAATACTGCAAACAAGAAAAAACCCGGCGAGTAAGACTAGCGTATAAAGGGTTCCGTACCTACCATCATCGTAGTAGGGATATTAAAATTATAGCGGCTACAGAAATACGCCCCCTTTTCTATTATCACTTGCTAGTATTTTATCTCGTAAGAATAAAAAAAACATCACCATCGGGGAGCTGCTAATATTATTTAACACTGAAAACGGGATATTTACCATGATTACTATCATTGAGTTCCCGACATGCAGCGCTGTTGCACATTGTCTACCTTCTTTCTTGTTCGTTTTTTGCGCTCGGTACCCCTACCTCTGTCACTTTTTCGCGAACTTTATAGATTTTTATAAAGTTATAGTTATTATTATAATGATAATGACCATTTCAGTTTAAAACTTGGGGCTGTTTAGTACAGCATTCTATGTAGTCTTTAGTTTCCAATATATAAAAACATATTATACGATAACTAACCAGTGATGACAGGTGGTCTAAGGCTGTCACCAAATGGCATCCAAGAACGTAGAAAAGAAATGTGGGTCATCCGGTGGCGAGATGGGCCAACGATATGGTAGACATCGAGGGAAAAACCTGGATAAGGCTGGCACAGGATCGTGGAGATTCGGACCAGAAAAGTCAGTCTTTCAAAAAAAATAAATCGAATCTTTACCCAGCGGTTACAAGAACATTCGAAGAAACGGACGCCACTTTGCCCAGGTATCAGGGACTATTCAAACATAACGAACTATTGAGAATTTTTTAACTGAAAGCACTAACAGTCTAGTCTCGTAGGTGTAGTTTCCAACACATCGTTATGTGAGACAAGAAGACTAATCAAAAGGTCTGTTAGCTCACGCTTGTAGACATAAACAGTATTACACGATGTTCTATCGGTACATTGCGATGCCGGAACGGTAAGTTTTTCTACATCACACATAACATCATGCTTACAATCCCTGAAGGGTTATGCGGAAGTGTCGCTAATAGTACACCCAAATTTAGCCAGTTATGTTAATGTCCTATGTAATAGGACGAGTCTATTGCGTCGTAACGGCGTCATAGCGCTCTCCTGCATAAAAAAATGGCATTCGCTATACTCCACGTGTATCAGAACAGAATTTTCCGTCAGCACGTGTATTGAAACGGGTCAAAATCAATTTAAAAAAAGTCACAAATCGAATGGTTAAATTAGTTGGTGAAGGTTTAATTAATCAATTTATAAACAGAATTATGAGTACCTACTTATTTGTCATCAATGTCACATTTTACTAATGAAATGATCATATTTTGTAAGTGAAAAAATAATCAAAATTCAATCAAGTTATACATTAATATGCGTTGATTTATTACCTAATTAATCCGATATTAATCTTGATAATTTCGAGCACTGGTTTGAACGAATAATTCATCTTTATTGCATTTATCCAATTAGAGCAGCTGGCACTGCTGTAATTAAAACCTAACGATTTCTGTCACAGTCAATTCTTTTTGTTTGAGTACAATAATATTCTGTAATTAATAATGATTAACCAGCCTAGTAGGTATGTCACATTGCTGGACAAAGTCATCTAAGAGAGCGTTCAAGTATTTCGTTACCAATTTGGGGGAAAGGGGGGTAATGTAAAACGTTACGATACGTTACAGGGGCGGCAGGGGATTTGAACTACGCGTTACGTTACAATATTGTTTTTTTTTGTAACCCTTCAGAAAGGTCACGTAAATAAAGTAATAAAATGTCTTATTACTATTAAGTACTTTTCATACTAGTTGATGGTCTTAAATAACAAATGTTTTATTCTAAATAGAAACAAGCTAATTACAGACATTTCATACTTACAAAACCACAGAAAGGCGCTCAAGCGTATTCAGTATGTCCATCCATAGCCAATACGATTCCCAAATAATTAGTAATATGCAAATAGTCCAGTCAACAAAGAGATTGTAGAGTGCGTGAGCAAGGCCCTAAGCAATTACTTCAGAAAATTGTTCAGGGTGCTTAGAGAGTTAACATACTAAAAGTCCTGACATCTAGGGGGTGAGGCGGAGTGGGGGGAGGGGGTTAAAGTTCCCATTTTTCAGTTTTTCGCTAATATCTTTTAAACGGTGCGTCATGGAGATAAGAAGTCTTCTACGCAATGAAAGCTTATAAAATTATGTACAACTTTTATCTTATACACTTTTTCACATTCCTACCTATTTTCGAACTACACATTCCGGAAAAGTGAAAATTGAAAAAATCTGCTTGAATTGAACACTACCTTTTGTATACTACTTCCTTCACGTTATCTGGGGATAAAAAGTATCTTATATCTTAAATCAACTCCTACTATATCAATTTACTAAATTTTATCCAAATCTGTACAGCCGTTAGGATATCAAAACTTTTATCTACACTTGTCTTAACACTTTTTCCAAATTTTCACCAGCGTACTGGTAATCACTGGTATCGGTACTTATTGAGGGAGGTCAGTCTTGCTGGTGCGCCATATCATTTGAGGAAGCACATCTTTCCAGCCTCTTCAACCTCACTGTGCGTGGAGGTAGGCTTGTAAAAGATCGCAGAATATTATTTTTTATATTATTTTTTAAGATTTAAGGTACTTTTTATCCCCAAATAACGTGAAGGAAGTAGTATACAAAAGGTAGTGTTCAATTCAAGTAGTTTTTTTTTTCAATTTTCACTTTTCCGGAATGTGTAGTTCGAAAATAGGTAAGAATATGAAAAAGTGTATAAGATAAAAGTTGTACATAATTTTATAAGCTTTCATTGCGTAGAAGACTTCTTATCTCCATGACGCACCGTTTAAAAGATATTAGCGAAAAACTAAAAAATGGGAACTTTAACCCCCTCCCCCCACTCCGCCTCACCCCCTAGATGTCAGGACTTTTAGTATGTTAACTCTCTAAGCACCCTGAACAATTTTCTGAAGAAATCACTTAGGGCCTAACTCACGCACTCTACAACTCCTTATGGGTGATTTATTGAGTGGACTAAAAGTAAAATAAGCTGCGAGACTTGCAGTCTGTTTGACATTAATTTATATAATGTATCATCAAACAATTTTGAGTAACTCTGGAGTTAGTGACTGTAAACCCTTTGTGTATTTTACATTTTTGCTGAATGCAGTAGAGCAAAATTCAAATAAGTAATAAATGCACTGCTGTTTTATATAATATTTTCAAGCCCTTGATTTTGATTCCTCATCATGTCAAAAAGAAATTAGTACTGTATCATGGCACCCACATAATAAGTAGCCCAAATATTAACAGATTAGTTAGTTAACAGAATATTTACCATCAGGAAATCAAAACGAATAGTAAAAATGGTAAATATCCCGTTTTCAGTGATATATTCCAGTCATTTTAGGTTTTATAATAATTCTTAGTGAGCTAAATTTTTGTATATACCTTTAATACGGCATTGTAATGAAGATGTGAAAAATCGACTTTGATATCGTGTCGGCTAAAGAAGTTATCAAGGTCAAAAGGTCCCGAAAATCAGTTTTTCGAAAATATTTCGCAACAACTCGGAGGTCAATAGCGTTCATTATAATATTGTTCCTTGTAAAATTATCTACAAAAATTCATCTGGCATTTTTCTGTAAAATCAACCGTTTTCGGTGTAGAGCGCTGAAAAAGCGACTAGAATGCACTCACGTACGGTATTGTATACGTCCATGTAAGTGATAACTCTATTGCTATTTAACCGACTTCCAATAAGGAGGAGGTTCTCTATTCGTGAGTATGTAATTAAAAAAAAAAATATATGTCCGTGCGTATCTCCGGAATTTTGGACCGATTTTCAAAATTATTATTAGATATAGATATTTTTGTGTTCGAAAGGGTATACTCCCAAGGTGGTTCCATTGCCACCAAGTTGGGATATGGTGATGGGATCCTTGAGAAATCGAGATCGTTTTCTATAATATTTTCTGAAGCTGTTCAAGTATTTGTGTCTGATAATCATAATCTCATGTCGAAACCATGTTAAAAAAAACGCGTCTTGCATTCTACCTCGTAGATGGTGAGGAAACGAGTGCTAGTCGCTTTCTCAGTACTCTTCTCCGAAAACGGTTGATTTTACAGAAAAATGCCAGAATTTTTTGTAGATAATTTTACTAGGAACAATATTGTAATGACCGCTATTTGGCCTCCGAGCAATAGGTCACGAGATATTTGCGAAAAACTGATTATCGTGACCTTTTGACCTTGATAACTTCTTTAGCCGACACGATATCAATGTCGATTTTTCACATCTTCATTACAATGCCGTAATAAAGGTATATACAAAAATTCAGCTCACTAGGAATTTTTCCGTAGATTTGGGATTAAATTGCCTAAAATGACTGGACTAATAATGTAACGTAACCCTGTCTATGTCACGGGTAACAAAGTGAATACTCGTATAATAATGTAGCTGATGCCCGCGGCTTCACCCGCGTGGATGTCGTTCAAATTATATACTAAAACCTTCCTCTTGAATCACTCTATCTATTAAAAAAAACCGCATCAAAATCCGTTGCGGAGTTTTAAAGATTTAAGCATACAGACAAACAAACAGACAAAAATAGCGACTTTGTTTTATACTATGTAAGGATAATAATAAAGCCTTGTTTATTCCTTAATAAAAATAGTACAATTTCACATTAAATACATTTCGATGTTTTAAAATAAATTAACTTTGAGTTTCAATAATAAAACATAACAACGCGAATTTAAAATTAAAATTAAAATCGAAATCAAAATAACAATTAAAATTAAAATCAAAATAATCAAAATTAAAATCACAATTAAAATTTAAAACAAAATAAAATCAAAATCAATAAATTTACCTAATTAAAATCAAATCAAAATTACTTGCAATCAAATCAAAATTAAAATCAGGATTAAGATTAAAGTTAAAATCTCAAACAAACATAATATAAAAATCAAATCAGTATGAATACTCGTAAGTATGTAACGAGATTCACCTCCATATAACTAGATATATTAAACCTTATGATCACATAGTTAATTAACTAGGAAAGAAACACTTAATTTGTACGATGTAGAGCAGCTGCTTAATAATGCAGACATTTGCACCTAAAGTTTTTTGCCAAGTAAGTTAATTGGAATCTGCGATACGTAAATTCTAATGAAATATTTTCAGCAATATACTATTATTTTGACGTAGTCGATTGTCGTGGTATGGATATGTGATGCGAAGTAATGAAGAAAAGGTTGAGTATGAATGTAGATGGCTTTAAGAGTAGAGGAAGACCAAAGAAACGGTGGATGGACTGTGTGAAGGATGATATGGTTGGAAAGGAGATGACTGCTGAGATGACGATAAATAGAGAAGTATGGAAGAAGGAGACATTTGTTACGCCGACCCAAGGCCGACCCCAAATAAATAGGGATAAGGGCAGGTGTTCGGGCACCTTCGACCACTCGGCGGTCTTCGGCTGCTGTCGGATGGCGGCGGGCGACGGCGGGTGGCGGAGAGAGGTGCGGCGCGCGATGTGCGGGACGCGGGCCCCCGGCCCATTTCGCTACCGATCTCCCTAGACGACGCGCGCGCATATTTCTTAGTTTTACCAACATTTTATTGTACCTATTTTGGATTATACTCTTTTAAATTACAGTCCACTGCTTTTAAATCTAGTCCTTAGTAAGGTCCCTAACAGCAGGAGAATGATGGTGTCACAATAATTTAGACGTATTTACTTTTACCCGTGGGCTAACCCTAGTAAGTGTCGAATTAACAAATAAGTACTTGTTTTTCATTTGAACTTAAACAAAAAAAAAAAAAACCAGCCAAATGCGTGTCGGATTCGCGCACAGAGGGTTCCGTTAAAAATATTTTTATTAAACTTTTTACTTCGAATCAAATTTCAAGATTCTGAGAGTATTTGATAAAAATTTCAGCTTGATACCTTTACGCGTTCCTGAGAAAAAGGGTCTTGACAAACAGACAGACAGACAGACGGACGGACGGATAACAAAGTGATCCTATAAGGGTTCCATCTTTTTCTTTCGAGGTACGGAACCCTAAAAAATGAACGCGTTCACCACATTGTTCTATTACTTTTTTTGGTTTCAGGTTAAATGTTTTGTTAAAAGTGGAATGCAGCAGCCAGTAATATTTTTGTATTTCTGTTTGCTGAAACATTTCGCATATTATCTTCCGCAATTTCACAAGGCAGATATTCCGGAAATTACTCTCGCGTCTGGTGTTCCGGAATATCCTCTGCTATTAGTACATGAGGCTACATATGCCCTCGAGATGGCACTATGTGGTGGGAACATTGAATGTATTATTATATCGATGGATATACGTTCGTAAAAAATCTAGTGGTCGCAAGTGACAGCTAAGTATGAGGGTTAGACTCCCAGGTTGGGAAACTGTGAAGAACTGCGATTTCTATAAGATAAAATTCATAGTAGCGGCCACGGAGTCTGGATTTGTGCCTGATTGACAGCAATAGACTCGCCCTCTAAAACATCGGATTTCTTTACACTAAGCAGACTTGCGTTTGGCCGCAGCTCGCTTGATGTGAAGCGGTGATGTGGCCTAGGTACACTTGCCTAGTCAAAACAAAAACCTTAAAACTTTACTGAAGAAATGGAGGTGTAAAATGTATAAAATCCCACTTGGCTTGGATCAAATTTTGTCGAACAGATCTGTGCATTTCTGTGCATATCAGATGCCGAAAGAAGGTTCGGTTTGGTTTACATTCGACAATCGAATGTAAACCGAATAAAAAAAACAACAAATAAATATTATTTCTTTCTTTCTGTGTCAGTTTTGATTTTCCACAAATACTGCCCACTTGAAAAATACGTGGATACGTCTCCCGAGTAGTCCCGAGCTTAACTTCCTGGCAAAAAATATGATCTGGGAATTGGGATTAAAGTGTTACCGTAGTTTTTGATGTAATTTCGCAACATCGTTTCACGACACGTGTTAGCAACATTGTAGCGGTTAATGTGAGCCTTAATCCTAATGAAATACGTGTCAAATTACTGTTGGCTATATTTAAGTTTATATTACAGTCCGATAGTTTGATAGGTCACATCACCGATTATTTATATTATTATCCATCTGACTATTAATAGTAAGTTCGAATATTCAGGAATTGAACAAAGACCACATACAGGGGGCCCTAGTGCACATGTAGTTGTAATGTAGTTATGGTTTATAAGTTTTTTAACCGACTTCTAAAAAAAGAAGGAGGTACTCGATTCGGATGTTTATATTTTTTTTTATGTTTGTTCGGGCATAACTCCGTCGCTTGCTAACCGATTTGAAAAATTCTTTTATTGTTGGAAATCTTGGAAATCCAAATGGTCCCATAATTTTTTTATCGAAATCGGACGAGCAGTTTTTGAAAAATCAACAAAACTCAGTAAGAAAACTACATTGGCTACATTAACGATCTTTTTGTCTCCGTCGTTTACGAACCTTATTTTTCGACCGAAGTTTATTTTTCACTTTTTTGTGTTTTTTTTTTGAAGTTATTTTATGTTAAAAAGTTTTCTTTTATTATGTATTACTTATTGTGTATTTTACCTATGGGCCTAAGATGCCTGCCAGAACATGTACATAAATTAAGTCGCCCGCTAAATCGCCAGACGCCTGTTTCAATCATGCGAGAGATACATTCCAAACCATCGCTGTTATATCCCGCGTCGCTCAGAATCGCACACAGGCCTCCTCTCTATAAGAAGGAATGGACTAAATCAACCACGCGGGGGTCAGTATGGTTTGATAGATGTCACATGTCTTCGAATGATTAATAACTCAAAAACTGCTTTTTTGTTTTCCACGCAGTAGTTGTCGCAAGCAACGTGTCACTAAAGTCTGAAGGTTGTTGTCAAGAGGTAAGATTTAGGGATCAGTAACTCGGTGGATTAACCTGAATATTTTGTACCCTAGCACTCAAATAGATCCAGACAAATTTGATATATACACCCAAGAAACTTACGTAGGTAATCATGTAAGCCAAATACCTATTATACTAGAAGAAGCATTCACTGATCCTGTAATCGTTGGATAAAGTCTGTTATACGTGGAAAGTAATACTAAAACATGATTACTTTTCGGAGAAATGGATTACATCTCGTGTTAGTATATTTCTAAAGTAATATCAAAGGTGTTACTAAAAAAAATCTTGAAATCTTTATTCTACTTTTTTACTTTATTTGCTCGTGTCTAAATAATAACTGTCGTTCGGGTCGAACATCAGGTTAAGCCACGCATGCCTATGTTGGTACGTGGATGGGTGACCGCCCAATACATATCGAGTTTCCTCTGTGCATCGGGAAAGTACTTGAAGTCGTTGATCTCGACTGTCAATAAAATTGTAGATTTTTGACGGTTTGTAAGTGGCCCATAATTCTGACAAGCAGTCTTACCAAAGGGTATTAAAATACCTAGTAATAACTAGGTTGCAGAATAAAACACGTGAAACAGCTTAGATAAATTAGGAAAAACAAATACCATCACTACTAGTCACACACTCTACTGACCGTTTTTTTTATTCGTAGGTTTTGAAATCATCAATTGACTCCTCCCACTCTAGGCGGAGCGGAAGGGAGTGTGAGACTTCTACTGACTAAGAACCACCCATGTTCAACAACAACAACTCAACTGACCTCACATAACGTCATGCACATCATGAGGTCCTGAATAAGAAATCGTAAAGTAAACAGGAACGTACGAACGTACGTAAAAAGTACTGCCAGCAAGCCTACTAAAGAAAACATGAAAAAGAAAAGTAGACAGAATTTATGAGATTTGGAAGGGAATAAAAACGTATAAATGTTTTATGTTGTAACACATTCATGCCATTTTTTTTTGTTTTTATTTTTTTGGGTTTGATAAACCATCAAGTCACATGACTCTTCCCGCTCTGGGCAGACTCTACTCTACTGACTAAAAACCACCCGTGTTCCTTCTTAGCCCTTTTTTTATTTGTAATGGGTTGACTCTTGACCTCAATCTTGCCCTAAGGGCAGAGATGAGGTCGACGATAGAACGAGCTTATCCAAAAGAAGCCTATTTACTCGCGACTTTGTGTCGAAGACGCGGTATTTCTTTCGGACAACCCGCAGCCCCGAGGGGTTGTTAAGATTCCTTGATCGCATTACACGTCTAATGCGATCAAGGGACCTTAATTGTTATGTTTCTAAGTCATAATTAGTTTTAGTCGACTAATATTATTCGCCAAATGCCGCTGTGGGTTTAGTTCCCATTCTTTGAGTAATGTGATGTTTATTGGAGTATCCACCCACACCTATACATGATTGCCACTTTAACTGATAAATACTGAGAATAGAAATGTTTAAGGCGGGGTTGCAGTACTTTTTCCGATTTGATTCCCGAGTCGGGCAGTGTGTTCTTGGGTTTTTTCCATCAGGAATTTTTCAGTAGTACGGACCCTGCATTTGTACCTGGTTGATTGCAATAGGCTAGCCCCCTATTAGGTACATGGGTCTTAATACATAGCTGCCATAATGTGGGTGTACGTAATGTTGTTAGTTATTTTCTGTCATGCCAACATTCTGAATGAATGAAAAAATTGGATATGTGGTATTGTGGGTGGGGTGTATTAAACGTAACTCCCCAAGTGCCCACCCCATCTAAATGGAAGTGCTATTTTCCCAGAAAAAAAAATCTGGTTGGAGTAGGTATTTCCATTAAGGCGAGGTTGCAGTAGGTACTTTGTTTTTATGTACGCACGACCTCACCCCCCGCCCTGCCGCGCGAGCGATATAATGCCTAAATTTTGACTGTTTTTTGCTTCTTGGAGAAAAACTATAAAGAAATTATACAATATATTTTCAACATTTACTTCAGAATAAAAAGTTTTATCTACTGATATAACACATTAACACATTTCATCATGAATTTATATGAAAGTTTTATCTACTGATATAACTTTCATATAAATTCATGATGAAATGTGTTAGCAGTACACGTTTGAAATTGTGATTTAGAGTCATGTTTGATAAAAAAAAGTATCGAGCCGATCATTCTAAATCGCGTTTCTATCTTTACGATTTACTAGAGAGTATGTTCTATTTTTATGTAATGATTTTTATTTATTAAAAAACTCGTATTTAGTTCGATTTTTATAGGTTCAAAAATTTTAAAAAGTACTGCAACCCCGCCTTAAACATTTCTATTCTCAGTATTTATCAGTTAAAGTGGCAATCATGTATAGGTGTGGGTGGATACTCCAATAAACTTCACATTACTCAAAGAATGGGAACTAAACCCACAGCGGCATTTGGCGAATAATATTAGTCGACTAAAACTAATTATGACTTAGAAACATAACAATTAAGGTCCCTTGATCGCATTAGACGTGTAATGCGATCAAGGAATCTTAACAACCCCTCGGGGCTGCGGGTTGTCCGAAAGAAATACCGCGTCTTCGACACAAAGTCGCGAGTAAATAGGCTTCTTTTGGATAAGCTCGTTCCATCGTCGACCTCATCTCTGCCCTTAGGGCAAGATTGAGGTCAAGAGTCAACCCATTACAAATAAAAAAAGGGCTAAGAAGGAACACGGGTGGTTTTTAGTCAGTAGAGTAGAGTCTGCCCAGAGCGGGAAGAGTCATGTGACTTGATGGTTTATCAAACCCAAAAAAATAAAAACAAAAAAAAATGGCATGAATGTGTTACAACATAAAACATTTATACGTTTTTATTCCCTTCCAAATCTCATAAATTCTGTCTACTTTTCTTTTTCATGTTTTCTTTAGTAGGCTTGCTGGCAGTACTTTTTACGTACGTTCGTACGTTCCTGTTTACTTTACGATTTCTTACGATGCACAATGTTTTCTTACCTCTCGTGTGTACATCACTAGGTACATAGTATGAAACAAAGTCGCTTTCTCTGTCCCTATGTCCCTTTGTATGCTTAAATCTTTAAAACTACGCAACGGATTTTGATGCAGTTTTTTTTAATAGATAGAGTGATTCAAGAGGAAGGTTTTAGTATATAATTTGACCGACATCCACGCGGGCGAAGCCGCAGGCATCAGCTAGTTAAATTATAAAATAAAAAAAATATTTACTGTTTTGTTACTGTACATACAGGGTGTAAAAAAACTTTTCACGAAGCCGTAAACCAAGCATTATGTACATCAAACTAAGTACCCCTACGCAAAAAATATTGCAGCGACTTTTTTTTGGGGCAACTCAATGTAGCTTTGGATAATAAAAGGGTCATGGAGGTAATTTAAGTAAAGTTACATCCTGAAAAATCCTAGGAATAAAAAAAACAGCTGTTTAAAATTTCTCCGTAACTAGGGGGTTTCCATGTATGGTCTAGAACAAAAACATGATCACAGTGGCGGGGAGAACAATTAAGTGCCTTTCGGCTTTGTTATCTTAGTTAATTTTGTTATTAATTTGAGATTTTTTGAGGCGAAACTGGCATTTTAGACAAAGATCCTCAATTTATTCCGAGGTTGACGATTCCTGTGAGACCTACAGTAATTTTCAGTATTTTTTTTTTGCCTATATTGTCCCCCGCATAGCCTTCCACTCATTCCTTTGTGCGGTTATCTCGGTCTAATTTGGCAAAAAAGCTTCGAGGTCGTCACGCCAGTGTTTACTAGGTCTCCCTCGGCGACGACGACGCCCGTCTTCTGGCGCCCACTGCGTGACGACTCTGGCCCATCGGTCTTGATCCATCCTACAGACATGGCCCACCCAATCCCACTTCAAGCCAGCAGTCTTATTTCCCACATCAGCGAATTTTCAGTTATAGAGCAAAAAAAAAACTTAAATAAACAGTTAGCAAACAAGAATATTGTATTGTTTAAATTGAAATTGTTATTCCGTAAGAAGAATACAGATAAGTTTGGGGTCACTTAGTGTAATGCCAGCAGCTGCTTGCCAAAATTGCTTAAGTTTTACGATGACACGTGGGCTTAGCGCAAAAGTTTCGTCAACAACATGCAAAACAAACAACTTATTTGCCAACAAGTAAATAACATTATACGGTTATATTTGTGGGTTTTATTTTATTTATTATTGACATTTTATTGATGTTTCAATGATTTTTAATGTGCTTGTACTTTTTGAAAGAGTTTATAACTTTCTTTCTTTTACTTTTTTTTCAAAACGTTGCCTCGCATCAGGAATTTCTCCTGTCTTGTCTTCCTGTCGTGGGTGCGTTTACAAACATTTAAACACTACACAAATACCTAGACACGGAACAACAATGCGCTGGCCATACAAATATTTGTTCCGTGCGGGGATCGCACCCGCGACACGTAGCGCAGCAGTCCAATCGCTCAGTCACTGCGCCAACCGTGTCGTGTAACTATGATGTTTATTGATATCTAATGATATTTTAATAATTTCTGTGCCATTTTTATTATTCTCTTTGCTTTGTACGAATATTTTGCCTGAAATAAAACACATTTTTTTTAAATGGAGGTAACATTATTGTAATGTTGGGGGAGAGCTTCTTTCATTAATCAAAGAACGATATTCGACAGATTCATGGTATAGACGGTCGTTATCCATCAAGTCTGAAAGTACCCCTTTAGATAAGACTGGTTGTTAACCAGACGACTCCAACATATTTGAGAGAATGTTAAGTAGATTATTTATTTAAAAATAATACAATAATAATATAATAAAAATAAAATATAATAATAATAATAATATTTTTATTTACTCAAAAAACATTGTAGTACACGTTAAAAATACAGTTTTACAAAAAACAGTTATGTACTATTCCTACAATCATTTGGGTGAGCACTACTCTCCTAGCTAGGTTATGAAAACCTGTGTTAAGGAGAAGCAGTCCGGTCCACTAAGGGATCATGACATAAGATTTACTTAATGCTTCAGTTACTGTAACAATTTCGGAGTATTGAGTTTGACAATTAGGTATCAAATTTTAGTAGGCTAAGATTTAAGTACACATGAAAATAAAATAATTTTAAAAACAGTTTTGAGGTAAGAAGTGTGTGTCTTTGAGTGTGCGTGTGTGTGGGTATGTGTGTGTGTGTGGGGGGATGTGTGTGTGTGGGGATGTGTGTGTGTGTGGGGATGTGTGTGTGTGTGGGGATGTGTGTGTGTGTGTGGGGAGTGTATGTGTGAGGGGAGGGGTGCACGTGTGTGGGTGATATGTGTGTCCATGTTCACCACTTATGTTAAGATTTGTTCAGTTTCGTCATAGGTCTTGTTTTGGAGGTACGATTGCACAATCTTTTTACATTTGTAATACGGTAGTCCATAGATTTCACACTCTTCATTTATTTTGTTGTATAGGAACGGGCCAAGAAAATGTAAAAATCTCTTGACAAAGGTTGTACGTACTCGCGGCAGGGTGCATAACCTGTCTTTACGGCGCTTACTACGTTTTGTATTTTCTATAATTCTGTATGGGGTTTTACGGTGTTGCAGAATGACTGTTTGTAGAATATAGTGTTGCCGAACATTTAGAACTTTGCAGTCATTGTAAAGTTGATTGGTTGGATACAGAATCGGACGAAAAGTGGCTACTTTTAAAACGGCCCTATGTGCTACTTCTAGCGTCTTTAGGGTCGTCTTAGCAGCGCCGCCCCAACAGGATATGCAATACGTTATGATGGATAGGCAAAGTGCAAAGTAGACGCTACGTATTACAGTGGGATTGGCAATATACCGAAGTGTTTTAAATACATATATAAGTTTGCGAACCCGTCCAGTTAACAGACCGATATGAAACTTAAAATTAAGATTTCTGTCTAGGACTATTCCCAGGTATCTGATACTTTCAGCAGAGGTTAAAAGAGGACATCGACAATTTGAACCCGGTATTTGTGGGTGACATGTGTGAGCTTGTATTACAATTGGAGACTGTGGTTGAGAGGCCGAACTAATTGAGTAAGTAAGAAATTTGGTTTTAGAGGTGTTGAGGGTAAGAGTGTGGGAATTGAGCCAACTTAACGCAACGTCAAAGCCAAGCTGTGCGTGTTGCTCCAGTTGTGAGCAGGAGTCCGCGATGAAGGTTATTGCGGTGTCATCTGCAAATGATATTATCTTGGCATTAACAATATTAAGTTCACACAGGTCATTGATAAAAATTAAGAAAAGAGTGGGGCCCAGTATGCTTCCTTGTGGTACCCCGTAATGAATAGGAAGCTCGTCGCTGTTGTGGCCATCGATTCTGACTCTCTGCAAACGATTTGAGAGGTAATTTTGAAAAAGATCAAGCTGTAGCCCCCTGACGCCTATTTTTTCAAGTTTGATTAAGAGTGTGGAAACCGGAACAGTGTCGAATGCTTTCGCGAGATCAAGGAATATTGTGAGGACCTTTTTATTTCTATTTAAATGATCTACCACAAAATTGGTTAGGTCATGAACTGCGTCACAGGTTGATTTGTTTTTGCGAAAACCGTATTGTTGTTGTGAAATTATCTTACAATGCTCCAGGTAGCTAACCAATCTTTTGTTGATCAAGCGTTCAAGAACTTTGGATAAAGCACTTAGGACAGCTATAGGACGATAGTTATTCGGCAAGGTTCCGTCCCCCCCCTTGAAGATTGGATAAATTATTGCCTTTTTAAAAGAAGTTGGAAAAACAGCTGTTTCTAAGCAAATGTTGAAAATATGGCATAAAACAGGCGCCAGGGTGGTGGAATATTTCTTTAGTATTGTAGGGGATATGCCATCCCAACCCGTGGCCGCATCTGATCTTAGTAAATTTATGGTGGATATTATTTCTTCTGGATCAGTTTTATCCAAGACAAAGGATGAGCTTGGTGTAGAATTGTTTTGTGGGATTGGTGGTTGCTGTAAGGGCCTTGTATTTATAACATCATCTGCCAGTTTCTTGCCAATATTGACAAAGAAGGAATTCACTTTGTTACAAGACTGTGTGGGTGTGGGTGATGAGGATAGCAATTGTGTGGATGAGTGTGTAGTTTTTGTGGTGTTTGTTATTCGTTTTATGGTGTCCCAGAGTGATTTTGGGTTGTTGCTTGCTTTTTTGAGTTCTTCCGCATCAAAGAGCCTCTTCGTCTTTTTAAGAATTTTTGTGCAAAAGTTTCTGTATCGTTTATAGGTTGTTTCTAATGTTTTGTTATCCGGAGACTGTTTGAGGTTTATGTGCATGGCATCTCTGTTTCTCATGCACCGTAGTAAGCCGGGAGTTATCCAGGGCTTAAGAATTTTCTTTTTTGTGGCTACTTTTTTAATATCAGTGTTTTCCTTAATGGCTGAAGTAAGTATTTTAATAAACATATCTGTAGCGGTGTTTGCGTCTGTAGAAGTGAAAATCGGGTCGAAGTCTATAGTTGTGATTGATGCACCAAGTGCCTCATAATTAATTTTTTTTATAGTAGAGTTAGTGGTGACAGGGCTACGTTTTCTGTTCAGACAAAGCAGTGAAGAACCATGGTCGGTAACCGTAGACTCATAGACGAATGTGAGTGCGGGTAAACTTGTTCTCAGAATAATATGGTCCAAGCAATTTTTGCCCCTTGTTGGAAGGGTATGTGCTGGGAGAAAACCATGGAAAGCGAGACAGTTCAGATACTCGTGGGACCGGATATCAAGAGATGAAGGTTTTATATCGAGATTTAGGTCACCCGCTATCACTACCGTTCCGACACTATTTAGCGATGGGAGTATGGTATTCAGGGCTGAGAGGAAGTTTTGAATGTTGTCGTTTGCCGGTGAGCGATAAATACAGAGCAAAGCCACGTCAGGGTTAATCTTTATTAATAATCCCGAGGCGGATTGGTACAGATCTGGCTCCTTACACACCGCTAGAATTTCTGATTTAATATAGACCACGACGCCATCACTCTGGTTTTTGTGCTTCGTTGTTTTAAACACTGTATAATTTGGGAGTACCGGTAGAATTGAGTTACTGGAGCAAGACAGCCAACACTCGGTTAGGACTACTACGTCACAGTCAACTGAGATACGATGCATTAGAGTTTCTAGGTTTATGAAGTTACAGTTTATAGATCGAATGTTTTGTGAGAAGACTTTCAGGTATTTGTTTTGGTTCAACAAAAACGATTGCGTTTGTTCCGGGGTGCATGTATGGGTCACTGATACTGACAGTTCATCGATATTGTTAATAAGATGAATTGCGTTATTTGCCATTTGTAAAGAATTTTATAGATAGAGGGCGGCGACGAAAGTTTTCAAGCTGTCGGTACAAGTAAATCTGTTGTATGTATATTTTGAAATGATGTAAATGTGTGTGTGATTTTAAGACTGATTGTGTATGTTTGTAATTTGTTATGTTCTCTGAGGTATGTCTGTGTGTTTGTAAATTCTGAGTGCAGCGTGTGAGAGTTGTGATTGTTGTTTTTGTGTGTCTGATTACCTCAGTAGTGCAACACAGATATATTATAAAGAAATCAGTTGAAAGCAACAACAATGCTAAAATAAAAGCAAAAGATGAAATTAAAACTGGATTTGAGTTTAAGAATAAAATTGAAAGTAACACTGAACTTATAAGTAATACTAAAATTAAAAAAATTAAAGCTAAAATTAAAAATGACGTGAAAAGAGATCTACACAATATGAAATCTAGTCAATTCCCAAGCTCGGTTCTATTAAGATCTGTTTCGCATTTAATCAGAAAATGTTTTTTCCCCAAAGCTTGACGAAGAAATACTCTGCCCAATGAAGTCCAACAAAACTTAAAATCATTTCTATAGCAAATTTTCGTGCCAGATAAAATAACCGTTGCGATTTTGGAGTGAGGCTCTCTGATAGGTAGATCGGTTTAGCTGCACCTGTTAGTTTTAAATGGTTCGTATTTAGCTTATTTTGGCTATTTTTTTGGTTGAAGTTTCGAAGATTTAGCAGAATTTTGTCTTTTGTGGTGACATTGACAAAGTCGACAATGATTGGAGATGTACCATTCTTCTTGTTTATACGGTAGATATCTTTTATTTCTTGGCGTTGCAGGGGAACGTCCAAGATGCTTGTAGTCTTCGTGATCAATTTACAGAGATCTTCTTTACTTTCTCCCTCCAGCTTTGGTATATTTCTAACTTCCAACTTAGATAAAAACAACAAACGCTCCATATTTTCAACTTTGTCCTCGAGTTGGTTTATGTAGTTACGGTCATCTTTTCGCTCGGACTCTATTTGACCAATTTTAATCACCATGTCATCATACTGCTTTGTGGTGAAATCTAAGGATTTTTTTATTTCCTCATTTTGGAAAATAATTTCTTCCATAGATTTTTGAAGTGCTAAAAACTTGCCGTCCGTTTGAGCCGTGGCCGATTTTAGCAGCTCGCGTATCTCCTCCATAAAAGACGCGACTTCATCTTCGCGCTTGCGCTTAATTTTACGGGCTGTGGTAAATTCAGTATCAACCAGAGTTAGATTTGGGGCTGATCCGGATTGTGTAATTATTGGGGCTGCTAACGTTTGCTCACCAGATATGGTAGTTTTAGGTGGCGTACGTTTGAGCGACACTGCGTTCATTCTTCTCTTCAGGTATCACTGGATTAGGGTTGATCAGAATATACCGCGTACTACGCGCGTAGTGAACTTTTGAGTATAATTAGTTCCAATTATGGTCGGGGTGGCGCCACCGTCGTGTTCACTGATGCAACAAGTTCGCTTTGAGCGTCGCTGGAACGCACCACGAACTTCACCGCCGGGAGGTTGGTAGCACTGACAGCGCACTGCGCGTACGCAGGACTTTCACTTTTATTGCGTTCGAACAACCGTCAGAATTCTGTGCACTCGCGGATACGAAACTGATGATAAGCACTTTTAGAAATTTTTTTCACTGTTTACTTTAACTTGATTTTCACTTCGTGTGGCACTGCAAACAGTTATTGGTGGATTTACGCTATGTAAGACTTGTGTTTAGCAAAAGAGTCAATCTAATAACATCCGAAAAGTATTTTTTCAAAATAGAGTAACAAGGTCACGACTTAGCGGTCTCTGAGCGCGTTCCGGTTCAAATATAATTATAATAATAAAAAAATATATATATATAATATAATAATTATTGGCTCGTTGGTCTAGTGCGCGCAAGCGACACCACTGTGCATGAGGTCCTGGGTTCGAAAGGGTTATTGGGTTTTCCCATCAGGAATTTCTCAGTGGTCCGGTTGGTGGCATTAGGCTTGCCTTAAACATAACTGGCGAAATGTGGAGTCTAATACGTACACCTCTGTCTTACCCTTTGGGGATTACAGGCGTCATAATATTATGTTAAACTAGCGTTGGGCACTACTTAGCTGTTCGGCAGTTTCTGGTCTTATTTGGCGCAGCCGTGAGATGCACTCTCTCTTTTTTTTCTGTAATTTTTTTAGTTTCTTTTAATTTTTTATTGATTGTTGTGTGCACTTGTGGCATGTGCTAAATAAATATGTTTTCTTTCTTTCTTTATTATGATAATAATGAAAACATAATATCTTTTTGTGTTATAGTTATTGTCTAAGGTCACAATTTCACCAAACTTGGGCAAACTTCACCTTGCAAGGTAGGCTTTTACGAGCATTAAATTATTCTCTTACTTCTCTTGTTGGAGATAAGTATTAGACCGTCTTCAAACGCCCTCATGGTGTTTTCTTGTTGCGAGATTATGTTCGTAGATGAAACATGTATGTAGCTTAGCGACTCTGACATCAGCCTTAATTTTTTCTTCAATGTAATGTTCATAGCATGAGCCTATTATAGGTGTCTGGGGATAAAAACAAGCCAGAATATACAAGACTTATGTAACTCTACACGTGGAACAAAGATTAGTTGAGTATGTGAAAACGGATTAAATATAAAAGTACGCACGGCTACACATCAAGCTATACAAAACCAGTTAATCTTGGCCTCACTTTATTAGATCTTTTCGCACAATGAACGATCAGATTATACTGGTTTTGTATAGCTTGATGTGTAGCCGTGTGTACCTATGTTATTTTTGGGAACCTCTATAATCTCGCGATCGCGAGTCTGACTGGCTCGTGAAGTGGTTCCGTGCCATCGTAAGCCCCATTTGTTGTTCTGTGATCTTGGTGAACTGTTTTAATAAAATCAGGGTTTCACTTAGCTAGCTTGTAAGGCATCTAAACTAGGTTTTGCTTGATTCAGCGGTCATAGTTTTTGCATTTGGCCGCAACTTGTACCGTATGTGATTGCATTTTAGTCGCTTTCTCAGCGCTCTACGCCGAAAACGGTTGATTTTACAGAAAAATGCTAAATGCATTTTTTGTAGATAATTTTACTAGGAACAATATTGTAATGACTGTTATTGACCTCCGAGCAATAGGTCACGAGATATTTGCGAAAAACTGATTATCGTGACCTTTTGACCTTGATAACTTCTTTAGCCGACACGATATCAATGTCGATTTTTCACATCTTCATTACAATGCCGTAATAAAGGTATATACAAAAATTCAGCTCACTAGGAATTTTTCCGTAGATTGGGGATTAAAATGCCTAAAATGACTGGACTACTAACTTATATTGTCTGACTGTTCTGATTGGTTCAAATAAAAACATCAAACATAACGTTTCTTGTAAACTTTTGCAGTTCAACGTACAATTGACGATGTCTGCGCATAATAGTAAAAGTCATAGTAAAATCCAATTGGATACATACTAAAAGATGTTGAAACTATTGATTGCCTATAAAACTTTTCCAATACCAGATAATATTTTATTCAATGTTTATTGACGGAATGTGATCTTGTTATAAACTGAATAAAGTCTTACGGAGAAGTAGTAAATCGATGAGTAACATAACATCATGCCTGAATACTCCGAAGGGTGAGTTAGAGGTGTATCTTTACCACAAGTTAGTTATTCTTGGTAGGCTAGCTAATTGCTGTTTTCATCTGCGTAGCTTTTCTCGAATATGTTTGAGTTGGTCCACAGAGTAACCGGATGCCACGAAGAATGAAAATCTGTAGGTAAAAAAATTTCAATATTATCACATTTTATGGGCCTACTACACGCACGCACTTCCCCACAGTTTTCGTTCACACTTCACAGTACATCGCGCGTATGGTTGGTAAAACTGTATTACCATTACAAACCACACGCGCGATGTACTGTGTGCACCGTGTAATCCCGCAGGCAAAACTGTGGGGAAGTGCGTGCGTGTAGTAGGCCCATTAGTCAGTTGCTACCAAAATGCTACTAATTTAAAAAAATATCCCCAAGTATTCCCAAGTTTACGCAGAAGCTCAAGTTCTAGTCGTCGCGTCGAAGCAGTTAATAAAAATGCAAATGGAAAAACTGGATGGCGTTTAACTAAATTATACAGGGTCGGCTTTACCGCAGACCGATAAAATGAATTCAGCTCCTTAATTTCAATAATATTCCACCGTCACGTCCGACTTCGACACCAACAGAACAATTATTTAACAAAAGGTGTCACGAAATATCATCATCAGACTTTAATGTTCCCACTGCAGGGACTCAGGCCTCCTCTCTAAGAGAGGGATGGGATATAAGTTCACCACACGGGCCCAGTGCGGGTTGGTAGATGTCACATGTGTTAGAATATGTTGGTTCTAAAACGTACCGGTTTCACGATGTTTTTTTTAGCCGTTTTGAGATTAATGAAGATGAAATTAATTACACAAATTAATGCGCCTGCCTGCTAAGTCGGGATTGACACCACAGGGCCACCACTTCTCTCGAAATATGTCATCAAACAACTTGTACTAATACCATACAAAATAATTAAAATTGGCACAGCCATTAACCTCAGTCATAGGCTTACACAATAGTAGGTCAATAAAGCCCCAATTCCTTTAACACACATATGTGAATGGGAGTTAATAGAATGGACCGGCCAGTAATTGATTCACCGTATTCAGTTACCTAAAGACCGTAGATTGGAGCGTGGATTGGAGCCTGCTCTGCAAACCCGTTGAGTTAATTGCAGTTATTGTCAAGAGGAATTTATTTATATCCCTTTGAATTATATTAGAGTTAATGACACTCATTGTAACTCAGAATATTAATCTTATAAAATAAGAAACCTCTTATCATTATATCTCTTATTTCTTAAGAAATAAGCAGTACTTTTTTGCTCTTTTATGTTTTTTTCGTGTAACTGTTTCAGGGCACTAATCCTGAGCTTTTTTGAGCCCTGAAACAGTTACACGAGGTCGTGGCAGACCACGTAGGAGATGGCGGGACGAACTGGATGTCTTCCTTGAGAATTGGAGAGAAGTTGCACAGAATCGCGACCGTTGGAAGGAATGGAGGGAGGCCTTTACTCAGCAGTGGGACAACATAGGCTAGCTATAATAATAATAATAATGTTTTTTCCTTTTGTTTGTATTTTGTGTGTTCATAAATAAATCATGTTTTCAGGATATATGTAATTTTGTCAGGCGCGGCCGTTTCAAAGGTGCGTCAATCGACAAGGTTTGTCCCCAAAAAAGTTGGTCCTATATTTAGCACTATTAAAGCAACTATGTTATTTCTTTTTGCTAAAATACGTTTTAGTTTAAGCTGTTTGTCTCCGTATTTACTGACTGTCTGTAATTGTAACGTGTTTACCTAAGTTCCGAATAGTAAATAATGTATCTATTTGTTTAGACGTCTGTGTTATTTCACGTAGAAAAGAAAATTCTAACACTATTTAAAGACATATGTCAAACCATTAAGTGTATTAAAAGGAAACTTTTGCCAAACTTGCCGAAATGCTTTTAGTAAGACTTTCGGTTGACTATAGAACTGAAACATTTAGTAGTGCTATTTTATTTAGTTTCACATATTATTATCTGAGTTAAATATTAATGTGTTACTTGTGAAGTATGTGTTATGTAACTCTGAATGATAAAAGGAAAGAGAAAATATAGGGACAAAAATTGGATAAATTATGCGACATAGTTTGGTCATGTTGAGATTTTGCAAGATTATACTGTTAGCCTGCGCCATCCCTACTCCTGGGCAAAAGCATCTGCCGACGACTTCCAGTAGTTTTGACCCAAGGCTTATGTGGACCCCGTCGGGGCTGCGCTTTGTTCGCAAGAGATACCGCGGCCTCGACATAGAGAGCTAAGAAGGAACATGGGTGGTTTTTAGTCAGTAGAAACTGCCCAGAGCGCGGGAGGAGTCACTTGCTGATTTCCCACAACCAAAAAAAAATGAAAAGTCTTATGTGGACCACTGGTCTCTAGACTCTAGTCTTTTTCAAGAAGTTGAAGTTATGATTATGATGAACTTTTTCTGTAAAATTAAATTCCTGCAAACTGATTTTTGTCAAAACAAACAATTAATTATTATGTACTAGCTAATTACTATCTGATGATGTGGTCGCTATCGTATCCGCATATTCTTTAGGAAGAAACCTTTTTTTTCGATGCAGGAATGGGTATCCACTAGTGTGGAAAGAGCGGAGGGGTCTGTCAGACTGTTACTGACTAAAACCACACCGGTTTTCCATCATACACTTTCATTTAGGGGCAGCGGGATATAAGCCAACAAACCTACGTCAACCCTACAACCTTAATCGGGATTAGATAGCAAGACTGCACCGTATTTAGTAGCCACTTTTACATGCTTCAAGAAAAACTGCCATGTCACGTTTTCCGCTTAAACGAACCATAAAATGTCGTGGGTTTTTAGTAAAAGGTACGGATCTTATTGTGTTTATAATAGGGCATAATATCCGGGAACCTACCTTTTGAGAGTAAACGGACTGAAATAAAAATATGAGGGACAGCTCGAAGGTACAATGCAGCTAGTTCGTTTAACTGCTAGTTTTGTTAGGGCTCCGCTGTAACTTGAGAAAACCCTTGAGCCAAGGGTCTATGGCTTACTTAACACACTAGACCAGTTTGCATAATGAATGCAGGTGGTTTCACTGCTTTCATTATTTCTTACTTCTTGATTGTTTTGTGCGGAAACGTTCAGAAGTGGCTTGCGGTTTGTTCTTTTTTCTGCCAATTGCTCAGTTCTGAGAATTTTGTGCTTTCTCTTCTATTTTTTCTTTCTCAACCAGACCGCAAACTTGGTACCTAATTAACCTTGTACCACTGTTCACAGATAATGAACGTTTTGTTTTTGCTTGGATAAGGATTCTCGTGAAACTGAAGAAGAGGAGTTATGCTGTCGATAATGTGTTGTTGCGTTCAGAGATAAATCCGCAACGCCAAGTCGCAAAATTTTCGAACTGTTTGCAAATTGTGTGATGTGTCGAATGCATTTTTTTGGTTGTTGCGGAGAGGGGTTATTTGATGACTTCCCATCAAAAACCCCTCCCGCTCTGTGCAGAGCGGAATCCCGTATTAGACTTTTACTAACTAAAAACCACCCATGTTCCTGCTTAGCCCTTTGTGTCAAAGCCGCGGTATCTCTTTCAAGCAACCCACAGCCTCGACGGCCTTAAGCTGCTTATAAGCTTATTAAGTAATATATAATTAAAGTAAGAAACTCTAGATTGAAAATTGTGTAAGTACGACTGAACTGAAGTTTGTGTAAGTACAGTTTTTGCAAGTGTTGTGGACCCTTTGCCCAATATCTATTTTTATCTTCTGATTCATCCTTACATAGTATAAAACAAAGTCGCTATTTTTGTCTGTTTGTTTGTCTGTATGCTTAAATCTTTAAAACTACGCAACGGATTTTGATGCGTTTTTTTTAATAGATAGAGTGATTCAAGAGGAAGGTTTTAGTATATAATTTGAACGGCATCCACGCGGGTGAAGCCGCGGGCATCAGCTAGTGTGATATACAAGAAAAAAAAAAATTAAAATTAAAAAAAAAATATTACAGGTTCAATGATTTTAAGTATTATCCCAATGCCATGTTTAGGGCGTTAGACATTTTATTTAATGCTACATCTACGATTAGGTCAGAGTTCAATCATTCCTAAACTTAAAACATCTAAACGATACATTTCCTTCGAATAAATACTACATTATCAGGCCACAAGTATTATTAACAAATATTGGGCCACAAGTCTAAATGGTCCAAAGTTTATTCAATAGTTCAAAAAGAACATCTTTGAAGTTGATCTAAAATAAATGTTCTAAAGATTATTCAATAGTACAAAAATAAAATTCTTTAGAGTTGATGCCACCCACACAATAACTAGTAATATCAAACATGGTCTAAAGAATTCTGAACTCACTAAATATCTTTCTATGATAATATCGACTTCAAAAACAGATTTTAGATAAAGCTTTAATTTTTGCCTTTTTTTGTTTTGTCGTTACCAATTTCGGAACCTCTTCAAGAAAAATATCCATGATGCTTTCTATAAAAAACAAACTTTGTGCCCGAATGTAAGCTTATGAAATGTCTCATAAGTTTTTCAGTAAATTACCTTCATATTAACTATCGGGTCACGCAATGATACTTTGAATAAAATTATCGTAAATTGTGTATTAAAATAAATATTGTTTTAGTACCTAGAACTTTGTTGTTGAACTTTATCGTTGATCGTGGGTGTGTAAATCGGGCAAGTCGCTAGTCGCAAACATTTCAATTCCTTGCAGCTTTAATAAAAATACTTCATTTCTACTTTACTTACAAGTACTAATTTTATCATTGTATAAATAGTATTTTGACTTTCTAAGTCATAGGTCTCAAGTTCGATCTAAAGACACGCATATATTGTACAATAGGGGATCGGACTGACTCAAAAAAATATGATTCTGCTAAGTCCTTCAGTTAGATTACCGAAAAATATTGTATACGTATTTTTTGTTTTATCAAAACAATAAAAATTGACGAAGATAAGGCGCGTCTAAGATCATGGAGTGGGGCTTGAAACGTCAATTGAAGGTACAAAATGTACTATCATATGACGTCACACGAGTTTTCGAAGCACTGTCTATCGTCTTATTTTTTTGTTCACGTGAACAAAGAAAAAATACGTGGTTAATATTTTTTGGAAATCTATCTGACGGACTAATTAGTCCGTTAGACTATTATCACTTGCTTCAGCGAAAGAAAATATCGCGGCATCGTGACGAAACCGAACATGCCTGCGAGATATTTCTCGACGGCTTGTAAAGCCAAGAATCCCATGGGTCGCAACTCTGGCATGGGGTTAGGCACTAACCACACCATAAAGAAAGAAGATCTTTTTTTACCTGCCTTGAATTTAAAGACTTAGGTACACTTACCACCTCACACTATTCACAACCATTCTGGGTTAAAGAAAATCTGGCTGAACTAAATCCATCCAAGAGGTATTTTAGCCGGCATCTGTCAGCTTTGAATAACATGGCACGTTGGGTACGCAAATGATAATATAAAAATGTAACATTACGGACGGTAAAATGCTACCGATGGAGGAAGCGCCTTAACATATGGAATGCTATCAATTCCGGAATGTGGGCGTATCCATTTGTTTGCGATGCACGAGGTTCCGCTTTGAATCTGAATGCATACACGTGGGATAATGCTTAATGGAAGCAAATAGGAAGCTTTTTAGACCGTAAACGTATATTTCAGAATACTGTGAAAATGATTTGAGTGATACATATAAGTCCATAGTAAACAATCTATATCTCTCGGATGGTTGTTTCTCTTTCACGCTAAAACTACTGAAAGGATAATTTAGATAAAATTTGGCACACAGATCGTTTATAACTTGTTTAACATTATATCCTGCTAGTATACGATCCCCTGAATATTGCACGAATTTGTCCTGTAAATGTCTTGAGATAGTAGATAATAAAAACTGTGGCCCCGAAAGAGCGTGAAGGTTACAATTATCACGGTCTCAGGAACATGTAAAATTTAATATGCTGTTTATTTTTATTGTGAGCAAACGGCTTGGACGAAAGTGATAAAAATTTCGCCTCTAGCACCGAACGTGAGTAAGGCGAGTTTGTGCTATTTGCGTTTCCTTGTTAACTATTACACGATTAAAAAAAATTGTTTAAAGTAGAGTAAAGATTACTTACTTATGATAAAACAAAGGGCTTTCATGTTTATCGGCATTTCCTTAAAATAGAAAACTTTATGACATCCACCTCTCCACGCAGGGTCCGTGCACTGGATATGACCTCTTCTCTGACATGGGGAGGATGTCCATGTCCCAATTTCCCACCGAGAAAATTATAGGCAAGAATATTTATTTATTGTTCACAAAGTCGCAAAAATGAAAAAAAAGAAAATTATGATGCTATATTTCGGTACCAATTTTTTGATGTCACTAATAAACGATAACAGTCACATTTATTGATTTTATTGCCATTTATATTGCTTGTAGATCCCTGACATACTTAAAAAAAGGAGGGCTTTGAATACATCTCAAAATTCTTGTGAAATATGAGAGTCGCTCCTACGTTCCGTTATTTGAGAAGATTTAATAACGATCGGTAAGTCATTGGGGACAAAAGAGCCTTTACGAACGCAAAATTATATTTATTCGAGATTCAGCATGTAGGAACAAGGAAAAAAACAGAAACATATTAATACCTTATTTTGGCGTATTCTATTTCTATTTTTAATTTCCCGAACATCAAAACTCAGAAGGCAATATAAAGGGTGTAAAAGTACCCTAAACGAAGCTGGAAGATACTTATTTTTCCGGTCACTTCGATATTTTTTTTTATTCTAGACCATACCTGGGAAACCCCTAGTTATATTGGGGGTCAAAGTTCCAAATTTTTCACTGCTGTTTTTTAAAATGCTAGTTTTTCAGGTTATAACTTAAATCACCTCCATGACTCGTTTACTATTCAAAGCGTCCATTAGCACAATAAAGAGTGCTACATTGAGTTTTACCGTAAGACATGAATTATCACCCAAAAAAAATAAAATCGTTTTCTAGCAATAATTTTTGAGTGGTTTGTGGCTTCGTGAAGGGTTCGTTTGCTGCGGATTACCGAAAGGCATAACGCGGCCTCGACACAAGGGCGAAGAAGGAACATGGGTTGGTTTTTAGTCAGTAGAAGTCTGACACTCCCTTCCGCCCTGCCCAAGAGCGGGGGGGGGGGGGGTTATTTGATAATTTTCCAAAAAAAAAAGGGTTCGTTTACACCCCGTATTGTAATATATATTACTGCAAAGTAAAGCAGTTGTAATGTTATACTGAAACCGCATAAGTCTGAACTTTATGAAGCAGTTTCCCATTCAAACACTACATAGTGTTTACACTCAAGACAAGATTGCTAATATTCCCTAAAATTGCTTTCGAACAATCTTGAATGGCATACTCCAACCAATTCCAGGAATTGTCTTCAATTTGACCAAGAAACTAGTACACACCAACAAGCTAGTAAGACCAAAATGAGTTAATTTTGCAACTGAATTTCACAGCGACCAAAATGAGTTGATTTTGAAGCTGAATTTCACAGGTGCCTTGGGGCTAGGAAATACATGAATTAGCGAATAAACTACAACTCATTTTCATCTGCCAAGTCTTTTCCCAGCTATGTTGGTGTCAGCTTCCAGTCTTACCGGTTTCAGCAAAATACCAGTATTTTTGACCCCGGACGTAAAAACGACGGGGTGTTATAAATTTGACGTGTCTGCCTGTGTGTGTCTGTCTGTGGCATTTTAGCTCCCGAACGCATGAACCGATTTTAATTTTGTTTGGAAGGTATATTAGTCGGGAGTGTTCTTAGCTATATGTGAAGAAAATTGTTAAAGCCGTTTAATATTTATGGAGGGTGGAAGGATTCATACCCTATGAATAAATTATAGTAAACGAATATATGCGAGGGTTTGATTTATAAATTGAAATAAAATACCTCCTTAGTTTAAATAGCATAAAATAAATAGTACATTGTTACCTTAGGGGTGAAAGTTACTTATTTAGTCCCCGAGACGGGGTTTGGCGCCTGAGCGCAGCGAGGGCGCTAATAGTTCGAGGGACTAAATAAGTCTTTAACCCGAGGTAAACACTGTGCTTTTCATTACGAATACAAGGAAAGTTGACGGGAATAGGCTTGCGCCCAATTACCTAAATCGAAAGAAAGAAGAAATAAAAAGTATTTATTGGTTTCACGCAGGACAAAACAAATTGACAAAAAAATTATAAAAGTAAATATTATATACACACTTCGGTGGATGGCAATAGGCTTGCTCCTAATTACATCGGTTAATGGCAATAGGATTGCTCCTAAGTAGATTGGTTGATGACAATAGTCTTGCTCCTAATTACATCGGTTGAGGGCAATAGGCTTGCCCCCAATTACCCAAATCGTTGGATGGCAATAGGCTTGCTCCTAATTACATTGGTTGATGGCAATAGGCTTGCCCCTAATTAGATTTCTTGATGGAAATAGGCGTGCTCCTAATTACATCGGTTGATGGCAATAGGCTTGCTCCTAATTAGATTGGTTGATAGCAATAGGCTTGCTCCTAATTACATTTGTTGATGGCAATAGGCTTGCACCTAATCACATCAGTTGGTGGCAATAGGCTTGCTCCTAATTACATCAAATAATTTGACAGCTGTCAGTAGAAAGCGATTCTCCCTAGGGCTGAAAAGTAGTACTTTCAACCCGCTCCGCAGGCATGTTTTGACCTACTTTCAGAGTATGAGTAATGAAAACATACATTTAAAACCCTCGACCCAAAAAAAGCATGCTGATGTGATTAGTACTAAATAAATATAATTTTAACCATTTTACTTCGAATAGAACACACTCAAAATTATGTCCTGAATTATGCCAACAAAGCTCTCTGAAAGTAATTTATATTATAATCGCATAGGAACAGTGAAATAACGCTTATTTTAGATGAAAAGTCTGGCATGAATATTACTCGTATATGAACATAATTACGTTTTATATGAGTGGCAACACATTTCGCTTAAATTATGTCGCGTCTTGCCGATACTAAGATTGGCAACGTCTCTCTTGTTTGTTTTATACTAGCTGATGCCCGCGGCTTCGCCCGCGTGCTATTTACATATTTATCATTAAACCTTCCTCAAAAACCACTCTATTCATTGGTGGAAACAGCATGAAAATCGGTGCAGTAGATTAGTTTAGTTTTTGAGTTTATCGCGAACGGACAGACAGACACACGGGGCGGAGGACTTTCTTTTATAATATGTAGTGACTAGCCTGCTGTGCCCGGCGACCTTCATCTGAAATTATTATAAAAATCAGATTTTCCTATTTCAAAACATTTGGTGGCCTTTTATCCTTTAAAGTATTCCTTATTCTTCAATAACTTGTTGGTGACGAGTAATATGTAACAAGTTTTATTAAAAAACCTGTTTGAAACTTTGAGTAGTGTTAATCTACTTGTTTGAAACTTTGAGTAGTGTTAATCTACTTGTTTAAACTTTGAGTAGTGTTAATCTACTAGTTTGAAACTTTGAGTAGTGTTAATCTACTTGTTTGAAACTTTGAGTAGT
Organism: Diarsia dahlii; assembly: GCA_949775195.1. NCBI lineage: Eukaryota > Metazoa > Arthropoda > Insecta > Lepidoptera > Noctuidae > Diarsia > Diarsia dahlii. The sequence goes on from OX459199.1 coordinate 19,682,223, forward strand.
GTTAATCTACTTGTTTGAAACTTTGAGTAGTGTTAATCTACTTGTTTGAAACTTTGAGTAGTGTTAATCTACTTCTGATGCGTACCATGGGATTGGCATACCCGGTGTAGATATCAAACCCCTTTTTGTAAACAAAGGCCGCGTTGTTAGAAACGCGTTGTTGTTAATCTCTCAGAGTAGATTTTAAAGCTTTGAAATTGTAAATGAAAGGGTTTACAAGTTCCCGTCGGGGTTGCGGGTTGTTCAAAAGAGATACCGCAGCCTCGGCACAAGGGCTATAAGGAACATGGGGTTCATAGTCAGTAGAAGTTTGACACTCTCTTCCGCTCTGCCCATGAGCGGGAGGGGTTATTTGATGATTTCCCACACGCCAAAAAAAGAAAGAAAAAAATTAAGTTCAAAAATGTAAAACCCGACTACTAACAAAATCGCGGTCTTAAAAGTAGAAAACAAGAAAATAATTCTTGTCTGCTATTCTTCGTAGTCGCATGCCACTGATACCTGATGCTCCTTCATGGCGTTCTCATTGATACAGAAGTCAGCTGCTAATTGCTGCATTAGCAAGGTGGCATGCGACTACGAAGAATATCAGACAAGAATTATTTTCTTGTTTTCTACTTTTAAGACCGCGATTTTGTTAGTAGTCGGGTTTTAGATTTTTAACTTATTTTTTTATTTGAATTTTATTTTTGTGTGTACTTAAACTATAATATAATACATATTTGTAATGTGCTCGCCAAGACCTTTCATTTGATACCAAACTTGCGATGATTATCTCAATTTAATATTTTTTTAGGTAAGTTTTTGACATTTAAATTCCGTCATAAAAAGAATTTATAAAATTTATATAGCCTATGTCACCCGGGCTATTTTTACAAATCTATTGAAACCTAATTTATTTAAATCCGTTCAGTAGTTTAGGCGCTACGGTGGAACATAACATACATACATACATAGACTGCCAAAATCATTACCCTTCCTTTTGGCTTCGCCGTAGTCGGGTAAAAAGGGTTTACAAGTTAAAAAAATAATATAGGACAATAAGTGAAACATATACAGTTAAAGTAAACCCAGTGAATTAAAACATAATTATGGGTCTCATAAAAGCTGCAGGCGATTAATTATTGTATTTGCAAGCAAATAGCTTTAGTAAACAGAAAGATCTAATCTCTCTATTTATTGAAGTTATTCGCATTGTATTTCAATTACTATGATAAATCTAAGTCAGGTGCAAGTTTCTGGCGTGACTATGAATATAACAGATAAATAAAAAAAAATTAAGTTCAAAAATCTAAAACCCGACTACTAACAAAATCGCGGTCTTAAAAGTAGAAAACAAGAAAATAATTCTTGTCTGATATTCTTCGTAGTCGCATGCCACTGATACCTGATGCTCCTTCATGGCGTTCTCATTGATACAGAAGTCAGCTGCTAATTGCCAAGGCAAGGTGGCATGCGACTACGAAGAATATCAGACAAGAATTATTTTCTTGTTTTCTACTTTTAAGACCGCGATTTTGTTAGTAGTCCGGTTTTAGATTTTTTAACTTATTTTTTTTATTTGAATTTTATTTTTGTGTGTACTTAAACTATAATATAATACATATTTGTAATGTGCTCGCCAAGACCTTTCATTTGATACCATTCATTTGATACTTCCTTTTGGCTTCGCCGTAGTCGGGTAAAAAGGGTTTACGTGCGTTTGATACAAAGATCATTATTTTGGAAAGTTAATATAGGTAGACCTATTAGTATTTTTTTGAATTGGTTAAAATGACAATAGACCACCTTCCATGTATCCCTGGTATGCATCACAAGATGGAAGGTGGAAATGAGGAAGGAGGAAGGTGGTGGGTGGGTGGTGATCATTTAATAAGATCGTCAAATGCGCAGGTGTCAGGACACCTGACGGTCTTATTAAATGACTATATCAGCGAGCGATGTTTGCATATCTGAATTTCGGGCCAAATATATTTGATGAAATTTTTCCATCAACACTCTAAGAAGATTGGTTAAAAACAACAGTTCAACTCGTCGATTTTTATTTAAAATTGATGCTATCCACGATAAGGTTGGGCCCTGTGTGAAACACCGAAACATGCTCAGCGGTCAGTAATTTTTAGGCTGTTTTCAGATTAGGACGTTAGCAGCGCAACAGTAGAGCGTCAGAAGGATATGGGTACGAAACTCGCGCTTTTAAAGTGGAATAGAGATAGGGTTTCATGGACGGTTCTGATTTCAAGTGTGTATACATATGCGGCGTATCTCCACAGACAAAGGCCCACCTTTCCATCTTGCGCTGCATGCCTGACGATCTAATGACTGCATCAGCAAGCGGAGTTCGCATAGCTGAATATTGGGATAAATTTATATAATTTATTTAGTGACGATTTGCCACCGACACGCTATGAAAAAGAAGTGGAATAAAATGTAAAAGCGGTCTTTAAGTCAAGGAGTTAAAAATATTTATTTTAATGGGCAGATTGTATGGAGATTATGTTACATTCATGATCCCCAAATGATATGACCCGAAGATATAAGGTGTTGGAGTTTGCCTCTTAGGGAAAACGCCATGCAGGTTTAAGTGAACCTAACCAGACAGTTTAAGCAGGTGTCACTTATCGTGTAGCTCAACTGATTATATAACAACAACGCAAACTTGTCATAGAAATATGAACAGGGTTAAAGAAGGGTCGGGAAGTCCAGACATGTTTTAAGTCCCTAAATTAGATACTATACAAGACCAGAGCCACGAGGTTTCACGGGGCTTCGAAAAGTAAAAACTGTCTTTGAAACAAATAATAACACAAGTGTCAGAAAAATTAAACAAATATAAAAATTCAAACCTAGAAGTCCACTAAAAGTTTTTCCACGATTTCAATAAATTTACACAATTAACTCCGATTCAACGAGAATTAGGTAAAATAAACACAAATACTTACTTAAATCTGTTTTACCTTCGAACTCAACAGAATTACATTTAATGATTAATGACTCATATTATAATTGTATTATAAATGAGCCCTTAGAAACACCATAAAAGCGCTCAGTCACGAACTTTCTTGCGACATAAAATTTACCTCAACGGAATAATTACAAGCCAAGCTGTAGCTGAAATGTATGGAAATTAGATTTGTCCCCTTGTATCCTGTGACAAATAAGGTTTGAGAAGTATTTTTTTTCGAGATCCCTGTTGATACTAGGTGGCCTGGGCTCTAAGACAGAGATCTATACGCAAAAGCGGAAACGGAATCGATACGAAACAAAACAAGAAACTTAAACGTGGGAAATGTGGGTGTATAGGTGCACCCACATTTCCCACGTTTGTTTGAAAAAGTAAAATAAATATATATGTCGGCATCGAGTCGTATTCAGTACGCCAGCGCCATCTGGCGCTCGATGGAGTCATTGGTGTGCACGCGCACGGGTCCTACGCGTCGGTACGTCGCCGTCGCTACTGGGTAGACAGGCGCGAGCGGCGCGCGGCGACGGCGGCGGCGCGTGAGACCGCTGAACCATCGTGTGTTCTGAAATACGGACCTACCTACAGAGTTTGTGTGTCTAACTATTAAGATCTACTGTGCTTAGGACTAGGTTGAGTGTATCGGTGTACGAGTCTAATTTCTACATCCAACACTATCCACCGACGCCCCCTGTTATCCAACGAATATTGCTAAAAATTATCCCGTTTGCCGACATTTAAAAGGTTCATAATTCACTCGCTTCAACATAATTTTCAACCTTACACAATATGTTTGTTTATTTGGGAAAAGTAAATCGGTTTTGAGATAGGCTTGAGGGAACTTAATACGGTACTTAGATTTAACAACCGTGGTTTTAGGTTTATTTTTTGGTTGAGTGGCTTAGAAATATTTTAAAAATAATATTCTGCTTCACAGGATGCTGATGCGGCTGCCTCGGTATTGTAGTGCGTCTGGCATGTTTGCGGAGGCACGAACGGACTACTTCCACGCGGTGATTCTAAAGAAAGTAACCTCCTTGTTACAGCGCGTGCGAGGCAGTGGAAATGGTATCCAGCAGATGATTGTGTCTCGTGCGGATTGCCTTATCCAGAACAAATGGATGCAAAATAATCATGATGGGTGTTGATGGTGCTGTGGTTTCTGCCTACTTCCATGAGAAAAAGACGTGAGTTTATATTATATGTATGAAATATCGTTCTGTCTTTATCTATTATTTAAAGGCTTAAGTTTAAAGGTTTTACTATCACTGTTAGCCTGTGTGTGTATCTCACTGCTGGTCAAAAACCTCCTCCCTCCTCCTATGATGACTTTTTTTTTTTTTGATTCAGAGCCAATGGCTGACCATTTAAAGGTGACAGACATAGATGATAAAAGAAAAGAGTAAGAGTAAAAGTGTCTTAGAGTGATTTATGGCGCAATGAGCCCTAAATGCATAAACACGCACCATTCAAACATACTTCATTACTTCTATGTTTTCTGATAACACACTCACACACTCACATTTCAAAGTACACTTTCGGACAAGGGTAGCTGACTGATAACAGCCGTGTCGAGTCATGTCAGTTTTCCGGTACATTAATCTTTTCCTCTTTCCTTCTCTGGACTGTAAGGCTCTTATCGTAATCAGGTTTTACCTCTCTAGAATGTATTCCTTAAGTAACAGGATGAACGTATTAGATATTATGCAGGATGTAGCTGACAGCCTTCAAAAAATTACAAGGTGTATTCAGCAGCTCCTTATTTACTTACTTTAAATTATATTCCACCAGTATTTTTAATGGTATTTTTAGGGTTCCGTATCCAAAGGGTAAAAACGGATCCCAATTACTAAGACTTCGCTGTCCGGCCGTCTGTCCGTCCGTCCGTCTGTCTGCCACCAGACTGTATCTAAAGATCCCCGGTAGCTAAACAGTTGATATTATTTTCACAAATTATGTATTTCTGTTGCCTCTATAACAACAAATACTAAAAACAATTGTTTTATTTTAATGTAAAATTATATTATTTGTACGTAGCACTCCATTTATGTGAATAATACGTCTAAAATAAACTAAAAACCAGCAGTATAATAGGGTAGTTGACAAAAAAAAAACTAATTAGTCCGTCAGATAGATTTCCAAAAAATATTGAACACGTATTTTTTTCTTTTTTCACGTAAACAAAAAATGAAGACGATACAGTGCTTCGAAAAGTCGTGAAACGTCACAGGTTGGTCCATTTTTACCAGACTATGACGTCAAAAGCTCCCTCTGCATGGTCTTTGACAAGCTTTATTTTCGTCAATTTGTATTCATTTGATAAAACAAAAAAACACGTACCTACATAACCAATATTTTTCGATAATCTAACTGACGGACTAAACAGAATCATATTTTTTTTAGTCAGTCAACTACCCTATTGTGTGTGAAAAATGTCTGTGTTCGAGAATGTCTGAGCATTTGACAAATTGGCTCACTCACTCTTCATCATCCGCCAAAACTTTTCCCAATTACATAAGTTGAGGTTGACTTCCAGCCTAACAGATCAACATATGACAGCCTGCTTAACAAGGTACGACGAAAAGTAGGTATAATAATATATAGTCCTCTTGACCGTTTTCGGTCACGGCGGCCAATCTCAGCGGAGATTAGTCATCGGCGCGGGAGATATTATAGTGCACAAGTGTGTGCGCAGGCACAGGTGCACTATCTATTCCTTTTCTCTCATAGTCCGATGGAACGGCAATCCGACACGACCGGAGAGAGATCAGGCACAGGACCAACGGCTTAACGTGCTTTCCGAGGCACGGGGGTATTATACCGCCAACTTCCAAACTCCGGGCTACTACTGGGAAATTTATAATGAAAATCCCAATAGCACTTTTTGTCCGACCCGGGAATCGAACCCAGGACCTCATGCACAGCAGTCGCGCTTGCGACCACTAGACCAACGAGGCAGGTACGGAGGAAAGTAGATATGTAACGGATGGTCAGTGGTCACCCATCTAAGGACAGACCTTGGTAAACGCTGTTTTAGATAGACCCGTGTGGCTGTCTATTTAGCAACTAGCTCCTCAACTACTAATTCACTTTGCACTAATTGCTGCATACAGCCAAAGGCTTTTCAGCGCTTAATTTTCTATTGTTTCCAACATCATTATTTCAGCCGAAAGACGTCCACTGAGGACTATGTCCAGCAGTGGACGTCTTTCGGCTGAAATGATGTTTCCAAAATATTAAATAACTAATTCCAATGCAAGCTAATTGTAGAAATTCTCAAACGATTGTAAAAACGCCACCTAAAAGTGAACATGCACCTGAGACGCGCCGCAGAAGCCATACGCGCCGTGAGTACTTATTGCATTTTATATACCGTTTTATGAAATAGTGTACAACGTCGCGCACCTATCCACGCTTTACGATGATACGACCCACATTTTAGTAAAAGGGTACACGGATTTCACCGGTGAACTGAATTCAAAGAAAAATAGCACGTAAAAGCGTTATTAAAATGTGATTAAAAGAACTAGTCCTCCGAATGCGCTGTTCCGTATTTCATTTACACGAGAAGATAAAGTTAGTTGCCTGAAAAGGCAGTAAAATTCTTATGAGATATGCAAGACTAGAAATGGAAGGTACTATTTACACGGATTTTAAAATGTAATAGAAATTGAATTATCATTATTTCACACTTTTATATTTTTAGATTGCTTTGTGCTATTTTATCACGTTATGAGCTGGTGAACGTTGCGGGAAGCCACAGGATGCGAGACGCACGGGACCGGTCAATGTGGCAACACTTGGAGGAGGGCTATGTCCAGCAGTGAACGTATTTCGGCTGAAATGATGATGATGAAGCACGGTAAGTGTGAAGCGATGTTCATATTTTTCATACGTATCTATTATAGATTCCAAGCGAGGAATCCTACTCATGTAAATCAGCCATAAGGAAAGCGAGCGATACGCGCTTCGTGAACTTATTTACACTTTCGCAATTTATAAAATTTGTTCCGTATGGTGTCGGACGCAAAGAATAGCACCATCCCATATCTTCCCGTGGGTGTCGTAAGAGGCGACTAAGGGATGTACCAGAGAATGGGCAGCAGCATTCTCTGTGCTTTTTGTATCGACCGTACTGCGATCGCCAACCCGCCTGCCAAGCGTGGCGATTATGGCAAACCCCCTCTAAGCAAAAATTACACTTAGGGGAGGCCTATGTCCAGCAGTGGACGTCTATCGGCTGAAATGATGATGATGATGAATTTATGAAACGATTTCACTTCCCTCAAAGCGTTCGTGTGAGCTCAAAGTTTCTAGTAAAATCCTATTGAAGTTTATATCAAAAGAACTTCGGAACAAGAACTACGTATTCATGATCTACGTGCTGATCCACTTAGTTGGAAAAAACAATTAATGTTAAGTTAATGTTTACATACAAACATCATACTCACGCCTCTTTTCTTTGAAACAGGCGTAATTTAATGTATGTTTGTTCCTGTAGTTTGTCGATTCCCGCCCGGAAAAAATGATTGCATGGTGTGCAGGTAGGTGTTCCAGGTCACGTTGTTTTTAGATCTAAGACATATTCACGATGTTTTCTTTCACCGTTTTGAGAGCAACGGTGATGAAATATATTACACAAAGTAATGCGCGCCTCTGGGTTCGCCGACGACTTACTACGACTTAGTATTCGTAAATCGGGGCCGAGACCACTGGCACACTTAACCATTCAGTAAAAGCCTAATCACCGTTTACAATAAAATCACAACGACATCTATATTTTCGCCACTAATAACCCAACAGCTACAAAGCTTGTAACACGACAATATAAATGTTAAAACTGACGTTATAACTCTCATAAATTATAGTGCGTGCTTCTAAACAATGCTATTTATAGGCGATGTCAGACAAAAGACGGAGAGGCGAAGTTCAAGGGCGGTAGCGGGGTAGAAGCACTGAAATTCAGAGGTACAAAAGGTCATCTGTATAAAATGGGCCAAAACAAGTCTATGAACACAAAAAGCAAAATTAAAAATTTTGAAAAAACCCACGATGGTTAAAAATTAATTGAAAAAAGGATAAAATAACATAAAACACCCGCCTTAAAAAACCCAAGAATGTCCGTCGGGGGCTGCCATTAAATGAACTAGTTTTGCAATGTTCAGCTCCCGACGGACATTCTTGGGTTTTTTTAAGGCGGGTGTTTTATGTTATTTTATCCTTTTTTCAATTAATTTTTAACCGTCGTGGGTTTTTTCAAAATTTTAAATTTTGCTTTTTATTTTAAATTTTTGCTTTTATTTTTATTTTTTTTATCTAAGAACATGCACCAATCAAACCTAAACCCATAACTGAAAACTGCATCAAAATCGGACTTGTGGTTTTGGAGAAAAATGGCAACTTTGATTTGCACAAACACACAAACAAACAACCTCTCACCCCAAACGCATATAGTGTCTCCGTTCCGTCGTGGAAAAAAAAAACATACGTGTTCGAGGTATGTAGTAGGAATGTTTCTAAAACTGTTTCTAAGTCTAATACATGTTTTTTGTTCTATCAAATTAATAAAAATTTACGAAATAAAAAGGTGTCAAAGATCATGCTTGGGATGTCACTTTCTGGTAAAAATGTACCAAACTGTGACTCCACACGACTTTTCGAAGCACTGTATTATCTTCATTTTTGTTTGTGAAAAATTAAAAAATATGTGTCCAATATTTTTTTCAAATCTGTCTGACGGACTAATTAGATTTTTTATTGTCAACTACCCTATTAAAGCCAAGCCAAGCTCCTATTACAGGCCTCTCACTAGGTGGACCGATGACCTAGTGAAGGTTGTGGGGACCCGCTGGATGCGAGACGCACGGGACCGGTCAATGTGGCGACACTTGGAGGAGGCTTATGTCCAGCAGTGGACGTCTTTTGGCTGAAAATGATGATGATGACCCTATTAAATATCCATAGGTGACCGTAACACGAAATCAAATCACTATGACCGCAGCGACACCATTACATAACACATAATACCTGTAATCCCCGAAGAATAAGGCAGAGGTGTACCTCCACCCACATTTCGTCACATAACTTTTTATTTAAATAGGGGATCGGCCTGGGTCAAAATAATATGATTCTGTTTAGTCCGTAAGTTAGATTATCGAAAAATATTGAATACGTGTTTTTTTGTTTTATCAAATCAATAAAAAATGACGAAGATAAAACGCGTCAAAGATCTTGGAGTGGGGCTTGAAACGTCACTTGTGTCGTCAAAATGTACTATCATATGACGTCACACGAGTTTTCGAAGCACTGTATCGTCTTCATTTTAAGTTTACGTGAAAAAAGAAAAAATACGTGTCCAATAATTTTGGGAAATCTATCTGACGGACTAATTAGTTTTTTTTTGTCCGATCCCCTATTCCATCTCTAGGCGATCCTATTACCATCAACCGGCCACAAATCCAGACTACGTGACTGCTACTCAGATGTTCCTTAAACCTTATAGCTTAACTATACCCGACCCGGTTATGTAGCCCAGGACCTCTTGCTCAGCAGTGAAGCAGTGAGTCAGTTCCCGTCGGGACTGCGGGTCCCGTCGGGGTTGCGGGTTACTCGAAAGATATACCCCGGCCTCGGCACAAAAGGCTAAGAAGGAACATGGGTGGTTTTTAGTCAGTAGAAGTTTGACACTCCCGACCGCTCTGCCAGTGGCGGGAGGAGTCATTTACTAACCGAAGCATCTTTAGTTAAGTACTAACATAGGTTTTAGAAATATTCTTACTAACCCAATGGATCTTAGTTGTCTAAATAAATAAATGATTATTATTATTTGACGATTTCACACCCTCCAAAAAAAAAAAAAACCATTGAGTCATCGCAATGCATCTCTAGAAAACGCCATCTTCCGAAGGCTTTATGTGTAGCTATGTAAGTGATCTTGTGTAGATGGGAACCTATCTATTTTGTAATGACTATGTTGACCGCAGTCGTATGTCCGTCCTGTCTCAGAATAGAGCCTCGTGTGGCATGGATAAAGTAATGGTCACTTATGGTTTGTATTTAGGGTGTGGAGGCCATTATATAGTTGGGGGTTTCAAAGTGTAAGTTATATATTTGGTAGTAATGTTACTTTTGTCAGGGAGTATTTTTATATTAGTTACAGACATACATACACTCACACTCTTTTCCCATGGGGGTAGACAGAAACCACAGAACGCCACCTGCTACGATCCTTATTGCGATCCTTATTACCCCTAGATGTCAGGACTTTTAGTATGTTAACTCTCTAAGCACCCTGAAAAATTTTCTGAAGAAATCACTTAGGGCCTAACTCACGCACTCTACAACTCCTTAGGGTGATTTATTGGGTGGACTATATACTCATTTTCCATTAGTTACAGTAGAAAATAAACACGATAATTTTATTTGAAGAATGTTTTTGTACAAATGAAGGATGACATCGTCAGTAGGCCAGCATGCCTGGGAGATATCCAAGCCCAGTCAGAGCCCCAGGGTCAGCATCCATGACATCAAGTTAGGCATTAACCACACGAAAAAAAAGAAGATAATAACACAAATAAAAGGTTAAATGTTTGTTATAAAACAATATTCCCTAAAAAACTATTCTGATTGAACAGTTTTTATTTACTTAGATTGTTTATTAATTGGCAAAATTACCTGACTACTAAATCTTTTAGGTAAAACTTTATTAAGTAATTTAATTATTGAAGCCAGTCAATTGATTTCAATGAAGTGCCGTACCATAGAGTAAGAAATGATTGAATAAAAGTCTACGCTCCATTAAATAAAAACTCATCTATCTGTACATAAATAAAAAGAGAAGTCCTGACTGACTGACTCACCAACGCCCAGCCCAAACCCTTGGACCTTTTTTTTATTTTATTTTTTTGGTGGATGGAAAATCAAATGACCCCCCCCCCCGCTCTTGGGCAGAGCGAAAGGGAGTGTCAGACTTCTACTGACTAAAAACCGAACCCATGTTCCTTCTTTGCCCTTGTGCCGAGGCCACGTCATCTAGTACTAAAATCCGCGCTGAAATTTTGCATATCCCTTTATAATGTAGACAAGGAATAAGGAAGGATTTTTTGAAATTCAACCCCTAAGGGAGTTAAATAGGAAAGTTTGTATGGAAAATCGACATTTTCACGCGGGCGAAGCCGCTGGCAAAAGCTAGTATTAAATATTTCAGTACTAATTCCCCCTTTTTGCCCTACATATAATGTTCCCCATTACAATTACATTACCACAACACACAAACCATTACACAAATCATTATTATTTACGACAATTATGGGCAGACCATATTTATAAATGTATTTAATCTAGACATCACACTATGACACTACAGAATCGTTTAACATCAATCATTCGGAAAGTACTTAACGGTAACTAGCAATAACGTCTACAAAATTATAGGTCAAAAACGTTATGAATATTTACATATAATCACGCCTGTAATCCACGAACGATAAGGCAGAGGTCTAGTCTACTTAATAGTAGGTACACCCACATTTCGCCAGTTGTTTATGTCCCATGTAATAGAGGGCGAACTGCTTCGTTGGTCTAGTGGTCGCAAGCGCGACTGCAGAGCGTGAGGTCCTGGGTTCGATTCCCGGGTCGGCCAAAAAGTGCTATTGGGTTTTTCATTAGAAATTTCCCAGTAGTAGGCCGGAGTTTGGAAGTTGGTGGTATAATACCCCCGTGCCTCGGAAAGCACGTTAAGCCGTTGGTCCTGCGCCTGATCTCTCTCCGGTCGTGTCGGATTGCCGTCCCATCGGACTATGAGAGAAAAGGGAACAGAGAGTGCACCTGTGCCTGCGCACACACTTGTGCACTATAATATCTCCCGCGCAGATGGCTAATCTCCGCTGGGATTGGCCGCCGTGGCCGAAAAACGGTCAGGAGGACTATTAATAGAGGGCGAGCCTATTGCCATCAACCGGGCACAAATTCCATGACTGTTACAGAGAAATTCCTGATTGAAAAGCCAAATAGCACTTTGCCGGACCTGAGTGTCGAACCTATGACTTCATGCGCAGCAGTCGCGCATATGACCACTAGACCAACGAGGCAGTATTTTAGTAAAAACAAAGTCTAAAGAACTAGCTTTACCATCGACTTTGGGTAAAGGTCAAAAATAATCCCATGGAAATGTAAGCCTAATTTTGGGTTCGTAACTCACACGACCTATCCTGTTTGCATATTGAAATCTGATCGGTCGTTGACGCACGAAAAGGGGTCAGGAACACCCAGTAACTTTCTCGTTTGAAGTATTTTATTAGTATGAGAGAAAGCATGCGCTTTGAATATCAATTTCTGTTTAAAAAATTAGTTTTTGAATTTAATTATTTAAAAGGAAGGAATTGGGTGAGGCATTTGCCCAGGAGTGAAAAAGAATATTTTTTTGAATTGTACATAAACAAAGAACCCACCAAGGCTTCACAAGAGAGAGATTACCTAAATAAGGAAATAATATGTTTAAACATTTTCTTTCATCCTTGTCAAAACAATTAAAAACAAAACAAAAAAAAAATACAAACCAAATCCGTCAAGCCACAATATAAATATGGGTCAAGCCATCCTCAAATGATAGGTACTCCGACATAAATGTGTCAATACATTGATTTTTACGTACACACAAAAAATAAAATAAAATATAAAAAACGTTACACCAAACAAACAATGTCAATTAAAAAGCTTAACGCCGCGCAAACATCAAAGAACGCCGACCAAACACCAGCACAGTGCAATTCCTCGCGCATGCGTCCAGCATTTCCACTGTTTTCATTCAACACTTCAGTCTACCGAAAGCAACCGAGGCAACCACCTGCCCCTCTTCTGCAAAAGTTCACGTAACTTTCTAACTTTTCCTTAAAGTACTGGAAAAAAATATTTCAAGTGAAGTTTAGTGTTAAATAAGTTAGTTGCCTAATGACCTATGTGTGTGTGTAAAACTAAGTGTAATAAAAATGATAGTGTTTAAGTGAAAATATGGATTTCAAAACGTTTAAACGTTTTACGAGTGTGTGCTTAAATTCGGATTGAGTTTTTTTGAAGTAAGTTTTGTAGTTTTTTTCAGGTTTTAAAAGTTACCTATTTATGTAGGTGAATATATTTTTTATTTAAGGATAAAAAAGTTTGGAAAAACCAGGAAGTACGATTAAGGAAAAGAATAAAAGAAAATATTTCAGCAATTTTTTTCTGTGAAAATTATAGAATTTTATTAAAATTTAACCTTACAAAACTTTTTTTTAGTAGCGCTCACAAATTAAGTAATTTAAAAAAAAATTAAAATACTAGGTCAATTACAATCGCAATTACCTACATTTAAAAAAAAAAAAATAAAAACAATAAAAAATATTTTTTTTTTAACTGTACAAAAGAGCAACAAATCTAAAATTATCATCTGTCACTCAAGCACTCAACTAAAACCTAATAAATAAACTACCACAGGAACGCAATAACCAGGCGACGACTGCCACTTGTTAGATTTGAAAGAACTCAACATTTATGACAACAGACAGTGTAATCAAAGAAAAAAGTTCTCATCTCCTGTACAAACTAATGAAAATCTAAATAAAAATTAATTCGCTGACTAACAGAAAAAAGTTTTCGTATCTTATCTGTATTAAGTTAGTATCTTATCTGTACTAACTTAATGAAAAATCTAAATAGAAATTCATTCACTGACAGATTGAACTTACAGCCTTCGCCGCTGGGTCTAGAACGTCGAAAGCATTCGAGTTTCAATTTTTCAAGTTCCATTTTCATGACTAAAGTGTGCACTGGGAAAGGATTTTTGAATCTTCCTAAAGTGAAATTAATGCTTGTAATTTTTGAATACGAGAAATTCCATCGGATGCATTAATTTTTGATTCATAACTTATTTAGGCTTAGGTTAAAGCCACTTAAATTTTGCATAATTTCGAACTTTTTCGGCTAATACAAGTACAATATTAATTTCCATCTCTTGTCTATCAGCATAGAACTAGAAATAAAATACTAAAAGAGTCTAAACTAACATTTACTTTCTTCGTTTACCGCATCGTTACCCACCGAGAAATATTTTCTACAATCTGCAATTTCCTTTTTTCTTTCTTCCGCTTGAATTATGGTTATGCGTCGTAGAAAATTTTCTTACATTGCTTGTGAGTGTTTTCATTAATTAAAATACGAAATAACAATTCAGTTAATGTGATGAACTAAGTTGTTATACAAACTAATTGCAAAAGTTTTAGTTATCCATCATGAATATAATATGACAACTATCATTAATACAAACATTAAACAACCTTGATTAATACAGTCTGTTTGCACTTAATTATTCAAACTGTTACTAACACCTAAAGAGGCGGAGTTAATGCCACGAGGCATTATCTACCAGTCAACCTTTTGTTTAAATTGGCCAACTTTGTGATAGGGTACAAAATCACTATCACTACAACATATTACGTATTATTATATATTACTATATTATATATTTTATTCATTAGAAATAAAATTCACTGAAAGGAAACGGAGGGTCTAAAATACTGGGACTAAATGCATGAAGTTTGTCGCAAGAATTTCTTATGTAACAAACAAGACCACTAAGGAAGGATTTTTAGAAAATATCTTCTTATCAAATATGATTTTCGACGACGAAAAATCCCGTCAGCTTATACTCGTACGTGTAAAAAAATCTTCGTATATAATAAAAAAAACATGTGAAGGAAAAAAAGACAGTTGTTACATCATTTGCGACGAAATTGCGAAGCTCTAAAATCAGCAGCAATTTAGACGACACGACGCGTTAACGCCTACATTTTCTCCAAAGCCTGATTATTTTTGATTTCCCATTTTCCAATGGTTAGTTGCCTAACTACATTTTCTTTGGAATTCTCCAGTTATAGGTTTCGGTCGGATTCCATAAAAAAATGTTCCTTATGAAAAGGTTACATCTCCCAATTGTGATAAATGTGGAATAGTCGAAGATGTATGAATGTATACGGAATGAGGCCGTAAGATATGGTTTGCTCGGATCAACCAAATTGCATGATGTGGGAGAGTGTAATGCAATTCAGGTTCATCCTTTATCGGAACAAGCTCAGTTTATATACAAACAAAATAGCAGCTTTTATTTCAAATTAGTTAATTGTTAGTTTAAGCCGTACTGCTGATCTAACGTGGCTTTGCTAAGCTATAAAGGTCTCTAATATGTTTTCTTTTTAACTTTTCTCTATAGAAGATCACTCGTTTTGAGAGCTATGTCCTTCAATATGTACCTTTCCAAAAATGCTGAGCCTCACTATGATTTGGCTAAAACTTTAAATAAATGAAAAAAGGCTCTTGTTAAAACTGATGAAAGGTCGTTTACAATACGGTATGACGAAACATCAATACTTAAATTGGCAATTACGGAAGCAGATTACGCCTACATTTTGTGCAAAGCTTATGTTATATTTTAGCGTTTCTATATTTTCAGTAAGTTACCACTATCATAATCACTGTAAATGGGATATTTACCATGTTTACTTTTTGTTTCGAGTTCGGGAACTCGGTGCTGTTAGGTGCTTTTAAGCACAATGATCACGGAAACACAGTCAATGTGTGTGTGTGTGTTGTTTTCACTCAGTTAGTGGTCACATTTATCTTTTCATTCGAATGTAGAGTGTATCTCTTTTTCAAACCACTTAAAAAAAGATTGAGTTTCTCTGTTCCGCTGTAAATATTTTTTGTATGTGTTTTTATTTATCATCATTCTTTCATCATTTATAATTATTTGGGGTCGGCGCAACATGTCTTCTTCTTCCATACTTCTCTATTTCTCGTCATGTCAGCAGTCACCTCCTTTCTAGCCATATCATCCTTCACACAGTTCATCCATCGTTTCTTTGGGTTTCCTCTACTTTTATAGCCATCTACATTACTCAGCCTTTTCCTCACAACATTTTCTTCATTCCTTTACATCACAAGTCAATTTATATTGCCTTTTATATTGGCCGATCTACGTTATTCTTTTTCATTTGATAGAGGAAAACTTTGGTAAAATATGATTTAGATTCTATACGATTTTTTTTTTTGCGCGACTGCGTATTTAGAGCTATCTTCTGTAATAATTACCATTCTAACAAAATTGGTTCACAATCTTATTTGACTAAAGTGACGAGTTTTTTTATGAACTACTTACTTATTACTGTAGTTAAAACTTGTGTGATGAGTATGCAACACGATATTACTCAACGCTGGCACTATAAGTAGCAATTCGGCGACGCGGCTACGGTTTCTAGATTTTGTGCAAAGTGTGGTTTATATTTTTTACTATTTTGCGCTTTTTTGATGCTGTGTCAAGGGAGTTTCGTTTGGGCCGCGGATTTTAGTACTAGATGACGTGGCCTCGGCAAAAGGGCAAAGAAGGAACATGGGTTCGGTTTTTAGTCAGTAGAAGTCTGACACTCCCCTTCGCTCTGCCCAAGTGCGGGCGGGGGCGGGGGTGGGGGTCATTTGATGATTTTCCACACACCAAAAAAAAAAGGGAGTTTCGTTTATGCATATTTGCTTATCAAATAGTTGACATTCACAATTTTAATATGAGCACATGTAGCAGCTAACATCACACCTTTCACCTCCAAAGGGTTACACCCACATTGATCATATTTATTAACCGAATTTTAAAAAAGTAGATTTTTGCGTAGGCTCTTGTATGAATTATAGCAGGAACGTGTAACTATAAATAACAACAGCCAGTCGGTGTTGATCTTCAGGTTAAGTTGCGCTTGGCTAGGTTGGGCTGAGGATGGGTACCCATAACATACGGATTTTCCCCCGTGCTTCGGAAAACATGTTAAGCCGTTAGTTCGTTAAGGCGTAATTATGTTTTTCTTACTCCTCTTGCTATTTTTTTTTTATTAATTTTGTTGCAGGATCCAAGACAGTTAAAATCGTTTCTCTGGGACTTAGTCGGGCTTCATTGTCTCGGCGCTTTTCTTGTGGTCGCCACTGTTGATTCTGGCTTAAATAGGAGTTACAGTGGTTTGGGAATAGTGTGGCAGGCTTGTCCCAAAAAAAAACCGTTAGTTCCAGCTCAGTCAGTAGTCCGAATCTCTGACAACTAGTCTTTCCAAGGGATAGTCGTGGTTCTTTCGTAAAACCGTTAAGCTTGTCTTGTCCTTGTAACTCATTAGCACCAACACCTGTGACTTAATAATTTATAGTTTCATCCAGCGATATTTTGTTTAGAATATAATCAGGTGTTCCGAAGATTTCCCCCAACATACAAACTTTTACTGTCTTCTTTATAATATTTGTTATAGATAGTGTTGACTACTCTACATGATGTTAAGATTTCTGAACAGTCTGTATTCCTTATTGTTGGTTTCTAGGCACACCACTGCGAAGGGGTATCGTTTTACCCAGTAGTAATTGGGTTGTGGAGGTCAGATAAGCGGTTGCTCCATGTAGGTAAACTACTGGTATTTAACCGTATCCGGTTACACTGGAACCCTGATGTTGATATTTCACGCTATGACGAATTTAGATTATGCCAATACGAATTTACGTTGCATAATATTGATATTGGTATTGTCGACTCTGTGTATTGGTTAGGTGATGTTTATAAATTGGTTCAAAACCAATAATAGGGAAAAAACAACAATCAATTACAGTGCAGTCCAATGGATTTGGGAGAGATACCAATTCTGGCGGCACGTGCAACTGAAAATATAATAGCAATCTGTAATGCAATGTACAAAAAGTAAATAGAGGATATATTTTATGATTATTGGAGAAAGTGTCCTGGTATACTAAATGAGATTTTCACCTTAAGAGATAGAAATGACGTTCCTTTTTCTACCTTATTAAAATCTACTTTTAATATTCTGAATGCTTAATTTTCCTCGTCTCTATCTCTTCAACTTTTGTACTGTATTACAATGTGTTTTAATTGTCTAGAGTTTGCGAGGTCTAAATAATGGTCTCATTATTTTTCATAGTATAACATAACGCATGTAACCCTGGAAAGGTTAATCTGAGGTGTACTTAATACTGCCGCGGGTGGTTCGAAAAAGATACCGCGGCTTCGATACAAAGGGCTAAGAAGGAACACGGGTGGTTTTTAGTCAGTAGAAGTCTGACACTTCCATTCGCTCTGCCCGAGAGCGAGAGGGATTATTTTATGATTTAAAAAAAAAAAACCGGCCAAGAGCGTGTCGGGCCACGCTCAGTGTAGGGTTCCGTAGTTTCCCGTTCGTCACAATAAGTGTTCCCACTTATGAGTTTAAGGGTGTTCGCGCTCCAGCAGCGCTCCGTTTTTTGAATTTCTTTTAATTTGATTTCAAAATATGTGGCGCAAATGAACAGATCGGATTGAATAAGGCGAGTTTTTTTTTTTCAAGTTCAAAATGATTTTCCTAGAAAGTCCTTATAAAGTTCTACTTTTCAGATTTTTTTCATATTCGAAACTTACGGTTCAAAAGTTAGAGGGATTGATTGATGAATAGAGACACATTGATTTTACTTCTGGAGCGATTATTTCCGAAATTATTGACATTATCAAAAATTATTTTAGTAAACCCCTATTCATTTTTAAATACCTTTCCAACAATATATCACACGTTAGGGATGAAATTAAAAAAAAAAACACTTCCCACTTTACATAAAGCATTTTTTCCAATTTTTATTTTACCACTTTGTCGGCGTGATTTATACACCATATTGGTACCCAAATAGCTTTCTAGTGCTAACGGTCACAGAGATTATGCGGGGACGGACAGACGGACGGACGGAAAGACAGACATGGCGAAACTATAAGGGTTCCTAGTTGACTACGGAACCCTAAAAAGGTGTATTTAATACTTGTAGTACACATTTCGCTAGTTAAGTTCATGTCTCAATGTGCGAGCTTATTGCCATCAACCGGGAAACCGAAGTCCACGCCTGCTACGAACACTATCCTATCGGAAAAACTCAATAACACAGTAGTTCAAGTGGACAGGGTAATGAAATTGAATTATGTCCAAAGTTTCTTTTGTGATAAGCATTTGGTTGAATCGACATTGAGAGTAATTTATTGGTACAATTGCACAATTAATCACAGGAAACTTTTGAAATCGACAACCAGTAATGCGGAAAGTAACTTTTAGTGTAGAAAGTTTTATATTAATCAGTTTAGTTAACCATGACTAATTGACCAGGTTGTTTGCCTAACATTTCGGGATATTGCAGAAATATTTTCGATATTTTCAATTAAGAGATGGACTCTGGATAGAAAACTATACAGTTATACAAGCATATAGATATTACCGGCCGAAACCCGATTTTAGGACAAACTAGTTTCACCTAGGCTCAACTAGTTCTTACTATACGCGATAGTGAAGGAAAGGGGGTGAAGTAAACGGCTCATTGAGATAACGAAAAACTAACTGTACAAAAAGAAGCAGGTGTAGCAGTGAAAAATTTGTAACTTTGACCCCCAATATCTCCGTATCTAGGGGGTTTCCATGAATGGTATAGAACAAAAAAAGTATTGCAGTAGCGAGGAGAACAAATGCCCTTCGGGTTCGTTAAGGGCACTCTTACACCCTTTATTTTTCTTAGTAACCAGCAACATGTGCGGTGTGACGCGAATGGATAAAATAAGGAATGAGTACATAAGAGGAAGTCTGAAAGTGGCGCCAGTGAATGAAAAGTTGATTGGTAATCGATTGTCGTGGTATGGACATGTGATGCGAAGGAATGAAGGAAATGTTGTGAGGAAAATGTTGAGTATGAATGTAGATGGCTATAAGAGTAGAGGAAGACCAAAGAAACGATGGATGGACTGTGTGAGGGATGATATGGCTAGAAAAGAGGTTATTGCTGAGATGACGAGAAATAGGGAAGTATAGAAGAAGAAGACATGCTGCGCCGACCCCAAATAAATTGGGATAAGGGCAGGAGAATGATGATGAACCAGCAACCGTGTAATATTCCTGTGATCGTAAACATCACGTTTTATCACTTGTTGTAGACTTGTAGTATGTGAAGGTAGGTCAGGATTTGTTCCATAGAATTGTAGTACGCTCGGCGACCATTCAAAATATAAAAAACCGGCCAAGTGCGAGTCGGACTCGCGCACCGAGGGTTCCGTACAAACCTGCAAGGTTTACAAAGATTATTAAAAAAATATATATTATGTGATGTAACTAAAAATTTATGGTTTTCGTAATTTTTCCTTTATCTATGCTATAAGACGTTGCTTCGTACCAAATTTCAAGATTCTGAGTTCACGGGAAGCACCCTGTAGGTTTTGATTCCCTTGCAAGTGTCGAAAATTTGCGGCATAAACGGCTGTATCTTTTGATTGCGTTGGCTTAGAAGTTTGATTTTTTCACAGCTTCAAGGGACAGTAGACCTGAGTAATTGATATAAATTTCAGCTTCATACCTCCACACGTTCCTGAGAAAAAGGGTCTTGACAGACGGACGGACGGACAGACGGACAACAAAGTGATCCTATAAGGGTTCCGTTTTTTCCTTTTGAGGTACGGAACCCTAAAAAGTAGTTCAATGAATATTTTTCGGTAATTTATAATCTAACCGACGACGGACTAAACAGAATCGTATTTTTTTTTAGTCAGGAAATATTCCTATTTGCCCTACATGATTTGTATAAAATATTTTTCATACTCCAAATTCTTAGTAGCCGTTTGTGCATTCATGTCATTTCATTTGAGTACAAACGACAGTACATCACATCGTAAACATCACGTTTTATCACTTGTTGTAGACTCGTAGTATGTGAAGGTAGGTCAGGATTTGTTCCATAGAATTGTAGTACGTTCGGCGAACATTATAAAGAAGTAGTTGAATGGAAATGCATGCAAAGGGAGGCCATGTTATACTGGTAGTAGGTACCTAGTTTGAAACATGGTTTTACAGTGTGAAACGAGTATTTTTGCTGCTAGTATGTTTAGAAAAGTTCACTAGAATTCATAGTGATTCATAGTGATTAGATTCATAGTGATTAGATTCATAGTGATTGATAGAGATATTATTTAAATAGACACCGTTAGGTTAAATTAAGAAGTTACGCCGATGCGGACTTGGAGCATTAATTCGTAAATGTCTGGTAAATGTTTGTAGCCGTAGAACTCAGCTTGTCCAAGGAAATACGATCACCAGTTAGAGCCGTCAAGTAAAGGCTTTACTTTGCTCTACATACATACGCCCTTTTGCCTTGGGGGAAGAAACCACAGAAAGCCACCTGCTACGATTCTTACATACTCCTTTTGCTTCATCCACATTCATACATCTGGTCATACACGCTCGCCGCTTACGAGTACTTGTCCTTTCTGAAGTTTGTTCTAGTTGTCTCAAATTCGCGGATATAGATTCGTACCTATAACCGGCTTAGTTATTGTCTACTGACGCGTTTAGCTTTGTTTCTGAGAAGATAAATCACAGGCTACGCTTTTAGTACTCTATGATTTAGGTTCCTGGATATGAATCATTGTTTCATGGTTCATATTGTCAAAAGGATACAGGATGAAAAAATATACGCACAAACGATTACCATGAACTTCACATATGAATCTAGATACCCAGAATCTAACATTTACGTCGATTCTTAAAATAAAATAAAAGTTTTACTTATTTGATTTTTATAGCTATTTTATACTATTCATATTCTGAATTCATAGTAACCGTTTGTGCGTCCATGTCATTTCTACTATGTAGGTACAAATGACAGCACATCATGCTATCCAAAACAGTATATTTTTATCCAATCAACCTTGAAAACTATTAGGTACTTTAACGATAAAGTTGAAAATCTGTTATAGAAAGACAGATCGTAGTAGCTTGATGACAGCATCTGTAAGTATACAATGTAAAAGATGGTATTAGGCTAATACCATCCTTTAGTTACACACTTACATTGTAAGTGCGTTATGCAATTACTCCGCTACGCTGGTAACCATCCAAAAAAATAAAAAAAACCGGCCAAGAGCAAGTCGGACTTACGCACCGAGAATTCTGTACGAAGTTTAAAATTAAAAAATGTGATGTTACCAAAAATTTATGGTTTTCGCAATTTTTACTTTATGTGCTATATGACGTTGCTTTGTACCAAATTTCAAGATTCTGAGTTCACGGGAAGCACCCAGTAGGTTTTGATTCCCTTACGAGTGTCGAAAATTTGCAGCAACGGCTGTATCTTTTGATTGCGTTGGCTTAGAAGTTTGATTTTTTCACAGCTGCAAGGGACAGTAGACTTGAGTATTTGACATGAATTTCACTTCGATACCTTTTCGCGTTCCTGAGAAAACGGGTCTTGTCAGGCAGACGGACAACAAAGTAAAAACGGAACTCTTATAGGATCATATAAGGGTTTCGTTTTTTCCTTTTGGGATGCGGCACCCTAAAAAGGAGAAAATGGATATAAGAGCTATGTGACGTAAGTTTGGTTTATAAAACAGGCTAGTTAGTTGACTAATGGGAAAATCCGAAAGGCCTAAGTAAAGGGCAAGGCTAACGATTATAAATGGTGGTCGGTGACCTGTTAGAGGCGTGTCTTAGCACTTTGTCACGGAATCTAGGACATTATAGGATGCCCAGAGAGAGAAAGTACCTTTAATATATATAGATAGAGACATTTTGAATAGGTTTATTTGTTACTAGCTTTTGCCAGCGGCTTCGCCCGCGTGAAAATGACGATTTTCCATACAAACTTTCATCCCCTATTTAAATACCTGAGGGGTTGTTATTCCTTGTCAACATTACAAAGGGAACCTCTGTGCAAAATTTCAGCTTTCTAGGTCCAAGGGTTTGGGCTGGGCGTTGATGAGTCAGTCAGTCAGTCAGTCAAGACTTCTCTTTTTATTTATATAGATATATAGATAATATATGTCTGACTGTTACATAACTGCCTCGTTGGTCTAGTGGTCGCAAGCGTGACTGCTGAGCATGAGGTGCTGTGTTGTATTCCCAGGTCGGGCAAAGTGTTCTAGGGTTTTTCTGTCAGGAATTTCTCAGTAACAGTCACAGACTGCCAGGCTCGCCCTCTCTTTAAAGACAACTTAAACGTAACTGGAAAAATGTCCCGTATTTGTTAGGTACGCCTAAACCTTCGGGGATTACAAGGCGTGATGTTATGTTATGTGATATAAAAGTCTGGTCGTTACATAATTGTTTGCATAATTGTGTGTTGTATTCATCGAACTGTTTGATTTATATCAATGTAATAGCTATGCTGAAAAGCTTTTGATTCTGTTATCTTGAAAATGAAAGGCTTCAAATTCACGTAATGTCCTATTAATTAAGATACCTAATTGAATTACATCACGAAGTTATGGCATTCCTTTTGTTTTATTACATAAGATATTATATAACATGCTTTACTTAACACGAGTAATCCCCGAAGGATTTGGTTCCAAATGTGACCGCTACAAACGGACAGTATTCTAAATGCTTGTCACAATGTTATGAATGTTTTATACAGTTTTATTTTGTTATGAAATCACTGTGTTATTGAGGCAATAAACGTGAAAAGGTTTGAAAGAATTCAAGAGCAAGCTTGAAAACCTTAGCAAGTGGCTTAAACATGACGGCTGTAATACCCAAATGGTGAGGCATAAGGGTACCCTAAGGTACACCCACATTTCGCAAGTTATTTATTATGTCTGTAAGAAGGCGCCAATCCATATTATCAAGCGGGCTCAGATCCTGAGTCTGTGGCTTAACAAATAACATTTTACCCGTCCCGGGAATCGAACTTAAGACCTCCTAAAGAGCGGTCGCGCTTGGGGCCACTATACTAACGAGCCAGTCAAAAAACTTTTTAACAAAATATAAAACCGACTTAAAAAAAAAAAAACAAAATAGTGAAAAATAAACTTTAGAAAAAAAATCAGTTTCTGAAGTCGGTGGCAAAAATGAAATCAAATAAACAAAAGTCACCGACTTCAGAAACTGTTTTTTTTTATTTTTCACTTTTTAGTGGTTCACATGTAAGTTCACAATGTTCATGAGTCATAATGTGGACAATGTAGTCTTTTTTTTTGAGTTTTGTTGATTTTTCAAAAACCGATTGTCCGATTTCGATAAAAAAATATTATGGGACCATTTGGGAAGTATTCCCTTTTCAAGAAAAAAATATTGTTTCAAATCGGTTACCAAGTGACGGAGTTACCGTCACTAATAAACCAAACAAATAAACATCCGAATTGACAACATTTCGTATTTTTAACTTGTGTGTATTATTACGTTATATTAAAGTAAATTCAAAACTAGGGCACCCGTATTTTTCTGTTTTTCGAAATTATGTACTTTTAATTCATAATTTTAAGTTTCAAACTCGGCGTGTTCTAAAAAGACGTAAGTGCCAAATGACGTCATTCACGTGGCGGAATGGCGATATAACCTTTGC
This sequence comes from Diarsia dahlii, assembly GCA_949775195.1. Lineage (NCBI taxonomy): Eukaryota > Metazoa > Arthropoda > Insecta > Lepidoptera > Noctuidae > Diarsia > Diarsia dahlii. Next base: position 19,706,584 of record OX459199.1, read on the forward strand.
TTTACAGTGACCCGACCAAAAAAAATTATAAGTGTCTCACTTGTCTTGTCGTTGTCACTTTGGCAGCTTCCTTTAATGGCGTATCTTATGTTTCATTGGGGTCCATTTTATTGGTGAAATATTGATCAAAGTTGATAATAACAGTAAGCGTGTCGAGTTGATAGGAAAAATAAATTGTTCAATTTTAAGAAAAATATAAACTTCGGTGACGTATAACATTGACAATTTGACGTGTTGTTTGACATTAATGTTTTCATCAAAAACATTGGAGTGCTTAGGCAAAGGTAACTACATCATTCAACAATGTATGTGACGTCATCACATGTTTTTTGGTTTTTATTTTTTTTCTCAGAAATGGAGAAATCAAAAAATATAAAAAATACATATTTGAACTCAGGATACGAAAATAAAGAAATGGTATTTTTATTTTAAGGTGGTGTCAGTTTTGAAATGTTGTGAATTGAGAACCTCCTTCTTTTTTTAGAAGTCGGTTAAAAACAAAGAATACTAAATTACTAATAAGTAACCCTCCTTTGCCTCCTTTTCCCGCTTTCCTTGCGAAGGAAAGCGGGAAAGTTGGTTTGACCATGAATGCTGGCAAAACCAAAATTTTAACAAACGGTTCGGAAACACAAATAATTGTGGATGGTCAAGGTATAGAATATGTTAACGAATACAATATATATTTAGGACAATCCATTTCATTCCTAGACCAAACCGAAAAGGAGATCAATAGGAGAATAGCGTTATCATGGAAGAAGTACTGGAGTTTTAAAGAAATAATGAAGAACACCCACATAAATATGAAGTTGAAATGCAAGTTGTATGAAATAGCGATCCTTCCATGCCTTACGTATGGATGCCAAACATGGTCACTGCGGAAATCAGAGGAGCACAAACTCGGTGTCATGCAAAGGAAAATGGAGAGAAGCATGTTGGGCATAAGATTGTCTGACAGGATAAGTAATGAAGAAATAATGAAAAAAACTAGAATAACGGACATAGTAGAAAGAATAAGAAGTCTGAAGTGAAGTGGAAATGGGCAGGACATATTTGTAGAATGGGAAACGAGAGATGGACAAAGAAAGTCGTGGAATGGGTACCTAGAGAAGGAAAAAGAAACCAAGGAAGACCGCGAAAACGCTGGGAAGATATATTTAAGGATAGATGTGGACCTGACTGGAGGAGACAAGCTAGAGATAGGGAAAAATGGAGAAAACTGGGGGAGGCCTACGCCGCAGAGGCGACTTCCATAAAGGAACAAAAATAATGGAATATATAAATGTAATTTAATTAATGCTATGAAGAATGACATGATATGGAAATTTTATTTGGATAAGTATGAAATGTTATTGAATGGATGTAATCAAATTAATGTAATAATAGGAATAAATGTTATAGAACTAATGTAGGTAATATTAATGTTAATAAAGAAACAGTATTATAGTATTATGGAATGTGTAATGTAAAGTTGAAATGTTATGTTGATAATGTATTGTAATGTATGTCGGTAATGTAATGTTGACATTGAAATGTTGATAATTTAATGTAATGTATGTCGGTAATGTCATGTTGATAATATAATATAATGTTGACAATGTAATGTTTTGAATGTATAAATGTTGATAATGTTTGGTGATAATGAAATGTTGATAATGTAAATTCGCTATTTTTATGTTAGTAACGTAATGTTGTTAAATGTTAATGTGTGTTAAAAATATAATATATATTGATAATAAATTGTTAATTTTGATAATGTATTTGTAAAGTAGGCCAGATGTGTATTGTTTGTTTTGTAAGAATGTAATGTCGATAATGTAATATGTTAATAGTATTTATTGCATCCACGGTGAAACCAATTCTATATGTTCCTCGAATCAAGTTATATGTTATGTTATGGTAGAAATAAAGGCTTTTTTATTTTATTTTTATTTTATTTAACCCTCCTTTTGGGTGTCGCCGCAGTCGGGTAAAAACAAAATTATTACTACAAAAATGCAAAAGTTTATGAGGATGAATTGATACTGTTTGCCTCAGTAGTACATCCCGTGTGACAATTACTAAACTCCAAGCGGGCGAAGCCGTGTGCTTAGACTAGTCATCAATACTTTTGACATACTTTCCGTCCTCTCGACTAAACACAAAAACTTGCTATTTATTTAAATTGTTTACGTACCTACCTGACCAACCTACTTGAGAAGAAAACTGACAAATAAGTTTCGAATAGATGGCGTTAAGTGTTACTTCACTCAGCTGCTAAGTTCTATGTAGTTACTCACTGAAAACTTTGCCACGAGATGGCGTTGAGTGTTTCGTTTTGTCGACGAGAAGTACTGACGACGACGACTTACACCAGAATGACTTTGTTAGGAATAACAAATACTCAGCATTTTCGCTGTGAAGCTACCCCATAACTTCCATTAGGTATAGCTTAAGAATATCTACCAGCATTGTGGGAAGCATGCAGGTTTTCTTATATTTAATAAACTTTTTAAGCTATTGCATAGCTTCTATCGCGGGCCTTGAGCGTGGAGAGCGAATCCAGAAATTCCGTAACGAAAATATTCAGTATTCAACCAGGTTGCTATGGTTACGGAAAATAACAAGGTTGTCAACTGAGGTTGTCAAATTAAATAATTTATAACCTCACGTGTAAAGGTATAAAGTTTTTCTGTTTTGTCTCTCTGCTTTCTCCTTCTAAAATATTCTTACTCGTATAATTTGTGTACAAAGTGTTTTAAATATGAATAAACAAAGTGCATTTATTAATGAAGAAAGTCACGAAAAAATAGTGAAAGATAATGAGTGAGTTACTCCTCGAGTACTCTATAAACATTCATTTTATTATTATTACGCATCTATCATACGTTTTATTGGGTTTTGCATTACTATTCTGCGAATCGGTCTTAGAAAACAATTCGTTTTCTTATGAAATATCTAAAATAAAATAAATAATTTTCATATTTTTCAATGTGACACTTACGTCAGGCTGATAAGCTGTCAATACTTTTTCTTTTAAATTTTCCGTCATAGAGTTTCTTACTAGCTTAGTCTATGAAGGTTACTTTTGATTTACTTATATAATTTAAATTCTTTTTAAAAAATACTGCATAAATAAAATAAATAAATAATTATTTGCATAAGTTAATAAAAAATGCTATTCAATAGCTTTACCGCGGCAGTCTCCGAGTGCCACATCAACTTGTTTTTTAATCTATTTGTTGTTATAGACGATTCAAATACTGTACTGGAAGTCGGTAGAAGTGCCTCTATCACTGTGTATTTAAGTTGGTTTTCCCTCTTCCTATACATCTCTATCAAAAATAATGTTGTGATCAGGGCTGGTTTCATAATATTCGATTAATTATAAGATGAAACTGCCATTCTAATAATGAATATCGTCCTTGTAGAGCGAAAAGTCACTAAGTCCAAAAATGGCACAAATGAGATCAATGTCATTAAAATCACATGTTTTATTCTTATGGAGAAATTTTTAAGGAGAAATAAACTTACTTATTATTATTCTCTCAATCCGTCATTTTTAGGATTCCGTAGTCAACTAGGAACCCTTATAGTTTCGCCATGTCTGTCTGTCCGTCCGTCCGTCTGTCCGTCCTCGCTTAATCTCTGTGACCGTTAGCACTAGAAAGCTGAAATTTGGTACCAATATGTGTATCAATCACGCCGACAAAGTGGTAAAATAAAAATTGGAAAAAATGTTTTATTAGGGTAGCCCCCTATAATATATGTAAAGTGGGAAGTGTTTTTTTTTTTAATTTCATCCCTAACGTGTGATATGTTTTTGGAAAGGTATTTAAAAATGAATAGGGGTTTACTAAAATCATTTTTTGATAATGTCAATAATTGAGGACTGGTGCAAGGAATACAAACTAGCAGTGAACCCTACCAAAACGGAACTCGTCCTCTTCACAAAGAAAAGGAAGTTGGCAACGCTACAATTGCCAAGCTTCTTTGGGACAACCCTAAGCTTATCGACTGAAACCAAATACCTGGGCATCTTTTTGGAAAAACAGCTGAACTGGGCAAAACACACTGAGTACACCATCACAAAAGCCAGTATAGCTCTACGGCAATGTAAGAGACTCCTGGGAAGAAATTGGGGCTTAAGCCCCAAAATAACCTACTGGCTATACACCACAGTTATCCGACCAATCATCACATACGGCTCTTTAGTTTGGTGGCCTAGGACCAACCTAAGTACAACCCAAAAGGATCTCGAGAAACTACAAAGACTGGCCTGCGTAGCAATCACCGGCAGCATGAGAACTTCCCCCACTGCTGCCTTACAGGTGATGCTGGGGCTACCTCCCCTGCACCTCGTCATAAGAGAGGAGGCGGCCTTAGCGACTTTCAGACTCGAAGTATCCGGTATCCTAAGAAATGACTCGAGAATCAAACACACACGCATCAGAGAAGATGCAATCAAAGAACAGCCAATGATGACATCACCCATCGACAGAACCCTGAAGACCCATTGCTTCCAAAAACATTACAACATAGCGCTCATAGAGGAGTGGTGTGACTACTCAGGTACAAATGAGCTAAGGATTTACACCGATGGATCAAAAACTGACTATGGGACAGGCGTCGGGGTGTTCTCCGACGACTTAAACATCAAGATATCCAAACCACTTGGAAAACTTAACTCTGTTTACCAAGCAGAGTGTGTAGGTATCATCCAAGCGGCACACGCTATAGAGGCCAGGGAGGTTACGGATACCAATATTCGAATACTCTCCGACAGTGCCTCAGTCCTTCAATCCCTGAAGAGTAATCAGATCACGTCGAGACTGATACTGGAATGCCACAAAGCCCTGGAACGAATAACGGTAATATATCACAACAAGGTAACGCTGCAATGGATTAGAGGTCACAGCGGATCGCTTGGAAACGATGCGGCCGACGAACTTGCCAGAAGAGGATCCAGCACAAAGCCTTACGGACCCGAACAAATTGTGCCCATCCCTTTCAAGCAGCTAAGAAGCTGGCTAAAAGACCATACTCGAATACAAGCAGAGAAATGGTGGAGCTCGACACCAGGATGTAGGCAATCCAAGGAGGCTATGCCATCCCTGGATATAAAACTGACCAGGCGCCTTCTGCGCCTGGACAGAGATAGCCTGCGCCTGGTGGCGGGGACCATCACCGGACATTGTTCACTGAATAAACATTTTCACACCCTAGGAATCACTGACAGTCCCCTGTGCAGGGCATGCATGGAGGCGGAGGAAACTGTGGCGCATGTGCTCCTTGAATACACAGGCGTTACCAAGATCCGCGAGGAGACCCTGGGAACACCACGATCTCTTGCGGATGCCCTGAGGAGACCGGGAAGTCTGATCTGCTTCTGGAGGGAGGTGGGCTGGTTGGAATGATCGGCCGCCACGGCTCACGCACAATGGTCCACTTTAAGGACTAAGTGCGGAAACCTGAAACCCCATAAAGAAGAAGAAAGAAGAATGTCAATAATTTCAGAAATAATCGCTCCAAAAGTAAAAAACAATGTGCCCCCCCCCCCTCTAACTTTTGAACCATAAGTTTAGAAAATATGAAAATACCTGAAAAGTATAACTTTATAAGGACTTTCTAGGAAAATCATTTTGAACTTGGATGGAAACAACAGTTTTTGTACAAAAAAGTCAAAAAGTTGAACAAAATAATTTCTGGACTAAGTTTTAGTATAAGCAGTAGTTAGTTTTCTAACTACTGCTTATAATGTCTTATTTCTTGTTAAAAGCAGCAGTTAGGAGGTAGAAGTCAGTTTTAAGAGAATGTATACCTACTACTATTGTTCAACGGAACTAGTGAGGTTCACCATCCCTCACATCACCCTTTAGTAGTCCACAGCTGGACATAGGTAACTTCTTCAATTGCACGTCGTCATTCAGTTTCGACATATTTCCTAGCGCTCCCGAATCTAATTGCAAAATGTCAAGTCTTCAAATTCGAACGCCCTGACGCGAATTCTGTTGATTAAGTAGACTGCTGAGAGACTTACGTCACGTGGGACACAGATGATGGTTTGGCTTGCTTTTGCGATGCTTTCATTAGAGGATGACAGTGAACGCTAGTCAGAGGTCTCTTGTCCTATTTTTGCACTGAGTGTTCATGACTGAACTTCACGCCGGTAATCCCCGAAGGGTTAATTAACTAAAAACAAAATAAAATTAACTAATTTATGATTAAGACTGAGATTTTAAACCTTAAAAATAATGATAATTATATATTGACTAGGTACTCCAATATTATGAGAGCAGCCGTGGCCCAGCGGTGGCGGCCCCGGTTACGAACAGTTAGTCGTGGGTTCGAACCCAGGCAGGCGCATTACTTTGTGTAATTTATTTCATCACCACTGCTGTCAAAACGGTGAAGGAAAACATCGTGAGGAAACCGGCATGTCTTAAAAAAAAAATATTCGAAGACATGTGACTTCTACCAATCCGCACTGGACCTACGTCGTGGATTATAGCCCATCCCTCTCCGAGAAAGGAAGCCTGAGTCCCTGCAGTGGGAACATTATAGGCTGATGATGATGGTGATGATATTTTTTCAAAAACTTTAACTTATCTTAAAACAAGGTTTCTTGACTTATGCCTTTTCACTCTACGGGGACGATATTATGCACTTTACGCTACCACACTAATGTAATTACACCCGGTTCTCTTGAATACCTGACTAGTGGTCAGTAAATGCACTATGGCACTATCCATTAGGTAATTACATTAACGAGTGTCACTTGCTACCGTTGCTCAGTGTGGGTAATGTGAAACATGGCCCTGGGTCATGTGGGAAGTGTTGTATCTTCACATTTCAGACGATGACATGACACATTTGAGTGGCGCCCTAATACATATAACTTATGTAACCGGCAAAAGTAGGTAGTAAATACTATACAATGAACATAATACACAAAAAAATCTGTAAAATACAAAGTATATTATATGTACGCATAATTTCAATTTACTCAAATCTAACTTCAGTTGGCTGTTTAGGTACACGTCTACTTACCCATCAGGTTAAAAGGCGTGATGGTACGTTACATTAATAATGAGTCATGAATCAAATTTTTAACTTACTACGAAATTAACGCTCAAAAATAACTAAATTAATTTCGTCTGCGCCTTTTGACCTACAAAAATGCTGATTTAGTACTAAGGGCACAAAAACGGAAATGAAGCAAAAAGTCTAAATAATATTTTTACCAGTATTTTAATTAAATGTGGTCGTCGTTTTACAGAGAAAATGGTTGGCCATCTGATTTAGACTTAACTAAATTAACAGAGGCCGACCTCTGTTAATTTAGTTTAGTTTTTAGTTTAAAGTAAATTAAAATGTTAGTTTTATAAGTTAGTGACGACACTTAGGGGAGGCCTTGGGCCAGAAGTAAACGTCTTTCGGCTGAAATGATGATAATGATAAAAGTTAGTCCCTCCTTATTATCAAGTTAACCGTCACCCTTTAATGTTCCCACTGCTGGGACACAGGCCTATTCTCTATATTTCTATATTCATAAAGAATAGCGGCCCAAGTGCGGGTTGCAAAATATCACGTCTTCGAATTTTTGTTTTTATGACATGCCGGATTCCTCAAAATGTTTTCCTTCACCGTTTTGAGACGTTGGTGATGACATAAATTACACAAATTAATACGCCTGCTTAGAAACTGCGTTTTGTTAGTAACGGTACCTACCTATAACCAATATGGGCTAAATATGGGCCCTGCTCTCTGAAAGGACCATTGAAATCTATTGTGAAGCATTGTGTTGAGCTAGGTACTTTCTTTATATACCCGCTCCGACCATATATCACAGGAAAACACACGCTTTATTGGACCTACATTTTATATTGTTAGGTCTTCATGATTAGGTAAGGCGGAATTCAGACTCAAATATTTATTTAGTATCGAGGCTTGAATAAATAAAGTAGATGTACTTATGTGACTTTCAATTATCGCGTAGCTTGCTAGGTCTTCTCTCGTAAAGTTTAATTATTTCTTTGGGTCTAAATAATCATGTTCACTTATGATACTAACTGAAAATCTTGATATTTCGTATAAATCATTTTAATAATTTTGTTTAGGGTAACTTTATAATCAGCGCATAATCGGATATTTCCATTTGGTTTGACAACTGGTACTACTGGAGTACCCCATTCAGAGTGGTCAACTTTCGTGATGACACCTTGTGCGCATAGTCGCTCTATTTCTTCATCCACTTTGGTTTTTAAAGCGTAAGGTATTCTACAGTTGAAAGCTCTCGGGGTTTTGGATTTGGATCAGTGCTGGACGGAGCGTAGACTTCATCAGTCGTGACCTTTCTAGCTTTATATTGATGTTCAATGTGCCTCTTACCATGCGGCGATCGCTTCCGGTTTTCACCGAATTGATCACAGAGACATCATTGAACATTTGCTTGTTGGTAGACATGATGAAGTCAATCTCATTTTTAGTCGCACCATCGGGGCTCTGCCAGGTCCACTTCCTGTGCTCACGTTTTTTGAAGAAGGAGTTCATCATAAAGAGGCCCTCCTTCTCCATAAAACTGGCCAGTTGGTGACCCCGGTGGTTCCGAAGTCCAATCCCAAATTGCCCCACTTGCTGCTCATCCTCGCTTCGTTTGCCCAGTTTCGCGTTGAAGTCCCCCATGACAACGGTGAAGTAAGTTCTGAAACCATGCATGGTTTTGAAATATCCTCATACATGGTTTCTACTTCATCGTCGGGGTATGCCGAGGTCGGGGCGTAGACCTGTATGACCTTCAGCGAATATCTTGCAGATATTCTGAGTATAAGGTACGCCACCCTGTTCGACACACTCTCGATCTTCACCACGTTGTTCACGAGAGACTTGTGGACGATAAACCCAACACCACCCTGTGACTGCCGGTCTCCCTCTCGGAAGTAGAGCAGGTTGCCGGATTTCAGGATTATCGTGTCCTCCCCCTCTCTTCGGACTTCAGATAATCCGACAATACTCCATCGCAGCCTGCTTAATTCTTCCTCGAGTTCCGCCAGCTTCTCGTCGGCCCGGAGTGTGCGCGTGTTATATGTTACCAGGTCCAGTCGTCGGTATGTTTGGTAGCCGGATCCCGTCCGGGGATTCTTAGCACCCCTTGCCACGCCGTTGCCTCGACCGCTACCGTAGCCGAGGGTAGACGGGCTGCCGGGTACTAGGGGCCTGTTTTGTTTAACGCTCATCATTTTTGGGGGGGGTTTGCCATAATCGCCACGCTTGGCAGGCGGGTTGGCGATCGCAGTATAGTTGTTACAAAGACACAGAGAACGCTGCTGCCCATTCTCTGGTAAGTCCCTTAGTCGCCTCTTACGACACCCACGGGAAGATATGGGATGGTGCTATTCTTTACGTCCGACACCACACGGATCGCACCACACTTACTTACATGGGTACTAATAATTATTTACTTATTTAATTAACTTACAACAAAATTCACAACACACTTACAATAGGGGATCGGACAGGGTCAAAATAATATGATTCTGTTTAGTCCGTAAGTTAGATTATCGAAAAATATTGAATACGTGTTTTTTGTTTTATCAAATCAATAAAAAATTACGAAGATAAAACGTGTCAAAGATCTTGGAGTGGGGCTTGAAACGTCACTTGTGTCGTCAAAATGTACTATCATATGACGTCACACGAGTTTTCGAAGCACTGTATCGTCTTCATTTTAAGTTTACGTGAAAAAAGAAAAAATACGTGTCCAATAATTTTTGGAAATCTATCTGACGGACTAATTAGTTTTTTTTTGTCCGATCCCCTATTCTAGAATGTCGAATGTTGATGTTGTTGAGTAAATATACCAACTGGCAACCAGTTTCATCTGCTTAGCCTTTTCCCAATTGTGTTGGGATCGGATTTTTTTTTGGTGATTCGAAAATCAACAAATTACCCCTGCCGCTCTTGGGCAGAGCAAAAGGGAGTGTGAGACTTTTACTGACTAAAAGCCAAGCCCGCCACACTATTCAAAAAAAAATAAAAATGACTAAAAGCCACCCGTGTTCCTTCTTAGCCCTTTATATCGAGGCCGCGGTTTCTCTTGTAAACCACCCGCAGCCCCAACGGGGTCGGCTTCAAGTCTAACTGGATGCAACTGAATAAGTATTTTACATGGAGCGACTACCTATCATCACTGCTCTAAAAACGGTGAAGGAAAACATCGTGAGGAAACCGGCATGTCTTAGAACCAAAAATTCGAAGACATGTGACAACTACCAATCCGCACTGGGCCCGCGTGGTAGATCATAGCCCATCCCTCTCCTAGAGAGGAGGCCTGAGTCCCTGCAGTGGGAACACTATAGGCTGATGATGATGATGATGACTACCTATCTAACTTCACGACCCAGTAAGTACTATGCAATTCGATACGATACCCCAAGTAACGAACTTTCGGCTACTATCTGTAAAGACTGTCTAAGATCTACAATTGGCAGCCGGGCTTTCCGAAGCACTGAGCAAACCCGTTATACAATGAGTGGTCACCCATCCACTAACCAGCCTAAACAAGGGCGGCTTAACCTTGGCGATGTACCCGAGGGGCTGTTGTTATTACCACCACAAGCTTCTAAACTAGCAACCAATTTATAAAATTCATGAGTGGGTAGACAAAAAGTAGCAAAGGTACACAAAAAACCGCTAAGTAACCAAATTAATAAATTTTACTGTCTACTGGGAAATTAAAAGACATGTCACGTCCACGTTCAATGGAAATCAATTAGGAACAAAGAAAGAAATTGTGTTGGAAATAGGCACTGAGAAAAAAAGACGTCTGAATTTACTTTACTTTTGAAGGGTATTTTGGGATCCGTCTTATGTAATTTGGCCGTTTGGATAGCACTGATTTATAGCCTTTGTTTACTTTGCCCTCGTAGGTTTCGTCAATACCCTGTTCATTGTATTGTTTGGTTTTCCCAATATTCGTTGTCATTTATTTTTTCTGGAAAAAAACATCCACAATATAACAGAAAAATGTAAGCTATTGTACTGACAACACACAGATGTAAATAAACGTAAACACATCAAAATCACAAGAAAAAATCATCATGTGAAAAGATTATGCGGTTACGCATTTTTATCGGTTTGTCTTGAAAATTATACTTTTGAATTGAATAGCTGAATTTACTTAAATTTACGAATATTATGCTTAGGAGACCTTTGCCTAACAGTGGGACAATATGGGTAAAAATATCGATAGAAAGTATTTTCTTGTGCATCTAGAATTATGCACAACAAAAAAAAAAAAATTGGTTGCCTGTAAAGTCGGTATAAGGGCGAAAGTTTTACGTGACAACGACTTTTATGTCTGTCTCTCTCGCTCTTAGGCGGGCTAACCATGCCCGAGTGGAAGGGACGCGTGCCTCTCACTCGCTCTCATTGTGAGCGCATAACGTGAGCGGAGCGTAACGCAGTTTTTTGAAGTGTCACCCGGCAAACCAATTTATAAGACATTGTCACGTCAAAAGCTCTTGTTAAAAGTTGGCTTTCTTTAGTTACCTAACCATTGAGGTATAATGTAACGTACTAGAGAAGCAATTTTGACTCACATGTAGAGGATTCGTGGCCAAACATTGAATACGTCGATAGTGTCTGGTCTGTATATTTTGTTCTTTGACATTCACGTAAAAATGGCCGCCGCGATGACACATTGCAATGGAAAAAATATAATTAATTTAGGTGTGTTTTAAAGATAATAGTTATATTTACTGGTGAAAAGCCACTCCTTGACTTTTACTTATATTTATTGAATTATTTCTACAGTATTTAAATACACACGAAGGCATACCTAATTTAGACAAGAAAACTTCACTCAAATAGGTATGTCATGTCGCAGCAACCGCTCGGCATAGACTAAATGAGGTGTAGTACACGCACCGCAACGTGTGTTACAAAAAATCAAGTTGAGGCGTCTCCTCTAGTACGTAGTACATTATACCTCAATGTACCCAACAGACAAAATGTTGCTACAAACTTAGCCTCTCTTTACGTTCTTTCAAAGATGAAACAAAAACTACTCGTTTAGAACAAAACTCAACGAGTCTCATTAGTCAATACTTACTGACTTTGTTTGTGATCACGATGAGATAAAGTGAAAGAAAATGTTCATTCTTCTTTGGTACTTATACTAAGCAGTACCGGATGCCTACTTAACGTTGCTTACTGTTGAGGATATTAGTGACTAGCTGTTGCCCGCGACTTTTGTTCAAGTAAAATGATTAGATAAACTTTTTTTCGGGTGAACGTATAATATATAATATATGTTAGAGGAAATAATGCACGACAGACATTTTATTTGAATGGCTATTTAATTTATTTAAATTGGAACTCCTTGCAAACATCATAGACGATTTCGGACTTGTCAATGTCCTCGCTGTCAGTGTCTGTTGTATCTGTCAGCAGTGCGTTCGTTTTATTATTAGAGCTTCTTGCTAAAAAGACAGCGCCTGTGCCGGTCGTGCGCACTGATTGATAAAATAATAACATGGCAGACACCAATATCGAGCACGCGGACGCTAATCCGATTGAATCTCCGACATATATATATAACGTATTACGTCAACCTCAATAATGTAAACGGGTCATGAAGAACATTTAAAGTAAACTTACCTATTACCATAACTAAAATTTTAAAAAAACTTGAGAAAATGTTGGAACTTTGATTTCTAATATCTCAGTAGATAGAAAGTTGAAGATATTTAAAGTAAACTTACCTATATCCATAAACAGTATTAAAAAAAAAACTTAAGAAAAGGTTGGAACTTTGATCTCCAATATCTCAATAGCCATAAAGTTCTCAGGGATAGTCCAGAACAAAAAAAAAAAAGATCGCAATGACGATGACGGGGAGAAAATATTTTCGTAACACATTCGTGATTTTGTTTTGTTTTATGTTTCGTTTCGTTATGTTCTTTTCACGGTTCTGTCCCGTGTAAGTGACAGATGTGTCACGATCGAACGTGATACGTTACAACGTGACATTCTCGAAGGATGTCACGTTTAACACGTGCCAATATCTACGGTTATGTATAAAAACATATTATGGCATCGACGTAATTATATTTCTCGACATAATACGAGTATATCGAAGTCTGTAGTGGACATGAGTGATGTCCTCATTTCGGATTAGGGTCTAATTTGGTCTCATTTCACCTGGGTGATATCATCCAGGTGAACATTAGATACTAAAGAAGTGTCCTCACCTGGGGCCATGATTCCTAGGTGAAATGAGGACACCACTTATAAGCACTATGATCACTTAGGACTAAACCCTAAATAGACCCCAAGTTTGAATTAGTTTTCAGTTCTTCTCAGAATTTCATATTATAATAGGTACGTTATACTCCTAGTATTTATAGTCAAATAATTACTTAACTTTAAGTAATTACTTATGCAACTTATAAGAATTTGAACGAAGCAAGCATATATATTTTCAAGCAATTACTAGACGTCAGAATAAACATTGACTCCTAAGTTATTACTTTTACTCAAGTAATCTGTTTGAGTTGTTTATTGAAACAAGTGTAAAAGTTTGTATTATAATTAAGATTTAAACGAGTTGAGTTGAACCGCTTTGGTCTAGTGGTCAAAATCACGGCCAGGGTTAAATGCCCAGGTTGGGCAAATGAATTTCTTAGTAATAGTCACGCAGTCTGGATTTGTGCTCGGTTGATGGCAATAGGCTCGCCCACTTGACCTGGAACTTAAATCATCATCATCATCAGCCATAAGACGTCCATTGCTGGACAAAGGCCTCTCCCATAGAACGCCATAACGATCGGCAGCCTGCCGTTTGCATCCACCGGTTGCCCGCGACTCTCACGATGTCGTCAGTCCCCCTGGTGGGAGGCCTACCAACGCTGCGTCTCCCGGTACTCCATGGAACTTAAATATTATGGACAAAATAAGGCTATTATGTACACCCCTGCGAGAAATTATTGAGTTTCTGATGACAAAACCTAATAACACTTTGCCTAACCTGGAAGTTGAACCCATGACCTCAACCTCAGCAGTCGTATTTTCGACCACTAGACTAACGATGCAGTCAACATAAAAACCTTTTATCTACCCAAATATCATAAACCCTCTCTAATGCGTTCAAAAACCATAGGTAACCAGCAGAAATAAACGGAACTGTTATGAACTCATAACCTACTGAAAACAGTAGGTTATGAGTTTAAATTTGGAACAGGTGTCAAATTCAAGTGAGTGTGCTATTCTAGTATCTACATTAAGACCATCAAAAAGACATCTGAGCATCTACATTTTTTATTGCATTACACTGGTAACAATGCTAGTCATTTCCCTATGGTTCCTGAACCCATCATAGAGCCCTTATGATATTTGGGTAGATAAAGTAGTGTATGCAACTATACATAATTAGGCATTAAAACACTCGTGTGATGCTATTAAGAAACTCGCCTTCGGCTCGTCTCCTAAACCCACACTTGTGTTGTAATGCCCTTCATTATGCACAGTCGCATAAACTACTATTATCGAAAATACATAATCAACAATGTTCCGACCGAAACTAAACTAGGTTTGCCAAACAAATCCGGGTAATAAAACTGCTCAACTTTGCGCAGGCGTGAAAGCAGTAAACGGACCCTCACTAAACTTGTTATTAGGTCTTATTCCAGATGAAAGGTTTTATGGGTACTAAGCGAAAAGGTAGGAAAGTTTAGTAGTCTCTTTACTTCTTTGCCACTTTTGACAACAACATAATTTGACTAGTGGGGCCTACATTTGTATGAGTTTGTGGAAGTGAGTGTTGGGTGTGAAAGTAAAATGAATGTTGCGAAAATGCGTTCCTTGCGAAGTATGTTATTATGTGGTGTACAGTCTTGAGCGGCTCAGTCGCAAAATGTCTCTTTCGCAAAATATCTACTGGTAGCAAAATGTATCTTTCTCATAATGTCGTTTTCGTAGAATGTCTCTTTCATAAAACGTCGCAGTAAGACTTAGATTTTTTTAGCCAGGTTTATACAAAGGGTTGTTTATTCCGATTTCTTATTGTGTGTCACAGTGTCTCGAGGCGAATGTCTATAACCAGTTTGTGTTGCCAATGATTACAAACGAGACCGAAGTAGACAGTAGACATTTTGCAAAAGAGACATTTTGGGAATGAGCCTCTTGAGCATCAATATAATATTATACATATAAACGTTCCTAAATTAAGAAGCAATTTTTGCGAAAAATAACGATTATCGATTGTAACTTAGATGCAAAGGAGCTTTTTATTTAGAATAAGGGTTCTTAAATGATAAATGTTCATTCCTAAGAAACTAAAACTTACACTTACTGTTACACACACAAAAGCCATTTCATTTCATGATGTGTTAGATGCGGGCAAGTGTAATTCAGTGTATGGGTAATAAAGCAGTAATAAAATCAAGTATACGATAGTTTAGCAGTTCATTTGTTTTATTCGCAGTCTGGGTCTTTAGATACACATTAGCGTTGTGTAACTTTTCAGCTTACAGAAAGTTTAATGTAGGTACGGTCAGCACTAGAAGTATATTAACATTACTCAAAGTTCCAAAGCTGTTTTTTTAATAAAAACTTGTTAGATATTACTCGTTACTACATGTTATTGGAGTGTAAGGACTATTTTATCGAATAATCTTCTGAAACATTAAAAATAATAGCTAGAGTCCTGTACTTAAAAGAATTAAAATTCCGAAATATTCAGCTACTTCTGATGCTGACCGTATTACCGAGCTCTGTAAAGATCGAACACGTATCAACCTTTTTTTGTCTTGGATGGTGGGAAATCATCAAATGACTCCTCCCGCTCTGGGCGGAGCGGTAGGGAGTGTCAGACTTCTACTGACCAAAAATCACCCATGTTCCTTCTTAGCCCTTTGTGTCTCTCTTTCGAACAACCCGCAACCCCGACAGGGCCCTGCAATGCCCTGCAATGTTGCTAAAAATTTCTTTGAGGCACGCGTGGAACACGAACGCGCCGTCGACACGGCTTGTCATGGTCATAGGACGGACGGACGGTGAGCTAGCCCATTACTCACCGTCCACAGGCCCGCTCTTACTATGCCCAAACGCCATCATGTGGCCCCAGGGAGCGAGTTTATTGTCATCTATGCACAAATTCAGACTCCGCGGCTGCTACTGAGAAATTCTTCGAAAACAAATGATTCGACTGTAAAACGGGTACCTATTGACTTTGACTTGATAGCTTATAAATTTTCCCGTTGCCGGTGTATTTAATCATCATCTGTTTAGCTTTTTTCGAACTATTTTGTGGTTGGCTTCCAGTCTAACCTGTGGTCTACTTGAAATAAATGCTTCTGCCTTTCTGAACTTCACAGCGCATCTGGGTACTACGATACTCCTAGGTTAGATTGGTTGAAGTTCACACATTCATGAACCGTGTTCGGGAGTGCGATTCACTAAGGCACAACATCTTTACAACCAAGAAATCATCGTTGAAACACAGCCGAAAACAGCGTGTTTCAACGATGATTTCTTGGTTGTAAAGATGTTGTGCCTTAGTGAATCGCACTCTAGCAAGCGCGGGTTAACCTAGAAATTAACCCGTGCAGCAGATATTATTTTGCAAAGAGCTCCCCTTATGCTCTCACTGCAGGTGTATTTATAGAATACTACTTAATGAATTGCTTCTTCTTCATACTTTGTTAAAGACTGTTTGCTATTAACCCAGGTTTGCTCACAATGTTTTTCTTGAGCTAAGCTCGACCAAGAGTTATTAATTACCTCATATGAAAGTTCATTTATAATGCCGTACCTAGAAGTATTCTTGGCAGGCCTTAATCCTTGGTTGAAAACTCATTGTTTCATTCACGAAGCTTATTTTTTTAAACTGACTGTTTGAGTGTCAAGCTCCAGTTGTGATGCTGGTGGTTTCAACTAAATAAAACTTCTGCTTTTCGATATGAAGACTATATAATTTTGAACTGGTTACAAATTAGAAAATGGCCGATGTATGCGTATATACGGAAAGTGACGGCGAGTGAGTTTCCCTCGATATGGTCAAGAGCCTAGCGGTAGGTGGGGCGCTTCGGTGACGTAGGATCGTGTGTCGCGATCCCACTGGCCGGTGCGATGTGATGATATGGGTCACCGGCTACTTTTTGCGTTAAAAAGACATGCGAAATGTACATAACCGGTATAATATAAAAAGGAGTACAAAAAACTAAAAACCGGACCGAAAAAAAAAAATTAAAAGCAATACATAATGGGAACACCCAACAGCACTTTGTCTGACCTGGGAATTGAACCCAGGACCTCATGCACATCAGTCGCGACCACTTTACCAACGAGACAGTTAAACGTTAAAAGTATTTGAAACTAAATCGCTATTTGTTCTTAGGAAAAGCAATAAAAGTGCTTAATCGAATGAAATGCTTTGGGAATCCCTTAAATAAACTTTCTACTAACTTTTTGATTCGTTTTCACCACTGAAGCATTTTCTTAAATTAAAACGATTTATTAGAATAAACTGTATGTAATTCTATTAGATTTGCGAGTAATTTTCTTGTTAGGAGTTTTATTTATTCTGATGTACAAGTTGCAAATAAATTGTATTCTTTCGATAGAAAATCTGGGGTTTTTACGTTTCTGTATTTTTCTAAGGGTATGATTTTTTTTTCTTTCTCATTGTAACTGAAATTACAAATACCGTTAATGTCTTCATATGTTTAACATTTTGTAGAAAGAAAACAGTCGAGTAAGATACATTTTATGCAAAATTGTTTTAATCTTGTAAACTGCAAAATATAATGAATGTATCTCGGCATTATTATATTAATGATCAAAGTTTGTCTGAACTTAGTCGAGTGTAGTATTAGCAAAAACAGAAATTATGCCTTGAAGTTTCATTAATGGATTTATCATACATCAAATGGATATCTCTTTTAGACGCTCATTTATCACTTATGAGTGCACGAAAACTGACTAGGGTCACAGAATACATAATAGTACTACGTACAGAAGGGACACTCACCTCCCCGCGCTCATATTAAATACCGCACCTCACCCCGCACTTCGAGGTATTCGTCGTCGCCACTTGAGCAATGGCTCGCGCTCGCATCAGTCGCCGCTCGGCTTTCGCGACGCAGACCGTTGCACTTTCCGCGCCATTTTTTAGGCTACGATAACCCTACTAGAGTTTACGCACACATTTGCACGTGCACGTCGTGCACAAACGTTATTTGTTTATGTAGTAGTAATAGGTAATTATTTTGCGGGCGTTGTATGGAGTGTCCGAGGTGTGCTAGGGTTTAAAATTATCTATTCTCTCTTGTCTAAAACTTTCTCCCGAATCATGCTATCAGAATAAAATAATCTTTTCACTAATCCAGGTCATGTAATGCTGTTAAGGTATATAAATTACATTCAACTATCAATAATAAGTTTTAAACAGCTTTTATCTTTTGCAAAGCAATACATATCATCCTAACTAATATTATAAATGTGAAAGTGAGTTTGTTTGTTACCTTCCACGCCTAAAAAACTGAATCAGTCATCCTGAAGTATTGCAAATACAGCAGATTTAAACAAACAACAATACGGTACTTTTTATCCCGAAAATAAGTGATGTTCCCGAGGAAAACAACAAAAAGTTTCTTTCAGTAGAAAATAGTTTTCCCTGTAGCAAAACGTCCTTATGAAAAAAAATATGACACGATGTTTACACCACGGCATCGTAAGTCTCCACATAAAATTAATTTGCAAAAGACGTAGTTTGTAGCAAGGTAAACATTTTAAACATAACATTACCTGCAAAGTACCGGCAAGCTTAAACAAACAATAGCACTTGAGCGTCCTTTGCATACATAAAATTGCCTTTTTTCGTAAGTGGTGGTACACACGGCTACACATCAAGCTATACAAAACCAGTTAATCTTGGCCTCACTTTACTAGATCTTTTCGCACAATGAACGATCAGATTATACTGGTTTTGTATAGCTTGATGTGTAGCCGTGTGTACAAAAGCTTAGAATATACAAATTATTTGTTTTCTAACATCTTTTATTCTTTGTTTCCAGGTACTCAAGATGGAGGAAATAAGCACAATACTCAATTCCTCGCTTCTCCGTATGCGAGAAACGTCCACTGTTTCAACGTTCGTTGCAGTCCGTAACACGAGCGTTGTTGCAAGCAAGGTTGCTAGCAACGCGTACGAGTGGCGCTTCATACTGCCGCCGTATATTTTGATATTCATGCTGTCTATATCAGGGAACTGCCTTGTTATAGCAACGCTTGCTAGCAACAGAAGAATGAGGACGATCACGAACGTTTATTTGCTGAATTTGGTAAGTTGATAAATAAACATTTTTTTTTTGTTGCTTAGTAGAGCACAGATTCGCGTTACACTGCAATGAGTAAAAAACCCACCCAGAATTTAAACTAAACTAACTATTGAACATGACACAATGTTTTTATAATAATTTTACGAACGATACAAAATACGATCAACAGTAAACCGTTATTTAATTGATGACGATAGATGAAGTGTTACAACAGCTGCGGATTGTTCGAAAGAGTTACCGCGGCCTCGGCACAAAGGGCTGAGAAGGAACATGGGCGGTTTTTAGTCAGTAGAAGTCTGACACTCCCTACCGCTTTGCCCAGAGCGGGAGGAGTCATTATTTGATGTTTCCCAAACTCCAAAAATAAAAAGTGTTACGTGTAATTTTACTTTACTCATAAATACGGCACTGAAATTGCCGGGCTAGTATCCGATCTTACCAATTTCATATTAGAGCGAGTTCAACACAAATATCCGGTTTCCGGTTTCCGCGTTACGCGTCCGGAGTAGTCCGGACCGATCCTCGTTAATTACGTAATAGATTGATCGAATGAAATCCTCTTGTTTTTTTCAAACTGGATTGGTACCTACTATGATTAAATCTGAACAATATCCGGTTTAGAAAATATTTAATGAAATAAGATAGACTACTACTGCAGTGAAACGATTTTGGCTAGTTGATAATTTTTTTACGTTCGAATTTTTTTTTTTTTTTTTTTTTTTATTATTGATAGGTTCGCGTTCGTTCGTTCGTTGGTTCGTTGGATTACATTTGTTGTACTATAATATTTTAGTGGTATGAAGATCAGGGAAAGTTTACTTTTTATTATCTAGTTTTCGGCTTCGTCCGCATGGATATCGATTATCATGACCAAAAGTAATCTTTTCGTCCCCCCCCCCCCTTTCAACCCTTTTTACGCATTAACATGTACCTAGCTTATGTTTTTCTTCAGGCGATTCAGTATTTTTGGCGTGAAAGCGCGACAGACAGACAGACATAGTTACTTTCGCATTTATAATATTATAATAAGTAAGGATTGAAGATCTGTGCCTGTCACTGATCCTAACTCACGCCATACGCCTTCACTCCTAATCGGCTGAACGGATAAAATTTTATATATAGGTAAACCATGACCTGAGTATAAGAAATAGCCTTTTTATACCAGTAGGACGATTCCGTGGGAACACTTTCGGCCTCTACGTGAGCGAAATCACGGTCAAGAGTTATTATCATTCCTTCTCATATTTTACGACAACGTCACGTGCGATAGTTAATACGTATTACGTGGAATATTGGAGCTGTCATCAGAATTTTAAATATTCGTTAATAAAATGTTTTACATTATTAATGACATGTTCATCATTCATAGGGCTGGCGCTCTGGGCGATTCTCGGATAATAATTAGCATAATAATTAAGATAATTATATTATTTATTTATGACTTGCTGTTGCTATCGAGCTTCATCAGTGTGAAATTTTTATAAAATATAGCTGATGCCCGCGGCTTCGCCCGCGTGGATACTGTAAAAACAATCCTTGATGCGGATTATATAATATATCGTTCTAAAATTTCAGCTCGATCGGTGCAGAACTTTTTGAGTTTTTGAAGCGTACACAAACCAACATAACATTTTAATATATATAGATTACTGGGATATTTGAATCCGATTCGTTAACAATGATAAGGGTTTTATTCATTTTGTTAGAGCCTTACCTTCTTTTTCTATTTACTTACTCTTTTTAAATTACCTATCCGCCAGTAGAAGTGCTGTCAGAATCGGTCCAGCTGTTTCGGAGGAGGAACGAACAAAAACACACAAGATTAATAAAATTTTAAACGTCAGTTGACACTTGAATGGTTAGGAGAAAGTAAAGTATTTTCAAAATAAAAATAAAACATCATAATTCATCATCAGCCATTAGACGTCCACTGCTGGACAAAGGCCTCCCCCATAGAACGCCATAAAGATCGGCAGCCTGCCGTTTGCATCCACCGGTTGCCCGCGACTCTCACGATATCGTCGGTCCACCTGGTGGGACGCCTGCCAACGCTGCGTCTTCCGGTTCGTGGTCGCCACTCGAGAACCTTTCTTCCCCAACAAACAACAACAACAACATCATAATTAGGTACATTTAATGAAACTATTAACAGAGACATAGTTCAACAAAATGATAGACCAAATACAAACCCAATCAGAGGATCATGGTTAGGTATTAATTAATAGATGTGTTCATCGAAAATGTATAGATTGTAATTAGCGCCGAATGACGTTGCCTCATATATATTGAAACACTACTAAACCAAAATCACTGTTCTGTTCACTGGTCAGACCGCAATACACGTACGACTGATAAGTGTTAATAATACAATGTCAATCGAAATATAAATATAATATGAACTGCCACCGTGGTCGAGTGGTTTAGGCGTTTGCCTAGTGACCCGGTGGTCGTGGGTTCGATTCCCAAGGGAAGCATACTTTGTAAAGTTGTTTCCAGTTGGTTAGGACATTGCAGGCTTGAATCACCTGATTGTCTGATAAAAAGATGGTTCCGTGCTTCGGAAGGCACGTATAATATAAGCCGGTGGTCCCGGCCGCCAAATAGCGGTCGTCAAACCATGTCAGAGGCCCTTGCGGCGGTTTAGAAACTCTGACACTAGGGTGTGTAGGGTCGTTAGACCTTACCGCCCACACGAAGAAGAAGAAGAATCGAAATATGTACGCAAAACTTTTTAAGTGTGATGAGTACTGAAAATACACTTTTGAGGGTATTTTTAGGCGCCAACGGCTGCTTGCAATATTATACTAGTCATTCGAAAATTAAGTTTAAAAAACAAGACGAAACAGATAGACAAGAAAATGAAATCATAAACATACATCAATGCATAAACAGTATACTTTTCACGTCTCCAACATAAAATGGCTTTTGTGAAAAATCTACTCTGTTCAAGCCTGTCTACTCTGTCACGACTGCCAAATATCTAATATGGCAGCCGGGACCAACGGATTAACGTGCTACCAACCTAGACAACGCGGCTTAACCTTGAACATCAACCCGGCAGTTATTATTAAGCCACGAGCTCCTTTTAATCCACAAATTAGTTATAACATACGTTACGTTAACCTTTCTCGTCGA
The DNA here is from genome assembly GCA_949775195.1 of Diarsia dahlii. Classification (NCBI taxonomy): domain Eukaryota; kingdom Metazoa; phylum Arthropoda; class Insecta; order Lepidoptera; family Noctuidae; genus Diarsia; species Diarsia dahlii. The sequence continues at coordinate 19,729,038 of OX459199.1, forward strand.
CAGTTCTACACGTGTCGGAAAACTGAAGAGTTAAAACGAATAATGTATGTTGTTACTGAAAATTACAGACCAAGAAATTACCTGTAGTCGGCTGTAAAGTTTAATAGCTGTTCTTGTTTCCGTTGAATTTTTTGCGGGAGAAAATATCAATACGAAAATAACTCTGTTGACTTATTACGTTTTACCGGCTAAAGGAATACTGAAAAATCTCGGCCCACAGGTTTTTGCACCCATAGCACAAGCGAAGCCGCGGGTAAAACTTTTTTATTATTTTTTTATTTTTTTTAAACGTTGCCCCACACTAGGAAATTCTCCTGTATCGTGGGTGCGTTTACAAACATATAAACTCACGTACACAAATACCCAGACCCGAAACAACTATCTGAGGCCTTACAAATATTTGTTTCGTGCGGGGATCGAACCCGCGACACTACTTTACATACATAACATCACGCCTGTAATCCCCAAAGGGTTAGTCAGAGGTGTAGTTAATTTATGCAGTCAAATTTCGCCAGTAGTGTTTATGTCCCATGGTATAGGAGGCCAGCCTATTGGCATCAAACAGGCATAAATCCAGACTCCGCGGCTGCTACTGCTGGAAAAACAGAATAACAATTTGCCAGACCTGTAATGATCAGTTGCGGTGGTTTAGTGGTGCTAGTGGATGTTTTGAATAGTAAACGGGTCATGAAGATAATTTTAATTAAGCTTCAACCTAAAAAACTAGTCTTTTAAAAAAATTAAATACCCTTCTGATCCATCAGAAGGGTATTTAATTTTTTTTAAAGAAACGACAAAGTAACCTCGAACTATTTATTTTTAAGTAGCACAACACAAAACCAACACAGTTATGAAAACATTAAGAAACCGCCATTACTATAACCACAGGTCCCAATAGACGTCTGTAGCAGTCGAGCGCCCGAGCAAAAGTGAGTGCGCTCTGAGCGTGCGCCGGTTGATATGCTCTGTCGCCCGTTCCATTCACTGCGTCGTCACGAACATACGATATTTCTACCCTTCGGCTAAGGAAATCTCTAACACTAGTATTAAACAAACAGCTGTGAAAAATTTGACACTTTTATTTCTTTATTTTTAAAACTTTGCCCCACACTAGGAATTTCTCCTGTATCGTGGGTGCATTTACAAACAATTAAACTGTGATTAAACTCACAAACACCCACACCCGGAACAACTATCTGTAGGCCATACAAATAATTGTTCCGTGTGGGGATCGAACCCGCGACACGCAGCGTAGTAGTAGTCCAATTGCTCAGCCACTTCGCAATCATGCCCCCCCAATATCTCCTTAACTAGGGGGTTCCCAGGTAATGGTCGAAAACAAAAAATAATCGCAGTGACGTGGAGAATAAGTGCTTTTAGGCTTCGTTAGGGGCACGTTTACTCTCTTTACAACACTTATTGACAAACCAAAATGGACCGACCGCGAACTAGTTTAGTTTTTTTTTTTTAAAAAAACGTTGCCCCACACTAGGAATTTCTCCTGTATCGTGGCTGCGTTCACAGACATTTAAACTCACATACACAAATATCCAGACCCGAAACAACTATCTGTAGGCCATACAAATATTTGTTCCGTGCGGGGATCGAACCCGCGACACTGAGCGCAGCAGTCAACTGCTTGAGCCACTGCGCCAACCGTGCAGTTCAAACTAGTTCGCGCGAACTGTGGTCTATTTGCGGACACTAGGGAGTGACAAATGCCATAGGACTTATATGTAGGTGTTCGTGTGCAAAGCTTTCGGTAACAATTGAGTGCACTTAGTGAATAGTGGTTGTGGATTTGAATTACAAACCAATTAATTGGCAATTAGTTCTAATTACTTGCTCACGGTTTCCAATGCAAGCAACAATGTAGGATTACTAAGTTTAATTACTTAATTGTTATTGCCACTTGTGTGTATCTTGTGTTACTAACCCAGATTAGCCTACTGTCCTATATGTAGGACAGTGAACATAATAATATTAACTATATTAACTTGGTCTATAAAATAAAAAAAAATGTTTTTATCTACGTTTCTAGAAAATATATTTACAGGCTTATCTGGATTAATTGCGCCCCCGAAAACCATAAAAACGTCTATAAAAAATTTAAATAAATTCGCAGCTTTTTTTTTGGGGGTTTGACAAATCATCAAATAACCCTTCCCGCTCGTTTCGCTTCGACGCTTGGTTTTTAGGCCCAGATTCACAGACCACACTTTGACTTTACTAAGTAAAGTATGATTTTTGGAAAGTAAATAACAGCTTGACAGGACTAAGAAATATATTTTTGCGTGAAAGTAGATCTTTCTATCAAAGTAAAGTCAAAGTGTGGTCTGTGAATCTGGGCCTTAGACTTCCTTCGGCTCCGCCTAGAGCGCGAGGGGACAAAAAAAAAGTTGTGTCTAATTCAAAAAGGCTCAGAAAGCTTTCTGGCATTTCCTCAGTGCCTGAACACGTTGTGGTCGTTTTAAAAAGAGCCACGACGCGAATTTCAAACTTAGTGGTTGTTTTGAAATTCCCACAACACGATGTGCTTATGCAGTTTTTTGACTCAGTGGCCTTTGAGCCTGACATACCTACACACTAAACAAGAAATAAGACTGTCAGTGGCGGGTATGCACAAAGTCGGTTCAATTACCAGGTTCTGAAATTGTGCCCGGTTTATGGAAATAGGGTCGCCTCTTTTTACATGGGGCATACGATAATTTGTGTGTGATGGGAGCTTCCGTCCCCCATTAATATAAAAAAAATGAAATTGCGTCATCTAACAAATGCACGCTAAATGATTTTTTTTTATTAAAAGTAAATGGTAACATTTCAATTGACTATTTGCCATTGACGAGTTCTGCCAATACTGGGTACGTTCGCAGGGTCAGACAACCTGCGTGGGTTTAGTAAACAGAAATTATCATTCACGCCCTTAAGCGCCAATAAATTCGTCGAATATTACATCGAAACTTTAAACACCACGAGTGTTCAAACGTGTGCGTGTTCTACACACGCACTGTTTCGTGGAATTTAATAGGTACCTCCTAGTTAGTATGTCTTTCAATGAATATGACATTAACACACCTGTTTTCTCGGAATGATGAGACAAGGGTGACGTAATAGTACACCCACAGTTAGCCATTCAATTGACATGTCATTGTGGGCGAGTCTTATGCGATCAACTGGGAACAAAACAAAACACGAGGCTACCCACGAGGCTACCTCTGAGTAATAAACATATCATCACGCCTATAACATAATCCCCGAAGGTTTAGGCAGCGGTGTACCTAATAGTACACCCACAGTTTGCCTGCTATATTTAAGTCCTATGTTATTGGGAGTGAGCCTAAAGCCATCAATGGGGAACAGCTGCACACACTGGACTGCCACTAAGTAATTACTGATGGAAGAACCCAATAACTCTTTGCCCGATCCAGGAATCGAACCCAGGTCCTCATTTGACCAAGACCAATAATACTTTAAATTAATGCATCCATATAACAAGTTAGATGCCATAGGCCGTAATATAATTATGTATTTATGAAGGTACTACGCTCGCTTTAGAATCTCAAAATCTCCCTTTAGTGGCTAAAACATTAGCAACATAAACTGTATAATTACTTTCTCATTAGGTTCCAGGGTTTAATGAAGCATTAGAGCGTATTTGTAAACTAAAATAATTTGGACAGCTGCGGCTGATTAAGTTCCTATGATTATTCAACACAAACAAAACAAATATGAAAATTATGTTGTTGTTATTGCTTACGTTACAGCCTATTAAATCTATTTATGATCATCGTTTTTCGATAAATTAGAAATAATAGCTTACTGTCGTACTCAGGGATATTCATTTTACAAAAGTTAAATTATTAAAAAAGTTAAATTATTTTACAAAAAAAATAATTTATTTTACAAAATTTCACTAAAGTGTCCAAATCTTTACTAAGTGATTGCTTAAGTAATCATTAAATATCTCACGAGTACTTCAGTTAGTTTATAACCGCGTCGTATTAATATAACCTCCTCCATTTTTGAAGTCGGTTAATAATAAAACATTAACTGCCGCCCACAGAGACGTTTCTTAAGCCATCACTTAGTAAAGATTGACGCATGTTCGAATTTTTTGGTTCTAAGATATTTTTCCCATATCTTCCCGTGGGTGTCGTAAGAGGCGACTAAGGGATGTACCAGAGAATGGGCAGCAGCGTTCTCTGTGCTTTTTGTATCGACCGTACTGCGATCGCCAACCCGCCTGCCAAGCGTGGCGATTATGGCAAACCCCCCCTAAGCAAAAATGACACTTAGGGGAGGCCTATGTCCAGCAGTGGACGTCTTTCGGCTGAAATGATGATGATGATGATGAAGATATTTTTTGGTTTCCTCATGATGTTTTCCTTCACCGTTTTGAGAGCAACGGTGATGAAATAAATTACACAAAGTAATGCGCCTGCCTGAATTTAAACCCATGACTTACTGTTCGTAAGTCGGGGCAGCCACAACTGGGCTACCACTGCTCTCTCTAGTGGCTTTTATAAAACCAAAATACTGCATAATTTTCAATCTCAGTGAGCACTGGACAGTTACATTTCCGACGCCAGGACATAAAATAGTCACAGCGCGCAACGGCGGAAGCATACAGATTTTTGCTGGATGTCATAATAAAATGAAGAGATATGGAGAACTAGGGTAAGCTTGAAGGTTTGTTATGTCGTCAACAATGAACGAATCCGCCTATCCAGGGCGTCTAGCTCTGTTTGAGTCCATTTGAGTATGCCGAAAGAGTACATCAAGACCGGCATGACCCAACCGTTGAAGGCACGCACCTTATTTCCGCCTGATAAAAGACTATTACATGTCTTTCTCAGGCGGCCAAAGAAGCGCTCCCTCAACGATTGCTTCATGTCAGCAACGTTGATGCCCAGCGCTTCCGACATACCCAAATACTTATTATTGTCATTATTATTATCATTTGTATATGTTACAGTCAAAACTCTTAATCGGTCAAAACTTCTTTTTTTTTTGTTCATTATAAATGGGCTTGCTCTTGACTTCAATCTTGCCCTAAGGGCAGAGATGATGTCGACGATAGAACGAGCTTACCCAGAAGAAGCCTGTTTACTCGCGACTTAAATAGATTAGGGTTATATATATGAACTCGGAAAAACCGACGCAGGCAGGGAATTTCACTCCTTGGCTGTGCGCATAATAACTTTTGACTGGTCAAAACTATTATAACAAAATTATTCTACCTATCCGCACTGGGCCCGCGTGGTAGATTATAGCCCATCCGTCTCCTAGAGAGGAGGCCCGTGTCCCTGCAGTGGGAACATTATAGGCTGATGATGATGATGAACAGTTTTGACTGTGACATATTCAAGAATTTATAGTGCATATAATTACTTTGAACTAAATACTTAGTGCAAAGCTTTTCTTTTGTAATTCTGTAATCGATTAATCAAATCCATAATGTCGTGAAACTAACTTTTTTATTTTTCTCCACTTCCAAATTAAGAAATGAGCTGATTTATCATATTTTAAACCATATCTCATCTTCCATTTTGGCCCACTGTTTTCCATCTCCTTTTCTCTCAAGGAGAAAAACATGCCTCTTTTGTCATGCACGCGGTTGAATCTTTACAAGTTTGTCAATTTATCGGTGAAGCTGTTCATACCTACTCGATTGACGCTGAATGTTCATGTTTTGAAAAGACTTCTATGAAAACAACAGATGCCAGAATTTTATTTTAGAAATTTTATTTTAACACTACCTGTGAAGGATACCGTAGGACCGATTTCTTTGCACAGATTTCAAAGAATTACGTAACTACTTTTCCAATCATTTATTTATTAATTATACTCCAATATTTTCAGTTGCATGAAAAAATATGTATTTCTAGGTCGTCCTTCGAGGGTCTTATATTTTCTGAAAATATGACAGTATACTTTAAATTTTTCTAGTAACATAATGATCGGCGGGCGTAGCTATGCGCCTACGCGGCTACGGCGTAGTGCTACGATCGCGGGGTCGGTTGTTAGTGTTCTTTATTATATTAATTTTAGGGTTTATCATGAAGGCTGTAATTTTAATAAACCTTAATCATGGCACAAATTTTGAGGATATTTCTAATTCTTATATTTAATTTATTTATTCAGTTAGTTTAATTTTCTTTTGTATTCTGTTTACTCTTTGGAACTTTAAGTACTTTTTTTTGTAATTTTAAGTTATTCCTATAATGTTCAGGCCTCCTCTCAGCGAGAGGTTATTATAAGAAGTATTTAATTTGCGTGTGAAATTATGACAAGTCCATCTGATTGTTATTACCAAGTATATTTTAATGAAATGAGGTTTTACAGGAGTTGATGGACGCTATATGAAAGTGTCAAAATTGACGCCAAATTATGGGCAAACGTAATTTAAATTTTCATCGGCATGCTAAGGAGAATGTAATGATATAACATCGTATTCGGTATTCACCATTGAACATAATTTATAGTTATCGAAAAGTTATAGCAGTATCCAAATTTATTGGAGTCTGGATCATTTTCATTGCCGAATTATCTAATAAAATATTATAATCTAGGATCCTACATCAATAACACTTTTAGGATTTTGTATGAAATGTATATATTTTTTACGTTGTCATAAAATAATCCTCTTAATAAATAGTATATTTTTCCATGATTATTACAAGCAAAAAAAATTGTGCTTAATCTACATTATATTATAGGAAAATTCTATGTTTTTGAGAGACCCGATACGATAAATGTGATATTTTTTTTTTGCCTTATACGTTTATAGTACAGTCAGTGCCCAGCATTACCTGACCCCCTTTTTTTTTTTGGTGGGTGGAAAATCATCGAATAACCCCCCCCCCCCGCTCTTGGGCAGAGCGAAGGGGAGTGTCAGACTTCTACTGACTAAAAACCAAACCCATGTTCCTTCTTCTTCGCCCTTGTGTCGGAGCCGCGGTAACCTTTCGATAACCACAGCCCCGACGGGATTACCTGACCCCTCGTATAAAGTAGAAGAGAGCACGTTGTGTGAGAAGACGCGATGTTAACGGCACGTTTGGTTCAGTGGCTGAGCGATTGGACTGCTGAGCTGCGTGTCGCGGGTTCGAAGGACGCACGGGTGCGGGGATAACAAATATTTGTATGACCTACAGATAGTTGTTACGGGTATTTGTGTATGTGAGTTTAAATGTTTGCGTTTACAAACATTTAAACTCACATACACAAATTAAAACACACGATACAGGAGAAATTCCTAGTGCGGGGCAACGTTGTTGATTGCAATTTAATTTAGTTATAAACAAAACTATTTTGGTATCCATACAATTTAGAAACAGATCTTTAATCAAAGTTGCGTTAGTTATTCATCGAGAAATCACTCTCGAATCTTTCTACGTGTGTATACACGTAGTCTAGTGCTCTTGACTATACTGGGCAAAATCTGTTACGTAGAAACAATAATAATAATATTTCCAAGAGCCCAGAGCCAAAAAAACAGTAGTTGCTACTAGTTGCCTGTCTATATTGAACAGGCACTCTAACTTTACGAGCTTAAAAGCGTCACGCGGAAGTTATGGCCGAAGGAAAGTGTCCGGCAAGGCCCAATATTATTTTGTAATAATATTTTATGGAATATGTATAAAAATCAACCAATAGAATTTAAGTTTACCTTTCTCACCTGGTATCTGTGAATTGGCCGTCTAACCAACTTAGCTGACATTCAATACATGTATAAACACTAGTCGAAGCTACATATTTTGCCCTTTGGAAAATAAATAATTACGGCTCTGGGCTATAGTAATGTAAGTCCTTGGCGGTGCTCTGTCATTACGATTAGACGGCTTTACCGCTGCGGCATAAGAATAATTATTATTAAGTGGACACTCTGATGTTTATTTTGTATTTCCCGAAATAACCATGTCAGAAGAAATACGGCCGGTAAAGGGTAAAAGCAAACATCAGCACCTACAATGTTATCTTTCCGCCATCCTTGGGTGACCGTTATATAGCCAAAGGCATTAAGTCTACCTTTGTGTCCTTTTTCCTGTAAAATGTTTAATTATCTAAGGGTTGACACGTCGCTTTTCAAACTCTTCCGCAATAAAGGGTACAATGGTGCCTTTACAATTCCATGCCTTTCAGTCTAACACCAAGTTGGCGTGAATCATTAATCAATTCAGGTATTTAGATTCTGGTAATTAATTATTTTAAATGCAGCCTAATGGTTCACTGGCGAATAAATGGTGTTGAGTATGAACTCACTCTCACTCACTTGTTATCACACAAATCGGTATTGCCGTAATTTATTGTTATAAGGACGAAAAGCAGAGTATAATATTAATTTACCGGATGATAGGTTTCATTCGATTTTATTTAAAGAAAATTACAATAGAAATTTTTAATTTATTCAATCTCACGATAGACAAAATCTACCTGATGACGTGTTTGGTTTCCAAATCAAAACAAACAACGGCTCGAACGTTTGTCACCGCTATAACAAACATATGAGAACCTTTTCTTGTCCTCATATCCTAATACTAAACGATGACGATCATTTATTTTTGTACAGCAAGATCAAACGCGGCATTGCGACGTTATCGTCGAAATGTCGGGATTTTCGATCAAAAGAGTGACATAATAATAAATTATGAACCTGACGATAGCCTTTATAAATAGTATGTATTTAGTAAAAATACGACTTATTCAGTAGAATGGATGAAAAACAGTACAGAATGATTATTATAAGAACTGTCAACAAAAACTCTTCAGGTAGGTATGTATATGTTATAGAATTACCAAAATTATATGTTTACATGCCAAAATATAGCAATCAAACTACCGGCGACGCCGGTGATTGCGGCTACCCGCTGAGGTCAGTTTCAAAAGGAAATATAAACGTATAATGGCCACACGATTTGCTGAAAAATCGCCCCTTACAGAGGTTAATTGGCTCGCTGGAGAGAAAAAGTAGCGGCTTTTTAAACCTCCGGCTTTTAGGGGTACCTAATCTATTTAATTATGAGCCTGTGATTCATTAAAGTTTCTTAATTTTTATTAAAAAAAAGAGGTTTCATCTTTAATTGTTTTTAGGGTTCCTTACCTCAGTCGTTGGCGTCTGTCTGTCTGTCTGCCAAGACCCATACAAGAGTAGGGAAAAAATCAAACCTGCAAGCATATTTTGTGATTTCGCAAGGGAATTAAAAACTATTTCCCGTTGACCTAGAATCATGAAAGGCAAGAAGCAATATTTATCTACACATATGTAAAGGAAACTGTCTGTAATATCGGAAATATATGTAGTTTCATAACAAAATGTCTATAAATTTATACGAATCCCTCTCGGTGCGCGAGTTCAATTGCACTTGGCTGATTGTAATTTTGATATTGCTGTTTGAGGTGTATGTTCACCAGTGAACGTATTTCGACTGAAATGATGATGATGATTGCTCATTACTACCGTGTCGGTTGACAGAATAGAAGATGAAACGTGTCACGGTTCTAAACAAAGAAATAAAGTAGAATATTTATCCTCCAAGTAACATGGGATAAGGGTAGGAAGATGATATAACAGTATATATTTTTCTTTTGAAATATAAGCTCACTTGTTAGCAAAAGGTTTAAAATATGATGTAACGTTATAAAATATCGTCTCGTTGTAATCCAAAACCTAACACGTGCGTAAAAATTTCCACGAAACCTATGATAAATGATGTTTATTTTGCAAAAAGGTTTTTACAAAAACTTTTACAAGTCACTTTTTAAACACTAGTTCCCCAACTAGTGTTTCGTACCTGACTACTCTGTAAAGAAAAATCCGAAACAAACTGGTCATAGTCTCTTTGGGGCCGAAAAGTTCTGGAATGGCGACCGCGAACCGGAAGACGCTGCGTTGGAAGGCCTCCCAGTAGGTGGACCGACGACCTGGTCAAGGTTGCGGGGACCCGCTGGATGAGAGACGCACGGGACCGGTCAATGTGGCGACGCCTGGGGGAGGCCTATGTCCAGCAGTGGACGTCTTTTGGCTGAAATGATGATTATAATGATAGTCTCTTATATGGTCCAGACATTATTTTGGTATACATGAAAACAATGCAAATTGGTGTCTGATATGGTCTTTTGATGAAAGCAGATTATTTGGAGCTGACTCATCAAGTCGGTACAAGCATTTGTCAGTTATCGTGGAGCTCGACTTGTAACTGAAGGAGCTCAACATAAAATGTCAAATTGTAAATGGGAAAAGAAAAGAAAATAAATATAAATTCAATTTCAATTCAAATTGGAATAGTTAAATCCCAAGCCTTTTTGTCCTATAAATAATCTAACAGCTTATAAGGCTTTCTGGCTTTGCCTTTTATAAAAGATTTGAATTTATTAATGCTTAGTTTTAGAATAGCTTGCGCTATGAAAATAACTGGTTTACACTAATCGGGCTATTCACATCGTCAAAAACTAACTTCTGACGTTTAAATTTAAACATAAGCGTAAAATAGTATCATCCGCAAACAACACTATATCGTGGTTATTCTAAAGGTAAATCATTAAAATAAATAAGAAAAAACAAAGGACCAAGAATTGAGCCCTGTACACTCCATTGTACACAACATCGCTTTGTATGTGGAATTTCGGACTCCAACCCGTTATTCAATACAGCACATGATACACATTCCAGAAAGCCTCGAAAGATAAGGCAGAGAAATACACTCACGAACATTAATAATTATGTAAACACTTAAGAAGATTCAAGAGTGCTTTTCTCCCTATTGGGGTTGCGGGTATTTTGAAAGCGATATCGCGGGCTCGGACACACGGCACTCCCTTTGGCACCTCCTCCATGATTTCACACCCTCCAAAAAAAGTGATTTTCTCACGAAGCAATTAATGCAAGTTTGATTAAAGATTAATTTCATAATTGTAGGTATGGGTACAAAAATAATATGTTCGTACTCGTAAGTACAATGGATGGCCGATGGGGCCGAAAAGTTCTGGAATGGCGACCGCGAACCGGAAGACGTTGCGTTGGAAGGCCCCCCACTAGGTGGACCGATGACCTGGTCAAGGTTGCAGGAACCCGCTGGATGAGAGTCTCACGGGACCGGTTAATGTGGCGACGCCTGGGGGAGGCCTATGTCCAGCAGTGGATGTCTTTTGGCTGAAATGATGATGATGATGACTCGTAATTACATAAAATTATAATCAAGAGAATTCGGAGGTAATTACTTTTAAAAGTAGCTACGTGCATGTCAGTGTTCGTGACTCTATCTAATAGTGCAAGGTTTCACCAATTATGTTCAATTATGCTTACGCTGCTCAATTCTCACGATTAATATTTACTTGTAGTACTGTTTCGTATTTCTCGGCCATTACCACGAATATTTTAGAGAAAATAATAAGAATCTAAAAATTAAAAGTAATTTTTTGATTAAAAACAAAATCATTCATTCACTCCCACTCATGTCCGACCCGATCTCGCCGATCGACCACCATTTTATTCTCATTATCTGTTTTCGTGTAGTACCGGCCGTTACCCGTCAAATAGTTTGTGCTAATATTTAAAAACTTAGTGTGTTTATTTATAGTGTTAAAACTTTACAGTTCTTTGTAGTGTTTAGTTTGAGTGGATTATAAGTCCGTTATTTCAGAAAATTAAGTAGCTTTAAACATGGGAAGAAAACGGAAACATAGGGATAAGGACAGTGAACGCATATTGAGAAAGTTGGAGCGTGAATTACGAAAACGTCGGCGTTATTCTTCCAGTTCTGCAAGTACAGAAGGAAATTCTGGTAAGTGTTTACATACAATTTATGATTCTATTTTTGAAATTACATGTTTGTACTAACTGTTACACTACAGTTATTTATTTAGTATGGCTAATATATTGTAATCTTTTACGTAAGATAATACAATAGGTACAGCTTATGTGAAGTACCCACATGTCACAATTTGTAAACAAATTGTGCAAAAATAATTCACGGAAGTGAACAATAGATATCTGCATAAATATTGGGATTATGACCGTTACGTAAATCATTTATGCATAGCACGTTTCACAACAAAAACCTAGTTTTGTACTCAATAGTGATGCGGACAGTACTCACAGGGACTGTTACCTTCACCTAACAATAATATCATAGATAGTGTACAATATTCGACACTGTGCGGTATTATATTGTATATACTATATGATATACGTTTATCTAATGGATCTTTTGCTAGATATAGTAAGTGATGCGAACAGTACGTTTAGGGACTGTTACCTTCACAAATACTTAATGGTTATATATATAGTGTAATACTACATTGTCTAGTGTTGCGAGTGATTTTCGGGATCACTACCTTCACAGTTATGACAATCATATTTATTGCCTTTTCAGACCCTGAAATGGATGATAACGTTGCCAGTTACCAATGTTCAGACACTGAACGAGATATAGAGGCACTCCCTAACGTGGCTTACACTTCAAATGAGTCTATATTAGCCCCCACACCTGGGGCAGGAGATGAGTCAATACCGCAACCATCAACTAGCATTGCTGCTGAGGTAGATTGCGATAAAAATGATCAAGTGTCCATATCTCCAGAGCATTTGGACGATGAGATACTTACCCTTCTGGGGGATGCTCCTAAAGAGGAAACTGCTGTAGGAAAAAATGTACATCCGGACGTCTCAGCAAGGCTATTACATGTCCTACAAAATGGGTTGACAAAAGATCAAAAAGATAAAATTATAGAAGAATATCCAACCCCTGGCAATTGTCAATTATTTAAGGCACCAATTTTAAATCCCGAAGTTAAAGCGGCGGTATCCGATATCTTGCAGAAAAAAGATGCATCTTTAGCCGCGCGGCAAGGCCAACTCTGTGTAGCTTTGACAGCTTTGACTAATGCAATAGATATCCTGGTCTCAGAAAAATCGGATACCAATCAAACTGTGTTAACGAGCACGAACGCTCGACGAGTCAACAACTCCTGAGGATGCCCCGTGGAGGGGCGAAACACGTGTCGAGTATAGGTTTGATTGCATGGCATGCTAATTATTTCACACTTGTTTTGTATGTGTGCATATGCATGAGGGCGGGAGGGTGGGCCCATGTGTGCATGTGCATATGCATGACGGTGGGTTTTGTGTCCTGCTTTCAGACCTGGATATATGTCTCGCGGTATTAAAACTACATATAATTCATAGCATTTAATGTCATGGATTACCGCAAAGTAACGCCTGATTCCATAACTTAAACTGTGTTAAAGCATATAAGCAATGCCAGCCGTTTGTTATGCGACTCACACTATATAGATACAAAACTTAGGCGAAGTTTTTTAATTTCAACTCTTAACAATAAATTAAAGGATACATTAAAAGAGTCAAAACGGGACAAACATTTGTTCGGGGAGGCGCTACCTGAAAACTTAAAAGCTAGCAAGGCTATAACTAAGTCTAGCCAAGATTTAAAATCTTATGTAGTAAAGCCTAAACCTCCAATTAAAAATGGCAGACCTAACAATTCTGCTAATCATTTAAACTGGAAGCACCCGCAGCCCAACACACAATATTCGAATCGGAAAGTGTCGTCGACAGCTCATCGGACTGCGGGTACCTCGTCGAGTGCTCACCGGAACGAGAAGACTCGCGGGACTGCGGCATCACGTGCGCACCGCGGCGGTGCCCACTATTACAAGAACCCGAGGAGGCAATAAACCAGCAGGTAACAAAACCAGCAGGCAGATTAAAATATTTCTTACACACATGGCGTAAGCTCACAAATGACAAAAATATTTTGTCCTGGATTGAAGGTTATAAAATACCTTTTTCCTCAGTTCCTATACAGGATAACTGTTACTGTCCTAAAAATATACTTAACGATAAATACGATGTATTAAACTTTAAGGCTGAAATTGATAAATTACACGATAAAGGTGCTATATCGGTGTGCCGTAGAGTTGATGGAGATTTTCTATCTAGTATATTTCTTGTGGACAAACCAAATGGCGAAAAAAGGTTTATTTTAAATTTAAAAAATTTAAATAAGTTTATTAACCCGCCACACTTTAAGATGGAAGACTTAAGAACCGCAATAAAATTAGTTACACCTGATTGCTATTTAGCGACGGTAGATCTAAAAGATGCTTATTTTTTAATACCGGTACATTCAGATCATAGAAAATACCTTCGTTTTCAGTTTCAAAATACTTGTTATGAATTTAATTGCTTGCCATTTGGTTTGAACACTTGTCCACTGGTGTTCACGAAAATCATGAAACCGGTTATGGAACACCTACGGCTGCATGGATGGTTATCCACCGTTTATTTGGACGATATCTTGTGTATTGATAGTTCTTTAGACAAATGTACAAGAAATGTTAATGAAACGCTATGCCTCTTCCAAAACTTGGGGTTTATTATAAACTATGAAAAGAGTGCAATCATACCCAAAACGCAATGTAAATTTTTAGGTTTTGAATTGGATATGAAAACATTTTGTGTGAAACCTCCACAAAAGAAACGTGATAAAATCAAAAAAGAATTAGAAAAATTTAGAACTACAGAAAAGTGTAAAATTAGAGATTTCGCTAAATTTATAGGTTTATTAATTTCTATTTGCCCAGGAATTGAGTATGGTTGGTTACACACAAAAATATTTGAGAGATTAAAATTTATAAGCCTGGGCGATAGTCATAACTATGAAAAAGTCATGAAAATTAATCATAATGTAATTAAGGATGATTTAGATTGGTGGTATAAAAATATTAGTAAATCTTCATGCCCTATTCGATCTCCAAATTATCATCTCGAAATATTTTCAGACGCTTCTTTGACAGGTTGGGGCGCATCTTGTTTAAATAAAAAAGCAAATGGGTTTTGGACAAATGAAGAAAAATGTTATCATATTAACATATTAGAATTGCTCGCCGCTCTGTTTGCCATAAAAATATTTGCTAAAGATCTTTTTGACACGCAAGTTTTACTTAGAGTAGATAACACTACTGCAATTTCGTGTATCAACCGAATGGGTAGTGTTCAGTTCCCCCATTTACACAAAATAGCTCGACAGATTTGGGAATTTTGTGAAGAAAGAAATTTATTTATTTATGCCTCATATATTAAATCATCTCAAAATATTGTCGCTGATTTCGAGTCTCGAAAGACACATTCTGATACGGAATGGGAGCTAGCTTCTTATGCTTTCTTAGACATTACTAAGGCGTTTGGTGTCCCTGATATTGACTTATTTGCAAGTAGATCCAATGCAAAATGCAACAAATATGTCGCTTGGCGAGCTGACCCATACGCTTTCTGTATTGACGCTTTTACGATAAAATGGAATGATTATTTCTTTTACGCTTTCCCACCATTCGCAATTATTCTTAAAACTTTAAATAAAATAATTGCAGACAAAGCTACAGGCATAGTTATTGTACCTAATTGGCCTACCCAACCCTGGTACCCTGTTTTTAAGAAATTGGTCAGTTCTAAGGTTATTTATTTTAACCCTAGTAGTGAATTGTTGTTTTTTGGTGATTCCAGGACGCAACACAGTCTGCACAAAAGTCTTACCCTGGTGGCAGCAATATTATCAGGGAAGCTCTACTGAAACGAAGCGTTCCCCCCTCTTCCGTAGATATAATGATAAATTCATTAGCCCCCAACACGCGTAAGCAATATGATTGTTACTTTAAAGAGTGGTTCAATTTCTGTCAAACACATAATATTGATTATCTAGCAGCATCGGTCCCAAATGTTCTTTATTTTTTAACTCAGCTTTATAATTCAGGCTACAAATATGGAAGCCTAAATTGTTGCAAATCCGCTTTATCTTGTATTTTAGGTTCAACTAGCATTAATGATGATAGAATTGCGAGGTTCATGAAAGGTGTTTTTAGATCCAGACCACCTCAACCGAAATACGAATATACTTGGAACGTTGACACTGTTTTAAACTATTTATCACAAATGTTTCCCAATGAAGAGTTAAGCCTGGAATTATTATCTAAAAAATTAATTACATTGTTGGCTATTGTAACAGCTCACAGAGTTCAAACTTTGTCAAAAATTGAACTTAAAAATATAATTTTTGATTCTAATTGTATATCAATTAAAATTTCACAACTTATTAAAACCTCAAAACCAAATACTCACCAACCATTATTAAAACTACCATATTTTCATGAAAAGCCCGAAATTTGTCCAGCCTTGACTTTGTTATGTTATAAAAATAAAACTGATTCGGTTCGTGTGTCTGACGATTTGTTCATTAGCTATAGGAAACCTCACACAAAAGTAACTACCCAAACTTTGAGTCACTGGATAAAAGACATGCTCCACAAAAGCGGTATCGACACAAGTGTATATAGCTCGCACAGCACGCGTCATGCATCCACGTCAAAAGCAAAAGCTGTTGGCGTGAATGTGGATACAATTAGGAAAACCGCGGGGTGGAGCATTTCTTCATCCGTTTTTGCCAGATTTTACAACCTATTATTATTATATCTCATCTAGATGATTCTTTTGGTCGATCTATACTTCAAACTTAAGTAAAATAAAATAGTTTATGTTATTATATTAATAATGAGAAAAAGATGATTGCTTTTTTGTTTTTTGTTGTGTATTTGCTATTATATTTGCTAAAATATAACATTTAATAAATACATGTATTGAGAATACTAGTCTAATAATTTACTTTTGTAAAAAGGTCAAAATCATAATTCTAGAACGACAAATAGGTAAAATATCGATCTTGAGCATCTTTAAACATCTACAAGTAAATATTAATCGTGAGAATTGAGCAGCGTAAGCATAATTAATGATAAAACGAACTTACCTGTACGTGAAGTTCTATCATAATTATGCGAGCTGCTCAATTCGAAGCGATTAATATGACATCCCACCCGTTTAAGTGTTATACCCTCCCGCAACTATCAAGATCTATTTTCCTATGTTGTCAGTGATAATAAATAATCCATTTGTGTTTCAGGAAATGCTTTAAACTTAATGAGAATAAAATGGTGGTCGATCGGCGAGATCGGGTCGGACATGAGTGGGAGTGAATGAATGATTTTGTTTTTAATCAAAAAATTACTTATAATTTTTAGATTCTTATTTTTTTCTCTAAGATATTCGTGGTAATGGCCGAGAAATACGAAACAGTACTACAAGTAAATATTAATCGCTTCGAATTGAGCAGCTCGCATAATTATGATAGAACTTCACGTACAGGTAAGTTCGTTTTATCATTAAGTAATACGTCGGAACGGTTGGTGCAGTGGCTGAGCAATTGGACTGCTGCGCTGCGTGTCGCGGTTTCGATCCCCACACGGAACAAATATTTGTATGGCCCTACAGATAGTTGTTTCGGGTCAGGGTATTTGTGTATGTGAGTTTAAATGTTTGTGAACGCACCCACGATACAGGAGAAGTTCGTAGTGTGGGCAAGGTTAAAAAAAAAAAACTTAACTGTTACCTACGTTATAAGTTTTTAAACTGACACTAACGCTATTTAAAAAAAAAATCGGGAACTCGAAACAAAAAGTAAACATGGTAAATATCCCGTTTTCAATATAAATAATAGTATTATTTATATTACGTTTAAATAAAAAAATAATACCATGCACTTTTGTCGTTCAAATAAGACTATAATTTATGATTTTTATAAAGCTGTAATATTCCCACTTTTCCTTTTCCATTATACATGGATTTGGAATACAGCCAAGATACATAACTCTATTTTATAGAGGTTTCAGTTACAATATCATAAAATAATCCCTTCGTATAATATTACATTCTTTACTTAGGCGGAAATCGAAATTTTGTGGACTAAAATTGCTAACATTTTGTATTAAACTGTGTTGATCAGGCAGACCTTTTTGGTACCCAGTGTCCCTTCTGTGAGAAATTGGTTCAGATAGTAATACTCGTAATAATATTATCATGAATACTGATAACGGAATATGTACCATGTTTACTATTGGCTTTTAGTTTCTGATATTTCAGCGCCGTTCAACTACAGCTGGTGGCTGACACAGAACATCTAATGTTGTTCAAGCACACGAATGCATTGTGGTCAACGGAAGTGGGAACAGTCAGAAAATTTTGACTGGCCTGTTGGTCTAGTGGTTAGTGACCCTAACTGCTATGCTGGAGGTCGTGGGTTCGATTCCCACCCAGGACAAATGTTTGTGTGATGAGCACGATCATTTGTTCTGTGTCTGGGTGTAATTTATCTATAATATGTATGTATTTAGAAATATATAAGAATGTTTATCAGTTACATAACACAAGCTCTGCTTAGCTTGGGACTAGATGGCGTTGTGTGATAGTTGTGGAATATTATTATTATTATTATTATTATTTTAGTTTCTGATATTTCAGCGCCGTTCAACTACAGCTGGTGGCTGACACAGAACATCTAATTTGTTCAAGCACACGAATGCATTGTGGTCGGAAGTGGGAACAGTCAGAACATTATAATGTAGCTCATAACAGACCTGCCCCAAGCATG
Organism: Diarsia dahlii; assembly: GCA_949775195.1. Taxonomy (NCBI): domain Eukaryota; kingdom Metazoa; phylum Arthropoda; class Insecta; order Lepidoptera; family Noctuidae; genus Diarsia; species Diarsia dahlii. Next base: position 19,747,532 of record OX459199.1, read on the forward strand.
GACACATCCCGTCGGGACTGCGGGTTGTTCGAAAGAGATACCGCAGCCTCGACACAAAGGGCTAAGAAGGAACATGGGTGGTTTTTAATCAGTAGAAGTCTGATGCTCCCTACTACTCTGCTCGAGCGGGAGGAGGAGGATTTAACACCGGCCAAAAAAAAAAATTATGGACACAAGGGCTCGGAACCGGTTTAAAGAGAGCGGTTAATTTCGGTTAAATACCGGTAAATATATCGTTCCTCCATTTACCGGTTAAACAAGTGAACTGTTTTTTGTAACCCAAATGATAAAGGTTACCGGTTACATAACCACAAACGATTTTAAAACCGTAATTAACCGTAATTAACCGGTTAATTTAGTAATTCGTAATTTTTTTCGTCTACATTTTTAACATTTCTAAGTTTTTCCATCAGGAATTTCTTAGTAGCAGCGTCGGAGTATGGATCAGCGCCAATATGATGACAGTAGTCTTGCCCCCAATTACATGAGGACTTAAACATAAGTGGTGAATACTTATTATTTACACCCCTGGTTAACCTTTCGAGGATTGCAGACATGATGTTATGTTAGTATGTAATTCTAAAGTTAAAGACTAGAATATAACAAGTTTCACAAACTTTCCAGTCAATATACTCCTCTATCCAAGCTTGCCGGTGAAACATTGTTTATTGTTCTTCCACTTTAGACTAGAAAGTGCTGTAAAAGCTTTGCACCCCTGCACGAACTAGTTGCGAACAAGTTGTATCGCTGAAAGTGAAGTGTGGCAAGTAGAACAAACTTCGTCATATCGCACACAGGTATAGCCTATTATTAAAATATTTTATTACATATAAATATTTTCAAACGTTATCTTTGTTTTAGTTTTGTGCTGGTATGTGAAGTTTATAAAATTACTTTTGAACAATAGTGCTCACATTGCAAAATATGACACTCGTGTCATGTTTAGCCAAAGGTGTACCTGTAGTACAATCGTATTTTGCTAGGTTAATTTAAGTATGACTGGCAAAACGTGATTTTAATCGAATCACGAATCACACTTAAGTGCAAATCATATTTGAACGAGAAAAGTTTTTTTGTATTAGTGATCCATACCTCAAAAGGAAAAACGGAACCCTTATAGGATCACTCGTGTGTCTGTCTGTCTCTCCGACCATTCGCCCGCCTTATCTCCGAAACTACTGAGCCTAATTGTTATTTTTTTCATTTGAATTTAATAATACTCGCATCTGGCAAACCAAAGACAAAATTACAAACATTCGAGTAGAGTGATTCGAGTGAATCTTTGAATTATTTTTCTTTTGTTTTTAAGTATTTTCGGACTTCTATTAAAAAACCAACCAACAAACAGCCAACCAACCAAACAGCCTACCTGCTGTTGCCAACTGTGAAGGCTTTTAAATTGCGTATTTTTTTTATTTTTTTTATTTTTAAATTTTTTTTTAATTTTTTTTTCTTTTTTGCAAAATGCAAAATGCTCGAAGGGTGGGTGTTTTGAGGGATTGTCTTTTGTAGAATTTGACGTTCAAAAAGTTCATCAGCCTAATTTGAATGAATGACTTTTGATTTTGATTTCTCACTCTGCATTTTCGCATTGATCGGTGTAAGTCACCTAAAGTCAGTTAGATAAAATAAAATCATGCAACAATGCTCAAATTACTACCGCATCTTCTGCAGCTATTTCGAGATTGTAGGTTGCTTGTCTCGCACAGTCACATAAAACTCGGTCGTAACTTACGTGAGAGACGTCTGGTTGATTCATAAAAATATAAGTCTGTAAATAGAACTTTAATATTTGACCCTTAAAAATGCCAACGTTTAGCACTACAATCTTATCATAACTTAGGTAATATTCACAGTTAAATGTCTTCTTCTGATCCTGCAATAAGATTGTCGCTTCAGAAATAAAAGAAGCAATAACCGTGAGAATATAAGAACCTTTATTACGCGACCAAGACTCATAAATCGGACGCTACACGAAAATGAGACTGTGTTGTGTAATAGTTGGAACTAGGTACTGAATATAAGGAATAATAAGGATGAAGAGATGGCGATAAAAAAGCTACAAACCGATTTGCCTGCTTATAAACACACACCCGCAATAACTTCAGTTTATCCGTGATCTAATTGCTTGTAACTGCAGTAAAATTATTAAAGTAAGTTAAGTATTTCAGTATTTAAAATTTTCAATAATTCTCTCAATAACTCCGATATCCTATCCAAATTTTACTTTAACGTTCCCGGAAGGTCAAAGCGATGGAACGTGCCGTTGCGTGTTCCATTTACCTTTACGAATTACAGGCAAAATTCATTTATAGTGCGTGCAAGTAGTAGCTTTAATAACATGTGTAAGCAGCATGATTTCGACACTTTCATAACGAGTGTGTCCTCGGCCAGAAGGTGTATGAGCCGTAGCTTTTTCAATTAAAATTTTGTTTGTTCAGGTCTTTATTATTGTAGGTACTGAATGTGACTTATATAAAATGTGTATTTAGTTTAAGCTTGAATAGTTATTCTGTGTTTTTTTTTTGTGTGGCTGTATTGTGTTGTTCACACTCTTTCTTAATAATCTGTATCTAGAAGTGAGGACTTTTAATTGGCTGTCAGTCTCACATACTATTTGTTAATCTATCTAACTTAATAAATAAAATATCGGAAACTCGAAACAAACAGTCAACATGATAAATACCTCGTTTTCAGTGTTAAGGACAAAGTTAGTGTACAAGTCAGTTTATTTATAATTATTTACGAAATACAGACTCAAAAAAGAAATCCATTGGCAACGTCTTATTTTGAGCATCAAAATATCTTTAGTAGTACTCCTAATATTAAATTTCTAAAAGCTAGAACCCGTTATTCTGCATTGAAATTGCCAATTTTTTTCGAGACTACAAAAAACGTCTTGATTAAAAAAAGTACACGAAAACTATGTTACTTAAAGTACCTATACCATTGGGGTACAAATTGTTTTTTTTTGTCCTACCTACCTTTGAAACATTTAACGTTAAAAATGCAATAGCGTTAAGAGAATCTATAGCTCCAGCGAGATTCATAATACGGATGCTGTTAAAACGCTAGCTAGTTTAATAACGCCCTAGAAAATGAGACCGTAGTAAACTCAAAGCTCGAGATGCTATTTAAAACCTCAGACGATGAGACTTGCTTTAATATTAACGGTCATAGTAGGTGTGAACCGAACCTAATTTCAGACACCGAATCCTACTAATAATTATAAATGCGAAAGTTTATAAGGATGTGTGTATGGACTTTCACACAAAAACTACTGAACGGATGTGGATGAAATTTAAAACACAGGTAGTTTATAACCTGGATTAACACATAGAATACTTTTTAACCTGGTAGTATGATCCCGTGGGACATTTATCGAACTCCACACGGGCGAAGCCGCTGCACGCGCCGGCACAAGCTAGTTTGGCATATATTTCAGTACATCATTTTATCATACTGCTTCGTTAGTCGAGTACCTACTGACTGAGTGTGAGGATTTCCAGGTCGGGCAAATTGTTATTGGGGTTTTTTTCTATTAGTACTCCCTAAATAGCGGTATCTGAGACTGGATTTGTGCCCGGTCGAAGGCAATAGGCTGGGGCCTTAAACATAACATGTGGGTGTACCACAAGGTACACTTCTACCTAATGCATCGGGAATTACAGTTGTTGATGTTATGATGGCATAATGTTAATTTTCAAATACTGCTTTTGTGAAGTTTAACGCACCTTGCCGAAAGACGTGCATGTGTATGTTTTCTTTCGCGTGCATTGTCACTACATGTATTATAAAACAAAGTCCTCCATCGCGTCTATCGGCCTGTCTGTTCCCGATAAACTCAAAAACTACTACACTGATTTTCATGCTGTTTTGAGCATGTATCTCGAGGAAGGTGTTAGTATATAATTTGACCACCAGTCACGGAGGCGAAGCCGCGGGCATCAGCTAGTACAGAATAAAAATGTAGATGCGAGCAATCAAGTGTATACACGTGGCAACTTTTAAAAGGGTTTTTCTTTTATTTTATCGATTAACGTTTATCGTCTCCGTAGCGCGCTGTCAGCAATTTCTTCAATATGTTTTCTGCGCACTTGCAGCCAATACACGTGGCACTAGAACACAGCTCATGGCCATAACGTTCACAAGTTTTATTTATTACTTTTAGATAGGTAACAAAATTTTCATATAACGTGGTTTGATATGTTCGTTGAGAAATTTTTATCTAATAACAGAAGTTTCTTATTGTTCGTCTGGGTGAGAACTTTGATCATAACAGAAAGCCGATTCATCGAATTATAGGGTATAAAATTGTTCTTCAAGGAAACTAAAGAATGTCAGTTTACCGTATGTCATTTTTATCCTTATTAACAAAGTTATTTAAAAGCATAAAAAATAACCTACTAAAAGCTTTCAAAAAACAGCTCAATCTCTTTTCATTTTAAACCTTCCGTGTAGTCTATGTCCGAAATATTTTCACCGCTCATTAGAAACGTTATAATTTCGTGTGGTTATTTTTTTTTGTGAAACAGTTTTCATACTCTTTCTCGAAAATTTAATCTTATGGTGCTACTCAATTTTCTAATTGGATGCAGTTGAATCAATCAAAATCAAAAGTCATTTATTCAAACTAGGCTGATAATCAGCACTTTTCGAAGGTCAAAAATTTACTTAACTTTACTATTTACATTTTTATAAGACAGTCCCCCAAAACGCCCACCCATCGACACTTCCTAGTGTTTAACTGGAAAGAAGAAGTGGCGGAACAAACTTCCCAGCACACATAATACCAGTATTTGTCATGAAGCTACATCCTGGCTCAGCAACCCGCTTATTACCGGATAATATTATGATCCTCTTGGTAAATCTGGTTGTCATGCTTTCGGGTCACTGACAATCTAGACTGGCCTGTTGGTCTAGTGGTTAGTGACCCTAACTGCTATGCCGGAGGTCGTGGGTTCGATTCCCACCCAGGACAAATGTTTGTGTGATGAGCACGATCATTTGTTCTGTGTCTGGGTGTAATTTATCTATAATATGTATGTATTTAGAAATATATAAGTATGTTTATCAGTTGTCTAGTACCCATAACACAAGCTCTGCTTAGCTTGGGACTAGATGACGTTGTGTGATAGTTGTGGAATATTATTACTATTATTATTAATCTGTAACGACTGTCAATGACTTACAAATGACAGCCGGCCAATGGCTTAACCTGCTTTCCGACGTATGGCGGAAACAAGGTATGTATCGGGGCTGCGGGTAGTTCGAAAGAGATACCGCGGCCTAGGCACAAAGAGCGGAACATGGGTGGTTTTTTGTCAGTAGAAGTCTGACACTCCCTACCGCTCTGCCCAGAGCGAGAGGAGTCATTTGATGATTTCCCAACCACCAAAAAAAAAAGATATTATTATGTACATTTAGCGGTCACCCATCCACGAATCGACCTAGAAAAGTGCAGCTTTACCTGGAAATATTTAGCCACAAAACGAACGACCTATCGATATGTGTGTGTACTAATGGGTACACCTCTGCCTTCCCTTCAGAGATTACAGGTGTGATGTTATTTAATGTATTTTACCACGAGCTGAAAGTTATTGTAGAAATTCGGATGCGATTATCATTTATAAGTACTAACGTTAGATTTGCCTGAGGTTCCCATTTTATCGGAAAATAATGGGTTCTTAACGATAAGTATTTCAAATACCTAGATGTTATGTCTATATTCTATAAACTCAGAGAAACAAGTTTCTAACTTTATTGTTTTATGTTTATTCAATTTTTTGTTTCTATTTGAGTTGCTTCGTTATTGTAAAAGTTCAGTTATTTTAGTCTGTAAAGTTTTGAATCTATATCATAACTTTAGATGAAGATATTTCGTTTATTGATAGTTACTTTGTTTATCATAACGCATTTACCTAATATTACATCACGCTTGTTTTCCCCGAAGGATTAGGCAGAAGTGCACCTAATAATCTGGATATGGGAATTTAAAGGGGTTTGAACTTTTTTGTATGGGAGCTGGCATATCGACCCTCCGCCATTTTGATTTTTTTTCGAAATCGCGGCCCACGATGAAAGTGGTATGTATGGATAGAGGACATAAAGACGAATAAAAAATGTCCAGTAACACGGTACCCAAAGTGTCACGTTACCGAGATATTTGAAGGTAAAGATGGACATACGAATACAATGAGCACTTAAAAAATTGACTTTTTACGTGTCTATAGGCGTTGATTATTATTATTACTGGTTATTGAAAGAGAGTAGGTACATTACATACTACTAGGAGTAAGAGAAAACTATTCTTTGACATAACATAGCGTTTCATTGCGATGCGAAGCGATGCGAAGCGATTTTCTCGTGCGTATAATAATAATCAACCTGGGAACGATTATTTGGATACAATTTAATGCCTATACACGTATTATGGCTATTTTTTTTTAATATTTATAGATTGCCGTTGTACTCATTTGTCGATCTTTACCTTCAAATATCTCGGTAACGTGACACTTTAGGTACCGTATTACTAGACATTTTTTGTTCGTCTGTATGTCCTCTATCCATATATACCACTTTCATCGTGGGCCGCGATTTCGAAAAAAAAAACAAAATGGCGGACAGGTTGATATGCCACATCGGTTCTATCCCCTTTAAGGTTTTAGGACCTCATGCTCAATAGTTGTGGTTAATGTTGCATAAGTGCTTAAGTAAAAATGGATAGACTTTTAATGTCAAAAAGTATGTAATGGACAATAATACAGTTCTCTTTATGATAATTAATTAATCTTTGCAAAGAAAATTAATTTTATTTCAATGTTATTGAGACTTTTTCTTATCAATTGCTGTGCAATATGCTATGAGAAAGCATAATTTTCTGTACTAAATGGTTAAGAAGAAATTAATTTAGCTTTAACTTCAAGGGCTGCGTACACACCCAGTCAGTGGGTCTGTTATACAAACTGGCGCGTGCCTAAAATTAACGATGCAGGAAATTATCGATCAACAAAAACAAAATTAAAATGCACTGTGTACCGTCTACTGGTTCCATCGCACTACGACGTAATACGTTTCAGTCGCCATCTCGAATCCTCTCAGCTTTTGTCACCGCGTATTCAATTAAAATGGATTCCTATTCAGTCGGCCCCAAGGAAGTTATTTTCGTTTAAATTTTGCTGCTATTTCTATTTGTATTGCAGCGATGAAGTTCTGAATGGTGTCTTGAATACACTATTTCGATACTAAGTCGTTGTTTGAAACTAACTTTTGCCAACGGTTTCAATTAAAGGTTTAAACATTGCTGAAGAGAAGGTACAATCAGTGTGCAGCGTAGCCTGACCCCTTTTCTTGTTGGAATTTTTAGGGTTCCGTACCTCAAAAGGAAAAAACAGAACCCTTATAGGATCACTCTTGTGTCTGTCCGACCATGCCCCCTCCCCTTATTTCCGAAATTAGTGAGCCTAAAATTTTGAAAAAATACAGAAATTAGTTCAACATTTACAAATTACGGGAAAACCTATAAGAAGTCTATGGTGCTAAAATAACATTGGAAATTTTCTCAATATCTACTACAATGGTACGGAACCTTTCATGTGCAAGTCCGACTTGCGCTTGGCCAGATTTTCTTCTTCTTCTTCTTCTCCGTGTCACTGACCCAATTTTTTTGGATACCTAAGCCTTATCATACTAGCGGATTGCGAACGTCTTCAAAGCGGAGCGGGCGCGCAACGAATTCGTTACGGACACACAACGAACACAAAGCGCATGCGCAGCAAATTCGTTGCGGACGCGCAACGGGATCGCCGCACAGTGACAGTGTATGTGTGTTGTAGTGTGTAGTGTAACACGCGACGAAAACGTAACGAATTCGCCACGCGTCCGCGACGTCTTCGCTGCGCAGCCGCGGTGTGTTCGCGACGCATTCGCTGCGCGTCCGCTCCGCCCCGCATCCATTCCAAACCGCTAGTGTGATAAGACCCTTACTTGGTGACTTCCACGGATAAATATTGTAAAACTTAGGTTACCCAAGTCATGAACCAAACATCCAAATACATAAGTTCAACTGCAAGGCAACTCGCAGAGTATCAACAAACAGAGTCTCTATCGCATTTTTCATATTTTTTGCCATTTATTTCTCGATCGATCGACTCCATTAAGGCCACACTACCTACGTGGTCAAGATTCCTAGCAGCTGCGTTTGCATATTTATACAGAACATGTGTAGGTAAGTGAAACTTTCTAATAAACTGTGCAAACCCAGCCGTGTGTGTGTTCCATATTGGTATTGTTATGTCTCCTGCTTTTCTGATTGAGAGTTTCTATTTGATGGCTCCGTTAGAGCTGCGGGTTGTTCGAAAGAGATACCACGGCCTCGCCACTTTTTAGTCAGCAGAAGTCTGACACTCCCTGCCGCTGTACCCAGAGCGGGAGGAGTCATATGACGATTTCCAATTTTCCACGCTCCAAAAAAAAATGGCTCTATATGTCTACATCTTAAGTGTATTTTATCTAGTCTAATATTTATAAGTGGAAATTTATTACTAAAAGTGGAGTTTCGTAAGGAAACTAAACCAGTAGGCTTCAGAGATATATGTATCGTCGACATGTAAAGCCAAGTCAGAGGTATAAAACTGGCATAAAAACTTTGACGCCAGATTAGGTATTAACCACACGATAAAGTAGATGATGGTACCCCGTAGTTAGACGTGTTGAATTTTCGGGCTTCTGACAACGGTACCCTGGTTAGCTATCTCTAGAAAATGGCTCGACTGTGACGAAAATTTTGACAGTTTTTCTACTTTTTAACGGCATTTACGAGTATATTGCTCTAACTTGCAAAAAGTGTAGGGAAAAAGGCAAGGTTGGTGCATACCGTCACGTGTAAAGTCTCTAACTGCTGCATACTCAGATATATTTATTGATTACTTGACCCGTCACATAGTAAAGATTTGACATACAAAACCTTCAACATAGTGTCAAAATATTTACTAAGTGATGGCTTAAGTAATCATTAAAAGTCTCTGAGTGCGTCAGTAAAACAACACTACATGTGAAGGACAGTTTAACGTGCTTTTTAAGTCACGAAGAGGTCAAGCCTTCAGACATATCACCCGGTCAGCTAGCTGATAGCAGGGTTAACCTCACAGGCTGCATCTATCCAATACACTAAAGTATCGATAAAAGGTCCCAGATAATCTTCTTTTGAACTATTATTTAATTAAAATAAATAGGGGGTGGCCCTATTTATTTTAATTAAATAATAGTTCAATTTCTTAAATGAGCCTGTTTTAGTGCGAGATCTAAAATCACTTAGCTTAAATTAAAAGCCCTTTTAAATCCCAAACAAATATTCGGTCATTACAAGTAATTAGTTTGTTAACCTTTTGTTTTAAAATACCTGTCTCACCTTGAAGAATTTGAAGAATGAGAAAAAAAATTTGTCACGTAGATTCAATTTGTCATAAATTCTAAATGAGAGAGGATTATCTTGTTTTAATGAATAGTGCATTTTAGCCTTTTTAGATTTATTGTTGCTTAACAAAATGCTAATGAAAATGCATAAATTAGTTTCGACGGTTCGTTTACTTTTTAATGCGTGAAATTGTTTTGTAATTAAAAATATCATACTTTAATTTATATTAATCACTTTTAAACTTCTTATTTATAATTGTATTTCTTTTAAACACAAAGGTTATCTGTTAAAATTAAATTTAAATAATGCATGGAGATACACACTAAGATACAAAAGTATTTTAAATAACTTTTATGCAAAAAATATTTCTATAGCTATGATCGATTGTTCATCGTGCCAAGTTATTCCTTAAAATATTTAGCATTTTTAGCATAAAACTAATTTTGTGCAAAACATTTCTCTAAGATCAATGTTCGTCGTGTTTTTTTTATTATAAAATTAAAACGGTTGGCTATGTATAAAGTGCAATCAATCGTGTTGGTAAGAGTTAATTGATTTTCACTTGAAACTATAATTAAATAAAGTTCAACATTTCAATGAATGAATTCATTGAAACTTCTATATGTAATTGTATGTGCAATTTAATAGAAAAAGTCGAAAAAAATTAAAGCTTTTATGTAGCGAATTTATATTTATTAATTTTTAGTTCATTGAGAATTAAAAATTGACCATTGAAAAGTGGTGTTAATATAACATACTAGCACAATAAATAACTAGACAGCATTTTGAGACTATGGATTTAATAGATCAGATATACTATAATTTTGCTTTCAATGAATAATTTCAGAGCCTGCGATTCACCTATTTTACATTTTAAAAGCTAACAAGCAGTCAATCCCTGGATAGTAGTCATAAATTTACATATTTCCGTTTCAAATTAGCATATTTTCGACGTACCTGTATGTTTGTTTTTAGAAGCGCGTGTACGCACATTGACGAGTTTATAAGCTTCTATAAGTATGGGCCCCGAAAGATGTCTTATCATACGCCGCTATGCACGAGTTCATGGGGTAACTACCTCGTCTACAAGTGCGTAAGCCGTTATGAGCTACAACAAAATAGTCTGAAACAGCGCGTTCTTAATGAACTAATTAGTCACAAAGAAGACGGAAAATGGTGGGCCCCAATTTAATAAGTTGAGATACTTCTAATAACTCAGCTCTCATATTGCGAAACTTTCCGAATTTTCACCGAGGGACTGATAAGTCTGAATCTAAATACCATTTCCATGTCGTTACATGATCGGGGCCCAAGAATGTCTGCAATCGTTTCCGTCTCCTTTAACATTTAAGAAAGTCTTAATTAGTAGTTTTTTGTTTAATAAAAAAATTAAGCTCGAAAATCTAAAACCCGACTACTAATAAAATCGCGGTCTTAAAAGTAGAAAACAAGAAAATTATTCTTGTCTGATGTTCTTCGTAGTCGCATGCCACTGATACCTGATGCTCCTTCATGGCGTTCTCATTGATACAGAAGTCAGCTGCTAATTGCCATTAGCAAGGTGGCATGCGACTACGAAGAATATCAGACAAGAATAATTTTCTTGTTTTCTACTTTTAAGACCGCGATTTTGTTAGTAGTCGGGTTTTAGATTTTTGAGCTTAATTTTTTTATTTGAATTTTATTTTTGTGTACTTAAATAATACATATTTGTAATGTGCTCGCCAAGACCTTTTTGATACCAAACTTGCTATGATTATCTCAATTTAATATTTTTTTAGGTAAGTTTTTGACATTTAAATTCCGTCATAAAAAGAATTTATTAATTTATATATCCTATGTCACCCGGGCTATTCTTACGAACCTATTGACACCTAATTTATTAAAATCCGTTCAGTAGTTTAGGCGCTACGGTGGAACATACATACATACATAGACTGCCAAAATCATTACTCTTCCTTTTGGCTTCGCCGTAGTCGGGTAAAAAAATGAAAAGTTGTCCATAGAATTTTAGGGAGGATCTTCGTTCCTGACGTCCGATGGTAATGCTATGTGTTTATCTTCATGGGGTTGTCCATCAAAAATAATGTATTTGTGTAAGGTCTTGCATAGTTCATAGCGATAGTTATGGAATTTACCCCAAAAGGTTGTAGTTATTATTTTGTGACTTAGCTACTCAAACAATTGACCATTAAAGTTAAAAGGCCAAACACTTACAGGCACAGGCATTGTGTGTTTTATGATTCCTAAACTTTTGTCCGTGAACTATAAACTGCCCATTCCTGAATCAATCATACTTATTGCAAAGATTCTATTGTGTTTCGCTGGATAGTTGATATCAATAGGTTAAAAATAGGACAAATAAAAACGTTCTGTCGGCTTAGTTTTCGTAATATTACATTTTTACATAAATATTGCACTGTTTGGCTTTTTCGCGTATTTTTCTTAGATTCTTAAAACTTCAACATCTATAGGTAGGTACTACTAGTATAAAGGTGAAGAGTTTGAGTTTAGTGGAACGCGTTAATTTCAGGAATTACTGTGTACTGGTTGGAATTGAATTTTTTTATACTCTACGCGGGCAAAAGCTAGTTTCAATACATAATTATGAAACAAAGGCCTTCAACGCGTCTGTCTGTCTGTCTAATTGCGATAAACTCAAAAACGACTGCACCAATTTTCATGCTGTTTCACCAACGGATAAAGTTGTTCTTGAGGAGGCTTTAGTATATTACTTGACTGACATCAGCTATCCTACATAATATTATAAACGCGAAAGTTTGTATGGTTTGTATGTTTGTTACTTTTTCACGCAAAAACTACATAACGGATTTGTATATTTGGTAAACAGATAGTTTATAACCTGTATTAACACATGATAGTTTTCATCCCGATTTTATTTTCCCGTGGGATAATTTTCGAGTTGTAGCAGGCGAATTCTGCCTACAATTTCCTCCGGTGGAGACCGAGATTGACTTGAATCTAATAGCTCTCGTGAAGTTAGCAATTACGCCAACATTAATCATTTTATTTCCCACACGTCTTCATAAAACGTCTGACATTGAATTGTTGATATTAGCACGTCGTACAGCCATAAAGGAGAAGACGGAAGATCTTTTAATGTCGTCGTAAACTTGGGTATTATTGCTACTTTGAGGGCTGTAATTGGTTTAACTGACAATACGTCGTATTTTTGACAAGACTCTCAGCTTGTACTCGTATTAGACATAACCAACGTTCACTCATCGGCAGAGGTCTTAGCAGTGGGATGCTTGTCGCAGTCACAACGTGCAACTATCTTTTTGTTATTCGTGCTTGTTTGCATTTTTTTATTTATTTATTTAGTACTTGGAAGACTTACAGCTAATAAAAACAAACAAAAAGAAGAAACCATAGCCACCAGAAAGCCAATTACAAGTCCTCACGTATAGACTTATGCATTGTATACGTGTATTGCTTTTTTTTACCCGACAGCGGCGAAGCCCAAAAGGAGGGTTATTTTCCTGTGTGGCTCTTTGTATGCTTGTTAAATTCCAGCGACAAACAAATGTGTTTTCTTTTCTTTTCAGTATCAGTATCCTACTCTATCCCACTCCTGTGCAAAGGCGTCCTACCACTTCCTCCATTTCTTGCGAACACGTGCGTCTTTTTTCCATCTCATTCGTTGCCCGCCGCGTCCTTACCTCACTGTGTTATGACACTATTATGTAGTTTCCTGCTATTTTGGCCCACAGTTTACCCGAAATGTGGCCAGCATGGCCTGCCCTGTCCCATTTGGGTTTTGATCCACTTCTGCTACATTTGTTTAGGATACGATCCAAAACAAATGTAGCAGAAGTATTGTGTTTCGAACACGATCCATTCATTTAACACCAGCTATACTGTGCGTGACGGTTGCGGGGACCTGCTGGATGCGAGACGCACGGGACCGGTCAATGTGACTACACCTAGGGGAGGCCTATGTCCAGCAGTGGACGTCTTTCGGCTGAAATGATGATAATACTGCGCTTTATTTGCTCGGTAGCGTTTGTTAACATGAACGTGGCAGCTAGTGTGTAGTATGTCTGTTGGGGCTGCGGGTCGTTCAAAAGAGATACCGCGGCCTCAAACACAAAGGGCTAAAGAAGGAATTTGGGGTAATTTTAGTCAGTAGAAGTTTAACACTCCCTACCGCTCCACCCGAGAGGAGTCATTTGATGATTTCCAGCCGTCTAAAAAATAAAATGGTAGATTTTAGTATAGTATAACGGGCTAGTGTACGCAATTCCAAGGCGCGCATTTTGTGTTCGGTTTACGTATTTTTAAACTAGTGTGTACTAACAAATGTTTTTTTTTTGTTGCAGGCGATATCAGATTTCTTGTTGGGAGTGTTCTGCTTACCATTTACGCTCGTCGGCCAGATCTACAGGCGGTTCCTGTTTGGAGCTCTGCTCTGTAAACTCATTCCGTTTCTACAGGGTGAGTTGATTTATATATTTATTACATTTATATGAGCACTTAGTCGGTGTCTTTGGTTTGTTTGATTTCATTTTTTTGCCACCGACTTCAGAAACTGATTTATTTTTGACTTTTTTGTGTTTTTTTTTGAAGTCGGTTTTATTTTTTGTTATTTTTCACTTTTTAGTGGTTTTTTTTTTTTTTTAATTATAAATGGGCTTGCTCTTGACTTCAATCTTGCCCTAAGGGCAGAGATGATGTCGACGATGGAACGAGCTTACCCAGTAGAAGCCTGTTTACTCGCGACTTAAACAGATTAGGGTTATATGAACTCGGAAAAACCGACGCAGGCAGGGAATTCCACTCCTTGGCTGTGCGCATAATAAAGGACCCAGCAAAGCGCTTCGTTCGAATGTGTGGAATGTCGACTAGGTATTGGTGGTACCCTGCAGTACGTCTAGTCTCCCGATGGAAGAAGGGAGATGGTGGGATCAGCTCGTGGAGCTCTTGCGCACACTCTCCGAAGTACAGTCTGTAGAAGACCGACAGACATGCGACTTTGCGACGGTGGGCCAGGCTATGTAGCTTGTTAACCAGCTTATCGTCACCAATTAGCCTCCTGGCTCTGCGCTCTACAGAGTCAAGTGTGGCAAGCTGGTATTTGGCTGAGCCATCCCAAAGGTGACAGCAATACTCCATGCCAGACCGGACTTGAGCTTTATATAATACTGAAAGCTGTCCAGGCTTGAAGTACCGCTTAACCTTGTTTAGGATGCCCAGCTTTTTCGCCGCAGTTTGAGCCTTCGACTCGATGTAGGCGCCGAAGTTCAGATTCGCGCTCAACTTCGTGCCAAGAAGCTCGAGACTGTCAGTAACTTGTACAGACGCACTCCGGAAAGTAGGGGCCAGATTAAACGGACTCCTTTTGGCGGTGAATAGACACACTTGCGTTTTGGTGGCGTTGAAATCTACCAGATTCTCGTCACCCCACTCGGAGACAAGTAAGTAAGTAAGTAAGTAAGTATATTTATTTGCTCAAATAATGTGTATACATACAGAACGGTGATGTCATGCATGCAAGATATTATTATAAATTATGTTCGACATGTTTGCCACCTAAGCGACGTGCAAATATATTTATGTTGTTTTAAATTGATTTCAGTAAATAAAATAATTCAGAAGTTTACATAGACTCAATAATTCAGAAGGTACACATACATACATAGACTCATTAGAAAAAAATCAAATTAAAGAAATAATAACAAATAATAATTAAAAAAATGACAAATTTACAACAAAAAATTAAAAATGTCAATAAAATAAAAATACTATACAATGTCAAAAATATTAAAATGTCAAAAATGTCATAATATGAATACAATAAATTGTCAAAATTACAATAAAATTATGTCAATAAATTAGGATCTCAAATACACAGTAACCAAATTTTAACTTGCTGGAAATGACTCTGCCATAAATTCATCAATTTTATAATAAGCTTTGGTCGTTAACCATAGCTTTAATTTCAAGTCAAGTGGTTCACATGTTCATGGGTCATAATGTGGACAATGTACATTTTTTTTGAGTTTTGTTGATTTTTCAAAAACCGCCTGTCCGATTTTGATTAAAAAAAATATGGGACCATTAAATTTGGGAAGTATACCCTTTCCAACGAATTAAGAATTTTTCAAATCGGTTAGCAAGTGACGGAGTTATGCCCGTAAAAAAAAAAAAAAAAAGTTCGAAGAGAAGTGACACGTTTTTCTGGCCCTGATAGAGTTATGTGTCCTAGCTGTGGAAAAACTGATATTGGTATGTCCTGTTAAAAACCATTCTAGCTTAAATTTTTTGCGATATCAATTTATTTGTGAACTAAATAAAAGAACTTCCACTAACAATAAACAAATTGAGTGAACTGAACCTCGAATCCCTTTATTAGTGCATACATTTTCGTGGAAAACATTCTGCTTGCTTTACAAGCTTCCACGGATTCCACATTTCATTTGATCCAATTTACTTTATAAACTTAACCAAGCTGGACAGGAAGTGAAAACCACGATGGGTTTCACTGGAAATGGGAATATGCAGTTCGTCGTGTATCAACTCTTGCGCAAACTAGTAATCCAAACCCTATTTGCATTTAATGTTTCATCCAATGCACCTTAACGAGACCTGGGAAAAAAGTAGTAATATCGACAAAAAGATGGAGTAGTTACATGCTTTATAAGTTTTTGGTGAGGGCACTTTGTATCCTTGTCGCGCGAAACGGCCATTATTATACTACGTAGCCGTGACGTAACTATGGCGCTGTGAAATATGACGTCACGTTTCTATAGCGCTGTCTTTGTCTAACACGTCATTTAAAATCAGTTGAAACTAAGCCGTTTTCTGATTGATTTTATTACTTTCTTCACACATCGTGTTATTTCTGTTAGTTCTTTGAAATAACATAACATTTACGTGAATTTTTAACAGTAGTCAAATAGCCAATTCTGCCTACCATATGACACGAGTACTTTGATCAAAGACAAATTCAAGTAAACCTCTCTCTCGACTCTTAAGATTGACAGATAATATCTAAAGTATCCTGCCTTTGTTCGGTGTCCATACCCTGGTGCGAATACATATTATTGTGTAGGGTAGGGGATCCCTCCCTGCACTTAGTGATGATACCGGGGCGATTCTAGAGGGATGATGAAATAAAACCGACCACAGCAAATGTCCGTTGAACACTGATTTATTGATTTAGTGTACTTACTTTAATTAGCTAAGTAATAGGTACAAAATGCTGAGTGCACAGAATGCACGGCGCGTGAGTATGAAAAGTAATGTGCGGTTCCGTACATATTGCATTCCAAATATTGTTTTAGTACTAAACAGAGCCATTAATGAATGCTTGGGCGTGCCCAAGCATTCATTAATAGTTCTGCTCCGTGGTTGTTAATCTCTTGATTCGGTGCATTAGAGTAGTTTGAATTAAGCAATATTAATAGGTCTTTACCTATGTAATTGAAGATTCTCTAACCGGCATTTTCAAATTTAAATATCTGTGGATTGGCGCGTAATTCGTAATTCAAGTAAATATTCGAAAGACGTGTTATTTTTATTTCAAATTCAGTCATTTGTTTTTTGATAGTTTTTTGTTTTTGTGACATTGTGGTAGTTTTTGGCGCCATGGATAAACTGCTAATTCGTACAATTTTCGAATATGAGTTCATACGTAGAAATACCGCTGCGCAAACAACACGAACCATTAACGACGTGTACTGGCTTAACACTGCTTGCATAAACACGGTCCTTTACCGGTTCAATCGTTTTCAATCTGGAAATTTTGAGACGAAGAACGAGCCTCGCGGTTGGCCGGTAAACATTGTCGCCAACGACGAATTGAAGGCGATAGTGGAAGCAGTTCCAACTCAATCTAAGGCTGAGCTTACTGCAGGCCTTGGAGTTAGTGTCCAAACACCATTGAGGCACTTGCGTCAAATTGGAAAGATAAAAAATCTAGATAAGTGCGTGCCACGCGAACTAAGCGACCAACAGCGAGATTTACGCGTCGAAGCATGCATAGCACTACTGAATTGGCATGGAAACGATTAAATTCTTAATCAAATTGTTACCTGCGATGAAAAGTGGATCCTGTACGACAACCGTAAGCGTTCGCCTCAGTGGGTGGACCCGGGTACATCACCTAATCAGTGCGCTACAAAAAAGATTACTCATAGGAAGATGATGGTGACTGTCTGGTGGACCAGTGCCGGACTTGTACACCACAGCTTCTTACCGAATGGCACAACAGTGACGGCAGATGTCTATTGCCAAGAATTGCAAACAATGATGGAGAAGCTCGCAATTCAACAACCAAGACTAGTCAATCGTTCTTCCCCATTGCTTCTCCACGACAACGCGCGAGCTCACACTTCACGAAAGACCATCGCAAAGCTACAAAAGTTACAGCTGGAAGCTCTCCGTCACCCACCATACTCACCGAAAGTTGCCCCAACAGATTTCTACTTTTTTCAAAATTTAGATATTTTTTTTAAGTGGTAATTACTCCCGAGAGGCAGTACAAAACGCTTTCGCTGACTTCAGCCTCCCGTCCGGCAGACTTCTACAGTAAAGGGATAAACAAACTGCCATCAAAATGGCAAAATTGTATAGATAATTTGGGCCAGTACTTTGATTAGCTGAAATAAAAAAAATACCAAAATTTTATATTTTAAAATTCTCATACAAATCTCCACTTTTATAGGTAAAGACCTAATAATTATTATAGTATTTTTAATTCGAAAATGTTTGTGTGAAATGTGACTGTCAAAATCAACAAATGAGGAGTTTTCAGTACATTTATAAGCACACGAGCACCGCGCTCCTGACTGTGGTAACAAAGTGATAGTGCAGCCCATATGCATATTTATATAATTTTATTTAGTAGCTTTTGCCCGCGGCTTCGCCCATGTGAAAATGACAATTTTCAATTCAAACTTTCCTCCCCTATTTAACTCCTTTAGGGGTTGAATGTTGAAAAACCCTTCATTATTCCTTGTTTAATTATAAAGGAAACATCTGTGCATTTAAGCTTTTTGCGGAGAGAAGTGAACTGTATCCAGGGGTTGGGGAAGGAACAAAACTCAGCTACTGAATGAACAGTGTCCTTACGCATAATTTTGATAAAATGGCGCGTGTTTTAAATTTACTGTGAGCAAAATGCTCATAGCGCGAGTGCTCGTGGGTTAATAACGCCATTTATGTAAATATAGGCTAAACTTACCTGGCATTAATCATAAAAAAGGTTAATAACGTTCATCATCATCATCATTTCAGCCAAAAGACGTCCGCTGCTGGACATAGGCCTCTCCCAGGTGTCGCCACATTGACCGGTCCCGTGCGTCTCTCATCCAGTGGGTTCCCGCAACCTTGACCAGGTCATCGGTCTACCTAGTGGGAGGCCTTCCAACGCAATGTCTTCCGGTTCGCGGTCGCCATTCCAGAACTTTTCGGCCCCATCGGCCATCCGTTCTGCGAGCAATGTGCCTTGCCCATTGCCACTTAAGTCTGGCGATTCTTCGGGCTACGTCGGTAACCTTGGTTCTCATGCAGATGTCCTCATTTCTGATCCGAATTCGAATAACGTTCATACATCCGAAAAATGAGCAAATACTTTTCGGCATAAAAGTTAATAATGATCAAAGTCGTACGGACTTTCGAAAAAGTTAAAAACGATCAGTCTATGACTTTGATCGTTCTTATAAGTTTTTTAACGACTATCTAAATGTCAAGAAGAGATGCCTCTTTACATAGATTTACAACACTTGAAACAATTTTGTACAAGAAAATATGCGTTGAATTTTTACTTTATGAAATAGCTAACAAACTTGTTTACATGTTACGCTGTATTTTTAAGTGGAGATTATTCTGTGACTTACCGCTAAGTCCTAACTTATTTAGGAGCTTTAGGTCAAAGTTAAACTTAATTTGATGGCTCTTAGGTCTCGACCAAGGCGAAAAACAAAACTTTTAGGTACGTAATAGGTATGTATGGTTTAGGTCATAATAAAGATTACGATACGTATTCTTTATAATTATACTAATGAGATGATCAAAAAGTAGTTGTTTTAGTTAAGTAATATTAATATAATGATGATCAAAAAATTATAGCTAAAATTGAAATTCCCTCATTATTATTTATAGGTTTGAACCTAAGACGAGATGCATTGGCATTACCTTAGCACCGAAAAAATCAAACATGTGAATTCACATGTTTGGTTTTTTACCCAGACTCAGAATATAATTATAATATATTACCCAGACTCTTGCACAAAAACAGGCCTGTGTCCCAACAGTGAGGAAATTATATTATACTTTGCTGACTCATATTTTTATTTGGCAAATATAATAACTGTATTATTTCTTCCCACAGCGGTCTCCGTCTCAGTGGACGTGTGGACCCTCGTCGCGATATCCCTGGAGAGATACTTCGCGATCTGCCGGCCCCTCAAGTCCAGAAAGTGGCAGACGCAATGCCACGCCTACAAGATGATAGCCATGGTCTGGATCCTGTCCATAATTCTGAACTCGCCGATCCTCATCGTGTCTGATCTTCAGCCTATGAGGGGAGATGGTAAGTGGATATTGCATATACGTAGTAATCGTAGATAAAGTTTGTTTTCAGATTGACGAATTGATAGTGAAAATTGTAAGGGGTGCCATAAATTGGAAATCGTATAATGCAATCTTCTTCTTATCGTGTGGGCAGTCAGCTAAAACAACCTCAAACACCCCAGTGTCAGAGTTTCTAAATCGCCTCAACGGCCTCTGACATGGTTTGACGACCGCCATTTGGCGACCGGAACCACCGGCTTGTACGTGCCTTCCGAAGCATGGAATATCTATTTATCAGACAATCAGGTGATTCAAGCCTGCAATGTCCTAGGAAAATTGAAAACAACTTCACAAAGTATGCTTCCCATGGGAATTGAACCCACAATCACTGGATCACAAGGCGAACGCCTAAACAATTCGACCACGGAGGCAGTTTGTTTAATGTAATGTAAAAAAACCGGCCAAGTGCGAGTCGGACTCGCGCACCGAGGGTTCCGTACAAACAAAGTTTAAAATTACTTAGAATATTTTTATTAAGTGATGTAACTATAAATTTATGGTTTTCGTAATTTTTCCTTTATCTATGCTATAAGACGTTGCTTCGTACCAAATTTCAAGATTCTGAGTTCACGGGAAGCACCCTGTAGGTTTTGATTCCCTTGCAAGTGTCGAAAATTTGCGGCATAAACGGCTGTATCTTTTGATTGCGTTGGCTTAGAAGTTTGATTTTTTCACAGCTTCAAGGGACAGTAGACCTGAGTAATTGATATAAATTTCAGCTTCATACCTCCACGCGTTCTTGAGAAAAAGGGTCTTGACAGACGGACGGACGGACAGACGGACAACAAAGTGATCCTATAAGGGTTCCGTTTTTTCCTTTTGAGGTACGGAACCCTAAAAAAGGAATACTCATAAAAAAATTCTCGGCTTAACTCGGAATTCTGCTCATCCGATCTGAGCAAGAATTAATGAGAGTTTACCGGACGGCATGAACCGAATGAATGCTGAATTTTATGTAATTAAACAGTAATTGACTTCAATCGGCTTTGATGTTTAACAAATACTGCCGAATCGAATATTCCGGTCCAGATAAAGGTTTCTTCCACAATAGAATAAAATATATCAGACGAAGAATCAATTCAAGCTATTGCACAGCTTAATTAAAATAAAAGAAGACATTACAAAAATAAAAATTTACAATTTATGGAAGGACACTAAACCGTGTTGGTCACGGACAATGAATCTTCCTTACCTTATCTTGTCCCGTGGGTCTAATCAAGAAGGAAGATTGTTCTACTCGGGGTCGGCGCCACACACCCACCCCGAGTTACCTGGAATAAGGGCAGGAAGATTATCATGACAATAGAATTTACACTTTACACGTAAAAATATTAGTTAAAACAATGAAAACGTCAGTAAAATAGTAAAAAGCAACGGCGAAATGAAATAATTTTTCATCATCTGACAGAAACTCAAACCAAATATCCACGACTTCCATCCATCCATCTCGAGGCAAATAAATCACACTCCGATGTCGATGTCAGTAGGACGTTTAGCGCTTCTAGAAGTGCCAGTCAGCGCTACAGCGCCTTGTTTAACAGTAAATAACGATTGTTTACTACGATTGTACTGACAGCAAGTCCCAAAAGTAGAAAAAGATTGACATTCCGTGTGGGAATTTTTTTGGCACGAAACTTTGTTTTGGCGTAGGTATTGTATTGAGTTTTGATAAAAGTTGTCTATCTATAAAAACAACTCAACTTCAACTATTTCCTAGGCACGAAACGTTGACGTTAAATTGGAGGATAACTTTGGTTACGGGAGTTTTGTGATTTTGAGTGAGAATACAGTTCGAAACCTATGTTGTCCATCCGCCTTTTTTTTTTTGGGGGTGGGAAATCATAATAATATAACCCCTCCCGTTCTGGGCAGAGCGAAACTGAGTGTCAGACTTCTACTGACTAAAAACCACCCTTGTTACTTCTTAGCCCTTTGTGTCGAGGCCGCGGTATTACTTTCGACAACCCGCCCGCCGCCCTGACGGGTTGTCCATCGGCTCAGTAAAAATTGGCTGGGTGAGACTAAATGCGGCGGTGGACAGGGCGGTTCGGCTCGGCTTGCAATTCCAATGATTCATTTTAGTCTTTTTTTTATTGGGACAAGCCCGCCACACTATTCCCAAACCACTGTAACTCCTGTTAGCCAGAATCAACAGTGGCGACCACAAGAAAAGCGCCGAGACAATGAAGCTCGACGAAGTCCCAGAGAAAGAACTGTCTTGGATCCGGCAACGAAATTAATCAGAAAAGAATAGCGGAGGAGTAGGAAAAAACATAATTTCCACTTTCCGTCAGGGCTGCGAGTTGTTCGAAAGAGATACCGCGGCCTCAACACAGGTACAACAAAGGAAGGAACATGGGTGGTTTTTAGTCAGTAGAAGTCTGACACTCCCTACCGCTCTGCCCAGTGTGAGAGGAGTCATTTGATAATTTCCCACAACCCAAAACAAAGGGTGTCCCACCTTACGCTTCCGACTCGCGGTGTCCACTCTCAGACTCTGCTTGGGAGAGCCCAATGCTAGCATTGGATTGCAATATTTTGACTGATCGCTTCCCACATACCATATCGGGTTACACTTCGGTTTGGGCTGTGATATGAAGTTGTCTTCGCATTTGTATATAATTGAGTAATTAGTACCTATTTTGTCCAATTGTCCTGAACGTCAGATTAATTTACCCAAAAATAGTTCTGACTTATTAATATTGCTATCATGACATTTAAAATTTCTAATTTAGGTAGTTCATTTCGGTCCCTAATCACACTGATTATCCAAGTTTAGTTTCAAAAGTCTATAACATCAATGTCAAATTGTCAAGACACAATAATTATGGGTCGTAAAAGGGTTATTATCTATATTATTCATGTAAATCGATTTAAAATAACCTAAGTTTTGTAGGACATACGTAACTACTAAAGTGACATAGGTGAAAGGCTAAAGCTGTTAGGCTACGTTTATTGACTGTTTCACCTTGGCAAGAAAATCTAATGTCTGAACATTATATAACCATTTTCATAAATCATATTCAGCGTAATTTACATCTTATTACTTTTTAGGTACTCTAAGGGAAACCATAATCATCTGCCTAGCCTTTTCCCAACTGTTGGGGTTGGCTTCCAGTCTAACCTGATGCAGCTAAGCTTTTTTTTTGGGGCTGGGAATTCATGAAGAAACCCCTCCCGCTCTTGGGCAGAGCGACAGGGAGTGTTAGACTTCTGGCCGCGGTATCTCTTGTACACGCAGCCCCGATGGGGGTCTTAACAAAACAAAGATTTTGCACAAGAAGAACTTTATTTAATTTTGTCGGTCAAAAAGTTAATTTTCAAACAAAGCTACATTCATTGTTTACAAATGTTTAAAACTAAATTGCGGACGTAAAATAGGTACTCATGTTAGTATAACATGAAACTTCCATGTTTATTTAAACCAAATTACAATAATGTATGTATGAGAGAGCGAAATGAATGAATGGTCCTATACATAAGAATGAGTGACAGTAAATGAATGGGAAAAGACTGTCCCTACTCTGACGCTCTTTGCAATGAATAATTATGCTATCAAAGTTGCTGTTAAAAATACATTTATGCAGAACCAAACATTTTCTGTCATCTACCAATCCGCACTGGGCCCGCGTGGTGGATTATAGCCCATCCCTCTCCTGGAGAGGAGTCCTGAGTCCCTGCAGTGGGAACACTATAGGCTGATACATAATGAAACATTTTCTACATTTTACGCTCTACTCTACTGCACTCACCAAACTGCATAACAATTTGCTAGCGGGGTTAGCGCACGTTTAACTCGTTTGCAAAATGGTTCTCAACAGCTGTTATATTAAGGGTAAGTTACACCGTAGGCTTAGTTATAGTTTTCGTCAAAGTTAACTTTAGCGGTAACAATAAGGGTAACCATAGTATTTAAAAAATTATGGTTGCACCATGTGCACCATGACGTTACTTGTCATCGTCAATGTTGACAGTTGGTTTGAGACTTGACCATAACAATAGCAATAACCGGACAAAATCGAGCAGTTAACATTAGCGTTAAGTTATGACGTCATTACAACCGTTGTTAAAATGGTGCAACGCAAATCTTGCATAACAGGGGATTTGAGGGCTTGTTACGGTTTGGTTATCGTTATAGTAATATGGTGCAACCCACCCTAACCAGCGGAAAGTGAGCGGTTACAGTTGCGGTTAAAGTTATGACGTCATTTAACTATTAAATTTGTCAAATGGCACAACTCACTGTTGGCCTAACCGATACTTTAACTGAAGTTTCGATGTTTGTTATTGTTAAAGTAAGATGGTGCTGTGCTGTAAAGTAGGCTGGGTGCCTTACACAACAACAATTTAGTGGGTATTTTGACATTGTTCTACAACTTCGTTAAGAAAACATGTTTTTCACCAACGATTAATTTTCATAACGAATGTTTTTGCAATTCATAGAGACATCGCGGCGTATACGGTTTGACTTGAGTGGCTCGACAAAATGAAATGAATCAGCAATCATAAAAAAAGTCGAAAAATTCATGGGACATACCCATGCAAGTTATGAATAAGTTCAAGTGAATCCCATTAAGAGGAAATGCGGGAGGTCTTTTCTCCATAGAAACGCTCTCGCCTGTTTTCTTTCTTCTTAATGACTAACAGCTATGATTTTTTTACAGATTAATAAATATTAACTACTTGTACGCCCCTATGATTTTCTTTTTGATGCTAAATTATTTTTCTAAGCACGAACCTTCAAAAAATGCTCAAAATTGCTTATTTATATCGCTGTCAACATAGGCCTAGTGTACAAATTTGACATCTATTAACGAAAAAAGAAAAACATAGGGGCCCAGAATACATCCTTCTTATTTGGTGTCTAAATTATCTTATAAATTGGTACAATATTGGACGAGGAAATAGGCGAGAGCCAAACCTAGAAATATGACTTTTTATTTAAACTATTGAGTCGGATCTGCAGTTGTCCTTATCGCACGAGTTTAAGGGCAGGGGGACGGAGAGAGACAGCGATAGTGGAGAGAGACAGACGGATAGACGGAGAGAGACAGCGCCCACATTTCCTCTTAAACGTTGATGTAGAACTATGAAACGATTGAAGCAACTCCCAGTTGATTTGACTGCCTCGTTGGTCTAGTGGTCACAAACGTGACTGCTGAACATAAGGTTCTGGGTTCGATTTTAGGGTCGGGCAAAGTGATTCTCAGTCACGGAGTCTGGATGTGTGCCCGGTTGATGGCAATAGGCTTGGCCCCTATTATATGTGATTTCATAACTGGTGAAATTTTAATGTGGGTGTATTATAATTAGGAAGACATTTTTCTAAACCTTCGGGGATTACAGGTCATTTTTATGCCACTTATTTAGACTCTCAAGCTTGTTCCTGAATTCCTTTATACCTTTTCACGTTATTTGCCTTAACATTAGTGTTTTCATGCCCAAAAAAATATTTCAAACTTTAGCAGTTAGAATATTGTCCATGAGATAGCGTTCACATTTCATTTACAACCTTTTTACAGCCTAGACGTCTAAAAACAAAATAAATAGAGCAGTAACTATCTTCACTTTATTTTTGCAAATTCAATTCCAAGAGACATATTTTGTTTGGTAATTGTGTATTTAACCTGTACCTCTATTTCGCAAAAACAAATATGTTATTTCAGCTGAAAAGTAGTTACGTTGCTTATTTTTTTGTACTGTAATGTTTTTGTCACCTATGTACGTTTGTACTGTACGTACGTTTTTGTACTGTCATTTTATTATAATACGGGATTGAAGTAAAGTTTAACGCCGGAAAGACTGTTTTTTTTAGTACATAATACAGCTAAAACATGTTCACAAGTAACAGTAACATACCTAGGTTCTTTAGTAGTATTAACCATATTGCAGCCCACTACACACACGCACTCATTATCACGTATTCAGACGTGTGTATAATCATTCAGACGTGCTAATAAAAAAAAGTAGTTAAAAACTAAAAAACCCGACTGAAAAAACTGAAAAGCAAAAAACAAGCACATTTTAAATTAAACAAAACTTGGAAGCAGGCGGGGTCCATTCTATTTTAATTTTTTCTTTTCATAATTTAATATTCAAATGAACCGATGATGTTTTTTGCTTTTCAGTTTTTTCAGTCGGGTTTTTTAGTTTTTAACTACTTTTTTTTATTTCCAACTTTTTAGTTCTTTTTTTCCAACTTTTGTGTTTGTTCTTTCGTTGATCGCGTAAAATTCTTCGCAGATGATTTAACTTTTATGCTTGTTTATAGGATTTGTCACTTTGAATTTCTTTTTTAAACATATAAGTGTTGTATATTTTTGTAATCTCCTTTTAAAACCCTTTATTTTGATACCCTACTCGATGGTATTGGGAAAAAAAAAACTCCGCGATATGGCCCCCAAAATACGCAATTTTTCTTTATTTTTTTATTTTAATGTAGCCTCATGCTATCAAGACGAATCTAACGACGTATATTTCATTCAAAGTGGTTCATCCGTTTATGAGTTATGAGGGAACAAAGAAACGGACATACATACATACATACATACTTACATACATACATACATACACGTCAAACACATAACCCTCCTTTTGGGCTTCGCCGCAGTCGGGTAAAAAGAAGTATGCTCGAAACAAGTGTAATATGCTTTTGAAGCCTGTGCTTTAGAGCAAATGTACGAGTACATACTAGGAAAGCATGCTAGAAATAAGCATACTACCTAGTAGCAAACAAGCATGCTTTTCTAGTAGCATGTGTATTTCAGGCTTAAGTTTAATTAAAGTTCTACTCGTTCTTATCTCGAGTGTTTACTGTTCACTTGTACAGGTCTAAATAGGTTATTAATAACCTAATTAATTGCTTGATAAAAATCCTAAGATAATCAATAAAATACTCATGTTCTTGTTATATAAAAAATAGAACTAATTATTACTTTTTTGTTTAGTTCAGACTAAGTTTGTTTCTTGGAAATAATGTAATCATGGTGAAGACTTTCATTGGAAATTAACGTTATTAATTTTATTAGTACCTGGAACTCAATAAAAGAGCAAAAGTAATTAAATATCAATGAAAGTTTAAAGTTGAGTACCTAAGTTGAATTTTAGTTTACTAAAATTGTTAGGGTACCTAATTGGCCGTAGTCCCGTAGCGATTTTAGCCCTTCGTCTCGCCGTTCATTTGTGATTACCAAAAGGTATCGTATTGCCCGATACTAACTGGCTTGTGGAGGTCAGATAGGTATTTGCTCCATAAAATACAGGTATCCAGCTGCATACGGTAAGACTGGAAGCCGACACTAACAGACTTGGGAAAAGGCTATGCAGATGATGATATTTAGGTACTTAATTAGTAATTATTATGTTATAAATGGCATTTCAAAATGAGAGTATAGAGTTAATACAAAAATGAGAATGGGATATTGAATTGAACACAAGCGGAAAAAAATAATTGGAATCCGTTTTTATCGTAAGTCTTGTACGCCTGGCCATTTTTTTCGCCTAAATGGTCCCTTTTCCCTATAAAAACAGGAAATGAGAAAAAATAAATACATAATTATGAATTCTTCCTAAAATACTCATGAATTTATATAAAAAAAAAACACCGCTCTAAATTAAAAATATAATTTAGTTTGCGACCCTTAGGACCAATAATATTTTTTGTGTACTTTTCCTTATTATTCCTAATTCTTGTCACGTACGTATGCGAATATCGAAGGAACCCTAACGATGCCGAATCGTAGCATTATACATGTTTTAAGAGACTTCAGTAAGCAACTTTAAAGCTACGTGTCCTGAGTTTTTTATATATATTATTTTTCGCTTTTAGTATTAACTGGTTGTGTAGATCAGATAGGCAGTCGCTCTACATAAAATACTGGTATTCAGCTGCATCCGATTAGATTGGAAGCCGCCCCCAACATAGTTGGGAAAAGGGTCAGCAGATGATAATAATATTATTGATGATATATATAGGTTAAATGTGTATCCAAATCTGTCTCATGGGACCCCAGTATGAGTTCCAGTTATAGAGATTTCTCACTTATCCAGGTCCCAGTTAACCAAGTTTCACTGTTGTAAAGTAAAGTAAATTTTGACCTTCGAAAAGTGCTGATTATCAGCCTAGTTTGAATAAATGAATTTTGATTATTAATCTAAATTGTAATCTGATATTTTTTTATGAATTGATTGTATTCTAAATCGTTATTGTAGAAATTATTGGTTGTATAACAAATAATTGAAGAGATTGTTAGCAGATTTAAAATTTCTTATATTGTTAATTGTGTATGCCCCTGATGGGTAGTTTTTTGAACCTACTGTAAGACCACACATCACCAAAAAATATGCAAATAAATACTTTGACTTTAGACAAAATCGAAAAATAGTCAAAGTGACTATTTTTCGATTTTGACTGCCTCGTTGGTCTAGTGGTCGCAAGTCCGACTGCTGAGCAAGAAGGGTTCCATTCCCGGGCTGCCCAAAGTTTGAATGGGATTTCAGTAGCAACCCACGTTTAAGGGTAATTATGGACTGTAATAGGATGACCAGTTTTTGTGTGCAATTCAAGGTAATTTGCATCAATATGTAAAAGTTAGTACCTACTTTTATTTAAGTTTCGTGTTTTCCCGACTATATAATATATTATTATTTTATTATCCTGCCATAGGTACTACGTTGCCTGCACAGATGAGTTCGTTGAAGTATGTCAGACTTGCCTAAAACGTCACGACAATTTATTTGACATCACTTACCAATTGAAACTAGATACGATTTAAATTGAGACAGGACGAACTATTCAGTAACCTCAAACTGAAATACGGTAACTTCCAGAAACGGAAACCCTCGTCCCTTTCGAGTAACATAACATGACACACTGTCATACGTCCGTTTGAAATAGTATGCTAACCTTTTTGTTTATACAGACATAAATATCAGTCTTTTTAGACACATTTTACGGAAACATTGTACAGAAGTCGTTTCAGTCCTTCAAAAATGTCTTTGAATATTTAGTTCTAGGAAATGCCAACTTCATTAAACAGTGCCAAAACTTCTTAAACGTGCCATTGACTCAATTAACCACAGTTTTCAATATGCCTTTGTTCAGTACTGAATTAACACAAAAACGACAAGGGTAGACTGTATTTACAAGGAGCTTGTGAATTTAAAATGTTCCACAACGGATCATTATTTGAGTATTTCTCAAAATAAGTGTACATCTGTTGAAAAAAAAGTGTGCCTCGAAATAGTAACAAAGTTTCAATGTTTTTATTTAACCATACATACAAAAAATTACATATTTGTGAAGAAAAACTATTAAACTTTAAAGTTGTGAAGAATAAATGGTAAAACCATAATATTCAATCAATTTTAGAATGCTTTTTTAAAAAGATGTTTTTTGCGTTTCATACAAAAATCAAATTGCCACCCTACGACTTCATACATGTAACACTTCATAAAATTCGATATGTCGCGTTAATATTGTGCATTTTTTGTATTACAGACCTTGATTAAATGTAGTTTCTTTATTTAAGTGATTTTCTATGGGGTTTCATAGTAAAATATAAAAAAAAAATGCGAAAAACAAATTGAGTCGTGCCCATTTACTTTTTAGTAACTTACTCTTTAGTTACGTTTTATTTCTACTTCCAGGTAATTTCTGAACGCATCCGTTACCTTTTAACACGGGCAACACTAGCATCATTCTGATTGGCTGTAGGTCTGACGTCTCCGCCATAACTTTTAATGTGAAAATCAGTTTTGAACGTGTTGTCCAAGGGAGATTACTTTTTCGTAATAAGAAATACTTTTTCACTTTTTCACATTATGATAAGTCTTGATTTATATATGTTATTGTAATACGTGTCGTACGAACATTTAAGCGTAATACATTATTTGCAGTTTCAGGTTTTATCAAACCATCGACTTATTATGATCTTAATTTGTACAATTTTCGTTGCTTTTTCGTAACGTTTTTTTATGAATTTCGTTACGTTATGAAAAAGTATAGTGTAAAGATGAGTGTATACAGTTCTTAAAACTTTGCCAATATTAAAACCTTAGTGAACATTCACTGGCAAATAGTTCTTTACGAATTTTAAAGTCTCATATGCTTTATTTAATAGGTTGGTTTATAGCCTTATGTTTACTATTTAGTAACATCTAGAACTATTTCATAACAATATTTCGTAACAACTTTTTCGTTACGTACACTTTTTTTGAGAAATACTCATTTATTTCGTCAATAATTGCCCTTCTTGTTTGGAATTAAACGGTCTAAACGGAGAGAGATAAACTATTTCAAATTAACCCTCAATTTAAATAAACACTTCTTGTTTAAAGTCTTCGACTTTGATATTAAACAAGGGTTTAATGCTCGTTCAAATAAATTCGGATGAAAGGATCAAAAATAAATAATAAAAGGTCCCGTTTTTTGACGGTACTATGTCGACATAGCAGAAGCTAATTTCGAGTTAGGGTCAGTGTGTAAAAGGGAACTTTTGCCACGATTGCTTGCTTAGGGCTTTGAAAAATAGTCAAGTCGTATTAATGCCAAAAAGATAAATTTAATCATGGTTAGGCGAAGTTGGGCATTAAAAGGTTTTGTGTTGACGTAACCCAGATCACGATATCTGAGATAAATAGAAACATACAGACTGCCACCACTACTGAGCATGAGTTCCAGGCTTTGGGTTTTTTCCCTCAGATTTTTCTCAATAGCAGCACGTTGTTACGATTAATTATTCCCGGCTGATAGCAAATAGGCTCGCCCCCTGTTACAAGGGAGTTAAACAAAACTGGTGGAATGTATGTAGGTGTACTTTCAGGTACACATCTGCCTAACCCCTCGGGGACTACAAGTAAGATGTTAAGTAATGATGTTACATACATACAGCAGCCCGACAATAACCACCCCGCAAGAGCCTACTGGAGATATCACCAACTTTTTCAGGGATCGTCCCTTTCAAAAAAGCATGTTTCCCGTTGGCATTTAAAACCTATTTTAATTATATACCTATAGGTTTACAAAGACCACAGTCATTGTCTTCCGAATCATCATTATTTCTCGTCGTCCCTTGCATCTCGCATCCAGTGAATCCCCGCAACCTTTACTAGGTCACCAGTTCTGAAAATTTTAGCTATTTTCTTTAATTTTGAAAATTTTAGGTACGTAATGTATGTCACAAACACGTAATTTCAGCTATGTCATCATCCCTAATCATAATTATTAAAACTTGTTAATTTCGTAAACACATTTTATACAGGAACACCCATAAGTGGGTTTACTTAAGTTCCAGACTTGTTGATTCGGGTTGTAGATTTAGCAATAATTATATTGAGACGTGGTACACACGGCTACACATCAAGCTATACAAAACCAGTTAATCTTGGCCTCACTTTACTAGATCTTTTCGCACAATGAACGATCAGATTATACTGGTTTTGTATAGCTTGATGTGTAGCCGTGTGTACGATGAGCCTTTTTTTTTTGGAGGGTAATCATCAAATGACTCCTCCCGCTCTGGGCAGAGATGTAGGGAGTGTCAGCCTTCTACTGACTAAAAACCACACATGTTCCTTCTTAGCCCTTTGTGTCGAGGCCGCAGTATCTCTTTTGAACAACCCGCAGCCAGTACGATGAGCCTTTGTTTTTCTTACGGCTCATTTACGGAGACGCGGTGAGGCGTGTCCACAGAACAGAAAAATACGCGTGTCTGTAATAAATTCAAACATGTAGCTATGCATGACAGTTTACGGAGAAGTGGTTTTACGTATGTTTGCGGCGAAACCCGCAGATTGGCATAGCTACGTCGCAGGTGGCGTTCAACGCTGTGGTGCATGCAGCGTTGCGGCCAGTGTGTTTAATGTTTCGTTTTTGAAGCAGCGTGTGTAATGTAGCGACACGTGCAAATTATTTCATTCAATCTCTGGCGTGCGGCACCCACGCTGGAGTGTTATTGTGGCGGTGGCGTGGCGTGCAAAACGCTTCAGCACGCCATATCATTGTTGCGGCGACAGCATTTTATCGTAGTAACTTTAAAATCAATTGTCTGGATTTCTATAGAAGCTTTCAAAAGACTTCGGTTGAGATTGAAACTATCTACAGAACGATATAAATGAACAACTGCTTTTGGTATTGAAATAAATCAGGCTCATGTTTATTTTATATTACATAATTATTGTTATAGCCATATTGCTCCGCTCTAGGCAAATTTCTCCCTCAATTATACTTTGTCAAAATAAAGATAAAGATGAAATTGTATTGAAATTTTTTCAAAAAGATTCAGAAGTCAAATTTCCGAAGCTCAGTCGTAACTACATATATATCCCCACAAAATTGAATTTCCCAAGTCACGACATAGTTAAATAAATTATGTACATCGAATTACCTACCTCACCTTTTTGCTTAAAAGGAAAACCAACTTACCACTTACTCAACAATTTGGACGAAGTTACACGCAATTTAGGGTTTCTCTATAAACGTTGGATTTATGTAGTGATTTCATTCGATTCATTATAAAATGAGATCTAACTTTGGTCCAAACAAAAGCTTTCTCTTGAGAAACTTGCTTTTTGTCTTGAAACCAGCAAACTATTAATAATAATTAAAGTTTCTATAAGCGTGGCTGCAACTTTGAAAGAAAATTAAAATGGCGGAAGTTCGGCAGGCCATTGAATACAAACCTCTTTTGGACCGTTTTGCACCTAAGGTACGCAGTTAAAATATTCTAAGCACACTATTAGAGAATAGGTTTAAACTCATGATTTGCGTGCAGCATCGGTGGTTCGCTAATTTTGTCGTGTACTACTTCAAATAACTTAAGATTCGCGTGATCGATAACAAACATAAGCCTGTAAATAAAATTAGAGACGTCGAATTATTATTAAACATTTTGGAAGACTGGTTTTGATATTTTAGTAGTAGGTACATGATTATGACCCAGTTTTAAAAAAAATAATCCAGCCCGTGATTCCGCAACACTTTAATGTATTAACTAATACATAATTATAAATATATATAATTTGTTTATAACTTTGTTTGTAGGGGGTAATAAATAATATGGTAGTTGAGACAAAAAAATAATTAGTCCGTCAGTTAAATTTTCAAAATAAAACACATATTTTTTCTTTTTTCATATTTATAACAGTTTCAATAGTGTTATTTGAGTAAATTGTGTTTGGACATAACTTTTTTTTTATTTTGTAGATAAATTATTATACTTAGAGGTAATACAAATATTTTTAGTAAAGAAAACATAACATAAACAAGGTAAAACTTGGTGACAAAAGCTTTAGAAATAGCCTCCGTCAAAGATTGCTCAAATTATTTCATCAATAGGAAACGGAAAGTTTTGATGGAAAGTTATTCAAGAGAGATGGAATATTACAGACTTTGAATACACGTGTTTTTTTAATTCCGGTGTTGTATCTAAAGGTAATTGAATAGGTTATTTTTTTAGTGTAATGTAATAAAGTGGGTGGAATACAATATACTCGTTTATGTAAGACCACGATTGTTAGGGATGTTTCCTGACTGAAAAAAAAATATGATTCTGTTTAGACCGTCTGTTAGATTATCGAAAAATATTGGATACCTAC
Organism: Diarsia dahlii; assembly: GCA_949775195.1. Lineage (NCBI taxonomy): Eukaryota > Metazoa > Arthropoda > Insecta > Lepidoptera > Noctuidae > Diarsia > Diarsia dahlii. Next base: position 19,781,142 of record OX459199.1, read on the forward strand.
ATCTTTTTTGTTTTTTAAATTTATTAGTACATTGACGAAAATAAAATGTGTCTAAGATCATGCGTGGCCGCTGGTAACGTTACTTTTTACCCGACTACGGCGAAGCCAAAAGGAAGGGTAATGATTTTGGCAGTCTATGTATGTAATGTATGTTTGTATGTTCCACCGTAGCGCCTAAACTACTGAACGGATTTTAATAAATTAGGTGTCAATAGATTCGTAAGAATAGCCCGGGCACAGTATAAATATCTACAGTAGTGTGACTCGGCCGTGTCCTTGAAATTAATGCCTACAGCCGCGCGGTACGTAAACATGCGAAAGGGCTGCCCGCCTCCAGTATTTTAATTAAGTACATTTGCCTACTTTGTGTTTCCTTTTAGTTTTGTGATCGTAAATATACTTTTTAAAACAAATAAAATACTTTGTGAATTTAATAGAAAGTGTTCAATAAACATGCGTGTTGTTTTTTGATTTAATTAAAAAACCATGTTTTTTTCGGGACATAGAAAGAAATACTTATCCATTAAAAAGACACACATTATATGCTTACCTACTAGTAAGTGAAATTATTTTATAGTCTTATCTTTCAAAGTTTCCAGGTAATTAAAAAAAAGTTATCTCTGGATACGTTATTAACGAATTCATAAAACCAAAAACAACACAATATATGCTACTCGTCATATTAAATACTAGCTTTTGCCAGCGGCTTCGCCCGCGTGAAAATGACGATTTTCCATACAAACTTTCATCCCCTATTTAAAACCCTTAGGGGTTGAATTTCGAAAAATCCTTCCTTATTCCTTGTCTACATTATAAAGGGAACCTCTGAGCAAAATTTCAGCTTTCTAGGTCCAAGGGTTTGGGCTGGGCGTTGATGAGTCAGTCAGTCAGTCAGTCAGTCAGTCAGTCAGGACTTCTCTTTTTATTTATAGATAGATGTACTTGTCTTACTTTTAGAGAAAACATCGCGCATTTATTGTTAAAAAACAACACACCGTCCGCTCGTCACTGCGGCACAGTCGCGACTGTCTGCATGCCAGGCGCATGCCTTAATCGAGGAGCGTAGGCATAGCTCGCGCTTCGTCCGTTTGTATGAAGTCAAACTACTGTATAATATTACCGTGGCCCGGGTGATATAGGCTATATAAATTTTATAAATTATTTTTATGACGGAATTTATATGTCAAAACTTACCTAAAAAAATATTAAATTGAGATAATCATAGCAAGTTTGGTATCAAATGAAAGGTCTTGGCGAGCACATTACAAATATGTATTATGTTATAGTTTAAGCACACACAAAAAAAAATTCTAATAAAAAAATTAAGTTCAAAAATCTAAAACCCGACTACTAACAAAATCGCGGTCTTAAAAGTAGAAAACAAGAAATAATTCTTGTCTGATATTCTTCGTAGTCGCATGCCACCTTGCTAATGGCAATTAGCAGCTGACTTCTGTATCAATGAGAACGCCATGAAGGAGCATCAGGTATCAGTGGCGTGCGACTACTAAGAATATCAAACAAGAATTATTTTCTTGTTTTCTACTTTTAAGACCGCGATTTTGTTAGTAGTCGGGTTTTAGATTTTTGAACTTAATTTTTTTATTGGTAAAAAATGTAGCACGCTGTGATGTCACACGAGTTTTCTATTGTCTTTATTTTTTGTTTACGTAAAAAAAGACAACATAATTATGTGCGTAATATTATTTTGAAATCTATCTGACGGACTAATTAGTTTTTTTTTGTCAACTACCCTATTGTGCTGGTGTTTTTTTCAGGTTTTGCTATTAGGTACATTTTTTCTACCTCCTTTGCCTAATCGTCACAAGCGCGACTGCTAAGATTGATTAACTGGTCAGGTGAAAAACTGTTATAGTTTTTTTCCCATCAGAAATATTTAAGAGCGTATGCTACCTCAGATTAGCAACCCTATTTGTGGTGGTTCAAACTTCGCTTGAAATACTGTTAGAATAAAGTTCTAATCAGCTTGCACTCCAAAGCGGTTGTTACGTCTTTTGCTGCGGCCGAATAGTGCGAAATTAGTGGTATTTTGCGATTTCTAAAAAATCTATTGATTGGACTAAAAAAGTAAAACACTATGACTTTAGTATGTTGCTTGTAGAATTATTTGGCAAAAAAATCAGAACGATGACATGTATTTTAGTATGGTTTTTACTCGTTAAAATAATTTTTTAGAGGTATCTTCGCGATTTTTTTTCTATCAAGCAAAGTTAGTTGTATTATGTTTTCACAACACTATGGCACTAGCATATATCCTGAAGAATATCATATATTTTTCTTATGTTGATTACTGCAGTGAATCATATACTTTTACGCATTATAAAACTCGCGTTTGAGGTACCATAAGCTCTTAAGTTAACACTTGCTTCGATGAAGAAAATCATTCAGTGGAAACCAGCATGCATGAGTTATACATGCATTCTCGACGGCATGCGGCATGTAAAGCCAAGTCAGAGGCATATGGGTGGTATAAAAACTTTCATACTAGGTTAGGCACTAAACACACGATAAACAAGAAAAAAAATCGACATTAAATTTTGTAAACCTGGTCGACGCTTAATCTTAATTGCAAAAAAGCTGACGGTCATACATTATGCAACCCTGATGCCTACTTATTGTATACATTCAGACTTAATAAGGTAGCATACATATTTAGCTTTAACGTACTCCACGCTCCACAATAATAGTAAATGTAATTTTTTTTTTTTTTATAATAAACGTTGCCCCACACTAGGAATTTCTCCTGTATCGTGGGTGCGTTCACAAACATTTAAACTCACATACACAAATACCCAGACCCGGAACAACTATCTGTAGGTCTTACAAATATTTGTTCCGTGCGGGGATCGAACCCGCGACACGCAGCGCGGCAGTCCATTGCTTGAGCCACTGCGCCAACCGTGCCGTCAAATATTCAAGCTTATTACTCTTTACGGTTTTCATGAAAAGTGTGCGAAAAATTCCGTTTACCATCGTAAGTAACTGAATAAGGAAAACTGTCAAAGGTTTATGTGCACGAAATACTCATATATTCATTCAGCGGAATATTGTGTTTTGATTACTTTACTGAGTATGTTTTCTGAATATCAAAAACCTTTTACAGCAACTTGTGTGCCGTGCTATATTTATATATCTGCACAATGCTTGTGGACCATCGAGATATAAGTGCTAACGTACTAGAGAAGCTACGTCAAATAACTGAATGGTCCTATTCTTCATAATGAATCTTTAGTTCGCTGCAGCGCTAAAATAATAACAATTCGTCTTAACCGTAACTAATTTACCACAGCGCTAGATTTGCTGCGGATGTGTATTTATTCGCGGCAAAAAGGTCTTATGCGCCATGTAAATCACGGCACTTACGCGTTTTCTTCGACAAAGTGCAAGACAAAGTGCGGCGCGATCGCCGCAGTTGAACGAGACAAAGTAGGAATTTACGGTGTCCTCTCTAGTACGTTAGTACTTATATCTCGATGTTGTGGACCAACTTAGGTTAGTGCGGATTAACCTGCGGAATGACTCGAGTGACTGTTATTATTTAGCTCTGAGTTCTTCCTGGCCCACACTGAAGGAATTACATACAAAAACTCACGCCCTTTTCCCATGTGGGTAGAAGAAACCACTGAACGCCACTTGCAACGATCTTTACATATTCCTTTTGCCTCGTCCACATTCATACATCTGGTCATACACGCGCGCCGGTTACGAGTACTACACACCTGTCCTTTCCGAAGAACGGCACCAATAAGATCAGTGTATGTCTTACTAGGGCGTTCCCTCCCGGTGTTGCCACTCACATCTGCCTTGTAAATGCTATCGTATCTTTAGTTAATTATTGAAATAAAATCTGCTATAAGAGTAGAGACGGTAGGATCCCTATTGTTATTAATTGAATACCTAGTTCAGATGATATCACATGACATCGCAATGCGACAAGTATTAAGTACGCCTGACATTTATTAAGTCAACTAAATTATACCTACCTCCTCATTAGCAGAGTCTAATTACCACGAATAACATCTTCCTAAATTATAATATTAAACTTAAAACTAATTGGAAGGTACCTATCGTAATAAATATTTAGGTGTTTCATTAAAAATAATTATTACATGAGAATTTAAAGCTACTAAGGATATAAATAGATCATTATCAACAAACGGTGGTGTAAAATCTCTTTCGATTTTCATACATTTTTTACGTTACCTCGCCGCCGGCGGCGGCTCGTTGTGAATTCCGCCTCAAATGCAACTACAAACTTTCGAAGGGTCTTTGCCCTGCAGAGTTATAATAAAGGTCTATAATAATAATAAGTAATATTCCAAAAGGAAGGAAAGGGACCTGTTGAAGGGGGAGGGAGATTCCATGAATTCGATTTAATTAATATTCTGTGAATAATGTAAACATCGATCAGCTTAAGACGGTGAAATCTAAATTAGCAGTGAAATTACGTAGATATCAGGAGCAATCTATAATACCTCTTGTACCTCTTGGTCAGAAATTCTGCTATCAGATCTACTGAGGCAGCGAGCGCTCCACAGTAATGGTAGGTTAGCTACCTACACCTATACAGTAGTAGCATTAATCAACCTAAGACGTTCCCAGATCTAGGATCAAGGCTTTGAGGGAACGTGAACCGTACTCTCTTGGTTCTGGAGATGCCGTTTGCCTGTTAGAATGTGTGTATGTGTGTGTGTAACGTGTGAGTCTCCGTCATAATTCTCCTGCCGTTATTTCAATTTATATAGGGTCGACGCAGAATATCTTTTTCTTTCGTATTTCACAAATTTTCTTGTCATCTGTGCAATCACCTCCTTCTTTCTAGACATACTAAGGGTTTTCGGTAAAGAAACTTATATAAAAAAAGTATCCAGACTACAGGTAGACAGAATGTTACTGGATATTTCAGTTACCTGTCCTAAATAAATAATCAAATAATCTAATTCTATAAATAAACGGTTTTCAGCTCTCAAAGAAAATAAAATACAAATTAAAATAGGACTCAAAGGCTTCAAATGTAATCATCAAAATATTTTAGGACGCTAATCTGGGTAAAATCCTACCAAAAGAGTCTTTAGACCTGAGATTTTCATTCAAAGCGTTAGTGTAAGGAATTTGTTTGAAAAAAAACTGGGCTTAGGTAAACCAAGCTTATAATCGTTTATTTTATTCAGGCTGACATTCATTTTTCTTGTTGAAATAAGTGTTCATGATAATTTTGGCCAATGTTAGGCCAGGCCACGTAAAATTATTTAATGAAGGTCCGTTTTGGAGGTCAGACTGATAGGTAGGCAATTTGTCGGTTATATGAAACTCATTTGTCTTTTGGTGTTAGTTAAACAGCCTATTAGTTGGAACGTAACTATTAATTAATTATTTTTATTGGCGTTTTTAGTATCGAATACCAATAATTAGTCGAAGTAGTTTTACTCATTGTTTCAAAGGTCAGTTAGTAGTATGGTGGCTGGTTTAATTCTTATTGCCACAGTATAGAAAGTGATGAATTCTTAATAAGTTTTTGAAACTTTGATCATACATACTTTGAATAAATATTTGTTTGTAAGTACGTTATTTTATGACTAAACTAAAAAAATAATTGGAATTCTTATTTTTATTATTTTTCAGGACAAGCGAAAATTCTTGCTATGAAACTTACAAGGATTTTCCCTTGTCACGTATGTACGACTTTAACACAAATCTCATTAAAACCACGTCAGCTTAAGTACAAAATCTAATTTCGTCGCCTTCACCTTATTAAGAGGTTTCAGGTTGTAACTTAGCTAAGCTTAAATTAAATTAACGTATGTGAAGCTCAGGAAATTTTGTTATAAGTTTACAACTTACAAGGTAGGTGGCACTAACTTAGTCTCAAGTTTCTACTTACTGAACAATTAGTTACTCATTTAAGCTCTGGGTATATATAGGCGAATCGGAAACAGGAAGTTACTGTATCCATTGATTTTTCTAATAATTAAGAAGTAACGTGACTTTAGTGACTTTCATCCCATATCTTCCCGTGGGTGTCGTAAGAGGCGACTAAGGGACTTACCAGAGAATGGGCAGCAGCGTTCTCTGTGTCTTTGTAACAACCATACTGCGATCGCCAACCCGCCTGCCAAGCGTGGCGATTATGGCATACCCCCCCAAAAATGCCTGGGGGAGGCCTATGTCCAGCAGTGGACGTCTTTTGGCTGAAATGATGATGATGATGATGAACGTGACTTTCGCACCAGTTTTAACATAATTTACAAGGTGTTTGACTCGGAGAATCGGTGCGGTATACCAAGTTTCCTCCGTACCTCGGAAAACACGTTAAGTCCTAGGAGGTAGTCATTGGTCTGAAAGTCTGATAACTAGTCTTATCAACGGGTGTTGCCTGCAGTGTCTAGTACTGACTCGGTTGTGGAGGTCAGCTAGGCATTTGCTCATTGATATAATAAAACCCAAGATACACACTCCGCGTCTCAAAACCGTCCGCTTAAAATGAGTTCACAATGAACTCATTTCAAATAGTCTCGCGTCGCTCGCGTCTCTGCACGGTCGTACAAAATACTTTTTATATTGCTTTTTATAACTGCATTGTAAAAGGAATCTGCTTAAGGTTGAATTTGCCAAAAAAAATGTGTTTATAGTGACGATAACTACATGTAGTAGTAGTGCGTGTATTGATGAGTGTTTGGCGACAGCTTCGACTGTTTGTTTTGTTCGAGACTGTGCATCTAGGGTTTTATTATATCAATGCATTTGCTCCATATATTATCGGCTTTCAGTTGCATCCGGTTTGACTGCAATGGATGCCAACCCCAACATAGATGGGAAAAGCTTATGCAGATGATGATTGGTGTAGGTGCGATATTTTTGAAGTGAAAACTTCTTTAGCGGCGCTGAGCACTTTTTTTTGTATGGGTAAAAACTTTCAAACTCGCGTCGCCCTGACGCGAGTTTGAAAGTTAATATTGAAGTTTTCACTTCTGCCGGCACTCCCGGAGTGCTACCTTTTTTTCGCATCACGCGTCGTGATCGCTTAAGTTTGGCTAAAGCTTAATTCATATTATGGTGAACCATGTGAATTAAGTTCTAGAGATGGATTTAAGCAATTAGAAGAAACGAATGTTGGATTTGATTTAAATCATTAATCGGGTAAACAGAACACCAAAATTCTTATTCTTATTCTTTATTGCACACATAAAATAACAAATATAAACAAAAATTACAATTATAAAGCTTATGTACAAAGGCGAGCTTAACCCTAAATCAAAACCCAAAATCCCAAAATCTTTTAAAATTGATTTTCTTTTTTTTTTGTTGGAATGATTGTTTTAAAAAATTACCTGCCTTTGCTACTCGGAAAATACCATTTCACTAAATCAAAATTGATTACTTAAATTCATAGAAAAAATAATTTAAAAAAGAAATCCGCGTTTTGTTCCCGGGAGGATTATTTATTTGATTTCCTTTCCTGCATAATTTCTTTAAATTTTATCCCTCGATGGCCTACTCCATTGAGACGGAATTAAGATCGTATTTCAAAGTCTTCTAATTAAGAGAGCAATTAATTGCTCCAAGGGAAATCAGCTTATTGACGAAATTGTTTGTTATTTTAATTTCAAGGTTTTACTTTGGCTTTGCCCTTAATTATCTAAAGCAGCAAAATGTGTAAAGGGATCTCACCACGAAACATAAAAGAGCGATTTGAACGGTTTTTCAATATTTCATTCTTTATCGAGTGTGGCCTTTTTTAGGGTTCCGTAGTCAACTAGGAGCCCTTATAGTTTCGCCATGTCTGTCCGTCTGTCCGTCCTCGCTTAATCTCTGTGACCGTTAGCACTAGAAAGCTGAAATTTGGTACCAATATGTGTATCAATCACGACGACAAAGTGGTAAAATAAAAATTGGAAAAAATGTTTTATTGCTTTTTTCCTATATGTAAAGTGGGAAGAATTTTTTTTTTTAATTTCAACCCTATCGTGTGATATATTGTTGGAAAGGTATTTAAAAATGAATAGGGGTTTACTAAAATCATTTTTTGATAATGTCAATAATTTCGGAAATAATCGCTCCAAAAGTAAAAAACAATGTGTGTCTAACTTTTGAACCATAAGTTTAGAAAATATGAAAAAAATCTGAAAAGTAGAACTTTATAAGGACTTTCTAGGAAAATCATTTTGAACTTGGATGGAAACAGATTTTGTACAAAAAAGACAAAAAGTTGTACAAAATAATTTCTGGACTAAGTTTGTAGTATAATCGTATATGCAAGCATATTTTTAACTTCGTTTACATATTTTATTATCCTGAACGTATCTTTTTTCAAACAAAAAATCGGTTGTCTGTAAAGTCGGTTTACTGGCGATACTTGAACGTGACAACGTCATAAGAAAATACAGCACTTACATTGCTATAAACAAACAATTAACACGCCGTTGCTATGGAACGACAATTAACACGCCGTTGCTATGGAACGCCTCAGAGCGAGGTAACGACTCATGACGTCATCTTTTTTCGTTCGTGCAGCCGGCCATCGAATTATAAGACGTTATCACGTCAAAAAGAATTATTACTACGGTAGCCTACTGAACACTGAGCGTGTCCCGACACGCTCTTCGCCGGTTTTTTTTCATTGCTACGAGAACAAGGCGTCGCTCCGCCCAAGCGGTGCAGACTTTCACGGTGTGCTCCACTGTGTCCTCCGGCCGATGTGGCCTGGTGTCAGAGTTTTATTGCCGCCCGTGGGCGACTCACTTGGCTTAACATGCCCTTGAGAAATATTTTTCAGGCATGCTGGTTTCCTCGCAATATTTTCCTTTACCGAAGCAAGTGATAAATTATACAATATGCACATGGATCCTTGTCTACATTATAAAGGGAACCTCTGTGCAAAGTTTCAGCTTTATAGGTCCAAGGGTTTGGGCTGGGCGTTGATGAGTCAGTCAGTCAGTCAGTCAGGACTTCTCTTTTTATTTATATAGATAGATATATATATACAAAGTTTGGAAAAGTTAGAGTATACATACCCAAACTTCAAGTAAGTAATTATGTACTCACTTAAAATTGACAATTTTATAACGAACTTTGGAATAGTCCAAAACTTTACAGTGAGCCTTTATCAATATCATAGAGTTGATGCAAATTAATACATATTCCAATCTCTGTGTATAATATGTAAAATACACTGACAGAGATAGATCCTGCGAACAACACTTTTTTAAGGAAGGTCTTCCCTAATGATGTTTATTTTGCAAATATTCATTTTTATAACTATAGATGGGGCCGGTGAAAGAGAGGCTCTGAGAAGAAAATACGAAACAAACTCAGAGGTCATAATCTTATACATATATAAGGTCCGGACATAATATTGTTCACATAACTTGAGAAAAATGCAGATTAGTGTCTGATAGATGGCCTTGTGAAGAGAAAATCAAACAGATGTGAGTGGACCTATCCAGTCAGTGCAAGCATTTGTCCGGTCCGTAATAGTCAGGACAAAATAAAATCAAATAAGGGTAAAATTAAGTACGGTTATGCTAATATATTCTGAAGATTGTAGCGGTTACAAGTGGTATGCGGAACCGGGTTTCGGACGGAATATACGTATGAACGATAAAGTCCTCATAAGTCTGGCTCGGAATATTTATCGAATCCCAGCCCAAAATACCTAGTCAGTTGTGGTTTGGCCAGACTCGTATAAAATCTATGCTATTTAAATTATTTAAAGTAAATTAAACTAGATTATTGCGTTATTTACCTATATATATAAAAGGAGAACTGACTGGGTGACATATAAATGTACAGCCGAAACTACTGGGGCTAGGAATGTGAAATTTTGCACACGGCTTCCTATTATAATGTAGGGGAGCACTAAGAAGGGGTTTTTGGAAATTTAGTCTGTAAGGGGGTGAAAAGGGGGATGAAAGTTTGTATGGAAAATCGTCATTTTTGTAGTTAAACCGACATCCACGCGGGCGAAGCCGTGGGCAAAAGCTAGTCTACATATAAATATGTTAAGTATTACGAAATCATAAACAAAGTGTAAAACGAACTTTCTGGAAATCATCAACCAAGAATTTTGTATCGGCTTATAATCCATCACGCCTGCCCAGTGCGGGTTAGTAGACGTCACATATCTTCGAAACTTTGATTCTATGCCGGTTTTACCGTTTTGAGAGCAGTGATGATGAAATATACAATTAATTCAAAGTGATGCGCCGCCCGCCTGAATTCGAACTTACTGCTCGTAGTGGCCGCCATCAATGGGTTTGTAATACCTACTTACGTTGATTCCCGTACTTATTGTTTAATTTCCTATATTATTTGATATTCACCAGTAATTAAATTTTACATAATCCTATGAATGGACCATAAATTCTGAATGACTTTAAGGCTCAGTTCAGATTATTATCACAATATCGTGCGATACCGTGCTAGGCTGTAACACGAACGCGTGCACAAATCGTAACTTTAAAACACGAACGACTTAATCATTCTTGCACAAAAAGTTGAGTTTTAGTCTTTGTTTACATCTATGGGTGTAGGTTGTAAACGTCGCCTGCCTTTTTTATTTTTGGTGGTGGGGTAATTATCAAATGACTCCTCCCGCTCTGGGCAGAGCAGAAGGGAGTGTAAGACTTCTACTGACTAAAAACCACCCATGTTCCTTCTTAGCCCTTGTGCCGAGGCCGCGGTATCTCTTTATCTTCCACCACCACTTTTTCTACCACCTTATCTTCTCTCTGCTCAACGGATTCCGCTAAAGATAAGCGGAAACAAGAAATGTAAATAATCGAATTTTATTAGTGCACTAATAAAATCTATTGGTTAGATTCTATCGCGGGCCTTGAGTTGAGCGTGGAGAGCGAATGCAGAGATTTCCTAACGAAAATATTCAGGATTCAGTATTCAACCAGGTTGCTATGGTTACGGAAAATAACAAGGTTGTACTCTTACTCGTATAATTTGTGTACAAAGTGTTTTAAATATGAATAAACAAAGTGCATTTATTAATGAAGAAAGTCACGAAAAAATAGTGAAAGAAAATGAGTGAGGAGTGAGTACTCTATAAACATTCATTTTATTATTAGTACGCATCTATCATAAGTTTTATTGGTTTTTGCATTACTATTCTGCGAATCAGTCTAAAACGATTCGTTTTCTTATAAAATATAAAATATCTAAAATAAAATAAATAATTTTCATATTTTTCAATGTTATGACACTTACGTCAGGCTGTCAATACTTTTAATTTTAAATTTTCTGTCATGGAGTTTCTTACTAGCTTAGTTAGTCTATGAAGGTTAGTTTTGATTTATATAATGTACATCGCGCGAAATTCGAAGATCAAACTCTTAATATTTCGCGTTATTTTTGTTCAAATTTTTTGAATGAATAATTATTTTGGTGTGTAATTACACTATTAATCACAGATTACCAGATACTACACTCCTTATAAAATGTTCAATGCCTACCGCTGTAATAGCCTAAACTTTCAAGTCGATAGACGCTGCGAACGAAAATGTACCCTAACCTTATAAACGTAAAGTGAGTAATTTTGCTTTGTAGATGCACGCCGCCGCGTGGATATTATGAATTGCCAGGGCTGCCTCTGTCGACAAAGATCTTAATAGGGATTTGTAGTATAATTTATAAAATAAAACATGTATTTTTATGTATCAGAATATTAATTGTTTTAAAAAATAAGTATAAAAACGAAATATATAATTATTTAAAAAGAATAGGTACCTAGTTAATTTTGCTTAGAGGTGTTTTATTTTGATGTAATTATTTTTTTTCCCTTCTTTAAATTCCTGATTGTTAAACTTTAACGCAGAGAATATTCGAAATCGAACAAACAATTTTAATAAGTAATATTGGGGGAAACAAGGGCAAGGGGAGTTAAGTGGTATTTATCATTTAATTAAATAATTGTAGGTAAGTAGGTAGGTACATTTTTTCATAACTAAATAAAACTTCTCTTTTCTTCATTCATCTTTTCTCTTGCTGGATCTACATCCATCCACTGCACATAATACACCAGATAAAGCCATTTCTTAGGATTTCAAAACTCACGTCAAGTCGACCGAAATATAATATGCGTACGCACAGAGTACTATAATATTGCGTTTGTACGCGCCGCGCGGCTGTTCACAACCCTCTGCGCTATGGTCTATCGCAGACCGGCGCCCGGTAGGTAGTTAGCGCGCGTAAGTACATGGAGTGTAGTATCTGTAATCTGTGCTATTAATACCTAATTATTTATACCTATTATTGCATAAGTTGATAAAAATGCTATGCAATAGATTTACCGCGGCAGTCTCCGAGTGCCACACGTTTTTTTTTTAAAACGTTGCCCCACACTAGGAATTTCTCCTGTATCGTGGGTGCGTTCACAAACATTTAAACTCACTTATACAAATATCCAGACCCGGAACAACTATCTGTAGGTCTTACAAATATTTGTTCCGTGCGGGGATCGAACCCGCGACACGCAGCGCGGCAGTCCATTGCTTGAGCCACTGCGCTAACCGTGCCGTCAAATATTCAAGCTTGTTACTCTTTACGGTTTTCATGAAAAGTGTGCGAAAAATTCCGTTTACCATCGTAAGTAACTGAAAAAGGAAAACTGTCAAAGGTTTATGTGCACGAAATACTCATATATTCATTCAGCGGAATATTGTGTTTTGATTACTTTACTGAGTATATATCTCTGCTCATCTTGTCTCGTCTCCAGTTTAGTGTAGTCCGGGCGCTTTAAAAACGAGGCTAAGTGCTAGTCGTACTCACGCATGACGCATGACCATGGAGAGAACCCTTTATTTTTTAAGCTATTGCATAGCTTCTATCGCGGGCCTTGAGCGTGGAGAGCGAATCCAGAAATTCCCTAACGAAAATATTCAAGATTCAGTATTCAACCAGGTTGCTATGGTTACGGAAAAAAACAAGGTTGTCAACTGAGGTTGTCAAATTAAATAATTTATAACCTCACGTGTAAAGGTATAAAGTTTTTCTGTTTTGTCTCTCTGCTTTCTCCTTCTAAAATATTCTTACTCGTATAATTTGTGTACAAAGTGTTTTAAATATGAATAAAGAAAGTGCATAATTATTAAGAAGAGAGTCACGAAAAAATTGTGAATGAAAATGAGTGAGTGCCATTGATATATTAAAAGATCAATGGTGAGTACTCTATATACATACATTTTATTATTAGTACGCATATCATAAGTTTTATTGGTTTTTGCATTACTATTCTGCGAATCGGTCTATTGCATAATTTGATAAAAAATGCTATGCAATAGCTTTACCGCGGCAGTCTCCGAGTGCTACATCAACTTTTTTATTTATTTGTTGTTATAGCGGTAACACTCAAACAACACATAACACAAATAAACATTCTGTGAAAATTTCAAGTGTCTACCAAAAAAGTTCGCCGCTTGTTGTATTTTCTATCCAGAACTTGTTCGTGGTTACACAACGTAGACGTTACGGTTCCGTCGACCCTCTATAGGTGCTACAAGATTTAGTACAAAATACGGGTTTCAAATCACGTGACTATCCGAACTCAGTCTTAACCGGAAGCCAGTCGCTTTAAAGACCTGGGGGCTTACTCTTGAAACTAATTTTAATTCCAATCATAATCCAATACGATTCCAATGTTAATTTTAAAGTCACGTGATTCGGTACTCTTGAATACAATCTTGTCAACATTGGGATTGCCCCGCGGATCGGTTTGTTAGACGTGAAGTTAGCTATGTTACGAGCCGCAATAGTGGTGTTCAACACATTACGATAAACCGGTAATAGGGCTTAAAAATGTTTTATCCTTCAAAAAACAAGGTTAATAAATAAATATGATATAAATAGTGATACACTTGATGAATTGTTACGTATCAAATTCATTTGTACGTAATAAAATTATTAAAATAATAAAATTAGCGATGACTTGGGCTTCATACAGTAGGATCGTTGCCTACACTACGAAAAAGATGACGTAAAGGTTCTCCAATTTCAAAACAAAAGTCAAGTTGTTTTAGAAGTGTATTTGGAATGCAAGTTTATTTATTACATTCTAGTAAATGTGTGTGTTCAATGTTCGTGTCTAGTTCCTTATTATTAGAAGGAAAACATTTAATTATTGTATGGACGGACCGGTTGCCGCATCCAATGTCAAAGTTTTATAGTAGTGGTGAGTAAACAATCAAACTTACTATAGGATAGTGTATTATAATATTTTTATTTAACCAGTGAAGTAACAACCTATAATACCTTATATTTTGGGAATATATCACTACTTTTCTTAGGAGTTAGCATGCTGTTTAAATTTTTCTCACTTCAATATTTGCTGTAAAGTCGTCTTCTTACAATAGAAAATGTATTTTCATCATCCGACACTCATCTCGTCTTTTTGTCAATTGTTTCTATGAGTTGGTACTCGTATTACGTAAATTACTGTATATTATAGGTATTTGTGCCATAATATAAACGTATTACTTACTAAAAACCAGTTAAAATGCAAAACAATCTCTAAAAAGTTACTGTTTTGTTATTGGAATAATTCCAATCTACAAACAATCCCAACGCAATAAACAGCTGTCAAAATAAGCTCAAGAGTAGCGTCTAAGATCCAATTCCGATTCCACTTAGTTCACAAAATAGTCACGCGATTCAAGACCAATGTGGCGCTAGCGTCGAACTCAAGAGTACGAAACGTCATAATTCCAATGTCGATCGATCGGAATTAAATTCAAGAGTAAGCCTGCTGAAGCTAAACAAAAGGCGATCGGGAAATTATTCAGCAAGTCGACATGAATAATAAAATCCATCATTTCTTACGTCAATCAATTTGATTTAATGATATTTTCTCTGTGTTAATAATTTAGTGAATTATTGATGTTTAAGAACACGTGATTTGGGGTCAAGGCTTTACTTTAGCAGGCCCTTTGGGGTTTTCACGCGTAGCGATAAATATACTTACGTAGGAGGTCCCTTAGCAGCTGTCCGTTTTGTTACACATTTGTCTGTTAGGTTAGGTATTTTTACTAAGGTATATGCTGTTTCCTTTTTGTGTCTTATTTCCTGTCTTACTAAATTAACCAGAGGGCAAAATATTCAGTGGTTACGATATTGAATAAGTCATAAAATATGTAAGTATCTTAGATTTCGTATTCGTAATATTTTAGATAGATCTTTTTCGTTTGTTGCTTGCAAAATGGTTTCTTTTTCATCTATAACAGACCTAATTTCCTCCGTGTCTCGAAAAGTACGAAGCCGTTGGACCCAGTTGTCATTTATAGATGACAGTCTGTGAACCAGTTTTATTAAGCACGATCATATTTTTTATTTATTTATATTTAGCCTTTATTAACAATCTTACATTATAATACAGTCACTTCAATATCGTATAGGGCCTCATTTAGGTACGGACACGCGAGGCGTCGCGCGGCTCGTGTGGCGTGATGTCTCGCCATCGGTAAATGCACCGCTTTTCAGTAAACGCACTCATACAACGCAATAATTATGTTTGAATTCAGTGCGAGCCCTGCCACCTTGGTAATTAACGTCTGATAAGCAGTCGTTCCATGTAAAATATTTATATTCAGCTGTATCTGGGTAGAGTGGAAGCCGAGCATAACATAATTGGGTAAAGGCTATATAAATAAAGTCCTGTAATTGAATCGTTTAAAATGAAGCTTGATGTTTGGCAAGCAATCTACAAGCTTGATATTGCTCGATGATTTTATTCACTTCTTCAACCATGTATGGCTTTTTAGATCCATGCTTGTCAGCAACACCTTGGTGACTAAAATTAAAATGAGTGCGGAAGTTAGTCAAGCATGCTTGATATTACGTCAAGCTTCGTCAAGAGTGGTTGTCAAACACGTAAGTGCTTATCAAGCAATTTTGACAGCCTCCCATTAAACCAAACCTTTTAAAATTCGAAATGCTTTTATGTGGTTACATATTTTTAAGTAGCATGGGATTTATGACAGAAAAAAATTCAAGTATTTGTTTGTAATTTCAAGAAGTTTTTAACTGAATGCATTTGAAAGTAAGTACAGTTCCTACATTATGAATTTTTGTCTGAACATCAACTGTTTTCGGCTAATCACCGAAATGGCTGGACCGATTTTGACTTTGATGGGACATAACTGGCGAAAAGTGCGTGTACCATTTGGTATACCTCTGCCTAACCAGGCGAGGATTACATGCGTTATAACGAATAACCACAAAATGAACGAAAGTCGGGGCCAATAGCTAGTTCACAAATAAAAATAAACCAGCAAATTCATAAAACTGAAATCCGCAAACTTCAAATCAGGTCACGGATTTGTATCTAACACCACAAAATAGTAAAAAAAAACCCAGGATTTATTGCTCAAATCTAACCCGCAATATAAATAACTATACAAAATCTGGGACAAAGAAATCTTTCGAATAACACGCTTTACGAAAAATAAATCTTGAGGAAAATCCTCTTAGGTTAAAAAAAATTGTGAAGTAAAACCTAGAAGTAATAGCATTACGTGACTTTCCAATATATATGTACGACCCAAGAAATATATGTGTCCGACCCAAGAAAATAGTTCGGTCTATCATTCATTCGCTCCATCTATCATTCACTCTGTATTCATGTTCTCACGTATCTAGAAAAAACATATATTATTTTTCCTTTATTCATTTCCATATTATTTTTATATTTTCTTTCAGTGTTGTTTGCTTTAAAGTTATCTGCTTTGAAGTCGTATAGCCTTGAAAATGTTTGTTTTTCCTGCTGATGTTGTTTAATTAGATATTAATCTATTCTTGTTTCCTTTTTAGTTAGATTTGTTAATGTTAGATTTTTTATAAAGGGTGATTTTTTCAATAGTGCATAGCTAAATCCAAAATAATAAGGAGTAGCGAAAATACTAATAAATAAAGGATTCTAGAATAAGCTTTTGATGATCGCTAAGAGTAAAATACTTTAACAAATCTAATTAATAATTTAATAATAATTTATTTTACTTTAAATACCTCCATGACCAATGCATATAACAACACAATGTGTTGAGTACGCTACATTGAGTTTTGACGTAAAACGTGATTTTTCGCCCCAAAAATCGTTTTTGCGTAGTGTTACTCAGATTGATGTACAAAATGTTTAAGTGATGAATTTGCGATGGTTCCGTCTACACATCTTTATATATATATAGCTGCCGTGTATACCTATGCATATAATTAGGGACAGCCGAGCCGAAGATGACTGGTACAATAAATAATTTCAGTAACATTATACGAGTAACTGAGAGACTTGTTTTATTTCGTCAAACGCAATGTATCGTTACCGAGGCAAGATGCATGTATAAAAATAAAAGGACGTTAAAGGATAGTTAACACTCTTATCAATACCACATCTTGTTATTCCAATAGTGCAACAATATTAAGGCCAATGTCTAAAATTCTAAAATAAATGCTCGAACATAAAACAATAAAACAGACGCTATACGAGAAAAAATCATCATAGAAACATCCAATCCATCTTTTGTTCGCTACGACGGTAATAATCTAGAAAAAAACCTCATGTCATCTTTTTTTTTGCTCGTAGTTGCGTAAAAAACAGTCTCAAAATCTCATACTCTTGCTATTCCCGTTCCCTGCTTTCTTGGCATATTTACTTGGTGGAATGAAATCGCACAGGTGTACCAACCGCCTAACATAATATTGAACTAGTCGTCTAAGTTCTCCCGTCTAAATGTGGCCCTATCTACACTTCCGCGAACTAGGTCAGTGTTGACTTTGAGGTAAGGTTAACCGCACGCATGTAGCCGGAAAATCCACGACATACTAACTAATCATCGTATCGACATCGTAACTAACGGAAATCTAGTTAGATAATGAAAGCGGAGAATATTATAGCTATGCTCCTATGTCAACACACTGGGGAACTTGTAGGAGAGCTAATATTATATATTTTCATCAAGTTTTACATACTTACTAATCGTGGTGAGGTGCAGTTTGTGTAACTTCGTTCATAATAGTCCCGAGCTTAACTAACTTGCATTTATGCATGACTAGCTGTTGCCAGCGGCTTTGCCCGCTACAACTCGAAAATGATCCCACGGGAAGATAAAATCGAAATAAAAACTATCCTATGTGTTAATCCAGGCTATAAACTATTTGTGTACCAAATTTTATCCAAATCCGTTCAGAAGTTTTTGCGTGAAGCAGTAACAAACAAACATCCGTCCATCGATCCATCCATCCTTACATACATCATCATCAGCCTATAATGTTCCCACTGCAGGGACTCAGGCCTCCTCTCTAGGAGAGGGATGGGCTATAATCTACCACGCGGGCCCAGTGCGGATTGGTAAATGTCACATGTCTTCGAATTTTTTGGTTCTGGCATGCCGGTTTCCTCACGATGTTTTCCTTCACCGTTTTGAGAGCAGTGGTGATGAAATAAATTACACAAAGTAATGCGCCTGACGGGGTTCGAACCCACGACTTACTGTTCGTAAGTCGGGGCCGCCACCACTGGGACACCACTGCTCTTATCCTTACATACATATATTTACAAAATGAGCAAAATGAGCATATATTTGCAAATAAGCTATCCCCAAAAAGTTACTGCTACTGTTAACTAGTAAAATCCCACTACTGGACAAAGGCTTGCGAAAGTATTAAACGTAATTACACTCTAGCACTTAGCCCGCGACTTCGTCCTCATAGATCGTGTTATTAATATAATTTATAACCTATGCCCGCGGCTTCGCCCGCGTGAATGTCGATTGACCGATGTCGGTTATCGCGACCCAAAAGTAATATTTTCATCCCCCGTTACAAACCTTTTTTCGCAATAAAAAGTATTCTATGTCCTTTCTCAGGTTTTAGACTATCTGTGTCATTGAAATCGGTTCAGTAGTTTTGGCGTGAAAGTACGACAGACGGACAGAGTTACTTTCGCATTTATAATATTAGTAAGGATATCTTTCTGCCAGTGAAAGAATTTATAGGTTCGGCTCATTCGTTCCGGAGAATACATAAAACTTTCAAACAAAATTTACCTTTTTTACACGACTGCCCCAAAAAAAAGAGTGTTATGTTTTCATAACATTAGTATAGATTACGAACTTATTGGCCGGAAAGTTCTGGAGTGGCGACCGCGAACCGGAAGACGTTGCGTTGGAAGGCCTCCCACTAGGTAGACCGATGACCTGGTGAAGGTTGCGGGGATCCGCTGGATGCGAGACGCACGGGACCGGTCAATGTGGCGACACTTAGGGGAGGCCTATGTCCAGCAGTGGACGTCTTTCGGCTGAAATGATGATGATGATGATGATGATGATGATGACGAACTTATTATTATGTTTTTCTTCACTTTTCTGAGAGCAGAAGTGATAAAATAATATTATGTAAATTAAGATTTTCAGTTTAGTTGCAAATCAAGAAACGCAATATTCTACCGATCAACGAAATTATTTCCGAAACGAATACGAATATCCCAGATATCATTCGATTTTACTAGCGCTTAACTTACGCAGGAATCCATGAATAAATCATGATGAGAATTTCAGATGTCGAATTACATTATGAACTTTTTGTTGGTTCACTTACTTCATCGCGACGCTATTGGTATTTCGCCTTGATAAATTGAACTGAGGATGAAATGCAAAATAAGTTTAATCAAATTGCTTCATCTTGAAACTAAATTATAATAGTTAGATAATAGGAATTTATTTCACAGAAATAACTACGCTGAGTCCTAGACACTATTTAATTGAACTTTATGTTCAATAGTGAAACATAGGCGGGTAAATATTAGAATTTCGAAGATTAAAATACCTACGGGTAAAATGTCAACGTTCGAAATATCGAAAGGAGATGGTAAGGATTGCATACATTCTTAGGCCCAAATGTAACGAGATGAAAATGGTATTAATTAATAGATTCAGACTAATCAGACCCTCGGGGAAAATTCCTTCGGGGAAATAAAGAGCTGATTACTAAGTTCTTTAAACACTACTGTATGTTATATTTAGTGGAGAATGTTTAAAAAGGCATATTATGAATGATATAATTTCAGCTAAATTTATTTAGCGACTCAAAGGTCTACTATAATAATATACCGTAATCCTAACAAAAAAAAATGCTTCAACAAACTCCCGAAATTCAAAGGTGCAATTTAGAAATTCTAGCTCTCTCGGAAAGCGACGGTAAAATGTTGAAAATTTAGGTGTTATTATAAAGTCCCAACGGACACCCCTGTTTTATTAAACTCGCTGCCGCATGCGAGGATTCCCAAAGCAAAGATAAACAAAGTTAAACTTGCATAAAAGCATTTGCAAAACGCTTTTTACATTCTTAGTTGCTGAGATATTGGGACAAAGTTGAAAGTCTTGCACACATGTCTTTTTATAATCTGTGGAAGTGTATATTAACTCAATTTTTTTAAATTTATACTTAGATTAATTCGTTAAAATTAGGATTCGGATTACCACTTATTACTTTTTACTAATTTCATCACAAAGAATTACATTTTATTTATTCTAAAGCAAGTCTCAGATTATTGACCGTTCATCATCATTATCAGCCTATAATGTTCCCACTGCAGGGACTCAGGCCTCCTCTCTAGGATAGGGATGGGCTATCATCCACCACGCGGGCCCAGTGCGGATTGGCAGATGTCACATGTCTACGAATTTTTTGGTTCTAAGACATGCCTGTTTCCTCACGATGTTATCTTTCACCGTATTGAGAGAAGCGGTGATGAAATTAATAATACAAAGTAATGCGCCTGCCTGGGTTCGAACCGACGACCTATTCGTAAGTCGGGGGACACCACTGGGCCACCGCTGCTGCATTGACCGTTAAATAATGCCAACCAACTCCATCCTGTTGGGCAAATGCCTCTGACCCTTGATTTGCAGAATTTTCGATCCGGGTTAATGTGTATTTATTAAAGTTTTTCGTTACAGTTTATTTTGCTGAACATAAAAATGCACGCTTACAAATTTAATTTTTTGCCAACAAAAAACAAACAGAAAAGATCATATCTGCAGTATTTAAGTTCTCGCTTTGCAAATTGTGTAGTCCAGTTTGTACGAAAATTGCGAAGTACCGCCTGAAATGGTGTAGATATGATTCACTGGCAATGTTCACGATTGCTCATTTTTTCCCGAACTTGGCTAAACACACTGCTGCTACTTTTTATTATGACTCTTTGAAAAGGACATAGCATAGCTCTGCGCCCGTACATTGTTCACCCTGAATTCAAGAGCATCGGAAAATTATATGTTGTATTGTTGGTCATTAGGAAACTCCTTTATATCTTATTTTTTCTATCTGACTAGCCCTTCCTCTTAGCCCTTCCCTTCTTAGCCCTTTATGTCGAGGGCGCGGTATCTCTTGCCAACAACCCGAAGCCCCGACGGGCATGTTGATGATGACCTCAGCCTAAGACTTCGATATAGAGACATTATATTGTTTCATGATCTTAAACTCAGTTTTCTTTCGCAGCCTTCAAATGCAGAGAAGTGTGGACAAGCTTGGAGTTAGAACGAGCCTTCAACCTCGGCATAGACGCTGGACTGCTGCTGTTACCCATATTTATCATGTCGTTCGCATACTCCTTGATCGTCACCAAGCTGTGGAGGGGTATGCGGCATGAGATCCAGCATAACTTTAAGTGGCAGAGACACTGTGAGTATAACTTTGATTTATTATAGTAAGTAGCATCTGTCTAGCCTTTTCCTAACGTTAGTCGGTCTTTATTGGGGGACAGTTTTTCATCTTATTGGATGCAACTGATTGGCGCGGCTTGGATAGGAGTTGCGTCACCTACAAAACATAACATCACGCTTGATATTACTTGAATGGTGGGTAGAGTTGCGAATGTGCGTTGAAAACTTTTCATGTGTGAAGTTGGTGTATAGAAGATGTATATGTATGATGTATGTGTATTCAAATGGAAATCGCCTCCTTATTTTTCAAGGTGCGATTCCACTGTTAAACCACACAAACAAGAGATCTCTAACAAACTATCAAGCAAAGCTATCATTCATCTTATTCACCGACGCTGTAACTATCTCAGATATGTCGAGACCCGCCCAGTAACAATTAATTTAAATGTTAATAGTAATTTATCATGGCGAGTATCTCTGCATAGAACCTTAATGACTAGCTACGCGCATATTAGGACTAGATTGAAACTACAAACGTAGCAGAAACTTATACTACCTAATTAACTAGTAGAGACCTGATAATTACTTACCACATTTCAAACTTATTAATTTCGTGACGCACTACAATAATTATTTTCTCAGAAGTTAGTTTCTGATGATCTGATGAAGGTCTCAATCTCAACTATTATTGTTGGTCCTAACGTTAAAAAAATCATATGCTAGTTATATAGAAAATTGATGAACCGCTAGTTTTAAACAACTATGAACCTACTGCAGGTAAAGTTAAATAATATCAGCAAAAAAGACAATATGAGATGTGAGATGGAAGTAAAAATGAAAATCAGTGACATAAGCTACCGAAAAGTATTTTCGGCTTCGTCCCGTCTGGTAACTTTACCGATTCACAAACTAAACAAAACTCGTGAAAAAAGTGCCCTTTCGTAACTTAGTTAATATTCATACATTGGGTTCCGTTTCGGCTACCAACCGACTGTTTTTGTACGGTAAAGTCAGTCCCTAAAGTTTACATGTAAACTTTTTGTTGACGTTGCTATTTTTGTCTCTGACTGGCACACTATGGTTTGTTACGAAAGAAATTAATTTAGAATTTGAATGGGGTATTCCAGTAGAGCAGAATCATAAAGAACATGCTGGTGCCGCTTAAATCGTCTTTTAGTGAATACCCTAAAAATACTAGCTTTGCATGAATTCAAGATGGAATCCAAACGCAAGCAAACGCCAGTGTGTATGGAATCAAAAACCTTTATCCCTAAAGCTGTGACACGCTCATCATCGTCGTCTTCCAGCCCTTGCCCAATTCTATTTGTTGTCGGCACAACACGTTTTTAAGCTATTGCATAGCTTCTATCGCGGGCCTTGAGCGTGGAGAGCGAATCCAAAAATTCCCTAACGAAAATATTCAAGATTCAGTATTCAACCAGGTTGCTATGGTTACGGAAAATAACAAGGTTGTCAACTGAGGTTGTCAAATTAAATAATTAAGTATATGCTGTTGATAAAAAATGCTATGCTTTACCGCGGCAGTCTCCAAGTGCCACATTTAGTTTTTAGGGTTCCGTAGTCAACTAGGAACCCTTATAGTTTCGCCATGTCTGTCTGTCCGTCCGTCCGTCCGTCCGTCCGTCCTCGCTTAATCTCTGTGACCGTTAGCACTAGAAAGCTGAAATTTGGTACCAATTGTGTATCAATCACGCCAACAAAGTAGTAAAATAAAAATTGGAAAAAAATGTTTTATTAGGGTAGCCCCCCTATATCTAAAGTGGGAAGCGATTTTTTTTTTAATTTCAAACCTAACGTGTGATATATTGTTGGAAAGGTATTTAAAAATGAATAGGGGTTTACTAAAAACATTTTTTGATAATGTCATTAATTTTGGAAATAATCGCTCCAAAAGTAAAAAACAATGTGTCCTCTAACTTTTGAACCATAAGTTTAAAAAATATGAAAAAAATCTGAAAAGTAGAACTTTATAAGGACTTTCTAGGAAAATCATTTTGAACTTGGATGGAAACAGTTTTTGGACAAAAAAGACAAAAAGTTGTACCTACAAAATAATTTCTGGACTAAGTTTGTAGTATAATCGTATATGCAAGCATTTTTTTAACTTCGTTTACATATTTTATTATCCTGAACGTATCTTTTTTCAAACAAAAAAAGAATTATTACTACGGAACCCTACACTGAGCGTGGCCCTACACGCTCTTGGCCGGTTTTTTTTCTTCCATTCACATGTCACGACATAATTATTATTCCTCTTAAGCTATGAGACGATATACATGTAGTTTCAACCTTTTTTTTTGAGGGTGGGAAATCGACCAATGACTCCTCCCGCTCTGAGCAGAGCCACAGTTTAAATATGGTACAGTATTGTGACTCGGCCGTATCCTTGAAATAAATGCCTACAGCCGCGCGGTACGTAAGCATGCGATAGGGCTACCTGCCTCCAGTATTTTAATAACATTTGCCTACTTTGTGTTTCTATTTAGTTTTGTGATCGTAAATTTACTTTTTAAAACAAATAAAATGATGCCCCTCAAGTTAAAGGGGAAAATATACAAGTCCGTGATTAGGCCTGTCGTACTGTATGGATCGGAATGTTGGGCTGTGAAGAAGATGGATGAAAAAAGGTTGCATGTTGCGGAGATGAGAACGTTGAAGTGGATGTGTGGTGTGACCAGAATGGATAAAGTAAGGAACGATTATATCAGAGGAAGTTTAAAAGTTGCGCCAATCACAGAAAAGTTAAAAGGGAATCGACTGTCGTGGTATGGGCATGTGATGAGGAGGGATGAATCGCATGTGACTAAAAAAGTTATGAATATAAATGTGGATGGATGAAGAGGGAGAGGAAGACCAAAGAAAAGATGGATGGAGTGTGTGAGGAGTGATATGAAGGAAAAAGGAATAAATGATAGCGTGACGACTGACAGGGCAGAATGGAAGGAAAAAACGTGTTGCGCCGACCCCAAATGACATGGGATATGGGCAGGAAGAAGAAGAAGAAAACAAATAAAATAAGTACTTTGTGAATTGAATAGGTTGTGTTCAATAAACATGCGTGTTGTTTTTTGATTGATAGATTTAATCAAAAAACCATGTTTTTTTTTCGGGACATAAAAATAAATACTTATCCATTAAAAAGACACACATTATATACCTACCTACTAGTAAGTAAAACTATTTTATAGTTTTATCTTTCAAAGTTTCCAGGTAATTAAAAAAAGTTATCTCTGGATGCAATAATAACGAATTCATGCAACCAAAAACAGCACAATATATCCTACTCGTCATATTAAATATGTACCTACTTGTCTTATTTTTAGTGTAAAAATCGCGCGGTTATTGTTAAAAACAACACACCGTCCGCGCGTCCGTTCGTCACTGCGGCACAGCCGGCACAGCCGGGACTGTCTGTGTTCGGAGCGCACCCTGAAATCGAGGCGCGTAGGTATAGCTCGCGCTTCGTCCGTTTGTATGAAGTCGGAATACTGTATCATAATATTATAATACCGTGGCAGAGCGGAGTGTCAGATTTCTACTGACTAAAAACCACCCATGTTTCTTCTTAGCCCTTTATATCTACGCCGCGGTATGTTTTTCAAACAACTTGCAGCCCCGACGGAATATAGTTTCAACCTTGGTAGGGGTTTACAATATAACCAGAAATTATTCCATCGTTACATGATACCCACTTATTTCCACTGGCTCTAATCTTAGACTGATCATTTATATAAACTGATTTATGAAAAGGTCTACCTTTCGAAGATACTAGTAGTTTCCGAACTAAAACCGATCCATTGCTCCTAATAATCCCTCCTCCTTGGGTAATTTTTCTTCAAAACTGAAAAAAAGAAATAAGTACGCCTTCCATTTATTGAAGACCAAACCTACGTCAAAGTTATGCTCAAATGAGATGTGAAATATAGGCTCAGAAAAAAGGGAATACAATATCCCTTTTCTTGTGTTTATTCTTGTCCAATCAATCGAGTCACAGGGTATCTAAATTCGTTCTAGAAACCGATATCTGCGTCAGATGAATTTTTTATACGATTATGCAAATTCAATGTCGAGAAACTCGAAGAACGTGCCTCACTTTTCAAGAATTTCAAATAAATACGAAAAGGTACGTTTCTAGAACGTTTGCTATTTTTAGAAGCGGTCTATAATTTTACGACGTAGGTTTTTTCAGTACAATTATTTGTAATCGAAAAGGTTCTACCGTATTATATTGCGTAAAACGTGATGGTACATTTTCGTGATGGTCCTGTGGCTATAGAGTTTGTTAAATGACGTTGTGAATTCAAATCTAAGCAAGTATAATATTAATTTTTGTATGGACAGAATCAGATAGTTGCTCCGGGTCTGGGCATTTGTGTACGTTGTGTGTTGTGTGTTTGTGTATGCAAACGCACCCACGATACAGGAGAAATTCCTAGAAAGGGTCAAGGTTTTTTTTACAAAGAAGACAATGAAAGAAAGATGAATTGAACCTCCTTATTTTTAGAAGTCGGTGGAAAATAAATAATAATATTATGTCTGAAATTCTGCCGAGAACAAGAACAAACGATCAATGCATTAACTAAATATAAGGAAAAAGACATTTGTCCTGGCTACATGTGTATATGAGGTAAATCTTGACAAATTGACGACAAAAAAACAGACCCTTCGGGTATTACAGGCGTGATGCTATTTTATGTGTTTTGTAAAAAAACGGAGTTATCCAAGTGAAACAAGGCCTATCCAAATAACTTGAGTTTCTGAGTTTTTATAATAATTGTTTTTTTTTTGTTCTTCGGCAGTCTTGCGCACCACTGACTTTCGACTGTTTAACTTTTTCTATGTTAAAAGTTCTTTAAAAGAACCATAATCTCTGAAAGAAAACTAATGGAACAACCACTAAAAAATCCAAGCAGCAATTTGGGATCGAAAAATATATAAAATAATTTTCGTAAAAGATAAATTGGCTTTTCTATAGAATCATGTTTACTTATTGCGATTTGTTAGGCTTGCTTTGACTTTAAATAATTCTTAGTAGTCATTGTTATCAGTTAGTGCAGGTTTCGCAATTGAAAATTGGGAGAAAATATGCCGCTGACAAGTAACACTATCTCACGCCACGTTTTTTCCCAATGATTAACTCTGTTACTGGTCAAACTCCAGTATAATAATTTAATTAAGGTCATAACTACCTTTTGTTACAAAGGTACATTACCTTCTTTTCAAAATTTCTTACTCTTAAAACAGTTTGAATTTTCCGGGTTGGATTGAAGGAATCAGTAAGTAGACCAGATTCAGTGGGTGCTACTGAGAAATTTCTAATGGAAAAACCCAATAACACTTAGTCCAAATCTGCGGCTGTGCCTGCGAAAATAAACCAGAACCTCATACACAGTAGTGGCGCGTACGACCACTAAACCAATGACGCAGTTTCTTTAAGTTCCTGATATTTCAGCGCTGTTGCAAGCACGCTGATCACCGATAAACTCAAGTCATTTTGGGTAGATGTTTATGAAAATATCATCACCTTCCTGCCCTTCTTGTTAGCGTGTCGATGGCAAATCTTCACAAAATACATTAAATAAATTTGGCCCAATATTCACCTACGCGAACTCCACTCGCTGATGCAGTCATTAGATCGTCAAGTGTGCAGGTCGTCAAGAGATACGCCGCATACGCACTTGAGAACTGAACCGTCCATGAACCCCCATCTGAAGAGATTGTCTTTGCTACGGCCGACCTGGGTTCGGAGTCTATTTAGAAATTTCTAAGTTGGCCAGTCAAAGCATGTCCAGGTGGAACGCTTTCAGACGGCTCGATAAAACAGGGGTCAGGGGGCTTAAGCAGGTCTTGCCAGAGCTCATGTCTTTCTGTGGAGGCATTGCTGATAGCCGGACTAGTTTTTTCAACGCACCCAAAAACCTTTTACGGCTTTTCAGCACTAAGACACTAAGACGTGATTGTGCATTGGTTGGCATGAGTCAGCGTGTAGCTTGGACCTCTCAGTGCAGCTGGCTATGGTCCTCCGAACCTTTTGGGG
Source organism: Diarsia dahlii (assembly GCA_949775195.1). Classification (NCBI taxonomy): domain Eukaryota; kingdom Metazoa; phylum Arthropoda; class Insecta; order Lepidoptera; family Noctuidae; genus Diarsia; species Diarsia dahlii. The sequence goes on from OX459199.1 coordinate 19,808,871, forward strand.
CGCAATCCCAGTTAGTGGATACAGCATTCGTACCGGGGTCGGTTTCAGGCAACTACTAATAATCCGGCACGTCTCATTAAGAGCTGTATCCACTAGGTCGGCATGGGCAGAACGTTTCCATAATGGGCAAGCATATTCACCAGCGGAGAAGCAGAGTGCCAATCCAGTGGTCCGCAGTACTTGAGGGGACGCCCCCCATTTGGTTGATGTCAAGCGACGCAGTAAGTTGTTTCGGGCATACACCTTCATTTTTATAGCCTGGCAGTTATTAAGCTATTGCATAGCTTCTATCGCGGGCCTTGAGCGTGGAGAGCGAATCCAGAGATTCCCCTAACGAAAATATTCAAGATTCAGTATTCAACCAGGTTGCTATGGTTACGGTAAATTGTCAACTGAGGTTGTCAAATTAAATAATTAATTATTTGCTGTTGATAAAAATGCTATGCAATAGCTTTACCGCGGCAGTCTCCGAGTGCCACATTTAGTTTTTTTTTAAAGTCAACGACCGGTCCAAAGTTATACCGAGGTATTTTGGATGGTCACAATGGGCGACTGGTAGCCCCTGCCAAGAGATCATTAGTTTACGACCCGCTGCCCTTATCCTTATCCTGCCCTTATCACATGTCATTTGGGGTCGGCGCAACACGTCTTTTTCTTCCCTGTCTGTCGTCACGTTATCATTTATTCCTTTTTCCTTCATTTCTCTCCTCACACACTCTATCCATCTTTTCTTTGGTCTTCCTCTCCTTCTCCAACCATCCACATTTATATTGATCACTTTTGAGTCACAGTAACTCAAAATAAATACCTAGAAAACATGTTATATAACCTGTTTTAGTGTGGAGTAGTTCTCAATTGCAAATTCTCAATTGAGATACCAGGCCTTGCACCGGAATTGATCAATTCAGTTTGCAATTATGTGGTTTCAATTCTCCGACAGCTTGTATATCTTGATTGCTATACTCCCACTGACATTCTTGCTACCTGGTACGGAACAGAACACAATGTAGTAGACATGTTCTTATTAACATACAGTATTTGCAATAGTACAGGCATTATCTGACTTTTTTTTTTGGGGTAGAAAATCATCAAATGACTTCTCCCGCTTTGGGCAGAGCGGTAGGGGGAGTGTCAGACTTCTACTGACTAAAAACCACCCATGTTCTTTCTTAGCCCTTTGTGTCGAGGCCGCGGTGTCTTTGTCGAACAACCTGCAGCAACGACGGGCGTCGGCCCTTGCGGCCCGTCCTTCCTGACATCTCTTTGAGAGGCGTCAGGCGCGCGTGGAACACGAACGCGCCGTCGACACGGCCTGTCGTCGTCATAAGACGGACGGACGGCGAGCTAGCCCATTACTCACCGACCACAGGTCCACGTCTACGGTGGCCGGGCCCCCATCTCGTGCCCCCCTACGACAGGAGCGTCTCCGACGGCAGCAGGATTCTTACCCCTTGGAGCATTCTTAGCAAAATGGAATCGGGTGGCCGGGCCGCGCAGATTTATGTATGGACTCCGTTGGAGCAGTGAAACTTTTAACTGAAAACGATCAAAAGATATGACCATTTATGTCGCATATTTTACAAGGGAATCAAAACCTATGGACTAGGTACTTCCCATTGACCCTAAAATCGTGATATTTGGCAAAAAGTAAATCAAAAGCATTAAAGGAACACCGTAAATATGTAGTTTATTAACAACATACCTACAAGTTTAAACGGAACGGTATTTGAGTCTAACTTTCACTTGACCGGTTTTATGTAAAGAATCTAGGGTTTGATATACTGGCTATCTTTGCACTGTGACTCGGCACACGTGTAACAGGACATTCTAGAAGCAATCTCCGTCGACTTAATGTGTTTGAATACCAATGGCTGTCACAGAATACCTAGATAAAGACCTATCTATACGAGTAGGTATTAGAACTATTCAAATAAGTAGCCAACGTCCACAATGAGAAAGTGTTCATCAGAACTAACTTTAGATTATAAATGACTAGCGACCCGCCCCGGCTTCGCACGGGTGCAAATGGATGTTATCTTATATACTTACTAGCTTTTGCCCGCGACTTCGTTCGCGTGGAATAGTGACTTCCGGCAGATTTTTGGTTTATCTCGCGAAAAAAAAAAAAAACTATCCTTTGTCCTTTCTCAAGTTCTAAACTATGTCTGTACCAAATTTCATCAAAATCCGTTCAGCCGTTTAGGCGTGAAAGAGTAACAGACAGACAGACAGAGTTACTTTCGCATTTATAATATTAGAATGGATAGTATGGATGATGGTAAATGATAGCCCTAGAGCAGGGATGGCGAACCAATGGCACGCGTGCCATTGATGGCGTTACATAATAATTTTAGGTACACCACCGAATTTTTAACCACATATTCACCTATGCCTACGAGTAAATATTTTCAACATAAGATTCGATTAGAAACCGTTTGGTAGAGAGTAAAAACTAGCTGCAATGTATAAAAACTGTGAAAATACTATAGTTACAAATGCGGCCAATGAACTTGGAAAAAAATTGTTAAAAATTATTTATTGTGTATTAAAGAGTAAGTTAACGTATAATAAAGTGTTCCACATAGTATTGGTATTGTTTTTGTTATTTACTCTGTATTTACAAAACGAAACGTTCATTCAAGAGATTCAATACCACAGAATTTTCAAATTAATAATTCACTTTTTTTTATTGCAATAAGCCCGCCACACTATTATGTTATTTGTGTGTTGTTGTTTGTGTTTACCATGTTTTTTTCCTACCGCTCCGCTATTCTTTTCTGATTAATTTCGTGTCTGGATCCAAGACAATTAAATCGTTTCCCTGGGACTTCGTCGAGCTTCATTGTCTCGGCACTTTTCTTATGGTCGCCACGTGGTCGCCACTATTGATTCTGGCTAACAGGAGTTAATAATTCACGTGACAATTGAACTGCTATACCTTGCAAGCAGAATTAATATGTAATTCTGTTTATTACTTGCCAGTTTACCATTCATCAACAGAGTTACATAATGATGTTCATTGTGTACCAGTTTACATGCCTTTGGCACATTAAGTACTCATTAAACGGTCCACAAATTGCATGCGTGCGGTAGTATTAATGACAAAACAAAGAGGTCAAATTGTTGCATATATGCAACAATTTTACAATTACATTCGCTTTATATATAAAGCGAATGTAATGTGGTGTAACATCACTCCTGTATTCAACACAGGGTGAGGCAGAAATGTACTTACAATAAACTTACGATTTGTGCTAGGTATGCTATATTCGGCCGCGGATTATAGAACGAGATGACGTGGCCTCGGCGCAAGGGCAAAGAAGGAACATGGGTTCGGTTTTTAGTCAGTAGAAGTCTGACACTCCCCTTCGCTCTGCCCAAGAGCGGGGGGGGGGGGGGGGGGTCATTTGATGATTATTCCATGCAGGCAGCTACTTAAGAATTTTTGAAAGAAAGATGAACGATTTTTTTTTTCGCAGAAACCAATCAATAAACTCAATTGAAAATCTCAATTAAACTCAACTTTTGATTGATAAACTCAATGCAAAAACATAGTCACTCCATTTATTTGTTGACGTTATGGCTGCAGCGGTTTCTATGAATTCAGAATACAGGGAAACTACTATGAACCGATTTTAATAAACAGCACAAATCAATATCGGTAACACAACAACATCGCTCCCTCGCGATCCATTGCCACCATCCAATTCGATGTGTATTTTGGAAACCAATGACGAAGAAGTTGAAGGAATTTTAAACAGCCTGAAATCAGATACAGCAGTTGGAATTGATGGTATCTCCACCAACATTTTGAAAATCACACGTAAGAGCCTAGTCCCTTGCATTACCCACATTTGCAATTTAGCAATTTCAACTGGTATCTTTCCTGACATCTTTAAGATAGCCCTCGTTCATCCAATTTAGACAGGGACAGTGTAAACAATTACAGACCAATTTCCGTTTTACCATCTATGTCTAAGATACTGGAAAAGATCCTACACAAGCGTCTGCGTAGCTACCTTCTGGTAAATGGGTTTCTTTCAGACAGTCAATATGGCTGTAGAAATGGTATTTCTACTGAAGATGCGGTTATTGCTTTCTCTGAAAAAGCAACTAGGCATATGGATAATAGTGAGAAGTGCCTGGGTATATTTCTGGATATATCAAAGGCATTTGACTCTGTCCCTGTCCCGAAACTCTTATCAAAGTTGGAACGCATGGGTGTACGTGGTATTGCCCTGGATATCTTCACGAGTTATCTCAAAAACAGATACCAGCATGTCAAAATAGGTGAGGTAGTCAGTGATAACGCAAGAATTGAATATGGCGTCCCACAAGGAAGCATTCTGGGACCAACACTCTTCCTCATCTACATTAATGACTTCTGTTCTCTACCCTTGACAAATTGCTCAGTGTTTACATACGCGGATGACACGGCACTGCTTGTGCATGGCGTGGACTGGAAAGAGGTCGAAATGCATGCTCAGTCGGCTTTGGACACTGTAATGAAATGGCTAGCGAAACACCTTTTAACTTTGAATTCGGAAAAAACTAAAATATGTAGTACCCTTCTCAATAACTAAAAAATCCCAGCCTACTATCCCGCTTTCTATAAAAAGTCACTCATGCCCGGAGCACTCAAGACCTCTTTCGTGTTCATGCCCTGTGCTGGCAATAACAACAAACATAAAGTACTTGGGTGTAATGATTGACAGACATCTCAACTGGTATACACACGTAGACAACTTGGTAGCAAGAACAAGAAAACTTATTTATATTTTTAAAAAACTACGCTACTTAGCTGACACTAGTACTCTCCGAGATGTCTACGTGTCGCTTTGTCAATCAGTTCTTGCATACTGCCTGCCAGCATGGGGTGGAGCCTGTAAGACCTATTTTCTGAAATTAGAAAGAGCACAAAAAGAGGTTCTTAAAGTAATGCATTGCAAGCCCTACAGATACCCTACAGAGAGCCTTTACAAGGACTGCGATGTGCTTTCAGTGAGAAAATTGTTTGTGCTACAGTGTATACTAAAAAAACATCGTGTGCCTATAAAAACCACCAAAAAACGTCGGGCTGATATTGTTTTTCCACCTGTAAGACACCATACCACCTTTGCTGAGCACCAGTTCTCTTTTCTCAGCCAAAAGATATACAATACCGTCGACAAATCGCTCGCGATACGCAACCTTAATTCGCACCAATGCAAAAGCGTGGTGAAAAAGTGGTTAATGGAAAAAAGCTATGACGAAATAGAAAATGCACTATTCTCCCCTACTCGATAGCCGCTAGCCCAACACGAAACACAAAAGTTTTACATCCCTTTACAAGCACTTTACACTCCATAAAGGTATACACACACTTACACCGACGCACAGGCGCGCACACACACACACACACACACAGCACAAGATTGCGAATGTTTTTATTGGTTGTGAAATCTAATGGAATTATTTGTGTTTTAATTTTAATTTGAATCTTGTTTTTGTTTAAGTTTTGATTTAATTTTTGATTCTGTTCGAATGTTTTTTTTTTTTTTTTAATGGTTGTTAAATCTATGGAATTATTTTAATTTTAATCTTGATTTTATTTTAGTTTTGATTCTGATTTAATTTGATTTTGGTCTGGATTTTGATTTGTTTTTGATTTTTTATGTTGTTTTAAATTCTGATTTTATTTCTTATATTATTTTTAATTTTGATTTTAATTTATTAAATTGATTAATTTTTATGTAGTACTTGTACCAACTTACTATTAGTTTTGATTCTGATTTAATTTTGATTTTGGTCTGGATTTTGATTTGTATTTGATTTTTTATGTTGTTTTAAATTCTGATTTTATTTCTTATATTATTTTTAATTTTGATTTTAATTTATTTAATTGATTAATTTTAATGTAGTACTTGTACTTACTATTCATGCACTCTTTTTGTCAGCTTATCTTACTGTTTTCTTTTCGGTATATTTTTGGATAACTATGAGTCTATGACATACACTATGTAGTATGTAACGACGAAACACTAACTCCCAAGTCACAGGTGGAAACTTAGTTTGGGAGCCAGGGGATCTAACTCTATAACATGTTACTGTATGTTGTATTAAAGATATCTGTATTAAAGATATCTGTATCATCATTCATCATCATTTCAGCCAAAAGACGTCCACTGCTGGACATAGGCCTCCCCCAGGCGTCGCCACATTGACCGGTCCCGTGCGTCTCTCATCCAGCGGGTTCCTGCAACCTTGACCAGGTCATCGGTCCACCTAGTGGGAGGCCTTCCAACGCAACGTCTTCCGGTTCGCGGTCGCCATTCCAGAACTTTTCGGCCCCATCGGCCATCCGTTCTGCGAGCAATGTGCCCTGCCCATTGCCACTTAAGTCTGGCGATTCTTCGGGCTACGTCGGTAACCTTGGTTCTCATGCGGATGTCCTCATTTCTGATTCGATCACGCAAGGAAACTCCGAGCATAGCCCTCTCCATTGCCCTTTGGGTGACTTTGAGCTTTCTGATAAGGCCCATTGTGAGCGACCACGTTTCGGTCCCGTATGTAATCACTGGCAACACACACTGGTCATAGACTTTCGTCTTGAGACACTGGGGTATGTTGGACGAGAAGATACTGCGCAGCTTCCCGAACGCTGCCCAGCCGAGTCGGATTCGACGATTGACCTCTTTCTCGAAGTTGGATCTACCCAACTGGACCGTTTATATCTGTATCGTGGATATCTGTATAACTCTAACTTTTCTCAATCTCATTTTTTTTCTCAATTTAAATGTTGAGCCTACGCTCGCCTTACGTAAATACTAATGCTGTAAAATAATTTTAATAACATTATAAAACCAAATCATTTGAAAAGAGTAACTATGGAGTTTCTTGCTGGTTGTTCTCTATATGAATATTCTCTATAATTACCAACCACCAAACCGTGCACCTTTTCTCGACGTTATATGAGTAACTAAGTGGGCCCACGTGAACGCCAGTATTTTCTAGACCCACAGCTAACTAACTAACTTTTATTTATGTAAAATAAATAAAACCCGTAACTCAACGTACCTACGCGTGTGGGAAAAGGTCTCAATTTTGTCGGTACGTGCTTCGTTTGAATATTGAGATATGTAACGAATATCACACAGTATGGTAGATAATGTATTTGTCGAGTAAGTAATACATGGTAAATACATTACTCAATAATGTTGGTAAACATGTAATTCTGTACAGTCATGAGTACTTATATGTATACACGCAGCAAAATTAGATCCGGATTTTCTCGCCAAACAACAGTTTCTACTTATGTTGAATGTTCCAGGGTAGCCCGCGAAATTCAAATTTTCAAAGTTACTGCCGCGAATCCTATTTTATTTAACATACGACTTGACACTGACCGACAAATTGCAAAAAACTTAGGCGAACTCGAATTTCGCGGGCTACCTTGTCACATCAACCTAAAGTTCTTCGTAATAGCATGAAGACAAGTGTGTTTTATAATTTACCTCGGACGCGTATTCTCTGCCATTTAGGCTCTTATAAATCCTCAGAAAAGTTGCCTTACACGAACATAATATAACCTCCCCCTTTTTTGAAGTCGGTTAAAAATAGACAATGTCTGGAAATAGAATGTACGGAAAGCAATCAAACAAACACACTACGGGGTATAGACTATGCAGATTTTCAAAGCATCGTCATTTACTTTATAATCGTGTTTATTTTGATAGAGCACCGATTTCAATAAAAGAAAACGAAAATCTTCTCGAAGTTAGGTTAGTTCTTCTAGTTAGCCTTATAAATAATCAATGGATCGCTACACGTAATACTAACAAACATACATAATGTAGACACACAGACTGCAGACCAACAGACTAAGAGTCAAAAAATGGTATAAGGAAAAGGTGTTTGTGAATGTGGAATTGTGTAAGTGGTGTTTGTGAATATAAAACATCTCTACTATTTTTTTCTAAAAAAAAATAAACTACAAAAACGGAACGTCTGCAAAATTATATTTTATGCATGGATTATTTTAAGAGAAATATTTGAAATAATAAACTTGAGTTCCCGTTTCTGGCCGTACTTTCAGTTTCAACCCTCTGGGAGTGGCATAAATATTGGTGCCACAGTTCCGGAAGTGACATTTTTATAACGATATTTCTTCCTAGTTTGATAGTGTTAAATAGGTAAATTAGATTTATCAGAAAATGTTGAAAAAATAATGGAGTTTTAAAAGAAAAGGTTTTAGCTGGTGTAACTCTTCGGCTCCTGTGGCGTGTAGACCCGCTGCGTTGCGATGGCACCTCTCAAAGGTCACCAGGTGGTGAACTGAAGACGCGTTTCGGGGCCTTCAGCGAGCGCGTCTGTACGCTCGTTAACAACGGCGGCGGCGTGGCTTTAAATACACCGACCGAAAATGTCAAACAGTTTTGCAGATATTCGCAAAAAACCAAACCCCATTTTTCAACTTGTTTATAACTTTTTAAATTTTTGCAAGCGGCTCTTGATTTTTTTCATTAAATACCTACCTACACGCTACCCCGAATTGAATATTCTATCCTCGTTCATATTTTTCGGAGGTGGAGAAAAATATTGAACCAAAAAGCATTTGTTGACTGGACTATAGGAGCAATTCACTTTTAAAAGTTGCTGCGTGTATACAATATTAGAGCTAGTAACTGTTCACGCAAAAGACTAAATGAATTGGTATCTACTGAAAATATTTGTCGATTTTTTGGATTACAATGTCTGCCTTTTATGCTAAAGTCGTTTTTTTAACGTAGTCGAGTGACTAATGGGTTCTCCCATCGACAAAAACAGCGACCTCTTTAAAAGACGATTTTTCAGGAATGACCCTTCAAACTGCTCTTAGTAGGAAGTTCCGTGAAAGAATTCTGTTGTTTTTTGTTTTGTAATTATCGATGAAAACTTTCTACTTTCCCACATAGAAAATTTTCATTAGTTTTTAGGGTTCTGTAGTCAACTAGGAACCCTTATAGTTTCGCCATGTCTGTCTGTCCGTCCGTCCGTCTGTCCGTCCTCGCTTAATCTCTGTGATCGTTAGCACTAGAAAGCTGAAATTTGGTACCAATATGTGTATCAATCACGCCAACTAAGTGGTAAAATAAAAATTGGAAAAAAAAATTATTAGGGTAGGCCCCCCCTATAATAATACTTATGTAAAGTGGGAAGTGATTTTTTTTTTAATTTCAACCCTAACTTGTGATAATTATATTGTTGGAAAGGTATTTAAAAATGAATAGGGGCTTAAAATCATTTTTCATTACTCATACTCTGAAAGTACGTCATGACATGCCTGCGGGGCGGGTTGAAAGTACTACTTTTCAGCCCTAGGGAGAATCGCTTTCTACTGACAGCTAGTGTCAAATTATTTGATGTAATTGGGAGCAAGCCTATTGCCACCAACTGATGTGATTAGGTGCAAGCCTATTGCCATCAACCGAAGTAATTGGGGGCAAGCCTATTGCCATCAACCAATTTAATTAGGAGCAAACCTATTGTCATCAACCAATCTAATTAGGAGCAAGCCTATTGCCATCAACCGATGTAATTAGGAGCGCGCCTATTGCCATCAACCATTAGGAGCAAGCCTATTGCCATCAACCGATGTAATTAGGAGCAAGCCTATTGCCATCAACCGATTTAATTAGGAGCAAGCCTATTGCCATCCACCGATTTGGATTATTGGGAGCAAGCCTATTGCCATCATCCAATGTAATTAGGAGCAAGCCTATTGCCATCAATAAATTGATGTAATTGGGGGCAAGCCTATTGCCCCCAACCGATGTAATTAGGAGCAAGCCTATTTAATTGCCATCCACCGATTAGATTTAACCGATTTTAAGTGTTTCTCTTATGTTTACTTTTTAAAAAATTTTGTCAATTTGTTTTTTCTTTCTTTCGATTTAGGTAATTGGGCGCAAGCCTATTCCCATCAACTTTCCTTGTATTCGTAATGAAAAGCACAGTGTTTACCTCGGGTTAAAGACTTATTTAGTCCCTCGAACTATTAGCGCCCTCGCTGCGCTCAGGCGCCAAACCCCGTCTCGGGGACTAAATAAGTTACTTTCACCCCTAAGGTAACAATGTACTATTTTGATAATGTCAATAATTTCGGAAATAATCGCCCCAAAAGTAAAAAACAATGTGTCCCCCCCACTAACTTTTGAACCATAAGTTTAGAAAATATGAAAAAATCTGAAAAGTAGAACTTTATAAGGACTTTCTAGGAAAATCATTTTGAAAAAAATAAAATAAAAATATGTATAAAAAAATAAAAACAAACATAATGGGTATCCACCGGCCACCTTTAAACTCATACGTGGGAACACTTATTGTGACGGACGGGAAACTACGGAACCCTACACTGAGCGTGGCCCGACACGCTCTTGGCCGGTTTTCTTTCATTCAGTATAATAATGTACCTACTAAATCTGACTGAATCCGTATTAAACAGAACTTTAAAGTTCTATTTATTGAAATTTTTCATTGGTTGAATAAAACAGCAGATACATATTTTTTTTTTACTTTTCCTCTCTTTAGAAATTTCTCCTGTGGGTACGTTAACAAACAATTAAACACACATACACAATCAGCCAGACCCAGAACAACTACCTATTAGATCATCCAAATATTTGTTTCGTACTGGAATCTAATCCGCGACTCGCAACGCAGCAGCCAACATCAAGTACTACTTTAAGTCTAACAGACGACATCATTTAAACATAATATGAAGCAGTAAACTAAGAAGTTATTTTTAACTAGCTGATGCCCGCGGCTTCACTTGCGTGGATGTCGGTCAAATTATAAAGGGTGTAAACGTACTCTTAACGCAAACGAAGTGCACTTGTTCTCCCCACGACTGCGATCATTTTTTTGTTCTAGACCATACCTCCATACCCCCAATTTTTCACAGCTGTTTTTGTAAATACTAGTTTTTCAGGTTATAACTTTACATAAATTACCTCCATGACCCGTTTACTATTCAAAGCATCCACTAGCACAATGTTTTAAGAGTGCTACATTGAGTTTTACCCTAAAATGTGATTTTCGACCCCAAATAAAAAAAGTCGTTTCCTAACAAAAATTTTTGCGTAGGGGTACTTAGTTTGATGTACAGAAGTTGACGGCTGTGTGATGGGTTAATTTACACCCTGTATACTAAAACTTAGTCGTTTTTGAGTATATCGCGAACCCACAGACAGACAGAAGCGGGGGAGGGCTTTGTTTTATATGTAGTAAACTCCTCCACCGCGTCTGTCTGTCCGTCTATTAGCGACTAGCTTTTGCCAGCGGCTTCGCCCGCGTGAAAATGACTATTTTCTTTACAAACTTTCATCCCCTATTTAACTCCCTTAGGGGTTGAATTTCGAAAAATCCTTCCTTATTCCTTGTCTACATTATAAAGGAAACCTCTGTGCAAAATTTCAGCTTTGTAGGTCCAAGGGTTTGGGCTGGGCGTTGAAGAGTCAGTCAGTCAGTCAGTCAGGACTTCTCTTTTTAACCGACTTTGAAAAAGGAGGAGGTTATATGTTCGTGTGTATGTATTTTTTTTTTTTATGTATGTTACCTGATTTCTCCCCCATTTGTGGATCGATTCTCAAAAATCTTTTTTTACTTGAAAGAGTATACTCCTGAGGTGGTCCCATTTTAATTTGGTGAAGATCTGGTGCTGATCTTCGGAGATATACAATGGAACTCTTCAAAAATAGACGGCAAATCTGTCGTAATTGCTGGAATCGCTTGGATGTTTATTGAATATACATTATCATGACGTAACATCACGCCTGTATGCTCTGAGGGGGTATGCAGATGTGTACAATACACATTTGTTATATATGAATTACATAGACACGTATGACGTGTTTCGTGCTTTTTCTGACGCTATTCAAGTATTCGCATCTAGCAGTCATCACTTGTCTTCATGCTTTTAACCGTTGAGGAGTAGTACCACTCGGCACTCCTCAACGGTTAAGAGTTGAAAGCAAAAATAGTTGAATCTTGAATGTTAAGGGTTAGGTTTCTTGGTTGAATGTTAAATGCATAGTAAATATTTGTATAGGATATATAGGTACTTATTACAACTAAAAATGAAAAAATAAAAAAACTTTTTTGCAAAAAAAAACAACCGACTTTAAAAACACCAAAAAGAGAAAAATAAACTTAAGAAAAAAATCAGCTTCTGAAGTCGGTGGCAAAAACATGAAGTCAAACAAACAAAAGTCACCGACTTCAGAAGCTGATTTTTGTTCTTAAGTTTGTTTTTGAAGTCGGTTGTTTATTTTTGCAAAAAAGATTTTTTTTTTTAATTATTTATAATTAGTTATAAGATAGATAGATTAACTCAAAACTGTGGTACCGATTTTCATGTTGTTTTCATTAATGGATAGAGTGGTTCTCAAGTCAGGTTTTAATTTGAAGCTGGTGAAGCCGTGGGTATCAGTAAGTTTTTCTATAAAATGTAGTGATTCTCGCAAGTTCAGTTCTATTTGATCGCTTACGAGCGTAGGTAATTGATGTGGGCATATCGGTGATTAAATGTTTGTCGTTCCGTTTTCTAGTTAAAGTTATTTACCACTAGGCACGTGTATCAAGAAAAAAGCCTCTGTTCAGTTGGAAATTAGTTTCTTTGAAGAAAAACTTGGCATTGTTATTACCTAGGGCCTGTTTTACCACTCACGATTAGGTGACCGTTTATTTACTTGGCAGGTAATTCGGTTCTATTTCTAAATTAATTTGAAATAGTGAAAAAAGGCCCTAAGAACAAAAAAATACTTTACGTCAGACCTTGATCCAGATGATAATAGTACACACTACTTGTAAGCTATGTTAATAAAAAATGTAATGAAGGATTTTAGTTCAAATATTTAACGCACTCACCTGACGCACCGGGTATATTATGTACAATGACACGTATCCAACGCGCAGTGTAAAACCTACGTTCTTTCTTTTTTATCAGAAACCAGCGGTTAATGTTATCATTTCCACCTTTCAGTTCTTTTTAAAAAAAAATCTTGACGACATTTATCTGAGGGATGTTTTTCACAGCTCGCCTTTGAATATTTTTAACAGTTCACAGATTTTATTAAAAAGACGTGACCAGATAACGGAAGATGATGAATTGTTCAGATATGTTTTTTGGGTAATCTTTAGTTAAAAGTGACTTGCATTTTTGCAACGGGGTCTTAAGTAAAATAGTATTAATGATAGCGATAAAAAAATCTGATTTTCTAATAAAAATCCTCGCTATATGAGCATGAATTTGTAGTTTACGTTAAATGATAGATTGCTGTTTTGGTCTAGAGGTCGCAAGCGCGACTGCTGGGTTCGATTCCTGGTTCGGGCAGTGTTAAAAGATTTTTCCGTTAAGAATTTATCGGTACATAACAGCTAGTCACTCCATGCGGTAGTCGCTCCATGTAAAATACTGGTATTCAGCTGCATCCGGTTAGACTGGAAGCCGACCCAATATACTTGGGAAAAGGCTAGGCAGATGATGATGAACAGCTCCGCAGTCTGGATCTGTGCCCGGCTGATGGCAATAGACTCGCCCCCTATTACATGGGACTTAAACATAACTGACGAAATAAATGGGCGATGATGATGATATTGTGATCTTATGTCTTTTAATTTTAGCTTATTTTATTTATTTATTTACGTACACACAAAATACAAAAAAGAAAAAAAAAACATAAAAATAGAAGAGCACAAAGGTACTGCTTATTCCATAAAAAATTTCTTCCAGCAGACCTGCGAGAGGAAAGTTGGATTAGAAATATAATAGACACAGTCCGCCTTATTACAAAAGGTAGTTAAACCTGGTTTAACTTAGACCTGGTTTATCTCGCATGTTGTCACTATCTTTTTAATATTATTGAAGTCATGCGAGATAAACCAAGTCTAAGTTAAACCAGGTTTAACTACGTTTTGTAATAAGGCGGAGTGTGTAGAAAAAACAAAACAATGTTGTTTTGTTTTACTGAAAACCAACGGCCAAAATCTACAAGCGTTATATAACACGTTCTGTGACTAAGATAATATATTCTTGTCTATAATTATCACACAACAGTAAAACCACATAGCTAAACTTAACCAGTAACAGCTGTAGTTAGTTTGACAGCTAAGCGACAGTGCTAACTGTAACGTTCGTCACACAGACCGGCTCGGAGAGGAGAGCAGATTTTTATCACGTTTAAAACAGAGTTTTGAATCATTGTTATAACATTTATTTTGACATGTCACTTCGCTCAAGAACAAAAGAACAAGATGTTCTCAAGAACAAAAGTGACGTGTAAAAATAAATCTTTTTACAATGATTCAAAACTCCTCTCCTCTACGACCTGGTCGGTGTGAACGGACCCTTAGGGGCCTGTTTCAGCACTTACAATGAAGTACCCGTTAATTTACTTGGCAGGTAATTTGTTACAATTTCTGTTGCAGTTCTGTATTTATTCAGTGAGTAGTAGGTATTCGTAAATCATTCTCTTAGCCAAAGTACTAAATAATGTTCATATTTCACCCTAAGTTAGGCTGATCTGTCAGACCATAAATATCTGATGTCATTCAGTCCAATTTACAGTCTAACTGGAAAATAATTGAGATGGAAAAGCATTGTACTAAATGCTAAGAAAATCGTCTTAACTCGTCGATAGTAAACTCGAAATTTTGTCAGTCACTCAGACACATCACTTACAAGGAAGTCTTAATATAATTCTTGGTAACAAGTGGTAGTTCTAAAGTTACGATTCCGAAGATAGCATCAAAAATTACCGTAGTTATTCGACTTGATAATTTCCATGACCGACCCATAGTCACACTAAACTACCACACCAGTGTGACTATGGTTAATTATATTTATACGTAGTCACACTGGTGTGACTACGGCTGATCCGTAGTCATACTAGTATGACTATGGATAATTTAACCTGATCCGTAGTCACACCAGTATCGTAGCTTTTGGTCACGTCACTCATACATGCAACGCATGTACTCCATGACGCGCGCTCGCTTCGCTCGCATATTAAATAACACTAATATCTTCTGTCCCCGAAGTGCCGGGCCTCCGCCGGCCTCCTTCGTCGGCCTACGGCCCGGTGCCCATGCCGCCCATAAAGGATACTGTCGCGAGACGGTGATTCATCCACTTAGTGGACGACTAGCAACAGCCTATAATTTTGGTTATTCATCCGGGTGTGACTACGGATCAGGTTAAATTATCCGTAGTCACACCAGTGTGACCACGGACCAGCCGTAGTCACACCAGTGTGACTACGGATCAGGTTAAATTATCCGTAGTCACACCAGTGTGACTACGGATAAATAAAATTAACCATAGTCACACTGGTGTGGTAGTTTAGTGTGACTATGGGTCGGTCACTTTAATTTCTTGGATGGGTTGATGTTTGTTACTTTTTCACGACAACTACTACACAATTAAATTACGGTAACAACAATACGTATATTATTGTAAAGTTTAAGCTATAGCCTATAGCTATACTATCAGAATAACAGGTAGGCTATAATGTGCCTACATTCGAACCCACGTCTGGGCTACCGCTGCGCCGCTAAGAAGTTTAATTTTATAAAAATGATCTGTTTCCGTTTTCAGAAATCTGAAAACGAATCGAGAAATCGCTCGTAATTTCACTGTGATAACAGTACCACATACAGTACCCTCGCCAAATCTATCTATCTATATAAATAAAAAGAGAAGTCCCGACTGACTGACTGACTGACTCATCAACGCCCAGCCCAAACTCTTAGACCTAGAAAGCTGAAATTTTGCACAGAGGTTACCTTTATAATGTAGACAAGGAATAAGGATTAAGAATTTTATGAAATTCAACCCCTAAGGGATTTAAATAGGGGATGACAGTTTGTATGGAAAATCGTCATTTTCACGCAGTCGAAGCCGCTGGCAAAAGCTAATAGTTTTAGTTTATTAAGACTTCCACTAAGGCTTTACTCCTGAGGTTTATCCTTCTGCTCGCTTTCGGTTTCGCTTTAATCGTTGTCACGAATACCTTTCGGCACGTTAATTCTTAGGATAAGCCTTTATCCATACATCGAAGAAAATATTATGTGTTTACACTTATTTTACTACTTTGAAATTTTCGTATTATCCTCGTAAGTGGCTTTAAATTCGCGCCAACGCGGCAAAGGATTTTTTTTCTTGTTCTTGCATAATCTTTTGCACGTGAATACCCGTACCACCGAATTGTTTAGAAAAATACAAATAATATATAAAATATTGTTGTAATCGGAGGCCTTCTTCGTAAATAAATATCTTTCGCAAGCTTGATTGCTTGTTATTGGATAATAAAATTAGTTATAGGGAGTCTTTGAACTTGCCCTAATAGGTACAAGATATCATATAATGGGCCTAGCCTTCTCCTATGTTAAGGTCGACTTCCAGTTGGAGCAACATGGAGCGACTGTCTATCTGACCGACTAATAGACTATTATGTTTCACGTTAAGGGGGCGTTTTGTCTTCAACCAGGCACAAATTCAGACTCCGTAGCTACTACTGGGAAATTCATCTATTTATATAAAAGGAGAACTGACTGACTGACATATCAACGTACAGCCGAAACTACGGGGGCTAGGAATGTGAAATTTTGCACACGGCTTCCTATTATAATGTAGGGGAGCACTAAGAAGGGGTTTTTGGAAATTCAACCCCTAAGGGAGTTAAATAGGGGATGAAAGTTTGTATGGAAAATCGTAATTTTTGTAGTTAAACCGACATCCACGCGGGCGAAGCCGTGGGCAAAAGCTAGTGATAGATAAACCTTCTAACACTTTGCCCGGCCTAGTAACCACTAGACCATCGAAGTCTAACAAAGTCTTAAAACGTGACCTATTGATATATAAACTGCACCCACACCGAAGTAGTTTTCTGGAGAAGCAAAATGCTAACAATGTGGGATTTGATATTATCCTACCAACACTTGTAAATAGATCAGGGTATTTAATTTTTGAAAACAAATAAAATTACAGTAGGATGAAACCCAATGGAAAAAGTAGAGAATATAACAAAAATTAAAGGAAAAATAAATTACGGTCGATCTGAGGTCGGGAAGTGGGGGTAGGGGGGTTTTTACGGGGGGAAAGTGGTTTATCTCGATTTACGGCAAAACTACAAGTCCTATGGAAAAAAATGCAATGTAATGTAGTTCATTTTTTACCATTTTTGAAGGCTTCGGCCCTGGTCTAAAACACTTTAGCGTGGATACAACCGTACAACCTCAAACGAAGCTTGAATGTTCTACCTACGCTTTTCGAGTGCCACCTCCAAGCCTCCAACACAATATTGTTCTAACTTTTCCCATTATTTATTTATTTATTTATTTATGTCTGGAAGACTCGTGTAGGACGCCGTATAATGGATGTCTATGATCTTAATTTTCTGTATGTATTATTGAGATTTTTTGCGTTGGTGTACGCCTAAAAATACAAACTGAAGATCTTGAGATATCAAAAGAAGAATCGAATTATTTTCATGCTACATTTTGCTATACGAATATTATTCGCCCTATTTAAAGACAGCAGGAACTTTCCAAATGGTCCTCATTTCTTTTGTAACTTTTAACATTACCGTACGATATAAAAGCTTTTCGATAGCTCCTATCAAGTTGTCAAGTTGGGCGCTATTGATCCAATTTGGCTAGATGGGGTATAACAGACACCGAAGGAATTAGACCCGTGAGTCAATCATTTACATCCTTAAGCGGCTATCGAGAGGGGAAGACAGTTAAGACAAATCTCTCTTGCCCGTCGTTCACAACTAATTGCACCCTCCAGGACTGAATGCTGCAAATGACAGAGTTATCAGGTCGCTACGTACGGTACTGGTCGGGCAATATTCAGATATACCCGACCAGTATGTCCATCGATTCTAAAGAAGAAGAAGAAAACCTTATGACTATTCGAAATAATTATTGTTTAGTTATTGCCCAGTGATGGCGGCCCCGACTTACAAACAGTAAGTCGTGGGTTCGAGCCCAGGCAGGCGCATTACTTTGTGTAATTTATTTCACCACCACAGCTGTCAAAACGGTGAAGGAAAACATCTTGAGAAAACGAACGTGGCATGTCTTAGAACCAAACAATTTGAAGAATTGTGTCATCTAGGTCCGCGTGGTGGATTATAGCCCAACCCTTTCCTAGAGTGAAGGCCTAAGTCCCTGCGGTGGGAACATAATAGGCTGATGATGATGATGAGGCTGAAAGCTAAGACAAAAGAACTTTAAAATGGAAAAAAATCGCTTCAGAACGGTTTGAGAATAGACACTAGGTAATACGTCTTATTTACCTCAAGAAACATTCGATCTATTTATTCTTGTTAATTACTACTCGAGCTTTAGTGGACGAAGAGTTAAGAGTATGTAAAGTAATAATTAGTTCTGAGGGTGAAAGAACTTTTGCTACTCAATTCTAATCGTTTGGCTGAGCATGTGATGTTATGAGGAAAATCTCGTGAGGAAAGCTTTGTATATGAGAGTAGTATGGAAGAAAAATGCCGCGCCGACCACAAAAAAATTGGTCCATAAGACCATTTTTTTTGTGAGAAGCCAAGAGACTTTTTTTTGGAGTGTTTGAAATAATCTCTCGCACTGGGCAGAGCGAAAGGGAGTGTCAGAGTTCTACTGACTAAAAACCACCCATGTTCCTTCTTAGCTCTTTATGTCGAGGCCACGGTATCTTTGTGACCAACCCGCAGCCCCACGTTCATACATCTAAAAGAAAGAATCATGATTTAGTAATATTTTCATTTCGTTGTCCACAGTAACCAGTTGTAAGAGCAACCACCTGATACCAACAACTCCAATCATAAAAAGTAATTCAGCTGAGATTTGCTGCAAGAAATGGTACACGAAGAAACTACAAAAGGTGAGTAAAACATAATATTGAAAATATAATATTACACCATTATAAACCCAAACAAAACAGAAACCTGTTTGTTGAAAACGCAAAACAAAACTTTCTTTTTATTTTACACATGACATCACGTTTGTTATCTCTGAAAAGTTAGGCAGAGGTGTATCTGAAAGTCGGGTATTTCACCAGTTATGTTTATTGTTTCCATCAACCAGGCACACATTTAGAGTACATGGCTACTGCCAAGAAATTATGGAAAAACTCAATAGCAAATCGACTCCACCACCACACGACCCAGCAAGCAGACGCGCTTCCAACCACCTAGGCCAACGAGGCAGTTCTACTTTATTTTTCCAATATTCTTCTCTATAAGTTTTTAAAAACACGATGCTAGAAAGCCATGTACACGTGGTCTCAGGCGTGCAAGTTAAATTCGAATACCAACTTTAACTGGGACTAGACCGGACTTTGTGCAACCCAGAAGTGTCGACAGATATATAATCTTCACAATCTCGGAGTTTATAAAACTTTGGCCGCCTGTCCAACTAGTACTATTTGTGTATTTCAAAGTAGAATTGCTTACAACTAAAGTTATATTTTAGTGTCACAAGCACAAAGGGTCTCGTAATGTCTCTGTAGACTTACTCATCCCACTTAATGTAATTGGATCGAAATAGACCCTTTGGCAAATAAGGTCAATTTAATACATTTTTTACTTCCCTTTGTTCATTACGATGGCACGGTTGGCGCAGTGGCTGGGCGATTGTAATGCTGCGCTGCGTGTCCCGGGTTTGATCTCCGCATGGAACAAATATTTCTATGGCTCACAGATAGTTGTTACGGGTCTGGGTGTTTGGTTTGTGTGAGTTTAAATGTTTGTAAACGCACCCACGGTACAGGAGGAATTCCTAAAGTGGCAAGCAGGTAATTCCACTCCTAAGACACAGCCAAGGAGTGGAATTCCCTGCCTGCGTCGGTGGCGTCGGTGTTCCCTAGTTCATATAACCCCAATCTGTTTTTAGTCGCAAGTTAATAGGTATCTTTAGGGTTAACTGGTTCCATTGTCGACCTTATCTTTGTCCGAGATTAAGGTCCAGAGTAGGCCTGTTTAGTATAAAAAGTAACTTGCATATTGCTCTTAAAGCAGAAACCTTGAAATTTGGCGTTTGGGAAATCAAATAACCTCCCCCCCCCGCTCTTGGGCAGAGCGAAAAGGGAGTGTCCGACTTCTACTTACTAAAAACCACCCATGTTCCTTCTTAGGCCTTTGTGCCGAGGCCGCGGTATCTCTTTCGAACAACCTTATCTTTGTCCTAAGCTGTTTAACATAAAAAGTCACTGTCATAATACTCTTAAAGCATTAACCTAGAAATGTCATAATGAGCAGGCAAATTTCACCCTTAAGGTGGCAAACTAATTACGAGGACGGTACCTACATCTTACAAACGATTAATTTACACCTGGGTAGCAACACACGATCCCTAACTAATATATATGACAGTCTTAATATTGCAATCTCCAGCCTCCCAAATGAAATTGAGCCGATATTAGACTAGAATCCAGCGGTGACTGTCTGCTTGAACGGTTATGTTTTGAGCCTGTATATAATGGTTCATTATGCTGGCATGTAAATATCGTTTATTGCCTCTTATGTGCAGTGAACTTTGCAATGGTGGTGAGTTGCGATTGTTCTATAAATTAAAGCACAACAAGTATGTGGGTACTTGGCAAATTCTAAGATTTATTTATTTATTCCTTTATTTATTTTCATACAAACTTATTACATTTTTAAAATATCTTTTACAAAAAACAATAAAAAATAAATATATATAAAAAGTTTTAGCACACCGGTATCGGGAACAGGGTCCAAGCTACCGGGCGGTCAGGAGTACCACTTTATTTATTTATTTACTAAACATTTATGCATCAAACCCTTGATCCAGCTGCCGTACGAGAGCCTCCTCAGGTGTTGGTCAAGGCTCTTGGCAATTAAGCCATTGGCTGTAACGACTATCGGCACAATGTCCACACCCCACATGTCGATGACCTCGCGAGCCAAGTCAATATACTTGATTTGCTTATCTTCCTCGGCACATGGAGCAACTAAGTTGAGGCAACTAGCCACTTTTTAAAAGTTTCCTGTAACTTGTTGCTATATCGTTTACGGTTGCCGCAATTTGATGGCAATTTGTGAGAAACTTTGGCATTGTTGGGCACAAGGAGGGTGTCAAATCGCCCGATGCGTTGCGATTGACGGTTGAGGAAACCGGCAACTTTAAAAATCGGTATATATTTAACAGTTGCTAGTTGCGGCAATTAGGAACTAACTTAGTCATCGATTGCAGCAACTGAAAACTGTTGACGATTGCCGGAACTCGAACTCGAGTTGCTTTTTGTGCGCAGTCCAAATGAAATATATGTAAACAGCTAGTTGCCAGCTAGTTGCCTGCTAGTTGCCAGCTAGTTGCCAGCTAGTTGTCAGCTAGTTGTCAGCTAGTTGCCAGCTAGTTGCCAGCTAGTTGCCAGCTAGTTGCCAGCTAGTTGCCAGTTGCTGCAATAGTTGCTCCATGTGCAAAGCGCCTTACTACTCTCTTACTTGCTTGATTTTGTAACAATATTTTTGTATAGGTGTGTCCAGTTTTTTGCTTTCGAAGAGATCAACGCTTTGAAATGGGCAACTTATGTACTTTTACAAATTATTGATTGAATTGAGTTTAAATTTGAAAAATCTTCTTCGTGAACTAAAAAGAAAACTAAAAATCCTCCAATTGTTTTCTATCGTCATGATGAGTGAGAGTACTGATAAAGTAAATTACGCAAGGTTAAATGCCTTTCTGGTTTTGGACAACTCATGACCTACAAACTCTCCTGTATCCTGAGGAATTTCTCCTGTATCGTGAATGCGTTTACATGCAAACATTTAAACTCACATACACAAACAACTAGACCCGGAATGAACATCGTTCCTACCTGCAGGCCATACCTGCAAATATTATTAAACGCCACTTCTCTCGTTTATATACGTTTACAAATATTTAAACTCACATACACAAACAGCCAGTTTTGCTAAAGCGATGTGTACCGTTGGTCTTACAAATATTTGATCAGAGGTCTTATACACCACATGGCTTGGTTATGGCGTGCGAAAATAGAGCATACCTATATCCTACTCATAATAGAAACGCGAAAGTTTGTAAGTATGGATGGATGGATGGATGTTTGTTATTCCTTCACGCAAAAACTACTGAACGGATTTGGTTAAAATTTGGTGCACAGATAGTTTATAACCTTGATTAACACATAGGACAGTTTTTATCCCGATTTTATCTTTTCGTGGGATAATTTTCGAGTTGTAGCGGGCGAAGCCGCTGGCAATAGCTAGTACTAAAATAATAGTAAGCATATAAGCCTATTTGCAGTACAGTCACGTACTATCTTACTTTGCGCTGCAAATGGTCAAGCCAGCTCAGGTAATGACCAAGCTGAAACAAGCTTGCACGTATGACTATAAAATAAATATGATTATACAGATACGAGATTGTCTCTTCTTTCCTTGTATTGGCGCAAACTGTTCGAATATGACCCAGGTGGCAAAATGGACGGGGTGGACTGCCCAGGTAGCGCCGTGGAAATCATTCGAAAACGTTCGGAAATACTTTCATTGCGTGCCTGAGTCTGTGTTTTTCTTTTTTGTTAAGACTTGGAACTCTTTCAAGTCTGCAATGGAGTGGATGTAGGCAAGCGCGTTCCATTGCCGACCAAATCATTGTTTATCATCTCATAGAGGTGATAAACAATGAGGTGGGTTTAAATGCGAGTCCATCAAAGATTAGTCTAATGGTCGCAAGCGCTACTGCTGAGTATAAGGTTGTAAGTTCGAATTTCTGGTGGAGCAGTGTTATTACGTTTTTCTTAGTAGCCATCCACGGAGTCTGGCTTTGTGCCCGATTGATGGCAATAGGAAAACTTTTACATAGGACTTAAACATAGATATCTAGGGAAACCGAACACTTCGGGAATTACAGGGTTATGACTATGTAAAGCTTGGCCTCTTTTAGTAATTTATTTTAGTAACTCAGAACCACATGCAGCTCTCAGCTAGTTTCGAGTAATTTTCTATTAAAATTTCGCAACTATTTGCCAAATATTCGGCTACAATAACGCCGTATGCCGTAATATTTACGAGTATAGCCTGTAACTTTTTATGATGGGCGGTCAGTGACGTAAAATAGTAGATTGTACACCAAGTGCATAAAACGCACCATTTTGCGCGAGACGTTTATCCATCCGATGCGAGCTTGCGAGCGAGGATGGATATAAAGTAGAGGGTAAAATGGGTTTTATGGACGAGTTTTACACTCTACTTTTCACTTCGATTGCGAGGAAATGCAACAGCAACTTGTAAATATTGTAAAAATAATTATGGTTCCCGCCACAATTAACTTTTTTTTTTCAGTAGGAAACTTGACATAACACCTGACTTATGTCGTTATATAGCGTTACTCGGATCATACTGCTCAGTTATAAAAACATTTTGAGCAAGCCTATTGCCATCAACCAATGTAATTAGGAGCAAGCCTATTGCCATCAACTGATGTAATTGGGACCAAGCCTATTGCCATCAACCAATGTAATTAGGAGCAAGCCTATTGCCATCAACTGATGTAATTAGGGACAAGCCTATTGCATCAACCGATGTAATTAGGAAAAGCCTATTGCCATCAACCAATCTTATTAGGAGCAAGCCTATTGCCATCAACCGATGTAATTAGGAGCAAGCCTATTGCCATCCACTGATTTCGGTAATTGAGAGCAAGCCTATTGCCATCAATTAATGTAATTAAGAGTAAGCCTATTCCCATCAAATGATGTAATTAGGAGCAAGCCTATTGCCATCAACCAACCTAATTAAGAGCAAGCCTATTGCCATCAAGCGATTTAGGTAATTAGGGGAAGCCTATTCCCATCAACTTTCCTTGTATTCGTAATGAAAAGCAGTAATCCCTTGTTCTTAGAATACTAGCGAAACGAATTAAATTAAAGAGGTTATTCTATGAAGTTGTTGCTGTGGCTGTCGGGTCGATTACCTGTGCCGATTACCTTGATCTTCGACGAAGATTTTACTTTATGCTCTAGAGCATAAAACGCGACTTTATGTCGCCTACGCACGACATAAAGACGAATTTTAGAGCGAGAGAAGTGAAAATAATATTACTAACCCTTGACACCGTAAAAATCTAATACATTATGTAGTTTGTTGATACCTTCACGATTTTTGAAGTCAACAATACAGTCACGTTTCCTTTATAGGCATTTTTATATTTTTTTAACACCTCACTGAACATAGTCTTTATTTCAATATCGATGTGTTGCCAAAATCGTTTTTAGGTTTCCGTACCCTAAGGGTAAAAACGGGTCCCGTCGGGGCTGCGGATTATCGAAAGAGATACCGCGGCCTCGGCGCAAGGGCGAAGAAGGAACATGGGTGGTTTTTAGTCAGTAGAAGTCTGACACTCCCTTTCGCTCTGCCCAAGACCGGGGGAGGGGGGGGGGGGGGTCATTTGATGATTTTCCACCCACCCGAAAAAAAATCCGTCTGTCTGTCACCAGACTGTATCTCAAGAACCGCGATAGGTAGACAGTTGAAATTCCCACAAATTACGTATTTCTGTTGCCGCTAAAAAATACTAAAAACAAAACATCATAAATATTATTTATTTATTTTATTTTAAAGAAGGCTTACAGACTAACAAACCAATGAAATAAAGAATATAAAATTAAAAAAATTGCTAATAACAAGCCTCCACATATGGTTAACAAAAAAGTCGATAAAAAGAAGAAAATACATACAAGTTAATGAAAAGTTAACTATCCTTGAAAAATGACTGTGCCAATAGCCGTCTTAAGGTCGCCACACTAATGCAGAACAAGTCGACATTATGAAACTGAGTGCACTTCTTATTGAGAATACATTCCGCCTATAATTAGTCATTTCGAAAGGTACATTTCATATTGGCCGTTGACGTAATCCCGTCGGATTCGTGCGTAATGACAGATTAGCAACGAGTTCAGGACAGTCGATGTGGCCATTTGCGATACCCAAAAGTAGACTCATGTCCCCAATATAACGTCTCATCTCCAGAGGAAGGAAGTGGTACCGTCTGCAGCGGTGCTCGTAGTCATCTGAGTATTGCTGAGCCCTATAATCTAGATAACGTAGAAATTTTCTTTGGACGCCTTCAATACGGGACTTCTAAGTCTCATACTGCGGGTTCCAAACCTGAGACGCGTATTCTAAATGGCTGCGCACGAACGAACAATACAAGATCTTAACTGGTTTAAGAGACCGGAAACAAGCCGTGGTGCGTAGTATAAATCCCAGAGCTTTTGATGCCTTTGCAACTATACTATTCACATGTTGATAGAACAGAAGCTTGCTGTCAATGATTACCCCTAAATCTTTTATGCTATTTTGCCTGCTAATGAGCTGACCGTTCATGGTGTAACTAAAATTTATTAAAGAAGTACAACGTGAGAATGTTATGAGGAAGCATTTAGAGACATTTAATTGGAGTTTATTACGGATGCAATATATTTCAAACCTATGCAGGTCGTCTTGTAACTGACATGCATCAGACATGTCTCGCACAACTTTATGAATCTTCATGTCATCAGCATAAAGTAAAATATACGAATGACGAAAACATTGTTTGATATCAGCAATAAACAATATAAACAACAGAGGGCCCAAAATGGAGCCTTGAGGTACACCTGAAGGTACAGAATTCCAACCAGAGGTGTAGCCCTGAAGCACGACCGCTTGTGTTCTGTTCTCTATATAGGAGGAGAACCACCGGTACAGGTCACCGTGGATTCCGGCGAGAAACAGCTTCTTAAGCAGCATGCAATGATCAATACGGTCGAAACACTTACTATAGTCGGTATAAATGACGTCAACTTGACGCTGTGCCATGCCGTTTGTAATAAACTCTTGTGACAGAAGTAAGTTCGAAGTGGTCGAGCGGTTCCTAACAAAACCGTCATATTGTTTTAAGTAAAGAGATCACACCAAAAGGTTCTAATACATTTTAACCTATCAAGTAACCAGTTTTTCATTTATCAGAGTTCCGCGAAGTCGTTCACCCATCGAGCTAGATTGTGTCTGCAGCGACCAACTTGGACTCGCAGTTGGTTCAAACACTTCCACATTGGTCTAAATTTTATTTAATGAAAAAATAAATACAGCTGCTATACCAACCCGCACTGGGTCCGCTTGGTAGATTTATCATCGCTGCGCAGTTCTATAATGCGATTTATAAGGTTTTGAGACAACAACGAAAAACGTGTTATTTAATAGATAAACAGAAACATTAAACAATAATTCTGTACCTTTAGTGAAAAGTGATATAACTCGACTTGTAGCAGTTTTGAGTTCTGTATACAATCTTGAAGCTTGAATTTTTTTTGATTTTTCTATCTAATCGGTATAACTCTATATCTTATAGAACGGGAAATAAGTTTCGTGTTTAATGATACAAGTGGCATTCTTGGTTAATTTTGATGATATTTTTTGTGTATACTGATATGTCTTTAGTTATATTAAATTGAACTAAAGCTTAAATTTAAACAAGTACGTGTAAATAAGGCTATCTCGATTTATATTACTTGACACATTTAATATTAATGACACGAGTTTTGTGCGTATTAATACAATACAATTTGTATTAAGTGACACTAAAAAAACCCTACAATTATCAATTGTGAATGATGATATAACTCAAATTGTATCTCATAAGTATAAGCACCATAAAACATCACCAACGTGTCAAGTGATACAACTAAACCTGTATCAAACTACACGTGAAATATTTTAAGTAACGCGTTTAGTTCTCAATAATATAAATTGATTTATATCGCTGTAGTATAGGATTTTTAGAAACCGATCGATAGTGATTATTGTGTAAAGTGATCTATGCAGTGATCTATGTAGTAAGCGAGAAAAGCCATGATGGCGGGGGATGTAATCACGCTCAAACTACGTTGCCAGATGTACGAGAAATCTCGTACATTTGCGAGATGTAGCACTCTCTGTACGAGAAGCGAGAAAAAACACTCGTACTCCCTTTTACGAGAATTTAATAATTATTGTTGCTAATACAAACCAAAAACATTTAAAGAAAAGAATAGTCGCAAACGATTAACTTAGCAAATCACTAGATTCATTAGCTTATCACTAAAATGCATCTTTAGTTGTTGACGGATAATAATAATAATAATATAATAATATTCCACAGTCCGCTGGGTGTATTTTTTGTTATTGTCCATATTGCACTCATGATTATTTATGTTGTTTTCTTATTTCTTTTGCACTGACTGAAACGTGAATAGAGCAATGTATTTTAGAAGTGACAGTGAATCTTCATCCACTCCATCATAAAATAACAAAAAACTGACCAAGTGCGAGTCCGACTCGCACATGAACAGTTCCGTACCATCGTAATAGTTTGTATCATCACCTTTAATTTGTATTTGTTGTTGTTATAGTGTCAACAAAAATACACATTTTGTGATAATTTTGTTTTTCATAGTGTTTGTATGAATGACATAGTTATATTTGCGGTTTTTTTTAATCTCGTTCAAACTATTAAACAACAGTATTTCTTTAACTCTATTTAAAAGTTGGAGGGGGGGAACTTTTGTGTGTGTGTGTCTTTCGTTCAAACGATTGACTTTGAGAAATAATGTTTTTGGAAACCTTAATGTCATTTTGAAAAATCTATCTATAGACACCCCATACCCATAAGATTGACTTTGTTTATAGTTTAATTTCCTTGTAAGGGGGGGGGGGGGGGCTCCCCATACAAGGAAATCAAACTAAAACCCTTAATCTTTTATTTTTGTATAAAAATCGTAAAGCGTTTCACAGAACACATCTACCTTGTAGCAAGTTTCTAATGTGTAGTCTTAATAGTTTCGGAATAAAGTGGCAGTACAGCAGACGGAATTACGGACTGACGGACTGACGGACAGACAGACATGACGAATTTGTAAGGGTTCTGTTTTTTTGCCATGCGGCTACGGAACCCTAAAACGGTAACACGATTTGAGAAACAAACCTGGTTCATCGGGTCTACAATCAAAAAAGTTAACTTTATTTGGTTCATCATCATTATTCATCATTTTAGCCGAAAGACGTCCACTACTGGACATAAACCTCCCCTAAGTGTCACTATATTGACCGGTCCCATGGGTCTCGCATTCAGCGGATCCCCGAAACCTTCACCAGGTCATCGGTCCACCTAGTGGAAGGCCTTCCAATTCAACATCTTGTGGTTCGTGGTCGCCACTCCAGAACTTTTCGGCCCCATCGGCCATCTGTTCTGCGAGCAATGTACCCTGCCCATTGCCACTTAAGTCTGGCAATTTTTCGGGCAATGACGGTAACCTTGGTTTTATTCGGATGTCTTCATTTCTGATTCAATCACGCAAGGAAACTCCGAGCATAGCCCTCTCCATTGCCCTTTGTTTGACTTTTTACCATCTGGTAAGGCTGATCGTGAGCAAACACGTTACGGTCCCATAATTATGTAATCACTGGCAACACACTGGTCATTGACTTTCGTCTTGAGACACTGAGGTAAGTTGGACAAGAAGATATATACTACTCAGCTTCCCAAACGCTGCCCAGCCGAGTCGGATTCGACGATTGACCTCTTTCTCAAAGTTGAACCTACCTAACTGGATAGTTTGTCCCAGGTAGACACATAATCGTCAACAACTTCAAGTGTAGAGTCTTAGATCTTGATAGGAATTTGGTTGCTGAAAATCAAACAAGCTCAATTCGACCGAAGCGTGGTTCCTCACAATGGGCCTCATAAGAAAGCTCAAAGTCACCCAAAAGGCAATGCACCCGATGGGGCTGAAAACTTCTAGAGTGGCGAATGCAAACCGGAAGTCGTTGCTTTGGAAGGCCTTCCACTAGTTGAACTGATGACCTAGTGAAGGTGGCCACCGCTGGATGCGAGGCGCACGGGACCGGTCAATGTGGCGACACCTGGTGTAGGCCTATGTCCAGCAGTGGACGTCTTTTGGGTGAAATGATGATAATGATAAGGGCAGTAGGCACTAGGCCCCACAATAGAAATGAAATTAAACTTATATTACTTTACACCTCAGCTCATTTGATATAAATAAAGATAAATCGAAATACACCACATCTTCTATTGTGTTCATTGTGTGTAAATTGATATAATTTAGATTTTGTCATAGCACACTAAAAAGACACGGTACCCATGAAATCTCGATGCTTTCGAAACAAAATTAGTTCCAGTGTTTTATTATTTGTAACTCTGTTACTATTAAAAAGATGTTTCAATAATACTTGTAACATTGAACACAAGTGCATTTTATATTATGTAAAATGATATAATTGAAATTGTATCATTATACACATAGGAACTTAAATGTGGCTAATGATATAAGTCTAGTCTTTTTTAAATATCTCAAATTCTAATATTTTTTTAACAATATCAAAACATATACGATATAATAAAACAATTTCCAATTGATAAAAGTTAACACGTCAAAAAAATATACTGAAATAAAAAAGTTGTATCCGTTTAAAAAATGCAAAACTTATTATCTGTTTTTCTCAAAACGAGGATTTGTGACTTGTATCACTTTTCACTAAAGGTACAGAATTTATAAGCGCATATTGAATTAGTTCAACTTGTTTCTAGTTCGGTTATTACTAGTAAAAACTGTTAATAACGGTTAGAGATTAAATGCTTGATCGGAGGGTTTAGATAAAATGACAACAATTTAATAATGGAAACTCGTAATTAAGTAATGAGACAGAAACATTATTCGTTAATTAACAATGGTGAAAATCGAGAAATCGTCACGGTACACCTAGAAGGTATGGAACGAGCTGGAAGAAAACATACAATTAGTGCATTTACGGATTGTGTGTTTTTTCTAGTTCCACCATGGGCCATGGACCACGGTCCACATAAGCCATAGAACGAAGGAACTGAAAGTAAGGTAGGACTGAAGGAATTGGCCTTAGCATTTTTTTTATTATTTTGTTGGTTGGGAAATCATCAAAGGACTCCTCCCGCTCTGGGCAGAGCGGTAGGGAGTGTCAGACTTCTACTGACTAAAACCCACCCACGTGCCTTCTAAGTCCTTTGTGTTGAGGCCGCAGTATCTCTTTCGAACAACCAGCAGCCCCATAAGCCTTAGCCTAACCGCAATAATACAGGCCAATAACTTACAGTAATAATGGTCAGGCACCACCATTGACAAAAGTTTAAATAAACCCCGTTAACGACTGAAATCCAACATTAACTTTTAGTCACTAAAATTATCACAAAGTTAGTTATTTGTTTCGGCCGATAAGTGGAAAAGTTCTTGTGGATTATTATTGGTTCCGTCTGAACGGGATCACGAAATAGGTTGTAATAAAAAGTTTTGTTTTGTTAACGATTGGGGACTTCGAAAACGATAAATATTTTATTTGGGATAGACGCATTATAGATTAGTAGCCTTGCTTTGGGTCTAATATTATGGGTTGATACCTTATTAAAGTTGAAATGGTTTAATAAAGGATGGCTAAGTAATTGCTTTGTTGCCACCGTTTTATAGTAATTATAAAATACAATGCACAATAAATTGAAATATTTATTCGGTATATACATAGTTCACTACGTACTGAATTATTAATATTTTAAAGGTAATTAAAAAGCACGTACAACAGTAACATATAAATACAAGGTAGAAGGTACACCAAAGCTAAAACGGTTACAACTCATTCAGTACTTCGTCCTCAACATTTTCCTACATAGTAATTTTTTATTTGTGATTTTAAAAAACATTGCTGTTCCATATATTGTGACCGAATACGTGGTTTAGAGTCTGTTTACATTCCGCCTTATATTTCAGTGTATTTAACGGATTTATTTTTAGTAAAAAAGTTATAATAAATCAACCAGCAGAGTTTCACAAAGAAAAATAAAGTCAAGCATGTCAAATTTAATTTTTATGAATTGTGATTTTTACTACAAAAAGTAAGCTTCTTTTGTGAACATAATGGTTAAAAATACTGTGAAAACACTGTATTTACATTCCCGAACGAAAAAAAGTTTCGTAACTTTAAAACTAAGTTGCGCTACAAGTTATCTTCCGCTTCTAAAAATATTTTAACATTTAGAATATTTCTTTGCCTTTTCCTGTCCGGAAGAACTAAAACACGAAACTATCGATAGCAGTTTAGCATGCATTCAAATTCGGAATTTAAAGCATTAAAGAATGGGTGTTTTAACTGGTTAGTATATTATTCGTATTTTGGTCAGCAGAAAATATAATCTGCCAGCAGAAATAAGTAGCTAATTGGTCAGCAACTCATGGCCAGCAAACATTTCAATATCAATCAGCAATTTATGTCATTCTGGATGGCTGTAATTAATTTTGTACAGCATATTAATTATATAAGCTGCAATAAGCTGCTCCTTAAATCTTGCTGACCAAGTAGTAATTTTGCCGACCAAGATAGTTATTTTGCGGATTATTCAATCCGCAAAATTTAATAAGCAACCTCATGTTATTTTAAGCTGCCTATTTATGATTTAATTTTTGACCATTATCAAAATTATTTGCGGAACAAGGATTGCTGCCTGATTGTTTTAATTGCAAACAAAATATTTTTATGCCGACCAAATTATTTAAATGCTGTTTTTTTTTTGGCTCAACAAATTTTATAATTGCTAAAGCAATTAATTACTTCCCTTAAAGAATAATGTTCGCGAGTGTACTTCTCGGTTGTTTAAATTTTCATTGACTCTTGCAGAGAAGAAGAACATACACTGACACTATATAACCCCTTAGTTCGGAGGACCATAGCCAGCTGCACTGAGAGGTCGAAGCTACACGCTGACCCACGCCACCCAATGCACACGTTGCAGTGCCCCAGAGACTGAAAAGTCGTAAAAGCTTATTGGGTGCGTTAACAATACTGGTCCAGCTATTAGCAATGCCGCCATAGCAAGACGAGAGCTC
This sequence comes from Diarsia dahlii, assembly GCA_949775195.1. Lineage (NCBI taxonomy): Eukaryota > Metazoa > Arthropoda > Insecta > Lepidoptera > Noctuidae > Diarsia > Diarsia dahlii. The sequence goes on from OX459199.1 coordinate 19,840,813, forward strand.
TGGCGGGATCTGTTCAAGCCCCCTGACGACTTCATCGAGCCATCTGAAAGCCTTCCACCCGGTCATGATTTACCTTGGCCGACTTGGAAATCTCTAAATAGACTCCGAACCCAAGTCGGCCGTAGCAAAGACAATCTCTTCAGATGGGGGTTCATAGACGGTACGGATCTCAAGTGTGTATGTGGCGTATCTCCACAGACAATGGCCCACCTTCCATCTTGCGCTGCATGCCCTGACACCTGCACACTTGATGATCTAATGACTGCATCAGCGAGCGGAGTTCGCATAGCTGAATATTGGGCCAAATTAATATAATTTATTTAGTGACGGTTTGCCATCGACACGCTAAGAAGAAGAAGACCCCTTAGTGGTCCAAACTGACGTACCTATATAATTATTTTCCTCTTTACGTGTCGATGACCTCAAATCATATTAGACGTGTATGTAGCCACCTGACAGTTCTTATCATTTGCATCTAGTAAGTCCTGAAAGGTGCAAGTGGTTGTGCTGGATGGGCAGGATAGGAGTTGGCGCATATCCTGCAGAGGGGCTACACACTGACAGTTTGTTTAGGATGTATCTAGGATATCCCATTTAGCCAGATCATGTCTACACCGGTCAACCTGTGTATATATTTCCTTGGTCATACTAATCTGACGTTTGTTCTTTTGTCTACAGGACGAGTCGGAGCAACGACTAGACGTGGACAATACCAGCGCACAGTCATACTGCATGCATACAGTGGACATGGAGTTCAGGCACGTGGTCAGATCCACGCACATCGATAAGAGCATAGAGGCTAAGAGAAAAGTGAGTAGACTTTATTGTATATTATTTTTACTAGTTGAGAGAGGATAGTATTGAAGGAGCTTGTGTTTCTATTTCAAATGCATTATGGTAAAAGGAACTCCTTGTTAACGGTTTGGGGGGTATGAGGAACAGGGTGTAAAGTTCCTGATTCCCCATAGAAAGGGAGGATCCTCCGACCAGACGGTTGTTGTGTTTGTTGGGCTAACTGCCCGACATTATGTAAATCGGATTTTCTATACGTTTGTCGCGGATAACTTATGATTGCGCGATGTAGGACATATCATTTGGTTCACATGTGTTGCAGTAGATGTCGCTGTAGCCACAACGATATTGACAGAAGTTGCTGTTAACGTATTTGTGAAATATATTGAAGAACATCATATCTGTCTAGCCTCGTCCAAATTATGGTGGGGTACATTTCAAGTCTATCCGGATGCAGCTGTATACCAGTATTTTACCAGAATCGAATGCCTGTCTGACCTCAACAACTCTGTAGTATTTACTATGATACCCGTTGGTAATAATGGTTGTCAGATTTTCGGCTATGGCCGATGGGGCTGGAAAGTTCTGGAGTGGCGACCGCGAGCCGGAACACGTTGCGTTGGAAGGCCTCCCACTAGGTGGACCGATGACCTGGTGAAGGTTGCGGGGATCCGCTGAATGCAAGACGCAGGGGACCGGTCAATGTGGCGACACTTAGGAGAGGCCTATGTCCAGCAGTGGACGTGTTTCGGCTGAAATGATGATGATGATGGTGAAGAGACTTTCTGGTCACTGAATACTTGTTACGACTGCCAATGATCTACAATTGACAGCCGGGATCAACAGCTTAGCGTGCTTTCCGAGGCAGGTAGGAAACTTTGTATAAAATCAAATGAGTGGGAATCCATCCACAGAACAACATAGGCAAACGTAGCTTCACCTGAAGATTGATCCAAGCGGACATTTTAAACCTTTTTTTTTGGATGTTTCGAAATTATCAAATGACTCCTCCCGCTATAGGCAGAGTGGTAGGGAGTGTCAGACTTCTACTGAGTAAAAACCACCCATGTTTCTTCTTAGGCCTCTGTGTCGTGGCCGCGGTATCTCTTTCGAACAACCCGCAGCCCCGACCTCATTTTTAGACCTTCCTTCAAATTTATAGACGTGAGACTACCCAGAAAAGCATATTGTAATCATAATAAACAATTTGTCTCTGACAAATACGAGTGAAACCACTGACTTTGGAACAGCAGCTCTGAACATTACAGAAGTTTAATACAAACACATCCATTACAAGAGACAATAAAAACAAAACACAGTATCGTCTTGAGGAAATAAAAAGATAATCGCACGTTTCAGAGTAATGTTTCATGGTTATTTAATGTATTTGGCTCGTATTTAACATTGTTTTGTTTAATTTTTTTGTGGTTTACCTGAAGGTTCAAGGAAATTAGTGCCCATACACATTTTATCGGTTCGTAGAAACGGGAAATTTTAACACTTGAAAATACAACAACGTAGGCAATTAGGCATACGCGATCATACAACTTTTGACAATAATTTCTATTAAATTAAAATAATCTCTAAAGTTTTACGTAGACAAATCGACTTCGTTTTTAGGGTTCCGTACTTCAAAAGGAAAAAACGGAACCCAACCCAACCACAAGCGTATTCCAAGACGCAAACCCGTGTCTGCTGTATCAATAGAGATTAAGTTTTACTAAGTACTATTTAGCATTACCCACAAGACAACCAAGCAAGAGTACAACAACCAACAACCTTGGTTAGGTTACCGACATATTGCCAAACTTTAGTGACAGTGGGCAGAGCCCAGTGGGAGGCCTTGTGGGAGGCCTTGGAAGGCGTCCCACTGGGTGGACCGACCTGGTAAAGGTTGCGGGGGATCCGCTGGATGCGTAACGCAGGTCGATGAGGCAACACTTGGGGGAGGCCTACGCTCAGCAGTGGACGTCTTTTGACTAAAATGATGATGATGATGCAGTATTTCAAGCCATCCGGTAAAATGATTGAATTAAAAATCATCGTAATTCCCTTGTTTGCAGCATAAACAATCTAATTAATTATTTTGGTGTATGGAGTTATGTAAGAAGTTAATGCAATAAAAGCCAAATTCTTCGTCTTCTAATAAAGTAGTTAGAGTTTAAGTTGTCGAAATAAAAAGTCGTCCTTTCGCGGTGCTACTTGAAAAAAAAAACCAGAAACGCTTTGCAGTTTCTATACCGATTTTATTATAATAACGTGGACATTTTAAATTATTACCCTGTTTAATCAAAACGAAATGCAATTAACTTATCAGGTCAAAGCACTTCATTAAAAGTTCTGGAACCGGAATAATAATAATAATAATATAATCTGGCAACACTAAAGTCGACAGACGTCTTTCTGGTTCATCTTCCGATTTTATTTAATTTAAATTTTTATACAATTGCATTTCAACGATTTGGTACCTCCGTTTTCAAATATTTATATATATGTAATAGATTTTACAAACCGAAATAAAAGAAATATCCATAAAATGAGACTTATTACAAGAAAACCGAACAGAAGAAAAAAATGACATATGTCATTCCGTGTCATTCCATAAAACACCAAAAATGATTTAAAGACCGAAAGAATGTTGACAAGAGCTAGAGCAAGACGCGCACGCCTTCCACCACCGGACCCGTCGCTCAGCTCCGCCTCGCCGCCACCGGAACCTAGCCCCAGCGTGAGTGCTGTGACACCGACCGCGGCAGTTGCGTCGAGCTCGAGCGACGAGTATTTCTCGCTGTCCCCGACGCCACCACCTGCTCGGCGACGGAGAGGACGCCGGCCGCCAGGCGGCTTAGGACCTCGAGGCCCACCGGCTTCTGATAGGGTCCCAGCTCCCGGCGGAAGTGTGCAGCGCATGCGATGGACGCAATCCATCAACGAGAACGTTATGCGCTCATACTATGGGGCTACAGGGGGAGGAAACAACCTGACCGCGTACCGTGTTCGGATGCTCTCTCTGTTTCAGGTGCTTGAACCGGCTGTCAACGTATCAGCACAACGACTGTCGGATCAGGTGCGAGTCATTTAGCGTAATTGTATGTTGGATGACACCGTACTTGATCGCTTGCGGACTGAAATGAGTAGCCATGTCATTGCTACGCCGTCGCAGGTTGTGGTACCACCACAGTCTACCACAACAGATATTCGCGAAAACGACGTGAGTAGTGACATGGTTACTGATGTAAGTACACAGTGCAGTGAGGAGATGAGGAGTACTTTGGAGGGTGCGATCCGAGAGTATCGGTTCATGACGCCCGAACTTATACCACGTTTACCTCGTTTGCCCATGCATAACAGAAATAGGGCGCTGGTGGCTGCTCTGGATTCGCAGTTGTCAAGATATTTTGATAACTGCGAAAACCTCACTGATGCTCATTCAATCCTGTATTGCGCGGCTGTAACGGCATGTCGTGTAGCTCATGTCAAATTTCCGGATGATAGAGCTACACGACCGAAACCAGCCGTTCCGGCTTGGCAGTACAGGATTGAACGACGCATTGCTGGGGCCAGAGCGTTCATCGGCAAACTAACCTGCTTCCGGGAGGGCAACAATCGCCCTCGAGTGATGCGCTTTGTGAGGCGGGCATTTGCGGGGACTGATATCAGTCCTCGAGACTACATGTCCCGTATCACAGAGCGCATCGACTTCTGGAAGCAGAAAGTGTATGCATGGGCAAACCGTATACGTAGGTATAAGCGTCGGGCGGAACGGTACACTCTAAATCGCACCTTCCAAAGCGATGAAAGGTGGGTTTATAGAGCATGGGAGCGACCGGACCAAGGTGTGACTGACACGTGCCTACCGGATGATAACGCCATGTGTTCATTTTGGCGCAACATCTGGTCGGTACCTGTCAGTCATGCCGAGGGTGAATGGACTCGGGAGGTCGAGCGAGCGTGCGATCCAATAACAGAAATGGGGGCAATAACGATCAGCCCCCAAGATGTAGGTTGTGCAGTCCGTCCGTTGCCTAATTGGAAATCACCAGGGCCGGACGGACTGCACAACTTTTGGATTAAATGGATCACAAGATCGCATGCATGCTTGGCAGCCCTGTTCCAGTCAGCCTTAGAGTCAGGGTCGCTACCAGAGTTCCTGACGACTGGAATAACCCACCTGCTCCATAAATCGGGTAGTACTGCGGAACCCAAAAATTATAGACCGATTACGTGTCTACCAACGGTCTATAAAGTTCTTACCTCCATTTTGAGAGCTAAAATTAATAAACATATTAACGAAAATTGTGTTATGTCTGCTTCTCAAAATGGATGTAGGAACGGGTCCCGTGGTACTAAGGAGCTACTCCTCATTGATATGGCCATTAGCCAACAGGTTCGCAGCTCCCGAAAGGATCTGTCGACATGTTGGATAGACTATAAGAAGGCCTATGACTCGGTGCCACATACATGGCTCATGAGGGTGCTAGAGTTGTATAAAATTGATGCAACCCTGCGCACCTTCCTGATGTCGTGTATGGGGCAATGGAGGACAGTCCTTCGCTATCCAGGATGTCGACAGATCCAGAGGAATAGCGAACCGATAAGGATAGAGCGGGGTATATTTCAGGGCGACAGTTTGAGTCCACTTTGGTTCTGCTTAGCCTTGAATCCTCTTAGCACGCTGCTGGAGGGTTCAGGTCTGGGCTATCGGTTGAAGAGAGGTGGTCAGATTATATCTCACCTCCTTTACATGGATGACCTAAAACTTTTTGCCACGAATGATATGCACCTGATGGAGCTACTGAAGGTCACTGAAGCTTTCAGTGGCGCCATTAGGATGGAATTCGGTGTTGACAAGTGTGCGGTCATGCATGTAAAGCGAGGGAGGATTGTGGAGTCAGTTGGAACCCAGCTCACAGGTTCCATAAATCTTAGATCCCTCTCAGCAACCGAAACCTATAAGTATTTGGGTATGTCGGAAGCGCTGGGCATCAACGTTGCCGACATGAAACAATCGTTGAAGGAGCGCTTCTTTGGCCGCCTGAGAAAGGTATTTAATAGTCTTTTGTCAGGCGGAAATAAGGTACGTGCCTTCAACGGTTGGGTCATGCCGGTTTTGATGTACTCTTTCGGCATACTCAAATGGACTCAAACAGAGCTAGACGCCCTGGATAGGCGGGTCCGTACATTGTTGACGGCATATCGAATGCATCACCCACGTTCTTCGGTTATGAGACTGTATATCCCGCGGAAGTGTGGAGGTCGAGGCTTTTTAAATGCTAAGACTCTGCACAATCGTGAGATATGCAGTCTCAGGGAATATTTCCTGGAAGCCGACGTGGGGATGCATCGAGATGTTGTCGCGGTGGACAAGGGCCTCACCCCGCTCTCCTTGGCTAAAGAGAACTGGCGCAAACCTGTAGTGCTTGACACTAAAGACCGCATGGAAGTATGGCAGAGCAAGGAGCTCCACGGACGCTTTTTCCGGGCCCTACACGGGCCCGATGTAGATTTCCTAGCGTCCGTAACCTGGCTACGTTCCGGGGAACTCTTTGGAGAAACCGAAGGTTTTGTCTGTGCAATTATGGACGAAGTTATGATGACGAATAACTACCGGAGATTTATTGTGAAGGACGGTACGGTTGACATATGTCGGGCATGCCACCGTCCGGGCGAATCAATCCGTCACATTATCTCCGGGTGTTCTCGTCTGGCTAACGGAGAATACTTGCATAGACACAACCTTGTAGCCAGGATTATCCATCAGCAACTTGCTCTGAAATACAACCTTGTGGAATCAGAAGTGCCGTACTACAGGTATGTGCCCGACCCAGTTCTCGATAATGGCAGTATCACACTGTACTGGGATCAATCCATCATCACTGACAGGACTATTATGGCTAATAAGCCTGATATAGTGGTGGTGGATCGATCAGAGCGGCGCGCAATGATTGTTGACATAACCGTCCCGCATGACGAGAACCTCGTGAAAGCCGAGAAAGATAAACAAATCAAGTATCTTGACTTGGCTCGCGAGGTTGTCGACATGTGGGATGTGGACTCAGCGATCATTGTGCCGATAGTCGTTACAGCCAATGGCTTAATTGCCAAGAGCCTCGACCAACACCTGAGGAGGCTCTCGTTAGGCAGCTGGATCAAGGGCTTGATGCAGAAAGCGGTACTCCTGGACACGGCTCGCATTGTTAGGAGGTTCCTTTCTCTGGAGCCCTGACCGCCGGTAGCTTGGACCCTGTTCCCGATACCGGTGGGCTACAGTTTTTTCTATTTTTAAATGTTTTTTTTTTGTTTTTATAGGAAATATTTAAAAATGTATAAAATTTGTTAATTTATGAATAAAGGGAATAATAATAATATTCCACAACTATCACACAACGCCATCTAGTCCCAAGCTAAGCAGAGCTTGTGTTATGGGTACTAGACAACTGATAAACATACTTATATATTTCTAAATACATACATATCTATCTATATCTATAAAAGCGAAAGGTCACTCACTGATTCATCACGAAATCTCGAAAACCGCTGGACGTACAAAGATGATTTTTGGCAGGGAGGTAGTTTATGGTTAGTAGACGTCCGCTAAGAACGGATTTTGCGAAAGGGCCGGATTAGGGTGGTCTAAGGGCCCTCGCAAGTTTGTATGAAACTCCTTCATTTTTTGTGCTACAATCTAGATTTTTGGCAAAGACGTAGTTTATAGTCAGTGGGCGTCTGCTATGAATTAATTTTGCGACAGGGCCGGATTAGGGTGGTCTAAGGGCCCTCACAAGTTTGTATGAAAGTCCTTAATTTTTCGTGCTATAATCTTGATTTTTGGCAGAGACGTAGTTTATAGTCAGTAGGCATCCGCTATAAATTAGTTTTGCGACAGGGCCGGATTAGGGAGGTCTAAGGGCTCTCGCCAGTTTGTATGAAAGTCCTTCATTTTTTGAGCTACAAACTTGATTTTTGAGACGGACGTAGTTTATAGTTAGTAGACGTCTGGTAAGAACAGATTTTGTGACAGGGCCGGGTTCTTGCAAGTTCGTAAGAAAATCCTTAATTGTTTGTGCTACAAACTTGATTTTTGGCAGGCACGTAGTTTAAAGTTAGTAGAACTCTGCTAAGTACAGGTTTTGTGGCAGGGCCGGATTAGAGAGGTTTAAGGGCGCTCGCAAGTTTGTTTAAAAGTCCATCATTTTGTGTGCTACTAACTTGAATTTTGGCAGGGACGTAGTAGGTGAGTAGAAGTTTGCTAAGAACCGATTTTGCGACAGGGCCGGACTAGGGAGGTATAAGGGCTCACGCGAGTTTGTATGACAGTCCTTCCTTTTTTGTAGTACAATTTTGGCAGGAAGGTACTTTATAGTTAGTTAACGTTGACTAAGAACAGATTTAGCGAGTTTAGCAACATGGCCAGAATAAGGAGGTCTGAGGGCAAAGTCAAAGTCAAAGTCAAAGCATTTATTTCAAGTAGGCCGTTACAGGCACTTTTGAATAGTCGAATTAAACTAACTGCAGCACTCAGAGATATCCAACGATTACTCAAGCCGCCACCCAGCAAAGGCCTGACATACTTTTGTATGACAAAACTGCCAAAAACCTTTACCAAGCGACGTCCCAAGCAACCACTGAAGCTCTCCGAGTGCGGCAGTAAACTACTGAAGCTAAATAAACTAAGCTACAGTCCCAGTCACAAGGCATAATAACTCGTGATTGTACTGTAGTTGCCCATTCCAAAGCGTTGGTCTCATGAGAAGAATGGCAAGAAACTTCATGGACACTCTTTTAAAATCGTTTGGGTTTACAATATGTTCAAGGTACAGACATAATCTTGGTATAATACACACATGAAGACTATGCAAATTAGTGTCTGAGATGGTCTTTTGAAGAAAGCACCACACAGATTTGAGTGGACCCGTCCAGTCAGTGCAAGCATTTGTCAGTTATCGTGGAGCTCGACTTATAACTCAAGGAGCTCAACGTCACGACGAACAATACCAAAGAAAGGACATTTGGGTGGGTCGCTTATAGTACTCAAACTGCCAGACAATCGTTAAAATTACATAAAAACCCACACGGTCCTCACATTCACAATATAAAAATAATAAAATACATGAAGATTATGCAGATTAGTGTCTGGGATGGTCTTTTGAAGAAAGCACCACACAGATTTGAGTGGACCCGTCCAGTCAGTGCAAGCATTTGTCAGTTATCGTGGAGCTCAACTTATAACGCAAGGAGCTCAACGTCACGACGAACAGTACCAAAGAAAGGACATTTGGGTGGGTCGCTTATAATACTCAAACTGCCAGACAATCGTTAAAATTAAAGAAAGACCCACATGATCCTCACATTCACAATATAAAATAATTAAATATTAAGCATATTAAATAATAATGTCAAGCTATTTAAACATGTCAAAAATACGCAAAATTAATAAAAAACAAAATAAAAATATTTAACAAGGTAAATATTCATCAAAAAAATAATAATATCATACTTGAACAAGTAAATAATGTCAATTTGTATAAAGAAAATTAATAAAATGTCAAATTGTAAAAGTAAAAATAAAATAGGTATTATGTCAATTCAGATTGGAGCAGTTCAATCCCAAGCTTTTTTGTCCTCTATATAATCTTTAACAGCATAAAAAGCTTTCTGGCAAAGTTTTCGTTTTATGAAGGATTTGAATTTATTTAGGCTTAAATTTTGAACGTGGCTTGGTAGTTTGTTATAAAAACGAATACATTGGCATTTAAATGATCCACCTATTTTCTTGAGCCTTGTTGTGGGTACAATAAATTTATGCTTATTTCTAGTATTTACATTGTGAATATCACTATATTTCTTAAACATCTTTATATTTTTGTGAGCATACATAAGATTTTCATAAATATACTGAGAAGGAACAGTCATTACATTAATTTCCTTAAATTTTTCTCTGAGTGAGTGTCGGGGGCTCAATTTATAAATTGATCTAACCGCCCGCTTCTGCAAAACAAAGATAGTCTGAATGTCGGCGGCATTCCCCCACAACAAAATGCCGTACGACATTACGCTATGAAAATAACTGAAGTACACTAATCGGGCTGTCTCTACATCGGTTAAGTTACGAATCTTTCTAACTGCGTATGCTGCGGAACTCAGCTTTTTCGATAATTTATCTATATGAGGTCCCCACTGAAGCTTAGCGTCTAAAGTTAAGCCCAAGAACACCGTGCTATCATCAGGATTCAACTCTTCGCCCTTTACCAACACACAAGTTTTCAGCTGCCTAACGTTAGGTAGTGTAAACCTAATGCATTTGGTTTTCTTTTCATTGAGAAGTAAATTATTAGCGTTAAACCAATGTACTACTTTCGAAATCGCGATATTTACGTCGTCAATAACTAGCTGCTGACGTTTAACTTTAAACAAAAGCGAAGTGTCATCCGCAAATAACACTATATCATGGTTATCCTTTATGAGGTAAGGCAAATCATTAATATAAATAAGAAACAAGAAAGGACCAAGAATCGAGCCCTGTGGGACTCCCATTGTTACAATAGAACCGGGAGATCTTTCCCCGTTGACGTCAACTCTTTGAATCCTATTACTCAGATATGAGATAAGAAGATCCAGAGCGCCGTTCCGGATTCCGTAGTGGCGGAGTTTCCTGATTAACGTGTCATGAAGAACACAATCAAATGCCTTGGACAAATCACAAAAAATGCCCAAGGCATCGCACTTATCTTCCCATGCACTGTAAATATGTCCTAAAAGTTCGACACCGGCATCAGTAGTTAAACCGAACTGTTTACTATGTAATAATTTATGTTTATTAAAAAATCTTTGCAATTGGTCTAGTATTAATTTCTCAAAAACTTTACTAAAAGTAGGCAGCACTGAAATAGGTCTATAATTAGTGGGGTCTGAAGTACTACCCGCTTTGAATAAAGGAATAACTTTACTACTTTTCATAAGGTCAGGAAACTCCCCACAATCAATACAATTATTAAAAATAGAAGCTAAGGTAGGTGCCACAATCTCAATAATAGACTTGGCAACTTCTACAGAATTACCCCACAGATCTGCCGTCTTCTTAACATTTAAGGTGTGAAAGGTTTTGACTATATCTCCACTTGTGACATACTCAAAATGAAACTCCGAGTCGCAAGCTTTAACATTTTCCTTTAGCAAAGATTCGGCAACAGTAGGTGACGAGTTTAGTGATTTCGTCGTTGAAACGGGAATGTCAGAAAAGAAACTTTCGAAAGCCGCGGCGACGTCCGAGTCTGATTTAATTACAGTATCATTAATAGTTAAGCTGTAGTCACTATTACGTTTAATAGACTTTCCCGTTTCATTATTAATAATATTCCATGTAGTTTTAACAATATTATTGCTGTTTTTAATTTTTGAGCTCAAATAATGTGACTTTGCTATACAACATACTTTTTTGAATAGTTTTGAGTAATTTTTAACATATAAATTAAATTCGGCAGTATTTACAAACACTCTTTCATTGTACAACTCATAAAGTCGTTTTCTACTCTTATGAATACCAATGGTAGCCCAGTCACTGAAAGATACGTTACAATTTACCGAGATAGTCTTGGGAATGAATGTGGAATTAAATTGCTTACAATACATATTAAAAAAATTATCATATTGATGATGAGAATTGTCAGTAGACAATAATGGTAAGTTATCTATGATTTTACATTTAAATGTTTCCAAGCGTCTTGCAGTTTTAGGGTTAACAGTGATATCATTTTTAGCCATTTTAATTTTTTGGTTTTCAATGGTGATCATTTGTCCGCAATGATCAGAGTCTAGAGCATTTATGATTTCCTTATGAATCGGAATAACATCAGTATAAATATTGTCAAGACAAGTGGCACAAGTAGGCGTTATTCTTGTAGGCTCCGAAAATAGGTTTACGAGATTGTAGGACTGAAACAAACTTATAATTTTACTGCATAAACTAGACTTTTCTAATAAATTTATATTAAAATCACCGCAAGTGATAATGGACTTATTTGTGTTACAGATCTTGTGTAAAACTTCATCCATTACCTTTTCAAAGCAGTCATACAATCCCGTAGGTGGCCTGTACACACTTAATATAATGAACTGCTCCAATTCTATACAGGCTATTTCAATAATACGTTCAACAGATAGGCTCACAATGTCCTTTCGGTCTTTAAATTTAATCTGGTTATGGACTAAAATTAAAGATCCACCATGAATAGCATTTACTCTGTTGAATGAACTACCAATCTGGTGATTAGTAAAACTGACCATGAACTGGTGGTTTTGAAGCCAATGTTCTGTAACACAAAGTATATCAATATTATTACAATTCAAAAATAGTTCCACTTCTAAATCTTTGTTTTTAAGTCCCTGAATATTTTGATGCACCAGGTTGATAGTATTTGTATTTAAGGTCTCTTTATTAGGCATAATCGAGTGAATCTGTACATTATTGCTAGAGTTTGCCTCTATTGTCTTATTCTCTAATTTAAATGATTTATAAAGTCAATATTATGCACTAAATTATTCACTGGACTATGCAACATGTCATGACATTGCTCAATTGAAGCAATCTCTTTTGCAAAATTTTTGGCTGTAATGCTAAAATAATATGACAATGACACAGCTATCTGTCGTTTACAGTACCTAGAAAGATAGTACCTATCTAAGTGGAATCTATCTTTTGTCAAAAATAAGTTATCACCAACATAATTATTAGTGTCAATCACATGAAATAAATTGTTATTAAATGTCAAATTATGTAAAGTCATGTTAATGTCATATCTAAATAGGTTTTCTTCCTGTGGCAAACTTTGACTATAGGGGAATGTGAACATAACAATTTTTCTTAAACTAAGGTTACTCAATGATCTATAATATTGAAATAATTCTCCTTTGTTCACATTACCTCTATTTCCAACAAATATAAGTAATACGGAATCCTGGTTGAAGTTATAATTCATAATTTTTCTCATAATATTGTTTAAGGAACAACCAGGCATACAAAAGTTTATGATTGAATATCCTGGATTCTTATTTGTCAACAAGTGGCCTAGTTCCTTTCCAATTTCATCAGAAAAAATTACAATTTCTTTATTGATAGTCTGTTCAGATAAACAATTAATACTTTCAAATATTAGACTATCACAGGACTGCGGTACAGTTGAATTACATACTGACAATGAAAGGGCCGGTGTGGATTTAGCAGATGGATTGTGGCAACGCTCACAGTTGCTATTTTGTGTACTTGATACCAGCTCATTCATAGCCAAAACATATTCCCTCATTTGATTCTCAGAGGCTGTATATTTAATATTAAGTGAACTTAATTTACTGTGAAGACAGTCAATTTCACACTGTAAGTTTTCTGTGTCTATTTGGTATTTTTTATTAGTTTTATCTAAATTTAAAGAATACTTATCTAATTGACATAAAAGGTTTAATCTTTCCCTATTCAATTTTACATTTTTAATAAAAAACTTTTGCTTTTTTACCATTCTCTTAGTTTTAACTATGTATTTGTTTATTTTAATATACTTTTTTAATTTATTCTTACTAGTAAATACCCGCACTGAATTATTAGACTTTAAATCGTCTTCACCTGTCAAATCTATTGTGTAAGGTTGGTATTTACTAGAAACCATTGACGGAGCAATAGGGACCAATTCACTGAATAGACTTTGGTTCAATGAGGCTGTAATGTTAAGGTTTGTTGTTTCTAATTCTGAAATTTGAGTTCTAGCCTCGTGTAGCTGTTGTTGTAATATATGCTTGGAACTCAGAGCTTGTTCATACTCTACGCTACACTGGCTGAACCCGTCCACAATGAGTTGGAGCCTATCCCGGTCTTCTGTGGCATCAGTTAGTTGAACATAAAGCTGAGCCATTTCTTTTTTCAACTTATTATTCCTATCATGAGCTTCAGACAGCACTCTTTCATTATCATCTATTTCCCTGGTTAGCTGGTCACAGGAATCCTTACACGCCTTTAGTTCGCTCAAAGCCTGAGTGAGTTTGGACTCTTCAAGGCGAGCGCGCATACTGCGTGTCATTATCATGTTTAAGGAGAATAGAGACAAGATAGGAATAGAATAAGTACGATAGAATTGTATGTGGAACGGTTAATTGAAAAGAAATTGAAATTTAGTTCAACAAAAATAAGAAGTTCTGTCACTCAACCAAACAGGGTTATGTTTACTTTTGAAAAGGTCATCGGCATCAAGTAGCCGTGGGCTTCCACATGTTTTTAAAAATGTAGTTACTGTTTTTTTTTTGTACTAACAACCTGAAATTTAACAAGTCTAGAGTTTAGGAGTAGGAGATCTAAGCTAAAAAATTTGTAAGGAAAACCTGGACTAAGGGCTCCCGTAAGTCCATAATGAAATCTTTGGCTTTTTGTACCTGAAAATTGGCAGAGATAGAATTTAGTTACGACATTTCAGGTAGGAATAGATTTTACGACAGGGCTGGTTTAAGGGAATATAATCGCTTCGATTGGCATTTGGCATTCGATTTGACATAGTACCATCCACAGGCAGTCCAGACAAGAGAGTAAAAATTTCTGCGCGAACGAAGTCGCGGGCAACTGCTAGTTATAGATAAATTACACCCAGACACAGAACAAATGATCGTGCTCATCACACAAACATTTGTCCTGGGTGGGAATCGAACCCACGACCTCCGGCATAGCAGTTAGGGTCACTAACCACTAGACCAACAGGCCAGTCAAAAATCAGGTCAGTCAGGAATGTTTGGAATATTTATAATAATTTTATTTATGTCAAGGTCTTACAAATAAGTCAGTTTTTTATTAAACTAGCTGAACCCGCGCATGCGTTGCAATGCGTTTTTCCTACCTACCTACCTACTACCCTACCTACTACCCTACCTACTACCCTACCTACTACCCTACCTACTACCCTACCTACTACCCTGCCTACTACCCTGCCTACTACCCTACCTACTACCCTACCTACTACCCTACCTACTACCCTGCCTACTACCCTGCCTACTACCCTACCTACTACCCTACCTACTACCCTACCTACTACCCTACCTACTACCCTACCTACTACCCTACCTACTACCCTACCTACTACCCTACCCACTACCCTACCTACTACCCTACCTACTACCCTACCTACTACCCTACCTACTACCCTACCTACTACCCTACCTACTGCCCTACCTACTGCCCTACCTACCTACTTACTACCCTACCTAAAAAAAAAAAAAAAGTATCCTATGTCCTTCTCCTGGTTCTTAGCTACCTCCCTACCAATTTTCAGCTAAATCCGTCCAGCCGTTCTTGAGTTATAAATGGAGTAACTAACACGACTTTCTTTTACATAGATAGATACTAGCTGAACCCGCGCATGCGTTGCAATGCGTTTTTCCTACCTATCTACTACCCTACCTACTACCCTACCTACTACCCTACCTACTACCCTACCTACTACCCTACCTACTACCCTACCTACTACCCTACCTACTACCCTACCTACTACCCTACCTACTACCCTACCTACTACCCTACCTACTACCCTACCTACTACCCTACCTACTACCCTACCTACTACCCTACCTACTACCCTACCTACTACCCTACCTACTACCCTACCTACTACCCTACCTACTACCCTACCTACTACCCTACCTACTACCCTACCTACTACCCTACCTACTACCCTACCTACTACCCTACCTACTACCCTACCTACTACCCTACCTACTACCCTACCTACTACCCTACCTACTACCCTACCTACTACCCTACCTACTACCCTACCTACTACCCTACCTACTACCCTACCTACTACCCTACCTACTACCCTACCTACTACCCTACCTACTACCCTACCTACTACCCTACCTACTACCCTACCTACTACCCTACCTACTACCCTACCTACTACCCTACCTACTACCCTACCTACTACCCTACCTACTACCCTACCTACTACCCTACCTACTACCCTACCTACTACCCTACCTACTACCCTACCTACTACCCTACCTACTACCCTACCTACTACCCTACCTACTACCCTACCTACTACCCTACCTACTACCCTACCTACTACCCTACCTACTACCCTACCTACTACCCTACCTACTACCCTACCTACTACCCTACCTACTACCCTACCTACTACCCTACCTACTACCCTACCTACTACCCTACCTACTACCCTACCTACTACCCTACCTACTACCCTACCTACTACCCTACCTACTACCCTACCTACTACCCTACCTACTACCCTACCTACTACCCTACCTACTACCCTACCTACTACCCTACCTACTACCCTACCTACTACCCTACCTACTACCCTATCTACCTACTACCCTACCTACTACCCTATCTACCTACTACCCTACCTACCTACCTACTACCCTACCTAAAAAAAAAAAAAAGTATATTATGTCCTTCTCTTGGTTCTTAGCTACCTCCCTACCAATTTTCAGCTAAATCCGTCCAGCCGTTCTTTAGTTATAAATGGAGTAACTAACACGACTTTCTTCTATATTTATATATATATACTAGCTGAACCCGCGCATGCGTTGCAATGCGTTTTTCCTACCTACCTACCTACTACCCTACGTACTACCCTACGTACTACCCTACGTACTACCCTACGTACTACCCTACGTACTACCCTACGTACTACCCTACGTACTACCCTACGTACTACCCTACGTACTACCCTACGTACTACCCTACGTACTACCCTACGTACTACCCTACGTACTACCCTACGTACTACCCTACGTACTACCCTACGTACTACCCTACGTACTACCCTACGTACTACCCTACGTACTACCCTACGTACTACCCTACGTACTACCCTACGTACTACCCTACGTACTACCCTACGTACTACCCTACGTACTACCCTACCTACTACCCTACCTACTACCCTACCTACTACCCTACCTACTACCCTACCTACTACCCTACCTACTACCCTACCTACTACCCTACCTACTACCCTACCTACTACCCTACCTACTACCCTACCTACTACCCTACCTACTACCCTACCTACTACCCTACCTACTACCCTATCTACTACCCTACCTACTACCCTACCTACTACCCTACCTACTACCCTACCTAAAAAAAAAAAAAAAAGTATCCTATGTCCTTCTCCTGGTTCTTAGCTACCTCCGTACCAATTTTCAGCTAAATCCATCCAGCCGTTCTTGAGTTATAAATGGAGTAACTAACACGACTTTCTTTTATATATATATATATATATATATATATATATAATATATATATATATATATATATATATATATAGATATATATATGTCGCAGATTCAACACCGAGGCACAATATTTAGAGTTGACAATTTAGAATAACGCCATCTATCATCGTTTGTCGGAAAACTCGGAAACGTCAAGCAGTGAGCTTGGGTGAGGTCGATACAGAGCGTGGCAGGTCTGGTTTGACAGCTGTCAGTTGTCATATGTCAAATGTCAGTTGTGATATGTCAGACGTCAGTGGTCAGTGGTCGGTTGACGTTGACATTAGACGCATTTGATTTGAGGGACGGGACTATTTGGTGAGACACGAGCGCGAACGGTTGTTCTGCCCGCCTGTATCGAACTTACCGCGTTTCCGTACTTTAATCCATTTCCATCGGCGTGATCGTTTGAGATTTTGTTAATTTAATTTTGTTATCGGAAGTGAATAAATAGGCGGTTGTAATCAGTGTTGAGACTATTATTTCGTACCTCCGCCATGCCGAACTTGGACTCTGACAACGATGAACCCAAAACAGTTGAGCTACCTTCGTCATATAGATATATAGATAGAAGATATAGTTAAATAGATATAGATTGTAGCTTGAAGTACTACCTCGTTGGTCTAGTGGCTGCAAGTCTTGGGATCAATTCAAGGTTCGAGCAAAATGTTCCTGGGTTTTCCATCAAGAACTTCTTAGTCTTAGTAGATTTGGGCCCCTGTTGATGGCAATAAGCTCGTCCCCTATTATATGAGACTTAAAAATAACTGGCCAAATGTGGGTGTACTATTAAGTACTCTGTCTAACCTTTGGGAGATTACAGGCGTCATGTTACGCAGATTGAATTAAACATTTGTTGCCTACCTATGTCCCAAATATTTGAACGAACATTTGAATTGAAATGTCCATACGATCTACTTTTAGTGACGAGCAAGCGAGCAAGGCCTATAATTTACCATATGGCTTATGTTTCAAAGCGATCCTCATTACTGCTGCTACATTCATTATAGGTTTGTTGGAGGGGGGTTATCTCCGAAACACTGAGCCAAACATTTTGAAAAAAAAAACACAGAAATCAGTTCAACACTTATAGATTACAGGAAAACCTATAAGAAGTCTATGGCGCTAAAATAACATGAAATATCTCTTAATATCTACTACAATGGTACGAAACTTTTCATGTGCAAGTACCTATGACTTGCACTTGGCCAGTTTCCTAATTAAAGGTTTCTCATTTTAGTGTCGCTTACGCCAAGTAAAGACGGGGTATAACGATATCTATATATAATACGAAGCAACATACCTAACTGAAGGCTGATAAACCGAATTTAAAAAAATTAAAGGAGTTTTTGATACTCGTTTTGTGAGTATGACAAGATGTTCCGGAAATACAAATCATGTCGAAACCCAGCACTTCAATCGAACGAAACGAAATACTTTTTAACTGATTAATCCAGTTTTTTCATTACATTCCTTGGCATTGACTGTGTGTAATGGCCTGAAAGCACGGATTTCCGTTTACTGAATTGAATACGAACGTGATTGCTTTATCAAGTTTGCATTCAAAATGCCGGTTTCAATTGCCGCGCCGCGATGGCAATCCTTTGTTCCTGATAATAAGCTTTTAGACAGCAAACTTCTTCGATAAAAATAAGAGACTTTCAATACGATTAGACTTTTGAAAGAAATCTGAATAGACTCGAAAATAATTCATAATTCTTACCTAATGGGACAAAGTTTAATTTGACAACTTATTTGAAAAGTTTTAAAACAATGAAGAGTTTTTTAAGGGTGAGAATTCGATTTTGTTTGAGTATTCTTGTACAAAGTTTTGCAGTTTAACTTTTTATTAATTTGAGATTAGATTTTTTTGTGTGATCCTGTTTTTTTGTTGGAATAATAAAATAGGTAATTAACAGAATCATCGCCTTGGCTTTTTCTAACTAGGTTGAGGTCGGCTTCCAGTCTAATCAGATCCAGCTGGAGTATTTTATATGTAGTGACTACCTACACAACCTTCACATCGACCCAGTTATTACTGGGTGTAATGATACCCCTTGACAAACAGTTTCGACGTTGAAGTATTATTTATCAAAGTTATTAATGATTCGTTTTTTCTCTTTCTGTAATCACATTTTTATAATAAATCTAAGTATTTTTTTATCGCGCTAGCACAATATTTAAAATTAGCTTTTTGAAATATCTAAGTCACCAAACACAGGCTTCTAGTTTAAGACCCTCTGCTTAACATATCAGTATTATGTTATGTGTAAGGTAAGGTAATAAACAATTTGAAATTACTTTAAGCAAAGACACGTGTATGAACGGAGCATGAAAACACGATAGCGTCTAGAGAGGTGATTTAGTACTTATGAAAATGTGCTAAGTTCGCCGTTTCTGTCACGGACCTCGTACGACATCAGAAGTATATTATTAACATTACTCAAAGTTTCGAAGCTGTTTTTTTTATAAAAACTTGTTAGATATTACTCGTTACCACTTGTTATTGGAGTGTAAGGACTATTTTAACGAATAATCTTCTGAAAAATTAAAAATAATAGCTAGAGTCCTTAAATGCTATGAATTATATGTAGTTTTAATACCGCGAGACATATATCCAGGTCTGAAAGCAGGACACAAAACCCACCGTCATGCATATGCACATGCACACATGGGCCCACCCTCATCACCCACCGTCCACCACCGTCATGCATATGCACCCATGGACCCGAGAGGGTCCATGTGCATATGCATGACGGTGGGTTTTGTGTCCTGCTTTCAGACCTGGATATATGTCTCGCGGTATTAAAACTACATATAATTCATAGCATTTAATGTCATGGATTACCGCAAAGTAACGCCTGATTCCATAACTTAGCTAGAGTCCTGTACATAAAAGAGTTAAAATTCCGAAATGTTCAGCTATTTCTGATACAGTCACCTGCAAAAATGGATAAAGAATTCAAAACTAAAATCGTGTGAAGCGAGAAATGACACTACCTAACGTAAACTAGTTATCGACTATAAATGTTAACTGGAAAATACACACTAAAGTATCCATGCAATTTTGCAGGTGACTGTACATAAGTTTCTTCTATAGGTACGTGATTAGTGTCGTACTGCGAGTAAACGGTAACATGCTTGCTTTGTATTAGAATGTGTAGGTAGCACTGAGTCGTCTCAGAACTCTGTGTCTATTACAGCACATGAGTGATGTAACCAAGATTTTTGTACAAAATAATGATTTAAAAGAGTGTCCCTGGAGTTTCGTGCTCATTCTTTTTCATAGAGAAACGCTTTGGAATGGGCAACTACGGGACTTTCACAAGTTATTATATCTTGTGACTGTGACTAAAGCTTTGCTTTACTGACATTCATAAGTGCCTGGCATCGTATAATTGAAATAAATGCTTTGAGGTTCAGTTTATTGCTTCTAGGAATTATATTGCCTGTAAAGATGATAGACATTTCAATTACGATAATATGACTGAGTTTGTACGCAAAGCATCCGTGAACATATATTATGTTCACGGATGCTTTGCGTACAAACTCAGTCATAGGTTTTCTGTTGGTCATGTTAAAGGTACTAATATGGTTTCTTTTAAAAATCTTCGAATTAGTTAGAAAGCCCTGTGAAAAAAAAATAGCCAAGTGCAAGTTGGACTTGCACATGAAAGGTTCCGTACGATTGTAGTAGATATTCAGAGATTTTCCATGTTATTTAAGCGCCATAGACTTCTTATAGGTTTTCCTGTAATTTATAAAAATGTTGAACTAAATTCTCAATTTTTTTTTTTAAATTTAAGGCTCAGTAGTTTCGGAGATAAGGGGGGAGGGAGGGTGGTCGGACAGACAGAAAGACACACAAGTGATCCTATAAGGGTCCCGTTTTTTCCTTTAAACGTACGGAACCCTAAAAAGACTATATAAAATAGAATATACCCTTGGACAAACCATAAAACGTACAAACTATTCTCATATTTATTTTCATAACTCAACTGCAGCAATAGGTTTCCAGTTCATAAGAAACTAAAGAAAGAAGAAATGAATGAAATTTTTATTGCTTTTCTTGCTGCAGAACAGTTGTGGGTAGTTTAAAATATATCGGGATAAATATAATCAAGTCAAGTTTTTTCTTTTCTATTTCATTACTTAAAATTGATTATTTAAAGGTGTTCTATCCTTTATGAACTTGTCCACGAAGCTTATTTTTACCCGGTTGACAGAAATAGGCTTACCACATATTTTATGAAAATTAAACATAACAAACAAAATGTACACGTTTGCCATGTGTTCGAAAATTACACGCGTGATTTTAAGCTATTGCATAGCTTCTATCGCGGGCCTTGAGCGTGGAGAGCGAATCCAGAGATTCCCTAACGAAAATATTCAAGATTCAGTATTCAATCAGGTTGCCATGGTTACGGAAAATAACAAGGTTGTCAACTGAGGTTGTCAAATTAAATAATTTATAACCTCACGTGTAAAGGTATAAAGTTTCTCTGTTTTGTCTCTCTGCTTTCTCCTTCTAAAATATTCTTACTCGTATAATTTGTGTACAAAGTGTTATTTGTGTACAAAGTGATTTAAATATGAATAAACAAAGTGCATTTATTAATGAAGAAAGTCACGAAAAAATAGTGAAAGAAAATGAGTGAGTACTCTATATACATTCATTTTATTATTAGTACGCATATCATAAGTTTTATTGGTTTTTGCATTACTATTCTGCGAATCGGTCTAAAACGATTCGTTTTCTTATAAAATATCTAAAATAAAATAAATAATTTTCATATTTAATTGCATATGTTGACAAAAAATGCTAAGCAATAGCTTTACCGCGGCAGTCTCCGAGTGCCACATCAACTTTTTTATTTTTAGCTGTTTTCTAAATGTGCCTATAAATATGGTTGATCCATTTTTATACTAACCGGATGACTAATTCGATTTTACTTTTAGGACCAATTTTGAAAAAAGGAAACAACGAATTATTTTCTAAAAAGCATTCGACACTCTTTTAAAGTGATTATTGGGTGTGTGGGAAGTGTTCTATGTACAACACAGTAAAAAAAAGAATTGAAAAAGAGGAACCTAATAAGGGTTTTCTGCGTAGCCACCACCTATTTTTTGATCGTTGGGTAGTTTATTTTGTTTACCACGAATTTTGAAAGCGTTCGTAAAAGAAATTGTTTATTTTAGGTACACTGAAATATTGTGGTAGTTTTCTCGTGGTCATACTATCATATGCATGAGAACCAAGGTTACCGACGTAGCCCGAAGAATCGCCAGACTTAAGTGGCAATGGGCAGGGCACATTGCTCGCAGAACGGATGGCCGATGGGGCCGAAAAGTTCTGGAATGGCGACCGCGAACCGGAAGACGTTGCGTTGGAAGGCCTCCCACTAGGTGGACCGATGACCTGGTCAAGGTTGCAGGAACCCGCTGGATGAGAGACGCACGGGACCGGTTAATGTGGCGACGCCTGGGGGAGGCCTATGTCCAGCAGTGGACGTCTTTTGGCTGAAATGATGAATGATGATACTATCATTTTTGCACTTCCTGTATAAAAATAAATTAGGTATACAGGGTGCCTGGTAACTAGTGAACGGCTCATTCATCAACTGGCGAGTGTGTACTAGCGCAGCTTTTTCTCACATATTGTGAGATTCGTTTGTGAAATATTCTGTAAATTTTTATTAGAATCAAGTGTGGCTGCCTCTACCAGCTAAACAGTTGTGTTGAAAAAATCAGGAAAAACTTTTTGTCACAAGTGTTTTTATTGAACAGTCAACATATACTATGTCAACAACATCTATACACTACAAATAACTCCATCATACGAGATTCAATAGGAATTTTGCAATCTCGAACCGTGTAAGCCTATTGAGCTGGAAAGCTGAGTATTTTTCGTTTCACTTCGCATGACGTAACAGTAATGGCTCTGACAGCTCGATTTTTCAGCTCGATATCGGTTAGTTGCTTATCGAATCGACTTACAGGATTATGTGGCCATTTCATTTTTTTTCGAATAAAAATAAGAAACGTACTCAACGTTACTTATTTTTAACCGACTTCCTAAAAGGAGGATGTTCTCAATTCGTCTGTATTTTTTGTATGTTTGTTTTTTTTTTCATATTGACCAGAACCTTACCTCATAAGGCTAGCAAATTGCCCGTAGATGAAGCAGGATAAAATGACTTCTAGTTTTTCAGACGAAGCCCCTTCGGCCTTTCTTATGTACATTTAATGGGGCTCAGTGCCTCGGAAAACACAAGTCCTTTGAGGCTCGAGCACGTAGATCTGTGACAGTCGTCACAAGTCGTCAAAAAGTTTGCAAACCAGTTTTACCAAGGTATGTCGTGGTTCCCAGTTACTAAGCTAAGAGGGTTTTGGAGTCACTCTATGTGAGAACTTCTTCGAAAAAAAAACTGCGGGTTGCACACCCTGTGGTCCCGGCAGAAATGAAAACTTGAACATTAACGTTGTGCATTTTTGAATATTTTGGAATGGTTGGGGAATAATTTCGCACGAATTGCTTTATTTATCAGCATAAAAGTACCTACTATCATTTATGTGGTTAATTTTCACTTTTTGACACTTAATTTTTTTGATATTTGACACACGTACATTCGCACTTGCGCCCTTCCTTACGAATTTTCGATCAGATCACGTGTCTATCACGGTCACCCCCGGCTTAGAATAATAATTATATTTGTTGCTGTTGGAAATTGACCCGTGTAATACTCGGAGTAGGCTTCACTACACTATCCATCAAGCAAACGGACAGTTTTAGTGTATTCGAATTTCGCGGTGTACTAGTTTACAAATATTAAATTTCATAATTTTTCCAGGTAATACGAATGCTGTTTGTCATCATTATGGAGTTTTTCGTATGTTGGACGCCTCTGCACGTCATAAACACGGTAAGAATTTTCTTATGAATGAGTGAAAGAACCCGAAGTAGCGTTTAAACGTAGCACGGGGTTAAGCGTATTTTAAGCGAAATTCCTCTTTTTTGGGTTGATGGGAAATCATCAAATGATTCCTCCCGCTCTGGGCGGACCGGAAGGGAGTGTCAGACTTCTGCTGACTAAAAGCCAAACATTTTCCTTCTTAACCCTTTATCTCCGCGGCCGCGGTATCTCTTTCGAACAACCCGAAACCCCGGCAGAAATTCCTCCTTGAAATGACTTTGAATGTCTTTGAAGGTAAAATTAAGATTAATCGAAAATATAAATGTCCTTATTCTTTGAAACGGATATCTTTTGTATGGACCGACGGCATCGTGAGAGTCGCGGGCAACCGGTGGTTGCAAACGGCAGGCTGCCGTTCTTCATGGTGCTCTACGGGGGAGGCCTTGGTCCAGTAGTAGACGTCTTATGGCTGATCTTCTGTATAATAATTATAAAAAGGCCAAGCTGACTGACTTAGGATCACTCTGACTAGAATGAAACTGCATTGCAGTACATTACTTATTTCCAATTAGCAAAATATCTGAATAATTAATACAGTCTAACCATACCAGCCATTATATTTAATCACGTTGGCGTAACAGATAATTAATTTGATGGATTTTAAGATAAATTATTTATTAATAAGTAAATAGGTAAAACTATCACTCTGATGCACTAATTATGCCTCAATGCACCTGTTGACATTATAATCTTCTGTAAATGTATATTTAAAAGGTAAATCTGACTGACTGAAGATCAACGCACAGGCCAAACCTAGTTATGGCCGTTAGGGCTACAAACTTAAAATTTCGCACACGTATTCCAAAATTTTTCAAAATTCAATCCTCAAGGGGTTGAAAATGGGATGCAAAGTTTTTAAGGAAAATCGACATTTTCAAGCGGACGATGCCGCTGGCAAAAGCTTGTTCCCAATAAAATAACTGGCTCGTGGGAATTGTAATTTGGTTAACGTGGAAACAACGGCACAGTTTTTTCATCAAAGCGATGGCAACCAATTTTTTCAAAATATTGGTTTGTGAAAAATCGTCAGCCTTTTCGCCAATCTTTTCTATATTCTGTTACAAAATTGTTATTAGTTCAAAAATCAATTGTCAATATTCAAACTAGGCTGATTATCAGCACTTTTCGAACGTCAAAATTTATTTTACTTTACTTATTTACAAGAGACAGTCCCCCAAAACGCCCACCCTTCGACACTTCCTAGTGTTTTTGCTGTTACATTAGCCTTTCAAAAATGTAAATTATTATCTTACATTAATTATTATTATCCTATTTCTAGATCAATAACTTTAGTATGTTTTCTGAGCTTTTTAATAATAAAATTTTGTTCAATAACATAAGTTATAAAATTGAATGGTCTAGCCTGGGCATAGTAAAAAAGCCTGGGTGTATAGAAAGAAGAAAAATACTTTTATTTATTGCGGTCAGCTTTGATTAAACATATCTGACACGGCTGAATTTCAGTCTGAAACCTTTTATTTATTTACTAACCATTTTTGCTAGG
This sequence comes from Diarsia dahlii, assembly GCA_949775195.1. Classification (NCBI taxonomy): domain Eukaryota; kingdom Metazoa; phylum Arthropoda; class Insecta; order Lepidoptera; family Noctuidae; genus Diarsia; species Diarsia dahlii. The sequence goes on from OX459199.1 coordinate 19,866,355, forward strand.
CACGTTTAGATTTCATCCTCGAGGTCAGAGTCGATAAAGGCTGGACGCTATTTTATGTTTCACATAACAATAAATTGCTTGCTGGTTTTCAGCAAGTATTAATTTGGGTAATGTAAAACCAAGGAGTGGAATTCCCTGCCTGCGTCGGCTTTTCCGAGTTCATATAACCCTAATCTGTTTAAGTCGCGAGTAAACAGGCTTCTACTGGGTAAGCTCGTTCCATCGTCGACATCATCTCTGCCCTTAGGGCAAGATTGAAGTCAAGAGCAAGCCCATTTATAATAAAAAAAATAATAAAAAGAAAACCTGAGTTAATCCATCTTTTTCTTTATCGTGTTGTAAGTGAAGTGGCTAACCACATTGTCATGTCAGAGATTTTTGCATGCCATCATGTGCCTCTGACTTAGCTGTACATTCCATCGATAAATATCTCTCAGACATGTGGTTTTTTTACTATACTTTTCTTCACTAAAGCAAGTGGAAATTGTAAAATAAGCACATAAATATGTAAACGGTCATTCTCCGATATGGCGTCCTTACCTAATTACCGTAACCTTTTTTATTTTTCACTAACTTGAGACCTGTGACTTCCCGTCGAGGCTGCGGGTCGTTCGTAAGAGATACCGCGGCCTCGACATAAAGGGCTAAGAAGGAACATGGGTGGTTTTTAGTCAGTTGAAGTCTGACACTCCCTTTTGCTCTGCCTAAGAGCGGGAGGGGTTATTTGATGTTTTCACACCCGCCAAAAAAAAAAGACCTGTTACTTGGCTGTCCGACGGTCACACCACTAGGCGATCCCTAAGCGGCTACCTGTCTCATCATTAATTTCGCACATCAGATCTCGCAGTATTAATTATAAAAGGATCTCCATATCTCTGGTTATTTTAGATAGGTTCGTTGTTCACACAATGTTGTTTTAAATCTGTTGTTTGGCCCAAGCGTTGTAAGCACTTCATAGCGGCCAAAATTCTAAACTTGTACCATTGCTTCGAACAAACATCAGCTTGACAACATCGCTACATTACGAAAACGGAAAACTTTATTTGATTAGCCCAAACATAGCGTTTCTATATTCGGGCTAATCCAATAAGTTTTCCGTTTAGAATAGAATACAATAGATTAGAATACGTACGTACGTTTCCTCACTTCATTGTACGCCTAAGATATATAAACATAACAGTAACCTTGAACCTCGTAAGGATCTCTGGGTCCATTGTTCAATGTATTTACATTAGGCCTGAAGTAACACAACAGTTCTTTTAGTTAATGGGCCAAATTACCAGACGTAAGGGTCGATTGATTTGTGGGTTAGGCTGGGCCAACAACGGTCAGTCCGTAGATAAATGACTATAATATACTACGCATGAAGGATATTCATCGCCGGAGAGATCGTGAAAAGCTCTCCTGAATTATTTTATTTTACAATTGATTGGAATGAATACTCTATTGGCATTAAATAACCCATTTGTACCACAAATCACTCAATACTTCTAGTATTAAACTTGAGTGTTAGTGGTCGATGCAAAAATATTCGTCAACAGAGTCTGCGATACCGAGCGCCAGCTGTCCAGCAGCGTCTGGAATTGTAATTCAATTTAAAGTTCTAAGATTAAAATCACCCTTTACAAAGCCAAACAGTTCTTCTCGTCATTGCGATCTTTTTTATTTTCCAGGGCCATATCTTGGAAGCACACTTTTGCACAGGTTTTTCTTTAAATAAAAGTTTTTAATTTACTTTCATATTTCGACACAATGTCTTGAGAGCGTTACATTTAGAGCTACCGAAAGCCGTAATTTTTTAGTTTGATGTCCAGAATTCCGGGTGGATTTGTGATGGGCTTTTAAAGCAGTACATCCTGTTTAAACGCCAACGCGCCTTTCGCTTAATTGTTTAGGGATTTGCTTACTTAGGTTTAATTAATTTTAGAAACTCACAATAATTGATAAAGCTTTTATTTTACTTTTATCTGAAAGTCATCGTCGGGTCGCTCTCTGGAAACAATGGTCCCATCAGATGTCTGAAGACGTCTATCAATTGATTAAGTGCTAGATAAAGGTCATAATAAAAGGGGTCTAGTAATTTCGTTTCAATGGATAAGAATGTTGGGTCACAAAAGGGTTGAATGAAAGGCATTTGAATGTAGCTATGGATGAGAATACTAAGAAGAATGTATTGTGTTACGCGTTGAATAATATAATTACATACATAAATAAACTCACGCCCTTTTCCCACGGAGGTAGGCATAAACCTCAGAACGCCACTTGCTACGATCCTTACATACTCCTTTTGCCTCATCCACATTCATACATATAGTCATACACGCACGCCCGCCGGTTACAAGTACTAATCACCTGTCTTTTTATGCATGCTTCTTACTACTGACGACTGAAAAGGTAAAAAAAACTTTTTAACAAAAAATAAAACCGACTTCAAAAAAAACACAAAAAGTGCAAAATAAACTTTAGAAGAAAAATCAGTTTCTGAAGTCGGTGACTTTTGTTTGTTTGATTTCATTTTTTTGCCACCGACTTCAGAAACTGATTTTTCTTCTAAAGTTTATTTTGCACTTTTTTGTGTTTTTTTTTTTAAGTCGGTTTTATTTTTTGTCAAAAAGTTTTTATTTTTCACTTTTTAGTCGTTCACATGTTCATGGGTCAATGTGGACAATGTAGTTTTTTTTTTAGTTTTGTTGATTTTTCAAAAACCGCTTGTCCGTTTTCGATAAAAAAAAAATATGGGACCATTTCGGAAGTATACCCTTTCCAACAAAAAAAGAATTTTTCAAATCGGTTAGCAAGTGACGGAGTTATGCCCGAACAAACATAAAAAAAAAAAAATTCAAACATCCGAATTGAGAACCTCCTTCTTTCTTTAGAAGTCGGTTAAAAAAAGATGTAAAATGCGAAGGAATGAGGATAATAACCTGGGAAAGTTTTAAGCATGAATGTGGATAGGTATATGAGTAGAGAAAGACCAAAGAAACGATGGATGGACTGTGTGAAGGATGATATGCCATGAAAGGAGGCATCTGATGAGATGACGAGTAATAACAATAGTCCTCGTGACCGTTTTTCGGCCACGGCGGCCAATCCCAGCGGATATTAGCCATCTGCGCGGGAGATATTATAGTGCACAAGTGTGTGCGCAGGCACAAGTGCACTCTCTGTTCCCTTTTCTCTCATAGTCCGATGGGACGGCAATTCGACACGACCGGAGAGAGATCAGGCGCAGGACCAACGGCTTAACGTGCTTTCCGGGGCACTGAATACGACGACAAGTAATAAAGAAGTATGGGAGAAGAAGGCATGTTGTACCAACCCCAAATTCATTGGGGTAAGGGTAAGAGAATAATGATGAGCAGTGATAGGCATAGAGGCACCGTGGTAGCGGCCGCGACGATTTGGGGGCCTACTGAAAACCAGCGCTGAGTGTTTTACACCCAGCATATGCTGAGTTGGTTACCCTTTCGTTATGGGCATGCTCAGCGCAGTTGAGCTGTTTAATTAATTGTTAAGCTGTTTGTTGTTATTTGTTTGTATGTGCTGCTCTTTTGTGTTGCTGCTGTCCATTAACGAATAAATAGGTATTCTATTCTATTTAAGTTGCTTGCTTGCCACCGAAATCATTATCTAAATTGACGGCAAACGGATGCCGGGATATTTGTATGGCCTACAGATAGTTGTTCCGGGTCTGGGTGTTTGTGTGTATGTGAGTTTAAATGTTTGTAAACGCACCCACGATACAGGAGAAATTCCGATTAAAAAAAAAAACAACTGAAACGCTGTGGGGTGTAGCTTTAAACTCATACAGGCACTACACTTTATGCTAATCATTTTATTCACCACTGCTCTTAAAAAGGTAAAGAAAATCTTTGAGAGGAAACCGACAAATCTTTAAAGTGTTATTAAAAAAAAACTTTTTTCCAAAAAAAAAACAACCGACCTCAAAAACACCAAAAAGTAGAACAACATAAACATGAACATAAACAGAAGAAAAATCTGCTTCTGAAGTCGGTGACATTTGTTTGTTTCATTTCGTTTTTTTGCCACCGACTTCAGAAGCAGATTTTTCTTCTGAAGTTTATTTTTCACTTTTTGGTGTTTTTGAAGTCGGTTGTTTTTTTTTGCAATAAAGTTTTTTGATTTTTCCATTTTTAGTTTTAATATCCTATAGAAATATTTACTATACATTTAACATTCGACTAAGAAACCATAAAACACGTAATACGTGCCTATGAAATTTGAGGTTTGCCCTCGAGTTCTCTGGGATTCCATGACCAGGTCCTGGTTTCCATATCATAGTAGGTACCACCCTTAAAATATCTCCTTCACAATAAAAAAAGAATCATCAAAATTGGTTCATAAACGACAAAGTTATTTGCTAACATACATAAACAAAAAATGTTCATAAATTGAGAAAAATCTTCATAAAATGAAAAGTACTAGGCCAAACTATACTAAATTTTTATGGGACCAAATGGCAACTATTCCGCATCAGACTAAAAAAGAATCACGTAAATCGGATCATAAATCGCAGCGTAATCGGTGTACATACATAGCAAAAAAAAAAATTAAAAAAAAACATACCAATTGAATTGAGAACCTCCTCCTTTTTGGGAAGTCGGTTAAAAACCCGCATTGGGCTCATGCTGTTGGCAACATTTTCTCATAGAGAAGAGAACTGTCTTCCAGCAGCAGGAAAATTAAGGCGATAGATAGTTTACAAACCAAATTCAGTGAACGTAATCAAATGGACAAAAATAACACTAGCGACATCTATGGCGCAATATAAGAACTAAAAACTGCATCGCGATGGTAGATTTATCAGACTACAACAGACTGTAGCTCACCATATACATCGCCCATCTGGTGGATGGGACCCTCGTTTTCAATGAGTTATGAGAACAACCCGTGTCTCATACCCTTTTTTTTTGGAGCGTGGGTATAATCATCAAATTTTAATGACTCCTCCCGTTCTTGGCAGAGTGGTAGGGAGTGTCAGACTTCTACTGACTAAAAACCACACATGTACCTTATTAGCCCTGCATCGAGGTCGCGGTATCTATTTCGAACAATCCGCAGCCCCGACGGGCCTCATACCCTAAAATATATATCTTAACCTAGAAATTCCAGTCTGTCTAGAGATATTTTATTTATAAATTAAGGCGACGATAAGAGGGACACCGTAAAAACGACCTGTTTTTCGTTGCAGAGTTAGCCGTATTGCTACTTATTACAATTCCAAAAAAAAATACAGTGTATAGTCAAATGTATAGGTAAAAGACTTATGCAAAAATATTTTCTAAAATTAATCAAGAACCTCGAAAAAAAAAATCACAATCACAATCAAGAAAGGACACGAAAAAACTTTTTCGTCTCGAAATGCTCAATATTTTGAGCGATAACTGTTATTTTTTTTTTACTATCAGAAAGGAAATTTAACCAACTAAAGACTTATATGTAAAAATATTTTAACATTACAGCGTATTTTTTTTTTTTAATAAATTTTAATCTGCGAAAAAAACACTCATTTCGCGCTATTCGGCCGCAGTGAGAGACGTAACAACCGCTTTGTAGTGCAAGCTGATTAGAACTTTATTCTGACATTATTTCAAACGAAGTTTGAACCACTACAAATAGAGTTGCTAATTTGAGGTCTAATAGGCCCTTAAGAACTGAAATAAAAAATGGAACGCTATATCGAGACGTGAGAACGTGTCCGACTCCAACGTTACCCTTTATATTTGGAGACTAGCTGACCCGTGCCCACTTCGTTGGGCATAATTAATCGAAAGTGTGCTAATTACGTTTCGAAAAATTCAATTTCGGGGACGTCCGCTGCGTAAGGAGCCGACTACGCGACTGAGCCGCGCGGGTACCTACCTCTCAGATCAGATGTAAAAGGCCACGCCCCTTTCTCCCGAAGCAAGCACGAACGCGAACCGAATTAAACCCGAAACCATCCCGCGCCCTCCGCTGCTTTGGCTTTTTCTCCGATTCACTTTGCAAAAAAACCGAAAAATAACCTATGACACTCAGCAATAATGTGGCTTTCTATTGGTGAAAGAATTATTTAAATCGGTTCAGTAGATCCCGAGATTACCCCTTACAATTTAACAAATATACAAACACACAAACTTTACCTCTTTATAATATTATTATTATTTCCTTTATTTAACTTTATACATATAAATTATATTTTTAAATATTCCTATACAAAGTAATATAAAAAACATTTAAAAATATAAAAAATAGTAGCCCACCGGTATCGGGAACAGGGTCCAAGCTACCGGTAGTCAGGGCTCCAGAGAAAGGAACCTCCTAACAATACGAGCCGTGTCCAGGAGTACCGCTCTCTGTATCAAGCCCTTGATCCAGCCGCCCAATGAGAGCCTCCTCAGATGTTGGTCGAGGCTCTTGGCAATTATTGCATTGGCTGAAACGACTATCGGCACAATGATTGCTGAGTTCACACCCCACATGTCGACAACCTCGCGAGCCAAGTCAAGATATTTAATTTGCTTATCTTTCTCAGCTTTCACGAGGTTCTCGTCATGCGGGACCGTCAACAACAATCAACAATCATTGCGCGCCCCTCTGATCGATCCACCACCACTATATCAGGTTTATTGGCTACAATAGTCCTGTCAGTGATGATGGATTGATCCCAGTACAATGTGATACTGCCATTTTCGAGAACTGGGTCGGGCACATATCTGTAGTACGGCACTTCCGATTCCACAAGGCTGTATTTCAGAGCAAGTTGCTGATGGATAATCCTGGCTACAAGGTTGTGTCTATGCAAGTACTCTCCGTTAGCCAGACGAGAACACCCAGAGATAATGTGACGGATTGATTCGCCAGGACGGTGGCATGCCCGACATATGTCAACCGTGCCGTCCTTCACAATAAATCTCCGGTAGTTATTTGTCATTATAACTTCATCCATAATTGCACAGACAAAACCTTCGGTTTCTCCGAAGAGTTCTCCGGATCGTAGCCAGGCTACGGACGCTAGGAAGTCTATGTCGGGCCCGTGTAGGGCCCGAAAAAAGCGTCCGTGAAGCTCCTTACTCTGCCATACCTCCATGCGGTCGTTAGTGTCAAGCACTACAGGTTTGCTCCAGTTCTCTTTAGCCAAGGAGAGCGGGGTAAGGCCCCTGTCCACCGCGACAACATCTCGATGCATCCCCACGTCGGCTTCCAGAAAGTATTCCCTGAGACTGCATATCTCACGATTGTGGAGAGTCTTAGCATTTAAAAAGCCTCGACCTCCACACTTCCGTGGGATATACAGTCTCATAACCGAAGAACGTGGGTGATGCATTCGATATGCCGTCAACAATGTACGGACCCGCCTATCCAGGGCGTCTAACTCTGTCTGAGTCCATTTGAGTACGCCGAAAGAGTACATCAAAACCGGCATGACCCAACCGTTGAAGGCACGCACCTTATTTCCGCCCGACAAAAGACTATTAAAAACTTTTCTCAGGCGGCCAAAGAAGCGCTTCCTCAACGATTGCGTCATGTCGGCAACGTTGATGCCCAGTGAATACAAAAAATACTTGTAGGTTTCGGTTGCTGAGAGGGATCTAAGATTTATGGTATCCGTGAGCTGGGTTCCCACAGATTCCACAATCCCCCCTCGCTTTACATGCATGACCGCACACTTGTCCACCCCAAATTCCATCCTGATGGCGCTACTGAAAGTTTCAGTGACCTTCAGTAGCTCCATCAGTTGCAAATCGTTGGGGGCAAAGAGTTTGAGGTCATCCATATAAAGGAGGTGAGATATAACCTGACCGCCTCTCTTCAACCGATAGCCCAGACTTGAATCCTCCAGCAGCGTGCTAAGAGGATTCAAGGCTAAGCAGAACCAAAGTGGACTCAAACTGTCGCCCCGAAATATACCCCGCTCTATCCTTATCGGCTCGCTATTCCTCTGGATCTGTCGACATCCTGGATAGCGAAGGACTGTCCTCCATTGCCCCATACACGACATCAGGAAGGTGCGTAGGGTTGCATCAATTTTATACAACTCTAGCACCCTCATGAGCCATGTATGTGGCACCGAGTCATAGGCCTTCTTATAGTCTATCCAACATGTCGACAGATCCTTTCGGGAACGGCGAACCTGTTGGCTAATGGCCATATCGATAAGGAGTAGCTCTTTAGTACCACGGGACCCGTTCCTACATCCATTTTGAGAAGCGGACATGATAGAATTGTCATCAATGTGTTTGTTAATTTTGGTTCTCAAAATGGATGTAAGAACTTTATAGACTGTCGGAAGACAAGTAATCGGTCTATAATTTTTGGGCTCCGCGGTACTACCTGATTTATAGAGCAGGTGGGTTATACCTGTTGTCAGGAATTCGGGCAGCGACCCTGACTGTAAGGCTGTCTGGAAAAGAGTCGCCAGGCGAGCGTGCGACCTTGTGATCCATTTGATCCAGAAATTGTGCAGCCCGTCCGGCCCTGGAGATTTCCAGTTAGGCAACGGGCGGACTGCACGAGCAACGTCTTGGGGGCTGATAGTTACCGCCCCCATTTCTGATACTGGATCGCACGCTCGCTCGACTCCTCGAATCCATTCACCCTCAGTATGGCTGACAGGCACCGACCAGATGCTGCGCCAGAACGAGCTCATGGCATCATCATCCGGTAGGAGCCCGTCAGCCACACCTTGGTCCGGTCGCTCCCAAGCCCTGTATACCCACCTTTCATCCCTTTGGAATGTGCGATTCTGAGTGTACCGCTCCACCCGTCGCTTATACCTACGGATACGGTTCGCCCATGCATACACTTTCTGCTTCCAGAAGTCGATGCGTTCTGTGATACGGGACATGTAGTCTCGAGGACTGATATCAGTCCCCGCGAACGCCCGCCTCACAAAACGCATCACTCGAGGGCGAATGTTGCCCTCCCGGAAGCAGGTTAGTTTGCCGATGAATGCCCTGGCCCTAGTAATGCGTCGTTCAATCCTGCACTGCCATGCTGGTACAGCAACTTTCGGTCGTGTAGCTATGTCATCTGGAAACTTGACATGAGCTACACGACACGCCGTTACAGCCGCACAATACAGGATTGAATGAGCATCAGTAAGGTTTTCGCAATTGTCAAAATAGCTTGACAACTGCGAATCCAGAACAGCCACCAGCGCCCTATTTTTGTTGTGCATGGGCAAACGAGGTAAACGCGGTCTAAGTTCGGGATTCATGAAGCGATACTCCCGAACCGCACCCTCCAAAGTACTCCTTATCTCCTCATTGCACTGGGTACTTACATCAGTAACCATGTCATTACTCACGTCGTTTTCGTGGTTAGATGTTGTGGTTGTTGTAGCCACAGGCTGTGGAGGTACCACAGCCTGCGAGGGTGTAGCGTGAGACGGTGTAATGACATGGCTACCCTGCATTTCAGTTCGCAGGCGATCAAGCACAGTGTCATCAAACATACGATTACGCTGGATGACCCGTACCTGATCCGACAATCGTTGCGCCGACACGTTGACAGCTGGCTCAAGCACCTGAAACAGAGAGAGCATCCGAACACGGTACGCGGTCAGGTTGTCTCCTCCCTCTGTAGCCCCATAATAAGCGCGCATGACGTTCTCATTTATGGACTGAGTCCATCTCATGCGCGACACATTTCCACCGGCAGCGGGGACCATGTTCGGGGCCGGTTGGCCTCGAGGTCCCAGGCCCGCTGGTGGCCGTCCTCTTCCTCGTCGTCCGCGCCGCGGTGGTGATGGTGATGGCGGTGGTGATGGTGATGGCGGTGGTGATGGTGATGGCGGCGGTGATGTTGATTGTATCGACGGCGACGGGGAGAAAAACTCATCACTGGAACTCGACGCAGCTACAGCTACCGGTGACACGGCGCTCACGCGTGTGGCGCGTCCCGGCGGCTGCGAGGCGGAGTTTAGTGACGAGTCCGGAGATGGTGGGTGTGCTTGGAGTCGCTTAGCCCGGCTTCTTGTTAACATAGGTGACGTCTATCAATTGCTTCGTTCTGCATGATTTTTATTTTTCGTAGGATTTAACGTAAATGGTGATTGTGATTTATTGTCCTTTTTTTTCTGGTGGTTTATATTTCCAAAATATTTTATTGAACATGTTTTCTGTATTATAATTCGTCAAAAAAAAATTTAAAATTATTGGAAAGCAGAAAAAATGTTGCGTCACATTGACAACCGGGCCACAGATTATTATTATTATTATTATATTATATATAGTATAGACTAATTTGACAGTCGAGTCCGTATGATCAAATATAACTTATATTATTATTATTTAAATGATACTTTTGACCTATTGAAGTCGTTCAGACTGGAAAGGAGTGGGTTGTATGTTTGATGTCAAATAATTCAACAAATAGATTTCGAAGAACTTCGAGACGGCCGGCCATCCGATCATTTTAAATTGTCTTGTTTCGACACAAAGTAAGAACCTTCGTCTTAAGTGTTACTTAATACATGCCTTTATGTAAATAACTACATATTTGCTCGCGTTTCCAAGTTTTTACCTAATTCCAGCCTTGAAACAAAATTAATAAGGCTTCAGCGATTTCAATCAAATAAGGTAATTGATTTATGAAACATCCGTTCGTGGAATTTAATTTAGAAGCTACAAATTAATAAATATTGACGACCAAATAATTTTTTTTTGAAAGCTAGACACCTAATATTGGCACCAATTTATATTAAATTGGAAGAAGTTAGACTCTATATGTTAAAAATAACATAAATAGTCTTTCGGAATTGTGAATGGACTATGTAAAAGATGATATGGCAAGAAAAGAGTTGTCTGATGAAATGACGACTACTAAAGAAAGATGGAAGAAGAAGACATGCTGCTCCGACCCCAACTGAATTGGGATAAGGGCAAGAGAATAATGAGTCTTTCGGTAATGTACAGTGCGATCAAATTATCTTGGCAGCTCCGAACTTCGTGCAGGTCATTTTGTTACAACGAATGTATAAAAGTGTTATGATATTTATTTTATTTGTATTTCTCACTGTTTAAATTAGATATTTTCTGATCGTTTAAGTATTGGTTTAACTGGCAATAACAGTTTTATTCCCAAGTTTACATGCGTAAAATTTCGCAAAGCCTATGTTCAGAGCTGCCAAGATAATTTGATCGCACTGTATTGGGAACTATAGAACTCAATCCTCAGTTTTTAAATAGGGGATCGGACTGGGTCAAAATAATATGATTCTGTTTAGTCCGTAAGTTAGATTATCGAAAAATATTGAATACGTGTTTTTTGTTTTATCAAATCAATAAAAAATTACGAAGATAAAACGCGTCAAAGATCATGGAGTGGGGCTTGAAACATCACTTATTGTAGGTACAAAATGTACTATCATATAACGTCACACGAGTTTTCGAAGCACTGTATCGTCTTCATTTTTTGTTTACGTGAAAAAAGAAAAAATACGTGTCCAATAATTTTTGGAAATCTATCTGACGGACTAATTAGTTTTTTTTATGTCCGATCCCCTATTGTGGATCTTTCACTGTTCGTACTGTGCGCCTTTGGAATTCACTTCCACACTCCTTGCGGGATAGCCCTTCGTTAGAGGTGTTCAAGAGGGGTATAAAAGAACATTTCCTGACATTAATGTATGTATATAGGATTTTATAGGTATGTATATAAATACTATATGTATTACGTATATTATATTGTATGTATGTAGTTTAGGTTATAAGTCTATTTATTAATTTAAGTAACTAATTGAATGTTAATGCACATACATTCATTAAGTGTATCCTCAATTGCAAATCTCACTTTCAAGATTAGGTTTGCTGTAAGAAAACCCAATTCTGGGTTAAGCTCGCCTTTGTACATAAGCTATGTAATTTATGTTTATATTTGTTATTTTATGTGTGCAATAAAGAATAAGAATGAATGAATGAATGAATGACTGTGTAAAAGATGATATGGCAAGAAAGGAGTTGTCTGATGAAATGACGACTACTAAAGAAAGATGGAAGAAGAAGACATACTGCTGCTCCGACCCCAAATGAATTGGGATAAGAGCAAGAGAATGATGAGTCTTTCGGAAATGTATTGGGAACTATAGAACTCAAAACTCAGTTTTTAAATAGGGGATCGGACTGGGTCAAAATAATATGATTCTGTTTAGTCCGTATTAATTTAGATTATCGAAAAATATTGAACGTGTTTTTTGTTTTAACAAATCAATAAAAAATGACGAAGATAAAACGCGTCAAAGATCATTGAGTGGGGCTTGAAACATCACTTGTAGGTACAAAATGTACTATCATATGACGTCACACGAGTTTTCGAAGTACTGTATCGTCTTCATTTTTTGTTTACGTGAAAAAATAAAAAATACGTGTCCAATAATTTTTGGAAATCTATCAAGTAGTTTTTTTATGTCCGATCCCCTATTGTTTTGTTTGGAAATAAGTTATCTGACTGACTAATGATAGCATCTAGAGCACATTTATAATTGACTTTTCTTTATGGGACTCTAGATCTCAGTTGAATGCGAATACAACTCATATTTTATGCTCCGCAGGGAAATAATCTACAACGTTCATGAACAATAGCTAAAATTTTACCTAATAACAAGATTTTTATAACAATTTTACAATGACATAGCATAACGACATGCCTGTTATTTGCGAAGGGTTAGGCAGACGTCTACCTAATAATACATACTCATTTCGCCAGTAAGTTATGTTTAAGTCCCATGTAACAAGGGTCGAGCCTATTGCTATTACGAGTAACCGGGGGTGTTCATATTGCCAACAAATATCCGTGGATGCTACTGAGGAATTCCTGATGGAAAAACCCAATAACACTTTACCTAACCTGGGAATCGAACCCAGGATCTCATGTTCAGCAGTCACGCTTGCGACCACTAGACCAACGAGGCAGTCAACAACAGTTTTAATTAAGAAGGTATTGTTTTGTTTTTATTTACAATATTTACAAACTACAATTTACAGAACTAAAATTATACTAAAATATATACAAGTTGCAAAAGAGAAGAATTACAGGGCAACAAAAAATTCGTCCACATTGCTGTCAACAGGAAAAGTGCCCAGAAGGCTGGCAGCATCCACGTTGGATGGCAATGCTTATTCTTTGGCCAAATAATAGGCCAGCCCTCTGGTCACGTGAAGAGTCGACCAACCGCTTGGCAATTTCCTTAAAGATTAGGTGAGCACTCGGACCCCAAGGCCCCAGTGTTTCAACCCCAAACGGCTCAAACACATAACTGCCGCTTAAGTTGTTGTATTTGCGCCGCTTGAGGTTTTCAGCACCTGCAGCAGCCGCCCCAGCACAGCTCACCGTGCTAGGAAGATGGGATGGCGCAAGGGTGTCGACGCAAGTTGCGTCCCACACCAAAGGCCTACCCAACTTCTACTAGCATTACGGTCATACCAGAAGGTATAATATCATTATAGTCAATCATATTATTATGCCAATGTTACAATTTCACTTTGACAATGCCTTTATATCTTTGCACTAATCAAAATTGACTAGTGGATGTATGTAACTCAATTTCGAAAAAAATGTTAGATACGCCTTTTTTCCTTATGACGGCAGATATCATGTCATCTGAAGGACTATTAAACTAACTTTCAGACCTTGGTACACTTCGATCAATAATAGTACTAGATTAAGCATCAGGAACAAAACTAAGTCGCTCAAGTGGCCACGTTTGCACACACGTAAACATCTACATAACATCTTAGAAAAAAGTTCAATATTATTTACAACTTCAGATGATTATACTGCCGTCGTAAGAAAAAGGGGCACAACTAACATTTTAAAAAAAAATGAGTTATGGACATATTTAGAATCAGAAAAAAAAGAATTTTATCTTCAAGGAATTCGGAGATACAGTAGGCTCAAAAGGCACAAATGACACTAATATTCATGTTTTGTAGAATGCAAAGGCACATTTATTTACCAATAAATTGAAAAGGCACAAATACGTAGATGTGACTATTTCTTCATACAGATTTTAACTAAAAATTCCTTTGAAAAGGCACACCTAACATAAAGAACCAACATAACACAAAGAAAAGGCTCAAAAGCCAGATGTGCCCTATCTACTTAATTAATGATCCATGCATGTCTCAATTAATTTACGTATAAAAGGCATAAATAACCAGTTGTGCCTTTTCTTTAAATTATTTACGATTAAGCGTGAGGAAAGGAGGGCAGGGTTGGATTGAAACGCGCCAGTTGTGCCTGCGACGTTGAAGTGACTCCACGCTTATCCTTATGGCTATTGATGCCGGAGTTCCTCAGGGGTCTGTTCTCTCCGCGACACTTTTCCTGCTGCATATCAATGACCTCCTTGTTCCTGGTATTGTTGGGTACGCAGATGACAGCACTGTCATGGAGAGTTATACATCCAGCGCAAAAGGCGGCGGTGACCCACCCGCACGCAAAATACGAGCATCGAACGTGGAGTTGCGGACACTAGCACGTCGTACTTATACTTATACTTCTAAGCCGGCGGTGATGAAGTACGCTCATTGAGAGAGGCCATGGTAGAGCGAACGAATTCAACCTTAAGTCTTGTCTCCTAGTGGGGTAACGAGAATCTGGTTGATTTTAACGCCACCAAAACGCAAGTGTGTCTATTCACCGCTAAAAGGAGTCCGTTCAATCTGGCCCCTACTTTCCGGAGTGCGACTGTACAAGTTACCGACAGTCTCAAGCTTCTTGGCACGAAGTTGAGCGCGAATCTGAACTTCGGTGCCTACATTGAGTCGAAAGCTCAAACTGCGGCAAAATAGCTGGGTATCTTAAACAGGGTTAAGCGGTACTACAAGCCTGGACAGCTTTCAGTATTATATAAAACTCAAGTCCAGTCCGGCATGGAGCATTGCTGTCACCTTTAGGATGGCTCAGCCAAATACCAACTTGCCAAACTTGCTTGACTCTGTAGAGCGCAGAGTCAGGAGGCTAATATTGGCGACGATAAGCTGTTTGCCAAGCTTCATAGCCTGGCCCACCGCCGCAAAGTTGCATGTCTGCGGTCTTCTACAGACTGTATTTCAGAGAGTGTGCGCAGGAGCTCCACGGGCTGCACATTCGAACAAAGCGCTTTGCTAATTTGCGTCGGTTTTCCCGAGTTCATAGAACCCCAATCTATTGTCGCGAGTAAATAGGCTTCTTCTGGGTAAGCTCGTTCCATCGTCGACCTAATCTCTGCTCTTAGGGCAAGATTGAGGTCAAGAGTAAGCCCATTACAAATAAAAAAATAAAATTAAAATAAATTACGGGTATAAGCTATTTCCTGTAAACGAACAATAAATAAATAAATTAGAGTAGCTTAATAAAGGTTCAAAACCAAAATGTATGCTCCTATTACTACCTCTATTAAGAATTAAGAATATTTTGATTTATTTTTCATATTGTGATTTAGAGTAACGTTTTTTTTATAGATTTAGTCCAACCTATTAGTAAAAAGAATAAAATATTTAATTTTTACTTTCCTTAGGTATCTAACTAACTAAAAAGTGTAATTGAGTTTAAGTATTAGCACTGTTTGTTTCTAATTAATAAGTTATATTACTGCTATCCCTAATCACTACATAGTATAAAACAAAGTCACTTCCCGCTGTCTATCCCTATGCATGCTTAAATCTTTAAAACTGTGCTAAGGATTTTGATGCGGGTTTTTTTTTAATAGATAGAGTGATTGAAGAGGAAAGTTTTAATACCTTTTTAGCACCCGTGCGAAGCCGGGGCGGGTCACTAGTAATTTATAAATAACTATTGAATATTAAGAAAGTTTTTTTTGTTTAAATGAAAAGGCACATTTTAATAAATATGCCTTTTCATTGTAATATTTCATATTTTTTTCCCAAAATGTCAGAATGAAAAGTCGCAATTGGTTAGTTATGCCCTTTATTCGTAATATTAATAACTTTAGTAATTTTTTTTTGTTACTTTGAAAGGGAAAATGTTGATTATTTAATAAATAGTAATAAAATAATAACTTACATTTCATTAGTTGTATAAGAATCGTGATAATGAATTTATTTTAATTCATCTATTTTCGAAAAATAATGTGTAAGTCAATATTTTTCGCCAAAAACCAATAAAAACTTTAAAGTCGATTTTCTCCATATTTATAAAATGTTAGTTGTGCCTTTTTTCATTATGACGGCAGTATAAACCTTAACACTTAAACATAACGTTTAATTATCATTGTAAAGTATATTTATTTAAGCCCTTTCATCGGAGAAAGATTAGAAGCAAAACCAAAACATTTTAAATGTCGCTCCAAAGTAAAAAGTCATCAGTACAAAAATATTCATTCTAAAATGAAACTTAAACTCTAAGCAATACGGTTAAAAGCATTTTGTGTACAATGTCGTGCTTATTCTATTGCGGAACTAGCGTTCCCTGTTCAAGAACATGATACAATAGTTGGTGCGTTGTAGCAAACATTGGCCAAACAATTATAATATTCGCTGATTTAATTATATTTACAGTTTAATTATGTTTAAATATTATGAAAAAGCACATAATGATATTAAATTACCGAAAAATAGATATTCCTTCCAAAACCTTGGTGTTACGGTGGTAATTTACGCAGTTTTTGAACGCATACTGCGGTATTTTGACGTCTTAATGTTGGCTATGATTGGACCATACTAATTTGAAATAAGACCACAAATACGTTTGTGGTCTTATATTTCGGGCCGTTTTTG
Organism: Diarsia dahlii; assembly: GCA_949775195.1. Lineage (NCBI taxonomy): Eukaryota > Metazoa > Arthropoda > Insecta > Lepidoptera > Noctuidae > Diarsia > Diarsia dahlii. The sequence goes on from OX459199.1 coordinate 19,883,076, forward strand.
AAGCGCTTATCGGGAATCTAGTACATTATTGATCGAAGTTGGTACACCATCCTTTTTTCATTAACATAATAGGGAAGCCATTAGTGAGTTGAGGGTAAGCGAAACTTTTGATGGAAAAAATCTGAACCTATGTCAATTTACCCAAATGAACCCGTATTGTGTTACAGTTACAGATACAGTATATTTTCCTTTTGCACGTAAAGAAAATTATTTGGCATTACTTCTTCTTTTTTTTTTTTACCTTCCTTAATATGATATTTTTTTCCTGCTCGTGGCTGAATAACAATAGCCACGTGGATCAGTCTTCAGGTTAAGCTGCGCTTGCTTAGGTTGGTCTGTGAATGGAAAACACGTTAAGCCATTAGTCCCGGCTATCATTTTGTCGATCTTTGGCAGTTTTAGCAAGATTTATCGTATTTCCGAGTACTAACAGGGTAGTCGAGTTTAGATAGGTAGTCATCGCTGTAAAATACTGGTATTCAGCTGCAAGCAGTTGTACTCAAACCCGACTCTAACATTTTTTGAGCCATTTTTGGCCTCCCGAAAGTGGGAAAATGTTTATACGTTATTCCCACTAATGCAATTTTTAGAAATCCAAATTTTTAATTAGTTCAAAAATATTAGGCACTAGCTTTTGCCAGCGGCTTCGCCCGCGTGAAAATGACGATTATCCATACAAACTTTCATCCCCTATTTAACTCCCTTAGGGGTTGAATTTCGAAAAATCCTTCTTTATTCCTTGTCTACATTATAAAGGGAACCTCTGTGCAAAATTTCAGCTTTCTAGGTCCAAGGGTTTGGGCTGGGCGTTGATGAGTCAGTCAGTCAGTCAGTCAGTCAGGACTTCTCTCTTTATTTATATAGATAGATAGATAGATTAGGATTATTAATATATTTCGCCTCTACCCCGTTGTATTGGTTTATTTGCAAAGCCTAGTCAAGCTACGCTGGTTTTCCGTCAGGGCTGCGGATTGTTCGAAACAGCGACCTCACAGAGGGCTAAAAAGGAACATGGGTGGGTTTTCATAAATGTTGTGTTGATGAACAGTCAGTAGAAGTCTGACACTCCCTACCGCTCAGCCCAGAGCGGGAGGAGTCATTTGATGATTTCCCACCCTCCAAAAAAAAAAAGCTACGCTGGCTTTGCTCCAAGTACAGTGGTGTTCTCGCGCTAGAAAGTAAAATAATGGCTCTCAAATGATTAGCTCAACATCTCAAAAGCATGACATTAGCTCTTCCCACTCCCCCTTGGACATATCGCAAAAATATTCATCGTTAGACTACTAGTACTTACACTTTGTCTTTTCCATTCCCATTTACTATCGACACAGATACATTTTACAATCCGAGTACGTCAGTATCCTGTCTACCTTTTGATTAGCCTGTAGAATAAAACTGAAAAAACGGCTCGCTACGCCTCGGTTTCATATTTATGTGATCTAGATTTTAAATCCAGAGTTAGATCAAAACATCACTATGTACATAATTATTGAGTTTGGTTTTACAACGTAAAATGGAGTCTACATATTTTTGTTTAGCATGAATGACAACTATTGTTGTTGTAACTCATATTGTTTTGACGTCTTGTGATTTGGAAAACCTATTATTGGCTTACAAAATTCTTCATGTCATCGGAGGGATGTAATGCAATAGATTCTGTTTGTTTTCTTTTTTTTGTATGAGTTGGGCCTTCTCTTGACCTCAATCTTATCCTAAGGGCAGAGATGAGGTCTACGATAGAACGAACTAACCCAGAACAAGCCTATTATTCGCGACTTAAATAGATTGGGGTTATATGAACTCGGGAAAACCAACGCAGGCAGGAAGTTCCACTCCTTGGCTGTGCGCATAATAAAAGATGTAATAAAGCACTTTGTATGAATGTGTGGAACATCGACAAGGTATGGGGGTATAACCTGCAGTACGTCTAGTCTCCGGATGGAAGAAGGGAGATGGTGGAATCAGCTTGAGGAGCTCTCTCTCGAAGTACAGTCTGTAGAAGACCGACAGACTTGCAACTTTGCGGCGGTGGGCTAGGCTATGCAGCTTGGCCGCTAACATATCGTCACTAATGAGCTTCCTTGCTCAGCGCTCTACAGAATCAAGTGGTAAATCTTTATCTATTGTTTGTTTCGTTTTCATCTCATCATCGTCAATAAGGAACCATCACCATATATATAGTTCGAAGCGTTTTCATAGACTACTAACTAATCACATGCTTGGCGCCTTCGTAAGTGGCCTAGCGTGTACCGAGGTAGCGCGCAGTCGGGCCGGGTGAAAAATTCTTGAACGTTCATTTCACTTCACTACAGACTCTCAAAGCGCCTCGAGAGCAAAATCTTGGTAGTTTTCTGTTGTTGTTATATTGGACATTAACATTGTTACAACGCCAAGCGCCTAGTTAATTTGACCGAATAGTATTTATTTATTTATTTAAACTTCATGCACAAGATTGGTAAATAGGCGGACTTAATTCCACAGGGCATTCTCTAGCAGTCAACCTTAAAGTCAAATAGGACAGCACTGTGGTAGAGTACAAAAAATATATAAATAATAATAATAAGGAGAAAACTATTCAGCACCTATCAGTACATTCGTAGCCTGTTACAACCACAATAAGTTTTCGTTAATCGTTGTCCCACACGAGGATTTCTCCAGTAATGAAGTGCGTATGGCTATACGAATATTTGTTCCTCACGCAGTTCAGCAGCCACGCGCTCAGCCACTGCGCCATCTGTGCAGCAGCTGGCTTATGTTTGTCCTATTTTGAATTCAAATTCGGTCGCCATTGCTTGCTTTAGAAATAATAGGGATCTTTCTTGACTAAGAGAATATGGTTATGTTTAGTCCATCAATTCGATCAGGTATCGAATAATATTGGATACGTGTTTTTTGTTTTATCAAATTAACAAAAAAATACGAAGTTAAAACTTGAACGCGTCAATGATCATGAGTGAGGGCCTTGTGAAGTCACTGTCTGGTAAAAAATATCATGCAGTTATCACGTCACATGAGTTTTCAAATTACTGTATCGTCTTAATTGTTTGTTATTTTTTGGAAATCTATCTGACGGACTATTTTTTTTTTGTCAACTACCCTATTCTGTTCCTAATTTACCAAATGCAAACTGTCGTTATCCAAATTTAATAATGGTCAGTAAAATGGTTGTAATGTATTCAAGCCTAATTATAGATTAATTGAATTTCGCTGCTCACAATGTTTAAGGAGCAATTAATCATGTAGAGGGTCGTAACATTAATGTAACAATATACAACAAAAACACAAATTGTACAAAAACATTTATACAATTACATTGTCGACCTATCAATTTCCGAAATCCATCGCATATTCCATATTACGTCGAAAAATAAACGTTCAAATGTAACTCCGGCTTATATGAACATGGCATTCAAGTTAAATAAGTTTCACCATCAATTTCAAGAACATGATCAACATAATGAGTAGAAATGGATTGTGGGCCTGCATGATCCGTTTCCACGTATTTGTTGATCCGTTTTAACGAAAATAATAAACAAGACCGAATAAACATAACATGATTCGTGTAATCTCAGAAGGATAAGGCTGTAGTAGCTTATTATGTTAAAGCCTCAGGTAATGAGAGATTCCTGAAAAAATAATTGTATCTCATTCAAAGTAAAAACCGTACTTATATATATTACATATCGTTTTGTATTTATTTATATTGTATGTATTTGCAAGATGTTGATGAAAACAACTCTATCAAAAATTCTAACTAGGTAACTTATACTGTATATCAAATCATCAACACAACATTCATGATTTCTTTATGCGGGGTTTTTTGAAACTAACACAAGATTTATTATTTTGATAGATTTGTTCTTTCTTCAGATATTTGGGTTTTATTATCCGTATATTATAATTATAATATCAACCTGACCTATACAGTACGATCAAATTATCTTGGCAGCTCCGAACTTCGTGCAGGTCATTTTATTACAACGAATGTTTAAAAGTGTTATGATATTTATTTTATTTGTTTTTCTCACTGTTTAAATTAGATATTTTCTGATCGTTTAAGTATTGGTTTATCACGGTCCATACCAAATCCCATGGTCCTTTCAATCTTGCTGATACTTACGGCTTTTATAAAACTGAAACTTCGTGAGGATGGATAGATATTTATTGTTACTCTTTCACACGAAATACCAGGTTTAATTGAAAGGCACACAGATACCTAGTTTTAAACCTAGATTCACATAAGAAATGAGTTCACGCAGACGAAGAGGCAGGGAGAAGATAGTATCTCAAAACCTTTACAATAGTTCCTCGTCAGATGCGCAATGGCAACCAGCTAGATCTAATTAGATACCATGACACACGTACGCTGTTCTATAGATCCTATTTCTGACCACAGTAATTATCGTAATTCGCAACACAATCGTTGCGAGCATTGGCTTTCCAATGACCTCGACTGCTCAATGATTAATCAAAGGCGAAATGGCAGTAATTGGAGCAAACAGATAACGAATAATTACAGTTAGTTGCATACAATTACAAGCAGATAGTAGAAGTTAATCTTAGAAACTTATGTCAAGTTTCTATGATTTTAACGAGAGAATTTATTGAGAAAATAAATTTTCGGACGACCTGTTTACGAACTGTTATTTTGTATGATAATTTGGGGAGTTTATAATAGTCGGGAACGTACGTAAAAAGTCTTGTTTACAGAGCGAGTACTCATCATCATCATCATTTCAGCCAAAAGACGTCCACTGCTGGACATAGGCCTCCCCCAGACGTCGCCACATTGACCGGTCCCGTGCGTCTCTCATCCAGCGGGTTCCTGCAACCTTGACCAGGTCATCGGTCCACCTAGTGGGAGGCCTTCCAACGCAACGTCTTCCGGTTCGCGGTCGCCATTCTAGAACTTTTCGGCCCCATCGGCCATCCGTTCTGCGAGCAATGTGCCCTGCCCATTGCCACTTTAGTCTGGCGATTCTTCGGGCTACGTCGGTAACCTTGGTTCTCATGCGGATGTCCTCATTTCTGATTCGATCACGCAAGGAAACTCCGAGCAGCTTCAGGTGAGTTCAGCGAGTACTCACCTGAAGGCAAACCGTATTTTGAACTAGTTGAATTTTTCTCATGTTGTAAGCGAGCCAGACATAGTCCTTTAGGACATTTACTAACATTTTATTGGACTTCTTGAAATAAATCTGTAGCTAATATTTATTACAGACTCAACCTCTCAAATGGATTTACGGTTCACTTCACAAAAAGTAAAAATGAAACTAGGTAATTTATGTATGCTTGTGGACAAATTGGTACTGGAGACTAAACCATAATGGTTTGTTTTGAAAAAAAACGGTTTTATGTGTGTGTTTCATGTACACTTTTTGGTATACATTTATATTCAGAAATCTCAAAAACAAACATCGTGAACTGTCAAGGCTGAACACTATTTGACGTCACAATAAAAATAATAAACAAAATGTGAATTCCGTTCAGCGAATTTGCGATTGTTGTACAGAAATTATAGTAATTTATTTTTCCGACTGTAATTTAGGCATAATTATAATGTTGACGTTGGCGTTACTTTTTGTGTCTAGCCAGTAGATAAATTCTTTTTGATGTATTATATTATAATGATGTCAAAGTTAAGCAACTAAAACCTTTATTATTATTTTAGAGTGGTAGGCGTAGTACTACAACAATAGAAAACATATTTCACGTAATAAACTATCTCATTTCAAGTAAATAATATCTCATAACACGCCTTACTTCTTGGTAAGGTCAAGCAAGCTATTGGATAATGGGCATAATGTTACCCTAAAAATACTGGAATTGACCTGTATCTCGTTAGGCTGGAAGCCATTCTCAACATAGTTAAAAAAACTAATCAGATAATGAAGGGACGTGCCCGAAATATAAAATAGTACACTACCTGTTTTCCTCGAATTTTCATAATATTGGGATGTTATGAATATTTTATTGTATCAAAGGGTTTAGAATAAATCAGTGCTTTGATTAGTTAGGCACTTTGGGAATTTTCCTAGGGAATTAATCAAACTGTATAAAGGTAAAATTTAATCATGACCTGAGAACGAAAACGAATATTTGAACAGCCTGCCAGATTTGGTACTATTCGGTATCGGCACTTTTCGTATGTTAGTGAAACCACTTAGTTCTGTTAGACATGGATGAATCAAGACATAATGAATGTGGATTTTACTAGAGAATTTATTCCAAAAGGTATTTTATTTAATTTATTAAAGGATAACAACCAACTACAACATAATATATATAATGCACAAGGTTAATAATGTTTTAGTAATAATGTTGGTATTATTTGATAAATGCAAAAGTATGTGGTTATGAATGTATGAATGGTTCAACGCCATGTATATGTAGAGACGCCATTATCATCCTTTACATACTCCCTACCACTCTGCCCAGAGCGGGAGGAGTCATTCGATGTTTACCCACCCTCCAAAACAAAAGAAAGGACACTGGACTCGCCGGTGTTGCCAGCACCTGATTGGACGTAGGTACAAGCATAACTGCGCATAGTACGAATTAACGAGGTATTTCCACGTGAGCACCCATTTTTAGAGCACCTACGCTTAGAGCACCAAAGCTATTCCCATTACAGCATCATGTCAAAATATTGATTGGTGCTCTAATGGGAAAACTTTGGTGCTCTAAAGGTAGGTGCTCTAAAAATAGGTGCTCAGATGGGAATACCTCGATTAACTCTACATACTTCTCAGGCATACCATTATATTTCAAGACCAACCAGAACACATCCCGAGGAACCCTATCATCCGTCTGAAAATAAATCGTCCATGGGAATAATTAAATGCTTATACCCATTAAAACTTCGATCCCAAAATTAACCCTTCGGCAAATAATTATCTTCAAGCCTTTTGTATCTACCAGTCAGTTGCAAGGGTTATCAAGAACACATTCCAATTAATTTATTTCCTGGAAAAATGGTACAAAGAGAAAATAAGATAATTATGTTATGAAGGCACTCAATTTGTAGTTAAGTGGTTCTTATTGTTTCCAGAGTTAGAAGGCGCTACTGAGCCTTATTCATAAAAATAGTTCAACCTGGTTTAACTTACGCTTGGTTTATCTCGCATGCCGTCACTTTCTTTTGAATATTTTTGAAGATAAACCAAGCGTAATTTAAACCAAGTTTAACTATTTTGATTAATAAGGCAGTAAAGGATGGTTTAGACAGAGATGTACCTTACAGTTTTTTTTTTTTAACGTTGCCCCACACTAGGAATTTTTCCTGTATCGTGGGTGCGTTTACAAAAATTTAAACTCACATACACAAATACCCAGACCCGGAGCAACTATCTAAACTCTTTTGCACAAAAAACGGGCACTTCATATTTTTTTCTCTACTTCAATGAAGAAGGACAAGTAAGAGGTTTTATTAATTTGACGATGTATTGGCGGCATGTTATTTGAAGAATCCTGGCATGATTCTGTACGTTCCAAATTTAAATTTTGAAATTAACAAAAGGAAAATAATGATTATTGTAGATTATTGTAAAATTGCTTTACTAATGGCTCGAATTGCTGAAACGATTTTATTACTGATTACTAAAATTTTAAAACTTTTTGGATATTTTCTGCAAATTAAACAATTTTATCTTTCTTTTTACATTAAATACCACTTTTTGACATGAGTGATAAAGCGATAAGGGCCGGTAAAATTATAGCCCTTCTTGAAGAAGGTTGTTCGCAAACTTACGTGTCTCAGCGGCTAAATGTGAGTCGTTCAACTGTCCAGAGGACTTGGCAACGGTATCAAGAGACCGGTTCGGTCAAAAGAAGACCCGGTTCGGGAAGAAAACGACGCACAGAACAAAGAGATGACCGCTTTTTGGTGAGTCAGGCCTTGCGGAATCGTAAGGCGTCAAGTGTGGACCTGAAGAAGAGCCTTGAAGAAGTAAGAGGAGTAGAAGTTAGCTTGTGGACCGTCAGGAGGAGGCTTTTGGCTGCCAATATCAGGAGTTACCGCCCGGCTCGGGGACCTAAATTACTCCGTGAGCACCGTGTTGCTCGACTTCAGTTTGCTCGAAACTGTGCTTCATGGACTCTGGAGGACTGGAATAAAGTATTGTTTTCTGATGAAGCTAGAATCTCTTTGTGTGGAGAGGACCGACGCCGGCGAGTGCTACGAAGACCACGGGAACGCTATGCGGAAGTGTGTTTCGAAGAAATCACTCCTTATGGCGGAGGCTCCGTTATGTTTTGGGCAGCAATTAATTCGACGGGGCGTACGGAGTTAGTTCTCATAGAAAATGGAACATTAAATGCACACCGGTACATAATGGAAGTCCTAATTCCATATGCACAACCCGCATTGACTGCACTTGGGGAAGATTCCATTTTTATGGACGACAATGCTCGCCCGCACCGTTCTGGCGACGTGGAAGCGTACATGCAAGAAGTTGGGATCCGTCGTTTAGATTGGCCAGCTCGAAGTCCTGACCTCAATCCAATTGAGCATGTCTGGGATGTTCTAAAGAGACGGGTAAGATCAGTGCAACATGCTCCACAAAACATCAGGGAGCTAAAAAGAGTCATTGCAGAAGAGTGGGAACGTATTCCTCAAAACGTCATTAAAAACATCGTGGAAAGCATGCCCAGAAGGATTCAAGCTGTGATTTTGGCAAGAGGAGGTCACACTCGTTATTAGGTTATTACATTTGTAACTTTATTTAATTAAACAAAGTAAAAAAATCTTCTTGTCTTTATTGCCGACCACTTCTTATTGTTTGGCCGTGTACATCGGTTTTAAAGAATTCATAGATTTTTTTTTTAAATTGCCACAGTTCACTTCACGCGTATTAATTTACACGATTATAAGTATACAGACTACGTCAAACAATTAAATTTCATTGAATTAACTCAAATCGACTTAAGAACGTAAATTTCCTAAGGTGCCCGTTTTTTTTTGCAAAGGAGTGTATATGTCATGTACACACACGTCACAGTACACTTACATGTCGTCAGTCATGTAAGTTCCATGTTTGGGCCCCTTGTTGGGGGCGAGCCTATCACCGTCATCCGGGCACAAATTCAAACTCCTTATCTGCTACTGAGAAATTCCTGATGGAATAACCCAACGGTTCAATAGCAACCAACAGGCGGTCTTTAAATGTAATGAATTTTGATATTTCATTTAGTAAATCCCAAGCAAATGTTTAAATAGTTAATTTTATTTATTGAATTTAACTACCATACCATTTGACCGTTTCATATGTTTTGCTTTTCAATTTACGTTTCAATGGCCACAGGGAATAATTATAATTATTGTACATCTACAAAGACCTGTCAATTACGGTTCTGCGTATTGGGGACTGATAATTTAATTCATTTACTTTCCCTGGTGGTCGTTTTTATTATTAGAAGGGTTTGTGATTCCCACTAAATTGTCAAATTGCTAAATTAACCGATCCGCCCACTTCTGCAATATTTTTGTTGCTCACCACTTTGTGTCACAAAAACGTATTATTAATACAACGAGTACGCTGTGTCCTAACCTAGATTATGGTCTTAACTTTTATTTTTTATTATACAAATCGTTATAGGCGTTAAAGCTTCAAAATGTCAACATACAAAAAAATTATGGATTAACTTTGTAAACTTTGAGCTGGACTCTTTCTCAAGGGATTGGTCTAACATCGCACTGGATCGCGAAAAGTGGAAGGAGGGAAGGGAGGCCTTTGCCCTGCAGTGGGACAACATGGGCTCATAATAATAATAATGATGATTTGTAAACTTTATTATTGGAGGCTAAATTATATCCACGCAATTATGTGTGAATTAAAATAGTCACACATGGCTTTCATTGATATGAAATTAGCATAGTTATGACTTTGTTTAAATATTGACTACGAATTTATTAATATAGGTAGTAACTATCAGACCTCAGCTACTCTCATTATTTTCACTGTATTATTCAATACTAATGATATACTACAGTAAAGAAAGAAATAGTAGATTGTACACCAAGTGCATAAAACGCTCCATTTTGCGCGAGACGTTTATCCATCCGATGCGAGCTTGCGAGCGAGGATGGATATAAAGTAGAGAGTAAAATGGGTTTTATGGACGAGTTTTACACTCTACTTTTCACTTCGATTGCGAGGAAATGAAACAGCAACTTGTAAATATTGTAATAATAATTGTTTCCCTCCAATTAACTTTTTTTTTTATCAGTAGGAAACTTGACATAACACCTGACTTACTCATATTTACTGCTCAGTTATGAAAACATTTTGAGCAAGCCTATTGCCAGCAACCAATGTAATTAGGAGCAAGCCTATTGCCATCAACCAATGTAATTAGGAGCAAGCCTATTGCCATCAACCAATGTAATTAGGAGCAAGCCTATTGCCATCAACTGATGTAATTGGGACCAAGCCTATTGCCATCAACCAATGTAATTAGGAGCAAGCCTATTGCCATCAAATGATGTAATTAGGGACAAGCCTATTGCCATCAACCGATGTAATTAGGGAAAGCCTATTGCCATCAACCAATCTTATTAGAAGCAAGCCTATTGCCATCAACCGATGTAATTAGGAGCAAGCCTATTGCCATCAATCAATGTAATTAAGAGTAAGCCTATTCCCATCAAATTATGGAATTAGGAGCAAGCCTATTGCCATCAACCAACCTAATTGAGAGCAAGCCTATTGCCATCAAGCGATTACGGTAATTGAGGGAAGCCTATTCCCATCAACTTTACTTGTATACGTAATAAAAAGCAGTAGGTAATCCCTTGTTCTTAGAATACTAACGAAACGAATTAAATTAAGGAGGTTATTCAATGAAGTTGAAGTTGTTCGTGTGGCTGTTGGGCCAGTTACCAGTGCCGATTACCTTGGGCTTCGACGAAGATTTTACTTTATGCTCTAGAGCATAAAACGCGACTTTATGTCGCCTACGCACGGCATAAAGACGCATTTTAGAGCGAGAGAAGTGAAAACATAATTATTTATTTAGCACATGCCACCAGTGCACACAACAAAAAATAAAATAAAACATTTTAATCTAAACAGGAAAAAAGTACGGTAAGTACGATTTTTCTTTTGAAAAACTTATACGCTCTAATGATATAAAATTTACTATTACAAAGAGCAAAACACAACATCAGAAACGATATCTTAAAATTATTTCCGCTAGAAAAAACTTCCAACAAGGTACATAACTTCTTCGCAACTGCAAAGTAGTTCCTAACTGAAATTATTATATTATTATTATAAGCTTAGAAAACTTTTTATTATTTTTCTAAAAGTTCGTTGATGAAGCAGTTTTTAAAGCCCAATATTAACGGAGATACAGCCGATGAAAGTTAGAAAAAGGTTCTTAAAATGTTAAAAATTGTTTAAAGGGTGTACCGATGCCGATAGGTACTTTTTCTCCCCTTCCGTCACTGCGATTTTTTTTTTGTTCTAGACCATCCCTAGGAACCATCTGGTTGCGGAGATATTGCCCCTAACATCAGCTGTTTTTTTTTTAAACTTGTACCTATTAAAAAAAAACAGCTGTGAATAAATTAGAATTTTGACCCCTCAAAGTTCCAAATTTTTCACAGCTGCTTTTTCAAATACTAGTTTTTCAGGAAATAACTTAATATATTTAAAGCTTAGCTTACTTTCTAGCGTTTTCTGAGAATTGCAACATTTCTATGACGGGAATGCAACTTGTTAACTTGATACTAGCAATTTCTTATTTTCCTTTGTCTTTTTCCTTTGTCTTTACTTAATAATACTGACTCACGAGTTATTTTTAATGGATTGGCAAGTATCGTTTGTATACAACCATTACTATTTCAAGGGAAATTGTGAGTAGCAAGAAATTCAAGGATAGCGACCGATAAGAATTTCTAGAACATAGAAGTTATCAGGTTAAGATTGATTCGACAAGGTAGCCCGCGAAATTTGTATTTTCTTACGTTTTTTGCAATTTGTTGGTTCATGTAATGTAAAAAATAATATAGGAGGAGCTCGTGGCTTAAAAAGAACTGCCACTCAGGTCGATCTTTAGGTAAAGCTGTGCTTGCCTAGGTCGGTCTGTGGACGGGTGACCGCCCGACATACCGGGTTTCCTCCGTGCCTCGGAAAGCACGTTAAGCTGTTGGTCCCGGCTGCCATATATATAGATCTTTGGTAGTCGTTACAGGTAGTCAGTGACCTGAAATTCTGGCATCCAGTCTTACCAAAGGATATTGTATTACCTAGTGTTAACTGGGTTGTGGAGGTCAGATAGGCAGTCGCTCCATGTAAAATACTGGTATTCAGCTGCATCCGGTTAGACTGGAAGCCGACCCCAATATACTTGGGGAAAGGCTAGGCAGATGATGTAATGTAAAAAATAAAATAGGATTTTCGTCAGTAACAATATGTCTATTTACTGAGTAATGATAATTAAAATCACCAATACAAACCGTCTCAGTTCATATAAGTCTCAAGAATGCCTTTTTCATGGCATAGTCTTTCAAGCTTACTCAACTCTGACAGCCTAAACCGTTAGAGGTATAAAAGTGCACACAAACATTTCTTTCATACCTTACGAAGAAAAGTACCGGTGGAAATTCATCTACAAAAAGTTTACATTTGAAATGGATGTTCGTTTAAAAGTGAACATCAGAATGACTGGCCAAAATGACCGATCAGCTTTAAAATATTACTAAAATCTAATACCAATTTGCTACTATTTGATACCTTTGTTTAAATAATTGGTACCTAATTAACAACTGAGAAAATGAATTTACAAAATGGGCAGTCATTCTGATGTCAGGATGACTGCCCACATTTAGAATCTCCACGTAAGGGCTCCAAAATTTAAATTCGCCTTTACAAAAATTTAGTACCTATTTGCTGCCTAAACATATATTTTTTTCTAGATTGTTAGGGCAAAGAATAAAGATTTTTTTATAGATTGACTGGCCAAAATGACCGATCAGCTTTAAAATATTACTAAAATCTAATACCTATTTGCTACTATTTGATACCTTTGTTTAAATAATTGGTACCTAATTAACAAGTGAGAAAATGAATTAACAAAATGGGCAGTCATTCTGATGTCAGGATGACTGCCCACATTTAGAATCTCCACGTAAGGGCTCCAAAATTTAAATTCGTCTTTACAAAAATTTAGTACCTATTTGATACCTAAACATATGTTTTTTCTAGATTTTTAGGGCAAATAATAAAGATTTTATTGGAGGTTTTTTGTTTACTATGTAATACAGAAAGTCATATAAATATATCACAATGAAAAATAATACAGATTAATCATTTCTTGTATATATAATGCTATGTGCGTAGAAGCTTTTATTGCTTTTTGTTATTCTGGTGGACAAATCATCAAAGCATTGCCATTTTGTGCCCCTAAGACAATGAGATTTATAATGTCCAATACAGTTAGAACTGGGTGGAGGTACAAATTCTATTACAGACAAGATTTTGTATTCAATACCTTTTAACATCATTGTTTTTGGTAAATCAGTAAGAACTATTATTTTATCAGACTCTGGTTCAAAAGCAATCACATCTTTTAAATTATAATCAATAGTTTTTGTGCCACTGCAACCAAACTTTCTGCAAGTCGACATGTTGTTTTCAGTCGTTAATGTCGACTCGGCAGACTCGCTTAACGTCTTCTTATTAAAATCGAGAGGTAAGAATGCACATTTACTTTTTACATTGTTTATAGAGCAGTCCAAATTTGTACATGATTCTTGTATGTCAGCACTATATATATTTCTATTAATCAAAATTCTTTCAAATATGTACGCAACGTTACATTCACAAGTTACGAAAGTTTTCCCACTATCGTCAATATTTGTATCAAAAAAGGTTTTCAAAATGTCACTACGATGTTTGTATATATCTGTTATATTATCATTGGCAGCAATCATCTTAATAAAATTAAAATAGTCATCATCAGTATCGCGTAAAGTTCTGCTAAATTTATAATCGTCTACCACTCCAACAGCAAGCGTTTGTGAGGTCGAGTCGAGGCATTTTCGAAGTAGCGGTCACTAGTTGTTTATCCTCAGCTAATATAGATTTGTGACAGGGTTCTGGGATTTTAGTAATGTCCTCAATTTCAATTTCTGATTCCTTTGTATGTTGAAAAGAAGCCAAACTTTTTAATCTGATTTTCGCTTCTTCGCATCTCGTTTTATTACCTTGAATATCTTGCCCATCGTATTTATTTAGACAAACTGTAATCATGTCACAGATAATTTGCTTTACTTTGTTATAATCGTCGCAGCGTTTTACTTCTAAGAGACATTTGATGTAAAAAAATTTAGTTCTCTGATCAATATGCTTAAAACATGATAAATTAAAGATAATCTTAATAAAATGACTTGTGTCTATTCGAATATAGCATTGATGAGGCGTTTGTTGATTAGTTTCCAATTTACTATAAGACTCATTTACATATTCTTTTGTTGAATTGCACTTCGTAAATGCTCTCACTGCAGCTCCGATCAAAGCCGATGAATCATCTAAGACCACTTCATGTGGGGTTTCATTATTTTGATTTTTAATAAACGCATGAAGCCAATTGTATATAGCATCGATAGTATGATTATCGCTTATCATCTGTGTAATAGGTACGCTGCGGTCATTTTTAACTGAAACCATAACGCACAAATACAAAAAGATCGATTTAGTTAAAATAAGATCTTTATTTACTCCAACAGGCTTGAAAATGCTACCGGTGGCATCGATACTTAGCACAGTCCTTTCTTGTTTTTTATAATCTTGGAAATACTTTTCTTGATCCAACGTCCAATAGTAAATGCAGAATGGGGAAAGTGATATAAACCGAATTACAGTTTCGTACGTAGGTATTTTTGACATAATCCACAAAGACATAATTTGATGTGGGTCGTAATACGTACTTTTACGAGATTCATACTTTATTTGCCTTAAAGCACCGACAGTTGGTAAGTGGCTCGGTTCACAATCACCACTGTCCATTGTTATATTAGCCAAACGATTTCGCACCGTGACAGCCGATTAATATTTTAGTTCTTTACTAAGTTCACAGCGTTTACCAGGTGAAAGTTTGATTTTTCTTTGCATCAAATCATGTTTAAAATTCTGTTTAATGTCATGTACGTTGCAAATACATCTGACAATTTTATCAGTTGGCCAATAAATTTTGACCTGTATTTGTGCATGGCATTGCTTACAAGAGCCGAAACATGTTACATTATTCTCAAATGTAATTGAGTAATTACGAAATATCCAACTGCACTCACCACGATCTTTCTTCCATATTTCTTCTCTAAGCATATCAGCCCACTGGTGTTTTGGAAGTATTTTCCTGTAGCGAAAATCAGATAATGTGCCTTTTGTTCGCTTGCTAGATTGTGTGATAGGTTTGATTTTATCCCATTGATAAATGTCGATCGAGAATTCAAACTTTTTACTGCAACAAGGCGCCTTAGTTAAGATTTCTTCATCGCCGCTGTCTTTAATATTATATTCAGCAAAAGTATCCGAATCAGCACAGTCAAAAAAAAAGTCATAATTTTTTTTCATTGATACATACAATGCTTTGGTTGACATTCGATACGATAATAACTGGCTGATTTCCTCAAACACTGGATCACACGGTGAAGGGATGTCATTTTTATTGGCAAAATACTTTTTGAATTCACATAACGCTTTCTTTTGTTCTTCTAAAGACACTAAAGATTTCCTCCCCCTTTTCATGGTGAGTTAGCAATAATAACCACAGTCAATATTTTTTAGGTAATCACTAAACGACTCAGTAACTGTCTTTTTGATGCAATATGCCTAAAATTACTTTATATTACATAGAAATCAACTCGTTATACGCTTCCATAAAGCAGCAACTATCGATGACAACGATATATATAAAAAAAAATAGTTCTACCCACATGTTAGCTTTTATCAGTATCTCGCAGTCGGAAATTGTTATTGATTAGTAGTAATATTAATAATCGTGTAAATTGAACTTAATTGCAAAGAATTGAAAAAAAATCACTTGACTTTCTGTATTATTTAACATAGTAAAAAAAAAATCTCTAATAAAATCTTTATTCTTTGCCCTAAAAATCTAGAAAAAATATATGTTTAGGTATCAAATAGGTACTAAATTTTTGTAAAGGCGAATTTAAATTTTGGAGCCCTTACGTGGAGATTCTAAATGTGGGCAGTCATCCTGACATCAGAATGACTGCCCATTTTGTAAATTCATTTTCTCACTTGTTAATTAGGTACCAATTATTTAAACAAAGGTATCAAATAGTAGCAAATAGGTATTAGATTTTAGTAATATTTTAAAGCTGATCGGTCATTTTGGCCAGTCATTCTGATGTTCACGTTTAAAAGGGTCGTCAATATTGCAGATAAAAATAATATTGTAATGTTTTTTATAATTATGAAATCCATTCATGGAGTCTTGGTTTACCTCTGTTGCATGCCCATTCATACAATTTCACCGTCTCTCTCTGGGAACACTTTCATACTTTACTTAAACTTTACTTAAATGCCGCTACAACTCAATATTCATCTCATTAATAACTCACAAAAGAATCTCTACTCAATATTGAGCGGACCTAACCAGCTACTCAGCTAAAAGAGACTGGCACAAAAGCCCAATTAGGGAAATAAAAGCCTTGCAATATAGAGGCTGATATTGCCTTTGTGGGCAGGATTCCTTTGGATATCGCACCTCGAACGTACGGGACAATTTTTCCGGTTTTTTGTGTATATTAAGTAAGAGGAAATATGTTGTTGAATGTATTATGTTTATTCCGTTACTACCGTCGTGGTTATAACAGTGATTACTATACTTATACGTACCTCTTGTCCACGAATTCACCTTCAAGGTATTAACTGTGTATATTCTGTTACAATGAATAGTTTTTAGGGTTCCGTACCCCAAAAGGAAAAAACGGAACTCTAACAGAATCACTCGTGTGTCTGTCCCCCTTATCTCCAAAACTACTGAGCCTAAAATTAAAAAAAAATACGGAAAATAGTTCAACACTTATAAATTACAGTAAAACCTATAAGAAGTCTATAGTGCTAAAATAACATGGAAAATCTCTCAATATCTACGACGATGGTACGGAACCCTTCATGTGCAAGTTCGACTTGCACTTGGCCAGTTTTAAAAAAAAATTTTTTAGCAAACGTGTCACACAGGTGTCAATTGCCACTTTTCATCGTCAGCTGTTGAATTTTTTGCCGTATTTTATAGACCCATAAATGCGTTATTAGCACCCTAATGAGGGTGCTTACACCTCTAGTGATCATTAGGATAGTTGCTGTTGGGAACCGTTATAAACTTTCAGTACACGCTAGGGTAATAGGGAAAAGAAAGGAGAGGCCTATAATTAAACTCAACTAGCTGATGGCCAGGGCTTTGCCCGCGTTTATATCGGTAATGGTGATCAAAAGTAATCATGAAATTTTAATCCCGTTCTCGCAACCTATGAGAACCTATTCCAGGGATAAACTAAATACTAAAACTTTCCTCAAGAACCCCTTTACCCATTTGTGAAAACAACATGAAAATCGGTGCAGTGTTTTTTGAGTGTATCGCGAACAGACAGACAGACGCGGCTGAGGTCTTTGTTTTATAATATGTAGTGACAGCTGGCGGTTCTAGAAATCTTGGCTGAAATGATGATGATGATGAAGGGTAAGAGGATGACTCTTAAGATATTTTCTCAAAATGTATGAAAAACAAAGTGGAAGAAATTGACTGATAGAGAATTTCCATGGTACTAAGTCCGGCTTTGTAAAGCTTAAAATCTGACATACTCGGAAACACAAGTGTTCTTTTTAAAGCTTCGTTCACCACGAATATAATTTATTTATTAAAGCACCTGTATCCACTATTGGACTTTATTTCGAGTACAATCTGGGCTAGACCTAAGAGTAGGTAATTAAATTTTATACGATTTGTTAAAAAGTAATGTAATCATTGTTGAGCCACTCAAATAATGTTCGGTTATTACACGTTATATAACCACTTTTTTTTTTGGAGGGTGGGGAATCATCAAATGACTTGGCCCGCTCTGGGCAGAGTGGTAGGGAGTGTCAGACTTCTACTGACTACAAACACCCATGTTCCTTCTTAGCCCTTTGTGTCGAGGCCGCAGTATCTTTTTCAAACAACCCGCAGCCCCGACGAGCTTCGGCCCTTGCGGGCCCCTTCCATGTGGCTGACGATCTAAAAGACCACTTGAATAAACTTCTCAATATTCACAATTTCGCAGATTTTTAAATAGTATTTATAGCTATTTAAAAAATACAGCTCAACACGAAATAATTATGGCTGGCTTCATAGTGACCTTGCAGTTAAATTCAACTATCTGCTCTTTTACAACCGAAAAAATGCTAACGACTGGCTATTTTCAAGAACAGTCCCCTTTATTTCTGACACTAGCAGTTAAAATGTCAGTGAGATATTTAAATGGCTATTCCCTTCGAGTCAAATTACTACGAACCGACAGTTAACTGCACCGTCTAGCATTTCCAGACGACATGAAAGGTCATTGGTTACGATATTAATGAATTAAATCGATTTTTATGGAGCCTTTTATTTTTATTGTGGCTCAGTTGAAACAGTATAGAACGGGCGCCAAGCTTTAACTCATGGTCACGAGCTTCAAACTAAAGCGTCTCGTCTCTTACGACAGTCATCATCATCATCATTATTTTCAGCTAAATACGTCCACTACTGGACACAGGGCTACCCTAAGTGTCACCACATTGACCGGTCCCGTAACACAGTTATTGTGGCTAAAATAAATGAAGGAAGCTTCTATAGTCACAACATTTAATAAGGTCTCCATAAAGCACAATAAGATCGGGTTTTAGAATTAACTAGGTATTTGAGCTTGTAAGGTAATCAACTTCAAAAACTGAATTCAGACACCACTTAGTGTGCCTAATGGGCCTATTCCACGCACAGGCTTTACCACAGTCTTGCCTGCACGATTACACGGTACATCGCACGTGTGGTTGGTAATGGTAATACAGTTTTACCAACCACACGCTCGATGTAGGCCCATTAACCTTCGGCATGCCTGGTAACTCAAAATTACACGGTATGCCTGGTGGGTTTATCAGACCCGGATTTTTAGCTTGTAAATTCTTAAATATTTATTGATAAAGAAGTTATTTAAATGTACTAATATGTTTACTAGAGGTGTATGTTAGACAATAAAATAAAAAAATATTGCAAATCACCAACTTTTAATAATTATAATGCCAATTAAACTTAAGTTTTTAAATCGTTTTAAACTTAGTTACTCTTATACACACTTTACTTATTAAAAACTAAAGAGATCTCAATCAGACTATATTATTATAATCATATAAGGCACTTCTATAAACTTATAAATAACTAAAGAATATTCAGTCTATAAACATTTTCCAGAGTTCTGGTCCGAAAAGAAATTGCACATTGGAAAACTATACGCACATCTTAATATCACGAGAGTGCGTTCTGGTCTCAGGTAAGTGGGCTGCGGGTGCCTAGCAATTCATAACGGCCAGCTACTAAGTGCAGTTAGGCGAGAAATTCGAATTTAAAGGAAATATAATGGTTTATATACACAGGTGGGTCTGACGGACCCTACCAGGTGTGACTGTTCCTAAAATACCCCAGGCTAATAAAATTTTCGTTTTTTCTTAAATCATAACGATATTAGTGTTTCAGTCGGTTTCCGTTTGTTTTTGAATATATTCGGAAAGGCAAGCGCCCCACCACGCGCTCGTCTGTCAGACTCCACCATAGACTTGGTCATCTGCCCACCGATTCTGAGAGGACTGAATTCCCAATTGTGGTCAGCCCAGTCCCAGCTTTCAAAGCTAGAGACTGAGAGGGGATACAAGGTGAAGTTAATGGGAATTCTGAATTAGAAATATACATGAATAATATCAAATCCAATAAGGCAAATCAATCGTAAAGTATGAAGTTAATGAGACAAGAGGAATCAAAGATATTATATAAGATAAGAGGGTTGGTAAGGGAAACGTTACGCTTGCGCTTAAGAAATTATTTATAACGTTAACTTATTTGTTTCCAAAATATTAGATGCCGATTTGCGAACGCAAGTGGTTCCATGTTACGCCATGGAACCACTTTACAACGTCAGCCGGCGTACGCTTTCTGCTAGACCTAAATGCATAGCCCTACTAAGGACACTGCTACGAACTCTAACAGATCACGTTTCCTAAGCACTACTTACATGTCTGTCCCAATCCTAAGGCAGTGGGTTGTGAGGCCAGCCACCATTGAGGAAGACAGGTTTTCAGTATTTTCACTTAATCGCGTACTTAATGACACCCTTACGGCAAATTACCCCAATTAATATATAACAACAACACAACTTGCACAAGCGCAACGTAGATTCGGTCTGTAGCAGAACATATTGCGATTGTATTGGTGACGCCGAAGTGGTATCTTTATCGTCACCTCACATTTCCTTAATCTGCCCCAAAACATCGAGTTTGCGTGTCTCGCTAAATAGTGTCGATTCAGAATAGGCCATACCATAGGCCGGTGTTGCATTTAACGAGACACAGTCCCTAATCGTGTTCCTTAGAACGTGGCTATCAATCTCCAGGCCCATACTTAGTGGTGACTACCCCCGATATGTGGAAATGTGCGCCAACAATCTCAACGCAATGTTTCTGGGTTAGACCTTTATAGGAAGCAGTATCTATCATATAGCGTTTGGTGGATTCGTATTTCAAAGTACAAGTTGGTATTATTTACTGACCACAACTGTTTATAATTAGTTGTATTCTATATTCTTACGTTGCCATATGGTTCAGTGATTTACCACTGAACCATAAGGCTCGTTCTAATCAAAATGTGAATAATACGGTTCGGCCATCCATTTGTGATGCGTCAGATAATAGTCAACATTCGTCAAATAGTCGGGTGTATTAGTGTATAGTGTGCATGTATGCATGAGGTGTGTGAAGAGTGTACCGGCTGGCTTTCTCCGTTCCCTGAGCAAACGCTTATGACAGATATCTACCAAGGTAGGGACTTGAGGATAAACTCATAATACATGAGATAATAATATACATGGTGATCAAAATGCAGTTGCTCTATCACGCTGAAATAAATGATTATTAACAGCATATCTGTGTTACCGCCAAACGGTATCGCCAAGAGTAGATAATAAATAGTAAACACTTACCGGGTGTTTATTAAAATAGATTAGTCTGTAACTCACTTACAGAATACTTCACACATTACCAGTATTCGCTCTGCCTCAGCTTTCTCCTTACACGTATCGTCACTGACTTTAGCTAGACTTACTACTATTACTTATATTTAACTTATTAAATATTAACCGCACTTGGTACCAAGATTCCGCTAACTTCACGAGCCTAATCTAGGACGTCCTAGAACTTTACGCAACTCTGACTTAGTTCCGCTAATCTCCACAACCGAGCCCTTCCGTGGTTTCAAATCAACTGCCTTTCGTCATCCCCACAAATACCACGCTGCACACACGGCTTGCCTCGACTCCTTCCCACGGGTTTCTTTTAGCGCAGTTTTTGCCCAAACTTCTCAATTGTTTTAAGGGTCCTCTACCTAGAGCGATCGGGGTTTATTGCAAACAGATGTGGGTTCGCTCTTGCAAGTTGCGTTTAGAAATTACGCATGTTTTTACCGAATTTCTTTGAGACATCACATTCGACTTGCCGGCCGCCACTTATGCACTTGTATCCCGGCCCTTTCCCATTAAACAAAGGATTTATTATGCCTTTCTAGGAAGTTGAGTATTGCTTTGCAGTTTAAAATAAGAAAGATCGTTTCGTTATTAATTACGGTAACATGTCGGGCTGTCAAGTCATAAAATAGAAACTTAATGTGTTTGTAAGTGGCCCGATAGCTCGTGGTGATTTTTAAATGAGAATAAAACTAAGATATTTCTTTAATAATTAGGAGCAATGTCACAGACAGTCACATTCCCCCCTCTGAAAATCAGACGCGTGACGCAGTACAGCGGATGAGCTTTCACAATAGGATAAGCTGTGCCTTTCCATGGCATTACTATAGAGTTTAAAAGTACACCCATTCACAATGTTTACCTAATCAGATTATTACAAGTGCTCTAACTAGAGCAATAATTCTAATAGGATATATTTTCATCTGCTATAATTTTGCTTTGTTTAGCAGAAGTATCTTCAATCGATACATAATATCTTCATTTAAATCTATTCTGTATCAAAATACTCTTGTTTAAGGTTATTTCAGTAGACCCGTGCATGCTTATTAATTGATTGTACATACCAGAGTCTCTTTTCAGAGTATTATTTTGTGTTATCGGGCACCGCTACCTACGGTGCTTGCTCAGCCTACCGCAGCTGCCACTGGACAGAGGCCTCTCCCAATACACCTCAACGCTGAGTCAGCT
This sequence comes from Diarsia dahlii, assembly GCA_949775195.1. Classification (NCBI taxonomy): domain Eukaryota; kingdom Metazoa; phylum Arthropoda; class Insecta; order Lepidoptera; family Noctuidae; genus Diarsia; species Diarsia dahlii. The sequence continues at coordinate 19,905,538 of OX459199.1, forward strand.
TAATCAGCTGCCAGCTGTCGTATCCAAGAGTAGCTGAAATAGTCCGCACACAGGTATATTAGAATTTATTCCAATTAGTCTCCCCCCTCAGATCCAAGGACCAGAGAGCAGTTCTGGAATCCAACTAGAGTTGGAATGCTGTATCAGAAAGTGAATGTTATTAGAAACAACTATCATTTGCACATTTATATAAGCAATAGGAACCAACCTAACATTAAAATCGCAAAACACTTTATGCATCTCAATTGAGCAAATAAGAATCTTGATCTTGACTTTAGATTTGAAATGTACTTGTGTACACCCTAAATAATCTAAACAACGATTGACTGTGTTGTAATATCCCTTGGTTATTAAAATATTGGCACGAAAGTTATCTTGCCGGTACAAACATTGAAATTAATTAGGTAGCTTATTAGGACCCATTGCTAGAACAATAAACAACTTATGTTGAGTTAACAAAGTCAGATCACATGATCACAGTAATTTATAGCATCTAATAAAAGTGAAACTTAGCTTCGTTACTGGAGCCACGCTACAGCCAACGTTGAAGTCAGCCGAAGTCAACTGAATTTGATGAAACTTCGACCCAAGCGCAACTCACAACCCAAAGGTTTAGACAAAGTGTAGTGACAGCCAAGCGAAGATTGAAATATCCTGGAATTCGAAATAAGTCCACACGAGTATTTGTCCAAATATATGTCAGAACGCGTACGCCACAGAGTCCGAAAGTTTTAGTAAACTTCCTGTAATAATAGTTTAATGCAATTCTTAGTGAGTTAATAGTGTTTTCGTAGTTTAAACACAAATAGAATAAATAGTTTACCCATAGTCAAGGGTGTGTCGCATGCCAACTTTCACTCTCGCACGCACTCATACTCGTAACAATACGAAGCGTGCAATCGCAAACACGTGTCAAAATCTGTCTGTGTACTATCGGACACAACACTTTCACCAACAGGGAATCGAACCCATCTTTTAAAGATGCACTGAAACACATCATAATCACACAAACTGCAAACAGTATCTCCACGCGTAGCATATAGGGATCGGACCCACTTTTGCTGGACTCGTAATCAAAGCCCTTTAACCCAACAAAACACGCGGGAATTGAACCCACAAACCGTGACACAGGAATATAATTATTTATCAACCATTGCGTCAGGCGGGAATCGAACCCAAAACTCATGACAATATAATACAAGCTCATCAACAAACAAATCATACGGGATTTGAACCCGGTACCAGTGCTTGAATCGTGATAAACAAACCGTTATCTGATTAAAACATGTTAAAGTAGCCGCCGCAACTCCAACTGTCATTCTCAATTTGTAGAATCATAAAAGTACGTTGTGTTATTATTGTAGTAACAATGTTATACAAGCAAACCTACTGATAAATCACGCGGGATTTGAACCCGCTAGCAGTGATCAAAGAATCCAATCACAATAACCAAACCGTTATCTCTAGTTAATAATATTTTATTGTAGTTGTAAATCTAGCCGTTTCTTTTAATTTCTGGAATCATAAAATTACGTTGTGTTATTATCGTAGTAACCCATTAATTGTTCTTTCTCGTTGCACTGAAGTGAATCAGTACATTTAATGACGAGAATCCTGGTCACGGCACCACATGTGACTGTTCCTAAAATACCCCAGGCTAATAAAATTTTCGTTTTTTCTTAAATCATAACGATATTAGTGTTTCAGTCGGTTTCCGTTTGTTTTTGAATATATTCGGAAAGGCAAGCGCCCCACCACGCGCTCGTCTGTCAGACTCCACCATAGACTTGGTCATCTGCCCACCGATTCTGAGAGGACTGAATTCCCAATTGTGGTCAGCCCAGTCCCAGCTTTCAAAGCTAGAGACTGAGAGGGGATACAAGGTGAAGTTAATGGGAATTCTGAATTAGAAATATACATGAATAATATCAAATCCAATAAGGCAAATCAATCGTAAAGTATGAAGTTAATGAGACAAGAGGAATCAAAGATATTATATAAGATAAGAGGGTTGGTAAGGGAAACGTTACGCTTGCGCTTAAGAAATTATTTATAACGTTAACTTATTTGTTTCCAAAATATTAGATGCCGATTTGCGAACGCAAGTGGTTCCATGTTACGCCATGGAACCACTTTACAACGTCAGCCGGCGTACGCTTTCTGCTAGACCTAAATGCATAGCCCTACTAAGGACACTGCTACGAACTCTAACAGATCACGTTTCCTAAGCACTACTTACATGTCTGTCCCAATCCTAAGGCAGTGGGTTGTGAGGCCAGCCACCATTGAGGAAGACAGGTTTTCAGTATTTTCACTTAATCGCGTACTTAATGACACCCTTACGGCAAATTACCCCAATTAATATATAACAACAACACAACTTGCACAAGCGCAACGTAGATTCGGTCTGTAGCAGAACATATTGCGATTGTATTGGTGACGCCGAAGTGGTATCTTTATCGTCACCTCACATTTCCTTAATCTGCCCCAAAACATCGAGTTTGCGTGTCTCGCTAAATAGTGTCGATTCAGAATAGGCCATACCATAGGCCGGTGTTGCATTTAACGAGACACAGTCCCTAATCGTGTTCCTTAGAACGTGGCTATCAATCTCCAGGCCCATACTTAGTGGTGACTACCCCCGATATGTGGAAATGTGCGCCAACAATCTCAACGCAATGTTTCTGGGTTAGACCTTTATAGGAAGCAGTATCTATCATATAGCGTTTGGTGGATTCGTATTTCAAAGTACAAGTTGGTATTATTTACTGACCACAACTGTTCATAATTAGTTGTATTCTATATTCTTACGTTGCCATATGGTTCAGTGATTTACCACTGAACCATAAGGCTCGTTCTAATCAAAATGTGAATAATACGGTTCGGCCATCCATTTGTGATGCGTCAGATAATAGTCAACATTCGTCAAATAGTCGGGTGTATTAGTGTATAGTGTGCATGTATGCATGAGGTGTGTGAAGAGTGTACCGGCTGGCTTTCTCCGTTCCCTGAGCAAACGCTTATGACAGATATCTACCAAGGTAGGGACTTGAGGATAAACTCATAATACATGAGATAATAATATACATGGTGATCAAAATGCAGTTGCTCTATCACGCTGAAATAAATGATTATTAACAGCATATCTGTGTTACCGCCAAACGGTATCGCCAAGAGTAGATAATAAATAGTAAACACTTACCGGGTGTTTATTAAAATAGATTAGTCTGTAACTCACTTACAGAATACTTCACACATTACCAGTATTCGCTCTGCCTCAGCTTTCTCCTTACACGTATCGTCACTGACTTTAGCTAGACTTACTACTATTACTTATATTTAACTTATTAAATATTAACCGCACTTGGTACCAAGATTCCGCTAACTTCACGAGCCTAATCTAGGACGTCCTAGAACTTTACGCAACTCTGACTTAGTTCCGCTAATCTCCACAACCGAGCCCTTCCGTGGTTTCAAATCAACTGCCTTTCGTCATCCCCACAAATACCACGCTGCACACACGGCTTGCCTCGACTCCTTCCCACGGGTTTCTTTTAGCGCAGTTTTTGCCCAAACTTCTCAATTGTTTTAAGGGTCCTCTACCTAGAGCGATCGGGGTTTATTGCAAACAGATGTGGGTTCGCTCTTGCAAGTTGCGTTTAGAAATTACGCATGTTTTTACCGAATTTCTTTGAGACATCACATTCGACTTGCCGGCCGCCACTTATGCACTTGTATCCCGGCCCTTTCCCATTAAACAAAGGATTTATTATGCCTTTCTAGGAAGTTGAGTATTGCTTTGCAGTTTAAAATAAGAAAGATCGTTTCGTTATTAATTACGGTAACATGTCGGGCTGTCAAGTCATAAAATAGAAACTTAATGTGTTTGTAAGTGGCCCGATAGCTCGTGGTGATTTTTAAATGAGAATAAAACTAAGATATTTCTTTAATAATTAGGAGCAATGTCACAGACAGTCACACAGGCATGCCGAAGGTTAAGGGTAATTCAATTGTAGTTAGCAACGCTCACAAAGGCCAAAGTCTACCGTCCATTGCTATGGAGGGCATGCACGGAGAGATTATGCTAGCTGCAGTTTCATTTGATTTACTTACGGTCGTGTTTGTACAATGCCTGACCATTTATGTTTACGCACGATCCAGCCTACATTTTCATATTATGTGCCTAACTTAGCTATGGGTTGCCGTGGAGCAGTGTCTTTAAACGATGTCTATCCAAGGTTTTATAAAGTGAATGCACTATACTCAGTCATGACTTCATGACACAAACAAAACAAATTTTAATAGTAGTTTACACTCGTCTAGTACCATTTTCACAGATTATGCAAACACGCAAACAACAAATTAAAACACTTTAGAATAAAACAAAACATTATAAACGCCGCGATGGTATCATTTTTGACGTCTACTCAACGATTCACAGTCTTTTCCATTGTTTAAGAGTCCAAGAGGGTGTTAATGAACTTAGTAGAGTGCACCAATACAAAATGGTACTACTCGTAAACTAACTTATAATAGGAATAATTTTCCTTTGTACTCTTTAGCAAAATCGGAAATTCTGACTCATAACTTTGTCTACAGCGTTTACAACTCGAAAAAAGGCTATTTAAAGAGGCCTGTTATGATAGAATTGAAGGTAAACTTTTTGGACAATCGGAGAGTAGATTTAAACTGATTTAAAAAGTTTTTCGGAAACTCTCTTTTATCAAAAACTTTTTTTTATCAAAGATAAAAATATGTTACGGCTGTATTTTCCAACGGTGTACGCAAAGAAGTACACCGGATAAGGCTGGCACAGGACCGTGGAGATTGCCGCAAGAAAAGGGAGGCCTACACCCAGCAGTGGGTGAATTCAGGCTTTGGATGATGATGATGACAAATAGAAGTACATTTTACTAATTGTGATTAATTAAACCGACGCGAAGCTTAGGATAACGACTGCTGCAATGATGATAAGGATATAGTGCCATATTCCATGATCTAATCTGCAAGCCAAAGCTATAACATCATTTAAACCTTAATTACCTAAATCTAAAATCTACTATTAGAATTTCAACCGTCAGCACCGAACTGAGGACTAATGTTTTATTTTATTTAGCCTTTACTGTCACATTGCTGGGCAAAGGTCTCCCCCATTCCGTTTCAATTCTGTCGGTGTTTTGCTTTCTTTGGCTAATCAGTCAGGCACGAGTTCAAATTACATTATTCTATTTAATCTGAATCGTTTAGTAAGAATAACACTTTCAACAGGGTTTTATTTTCTTAAAATATCATATCATTATACTAGCTGACCCGTGCCCACTTCGTTGGGCATAATTAGTCGAAAGTGCTAATTACGTTTCGAAAAATTCAATTTCGGGGACATCCGCTGCATATGGAGCCGACCACGCGACTGAGCCACATATATGGTAGGTATTGTATGGTATAAAAATATACTGGTATTTTATTTGTAAACCAAAAAAGCGAAGAGTATCAAAACATTTGCCTATTCAAATAAAGGATATATTTTTCAATTTTCCAACAAAAATATAGACCATTATTTTGTAACATAATAAACTCGTTCTACGTAAAATACTGGTATTCAACTGTATCCGGTTATACGATGATGAAGATGATGAAGACAACACTAGATCATTATAAGTTTTGACGTAAGACTAGGTTAGGTTAGGTCGCGAAGTTCATGCGTAGCAGTTCTCGTGGCCAATCCAACAAGGCGACAGTAGGTTCACGGTGGAGTTATTTAGTGGGTGAAAGCCCCACATAACCGCGGCATCTCCCCGGATGGCGCGGTATGCGTTAGGCATTTTTCATCGCTCAAAAAAAAAAAGCTTAGCAAAGGCGGAGTGTCGCATTATTGGACGTTTCGGTCTATTGGAGTGCTGGACTTAGTGAGATTCTACTGTACTTGATTCAAATACAAAAAAAAATCGCAAGATTAAGTTTGCTCGATGAGAAATTATTCTAGAAAAGAAGATTAATACCTATTTAATATTTCAAGTTCAGCCCCAATGGGCTGAGGCTTCCAGTTGCTTATAACCGATTGCCTATTCAATTGTATTATCAAGTTGTCTTATATTAGTCAATAAACAAAAAACTCCTACCTATTCAAGGTATTAATTTTCTGCCCGTAAAAGTACCTATCCCAAAAATGTCAACTAATTAATTGGTTTCCGACTTTTCACCAACGAATTGTAAGAGAGTACATAACGTTACCTGCAAGTGATTACATACGGAACCGAAACGTGGTCGCTCACAATGGGCCTCATCAGAAAGTTAAAGTCACCCAAAGGGCAATGGAGAGGGCTATGCTCGGAATTTCCTTGCGTGATCGAATCAGACATTAAGCAATCGGTATGAGAACCAAGTTCACCGAGGTAGCCCGAAGAATTGCCAGAATTAAGTGGCAATGGGTAAGGCACATTGATCGCAGAACGTAAGGCCGATGGGGCCGAAACGTTCTGGAGTGGCGACCACGATCCGGAAGACGTTGCGTTAGAAGGCCTCCCACTAGGTGGACCGAAGACCTGGTGAAGGTTGCGGATCCGCTAAATGCGAGACGCACGGGACCGGTCAATGTGGCGACACTTGGGGGAGGCCTATGTCCAGCAGTGGACGTCTTTCGTCTGAAATGATGATGAATGATGATGACAAACGTTTCGATTAGTACCTTTTCTCTAACTCCAAACCTCGTTTCCAGATCTACCTGTTCTACCCCGATGAGCTGTATCAGTACATTGGCTCCAAAGGCGTGGTGCTGCTGCAACTCCTGGCGTACTGTTCATCATGTTGCAACCCCATCACCTACTGCTTCATGAACAGGAAGTTTAAGCAGGCCTTCATCAGCTTGATCAAGTCTTTCAGGATATTTGGGTAAGTGATTGTGATCATTTATCTATGACCTGTTTATAAAATCCGGATTACTGTTACTGTTAGCCTGTGTCATCCCACTGCAGGGCAAAGGCCTCCCCCCATGATTTCCAAATTTTGCGCTCCAGGGCCAATGTGGACCACTGGTCGTTGGTTCTGTCAAGCTCGTCATGCCATCTCCTACGAGGTCTACCACGTCGCCTTCTGGCTGCGTCAGGGTTCCACACCGTGATTGCTTTAGCCCACAGCTCGTTGGGTTTACGGCAGACATGGCTAGCCCAGTCCCACTTCAGTTTAGCGGCTTTTTGAGCAACGTCAGTGATTTGTGTTTTGGAGCGCAGTGTGGTGTTGCGTATAAATCCGGATTATCCAAAATTAATTATAATAATGTTATGAGCTGGGTATGGAATAAATAAAACTCTACCAATTAAACACACTAATTAACTTTATTACTCACTAAACACTTATTCACAATCACTTCAACACTGCTAAACACTTTGTCGCACTAGATTTCTCTTCGAAGCTTTCGTTGTCTTGCTTAAAAGTGAACTAACTCACTTCGTCCTCAATCGGTCCTTTTATACCCAAGCAAACAAAAGATATTCGAGAAAATTCCCAATTTATTCAAGAAAGCATCCACAAAAAAACATTAACAAAAATATAAAATTAAAGATAAAAGAACCGACAAGGAATAAGTTACTTTACGCCCTCGGCATACGGTCGAATTACAATGACATACTATGGAAAGAGCAGTGGTGGCCCACTGGCCCAGTGGTGGCGGCTCCGACTTATGAACAGTGAGTCGTGGGTTCGAACCCCGAAAACCCTATAGGCTGATGATGACAATGGAACTATACCTACAGGCCTCGCGCCAACTAACTACCTACGGAATGTTAGTAGGTAACTACTAGAATATACGCGACTCTTTATGTACTTCACAGTTATTGGCGAGGTTGCCCGAAGATTCTAGATGACCGTCAAAATGGAAATGTTTTTTATATATATAATGTTTTATATCATACTGGGATAGTGTAGCTTTCCATGAATGAAAGAATTTTCAAAATCTGATTCGGACTTCCGAATATTATTTTCTTATTTTAAATATTTTGTATGTTACTAGAATAGACTAGCGAAGTCCACGTTAAACTATTATAAAAATATAGGGTTTTAATTTTTTTTGCACGGTACTTCAATTATTTATTTGTTCAGATTTTAAAATTAAATTAAATTGAAAAAAAATAAAATATAAATAATTGGAGATCACCTTCTAAGCAAGGAATTTGCTTGTATTAGGAGACTCCGCACTTCCACTTATAATTTTTATGCAATTGAAAATATGTAGACAATGTAAACATGCAAGACTAAAACTAAAAAGACAAAAAAAAAAAAAACGGGTAATTTAAAATTATGCGATTACCTGTATTCTAGACCTCTATATTCCAGTTACTGGGGAACGTGATACCCCTTGGTAAGACTGACTGTCACGGAATTGTGGTTATTTCCAGGGCAACAATATAGTCGTTCTTCATTGTATTTTGGAGAATACAAATAATTGTTAAATCCAGTTTGAATAATACACGACAACACGTCCACCCACGTCACGTCGTGCCGTGTTTGACGGCACGGTTGGTGCAGTGACTAAGCGATTTGACTCCTGCGCTGCGTGTCGCGGGCTCGATCCCCACACGAAACAAATATTTGTATGGCCTACAGATAGTTGTTTTGGGTCTGGGTATTTGTGTATGTGAGTTTGAATGTTTGTGAACGCACCCACGATACAGGAGAAATTCCTAGTGTGAGACAATGTTTTTTTTTTAAAAAGAAAGAAAATAAAAATATTAATTGTTATGTGCTATAATGAAAGTTTAGGCTAAAGTAGAAAACATTTTCATAAATCTTTCTTTTTATTAGGCTGGCTCTGTCTGATGTTATTAAACCCTGATTTTGTCAGAATGGTATTAAAAATAAAATAAATGAGCCTAAAATCTGTATTTCATTAGATCACACTGCGCCATTAAACTAGCAATTTGCACGTAATATAGACGATGTAATTAGGTTTCTACGAATTTAATGTAAAGAACTAGTCGTCTATTTTATTAAATGAAATAGGCTTTATGCACGTAAATTGGGTTTTATTAATCTATTACATAGATTCTATCGCGGGCCTTGAGTTGAGCGTGGAGAGCGAATCCAGAGATTTCCTAACAAAAATATTCAGGATTCAGTATTCAACCAGGTTGCTATGGTTACGGAAAATAACAAGGTTGTCAACTGAGGTTGTCAAATTAAATAATTGTTTGTCTCTCTGCTTTCTCTTTCTAAAATATTCTTACTCGTATAATTTGTGTACAAAGTGTTTTAAATATGAATAAACAAAGTGTATTTATTAATGAAGAAAGTCACGAAAAAATAGTGAAAGAAAATGAGTGAGGAGTGAGTACTCTATAAACATTCATTTTATTATTAGTACGCATCTATCATAAGTTTTATTGGTTTTTGCATTACTATTCTGCGAATCGGTCTAAAACGATTCGTTTTCTTATAAAATATCTAAAATAAAATAAATAATTTTCATATTTTTCAATGTTATGACACTTATGTCAATACTTTTTCTTTTAAATTTTCTGTCATAGAGTTTCTTACTAGCTTAGTTAGTCTATGAAGGTTAGTTTTGATTTATATAATGTACATCGCGCGAAATTCGAAGATCAAACTCTTAATATCGTTATTTTTGTTCAAATTTTTTTGAATGAATAATTATTTTGGTGTGTAATTACACTATTAATACCTAATTATTTATACCTATTATTGCATAAGTTGATAAAAAATGCTATGCAATAGATTTACCGCGGCAGTCTCCGAGTGCCACACGTTTTTTATTTCTATTCAATGTGTTTGTGATGGTAAGTATGTCCATTGAGCGTATGATGATGATGATCATTCTATTAAAATTGTATAATAAATGTATTCAGCTTCATTCGGTTAGACTGAATACTGACTCCAATGTAGTTGATTAGGCAAATGACGATGATAAAAATATAATTATGGTAAATGACATTTGTTTCTTTAACTTGTTAAAAAAAAACACTTTTGCATGTCTAAACATTTTTTAATGTAGATTTAATTTTATGATGTAACATCAGTCTAACGTTTAAATCTGGAGTATCTTAACTAACATCGATGCAATCAATTGCTACGACAAGAGAGCTTTTCGTTAGTCGCTCGTAGCACTGTGTGCTACGACGTAGCGGTTTCGTAGCACTGTTGATAATGTAGTTTGATTGCAATCATTACACACATATTATCGGAATATGTGTAATGATTGCATTTAGAATTTTGAACACTTGAACATCAATTTTGTCGGAACAAAATAATAGTAATTCACAGACGAAAATAATATAATTATTCACAGTTAAATGAAGGAACATTTTGTCACTAAAAGTTTTCAAGCCTTAAATTATACTCTACATTGTTTATATTAGATTTAATTTCTTTTTTACTCAACTCGTCAAGCTAGGCATTTCTCAAGCGGTGAAATGCGGGCACATTGAGTTAATTAAATCTCCTGAAACATTTCAAATGTCTAACGGAAGCGACAGTTGTATTTATCTCCTAAATACACAGCTTTGTTTATTATTAATTGATCTTTGTGAAGAACCTGTCAGGAAATTTATTAAAATATTTCTGCAGGTATTTTATCGGAAAGTTACAAAACAGTGGACCCGTATAATTTAATTTAAAGCTAATTTTCCTGTACCGTCACCGCAAATGAATTTATTCATAAATGTTGTATTAATATTAGGATAGATAATAGTTGGGAATTCTGTGAAACCAAACAATTTGTAAATATATTAAAATAACTCGTTTTGTGTGCCTAAATAATTAGTACGAGTGTGGCGACTAGCGACATCTATCGCAACACCTGCGTACTAACAACGATCGACAAAAAATCCTACATCGCGCTATGAACATTATCCGCGACATAAGCCTATATAGGAGTTCCCGATTACAACTGTCGGGCAGTTAGCCCACCGGACTATGGGGGATGAGGAGCTTTACACCCTGTTCCTTATACCCCAAAAATAGTGACCCCGAGCATGAACGTCAGCGCAGCCTTCGTGCAAGCACTTCATACGTCGTCATCACTTCCCCTTCGCCTTCGAGCAGCGAGTCATACCGTCAGCCAGCAGCCACGGCTTCATGGGGTATCCTGTCAACCAGCATGCAGCGGAAGCGCATTCCTGGACATCACCCCCAGCCTCATCAGCGACTTTGGCACAGCACACTGCACTTCGGCCGGTCAGCAAGAGACGCACTTCTCTCCTGGTCGACGCAGCAGCCAGCCACAACGCAGCACTGCATCACTCCGACTCACTGAAGCTAATATGCAGCATCACGGCAAGCACGGCAAGCACTGCATCACTCCCACTCACTGGAGTAATATGCAGCGTCACCCCGACTCACTGGGGCATCACCGCAGACAGTTCCGACTCACCGTGAACTATGCGGCATCCGGTTCCGACTTACGGGAACTTTCCACTGGCTGACAAGCGTCAAGACTTAACCTGCTTTCGACCTCCGGTCTCGGAGGGGAGTGATGTGGCGACTAGCGACATTTTGAATGTAATAATTTGTGCACAAACCTTTTATTAATAATTAATTAATAATATAGCTTTGTACTAATAAATAATATGAATTATGTCATTTTTGGATTAATTTTAACATATAAACATATTGCCAGGAATATGTTTATATGTTGTCATCACAATGTTTAGTATGTTGTCAACTACTCGACTTTTTTTTCATTTTCCTTTTTTTAACAACGTTGCCCCACACTAGGAATTACTCCTGTATCGTGGGTGCGTTCACAAACATTTAAACTCACATACACACATACCCAGACCCGAAACAACTATCTGTAGGCCATACAAAAATTTGTTATGTGCAGGGATTGAACCCGCGGCAATAAGCGCCGCAGTCCAATCGCTCAGCCACTGTACCAACCGTGTCGTCATCTTTGTGTTTTTTTTTTCTTTATTTATTTAGGGACATTTATAATCGCAATGCGTATGTCAGTCCCATCGTATCCTAAATAATCTTTGTGTTGCTGGGGACAAAGTTCTGCAGAGTTAGTGAAATGGCCGACATTAATAAAGGGTGAAACAGCCTGCCTGTTGGGGCTGCGGGCCTGTCGGGGCTGCTGGTTGTTCGAAAGAGATACTGCGGTCTCGGACCCAAATGGCTAAGAAGGAACACAGGTGGTTTTCAGTCAGTATAAGTTTGAACCTCACCGCCCAGAGCGGAAGGAGTCATTTGATCATTTCCCGCACTCCCACTCATAAGATAAAAGTATCTTTATACAATATTAAATCATGTAACTGTACTTTAGATGCTTCCATGACCTTCATAACAATACGTTGAGTGCTTCCATAAAGCGTGGCTTTCACACCAAATTGTCGTGTTCCAGCTGTACTATTTTCGCAGTAGTATTTTTAGTTTTATCAGACTGCTCGGTTGTCGTCTTTCTAAATGGACCTTTTACACTCTGTATACCAAGTTCTGCTATGAAAGGCAAAGATCCCAGATGCCGAGACCTCTTTAGTTTAGTGATCGCAAGTGTGCCTGCGGAGAATGAGGTCTTGGCTTCTACTCTCGGGTCGAGCAAAGTATTATTTAATTTTGTGTTTTCCCGTTGATGACAACACACACATCTGCCTAACCCTTCGGGGATTACATGCGTGATGTTGTGTTATGTTAATACCAAGAATTTCATTTAGGAACAAAACGATTTTCTGTCATTCTTCAAAATCCTTTTAGTTGAGATTTACATTTAAATTATACGGGCCGTTTTAGTTATCTAAAGAGCTTTCTCACGGCTTTGTGTATTCAAAAAGTTCTGAATTGTGGTTGTCTGAAGCCGTTTCAGTGGATAATAAGGTGGATAACCAAACAGATAAAGTATTTCTTCAGATCAGCAATAAAAGGCAATTCAGCTACGTATGTAGATTCTAGTTACGTGAAATTTAGGCTGTTAGAAAAATGCGGCTTATTCCACAAATCCCCCCTGAAAATCCCCCTGAGGGGGAAAAGTGGAATCCAAAAAATAAAGTCTACAAATCCCCCCTAAAATCCCCCCTAGGGGGGAAAAGTGGAATTGAAAAAAATATTATTCCACAAATCCCCCTAAGGGGGAAAAGTGGACACCAAAGAAAAAACAAGTCTACAAATCCCCCCTGAAAATCCCCCCTAGGGGGGAAAAGTGGAATCGAAAAGAAACAACGTCCAGAAATCCCCCCTGAGGGAATCAAACTCTTTTGACCATTCACAAGTTTTATTTTTTTACTAACCCATATTGTCCCACTGCTGGGCAAAGGCAAGTTAAAATCGCTTTATATTTATTGAAGTTTAAATACTAAAAATTGGCAGACATGTTATAGTCTAATGAAATATTTTTTATTATTATATTAAAAATAATAATATTGAGGAGCTCGTGGCTTAATAAGAACTGCCACTCGGGTCGATCTTTAGGTAAAGCTGTGCTTGCCTAGGTCGGTCTGTGGATGGGTGACCGCCCGACATACCGAGTTTCCTCCGTGCCTCGGAAAGCACGTTGAGCTGTTGGTCCCGGCTGCCATATATATAGATCTTTGGCAGTCGTTACAGGTAGTCAGTGACCTGAAATTCTGACATCCAGTCTTACCAAAGGGTATCGTATTACCCAGCATTAACTGGGTTGTGGAGGTCAGATAGGCAGTCGTTCCATCTGAAATACTGGTACTCAGCTGCTTCCGGTTAGACTGGAAGCCGACCCCAATATAGTTGGGAAAAGGCTAGGCAGATGATGATTAAAAATAATAATATAACTATATTATTAAGTTAACTTTATGTTATGTTATAGTTTATTTGGTAGTTTGTGGGACTTTACCATCTATGCTTTTTAAAATAAAAAAAAAATCATTCCAGTTTTCAATACCTCTTTCCTACTTCTGATCTCCTGGTAGTTTGTGGGACTTTACCACCTATACTTCTAAAAAAAAAAACTTTCATTCCAGTTTTCAATACCTTCTGCCTACTTCTGATGTCCTGGTAGTTTCATATATGCTTTTTTAAAAATAAAAAAAAACATTCCAGTTTTCAATAACTCTTTTCCTACTTCTGATCTCCTGGTAGTTTGTGGTGGGACTTTACCATCTATGCTTTTTTTTAACTTTCATTCCAGTTTTCAATACCTCCTGCCTACTGCTGATGTCCTGGTAGTTTGTGGGACTTTACTATCCTTTTTTTCTCATCTCCTACTTGTCCTCGCCAATGCCGTTTGAAAATGTAACCATAAGGGGGAAAAGTGGAATAACTCAAAATGCTAAGGGGGATTTTCGGAATGATTTTACATTTGAGTTCAGTTTTCCACCCCAAAGTATTCTCTCAGGGGGGATTTGTGGAATAACTCAAAATGCCAAGGGGACTTTCTGGACATGTCTTACATCCGAGTCCAGTTTTCCCCCCTGAGGGGGATTTTCTCAGGGGGGAAAAGTGGAATAAGCCAAAAATGCTACTAATATTAGGCTTATTCCACTTTAGTTATATTATTATTTTTAATCATCATCTGCCTAGCCTTTTCCCAACTATATTGGGGTCGGCTTCCAGTCTAACCGGATGCAGCTGAATACCAGTATTTTACATGGGGCGACTGCCTATCTGACCTCCACAACTCAGTTAATACTAGGTAATACGATACCCTTTGGTAAGACTGGATGTCAGAATTTCAGGTCACTGACTACCTGTAACGACTGCCAAAGATCTATATATATGGCAGCCGGGACCAACAGCTTAACGTGCTTTCCGAGGCACGGAGGAAACTCGGTATGTCGGGCGGTCACCCATCCACAGACCGACCTAGGCAAGCACAGCTTTACCTAAAGATCGACCCGAGTGGCAGTTCTTATTAAGCCACGAGCTCCTCAATATTATTATTTTTAATATAATTAAAAAAAACATTTCATTAGACTATAACATGTCTGCCAATTTCAGTATTTAAACTTCAATAAATATAAAGCGATTTTAACTTGCCTTTGCCCAGCAGTGGGACAATATGGGTTAGTAAAAAAATAAAACTTGTGAATGGTCAAAAGAGTTTGATTCCCTCAGGGGGGATTTCTGGACGTTGTTTCTTTTCGATTCCACTTTTCCCCCCTAGGGGGGATTCTCAGGGGGGATTTGTAGACTTGTTTTTTCTTTGGTGTCCACTTTTCCCCCTTAGGGGGGATTTGTGGAATAATATTTTTTTCAATTCCACTTTTCCCCCCTAAGGGGGATTTTAGGGGGGATTTGTAGACTTTATTTTTTGGATTCCACTTTTCCCCCTCAGGGGGGATTTTCAGGGGGGATTTGTGGAATAAGCCTAATATTATAGACGCGAAAGTTTGTTATAATGTATGTATGGATGGATGGATAGCTGTTTGTTACTCTTTCACGCAAAACTACTGAACGGATTTGGATAAAATTTGGTAGGTACACAGATAGTATATAACCTGGATTAAGACATAGGATAGTTTTTATCCCAATTTTATCTTCCCGTAGGATAATTTTCGAGTTGTAGCGGGCGAAGCCGCTGGCAACGCTTAGTAAACAATAAATATTTACTTATATTTTCTAAGTTTTTTGATTCGTAAGCTATGACTATGTTGTATGTTGTGGTTTCACTAATTGTCTAAATAAATGCAAAGGTAAAGTGTTAATTCAGATGTTAACATGTGAATTAACACTTCACTTCTGCGGCGCCATTAATTATGTGTAAAAAAATAAAACTTGTGAATGGTCAAAAGAGTTTTATTAAATGGGCCTCAGGGGGGATTTCTGGACATTGTTTCTTTTCGATTCCACTTTCCCCCCCCTAGGGGGGATTTTCAGGGGGGATTTGTAGACTTGTTTTTTTTTTGGAGTCCACTTTTCCCCCTTAGGGGAGATTTGTGGAATAATATTTTTTTCGATTCCACTTTTCCCCCCTAAGGGGGATTTTCAGGGGGGATTTGTAGACTTTATTTTTTGGATTCCACTTTTCCCCCTCAGAGGGGATTTTCAGGGGGAATTTGTGGAATGAGCCAAAAATAACAACCTCCCGTTTCAGGTATAACAAGAAAAGTCTGAGTGACAACTCGTTGAAGTATTTTATATCCCTGTTGAGATCAAACGGAGCTTACAGAGAAGTCGTATTTGTACAATCTCTCCCGAGGGCTTATACACTATCCTTTATTATTATTATTTTTTTCTACTGTATAATATAAAACCCGAATATTATGTAACATACATACGACATTAAAAATGTTTAGCTCTGTCTGCTATTTACATGGAGATTTTCCTTGTTATAATTAAAAATGGTTTTCGTATAAATTGTTTGTTTTGTTTTTGAATGGGAAAGCCTAATAACACTTTGCCTGACCCGGGATTCCAATCCAGGATCTCGTGCTCTTTAGCCGCGCTTGCAACCACTTTACCAACGAGATAGGCAAAACTAATTAGTGACAGTTGTAAAAACTAATTTAAAAAAAAAAACAGTGGAGCTCCTTATTGGTTCGTTTCCACAAAAACGCCATTTAAGAACCTTGCGCCTAGCTGGTCCTGATGTTTAATAAGTACCATATTGGTTTACGAAAAATAAAATAATTTGAACAAATGTTATTTTTTGGCTTTGATCATGATTGCGTTCATTTTAGCAATGACTGAAGTAGGCAGGTACCGACGTATTATTAATATAAATCGTGAACATTGAGGAGAATTATGTATTTTAAGGTTTCTTTCATCCGAAACAGGTGCTACTTATTGCTTATAATAAGAAATCTGGAAAGCCAATTTCATTTTTACTGGCTACAAAATGGTTTGGTTTAAGTATTTTTCTTCTGAAGAGAACATTGAGTGGTTTGAGATTTTTTCTGCGTAGCTACTAAGCAACAGGCTTAAATTAGTTTCCAGGTATTTCAAAGAAATGTTTAACTAGACAAAAGTTTCTGGAAAATATCAAGCATTAGGGATAATTTCTAAGGTCCACAATGGATACTTATTAAATTTCCTTTGACGTCAAAAACTTTAAATACAGACGGGACTAGACTAATCGAATGAAATCTGGTTATCATGTCAAAATCAGTTTAACAACTTTATCTGTTCCAACCATCGAGATCTAAGTATCAAATAACTGAATTGTCCTATTTCGTAATTTGAATCTTTAGTTCGTTGCAGCGCTAAAATAATAACAATTCGTCTAAGCATGTAAATGATGATGTAAATATAATAATAATAATAAATAAATTATATAATATAATTTAATAAACCATGTAAATCACGGCACTTACGCGTTTTCTTCGGCGACGGTGCGGCGCGATCGCCGCAGTTGAACGAGACAAAGTAGGAATTTACGGTGTCTTCTCTAGTACGTTAGTACTTATATCTCGATGGTTCCAACCTATAAAAGATACCTAGTGACTAACTGACTCATCATTTTCCTGTCCCATGTTGCTTGGGGTCCGGTAATAGGTTTTTTTTTCCATTTTCTCCTGTCAGCTGTCATGCTATCATTTACTTTTTTTCTTTTTTATTATTCCTCTCACAGTCCATCTATCGTTTTCTTAGTCTTTCTTGGTACTTACTGGGTGGCTGACTAATAATTGTTATCTAACAATACGACTAACCAATCTGAGGGCCTCGACAAAAAGACATTCTTTCAAATAACTCACCAAAGAAAAAAGAAAAGAAAGAAAAACAAAATTTGTCGCAGAAACATGAGATACAATAAAAAAGCAGTAAACATACAACGCACAACAAATATTAAAAAATAGATACAAAAAAGAAAAAACAAAAGTTTTAATAAAAAAATATCACCAGTGGCGACCAGCATAAAAGCGCTGAGACAACGAAGCTCGACGAAGTCCCAGAGAAACAATTTAACGGTTTGAATCCCTATCAGAAAAGAATGAGGACTTAACGTATGAGGTTTTTTTCTTTAAGTTAGGTATAGTAAACTCATCTAACTTCGTGATAAAGGCATTTGTGCACTCGTACAGCCCTATGATACCACTCAAACCAAATATCACCGAATTAGGCGAATCTAAGAATTAGATGAGTTCACCTTATGGGCCTACTATCACGCACGCACTTCCCCACAGTTTTCGTTCACACTTCACAGTACATCGCGCGTATGGTTGGTAAAACTGTATTACCATTACAAACCACACGCGCGATGTACTGTGTGCACCGTGTAATCCCGCAGGCAAAACTGTGGGGAAGTGCGTGTGTGAGAAAGTGTATGTAAATATATGTGTATATGTATTAATATCCACCAATCAATAAACTGTGTGTCAAGATGATTATTCGTTATTTAATGTGTTTGAAAGTATCTCTAAACAAGTGTGTAGGGAACAGGGTTGTTATGAAATAAAACCACAAAAGACAAGACCATTAATTGAATTTATTTTGGTCTTGTCAAACTCAATCTCGAAACTCTATTCCATTCACTATGTCCCTAGGTCTTCGTGGAGAAGAATGGACAAGAAACTCCACGGGAAACATCTTTTAAGGTATTATACAACGACCATACAGCCACTAGACGCCTAATACTTGATATAACGCACGAAACAAATTCTGTCAACTCGCTGAGGTGCGGGGGAACGGGGTACTGCATTCTGATTGGCCCTTTCAAGGTCATTGCCTTTCAGTAGGGATGAGACAGGTTTAAATCAAACAAGTACGTATCGATATTTTTTAATTGTATTTAATAAAATATGTATTTACATTTTAAATACATAACTTGCATTTAAGTACCTTCTTTATTCTGAATATGATTGAATCATGTAAGTACATTCAAAAATCGCTTGGTTGCAATTGCCCATTTTTTTTTTAAATCTGGATCGTGTGGGTATCTAAAATTAATCGATAAAGTTTCACAATTTGTTAGCTGTATCCTGTTGTAATTTTTAATTACTAATAATATATTTTTTACTTAAATAGTTATAGGTTTATTTGCTTTATCGATAACAGGGGTGGTCATGCGATTTGGAGCATCACTAATTATTTTTACTTAAAACCGAGGAAAAGAGATGGCAAAAAAAATACTCTCAAAAGAAAGAGATGCAATCTTAAAAGACATCAACGCGCGCTCCAAGATTGTGCACTGCATACAAGTATGACCAGTATAAGATGAACTCCGAAAAATAATGTCAGAAAATTAATTTTATTTAGATTAAGGAACCATTAACTTACCGATGAAATGTGATACCGTCTTTCAGGAAACTTGAAGTCCGGCTTTCTTTATCACACCAACGTACTGTACACGGAGCCATACTATGTTTATTTTCTCGAATTTTCAAAGGTGTAGTGCGGAAGTGTTTACGGCTCACAGGTGTGGTCGAAACTAATACGAACTTTGTGAGTGACGACGGCTATAAGATTTATAGCCCTAATGTGTTGACAGACATTGGTCGCCTGTTATTAGGCGTCTAGTGGCTGTATGGTCGTTGGTATTATACAAAGACGACCTGACATTGTCTTGGACTGTCTCAAGTTACAGCAATTTATCAGTTTACATAAACAACAATCAATATAACCCATATACATACCCATGTACACACGGCTACACATCAAGCTATACAAAACCAGTATAATCTGATCGTTCATTGTGCGAAAAGATCTAGTCAAGTGAGGCCAAGATTAACTGGTTTTGTATAGCTTGATGTGTAGCCGTGTGTACATATTTCTAACACATAGTTATCAGTTATATTCATAGCATAATATCAATTAACTTACATGAACATTGTAGGTAGATCCTTAGGACAATACACATAGGTTACAGCTTGCTACACTTGGTAGTCTTGATTCATTAGACACATAATGAATATAACACTCTGGGTACAGATCCAGATATTACTCGTATTTAACTAGCTAACTCGTAGAATAGCTGCAGCGTAACTGAACCCGAATTGCCAGTCCTTCGAGATCTAGTTTTATATCCGTCCAATCTTAAAAAGTAAATCAACGACTACCGCCATAATACACCAATGGCAAATGGTTATACATTACAGCTAAATAACTAATAACATAAATAATAATTAGCAAATCCTATGTAGTGAAACTATTTTAAAACGTCTTAAGTTAATTAAACAATATAATATGTTTTTATTTGTAATCTATAAGATTATCGGATGAAATATGAATATCAACCGTTCAGAGAATTGATTGAAACTATTTAATTTATTAAAATTGGAAGATAAAATCTAGAAAACATTATAAGTATCGTTTAATAAAAACTATATCATTTATTGGCAATTTATAATAAATAAACATTTAACTTGACTTAACTATTCAAATACCACAATAGTAATTGTGGTTCGGAAACCAAGGCTTTTAAGTCACAATAAAAACTACTTCTATAAAATACGTCGGGATATAAAATATCATTAGAATAATGTAAATTAGGTTTATTTGAAATTAGAATCTTTGTTTTAACGATGATTATTAAATCAACAGTATTTCATAATAATATTGATAGTATTTTGATGAGGAACTGTTAAATGTTCTGTATCACATGTAAACAAGGTTATAATTATCATAGGGATGTTTTTATTTGTGTTCAATTAAAGAAACAGTGTAATAAATAAACTGAAATTATTGGAATAATCTATCACGTGCGTGTAGTAGGCCCATTACTCAGTGGAAAATTTTGATAGGTAATCTTTTTATGTTTCTCTGTTGGCACAAAGCCGACCACCCTTTTTAGAGTTCCGTAGTAAACTAGGAACCCTTATAGTTTCGCCATGTCTGTCTGTCCGTCCGTCCGTCCTCGCTTAATCTCTGTGACCGTTAGCACTAGAAAGCTGAAATTTGGTACCAATATGTGTATCAATCACGCCGACAAAGTGGTAAAATAAAAATTGGAAAAAAATGTTTTATTAGGGTAGCCCCCCTATATGTAAAGTGGGAAGTGGTTTTTTTTTAAATTTCAACCCTAACGTGTGCTATATTGTTGGAAAGGTATTTAAAAATGAACAGGGGTTTACTAAACTCATTTTTTGATAATGTCAATAATTTCGGAAATAATCGCTCCAAAAGTAAAAAACAATGTGTCCCCCCCCCCTCTAACTTTTGAACCATAAGTTTAGAAAATATGAAAAAAATCTGAAAGTAGAACTTTATAAGGACTTTCTAGGAAAATCATTTTGGACTTGGATGGAAACAACAGATGGAAACAGCAATTAACCAATATAATTTGGTCCCTTAATCGTATGAGCGCCTATACAATCCAGAGGTCAAGTTTCATTGGCCCGTAGAAGAAATTGTATAAATTATTATAGCATACCGTTTTGGTACGGAACCCTTCATGTGCGTGTCCGACTCGCACTTGGCCAGTTTTTTATTTCAACACTAGGCGAATACATACACACGTTTAGGAGTTCAGCACACGACATCCTACAATGAATTACATTGTACAAGATACACGACGTGTATTCTTGAAGCAAAGTAGGTATGTTATTACCCTTTTGTCTTTGTCTGTGAATATATTACTCAGGATCCGGAAATAACCGACTTTGATGGTGAAAACAAGAGAAAACGGGTAAATACTCGTACCTACAAAGGCATAAAATGTGTTATATACTTTCATCGAAAAGCTGACAAAATACTCTGCGAAAATGGGCAACGGGTGTAAAATTATGGAGCCGAAAGGCACTTTTTATTCCTATATTTTTTTTTGTTCTTGACTAAACCTTTTATATTGGAGGGTGGGACATCATCAAATGACTCGTTCCGCTCTGGGCAGAGCGGTAGGGAGTGTCAGATTTCTACTGACTGAAAACTACCCATGTTCCTTTTTTGTCCTTTGTGTCGAGGCCGCGGTATCTCTTTCGAACAACCCGCAGCCCCGAAAGGCGTCGGCCCTTGTAGGCCCCTGTAATGTTGCTTTTAGTTAAAGAGATATTGAGGGTTTTTTTACAAGTTTTTAATGTTATAACTTTACTTTAAAAACCTCCACAACTACACTGCTGTGAGTGCTTTACATTTAGTTCTACTACAAAACGTTATTTATCACCCTAAAAGCTATAACGCCTGTACTAACTTTCTGACGCAGATGACAAACAGTAGATATCACATATTGAAATAATTATAATAATAATATTTACCACAACTATCACACAACGCCATCTAGTCCCAAGCTAAGCAGAGCTTGTGTTATGGGTACTAGACAACTGATAAACATACTTATATATTTCTAAATACATACATATTATAGATAAATTACGCCCAGACACAGAACAAATGATCGTGCTCATCACACAAACATTTGTCCTGGGTGGGAATCGAACCCACGACCTCCGGCATAGCAGTTAGGGTCACTAACCACTAGACCAACAGGCCAGTCAATTTTCCAGCCACAATATTATCATTAGGTGAAGACAGTACCTATTCTGCAATTTGATTGGGGTTCGGTTTCAGCCAGACCAGATGCTACTAAATATTCATATTGGAACGGCGTCCAACTCGTCTTACACATTTGGGTTATACCGAGTTTGTAGACTAAAATAGTAATTCTAAAATTCAGGTTTATTATAATAATAATAACTGCAACTCGGGTCGATCTTTAGTTTAAGCCGCGCTTGCCTAGGTTGGTCTTTGGATGGGTGAACGCCCATTACATACCGCGATTCCTCCGTGCCTCGGAAAGCACGTTAAGCTGTTGGTCCCGGCTGCCATAATTATATAGATCTTTGGCAGTCGTTACAGGTAATCAGTGACCTGAAAGTCTGACAATCAGTCTTACCAAAGGGTATCGTATTACCCAGTATTAACTGGGTTGTGGAGGTCAGATAGGCAGTCGTTCCGTCTGAAATACTGGTACTTAGCTGCATCCGGTTAGACTGTAAGCCGACCCCATAGTTGGGAAAAGGTTAGGCAGATGATGAATTTCGTTGTAGTCCCTTTTGCTAGTCTCTATCTTAAGGTCAGAAGTAAGCAGCTTTTTCTCTATAAATGTGTTTTTTCGTTGGTTTAATGGTTGCGAAGTGCTACTGCTAAACATAAGATTTTAGATTTAGAAAATCATCATCATCATCATCATCAGCCTATTAATGTTCCCACTGCAGGGACTCAGGCCTCCTCTCTTTGAGGGGATGGGCTATAATCTACCACGCGGGCCCAGTGCGGATTGGTAGATGTCACATGTCTTCGAATTTTTTGGTTCTAAGACATGCCGGTTTCCTCACGATGTTTTCCTTCACCGTTTTGAGAGCAACGGTGATGAAATAAATTACACAAAGTAATGCGCCTGCCGGGGTTCGAACCCACGACCTACTGTTCGTAAGTCGGGGCCGACACCCACTGGGCCACCGCTGCTCTAGAAAATCGAATAACACTAATTAGTCCCCTCATGAGAATTATCATGAGGGCCAAAGTGTTTTTCGATTTTTTCCTTCATGTAGCAACTTGGAGTATAGTTCTTACTCAGTTGATGGCAATAGGCTCGCCCAAACTGAACTGGCTAAATTTGTGATACTTACTATTGATACAGATTTTTCTAATCCTTTGGAGTCTTAAACTTCAAAAGGGAGTGTCAGACTTCTATTGACTAAAAACCACCTATGTTCCTTCTTAGCCCTTTGTGCCGAGGCCGCGGTATCTCTTTCGAACAACCCGCAGCCTCAACAACCCGCAACCGCCCCTTAATATCTTTACCATTGATTGAGGAAGAATGTTAAAAATATAGTAAAACATTTGTTGGGCAGGTGCGTGTCTTGATAAAAACTGAACACCTAAATCCTTTGAAAATGTTCCTCAAATAATTCGTCGACCAACCATAATACAACAAAAACGATGGAACATTTTTTTCTTCACAAAAACACTCCTTTCTTCATTGAACAAAAAAAATATTTTTTGTTGTTGATTTTTGGCTTTCGTTTTCATAAATCTGTTTTTACTTTCAACAAGAAAAAGTTCAGCAAATTTTTAATCTGATTTAAAAGTATTTTGAAGGCTTCAGTTTTTTTTATTGAGGGTTTTTAAATGCTCTTTTAATATTTATCTCCACAAATTTAATTATCTTATACTGCCGACCTAATTTCTTGAGAAACATTTGGTGGTTCTCCGAGTCGAGTTAACTGTCAAGAAGTGAGTGAGTGTGTTTAGCCAGTGAGTGTGTTTAAGCGGTTCAGGCAGATTTGTATTAGAATAACACTTTAACCATACTGAAGCGAAATTTGTGCGGTATGCAGGAATACATTCGCTGATTTTGGCTACATTGTATCAGTTGAGGTGTTTGCGGCTATTGGATCCTGGACCAATTATCACATAAATCGCTAGTTTCGATAAAAGATTATTATTCCTTGTTCGTAACTAGTAAAATATTTGAAAAAATTCCTTGTACGTAACCGTGGTTTCGTACAAAGACAAATATGTCCTCCATCGAAACCAGTTACTTACAAGGATAAATCATTCCTTCATCGAAACCAGTTACGAAACTACGGTTTCGTACACGACCAAAGCCGTTCAAACCGAATAAAATAGTAACGGGAATCACTAATTTGACTACTGATAAAAATTCACGAAACTGTTATTTCAAAGAACTAACAGAAATAACAAAAAAGTAATAAAATCGATCAAAAAAGGCTTCATCATCATCATCATCATCATTTCAGCCAAAAGACGTCCACTGCTGGACATAGGCCTCCCCCAGGCGTCGCCACATTGACCGGTCCCGTGCGTCTCTCATCCAGCGGGTTCCTGCAACCTTGACCAGGTCATCGGTCCACCTAGTGGGAGGCCTTCCAACGCAACGTCTTCCGGTTCGCGGTCGCCATTCCAGAACTTTTCGGCCCCATCGGCCATCCGTTCTGCGAGCAATGTGCCCTGCCCATTGCCACTTAAGTCTGGCGATTCTTCGGGCTACGTCGGTAACCTTGGTTCTCATGCGGATGTCCTCATTTCTGATTCGATCACGCAAGGAAACTCCGAGCATAGCCCTCTCCATTGCCCTTTGGGTGACTTTGAGCTTTCTGATGAGGCCCATTGTGAGCGTCCACGTTTCGGTCCCATATGTAATCACTGGCAACACACACTGGTCATAGACTTTCGTCTTGAGACACTGGGGTAAGTTGGACGAGAAGATACCGCGCAACTTCCCGAACGCTGCCCAGCCGAGTCGGATTCGACGATTGACCTCTTTCTCGAAGTTAGATCTACCCAACTGGACCGTTTGTCCCAGGTAGACATAATCGTCCACAACTTCGAGCGTAAAGTCTCCGATCTTGATAGGAGTGGGTGTTACATGAACATTCAACATAACCTTGGTTTTGTCCATGTTCATTTTAAGACCCACTCTTTCGGAAGCTCTACTGAGGTCATCGAGCATTGCACTGAGGTCTTCCATGGTCTCAGCCATGACCACTATATCGTCGGCAAACCGAAGGTGAGTGATGTACTCGCCGTTGACGTTGATGCCAAGTCCTCTCCAATCCAGAACCTTGAAGATATCCTCCAATGCAGCGGTAAACAGTTTCGGAGATATGACGTCTCCCTGTCTCACACCGCGCTGCAGAAGGATAGGTTCCGAGGTCTGGTCCTGAAGTCGGACTGACATGGTGGCGTTTTTGTACAAACACTTCAACACCTCGATGTACCGGTAGTCGATTTGGCACCGTTGGAGAGACTGCAGCACAGCCCAAGTCTCGATCGAATCGAAGGCTTTCTCGTAGTCCACAAACGCTAAACAGAGAGGCAGGTTATACTCTTCGGTCTTCTGTATAACCTGCCGCAGCGTATGTATGTGGTCTACGGTACTGAAGCCTTTTCGGAATCCGGCTTGTTCGGGAGGCTGGAAATCGTCAAACCTGCGTGCGAGACGATTCGTGATGACTCTTGAAAACAACTTGTAGACATGGCTTAGAAGTGAGATGGGCCTATAGTTCTTCAACCGGGCATTGTCATCCTTTTTGAAGAAGAGCACCACCACACCCCTGCACCAAGCCTGTGGCGTTTCCCCCTCGAGTATGACGGAATCAAACAGCTTCTGTAGGGCCTTAAGGACCGATTTGCCACCCGCCTTCAGAAGTTCAGCCGTAATTCCGTCATCACCCGGCGCCTTGTTGTTTTTAAGCTGTTTCAGAGCCATCCTAATCTCGTACAGGCTGACATCCGGGATGTCTTCGGTATAGTGTCGGGTCAATCTAGCTCTGGGGTCTTTCGCTAGATTTTCGACGGGTTGACTAGTTGACGTGTACAGCTGCCCATAAAAACTCTCGATCTCCCTCAGAAGCTCCAGTTTGGCGGACACGATCCTGCCATCGTCGGTCTTCAGTTTCGTGAGCTGGCTCTGCCCAATAGCCAGATCTCTTGCAAATACCTTGGAGCCTTTGTTGCGTTCAATCGCGTCTTTAATACGCTCGGTATTAAAGCGGCGCAGGTCGCTCTTCAAGGATTTGGAGATCTGTCTATTGAGCTGCCGGTATTGCCGAGCTTCGTCTGAAGACTGCAGGATCATGTCACGCCGCTCCTTCATGAGCCTGAGAGTGTGATCTGAGAGTTTTTTGATCTTGTTTGTACGACGTATCTTAAAAAATTTAGATCCAGTCGTATGGACAGTTTCCACGAACCCGTCGTTGTAATCGTCCACTGAGCTTCCTAGGCATGCTTAAAAAAGGCTTAGTTTTAACTGATTTTAAATGACGTGTTAGACAAACACTGTGGAATCGTGACGTCATATTTTATACATTCTAAAGCATGTAACTACTCCATTTTTGGATCGATTTTATTACTTTTTTCACACATCATGTTATTTCTGTTAGTTCTTTGTAATAACCTAACATTTTTGTGAATTTTTAACAGTAGTCAAATAGCCAACTAACACTCTCAGGTGGGACGCATGTTGTAAAACTGATAAAACTAAACTGATGAAGAAAATGTGGGATCGAATACTCCGAATATTTGCTAGACAAAATAACCAGCACTCAGACTTTTAAAAAAGTGGATAAAATTTTTATTTAACTTTAAAATTGAAAATTAGCTGTGCGTCGACCCTAGTTAGCATATATTCATGTTTGTTCACAGTACATATATTAACACTAATTGATTTCACGCATTTTGTTAATAAGAAAAATAGAAATGTCTCAGACTGCCTCGTTGATCTAGTGGTTGGAACCGCAACTGCTGATGTGTATGACTTCCTGGGTTCAATTCGCTGGTCGGCCAAATTGTTATTGGAATTTTGCCATCAAAATTTTCTCAACAACAGCCACGGAGCCTAGATTTGTGCCCATTTGATGGCTATAGGCTAGTCCTGTTTTACATGGATCGTGAACATAACTGGCGTGGGTGTAATAATGGGTACACCTCTACCTAAACTTACGTGGATTACAGGCGTGATGTTATGTGTGTGCAAAGTAATATACTACCTTGGGATCTTGGGAATCAGGTTGACGGTTGAGTACTGTCACAAGTACTAAAACAAAAGACATTCACGTATGTCGTGTCGTTTGATGCAACACGACAATTCAAGCCACTTCGTAGTAGTTGATGATCGGGGTGTGTCTTTAGTGAGGCCCAGAGCTTCAAATCTATTTTCCGCATTTCCTTGGTGTACATGAAATAATCCCAAGAAGCCTTTACCATTCAAACTACTCAAATAAATTCAACCCTCCCTGGATAGTGAGTTTTCCAACCCCAAGAACGTGACATCTTTAAACCACGAGGAGACTTTATTCTCGTTAAACTCATGTTGACACGAAGTGTGCATTCTTATTCAGATTGTTTGGGATGCTAAACAAGTTTAACTCCCAGACCACGTTCAAAATATTCAATTTAAACTTGTGTCAGAATATATCTGTTAAAATGACTCGCTTTAGTTAAGGCACTCCCTCGGTGGGAGCATTCGCCTGTAATGTCACAGTCAGATTTGAGTATTATTCAGTGAGTTAGGAGAACCGAGCATTACTGTGTGCAATCTGGTTGCTGTACAAAATTGTGTGTGAATAAGAGGAAGTCTGAAAGTGATGCTGGTGGCTGAAAAATCCTGTGATGATCGGTTATCGAGGTATGGACATGTGATACGAAGGAATAAGAAAAATATTCTGTACGGATGTAGCATGCTACGAGTATAAAAGTAGAGGAAGACCAAAGAAAAGATGGATGGACTGTGAATCATGATATGGCTAGAAAGGAGGTGACTGCTGAGATGACTAGTAAAAGAAGAGTATGGAAGAAAAAGACAGTCATGCTGTTCCGACCCCAAAAAGTTGAGATGATGGCAGGAGAATCATGACATTCCATATTCATTTATCAAACATGCAATTTATACAGCTGATATTCGTAAACTGTAAATTGTACAGTCGAACAAGCTAATAAGTATACAGCCAGCGAACTTGTATTTACTTTTAAGATTATAAAGATACATTTAGCATACAGCGGTTTAGACCCTAAGGTTGACTGGTAGAGAATGCCTTGTGGCATTAAGTCCGCCTATGTACCACATTTGTGCATGAAGTTTAAATAAATAAATAATAAATACAGAGTTTGACATCAGTCGCTTAATGCGAAACACTTGATAAAACAAAATAATTTTGTTTTATCAATCAATATTTTCAGTGTTACAGAATTATAAAGATCTCTACCCTGTATACTTATTAGCATGTTCGACTGTACCTGCAAATAAATCTTTGACCTATAAAACAATTTTTCAAATTCAGTATTATTTAATTGCACTAATATCAAAAAAACAACACCACGCTGGTGCGAAAGCGCCTTAATTCAAACTTTTTCATTTCTGCATCTGAAGAATTATTGTCTTCACTTAAACTGTGGTTTTTAATTTGAGAGATTAATTATTGACACTTGGAAATGTCAAACTTCCATATATTAATTACAACAACATTGTATGGAAGTTTGACATTTCCAAGTGTCAATTTACTCTCTCAAATTAAAAACCACACCAATGTTGGGTTGATGCCAATGGTACTTATCAGCTGAGATTTCTTTGAAACAATTTATGAGTTTTATTTTCAATTTCTTCGTCACGTAATGACGAGAATTTTAATCGGAATCAATGAGACGCGTACCTATACCATTTCAGAACATTTGAAGTCTGGGTATAATATCTATAAATGTACTAGCAATACACTTCGAACGAGTGCAATGTACTGAAATTGTGACTAGTCAAGATTTTTTAAACTTAATTTATAAATCTAGGTCTTTACTTGTCGCGTTAAATTGAATCTGATAAAAGTTATTTTGACATAAAGTTAAAACCTGAGTTTTTTTATTTATTTATTTAACAATTTATGTACACACAGAAGACATCACAGGAAATTAACATAAAAAATAATTGAGTACAAAGGTACTGCTTATTTCTTTAGAAATTTCTGCCAGCAGACCTGCTAAAGGAGAAATGATGAAGAAATGTAGACGATAGTGTGTGAAAATAGGAAAAGAATAATGTGTATACGTGCCTTAACTAACTTAACCTAAAATAATAAAATACACATATAAATAAATAAATATAGATATATACTTAAATAAATACCTACTTATTGCTAAGATGCATAAACAAATAAAATACATATGCATATAATGAATCATACTGGAGAGGAAAGATAGTGTTCTTTGACTCTTGTTTTAAATAGTGATATAGTCTTTAAGTCTCGGATGCTAGGCGGAAGTGAGTTCCACAACCTTACAGCATGGACAGAGAAGGAATATGAGTAATAGCTGGATTTATGAGGATGGGATTTGAGTAAGGTTCGAAGGTGCGATCTACTTATTGTTAATAGTATTTAATTTTAAATTATTAATAAAATATTACCCCAAGTAAAATAATTTCATGAATACTACACTAACATACACAATAGGGTTGTTGACTCATATTACAAATTCATATAAATTTATGTTTTAAAAATCAATGATAGTTTTTAGAATCCTAAATTATTAATTTAAGAAACTAATTTTTTGTCTATAATTAATTACAATTATTTTAAATTGCGTTATTTCATACTCACTATCACGTGACTCCAAACACCAATCAGAGCGCGATGACGTCACGAGCCGCGAGACTAGCTGATATAACTGTCATATCGAAGGCAAAAGTATCAGCTGTGAACGATTTTCTTCAATAACTTATTAAAATTACTTTATTTATCACAATGGAGACTGGATTTATGAAACGAAATGGTTCTAACTTACCGGAAATTAATTCTTTGATGGTTCTTTGCTACAAACACGATTTTTTTGTTCGTCGGAGTTTTGAAGTACAGTATGACCAACTTAATTGTGAAGTTCAAGGTGGCGCTACTTGTCAAGCAAAATTACATCTTACGTCAAACTTGGTACATTTATTTTAGTTCCGTTTTTTGCCACCTACATAGATAAGTTGGTTTAAGTGTAAGTAGTACCCAGTCTCTGTAAGTTTTATTAAAGTGATATATTTTATGAATGAAAGAGACTTACTAACTTACTCGTTATATATACATATTTAGAACTTTAAACTTGTCATCTATCATCAACAAAATAAAAAGTTACGTTATGTGCAAATTTTTAGTAGGTACCTATGTTGTGATACAAACCACGGCAAAAACAAAAAAAAAGCTTTGTAGGTAAACAACCAGGTCTCATCATTATTCGAGATACCTACTACACCCATTGTAGTATATTGTATATAATTTTCCATATAATTTTTAAGCTGAAATTAGATTTAAATTAAACAATAGTAAGTACCTAAAAGTGGACCAGTAAACAAACAATAACATTAACAAACAAGTAATAAACGACAATTTTGGAACATACTCAAATACATTGATTCAATTTTGATATTTATAGTTTATTTAGAACTTACATCGAAGTGATCTTCACAAAAATAACTGGTACCTACTTGTTGTTGACAATGATGATGGATGTCTTCTAGCCATTGTTAACCATTTTCTCCTTATTTCTGCCCTTTTTGGAACGATTATGAAAAGGTTTTGTGGCATACTGATTGACGTACTTTTGCACATCGGCACTGTAAAACATTTGTAAATCGTCGTGTTCATTTTAAAGTTTTTTTAAAGTATATTCATAAGAACTGAATCAAGATCAGTGCAATTTGACAGATCGTAAAGTTTTCAAAACGGCCCGTGACGTCATTACAGCCATTTGACAGTTTAGAGCGTTTTAGCCGGAATTTTTAAAACTATTTTTATTTACGCTTTTTCTTATTAAAATATGTCATAATTTTTCAGATAATATTTTTTTTTGTGTTCATAAAGGGTCTATCTATAAAATAAAAGCGATTCCAAAAGTTAGTCAACAACCCTATTATTATACCTGTACACTAACTCATTTATTTTCTATGACTTGAAAAACCAACTATTAGAATTGGAAATTAATATTAATTATTTTTTAATTGTAAATACCGAAATTACCAGCTTCACAATATACCCACGATATAAAACGAAAAAACTGAGAATATTTCTAAAATGAAAGGCATCAACAAATTCAACAAGTCATTAGTAAATCTGTTCATCCGTTTTTCTTATTCATATATAATTTTTTCAAAGTAACCTATTACAAGAGTTCTACGAAAATGAGTATTTTTTATGTTATTATAAGTGGTGTATAACATTTTTCAAAGTGATTTCGGTGAAAAATTGGGAAAATTGAGGAAGAAAAACTTCCTTTAATACTCAGAAATCGTCAAAGTTCAAAGAAGTGGTTTTATCCCTGCGGGGCGAGCACGGGCGTACCCAAGACGTTGGTGACAAGACGTTATAAATTATGTCATGTCTTAGAATTTGTCTTAAATGCTAGCACGGGTACCACATGTGATATAATTTAAGACGCGACTTGTCTTTCTTGTTGCTGACTTCATAGTGTGACCTAGTATATTAAAAAAATAAAAATGTCTATGACCATCTGAATAGGCGACCAAATAAAATAATACGTTTAAAAGAGCACAGTTCATACAGTTAAACAACTTTTTAATTTTCTTGGGTAATAATTCATTTTTGACATAACACGTACGCGGCACGTCTTTCATTTTCTTTTTTTATTTATTATTTGTTATCTAAAACTTGCTACTAACAGTAACTAAAAGTTCTGTTTTTCTTTTAAAAGTTTGATGTGACGTGTTTGTTTTGAAATATATTGTGAAAGTTTTGAAGTGAAATAAGGGTCAGTGGGTCGTCTTAGGGGAAGAGTAATGGAAGGAAAAAAGCAGTAAGTATCACGACTTTGTATTCCGTTCGAGTAGTAGTAGTAGAGAGAGAGAATCGTTGCCGGTACGACGATGCTATCAAAGAATATACTAGGCTACGGACGATCGTGATCGTATTCTTTGTTATAAAATCATTGTAATACCTACATATAAAATCATTATTTTCATAGAACCAGAAGCACGAATGCCCAACTCAAAAAGCTCACAGAGTATATGAGCCTACACAAATCATTCGCAAATGGCGAGTACACCGGGCCGTTGGGTTCCAGAAAAATGGAAGCCCAGTGGAGGGACTTAAAAGACCTTTTAAAGGAACTGGGACCTGATAAGTCCGTTGAACAGTGGAAGCAGGTACCTACTTGACATTCTCTTCAGTTTGATTTTATCAATAAAATTTTGGTGCATGTTATAGAAACGAATGTAAAATACTGGTATTCAGCTGCATCCGGTTAGACTGTAAGCCGACCCCAACATAGTTGGGAAAAGGCTAGGCAGATTATTTTTATAGAAACTAATAATTTTAGGTATTAGTCCGTTGTTATTTGGAATGAAGTTTAGTCTATTGAAAACTTGATTTCATTCAAATTTTACTTACTATGTATTTGCAGACCTGGAGAGACCTGAAGCGCAAAGCTAGGCATGCAAATGCTGCGGCATCTGCTGCCCATGCCATCACGGGGAACCCCGAACAACCAGTCCCAGTGGCAACCGATATGACCAATATTATTTTATGTACTATTGGTCATGAGTGTTCCACTGGGACTGGCCCAAATGAGTCGGGCATTGGACGAAGAGTAAGTGTTTTCTTAAATACATAACATTTTATGGTAGTAATACTGAAACTAGGGACTTTAGAATTTCTAACTTTTCAGATTCCCGAGGCAATGCCGGTCCCAGAGCCTCTAGTAGAGGTTGTTTTGGAGCTAGAGCCATCTGAAGAGCCTGCAGCTGGTAACTCTGCCATGGATGCCTTAC
The DNA here is from genome assembly GCA_949775195.1 of Diarsia dahlii. NCBI lineage: Eukaryota > Metazoa > Arthropoda > Insecta > Lepidoptera > Noctuidae > Diarsia > Diarsia dahlii. The sequence goes on from OX459199.1 coordinate 19,938,602, forward strand.
AAGACCCTGCTCTCCCTGCTTCAACCCAGGGCCCAACCAAGGCCCGTAAAACTCGCCAAAAAGAAAATATACCACCAAACGCATTTTTGAATCTGCAGCGAGAGCAAATAAATGTGCTAAAAGTATGTATTAATTTGTTTCTTTTAATTATAGTAGAAAATGTATTCTAGAAATAGACATATAGCTTATTGCCTCCCATGTTATTTTTGCAGTTGTTTTAGTACAGTTTTTTTTTTCTGGGATAAAAATTAGTATTAGACTACAACTTGCATGAGACCATTTTGAAGTGAAAGTAGGACTACCAATTTTGCATTTATAATATCACAAGTTATGTAACTACTGTAGGTATATAAATTTAAGAAAAAGTTGTTTTTTCTTTTCAGAGGCTATGTGATTTGATGGCAGAAAGAAATAATATAATGAGAGAGCAGAATAGGCTGCAAAAAAAACGAAAAGTAAGTAAAATAAGTATTTATTATTTGTTCTCGTTTCGCTTGTGCCACACGCAACACTGTTATTCCTGCCTGTCTGCCAGGTACATTACTGTAAGGCACCTGTAGGTTCACTGGAACCACTTCCTGCGGGTTAACAGGAACTTCTTCAAACGGAACTCTAAAACAAATGCAATATAATTAAATTGGTTACAAGTTTTCAAGATAATTATGTTTAGATACCATAATGAAGCAAACAATAAATACCTGTAGTGTAGCATGATGTTGTACAGTGTTACACATGCATATATTATTTTAGAAGCTTTTTCTGGTTTATAATGTAGCGTCCTGTCATGGCCCAGTAACCTAAACGTCCCCTTCAAATAGCCGTTAGTGCGCTCTATGCAGTTTCGCACTTTGCAGTGCCATTGCGTGTACTTCTCACTGGGGCTGTTTGGTGGGGCATCTAAGACTGGAGTCATGAGCCACGGTTCCAGTGCATATCCAGAATCTCCTGCAACAAAAATAATTTTGTTTTTTTTTTTTTTTTCAGTTTACAAGGTGAAATAAAGAACCAAAGAACATCAGACTGCTGAAAATAACTATAATTTTTTTTTTTTTATAAAACTAAATTGAGACTGATTTGTGCCATTAAGATTAATGTATGTAAATTTATATAGGGTGACTGGTAATTAGTGACCGAAACCTAAACATAATATGATTGTGCTCATGATAACAAACAACTTTTACTATGGGACCAAACCTGAAATCAGCTGCTCCCTACATTTTGACGAGTTATGCAAACATGAATGTATGGGGCAGCTGATTTTTTTTGCGATTTCAGATTTGGTCCTATAGTAAAAGTTGTTTATTATCATGAGCACAATCATGTGTTTAGGTATCGGTCACTAATTACCAGTCACCCTATATATATAATCTAAGACTGATTTGTGCAATAATAATGATTTTAGAACTTAATTTAACTGATTATGAGACTTTATCTGCCTAGCCTTTTCCTAACTGTGTTGGGTTCGGCTTCCAGTCTAACAGGATGCAGCTGAATACCAGTATTGAATAACTGATTAGGAGAATTTTTGAATTATAATTATTATGAATATTATATTTTAATTTTTTTATAAAACTAAATTGAGACTGATTTGTGCCATTAAGATTAATGTATGTAACTTTATATAATCTAAGACTGATTTGTGCAATAATAATAATTTTAGAACTTAATTTAACTGATTATGAGACTTTATCTGCCTAGCCTTTTCCTAACTGTGTTGGGTTCGGCTTCCAGTCTAACAGGATGCAGCTGAATACCAGTATTGAATAACTGATTAGGAGAATTTTTGAATTATAATTATTATGAATATTATATTTTAATTTTTTTATAAAACTAAATTGAGACTGATTTGTGCCATTAAGATTAATGTATGTAACTTTATATAATCTAAGACTGATTTGTGCAATAATAATAATTTTAGAACTTAATTTAACTGATTATGAGACTTTATCTGCCTAGCCTTTTCCTGTGTTGGGTTCGGCTTCCAGTCTAACAGGATGCAGCTGAATACCAGTATTGAATAACTGATTAGGAGAATTTTTGAATTATAATTATTATGAATATTATATTTTAATTTTTTTATAAAACTAAATTGAGACTGATTTGTGCCATTAAGATTAATGTATGTAACTTTATATAATCTAAGACTGATTTGTGCAATAATAATAATTTTAGAACTTAATTTAACTGATTAAGAGACAATCAATCTGTCTAGCCTTTTCCTAACTGTGTTGGGGTCGGCTTCCAGTCTAACAGGATGCAGCTGAATACCAGTATTGAATAACTGATTAAGATACTGATTTGAATTATGAATATTATGATACAAGGAAATAAATAATACGAAAAGCAAACAAATTTTTCAGTTGAAAATTATTTTTCCCATCAAACATTTCCCCGGATTTAGTTGGACAAGTAACATTCTCAAATATGTATGAACTGTAAATGTCCGTTTATTTTCTATAAATTTGGAAGCTTGGTTGGTTAAATATTTGGTGCTTATTTCTTTAACAACCAAAAAAATTATATCAATAAGAGTTACATGATGGACATCATTTTTAATAAACCATTTTAGAGACAACATTAAAATCATAACATTGTTATAAATATAAGAGGTCATCTTACTATGGAAGCCCTAAACTATTCTAAAAAATATTTTACTTAAAGTAAGTTGAAAGTATGAATAACTCAAAACATACTTCGGTCAAAATATCTTAGTATTGAAGTAGGACAGCGATATGAAGATTTGGTTGATGGAATATTATGTCATCTTTTGACTGTGAACCGTGACACATTTGTGTGGATATTGGGATGGGAACATTTACCACACACACAAATATGATTTTGTTACTTAAAATAATTTACTAACATACCCAGTAAATAATACGAGCCAATCCTTCCTTCATATAATCTGCGCATTTCACTTTTAATATTGGAATTATTGAAAATGAATTGGTCATGGACCCTTCCTGGGAACCGCGCATTCACATGCAAAATTCTGCAGTCAGCATTGCATATCTGTAATAATAACCAATTATATAAAACACTTCTGACATTGGCAGAATGGTCGACATCGGCTTTGCTTACCACAATAAGAAATAGAATAGAAATATAGTAGTTACTCAAGAAGGTAGGTATACTATGTACTTAGTATGTACTTGTATTATGTATCCTGTGAAGAAGGGTAAAGTTGATTGGAAGAGTAAAATTGGTACCCAGAATAGAAAAGCTTGTATGATTATATGGATGGATGTGAAAGAAGTAAAAGAGGTGTTTCAGCATTGTATATCTATCAGCATTTTTAATACATTAGGCTCAAAACTTTTCAGCCGCCCCACTTACCAATTGGGTGTTCACGGAATAGAATTGCTTTCTATTTTTATATTGAATGCCTTGAAGGCCCGATGGGGGAAAAATGGCAATGTGGGTGCAGTCAATAGCTCCAACTATGTCAGGTACTCCAAACTTTTCTCTGAACTCTTCTGCTATTTTATGTCTTTCTGGCTCAGTTGATGGGAAATATACCCATTGAGGCATTAAGCTGTAAAATTAAATTATCCAACAATTATCAAACAGTTAAAAGCCTTGCAATCCTTTTTTAACTGGTATTACATATTAACATTTACATTAGAAACAAGTAGTTTAGTAAATACATTATACCTACCTACACATTTTACAATCAAATCAAGGTATTATTATTTTGTTCCTAATTTCACAACTAAAAACTTGCAAATCAAAATACAAGAAGTTAACCAACTACATACTACTTAGTATAGGTATGACCGTAATAGCACACAACATGTGGTATGCTGAGTTAAGTATTACATACCTACTTGGTTCAAATAAAAGTCTGAATACTAACACTCTAATGACAGCATCCAAGAACTGAGCCAGGTATTTGCTCACTGTGGTTTGAGCTAAACACAGAGTATGGTCTTGCCCTGTTGGTCTTTGGTAGCTCCCATCGCCCAGGTGATGTATACATGTGAGAACCTGAAAAATGGGTAAGTTAGATATATATAGATCATGCTGTCGAAAATACATCAATGGGCGTTTAAAATAACAAGTACTTAATAAAATGTACTTACTTTGATGTGAACGGGTAAACCATCCACCTGATTTAGAGGCTGCAAGTCCACGCGCAGTTCTTCACATAAATAAACCACCATAGGCTTTGTCAGGCGGAAAATCCGTTGGAACTCCCTGTCTGGCAACTCGAACGGATTAGAGGAATCCCGAATGTTTCTTCGGAATATTTTCCTATTTTGGACCTCTTGCCTTCGGGCAAGAACATAATTATAATAATTTACTGCCATTTGATGCAGTAGTAAGCAGAAAAATATACTTATATTTTTAATTTATTTTTATCACCACCTCCGAACGAACGTGTTAAAAACGAGCATATTCATCTGTCAAAATGTGACATTTGTCACAAAATGGGTGCGCCCATATTAGCAATTAAGACATAGGAGTCCCAACTAGACGTCAAGAAGTTGTATCACGTATCAAGAAATTATCTTACGCCGCCGTGCTAGCATTTAAGACAAAACGGTTTTATCGCCCAAACTGTGATAAAATGTGTGACTCATGCCATGTCACTGTAGGCCGTGCTCGCCCTGCTGGTGTAGTATTTCCCCGTATCTAACTCAATAGTAAATACCTTTAAACCAGAGAAGCACAGACAGCTGCCCGCGGGCCGCGTGCGGCCCGCCAGCAAAAATATTCCCTCGTGCATTTGAAGGAAAATAATTACAGCTAAGGTTTACAAATAATATTAGGTCATTTGAATCACGCGCGTTACTAAGCGGGCTCGCCGTGCAGGTGCATGATGCGTCTATTCAGAAATGTTTGTGCAATTCAAAAATTCCTGATTGTTTTTGTGATTTGGCGTTTTTAGTAGGCCTTACAAATCAAGTCATGGTTATCAAATCATATAATGATTATTGTAATCGGGACTATGTTGAAAAATTAAAGACAACCAATCAGTGGTGTATTTTCCTTACTTTTAGCCGCTGCCCTGGGGCGGCTTTTTGAACTAGCCCTACGTAAATATTTCGATCTGCCGCATGCTTCGATCAATAATAGTACTAGATTAAGCATCAGGAACAAAACTAAGTCGCTCAAGTGGCCACGTTTGCACACACGTAAACATCTACATAGCATCTTAGAAAAAAGTTCAATACTATCAACAACTTCAGATGATTATAAACCTTAACACTTAAACATAACGTTTAATTATCATTGTAAAGTATATTTATTTAAGCCCTTTCATCGGAGAAAGATTAGAAGCAAAACATTTTAAATGTCGCTCCAAAGTAAAAAGTCATCAGTACAAAAATATTCATTCTAAAATGAAACTTAAACTCTAAGCAATACGGTTAAAAGCATTTTGTGTACAATGTCGTGCTTATTCTATTGCGGAACTAGCGTTCCCTGTTCAAGAACACGATACAATAGTTGGTGCGTTGTAGCAAACATTGGCCAAACAATTATAATATTCGCTGATTTAATTTTATTTACAGTTTAATTATGTTTAAATATTATGAAAAAGCACATAATGATATTAAATTACCGAAAAAAAGATATTCCTTCCAAAACCTTGGTGTTACGGTGGTTATTTACGCAGTTTTTGAACGCATACTGCGGTATTTTGACGTCATAATGTTGGCTATGATTGGATCATACTGATTTGAAATAAGACCACAAATACGTTTGTGGTCTTATATTTCGGGCCGTTTTTGAAGCGCTTATCGGGAATCTAGTACATTATTGATCGAAGGCCGCATGCCACTAAAAATTTCTAGCTCGCAACCGCTCGCTCTTACCGCCGTGTTTTCTGTGTGTCTTATCCTTGAATAAATTACTGGTCAAAGTAAGTTAAATATGCATTTTTTTATAATAAAATAAAAATCAGATAATAAAAATCACCCTTCCTAGGTGAAGGCCAAAATTTTTCTTTCACTTTAGTGCACTCTTGTCTGAAGCTTCATGCATATTTCGTAAAAAAAACAGCGCTATGAATTGAATTGTTATAACGAAATAACATTGAAACGAATATTAAAAATGCGTAAAAGCGAAACCAGCTTGCAAATGAAAGTTTGAAGAAATTTGAAGAATGCTAAAAATAGCATTCGTAAAATTTCACCATTCACTTTTTCATCATTTTCCCAAGTGGCCTTTGGTCACAATACGACTGTGCATCTCTGCTTTAAACAGTACAAAATTAAGTTCTGAAAAGCGCTATTTTTGTTGAATTCGTCGGTATTTTTTTAGGATAAATTCTTGTTATTTTACCTAAAAACAGCATACGATTTGAGCTGACCCAGGTTACAATCACGGTCGAGGTTTTTAAATCGCAAACTGAAATAGTTCGATTGTTTTTTGTGTCAGTTATATTCGGGAAAATGCCTACGCATAATGAATTGGTAACGTCTGTGATCTTTTCTATTTCGAATTCAAGGAACAAACTATAATTATGCAGGAACGTTCAAATATATTTTCACCAGGAATTTAAACTATATCCGTTTCACACATCATAGCTGTTAAAGAAAATTTCAGTTCATACGTCTATTCATGTAGCTATTTTAGTTCACAGTTTTTTACGTTCGTTCGTTTTTAGGGTTCTGTACCTTAAAAGGAAAAAACAGAATCCTTATAGGATCACTCGTGTCTGTCTGTCCGACAATTCCCCCCTTATCTCCGAAACTACTGAGCCTAAAATTCTGAAAAAAATACAGAAATTAGTTCAACACTTATAGATCACAGGAAAACCTATACTTAGTAAGTCTATGGAGCTAAAATAACATGGAAAATCTCTCAATATCTACGACAATGGTACGGAACCCTTTTTTTTTAGTTTGTTTTTATGTTTTTGTTGTGTTAAGGGAAGTCGCACATCCCGGATGAGTCGATTGATAATGATGTCCAGTGTGAGTGACAGAGACAATACTATTCAAATCGCATCGTTATCTGCCAAGCCTTTTCTATATGTTAGCTTCGGATTCCAGTCCACCCGGATGCACTTGAATATCAGTATTGAAATGGAGTGACTGGCTATCTGACTTGTGCGATATCCCTAGTCAAATCGCTTCGTCAACGAAATGTGAACGTGAACAATTTTTGTGCGATATGCTGAGTCTATGTTTTACTGCCGCACTTATTAACCGTTACTTAGTAAAGATTTTGATACCTTTTTTTTCTGGGATGTGAAATCATCAAATAACTCCTCCCGCTCTTGGGCAGAGCGGAAGGGAGTGTCAGACTTCTACTGATTAAAAACCACCCATGTTCCGTCTTCGCACTTGTGCTGAGGCCGCGTTATCTCTTTCGATAATCCGCAGCCCCGACGGTAGATTTTGATACCTTATTGAAGCTTTTGTATGTCAAATCATTACCAAGTGACGGCTTAGTAATCATGAAATATCTCTGAGTACGGCAGTTAGTCAGAAAACCCAATAAAGCATTCCGACATACATTTTTGATACTTAACAGTTAAATGCGATAGCAAATTCCAGCGTATTCCAAAACATTTTCAATCCCCCAAAGTACTTTACAAATCATTACCGATTCGGACGAGGGAATCGAACCGGCTGTAACGAGCCGTTTCGTTTTATAAACGGCGATAAATTAACTACCTCGTTGGTTTAGTGGTCGCAATATCGACTGCTGTGCATGTGGTACTGGGTTTGATTTTCAAAGTGTTACTGAGTTTTTACCCGACTGCGGCGAAGCCCAAAAGGAGGGTTATGTGTTTGACGTGTATGTATGTATGTATGTCCGTTTCTTTGTTCCCTCATAACTCCTAAACGGATGAAGGGATTTGAATGAAATATACATCGTTAGATTTGTCTAGATAGCGCGAGTGTTATAGGCTACATTAAAATTAAAAAACAAAGAAAAATTGCGGATTTTGGGGGCCAAATCGCGGAGTTCAAATTTTTTTTTTTCCAACACCATCGAGTAGGGTATCAAAATAAAGGGTTTTAAAGGGAGATTACAAAAATATATGACACTTATATGTTTAAAAGAAATTCAAAGTGACAAATCCTATAAACAAGCACAAAAGTTAAATCATTTGCGAAGAATTTTACGCGACCAACGAAAGAACAAACACAAAAGAACTAAAAAGTTGGAAATAAAAAAAGTAGTTAAAAAACTAAAATACCCGACTGAAAAAACTGAAAAGCAAAAAACAAGCACATTTTAAATTAAACAAAACTGAACCAGGCGGGGTTCATTTGAATATTAAATTATGAAATGAAAAACATAGAACTAAAATAGAACCCCGCCTGGTTCCAAGTTTTGTTTAATTTAAAATGTGCTTGTTTTTTGCTTTTCAGTTTTTTCAGTCGGGTATTTTTTAGTTTTTTAACTACTTTTTTTCTATCAGGAATTTCTCAGTAGCAGCCACGCTGTCTGGATTTGTGCCCGATTGATGTCAAGCTGGCCTTCTATTTCATGGGACTTAAACACAACTTGCGAAATGTGGGTGAACTAATAGCTACACCTTTGGTTAACCCTCTGTGGATTACAGTCGTTATATGTAATATGATGTATTAACGTTTCTGAATGTTTCAGGGCGTGTTTTTCTGAGAAATCGGAGTGCAAGCAGGCCACTCCTCCTCCGGTGAGCTCCAGTCAAGACGCTACAGCTTGTGTGATCAGGGGAAGCCATACTGGACGCACAGGTATCTATCTATTTAAATATAAGCTTTTATACAGGGTGTAAACAAACCTTTCACGAAACCGTCAATCAAGCATTATGTACATCAAAATAAGTACCTACCTCAACGCAAAAATTATTGCAGGGAAACGACTTTTTTTTTGGGGTGAAAAATCACATCTTATGGTAAACCTCTATGTGGCACACTTAAAATATTGTGCTAGTGGGTGCTTTGAATAGTAAACGGGTCATGGAGGTAATAATTTATGTAAAGTTTAAACCTGAAAAAATAAGCATTTTAAAAAATAGTTGTGAAACATTTGGAACTTTGACCCCAATTTCTACGTAAATAAAAAAAATAAAAATCGAGAAATATCGGGAACTCGAAACAATAATCAAACAAATGGTAAATATCCCGTTTATGATATTAATAGTAATATCTACGTAACTAGAAGGTTCCTTGTAGTCTAGAACAAAAAAAATATCACCGTGGCGGGAGAACAAGTATCTTACGGCTTCAGTGAATTTTGGATGTTTTAGTAGCAGCCCAGTGTTCGGAAGTTGGATGTGTGAGACCCCGTGCCTCGTAAAGCACGTTTGGTCGTGCCAAATTGCCATCGCATCGGACTTTGAGAGTGAAGGAAGAGAGAGTGCACTAATTGTGCCTGCGTCCACATACGTGATCGTAAAACGTGCCTATACAGGATGAAAACTCATCCTCCATAATTGGCAGTCATAAAGCGATGTTTCATATCTTGTACCTACCATAATTATGATTGGATCATGCATCAAAAATGAGGTTTCACGGTACAGTTAAAAAAAATAAAAAAATTGGTACAATATTTATAGGTATCTACTCAACAAACTCATTTTATATGATGACAGAACAGTTTGTGCATAGAATTTTCATAATTTCATTAAAAATATTTTTTGAATAAAACATGACATGAACCTATCGTCATTATGATTATTATGTAGCTCAAACCGTGTTCACATCACAAATTGATCGTTTAGTCCACTCTCGGCCCCTCGACCCCTAAAAAAAGATTTGTTCATTGGTGTCCACTCGACCCCTAAACGTAGTTCACACTCGACCCCCAGGGGGTGAGTCTGAATTTTCATACAAAGGACAACATACCTCGTCCACTTTCAACCCCTAGTTCGGTAAGTACCTAAAATTAATATTTTGGTACAGTGAGGTACAAACTAAAGACAACATTCAGAAATTGTTTTTTCTTAATCTTAGTCAGAAGGAGGTTAATGTTTTTCGAGCGTGTGTGTCCATTTCTTTGGCACGCCCTGCACCCCAAACGGCTAGACGGTTTTTAATATATGAGGTGTCGTTGAATTCGTCAGAATTGTAGTGACATAGGCTTTATAAATTTTGAAAACGCAGTTTGATGAACAAGTCCCACATTTCAAAAAGTAAACATCAAATCTTATTCAAACCAATTTCCGTTGAAAGATTGTTTTTACGTTCTCCTATACTAATTTCAACTTGCATTAAAATGTAAAAAGAAGTTAATAATATGGCTACAGAATTTAAATTATGACGACACAGAGTTACTTCTGAAACGTGTGACCTAATAATAAATTAATTTAGAGTTATGTTTATTAACCACCCATGTATTCGAACACTCAAAATCTGCCTTCGTCACACATACACACACACATGCACACACCCACTCACATGCGCACACACCCACTCACATGCACACACACCCACTCAAATGCACACACGTCACTCACATACATACACTCACACAAAATTGTATTTTGGTAGATTAGTTTATTTTATTTTTTTTCTCTCTTTCTGTTATTTGCTTATTTGTATCAACATTTTGTAAGGGAAGAGCGGAGCCTTCAACTACAGGCATTTTTATGCCTAAATGAAGACTCCTCGATAAGCAATTTGAGCTAAAATGATACGTAATAAACATATTTTATTTTTTATTTTTATTTTATTAAAAAAAAAATTTGGGCTAGAGCCAAATAAATTAGGGCTGAGTAAGTAGCAGATGACCCCACCTATCCACCATTTTCGTATTCGCTTTGTCAGTTAGAAATGATTTGAGTTGGTTTTTCATTTGTACATTATTAAGCTCTCTCCAACTTTTAGGTAACTTATTATAAATAATGGGAGCGGAAAAAAAAAATCCGGAACGGGCCGCTAGTCTATCTATAGAAATAAATAAAATTGAAGTGTCTGTTTGTAATATCAAAATAACAGCTTTTCACTGAATGCTTGAAAATGTATACGGCACTTACCTTTATCAAAAACGACGGGACTTTTACTAAAATAATTAAGGTGCCGTACAAAAAAATGAAAACCCTTGAAATTGGAAACAAAATTCGATTTGTTTAAAATAATCATGTTTATCTATGATATTCTATTTATAAACACAATTTTCTTTGTTCTAGTATATATTTTGTTGTAAGCCCTCAATAATTACAGTACACACATGATAAAAAATAAAATTAAATACTCAAAAAATATATATGACGTAAAGAGGCATCGCTTTGCGGAGATTTAAAAAAAAAGCAATCTCCGGCGACTGTAATCATTGAACCCATTTGGACATAGTATGTATAAGTAGAGTCTGTTAAGAGGATTTTTTTATTTCCGCACGGGTGCGGAAAAATATTAAAAATCCACGCGTGTGAGATACATTGCATGTTGAACCTAATCGTAGTGTGTTATGAACCAGTTTTCGAGAAAGAGTATTGAAAAATTATATTGAGGGTATTTTAGCTAAATAGTATGCAACTATAGGGTATACTGATGATTTATCATCGTAACTGTACTTTGGGGGTCGAGCGCAAACTCAAACTTGGCTGGAAAATAAAATCCACTTTTGACCCCCAGGGGTCGAGTATGAACTATAGTTAGTGGTCCAGTGAACACATTATTTATTGGGGGTCGAGGGGTCGAGAGTGGACTAAACGAAATTGTTGACGTACAATTTAATGCTTCTAAAATTTACTATTTATCGAATACTGTCAGTTTCTACGCGTATAATAGTTTACATAACTATACGAAAACATCATGACGTTTAGTTTAACCACTGATGTGTTATTAATTACCGAAAATAATTAGTTTTCGCGCCGGAAGCTGATCGTTTGTTTTACGAAGTAACGCGTTTTGTTATCGTTAATCTACGCTTCCTTAGGCAAGGGGTTATAAACATTAGTTAGTTATACATGACGCACTTGAATATGAACAATTTAATAATGACCAAGAAACAGAGACGTGTATTCCACAGACTGGGGCGGTCACCCAATAAATAAGGTAGCCGATATATTTTTTTAACAAGTCCGTCAGATAGATTTCCAAAATATGGCAACTTTTTTTGCTTTTTTCACGTTAACAAAAAATAAAGACGATGCAGTGCTTCGAAAAGTCGTGTGACGTCACAGTTTGATACATGTTTTGCTAGAAAGTGACGTCACAAGTCCCCACTCGTGATCTTTGACACGTTTTACTTTCGTCAATTTTTATTTATTTGATAAAACAAAAAACACGTCTCCAATATTTTTCGAATAATCTTATAGACGGACTAAACAAAAAATTTTTTTTAGTCAGGAAACATCCTTTAACAGAACGCTTTTTAACCGTATCTTTGCTCGTCCAATAATGGAATGGGGAAGGCAGAATTAGATTGTGTAATCACACAGTACGCTCGAAATGTAACCTGGTAAAAACTGGGAGACTGGAAACTATGCGATAATGCTCAAGGTTCTCGCCTTCAATTTGGCATTATTTGTTAAAGAAATAGCTGACTTAAAGCAATTACTACAATTAATTATAATTATTCGGTTTTCATTCGACACGTGCCGCGACGAATTGGAAAACTTCATTCAGCCTCTACCAGCGCTGAATCTTTTTTGCGTTAAGTCAGCACAATTAAAGCGGCTTTTTCCCGAAATGTGTGTGCCATATCATGCTGACTTGCTGACCCTAATATATTGTGTGTTCCACCCTTGAGCTCCCATCATTAGGTGCCAAGGGAATGGTCAAGAAAACCTTGTTCTCGGTATTTCTCGTGATAGGTGATAGACAAGGCCGAAGTGTAGGTACGTAATGTTTGATCCACACTTAGCTATGTAATGTGTTGTTGTTGTGTTTACCATAATAATAGTTCAGAAATTAAGCTCCTTTTAATACACAGCGGGCAATTGATTTTTTTTTGTGATAAATTACAAATTGAATCGAATTTATTGTGTTATTAATTAATTTAATGGCAAATAAAACTCAAGTTTGAAGGTTTTCGGAGTTTCAGGTTGTGCGTTTTTAACGCAGGCGAGGCGTGCATTTAATTTTGTGTAATTTATGGCACCGTGAAGAAACCTCCTACACGTTCTTCAAATTAAAGTCAAAGACAACCTTGCAAATAAAACGAATAATTAAATTTCACAAATAAATTAATAAATAATGTAATGTAACAATCAATAATTATAATTTAATGTAAACAAGCGAGACGCCTCACTCGAACAAAATCTTTCAGATTTAAGATTAAGCGATGTGAAGTCAAAATTTATGAAATGTTTTTGGAAATAAAAAGTTTAATATTTTTTTTTTGAACCGAAATTGTATAAACTTTATAAAATACACAAGTCTGCATAATAATTCTTGAAATTCACTTATAGGAGGTCTGTTTTCCAGTACAGAGTAAACCAAAAGGTAAATAAGCATGCTCCGAATTCATGTTCAACATTATGCTTAATTTAGAATTGCCTTCGAATAAGCTTGAATCAACGACTGAAGTTTTTGAGTCTGCACAAAGCGCCATTTTTACCGGCAAACAGATCCTTTTGTCTTCTTTACGAGAATGTACCTGCATTTTCAATTACTTTTTTAGCTTTTCACACGATGCCAGTTGTCTTGTATTTAGCCCCAGCATCCGTAAATACAAATTTTGCAGCAGAAAGCCGTTTCTAAATATGTGTTTTTTTTCAATGTTTTGTCCATGTATGTAAACAACAACAAGAACATTTAGGCAATGTGTACTCGTACACTGGGCCGTTAGGAAAGGCAATTTAACGTTTGGTGACTAGATGCTGTGTCTTTGGAACAAATATTTTTAAGGTTCCTCTTTTTTTAAAAAAGGAAAGAAAGAAAGAATATTTATAATTATTTATTTATTTTTATTTACATTTTAATTTTATGGTAAATTACTCTCATCAGCCTATGTTTAAAGTGAAATGACTAAAACTAAACCATGTAAAAGATAAAAAGGGGAAGCCAGAATCCGTAAGAAATTAGTGATTCCTGGTTTCCACCCCCGACTTGATGAACAGAGACATTTATCCCGCTGCCCACCATTTGTGGACTGGAATTTTGAACATGATCATTTCCGTTGTCCACCAAAGAAAGACAGTAAATCAACATATAATTATTCCAACAACTGTTTATCGAAATTATTTCACTCACTAAATCTTTGTAATCTTAAACTTAATCTTATAGTTAGATCTATAATTATAGATCTAACTTTTTACTATCGAGGTAAGGAATATAATCATAAGACTCGGTAATAAATTCAACATTAAATCATGTTTAAACGTATGCTAAAACATTATGGTTTACTTGAATTACTAATCGAATCCACTTGACTGACTAATATTTCAAGCTTGACTTAATTTTATTAATAATTTATGTCTGTGGCTTTTACCCGGCGGGATAATACAGGCTAACAGTATCAGTTTATATCTATATCTATAAAAGCGAAAGGTCACTCACTCACTGATTCATCACGAAATCTCGAAAACCGCTGGACGTAAAAAGATGATTTTTGGCAGGGAGGTAGTTTATGGTTTTTTTTTTTTTTTGTTTTTTGTTTTGGCAGGAGTGGGAAATCCCCACGGACACCTCGACTACCTCACAGGCTGTGAGATAGTCGAGGTAGTGCCGGACTCGAACCGGCTAAAACCACACTCCTGCTCTGCTCGTGTCCCCCTGATTTGAACAGAGACCTTTTGAGACTGTTATATTATTTTTATGTGCTTTTTTCATTTATTTATTTTTGGTTATTAATTTTGAAAATTTACACTAAATTTAATTTTATTGCGAATTTATGTGATAATTTATCTATTTGTTTAATTTATTTATTTAAAATTTGGCTAGTTTTAATAGGGTTTGGTACGCTACTTTTATATTTTAAATTCTATTTTAATCAATTGTTAACTGTATATTATTTAATTACTAAATTTTGAGTCTATGCTTTAATCTGTGTATCCTTTCTTGCTGAAATATTCATACATGATAAAGCATAGTTGTTAGTTAGGTGTCCTTGTTTCTTTTTATGACTTTAGTGCAGATTTCTTTACAAAATTCTAAAAATTGTTTTCGTTTTTTGTTGTCTCTTATAATTTTGCTTATGTTATCTTTAATGTTCTCTGTTTATTTTTAAATCTAGTATCTGTTCTGCGTTATGTCTCTCCGCACAAAAGACCGGGCATTCCACCAGGATGTGGGCGACCGTTTCCACTGCATCTGGCTCACAGATGCACGATGGGTTCTCCTTACACTTGAAGCGGTGCAGGTATTCGGAGAACCCACCGTGTCCCGTTAAGATTTGGGTGACTATTCCGGCTGGTTTCAGTTTTCGCACAATCCTGTGGGCGTCAATCGCGTCTGGAAGGAATATTTTTGTTACGGAGGCTGTCTCGCCGTTCTGGTACCTCCGGTTCCATTCGTCGAGCGACCCCATACGGATTTGCCGCTTGACGAATGAAACCGGGCAGCGGTCATAATCCGGCCTCTTTCTGGACCGGAGTGCAGCCTCCTTCGCGAGATGGTCCGCGCGCTCGTTGCCCTCAAGCCCCGCATGTGCCTTAACCCAAAACAAGGACACATCTTTGTTCTGGGATAAGGCCGCGCCCATGTTCGCTCTCGCCTCCACGGCCAGGGCGTGGAGGGAACCCTGGTTTGTGACTGCCTGGAGTGCGGCCTTTGAGTCACTGTAAATACCGAAGGTTCCCTCTTTGCGCTTGAGGATTTCACGCGTGGCTACGCATATGGCCAGGAGTTCCGCCTGGTATACCGTACAGTAGGACGGCAAGCTAAGCTTGACGGACTTGATCTCGGCCTCACCGCCCCAAAGTGACAATGCAGCTCCGACCTTGCCCGCAATCTTGCTGCCGTCCGTGAACACTCTCACAGCCTGGGTATTGTGTGTGTCCACACGCGTCTGGTCTTCCAGGCACACGAACTCCATGGCCATATGTTTCGCCGGGTGTGGAGTCTCTGCAAATCCCACCACCCGCTCCACCTCCCTGCCCGCCAGTGCTGGCTGTGGCACCCCCCTCTTTGCCTCGTACAGAGCGGCTGCTTCCTGTATTCGGAGGTCGAGTGGGAGTATCCCAGCCAGCACTAGGGATGCGTTCAGCGATACGGTGCGGTAGGATTTGCAGAGCTTCTGCGCGAATCCTCGTTGGACCGTGTTGAGGCTTTTCTGCACTCCGATCTTCTTTGCCGCCGGCGCCCAAGCACTCGCCGCGTACAGGATTACTGGCTCCACCGCTGCCGTGTAGATGCTGTGGATGATCTCCGGGTTAAGGCCCCAGCTCACTTTGGCCGCACGCGCCAGCTGTTTGTAAATGTTCACAGCTTTTCTGCAAACGTTTGCGACGTGGGTGTTGAACGTGAGCTGGTGGTCGACGGTGAGCCCCAGTATTTTGATTTCCTTTGACATGCCAATGTCTACCCCGCCCATGCTCAGGAGCGGGACATCGAACTTTAGCTTCTTGGTTATCACCATTGCACAAGTTTTTTGCGGTGCAAACTTCAGCTTGTTTCTGATGCCCCACTCCCGAACATACTCGAGGGCGGCATTGGCATGCCTCTGGATTTCCAACGCTGTGTCACCGTCGAAGATCATCACAACATCATCGGCGAACGCCTGGCAGTGGACGCCTCGCTCCTCTAGCCCCTTTAGTAGTGGGTCTAGGACCAGGTTCCACAGGATCGGACCGCCAATAGACCCCTGCACACACCCCTTGTTTGTGTCCCTTCGACACTCGGCACCCGCGTATCTTACAAAGACACTCCTGCCAGTCAAGTAGCTGTCAAGCAACCGTCTAATGTTCACCGGGCACTTTTCCTCAGCCAGTCTGGTTCTGATGGCCGGCCACCACGCGCTATCGAAGGCTCCCTCTATATCCAGTGACACAACAGTGATCAGCTTCTTTTCACTCAGCTTTAATTTGATATGCTGCATCATGGTGTAGAGGGAGTCCTCGGTGCTTTTTTGTGGCATAAAACCAAACTGGCGAGTACTAAGTTTATGGTTAGTAGACGTCCACTAAGAACGGATTTTGCGAAAGGGCCGAATTAGGGTGGTCTAAGGGCCCTCGCAAGTTTGTATGAAACTCCTTCATTTTTTGTGCTACAATCTAGATTTTTGGCAAAGACGTAGTTTAAAGTCAGTGGGCGTCTGCTATGAATTAATTTTGCGACAGGGCCGGATTAGGGTGGTCTAAGCGCCCTCACAAGTTTGTATGAAAGTCCTTATTTTTTCGTGCTACAATCTTGATTTTTGGCAGAGACGTAGTTTATAGTCAGTGGGCGTCTGCTATGAATTAATTTTGCGACAGGGCCGGATTGGGGTGGTCTATGAGCCCTCACAAGTTTGTATGAACGTCCTTCATTTTTTGGGCTACAATCTTGATTTTTGGCAGGGACGTAGTATGTAGTTAGTAGACATCTGCTATGAACGGATTTTGCGACAGGGCTGGATTAGGGTGGTCTAAGGGCCCTCACAAGTTTGTATGAAAGTTCTTCATTTTTCGTGCTACAATCTTGATTTTTGGCAGAGACGTAGTTTATTGTCAGTAAGCGTCTGTTATGAATTAATTTTGCGACAGGGCCGGATTGGGGTGGTCTATGAGCCCTCGCAAGTTTGTATGAACGTCCTTCATTTTTTGGGCTACAATCTTGATTTTTGGCAGGGACGTAGTATGTAGTTAGTAGACGTCTTCTATGAATTAGTTTTGCGACAGGGCCTGATTAGGGTGGTTTATGAGCCCTCGCAAGTTTGTATGAAAGTCCTTAATTTTTTGTGCTATAATCTTGATTATTGTCAGGTATGTAGTTTATAGTTAGTAGACGTCTGCTATGAATGGATTTTGCGACAGGGTCGGATAAGGGACGTCTAAAGGATATCACAAGTTTGTCTGAAAGTCTTTCATTGTTTGTGCAACAATCTTGATTTTTTTCAGGGACGGAGTTCATGGTGAGTAGAGGTTTGCTAAGAACAGATTTTCCATTAAGGTCGGATTAGGGAGCTCTAAAGGCTCTCGCGAGTTTGTATGTAAGTTTGATTTTTGTACTACCGGCCTGAAATTTAGCAAGTGTATTATCTAACATTTTTTTTTGTGACAATCTGGACTAAGGGCTCCGTCGCAAGTATATAAATGAAATCCTTGGCGTTTTGGAGCTGAAAATTGGTAGAGAGATAGAATATAGTTAAGCCATATGTATTTGTATGTGTGGGAACAGATTTTATGACAGGGCCAGTTTAAGGGAATATAATCGCTTCGATTGGCATTAATTGTCATTCGCTTTGGCATAGTACATCCAGAGGCAGTCCCACACATACATACACGTCAAAATTTCCTCGCGAACGAAGTCGCGGGCAACTGCTAGTAATTATATATGTCTGTTATAGTGTGTATAGTATTATGTCTGTTAAAATCAAAACATGTTTGTGATCCTAAAGTTTTAATGCCAAGTTACCCTTCAAATGCAAAATAATTTATTATCTCTTCAAAAACATTACTTATCATGTATATTATAGAGCTTAAAATAACGTTACATAGAATTAGTTCGTAAAAGAATAGTGTCTGCACCAGGAAAATCAGTATAGCAGATCACCAGGGTCAATTTCTTCAACTGAATTTCGAAAGGTGGTTTTATAGATAAAATAACACCATGCATGTAATCACGGATTAGGTATATAGAGAGGTACCTAATAGTACACACGGCTACACATCAAGCTATACATTTTCAGTTTATGCTGATCTCGCACTGTACGGAAATCCTATACAATGCGAGACCAGCTTATACTGGAAATGTATAGTTATGTTTAAGTCACATGAAATAGGGCGTTGCCATTAACCTGGCACAAGTCAGTGGTCACAACTGAGAAATTCCTGATGGAAAAACTCAACAACACTTTGCCCGACCTGGAAATAGAATCCAGGACGTCTCGCTCAGCAGTCACACTAGCGACCACTAGACCCACGAGGCAGTCAGATTTTATCGACATAGAAACAAGATACAAGAATCATTACTGTTGAAATGTGGGTGTACCTCTAAGGTACACTTTTGCCCTAACCTTAGAGAATCACATGATGATATTTTGTTGTATGTTATATTAAACCTGACTTTATTTTATGAATGTGCCTATTATGTATAGTAAATTCATAGAAAAGGTTTAACTATTCCTTCTTCGTACGAATCTCAAAAGTCTCAAACAAACTACGTTATAGAAATCAGCTAATCCGATATTCCCAGACTTGCATTAAACTCAACATTTCAGAGCACCTTCCATATCAGGCACTTCTAAACTTACGTACGTAGGTTCTACGTAAACAGTGCAATAGTTTTCTAACTCCACGAACCCTACACGTAGCTTCGTCGAATCGACAAATTCTCCAGTTATCCCTCGATAAATTTTCAACAGAGTTCATCGAAGCGTATTATAGTTAAATGGAGTGTTCGCACTACATTCGATAAGCTGTTTACTAAAGCTTATAACTAGTTCAATACGTGTATCGTGATTGAGTTACGAAGTTTGAACCTTAATTTGTAGTATCCATACTGTTTCTCTGTTACCTGAAGCATCAGGTCGATAATACTCATCCCATAGTAATTTCCCGACGGTTTGTTTTCATGTTACTGATTTGATATTGTGAGATTCAATAATTGTTATAAATACCTTACTAATACTACCAAGCATTTTATTCACCCATAAATAATCTAGACCACCTTCAAACGTCTACACGTTAATCTGTGTAAGTATAATTATGTGATTTTACGAACTTTTTTTTTTTTTTTGTAGTTGAGAAATCATCAAATGACTCCTCCCGCTCCGGGCAGAACGGTAGGGAGTGTCCGACTTCTACTGACTAAAAACCATTCATGTTCCTACTGAGCCCTATGTGTCCGGGGCCGCGGCACAGATTGTCTTTCGAACAAAGCACAGCCAATGTCACCATTTTTTTTTAACCGTGTTTGTCTGTGAATCATACATCTTCTAAGTCGGTAACCAAACCAATTTTAAAACGGTAGGTTATTGACGATTGAGAGATGAATATTATAATTTGTGTTACTAACTTCGTTACACGTAATCTTTCAATACATTTAACCGAGCATGATGATCCAATTAGAGAAATGTCGGCGAAATGTGGGTTTCCACATTTTGAAGATAATCAGATATTCCCTAATAGGCCTGATCCTACGAAATAGTTTTGTTAATTGGAGTTCAGAACAATAGGATTCTATTTAGATCACGACCTTTTTATGACATTTAAAGTAGAGATGAAACGGATAGTAGTTTGGCCGGATACCGGATATTCGGCAAGCTACTAGGCCGGAGCGCCAGATATCCGGCTGCCGGATATTCAGCCCTTTATTGCGTTGACGCGATCAGTTTGATTTGAATATTGGCGCGGTGAACGAGATCGGGAAATAATTGAAATGGCATTTTTTTTTAAATTTTACTATCCGGTATCCGGCCGGATAGTGAAAACAAGGCCGGATAGGCCGGATACCGGATAGTTACCGGATATCCGTTTCATCTCTAATTTAAAGTAAGGTTTAACCTTTTTTTAATCACGCCTGTAATCCACGATGGGTAAGGCAGAGGTGTACCTAAACACCAATATTTCGCCAGTTATGTTTAAGTCCCATGTAAAAGGGAGCAAGCTTATTGTCATCAACCGGCCACAAATCTAGGCTCTAATTTCACTAGACCAACGACGCAATCAGCCTGTTTATAATCTTCGTGACTTTACTTAAGTTTTGTAAGATTGATCCTAAAAAGATAATAATTAAAATATAATACAAATATATTATAAGCTCTCAGGGATTGGAAGTGTCTAGTTCGCCGTCCGTCCGTCTTATGACGACGACAGGCTGTCTCGACGGCGTGTTCGTGTTCCACGCGCGCCTCAAAGAGATGTCAGCAAGGAGGGGCCCGCAAGGGCCGAAGCCCGTCGGGGCTGCGGGTTGTTCGAAAGAGATACTGCGGTCTCGGTACAAAGGGCTAAGAAGGAACACGGGTGGTTTTTAGCCAGTAGAAGTCTGATACTCCCTACTATTCTGCCTAGAGTGGGAGGAGTCATTTGTTGATTTCCCAACATCCAAAAAACGGACTGGAAGTGTCTGTAGTGCCTGGCTCCTTCATGTCAAACTCACACATACACGCGCATCAAAGTTTTCAGTATCAATAATTATCCTCATGGAAATCTGAACGGATTGGCAATCGACCGTTATATACACGATGTCATATCAATAACTTTTGATGCGAACGCAAACTGCTGGTAGGGTTTTGGAATTTTAATAACGAGATTTATAAACCAACAAAAACTGTTAAAAGTCTTCTTCCGTAATTTGATACTTCTAAAGAGATTATTAATCCTGAAGAATTTCCTAGAACGGTCGTATTTAGCTAACAACTTCTATTTCAAATATTAACTTGAGAAACACCCTTCCAATTTGAAAATTCTCTAACACCCGTATCTTTAGTCAAGTTATAGTAATTACTTGAATTTAAGTAATTACAAGTGATAATTTTTATAAATAGACAAGAATTTAACCTAAAAAAAAGCAAAGCTAATAATTTTTAGGGATCCGTAATCAACAAGGAAGTTCGATTCCTGGGTGTGGCAAAGTGTTATTGGGTTTGCCCGGTGGATGGCAATAGGCTCGCCCCATATTACATGGGACTTAACATAACCTATAAGGTACCTACGCCTCTGCTTAACCCTTCGGGGATCACAGGCGTGATGTTACGTTATATTATTATTGAGCCACGGGCTCATTGATGCTCAAAATTGTAGGTTGTTTTGTAACTAAAGCACCAAGTTAATTGACAAAATTACCAAACATGTATAATACTAGTAAATTATCGTAAACTACCACTAAATTGATTTCTGATGTAAGAAAGTTAAAAAACGATACAGACTGTCGTTACCTCTAGCATGTCATCAAATAACAAGCCAGTGAACTCTAAACCTAAAATCAATGATTACATAAAAACTAAAATAGAAGTACCTAGCACAATATAAAATTTTATGTTGTGTCTGGGTGTGTCAGGCAAATATTTTTAAAATATCCCGCTCACTCTTTTTACCCGACTGCGGCGAAGCCCAAAAGGAGGGTTATGTGTTTGACGTGTATGTATGTATGTAAGTATGTATGTATGTATGTCCGTTTCTTTGTTCCCTCATAACTCATAAACGGATGAACCGATTTGAATGAAATATACGTCATTAGATTCGTCTTGATAGCGCGACTGTTATAGGCTACATTCAAATTAAAAAACAAAGAAAAATTGCGGATTTTGGGGGCCAAATCGCGGAGTTCAAATAATTTTTTTTTTCCAATACCATCGAGTAGGGTATCAAAATAAAGAGTTTTCAAAGGAGATTACAAAACTATAAAACACTTATATGTTTAAAAGAAATTCAAAGTGAGAGATCCTATAATCAAGCACAAAAGTTAAATCATCTGCGAAGAATTTTACGCGACCAACGAAAGAACCTCTCGTCCCAGCCGCCGCGGGAGACGCTCCGGGCGTCGGGGGCCACGTGATGGCTTCCGGCCACCGTAGACGCGGGCCTGTGGACGGTGAGTAATGGGCTAGCTCGCCGTCCGGCCGACTTATGACGGCAACAGACCGTGTCGACGGCGTGTTCGTGTTCCA
The DNA here is from genome assembly GCA_949775195.1 of Diarsia dahlii. NCBI lineage: Eukaryota > Metazoa > Arthropoda > Insecta > Lepidoptera > Noctuidae > Diarsia > Diarsia dahlii. Next base: position 19,961,186 of record OX459199.1, read on the forward strand.
CGCGCGCCTCAAAGAGATGTCAGGAAGGAGGGGCCCGCAAGGGCCGACGCCCGTCGGGGCTGCGGATTATCGAAAGAGATGACGTGGCCTCGGCAAAAGAGCGAAGAAAGAACATGGGTTGGTTTTTAGTCAGTAGAAGTCTGACACTCCCCTTCGCTCATAATTCTGTTTATCGTACGGGACTCTGTGTATCGTGTCACTGTTCAGTCAACTAACTTGTATGAACGGTCTCTGTTCAAACACACGTGTATCTAGTTAATCATTAAAACAATCAATGAACGCAGTTCTATCTCAAATTGTCAGATTCGCCTGAGTCTAAAAAGAGGTGAAAACTACATAATTAAATTTATTAATACTCATCATTCGCTTGCACTTATACCAATTCATTTGGGATCGGCGCAGCACGTCTTCTTCTTCTATACTTCTCTGTTTCCCGTTAAATTAATCAAAACTAAAGTTAAAAAAAAAACCGGCCAAGAGTGTGTCGGGCCACGCTCAGTGTAGGGTTCTGTAGTTTCCCGTCCGTCACAATAAGTGTTCCCACTTATGAGTTTAAAGGTGGGTATCCATTATGTTCTTTTTTATTTTTTTTAAATATATTTTTAATTTTTTTTTTCACTTTCAAAATGATTTTCCTAGAAAGTACAAAGTTCTACTTTTCAGATTTTTTTCATATTTTCTAAACTTATGGTTCAAAAGTTAGAGGGGGGGGACACATTGCTTTTCAGATTTTTTTCATATTTTCTAAACTTATGATTCAAAAGTTAGAGGGGGGGGACACATTGTTTTTTACTTTTGGAGCGATTATTTCCGAAATTATTGACATTATCAAAAAATTATTTTAGTAAACCCCTATTCATTTTTAAATACCTATCCAACAATATATCACACAATAGGGTTAAAATAAAAAATAAAAAAACACTTCCCACTTTACATAATTACGGGGGCTACCCCTAATAAAACATTTTTTTTCAATTTTTATTTTACGACTTTGTCGGCGTGATTTATACATATATTGGTACCAAATTTCAGCTTTCTAGTGCTAACGGTCACAGAGATTAAGCGAGGACGGACAGACCGACGGACGGACGGACAGACAGACATGGCGAAACTATAAGGACGAACTATAATTATCCAAATAGAATGGGATAAGGGCAGGAAGATGACGATGACTAAATTTTCTATAAACTATTGACAACAGCTATACATCTTTTCCCATAGACCTTCCAACATCATCCATGTCAAGCGTCTCCGCAATTTGGTTTAATTTAACATCAGAACATATTATTATAAAACTGCCAATGATTTTGTCGATAGAAACATACTTTGTTGGTTTACTACATACTAACCTTAACTACAATTGCTGTGTCAGAAGAAAAGCTAAAGGAAAACAACGATTAGAACACGAAGCAATTATAAGTGGTAATAAGGTTGTGTTAATCGCAGACGATTAGTTCTAACACTTTGCACACAATGTTTTAATTAAATCCGTGAAACAACCCTCTAACAAGCTCGTATACTTGTTTGAGAGAACTAGGTACAGTAACCTGCTAAAATGCATGGATAATTCGGAAATAAAATTGTGTGTCAAAGCGAGAAATGATGCTACCTAACGTAAACCCGTTGGTCTGATAAATGACAGTATACGTCATCGAAAAACAGTGGTCTGTGTCTGTGAAATGACAGTATACGTCATTTTACGTCATTTTATTCTATGACGTAAAATGACGTATACTGTCATTTCACAGACACAGACCATTAACGACTATAAACGTTCACAGGAAATTACACACTAAAGTATCCACGCAATTTTGCAGGTGACTGTACTTGTATTACTAGAGTGGTTACATAAATCGTGTTCGACGTTGCGTTGGACGCTAGCCAGTATCTTATCTAGTTCGAACCACCAATAACTTAACTTCACATCCAGGAGACTTCGATAGATTCATGTTTTTATTTCGAAACTTCAATGAACTATATTTTATCTATGTTTTATTGGTGATTGTGATTTACTTTTTAAGTTGGCTAAGGCTTAGAATTGTTAGAAAACAGGGTCAGCTTTTGTAGTTCGGTATTTTACATTTCTGCTAGTTTTTTGTTATTTTCTTGTAACTTGAAATCATCATAAAAAAAATGAAAAAAAAAAAATGAAAAAGTGTTTATTACAAACTTATGTCAAATACATTACATTTTACTTCTACCAAACTACAGAGCAGTTTGTTGGCAGACGTAGCTCCCACGATACTCTCATAATAAAATTAACGTATGTAACGTTCACTTTTCCATTTACATAAAAAAATTCAAAAATAACCACAACCAGATTACTGCAAAATACTTTTACAAAAACAAACATGTTAAGCTGATGATCATCACCCTTTTAAAGTTCCCACTGCTGGGACACAGGCCTCCTCTCTTTGAGAGGTAATTGGATTGGTAGATGTCACAAGTATTCGAAGTTCTGGTTCTAGGAAATGCCGGTGTCCTCACGATGTTTTCCTTCACCGTTTTCGAGAGCAGTGGTGATGAAATAAATTACACACTGCCTGGGTTCGAACTCACGACTTTACTGTTCGTAAGTCGGGGCCGCTACCACTGGGCCACCGCTGCTCAATCTGACTTAAAATCAAACATCTATTTTGTTTTTTTTTTTCGTTTTAAGAGAATAAATTCTGAAACTGCATGCTAACCAAAGCGTTATTCAGTTGTACGGAAAACCTAATGAGAACCTCTGTCAGCACGACTACGCCGCCTAAGTTCGCCGACCAAATGAACACAATGATTATTTTAACCTATCCTAACAGACAGATGTGTTGCTGGGGAGTTTGTTCCGCCACTTCTTCTTTCCAGCTAAAACACGAGAAAGTGTCGAAGGGTGGTCGTTTTGGAGGACTGTCTCTTGTAAATAAGTAAAGTAACAATTGACGTTCGAAAAGTGTTAATTATAAGCCTAGTTTGAAGTAAATACGTTCGAAAAGTGTTAATTATAAGCCTAGTTTGAAGTAAATTTACTTCAAACTAGGCTTATAATTAACACTTTTCGAACGTCAATTGTTACTTTCTAATCAAAACTCATTTATGAGTTTTGATTTTGATCGCGCTGCGTGCTGTCACACAACATGTTCTGCATAGGCTGTTACCAAAGCTTTCGTTAACTGTATCAACCATTTGCCTCAAAAACACAAAAAACGATATTGAACCTTTCGAACAATACGGATTGCATCAATTTGATCTCGTTGGGTTGTTCCCAAACAGACTGGTAGCTGACAGATAAATTGCATTCCGAAATCGCGTACGGAATGTACGTTTATCGAAATATTATATAATACACAGTGGATTTTTTTATCGGAGATAGAGGGAAATCAGGAAATCACTCTTAATACTTGAGATAGGAAAATATTCCTTTCTTTAAAAAAAAAAAACAATTCTGCACTCAAAGATTGTCGTTCACTTACCACACTCGGGGATCAAACCGAATAAAAAAAAACACCCTGTTCTTTTATCTCATCAATCGGTAGGATCAATTATAAGGATTAAATCCCTATAACAAACATGATATTATTATCTGTACTACTTCCATCCTGTATATTACTGAAGGTTTCATTGCAATATCTGCCTTTGACGTAGTTTCCGAGGGTGTGCATATGGTTTTACATAGTGAAGCTCTCTGTGTTTGTCCTGGTCCGGAGATATACGTTCTACTATAATAGAAATAACTATTAATATCATCACTTGATGCTATTAATAAATAATAATTTTCTTTGGTTCTAAAGGGCTGCAATGTTTTTGTTTTAATACCTGATTGAAAAATGCTTGTTTGACACCAAAAAACGTGGACTATTAACGGTTAAAGGATATCGACGGATACCGTGGCCTTCACACAAAGGGCTAAGAAGGAACATTGGTGGTGTTTAGTCAGTAGAAGTCTGACACTACCTACCGCTCTGCCCAGAGCGGGAGGAGTCATTTGATGATATTAAACCCTCCAAAAAAAAATATATCGACGTGTCAGTATGTGATTTTGGACTAGTTGTTCAAATTCTTTAGAATTTATCTAACAAGTGATTTTTTGAGCTCTAGAAACTACACAAGCAGCAGTTTTAGACGGGTGTCTAACATCATGAACATACATGGTATTATTTACTACGTCGATAAATCTTACTAGATGCATAAATAGAGGACTATACTCATAGAAAATTGTATCTACAACTCTATAGTCGTAGATTAAATTTTACTTTCAATAACAGTGAAATGACGTAGTTTAAACGTAACTTTGCATTATCAAGGCTTCGATGTGTAGTCATAGGCGTAAAATTTTTCGTAGAATAATATTTCGAACTCACCTAAGGAAACCTTTATAGTCCAGTCAACAAAGAGATTGTAGAGTGCGTGAGCAAGGCCCTAAGCAATTACTTCAGAAAATTGTTCAGGGTGCTTAGAGAGTTAACATACTAAAAGTCCTGACATCTAGGGGGTGAGGCGGAGTGGGGGGAGGGGGTTAAAGTTCCCATTTTTCAGTTTTTCGCTAATATCTTTTAAACGGTGCGTCATGGAGATAAGAAGTCTTCTACGCAATGAAAGCTTATAAAATTATGTACAACTTTTATCTTTTACACTTTTTCACATTCCTACCTATTTTCGAACTACACATTCCGGAAAAGAGAAAATTGAAAAAATCTGCTTGAATTGAACACTACCTTTTGTATACTACTTCCTTCACGTTATCTGGGGATAAAAAGTATCTTATATCTTAAATCAACTCCTACTATATCAATTTTCTAAATTTTATCCAAATCTGTACAGCCGTTAGGATATCAAAACTTTTATCTACACTTGACTTAACACTTTTTCCAAATTTTCACCAGCGTACTGGTAATCACTGGTATCGGTACTTATTGAGGGAGGTCAATCTTGCTGGTGCGCCATATCATATGAGGAAGCACATCTTTCCAGCCTCTTCAACCTCACTGTGCGTGGAGGTAGGCTTGTAAAAGATCGCAGAATATTATTTTTTATATTATTTTTTAAGATTTAAGGTACTTTTTATCCCCAAATAACGTGAAGGAAGTAGTATACAAAAGGTAGTGTTCAATTCAAGTAGTTTTTTTTTCAATTTTCACTTTTCCGGAATGTGTAGTTCGAAAATAGGTAAGAATATGAAAAAGTGTTTATGACAAAAGTTGTACATAATTTTATAAGCTTTCATTGCGTAGAAGACTTCTTATCTCCATGACGCACCGTTTAAAAGATATTAGCGAAAAACTAAAAAATGGGAACTTTAACCCCCTCCCCCCGCTCCGCCTCACCCCCTAGATGTCAGGACTTTTAGTATGTTAACTCTCTAAGCACCCTGAACAATTTTCTGAAGAAATCACTTAGGGCCTAACTCAGGCACTCTACAACTCCTTATGGGTGATTTATTGAGTGGACTAATAACACTATAAATTACGAAATTGTCCTTCTTGATAACAGTACTTTATCTCTCATAAATTATCTGTCTAATTGGAAAAAAGAAGGCTTTTTGAGAATTGGGCATTTTAAGAATTAGTCATTTTAAGAATTAGTAATTTTTAGAAATATTTCTTTTATGAATTGGCCATTTTGAGAATAACTTTTTTTAAGAATTGGCCATTTTAAGAATTACTCCTTATTCATGCTGTTAGGCATTTTAAGAATTGGGTATTTATCGAATAAGCCATCTATCTCTCCCTTTCCACCCTTCAATCTTTCCATTATGCCATCTCTATCTTCTTCAGTAATAAAGTTGTCTTGTTCTAGAGCTGGATGGACTGGAAGGTGAGGATTGTGTTTAGCAGCGGTTCACACAGCACTGTTTTGGGAAGCGGCGTGCACCCAGCGCTGCCCGCGCCGGTAACCGCGCGACCCATAACACAGGTAACCTATAAGAAAGAAAGAAAGAAAATGTATTTATTGGTCTCACACAGGACAACATAATTTGACAAAAAAAAACAGTAACCCAAAAAAACATAATACGAGACACCGACCATATCCAAGTTACCCAATCATCATCGTGTATATCATAGAATAAGCAGCATTTACAGTTCAAACTGCGTTCTCACTTTTTTTTTGGAGGGTGGAAAATCATCAAACGACTCATCCCGCTCTGGGCAGACCGGTAGAGAGTATCAGACTTCTACAGACTAAAAACCACCCATGTTCCTTCTTAGTCCTCTCGCTTCTTAGAATCTCTTTCAAACATTCCGCAGAACTACCTTCTCTCCTTCATTGTCTATTGAGATCTTGTCCTATTCACGATTTATTGGGATCGTGGTAAAAATCTTGTTGTGAACATAATAAAATTGATAAAAGTAAAGCTGACAAGTTTTACATCTTGTTCTTGTTGTTTGTTTCTCTTGTTCTTGTTCTTGTTGTGTTTCTTGTTGTTGTTCTTAAGTCGTTTTCTTCTGTTCATCTTCACCTGATGTCATCCCATTTCTTTCATTGATAAATTGCATTCTTACAATCACCTTACTGAACAAACTCACTAACGTACACTGATTTCGCGTAATGAACAATGGCTCAACTCCTGTATATAAAAGAAAACAGGGAGAAGGATACAGGCTAATGATACCTGATCCTTGTCTTCCAAACTTCTCTGCTCGTACAACATTACTACAACCGAATTACATTCAATCCTGAACAAAAGCTTCTCTCATAAATTTTCAAAGCTATCTGTTCTGGGCCGTTAAGGTACAATGGCGAGCTACGACCCAGGTCATCTGTCCAGTGACCACGTAATGAGGACTCGTTAGGAAGATGGACAACCGTTTAGTTAGTCGAATTAGTCATTGAAGTTATCGTAACTTGGAAAATCGAATAATATATTTGTGTCATAGGTTTGAATTCACTTCGATACAAGGGGCTGCTGCACGCACTGGGACTTTTCGAATTCCGCAATATTTAAGTTTGTGGTTCTAAAAACAACATTATTAATGATAGACACACGTGGCTATTAAATATTATTGTTTAATGTTTTTCATACCTTCAGTTTCCCACTCCAATTTCTATTCCCTTGAAAGTTTCTGTTCTTGCTGCAACTTTACTTCAAGCTTTATTGAACTGTGCAACAAGTGAAAATCATAAAGCGTTAGTAATATCACAAAAGACCTTTTGAGTATAACATAACACTTATAATCTCCAAAAAGTTAAGCAAAGGCGCTCTTATAATTTACTGATATATTGCCAGTATGTACAACACGGTTAATCTTAATGTTATCAAGCAAACAAAAATCAATACTCCGAGCGAATTTTTGATGAAAAAATTCAATAATACTTAGTGATCTGGGAATTAAACTAAGACCTCATGTCTAGTAGTAGGGCTTACAACCACTAGACCAACGAGGTAAAAAAAATAGAGAAATGAAGATATAATAATAATAACATAATACCTATTATATTTCTAAATATCTTTAGAAACAGGGAAATGCCGTTCCACCTAATTACCCTAACAAACGATGTTAACATTTCACTACCTTCTTGCACAATAGGGGATCGGACTGACTCAAAAAAATAGAATTCTGTTTAGTCCGTCAGTTAGATTATCGAAAAAAATTAGATACGTGTTTTTTGTTTTATCAAATCAATAAAAATTGACGAAGATAAAGCGCGTCAAAGATCACAAAGTGGGGCTTGAAACGTCACTTGAGGGTACAAAATGTACTATCATATGACGTCACACGAGTTTTCGAAGCACTGTATCGTCTTCATTTTTTGTTTACGTGAAAAAAGAAAAAATATGTGGTCGATATTTTTTGGAAATCTGTCTGCCGGACTAATTAGTTTTTTTTTGTCCCTATTGAACGTGACACTTTTGTACACATCCACAAGCTTGTAATCGCTGTCAATGTTATACTATTAACATACAGTATTTCTACTAGGAACAAGACAAATAAATATTTCTTGACGGCATGTAAAGCCAAGTGGTGGTTGTCGTGGAATGGGCATGCGATGCGGAGAAATAAGGAAAATGCCGTGAGAAAGGTTTTGGATAATATGAATTTGGATGGGTATAATTTTTAATTAATTTAATTAATTTATTCAACAGTTTTACAATTACACATAAATAATAAAGTTGGTGCAAACATAAACTCATTCGAGATTAACCGTGCACCAAAATCAACGACGACATAATTCAAATTCAAACAGATTAAAGACAATCTTATGTTCTACAATATTTAAGTAACAACAACAAAACAGCAGCGAGGGTGGGTACGCACCGAAATATTTTCTGTTACCTTACAAACTATAAGAGTAGAGGAAGACCAAAGAAACGATGGATGGAATCAAATCAAATCTTTTATTAGTGATACATGGGTTACATACATTGACTGATTTATTGATACATTGGTGGACTGTGTTAAGAATGAAGAATATCACATGGAGCGATTACCTATCTGACATCCTGATTTTCATTACGTGAGATTCGAATCTTTTTAATGATTAAATCGACGTTTTACGGTACGTTGACACCATGCGCTCTAACAAGGGCATCTGATTCATCATCATCAGCCTATAATGTTCCCACTGCACAGACTCAGGCCTCCTCTCTAGGAGAAGGATGAGCTATAATCCATCGCCCAGCGCGGGTTGTGGGTTGGCGGCATCTAATTACTCATGTACTCATAGTATCATCGAAGCTTGTGGTTAGGTACGCTATGTGTGTGCGGAATAACAAAAAGTTTCGTTGAAGAACAACAAATTCGACAAAATAATGAGACTAAGACCTTTTTTTTGTTTAGCCTGAATTGGCCCACTCCTTAGCAAAGGCCCCCCCTATTCCTTCCACTTCTTACGATGGTGTGCTTCTTCTCGCAAGTTGGTGAGAAAGCCATCCAAGGTGTTCCGCCATCTTCTTCTCGGTCTACCTTTTTCTCGAATATTAATTTAATGGTCTAGTTGGTTTACTGGTTATCTTTCTACGGTGTTTGTTTGTATTTTCAACTGAAACCAATATATCGGGTGGTTGCGCAATTTATAGCACAATTTCCCGACGCTTCAATGCGTCACGTAACAGTTGAGTACTAAAATGGTTATCGATGGCTTTCATACTTATAACTTAGAAGTAGCAGACTCTGTTACAAAGTGTGATAATACACCAGAACACAAGTACGTAGTTAGGGTCTTTCACACACATCTATGTTATAATTAGAAATCATAATTATAACACCTACTTCTCTAATATTGGTAAACAACTAGCAGATAAAATAACACCAGCTCAACATAATTATAAATTTGACATAACCCCCATCCCAAATTCAATAGTGTTACTTCCGCCAGACGAAGTCGAGGTTGAAGCCTTGATTATGAATCTCAAGAATGACTGTGCTACTGGTTGGGATTCTATCTCAGCCAAGTTTCTTAAATTAGCGAGACACATTATCGTCCCTCATCTGACTAAACTCATTGAGATCTGTCTTACCCAGGGAGTTTTTCCGAAAGTCTTCAAGAAGTCCCTTATTACTCCTGTCCACAAGGGGGGAGAGAAGGGCAATGTTGGAAACTACAGGCCCATCTCAGTCCTTACTACTCTATCAAAAATATTAGAAAAGGTTCTAAACAAAAGGCTCACAAACTTTCTGCAACATAATAAGATATTGTCAGAAGCCCAATTTGGCTTTAGGTCGGGAAAAAGCACTGAAGATGCCGTAAACCAACTGGTAGATCACGCCACGCTAAAGATAGATCAAAAACAGAAATGCATCGGCATATTTCTCGATCTGGCCAAAGCTTTCGACACCGTCATGATTTCTCTCCTTGTGGACAAGTTAGAGAAGATTGGTATACGCGGAAATGCTCTAAACATTTTTAAGGATTTTCTCTGTGACCGCACGCAAAGAGTTAAAATAAAAGAATACGTTAGCTCTGATGCTGGGGTTACATATGGCGTCCCACAAGGCAGTATTCTTGGCCCAAGTCTCTTCTTGATTTACATAAATGACCTGTGTCAGTTGCCACTTGTAAACGGCAAGATTGTTACTTATGCTGACGATACGGCATTAATATTTCATGGAGAGACCTGGGACGAAGCCCGACGAAACGCCGAACTGGGACTGCACAGGATAAGCCATTGGCTGAGATCTAACCGACTCACTTTGAATCTTTCCAAATCCACATTTCTCCAATTCTCTTTTTCTAAAATTAAACCTGCCAATTTAGATATTAGATTACATGACTGCAACTTCGCTTCTTCAACGTCATGTTCATGCTCTACTATCACTAAGTCTACACATGTAAAATACCTGGGTGTGATTCTTGATGAAAAACTTGGCTGGCGACAGCATATAGACCTCACCACAACGCGTATCAGAAAACTGGTTTGGGCATTTAAAAAACTTAGGCACGTAGCAGACTTCAAACTCCTTCGCACTGTGTACTATGCGCTAGCGCAGTCAGTTGTGGGATATTGTGTTACTGTATGGGGTGGTGGATGCAAGACTTTTATGATTCACCTAGAACGGGCCCAAAGATCTCTGCTGAAAGTCATGACTTTCAGACCCTTTAGATTTCCTACCAAAGTCTTATACGAGAAATGTGAAGTACTCACAGTAAGACAGAATTATATTCTGCAAGTAGTTTATAAGCAGCACAGTATTACCCCTTATAACGCACAAAGTAATAAGAATCGCACTATAAAAAACGTTTGCTTAACTTTACGCTGTCACACGGCGTCCGCTAGGCGACAGCGGGTATATCTTGCCGCTTTTATTTATAATAAATTAAACAAAATCCTGAACATAAATCCCCTTACGACTCGTGAAACAAAAAAGAAGGTAAAAATCTGGTTACTGACACAGGACTACAACGCAACTGAAAATCTACTGCAATCAACTTTAGTATAGAACACTATTATATGGTATTCACACACATACTCACACACAAATACACACTCACATACACACACACACACACAAATACACACACACATACACACATACACACACACACCCAGTTACACCCACGCCCACATGCACATTGACATACCTGCACCCTTAATAATTGTAATATTATTTTGTTTCATCCTAGCTGAATTGCAATTTATTCTTATATTATTACAAGCTTTTATTATTTTTTACTACAATCTTTATTTCTAAAATTAATATTGTTTTTAATTCAATTATTAAACTAAATTCTAATCCTGATTTTATTATAATTTATTTTCTAATACTATAATTTTGTGCTGGTGGTATATGTTTAATATAACGATTGAACTTAATAAGGTATAATTTTGTCACCTTTTGTTAAAACTTGCCAAATTGTAACCCAAATGGAAGAAGTCACTGGCTCCTGAAATACAGGAACTCTAACCTAGCTCTGGAGCCAGGGTCTCACACTTTTCTGTAACCTGTTTTTAATGCCAATAAATAAATTTATTATCAAATTTATTATTATCAATAATTAATAGAAGAAGCCATTACAAAATATGGAGTCAAATAAATACCTACTACATTACAGTTTTTTTTTTCATTTTCAATATCTTTCATTCAAATCTGCATACGACCCACATCACTAATAATTAAGTGATGTGGGTCGATTGTTGACGAATGTTGATGTACTTTCTACCAAGCGAGATTGGAGAAGCAAGTGCATTAAGAAAAACAAATGCTTTATTTGAAAGTACCTACTTCTGTTGCTTAGAAGGGTTACTTCTTGTTTTAACACAATCTCTCTTTCTCCTAAGATTCATCTCAAGTAATTGTAATTTATTGTAAATGTATACGTATGTTATAAGAATCGGCTACTTTACTGACTTAAATAAAATAGGATTTTGTTCGATTCTTCAGTTAGATTATCAAAAAAATCGGTTGTCTGTAAAATCGGTTTACTGACGATAGTTGAACGTGACAACGTCCTAAGAAAATAAAACAAAACAATTGAGACGCCGTTGCTATGGAAAAGAAAATAAAACAAAACAATTGACACGCGTTGCTATGGAACGCCTCAAAGCGAGGTAACGCGGTATTTTTTTTTTTTTTTTTTTTTCATTATGAAGTACTCGTTAATAAACGGTTACTCATACAATTACAATCTAGACCTTGAGGCTAATAAGTAATTTAAATTTAACTTAATTTGCTATAGCTTAAAAAATTAAGAATGTGTCCATTGGCACTTTTCTTATAGTCTCTATTAAGTTGAAAGACACTTTTTTCTCGTGTTCTTTAAGCGTAGCGAAGCACTCACTGCACTGCACTGCATTACACTAACTTTACTAAACTAACTCAAATGGTTTAGTTCTTTTTAGTCTCCTCACTATGTCCGTGGTGTCAAGTAGCTGAATAGCCTCGACGTTCACATGATGAAGAAGCCTCTGCTCGTGTGCTTCGGCGTGTTTTTTTATAACTTCAGTTACAAGATCCACTCCAAGGTCTCGGTGGATGTCATCATTTCTAACGTACCAGGGAGCATTTACTATAGCCCGAAGTACCTTATTTTGGAATCTTTGTATGATATCAACGTTAGTCCGTTTTGTACATCCCCAAAGTTGAATGCCGTATGTCCATACAGGCATGAGTACTTGCTTGTATAAAAGTACTTTGTTATACACTGACAAGGTAGAATGTCTGCTAAGTAGCCAGTACATATTTTTATAGCGTAGGTCTAACGCCTGGCGTTTCTTTTTGACATGAGCCTTCCAGCGAAGTTTTGCGTCTAGCGTCATGCCTAAGTATTTTGCCGTATTTTCGTATGGTATTACACGATTATTAACGCGGTATGATGTCATCTTTTTCGTGCGTGCAGCCGGCCATCAATTTATAAGACGTTATCACGTCAAAATATTGGATACGTGTTTTTTGTTTTATCAAATTAATAAAATATTACGAAGATAAAACGCGTCAAAGATCGTAAGTGGGGACTTGAGACGTCACTTTCTGGTAAAAAATGTGCTGAAATGCGACATCACACGAGTTATCGAAGCATTGTATCGTCATCAGTTTTTGTTTTTACCTAAAAAAAGAAAAAATATGTGTCCAATATTTTTCGGAAATCTATATGACGGACTCATTATTTGTTTTAGTCAATGAACTCAATTATGTTCTATATTGTAGTTCACAAGTAATTAACATACACGTCATGCCATCCAAGATTCCATGAAAGGATTCCTCCTACGCCAAAAACTTACGAAATGAAATAATTACTAGGTTAATCCCAAAAGCTTAATCTTCTAAGATTATAATAATATACCAGTCATGTTTATTATTACAACCGATTAGGTGCTTACCTTTGCACACCCACACGTAGGTACATATTATAATACTAGCTTATCCCCGCGACTTCGAGCTCGTGGATGTCGGTAAATGGTGAAATAAATCTATCTGTGTACCAAACATCATCCAAATCGGTTCTGTAGATTTGCGTGAAAGACTAGGTTTACTGGGGTAACTCAGCGTTTTGAGTATTCATTTTTAATTTAAAGATTGAGTAGTATGGTCAGCATCAGAAGTATATTAACATTACTCAAAGTCTCGAAGCTGTTTTTTTTATAAAAACTTGTTAGATACTACTCGTACTACATGTTATTGGAGTGTAAGGACTATTTTAACGAATTATCTTCTGAAACATTAAAAATAATATCTAGGGTCCTGTACATAAAATAATTAAAATTCCGAAATGTTCAGCTACTTCTGATGCTGACCGTACCTAATAACATTTTGCTACCTACTCGGACACCGTGGCTGCTACTTAGAAATTCCTGATTTAAAAACTCAATAACAATGGCTTGATCTGGGGATCACCCAAGCTCAATCACAACATACGAGTATTACAAAACAAAGTCCTCCACCGCGTCTGTCTATTCGCGATAAACTCAAAAACTACTGCACCGATTTTCATGTTGTTTTCAGCAATGGATAGAGTGGTTCTCAAGAAAGGTTTAAATATATAATTTCATCGACATCGACGCGGGTGAAGCCGCGGACATTAGCTAGTAAAAAAATGATATTAAAAGATACTATTACATTTTTTATTTCTTTTTGATGCTCTTTTTAATGTATAATGATTTGTTCTTATTTTATTTTTTAAACCTGAAATTTAATTTTTATAATAATTATAAAATTAATTAAATTAATCGCTTCTCCTCTCCACAGGTCATCGAAACAGGAGAAGAAGGAAGCCAGTTCCTGTATCGCATCACGTGGGCCAGAACAGGTCTGTCAAAATCCAGTGGCCCAACTCAGCCACTTTATGAGTAAAGGACTCTATCAATGTGTCAGTGATATACGATTGTGCACATTAGATCCTCCGCGCAAGGTTCGTTTTGGGTTGTAAGGAACAGTGTAGTGATGACCTTTTTGTCTGCAGTGCTGTGTTTTTAAGGGTGACAATTGACTTTTAGTGATAAAGAATATAGAAAATGACACGTTATATAAATGAAAAGTCATCTAGTGAAGATTTTAAGCTTGTTGTGCACTTTCTGAACTGTTATTCTGCTTTTGATATCAACTGGTGGTTTAAAATTGTGATTAATTGTGTTACAGGTAAGGTGCATTATGCACGAGCGTTTTGTTTGCGAGCTGAAGTTGCTCAAAAGTGGGTAGGTACATAATTTTCTAACGATAGTTTTTTTAATTACAACATACAATTTCTAACGATATTTTTTTAATTGCATCACGATAATAGAATTGAAACTAAGATTTCAGCTCTGCAGAACTTCCGCTCTGCATCTATCTATCACACGATGTACTATAAACAATCGTATGTCACCATTACTTGTCAACATTTCACAAAACTATGCACCAATAAGAGTCTTTGGTCAACTGGACCCGCTCGCTACTGGACCCACACTAAAACATTGAAGAAAAAACAAATTAAAATGTGAGTTGTTCGACTGTTCTCGCGGGTCCATTTCGAATGGGTCCAGTTGACCAAAGACTTTAAACCTTCTTCAATGAGTCGAAAGGCAAACTTAAGTGTGTTGTGATTTATGTACAGTAATAAGTGACATTCGAATTTGTGCTTTAAACACACGTTTATATTGTAATATAAAATTTTAGTTATAATAATCGTAAATTTTTAAAGGAAAACACTGTTTTGTAAGTTATGAACAGTGTACAGATGAAGGTTTCTTTTTAAATTAATTAATATGTATCTGATATTGAGAAAGGCTTGCTTTTATAATATTCTTACTTCGAATAGATTACTATATACTGATTATTAGATACGTTATTAAGAGGCAGTATTCATTGGAAAAATAATCCTAAAGTAAATGATTAAATTGTCGCTGTGTACCACTAAAATTTTGATTATAGATGGTAATAAAAACACTTTTCTGGATGTTGTATCAGTTATAGTTGCTAAAACGAATTTGGCTGATGTCCAAGTGTCCACTTAAAATAAATATTCAGTGCCACGATCAGTTATATTGCAGCTGTATATACTCGTAATGTTGCCGAAAACAGCCGTAAATTCCTTGTCTTCATTGAGACGAGATTATATTATGTGATGGGAAGAATATAATGCTTTATATTACTAGAATGATTATGCTCAATTAGGCGATATTATTACTGTTTCACTGTTGTTATTGTTTCATTATATATTATATAATGTTTTTAACGTTTTTAAACAAAAAAATATATATATATATATATTGGCGACTTCTTAACAGTGAAAATTGTAAACTATGAAATATGTTTCTAAAAACATCGAATACTTAAATTATTGTTAATAATGTACTTAAAATTGTCTTATGATGAAATTATAAATGGAGCAAGAGACATGAGCATATTGTCGAATGTCGAACTCGTGCGCTTATTCGTAACTTACCATAGTGAGCTCAATGTCCTTAGCAGCATTTTCAATTTTAACCGTCAATAATATTCATTTCAAAATAAATCAAATTATGTTTGTTGAATCGAAAATCTTGTCCATTTATGTCGCATTAAGTATTATTCGATACTAATGTGATGTGTTCAGTCGTTTATTCTCTAATCGCACTTTAGGCTATATTCACAGCCCGTCGGGGCTGTGGATATCGAAAGGTTACCGCGGCTCCGACACAAGGGCGAAGAAGAAGGAACATGGGTTTGGTTTTTAGTCAGTAGAAGTCTGACACTCCCCTTCGCTCTGCCCAAGAGCGGGGGGGGGTTATTCGATGATTTTCCACCCACCAAAAAAAAAAAAAAAGGCTATATTCACAAAATGCTTTTTAATTGTACGTGTATGATTATTAATGGACATAAGGTAAGATTAAATTTAACTATCATGCCTCATGTTAAAAGAATTTACAAAGTCGTGCGAAATCGGAAACCGCAATAGCAGAACCACACACGTTTTTTATAAGAATCTCTACATTGAATTTGTTCTGTTTCGTTTTATATTAAATCTCACATAAACAAACAGTCAGACCCAGAACAACAGAAAGTTTTTGAACTAACATTATCATTAACACTGAAAACAGGATAATTTCCATGTTTATTGTTTGTTTAGGGCTTCCCGGTATTTATTGCGGGTGGATGTTTTTTTTTTGCGTCTTTTTCCAAAGCATACTTTAACTCTTGAAAGCCAGATTGAACAGTGGCGACCAACAGAAAAGCGTCGAGACAATGAAGCTTAACGGAGCCCCAGAGAAACGATTTAACTGTCTTAATTACTCAGAAGAGAATAACGGAGGAGTAGGAAAAACATAATTTCTTCTTCCCTCCATATCAGCAGGAGACAGAACAGAACAAGGCCAATAGCCATATAGGGACGTATACAATTAGGATAAACCCAGTTGCCTAGCACCACGGATATTATTAATGGGTTCTAAGTCGTGAGCCGTTATATTTGATTCGAATAATAGGTGCCCATAACAAAAATGCTAGAATGCACGGTGTTCTAGTTTCTACAAGGTTCGTATAGTAAATAACTTTTGATGTAACCTGTTCACTATTCAATATAATATTACGTTCATTCTGCCAAAGATTACACTCGACTCCCATAAAATGTGATTCGCAGATTGTTCATAATATTCGCAGTCACATGTAGAACGTTGACAAAAAAATGGATGGATGGTGGATGTTTATGAGCAGACAAATTGGTATATCCTCTTTCTTGTTATTTCTTGCGCTTGTTACCACTACCACCGTCACTCACAACTCGATTCTGTTCCCGACACATAAAACTCAGTGTGTCCACTCGCGAATTATTTTTTTCAAACACAGTTCAAACTAAGAAAAGTTAGGAAATATCAGTTCATTATTTTGTATATTTTTTTTATAATACAAATTTGTTACATTAGTTTTTTTATATACCATTAGTTTATTATTATATTATTATATTAACTTGAATAGAAGCGCCAAACATCGATTAATCAGTCTTGTTACAATAATTGAACAATTCGAGACAACTTTGAAAGGACATATCTATTTAACTACTGTCTGCATAATGTTGATGTTTTAGAATAATGTAAAACACTTACCCACAAGTCAGAAAAAAAATATTTTTCGAAATTTCGACAAATTGCAGCATTGACCAAAAATAATTATGTGACCCTAACTTTTAGGAATTGATCACAGTGCGGCGTCAACCATCAATCAATCCGTCAATTATTGAAACACCGCAAACACTTCTTTTGATAGTGACATTGCCGCCTGTTACTGTTGTCATAGCAACCAATCGTTTTGACGTTGCAGTTTGCCGTTGCCTGCGACATATTGTTGTTTACATACTTTCATAATGTCTTATATTAAAAGTATATAAATATATATTGAATGAAAATAATAGTAATGACAGGTTTTCAACCCGCGACTTTGTGCTTAAAAAGCGGGTCCAAAAATCTTTAAGTCACTTAAATTATATATAGAAGAAAAATAATATTTTTTAATTTAACGGAGCAGAGGTTTTTATGTAAAATAAGAGGATACTATGTTATCGTGAGCTATGTTAAATGAGCTAAATAAAAAGGGTGTGAAACGATAAACTGATTATTCTTAATAATTGTTAATTAATCAAAGCCATGTAAATATAGTGTAAGTTATTGAGAATGTGTGATAAATAATAAATACTTCGTTATATTATTAAATATCTAAATAGTTTTTTTATAACACTAACATAATGCTGTATAAAACAAAAACCGCTTTGTAGTAGTGCAATCAATATTTTTTTACAGTTTGCAGTTAATTAAGTAACAAACAAGTACGTTGATGATTAATTATACGTCCTAAATGAACATATATTAAATTTCACCGTTAACTTGGTGAAAACACCTAGGCGCTTTCATCTTTTGTTGTAATATTAAAAAATAACATCCATCAACATTCATATTTTATAATGCTGTACATATCCATTACGAATTTTAAAACGAAGCTCCACAATTTTAAATGTATTGGACGTTCAAAAATAGTGTAACTATGGGTTATTTCTAAAAAAAAATAAAACGATGTTCCTGCAAATATTTTTCTTTTGTTAAAGAATGGGAGACTTATCAGTAAGGCTGCATTCACACCAAAGCTTAAAATGAACTCTGGGCATCCAGGGCTCTCTACTTATTTATAAAAAGTTCTGTAGACTACCCATGTGTTTTTGACAGATTACCTAACGAAATAATTATGTCGAGAACAAGCAATTATTATTGACACACTACTGATTATCGTAATTAAATTAAAATTGTGAAAATGATATGTGTAAAACGAGTTTTTTTTTTGCCCTTTACTTAACCTAACCGGCCTTTTGACCGGCCTAAATTCCTATTATAAACAGTTTTGAAAATGTTGTTCAATAAATATAAATGTTCTTCTAATAAATATTTGTGTTACTTAGTAATTAATACATAATAATAATCACTATGTCTACTCTAACTGGATTGTCAAATACATATTTTGTTGTTGACCGTGTACTTATTTGAATTTTTCATAAATAAAATGACGATGAATTTTTGTGAATTTATTTTTTGATTTCCTGTCATCCACATACATTGCCAGTCCGAAAATAACTTTAAGCTTACGATCATTAAGTTCAAAAGCTGAAGAACTATGAGGTGCGAGACGCGATATACACAATGTTTGTTTTTTTCCAACCCGCACTTCAACCGCGTGTTGGATTAGTCCCCACTCCCACTCACCTCGAGGAGAACTGTGGCCCAGCAGTTGGAAAATACATGAAGCATACGATTATGAAACTTAAAAAGTACGCAATAATATTCACAAACATTGTGATTTTGATGCTGATCTAACTATAATTCAAGTGGGTTTTAGGCTATGCTTTGAAAGTTTGAGTCATAAATATAGCGAGGAAAAACGACAGTGGTGGAGATTTACAGGCGATTTGCGATGGAACAACACCATCTTTTTTGTGGGGGGGGGAGTTCTCCTTTTCTGTACGGTGTCCTTTTCACTCTGTATAATGAACCGTCGAAATGGACTTTTAAGAGGTAAACGCATACCAATACCACAATTCAAACTCGAGGATAAGTAACATTGCGTGACTATGCTACTGTACTGCATCACACTCCATCATGCGTGTCTCCCTAGCCAAGCGTGGAACTTAGGTACCACAATTTTACTGTAGTATTTCTCATAAGAAGATCATGCTGACGCTATCCATTTGTTGGTATATAGGGTAATTGAATTTAATGAAATCTCTAAAGGCTAATGATCCCCACGAGGTTTTCAGGTCGACGTGTTTCATAATGATGAGTAAGTACAATGGTACTCATAATCATGAACAATTTTCACTGTGGAACCTTCTTTGAAATCCCAAAAGACAGCTGCTCTTACATATGTATATTTGCATACCTTGACAAAATGATAGGAAACCGCAGATTTTTTCATGGATTGGAGTCATAATAAAAAATAAAAAAATAATAATAATACAAGTTGTTCAAAGTGAAGTGTTTTTTCAATAACCTTGTTTCTCCAAGTCTAATAAAACGGGCAATCTAGGTATGTTTGTACATGCAACAATGTATAAATAAGCGATAAGAAAAATGAAAATGAAAAATCGTTTATTCATATTCGTGTTACATAGCATATTACTTCTGCTAAACTGTAAAACAGTTGGTTGGCAGATGTAGCTCCCTACAGAAGAACTATCCTATAAAGAATTCTTATCCAAAGATATCCAATTACTACTAAACTTCCTGTCTTATTCCAATTACTGATGATTTGTCACACTTGAACGGAGGCGTGCTAGCGCTCTAAATTCATTCGTTAATTCCGCTTTAATGTGAACAAGTCAAGTGAAAATGAGATGTCGGCTTAAGGCGGGATTACCCCGATAAACGTCGTCAACAATAGCGTTTTACTCGTACATGGAACGGATTTAAATTTTGAAAAAAATGTATTACATAGTTGATTCTTCGATCATGATATGTCGGGCATGCGATACACGATTACTTACACTTCACTGCATCCAATTAAATCGCAAAGACATGTCCAAATGATGGCTAAATAATCGTTTTACTTGAGTTATATTAGGCTTTGAAAAATAAAACTTATATCATAATAAAGGTCGTAAAAAATGTGTATTATCTCGGGTCACATAATGTATAATTTCTTTATCATTTTTCTCCAAGAGAGAAAAAACAGTCAAAATTTAGGCATTATATCGCTCGCGCGGCAGGGCGGGGGGTGAGGTCGTGCGTACATAAAAACAAAGTAGGGTAACCTCGCCTTAAGAATCACACAGTGTGTGGTTACAGTGAGAGCAATTTAAATTGTTACTGCTTACTCTTGAATGCCAGCCAGAATAATTTAAAGAAAGTCGTTTCTCTTGTTAAGGTCATGTGATGAGGAGGGATGAAACGCACTGCCACCGATAGTTAAAAAGACGTTTCTAACAAAAACAAAAAACGGAGAAATAAATGTTTTAAGGAATGAAACGTCCTTCAAATTTCAAACGTTTTGGCTGTAATTTTCTTCTAAGTATTTAGTTGATCTATCTAGTATATAATTTTAACAGAAATGGGCGCATATAAGTATTTCCGCCTTTTTTCTTAAGAACTAGAAAATATTGTAGATGACCCTTGGCTTGGCGCAAGTGGTCAGATGTGGTCTTTCTTTCTTAATGTGAAACCAGCATTTTATAAGCGCGTTAGACGCAAATGTTCATCTGCGTCTTATTAACTTCCTCTTAGAAATAGGGACAAATATGCGCCTTTTATATTAATGAACAATAAAAAAAAATGATAAAGCATAAGGACATTATCTGCATACATGCGACTTTTTAATTAAGTTTCACATAAATTCGTCTTTTTTTATTCAATTGGGTGTAAAAAAATGAACAGAAGCGCCCTATTCTGTTGTGCTAAAACCGTACTGGAGGAAGTTAGAATAATATGAAAAATACAGGCAGATGCGCCTTCTTTTTTTGATTCCGGCAATGTATATAACTTAAATCTGGAAAAAATGTGAGATACGTCTTTTTTTAAACTATCGGGGGCAGCGCACGTGGCTTAAAAAGTTATGGATATAAATGTTGATGGATGGAGAGGGAGAGGAAGACCAGAGTAAAAATATATTGTAAGGGCAGGAAAACAATGACTCTTAAATGCCAGCATCAGTAAAGGCTACCACTTCAATTTCGAGTTTTGGAGGGAGCAGTGTACCGTCCCTGCAGGAGCGAAATAAGTAAAGTTACAGTTATTATGTTCGCATTATAGAAGATGTCGTGACAGAGCTTGTACAAAATGGCGGGGAGAGCTTGATAAAACTGAAGACCAGACGTAGTCGACTTGATTTCTGGAGTAAAGGACCTCGTGGAGTATAGTAAATTTTTTCAAAAGTTTTTTATTTCAGTTCTCGGCCCCATAACATAAGGCTAAGGCTCGGGTGTTCATTCCGCCTCGAATGCAATAATAAACTTTTAGCACTTGTATCAAAATGTACCATTACTATGTAAGCAAATTAAAACGGTTCGATCTGCGAACAAAAAATTGCGTGATTTTATAAACGTTTGCAGTGGAGACATACCTGCTTCGAAGCAATGTATCTCTTTTAATTAGACCCTGTTATTATTCTATACATATTTACTTATGAAGCGAGCGCTTCTTCTTAGGACGTGGATACTATAGACTCTAATAAAGTATTTATTTAGATCACTTATTTTGTTAGAGATCCATGAGTCCCTCAACAGTTACTTAAAAAAAAAAATATCGTTCTTTTCATAAATCTACATAAAATCACGCCTGTCATCCCCCGAAGGGTTCGGCAGTGGTGAACCTAATAATCCACCAACATTTTTTTTTTTTTTTTTTTTAAATAAACTTTGCCCCACACTAGGAATTGCTCCTGTATCGTGGGTGCGTTTACAAACATATAAACTCACGTACACAAATACCCAGACCCGAAACAACTATCTGTAGGCCTTACAAATATTTGTTTCGTGCGGGGATCGAACCCGCGACACGCAGCGCAGCAGTCCAATCGCTTAGCCACTGCGCCAACCGTGTCGTCAAAAACATTTCACCTGTAGTGTAAAATCCAAAGTAAGGAGACGTGCCTATCGCCATATAGATTCCGTAGCTTCTACTGTAAGTTAAAACGAATTAATAGTTTGTCCGAACCGGAAATCGAACTCAGGACCTAATGCAACCACTGAATCAGATCAGATGATATTCTCTATTTGCATGAAATATGGTACAATAATTATAGTCTTTAATTAAAAGGTTTTACATATTTCTCGAGATCTTTTATCTTTATAGTCTATCTATTGGTCAACTTACTTGGTGTGCATATAGGTATACCTTATTGGGCATATAAGGCTTCCATAGGGGCGCTACGGCATTTTAAGTTAACCATTTAATGATTTATCCCGAACAAATATAAAAAAAACATCTCTAAAAATAGTTTTGAATAAACCTTAAATTAGAGTGTTACAGTAAACTTTAAAATAACTTAGTTAACAAATTAGCCAGTTATCTTTAAACTTTACAAACTGCGACGTAGCATCAAAAGTTAGAATGACTAAAAACGTTTATATTTTATGCAGTTCTATTTTATTTTAATTCAGTCACAGAAAGTACGACGGCTCAGAGATTATTATAAAAGTTAGAATTACTGAAATATTTCAATATTATAGGTCTGTGAAGATTGAAGAATTAGCATTTCACATTCATAAAATTATTTGAGCTTGGGCCAATCATTCATAATATTCATACTAATTATATAAATATGTAAGTAACTTCGTTTGACTGTTGTGCTGTGTACTCATAATGTCGATCTTTACCTTCAAATATCTCGATACCGTGACACTTTAGGGTACCATTTTTCATGTCATTTTTGTTTGCCTAGGTGTTCTCTACACATAAATAGCAATTTCATCAAGGGCCGTGATTTCATAAATAAACAAAATGGCGGTGGGTCGATATGCCAGCTTCCATTACAAAAAGTTTAAACCCCTTTCAATGAGATTTGTTAGTTATGGTCTGGCCTCATGACATATAGGCTATGTTACCCAGTGGTACATTATTGTTTAATTGTATTGTAGATACATTAAACTTGTATTTCAAATGGGTCAAGTTAAGTAAACTTAACTAGCAACTTGACCCATTTGAAATACAAGTTTAATGTATCTACAATAAAAAAAAAGTTTTAAAATCATTTGCGTTTCTCGTTACTCACTTTAGATTCCTGGACTTCTAAGTCAGGCATAAGGGCGTCATTAAAAAGGTGAGACTTAGAAGTATATGCAAAAACCTGCTACTAATACCTAGCCATACTCATACTCGTACCTTTAATGAAGGAACATTCTCAGTAAAATGGTTTTTCAAATAAACATTTATGACATTTGAGTTTTTTTTTAACATTTAATTAACATTGCTCGCAGAACGGATGGCCGATGGGGCCGGAAAGTTCTGGAGTGGCGACCGCGAACCGGAAGACGTTGTGTTGGAAGGCCTCCTTCTAGGTAGACCGATGACCTGGTGAAGGTTGCGGGGATCCGCTGTATGCGAGTCACACGGGACCGGTCAATGTGGCGATACTTAGGGGAGGCCTATGTCCAGCAGTGGACGTCTTTCGGCTGAAATGATTAATAAACATTAAAATGCTTTACAGAAATGTAAAGAAGTTTCGACAGTGAAACAGATAAAAACGAAATTTTGTAAATTGTAAGCCATGTAATTGGATAATGATCAAAATTGGACGGGTTTCTGAATTTACGTAAAATTACCCTTTGCTTGTAGTTTCGCTAGCGTTAAAGTCCAAAATTATCCGAGAAGAAATGTTACGAAATAAAAAGTATCCTTTGCCTATAACCTGGATTTGGCGGACTAGTTTGGTTTTCGAAATGAAAAACTACCAGTCCCGTTCCGTCCCGTTCCGTTCTATAACGGATTTAGTTGAAATTTAACAGAATTTAGGTTTTCCCTAAACCTATACGAACTTCGAAGAAAACATGCTACACCAACTCCAAATATATTGGACATGAGAATGATAATAATATTCAATATCATAATTCTATTAGGACTGACATAGAGTATGATTGGATATGTAATAGACCTAGTGATTAATCCTACTATAAACGTGAAAGTTTGTAAGTATGTATGTATGGATGTTTGTTTGTTACTCTTTCACGCAAAAACTACTCAACGGATTTGGATAAAATTTGGTACACAGATAGTTTATAACCTGTATTAACACATAGAATTTTTATCCCGATTTATCTTCTCGTGGGATAATTTTGCGAGTTGTAACGGGCGAAGCCGCTGGCAAACGCCTAGTTCGCCATAATTGTAATCCTCCGAGCCCCCGAGCCCTCTTATATTGGGCTCTTCTGTAATGAGAAGGCAATTATCCACTAAAATAATGAAATGCCGTCGTGTTTACTACGATTATTTTTGAACGAGAACCACTACAGATTCCTATTTTAATAGGAATCAGTTTAATACTCAGATTAGAGGTGCGATATTCTGTGTATTAAATTGAACGTAACGATTTCATGAAATCATTAAATGTTTGATAACCGCATGTAACACAAACCAAATAACTTTAGACAAGTGTTTACTAAGAAACAACACGATTAATTTATTCCATATGGTAAACCTCAGAACCGTATAAGCTTGGCTGCATAGTGAAATTGATTTTCCAACGTTTTTTCAAGTAAGTTGAGTTACTATAATAGTTTTACTGAGCGATTAATACTGAACTTAGATAATTCATCATAGCTGCGGGTTGTTCAAAAGAGATATCGCGGCCCCAGACACAAAGGGCTAAACATAAAATAAATTTAAAAAAAATAATTAAAAGAAGATGCAGTGATATCTTTTTTTAAACCGCAACGATCTCGTGTAATTCATTACTTTCATGATTAATTTATTCTTTTCTTTATTGAAAATAATACTCAGACGGCAATACTTATTTCGCTACATACCTATTCCTGAGGTATTTTGTCACAAATTCCTTTTACATTATTTATTGCCTTTAATTGAAACGTGAATATTTATTATTGCCATTAATGGAAATTTCCGTGAGGTCTGAAATCAGTTTTATTGAGAGATTTCATCATGAATGTTTAACTCGTGTATCGTAAAACCGAAATTTACTTATTCAACTTGCAACTATCATTACAGGTCATTTAATTAACCGACTTCCAAAAAGGAGGAGGTTCTCTATTCATGTGTATGTATTTAATTTTTTTTTATTGCGGATTGTAAGTATAGACTCCGTTAGATTGCTCATCGTGTAGGTGGAAGGTTCCGGGAAATTAAAACACACAGTAAACTGCTTTTATTTGTGTTAATTTAGTTAGTCTTAGTCATGTCTTAGTAGTGTGTGTGTGCAATACATTTTATCTCCGTCCTATTGACCGATTCCATTAAGCCGTAATAAGTAAAAAATAAATATTAGTTACTTTTGTTTTATTTGTTAAATGTAATCAAACAATTTATATGATTTATACAATGATTGGGCATATGATGTAATATGATAGTTAAGCATAATTAAGTCAGTAAGTCAAATAATACATTTTCACTAATACATACTTGGCATTTACAAAATTATAAAATGTTCTTGATTCTGCGAAATTACCGTTGGCGAACGCCTTAATTTAAGTAAGCATATAATTTCATTTTTTCTGCTACTCGTATTGTTACATATTTTAAGACCCTACCCTCAGAAAACACAGTTCATTCAAAACTAAATTCTATATTTCAGTCTATAGAGCCTACAACGAACTGACAAGCAATTTGTAATAATGTAATTATAGATTCTCGAACGAGAACCAGCTGTTGCACATGTCTTAAATTCTATGCAAATTATAGTTTAGTGACATAGATTCTTAATATAAATTTGCATTGACTTAATTTGCTCTCTGAATAGGAATAACAAAAAGGATGAAATAAATTAGTGAAAATGGCAAATGCTACTTTAATTTAGTGGTACCACCACACATACTGTTAGCTGTACTATGATAAAACTGAAATATGATCATTAACTGTTAAGCACTGCAATGGGTACTAGATTACCCCACATGATTTTAAAATTCCAATTTCAAAATACCAAGGCTCGTCTCGTGCTTTTTATCAACTTACTGAGAGACGGTTCTACCGCAACAAACGCTGCATTTTAAACTAACGAGCGAAAAATCGATTCTCGTAAAATCGACGTTTGAAATCGATAACTTTTTCATACATCGCTGTGTTTGAATCAAAAACGCAGCACGCGCCGCGCGACGCCCCGCCTGTACGTAAACATGCAGTAAGTGTATGAGTAGCCACTCACCGTCCACAGGTCCACCCCTAAGGTGGCCGGAAGCCATTTTGTGGCCCCGGACGCCCGAAGCGTTTCCCGCGGCGGCGCAAGAGGTACTTGATCTTGCTTCGAAAAGTTAGATTTTTCCTAAAAAACCCACACTGCACTGTTAAAAGCAGATTTGAAAAAAAATTGTGTGTTGTTTGGAATGATGGACTGAACACTTGGTAGCCGTTTGTGCATCGCTGACATCGCTGTCCCTGCCAGCCTGTATGGAAACCTACTCTTATTTTTACCTACTCTTTTTTTTTCGTACGTGACCTTTCAAAATGGCCTTTATATTAATTTGTCCTTACAACCGCGAATGAAGTGAGAGGTTAAACACGGTAGGCCAAACTCTTGTTATTGTTTCAGTATATTTTAGGAAAATGCCATTGTGACAAGGCTTATAAAGATAATATTTACGTTAGCAATTAAAGAAAACATCCACCTACTCAATTCTCGCAATAATATTTTGAAAAATTAAATCTTGTTTTCGTTAGGTTATATGAACTATAGTCGGCTTACTCTCCGTTTAAATACAATCGGCAACATAATTTGCAAAATACTGTTCGTAATTTACAAAATATTATCAGTTTCATATTCTTCCTCAGTTTTCGTCAAGAGAGATATAAAATTAGTACCAAAAATATTTATTTTTCTAAATTATAGAATCATTTTGAAATATCAGTCGTACTTAGGGGTATGGATTAGCGGTCAGATAAGCAGTCGCTCCACGCAAAATACTGGTATACAGCCGCATCCGGTTGGACTTGACGCCGAACTCAAGATCCCAACACAATTGGGAAAAACCCGACTACGACTAAAAAGCGACTCTGAAAAAGTATGACACAAGATTTTCAGGATAGAACAAAAAGAAAAGCCGTAGTCACACGTTATAGGTACCAACCTAAACACTTTAATACCGTGTAACTACGGCTTTTCTTTTTGTTCTATCCTGAAAATCTTGTTTCATACTTTTTCAGAGTCGCTTTTTTGTCGTAGTCGGGTTTTAGTTTTTCTTTTTTATATTTAAACAATTTTGGTGTTATATATTTATTTTTTACTCTTGACTTTTTGTCCGCTAGAGGGCGTGATTTTAAATTTGAACAATATTTTGGAAATGTACAAGTGAGGCCCTTTCAAATGATACCAAACACGGCGTATTAATCTCCATTTTTATTTATTTAAGCCTTACGTTTTGTCCGCTAGAGGGCGCCAAATCGCTTTTTGTGACACGTCACGTAGCCTATGTTCATCGGAAAATTAAGACCGTTCTAACGATACCTCATATGTCGAGTTCCGATAAGTAGATTAGAAGCTATGAGGGAACAGATGAAGATACATACATACATACATAGGTACATAGCCAGTCAAAATCATAACCCTCCTTTGGCTTTGCCGTAGTCGGGTAAAAAGGCTAGGCAAATGACAATAATATCAACGAATTAATAGGCTTTTTTTTTGTGGTTAGTTAATCATCAAATGACTCATCCCGTTCTGGGCAGAACGGTAGGGAGTGTCAGACTTCTACTGAATAAAATTCACCCATGTTCCTTCTTAGCCCTTGTGCCGAGGCCGCGGTATCTCTTTCGAACAACCCGCAGCCCCGTTGATTCACGAATACTATATTTAATATCACAGCGGGCGTGTCAGTCCTTTGTTCAATTAGAAGAGAAAAAATAAAGAAATCGAGATCGGCATCGACTGTTAATATCCGAAACATTTGAATAAAAACCACCCATGTTCCTTCTTCACCCTTGTGCCGAGGCCGCGGTATCTCTTTCGACATCCCGCAGCCTGATGAAACATCTTGCATGCCATATTTGTACATAATCACATTTTGAACTAATAAAAACTAGGTATTTTATCTTAGTTACGTGACCTAATCCAAGAAAATCCAAGACCATTTTGCAGAGTAACTGTCCGTTAATTTACTACCTTTTCAATCAGGGTTAACCTACCTAGGGATTGCGTTCTGAAATTGACTTAGCTTGACTTCATATCGTTCGACTTTGACTAGTTGACGGTCCACATGTCCTTTGAGGAGCAGTGTGCGCTTCATCAATTGCAAAATCCCCCCTATGGCGGAGAATCGGAAATGTTAAAAAGAAGTTTAGAATTCCCCCCTGATAATAAACATATGCCACCTTTCCCGTCTGTGTATCACGATGAGTAAAACGCCACCATGTATAAAAACGTGTGTATTGATTAAATTAACAGTTAAAGACCATACATGTAAGTTATCGGTCATTAAAAAGTAGTAGTTTTGCATATTGACATTAGTATTATTCATTGATTTCAGTGTTTGCCCTGACATGTACGTTTGTTCTGATATTAATATTATAATGTTTTCATTTTATTTCACTTTTATTGACATTAATTTATATTGCTTTCTATTACTAATTAATTTGTATTATGCCATTCACTTATAGTTGTTTTTATTAAACGGTTTTATTTAGCTCACCCCGTTTGTTTTATTCTTTCTTGGATCAAATTTAGTAATTCAAATTTCACCCTCTTCCTGTCAACCGATTAATCTGAAGTTTTGTATACACTTTGGATTTTGATGACAATACAATTATGTTTATTCATTATCATTATAAATTCAAGATGGCCGCCGCTACAAAATGGCGGATAATTTATGTTTTATTAATCCCATCAATATGGGTATCAAATGAAAGGGCTCAACAAGCAAAATACAATATACTATAAAAAATTGAAATCCAAGATGGCGGCCGCTACAAAATGGCGGATAACGTAGGTTTTATCAATCCCATCAATATGGGTATCAAATGAAAGGGCTCAACAAGCAGAATACAATATACTATAAAAAATTGAAATCCAAGATGGCGGCCGCTACAAAATGGCGGATAACGTAGGTTTTATCAATCCCATCAATATGGGTATCAAATGAAAGGGCTCAACAAGCAGAATACAATATACTATAAAAAATTGAAATACAAGATGGCGGCCGCTACAAAATGGCGGATAACTTAGGTTTTATCAATCCCATCAACATGGGTATCAAATGAAAGGTCTCAACAAGTAGAATACAATTTACTATGCAAAAATTAAACAGAATGCGAAATAAAAACTAAAAACTAGAAAATAAAAATAGGTAAAAAAACTTTTTAAGTTAAACGGTTTTATGTTAAACATACATTGCAATGTTTAAGCTAAATGTACTAAAAACAAAAAAATAATAAAATAGATACAGTCGAGGGAATTATAAACATATACATAGACTAGACTAAAATAAAACCGTGGGGCACGTCAAATGTTTGTTTTGTAACATTACAAAACAAACATTTTAATCAACGATTGTAGACAATTGACGTGCCCCACGGTTTTATTTTAGTCTAGTCTATGTATATGTTTATAATTCCCTCGACTGTATCTATTTTATAATTTTTTTGTTTTTAGTACATTTATCTTAAACATTGCAATGTATGTTTAACATAAAACCGTTTAACTTAAAAAGTTTTTTTACCTATTTTTTTTAGTTAGTTGTCTGGGTTGATTAATTTAATACTTTAAAACATTTGTATGCTCTCTAGCATATCATAGCGCACTCATTATTACCTTCCTACCACTATTATTGTACCTATGTTAAACAAATGAATAAATGACTTAGGACTTATGACCTAAGAGTATTTGAACATAAAATTGTACTTACATAGGTTGCATATTATTTACCTACTACCTGGATAGTAAACAAATATCTATTCTATGATGTATGATGGATGACATATTAGACGGGTTAGTCCAACGACGCAAAACGCAAACATCAATCGTTATTTAATCAACATAGTGCTTTAGAGGTAGTGTAGGTACACATAACATCACACATGTAATACGAAAAGGGGTAAGCAGAGGTGTATCTAATAGTAAACCCACATTTTGCCAGTTAAGTTTAAGTCCCATGTAAACAGGAGCGAGTATTATCAACCTGGCACAAATCCAGACTCCGTGGCTGCTACATAGTGAAAAATTCCTTATAATCCAAAAACCCTTTTCCTGTTCCGGCAATCGAAGCCAAGACCTCATGCTCAGCTGTCACACTTGCGACCACTAGATCAACGAGGTAGTTATTAGTATTGATACTAATAAATACGCATATAGTATCAGATACATTAGTTATTATTATTATTAGATTCTAACAAGAGTTAATATGTTCCGTTATCAAGGAAAAATGTGTTCTAAATATTTTTACTTCCTTGTCATTTTATCCTTTTTTTTTTTTTTAATAGCCTGTACTGTCCCACTGCTGGGCAAAGGCCTCCAGTTCCTTCCAAGTGCTCTTTTCCTGAGCCACCTCGAACCAGCCCTCATGGTGCGCGTCCAGATCGTCTCGCCACCTCTTCCTGGGCCGGCCTCGGCGGCGCCGCCGCGCCGTCCGTCTTCCGGCAACCATCGTGTTGCGGCTTTTGCCCAGCGGTCATCGTGCATGCGGCTGACGTGACCCGCCCAATCCCATTTTAGCCTAGTAGCCTTCTTCCCATTTTATCCTATTTTAAATTAAATCAAAAGTTATTTCAGTATTATAGGAATGTCATTAAAACTCAACGTACGGGCCTAACAAACATACGAACGAGAGTACGAAACGTAAGGTAAATTGGAACGATTTTATAATAAAAATCGTTCATAGATTCGCAAATATTTTTTCCATATTTTATCTCGGTATGTTTATGGTCGATATAAATTGCGTTTAATGCAAAATGATATGGCATAATTACACATTACTTTTATTTCGCGCGCTCGTGGTACACATTTCAACACATAAAACTACATATTCCAATATAACATGGCCTGGCTTTGTATAGATTTCCCGTACAACGAGGGATCCATATAAACTGGTTTTATACATATGGCTTGATTGATTGCCGTATGTACGGCGTTCTATACAACAGTACTTGTGTAACAGTATAGCTGGGTGGTCAATACTCAATTAATCGTAGACCGCGCGTCGCTGATTCTAGTCTTCACCTGTCAGTTCGTCTCTCCCCACTCTAGCTCCAAACCTACAGTTATGAAAACCTTACTTTACTACTCTTGAGATAACAGGTACAATACACGAACGTCTTGATTCGCTCGTCGAAAATGTGAACAAGTGATAAAACAAAACAAACTCTATTTAAACAGTGATTAAAGTGATATTGTGTTGGGTGTCTGTGATGAATTTGAACATGGAAAATGGAAGGTAAATTCTAGTGTTTCGATAGAAATCTTGTGTTTTAGAGGATTGCAGTGATGGAATGATTAATTAAGTATTCATTAGTACAAGTATGTATCTAAATACCGTTTGAAATTGAGCACAGACACTGAGTCTACGATCGTCGTTGGTAATTATGGACGAGTTATGGTTTGATTAATTGTTATATAGCCTATTTGTTAACACTTACAATGCGATAAAAATCTTTCCTTTAATTGATAATGTACGTCTTTATGTTTTACGTATAATACTTAGCCAATAATGTTCCCACTGCTGGGAAGGCAGGCCTATAAGAGCGAATGGGCTATAATTATATATTTTTATTAGGTACATAAATAAAAATATCCGGTACCCGATTTTTTCTCATCAAGAAAGCGAATTGGTGAAATGATATTATGAATTCAAGAAGTAAAGAAAGAAATAGCCTAAATTAGTTTTATATAACTAAAAATCTAGCCACGTTAACAAACGTTGTGGTTTTACAAGAATGTCATTAAAATACACAGTTTAAATTATACTGGGATTTTCCGGTTTGCCCAATGTCATGCGTTCTAAGATCTACTTAGAGATCAAGTTTACCTTGTTTAAAACTGCCATTGCTTTTATTGCTGTTGTAATTTAAAAATCTTCAAACAGCAGTTTTCTATCTGTGCTCGGCTTCCAGTCTCGCCAGATGCAGCTGAATACCAGTATTTTACACGGAGCGACTGTATCTGACGTCCAAAACCCAGATAGTACCGGATACCGGATTACCGGATTTATTAATTTTACATTCTTTATTTCATTGGTTTGTTAGTCTGTAAGCCTTCTATAAAATAAAATAAATAAATAAATAATAATAATGATACCCATTGGTAAGAATGGTTGTCAGATTTCTGGGGCACTGACTACCGTAACCAATTTTTTTAGTTTTCTATCTGTCATCATCATCATCATCAGCCTATAATGTTCCCACTGCAGGGACTCAGGCCTCCTCTCTAGGAGAGGGAGGTTTCTATCTGTACTGCTATCAAAATCTTCATCTTCGAAAGTAGTATTAAAACTGGTAGTATTATAAACTGGCTCTATTATCATAACATCTGACCAAAAACGTCTATTACTGGACACGAACTTTTACAAGAGTTGCCACTGGTCCTCGCTTTTCGTATAAAGCACATTCCTAACCTTCTACAGTTCAACAGACTGATTATCCATCTTAAGATGACCTCTTACTCTATCAATATTCCGTACTACGCTAGGCCAAGGTCAGATCCAAAACCTTGCCTCCAATGTTCGGTCTACTATACACTCTTAAATAAAAAAATGTAGAAGAATATTATTCAATAGTATTTTACTCATCTGTCTCGTTGGTCTAGTGGTCGTGAGCGCAACTGCTGAGAATGAGGTCCTGGGTACGATTTCCACTTCAGACAAAATGTATTTCTCAGTAGCAGCCACAGAGTCTGAATTTGAGCGCGTTACATGGCAATAGATTATTTCTCTATTAATTATGACTTAAACATAACTGGTAAAATGTGGGTACCTATACTAATAACCGAAAGTGACCGATAGTGGACCGATGACCTGGGCCCCAAGTCTGCTATTCAATAGTGTCAGAATGGTCGATCATTGATCTCATAATGGTTGATTTACGACAAGCCAAAAAGTACCTTAAGTCGACAGGCATAAGGTACTTTTTGGCTTGTCATCAATCAACCATTATGAGATCAATGATCGACCATTCTGACACTATTGAATAGCAGACTCGGGGCCCTGTTGAAGGTTGCGGGGATCCGCTGGATGAGAGACGCACGGGACCGGTCAATGTGGCGACACCTGGGGGAGGCCTATGTCCAGCAGTGGACGTCTTTTGGCTGAAATGATGATACTAATAAGTACACCTCTACATTACCCTTCTGGAATTTTTCAGGCGTAATGTTATGTTATATTTAATCGTTTTGCTTCAGACTACGGCCGCCTTATTACAAAAGGTAGATAAACCTGGTTTAACTTAGACTTGGTTTATCTCGCATGACGTCTCACTTCAATAATATTCAAAAGAAAGTGACAGCATGCGAGATAAACCAAGTCTAAGTTAAACCAGGTTTATCTACCTTTTGTAATAAGGCGACGGAAGTTTTTTTTCATAGTAATTGAGAATCGGGAAAAAAGACTGCTTGAACTATTTGACTTCTATATTAATACTGATTGTCGAACGGGAATAGATTGTTTCGAATTATTCTCATTTGCAATTGTCTAGAATGATCGTCTGCGTTAGTACCTACACAATATTAATACAATAGTAATAGTACATTACTGCAGAATCCAGTAAGTAAGCCTTCCTGGCCAAGTATGAGTTAACCGGACCGAACCGCAGGTGAGGTCTGGTTATATACGAGGCCAGGATGGCTTTCTTACTGGTTGAGGTTTGTATAATGCTTTTCTCAAAAATTAAAGAAAGTTTAACAACAAATTCGTTTAATTAATATTGAAGGTTACATTCATATGTGAAAAACACAATAGCACTTTTTGGCCGACCCGGGAATCGAACCCAGGACCTCACGCTCTGCAGTCGAGCTTGCGACCACTAGACCAACGAGGCAGTTTAGGAAACAACTTTAGAAAAAACTTTTTAATAAACTGAAATTACTAAATACAATCATAAAATCCCACACTATACTTCTACAACATTACTAAGTACAAAACGCAACGAATAAAATGGCTGTTTAAGGTTCCAAAAATATATGTATCTCATTAAATGTCATACCAAAAAGAGAGATAGATATATATTTGGAACCTCCCTTCTATAACCATGTTATAATGGCTAAACTCTAATCTGTGTCTGGTACTATGTTTTTTTTTCTAAGCAGATCTAAAGAGGATGACCTAGTGTCCAGTAAGTAAATTACATACTTACTTACTGGACAGTAGGAGATTCCAAGTTTAAAATCTCGCTTCTTACTGGACAGTTGTGAATAAGTCTCCGGTAAAGTTCACTTTCTGGATACTTTTTAGAGATGTTATGGCAACATTACATACCATTTTTGAGAAAACGCTTATACATGGTACAATTTTTCTAGTAAGTTATTTAGTTGATCCGTGCTTGCAATATCGGAAATTCGAAATAAATAGTAAACATGGTAAATATCCCGTTGTGTGTTAGGGAAATTTTATCCTTATGATTGACCTATCGATTAATGCCATAAAGTACAGAATGTTATTTTTCCGCATTGTAGCTGATTCAATTATCGAGTGTGGCAAACGAATTTACGAAAATCTTTGAATGTAGATTTTTTTTTTAAATATTAAAGACTATTTTTTTTTTACTAATACATATATTGCTATTTAAATTACCAGGTGGGATTGAAATATTTCACTATGTATGCAACAATAATGTATTCATCAGGTACCTACAGCATTAAATTATATCCTTCAATCAAGACTCGACCAACTATATTGTACTCGTAGTACTATAGTTAATCCCAAGATTATGCTGAAGTGACGAGACTCTTGTACACACAAGATAGTGACAAATGCGTTGTTGCATTCCTAAACTGCACTTAACCGACTTACATAGTAAAGGAGACTTGTAATTCAAAATTGTTCTGGTAAAAAATTAAATTAAACGATAAAAAATAAACTCAGCTGGCTGTTCACAATGGTATGCTGGAGCCTACAGTCATGTATGGAAGTTAATGTTGGGTGGCAAGAGAGAGCATGAATGTAGGATTAATGCGGTGGAAATGCGTTCCATGCGAAGCATGTATGGTGTAACTCTGAATGATAAATTGAGGAATGAGTTTCTACGAGAATTTTAACGTTGCGGTTTAAAAGAAGATGTAGTGACAAAAATTGAAAAGAGTGTGCTTAGGTGGTTTGGTCACCTACAGAGGATGAGTGAAAGTCGATCAAAGAAAGGTATTTACAAAGCAGATGTAAGTGGCAACGCTGGGAAGGGACGCCCTAGTAAGACATACACTGACCTTATTGGTGATGTTCTTCAGAAACGACAGGTGACCAGCTGTATGAATGTAAACAAGGCAAAAAAAGTATGTAAGGATCGTAGCAGGTGGCGCTCTGTGGTTTCTGCCATGGGAAAAGGGCGTGAGTTTATCTATATTATTATATCTATCTATATATATATATATATATTATATCTATAAATAAAAAGAGAAGTCCTGACTGACTGACTGACTGATTGACTGACTGACTCATCAACGCCCAGCCCAATCCCTTGGACCTAGAAAGCTGAAATTTTGCACAGAGGTTCCCTTTATAATGTAGACAAGGAATAAGGAAGGGTTTTTTGAAATTCAACCCCTAAGGGAGTTAAATAGAGGATGAAAGTTTGTATAGGAAATCGTCACTTTCACGCGGGCGAAGCCGCTGGCAAAAACTAGTCTATCTATAAAATAAAAAGAGAAGTCCTGACTGACTCATCAACGCCCAGCCCAATCCCTTGGACCTAGAAAGCTGAAATTTTGCACAGAGGTTCCCTATATAATGTAGACAAGGAATAAGGATGGATTTTTCAAAATTCAACCCCTAAGGGAGTTAAATAGGGGATGAAAGTTTGTATGAAAAATCGTCATTTTTGATATTTTCTGAAATCCACGCGGGCGAAGCCGCTGGCAAAAGCTAGTGTATTAATGTAAAAAAATAATTCAGAATAACTCCCGTTGGTTTAGGAAATAAGAAAGTATCGAATAAACGTTTGCGTATGTTTGTGTGAAATTGTGGTTATAGGGCGAGAACCAGACGGGCCGCGTTCAACACGGTTGGTTACCGATTTCTATTTGTAAGAAAAAAAACTGGCCAAGTGCGAGTCGGACTCGCACATGAAGAGTTCCGTACGAAAAATTGTTGTGATAGCGGCAACAGTAATACATAATTAATTGTAAAAAAATCAACTGTCTAGCTATTGCGGTTCTTGAGATACAGTCTGGTGACAGACCGACGGACGGACGGACAGACAGACGGACAACGAAATCTTAGTAATAGGGTCCCGTTTTTACCCTTTGGGTACGGAACCCTAAACAGGATTTACCTATTTTATTATAGAATCGGGTTTAGAATCAATCAATTATTATTAATCAATCAATCAGTCTTTATTAATTTGTAAACATAGGTTACAGCAGTGTGCTAGATGTTACAATATTTTTATACAAATAGTTTCTCTATGTTTTGCCATAGTGTACAAATATACATTTAAATAAAGAAGTATACACTTAAATAAAGAAGGCTTTTGCCAATTAAGTAAATTAATAATCATAGTTCATTAGTACATTAGTTTAGTACCTCATTGAATCCGACAAGAACGCAAAACGATAGACCGTTTTGGGGAATTGTATCAATAGAATTATTATGTAAAAAATAAATAAAAAAATAAAAAAGCCTTATATTTCTTTCTTTTCCAGAGAATGGGCAGCAGCGTTCTCTGTGTATTTGTAACAACCATACTGCGATCGCCAACCCGCCTGCCAAGCGTGGCGATTATGGCAAACCCCCCCAAAAATGCCTGGGGGAGGCCTATGTCCAGCAGTGGACGTCTTTTGGCTGAAATGATGATGATGATGATATTTCTTACAAAAAAAATCAAAAAATGAACTTATTTCTAATTATCTGCTAGTATTATGTTTAAACTTGTGCCTTTATTTATAGATATATTAACTATTTATGTAAGAACCCCTCGTTCTTGAAGGTGAAGGCCTCCTCTAGAGATTTCCAAGTATCCTCTTCGCTGTCTCCATCCATAAACAGTGGATGGAGACAGCCGGCTACTTTAATGAAATCATCAGTCCACCGGGCCGCTGGTCTACCTCTCTTTCTGTTACCTGATGGACCCTTCCAGGATGTTGTCATGGCGGTCCATCTGTTATCTGTCATTCTGGCTATGTGTCTAGCCCAACGCCACTTAAGCTTTTTGCATTGTATCAGAGCGTCTGTAACTTTTGTCTTCTTTCGAATTTTACTACGGGGTATTTTTTTTTTATTTATAACATACTCCTTTCAATTGTTCTTTGACACGTCCTGATTTTTGCTTTCGCTTGATGTGTGAACTTCCAAGTTTGGCTAGCTTATGTTATTGATGGTAATACACAGGTATTCATACATACATATGACATTTATGCTGAAGTGGGCCTGTTTGGAGCAGCCGTGGGGCAAATAATTTTTGTACCAAATAGTTTTTGGTTATTAAAAAAAAAAAAACACTTGTTCATTTTAATTTATTATTGCTAGTATTATGTTTATTATTGTGCTATGCCCTGTGTCTGTTGACATATTGGTATAAATGTTATTTCTTTCTTTTCTATTTCATAACTTTTTGTTTAATTTTGATCGGCATGTCGCTTTTCGTAACTTCTTTTTAACTTTCAATACATGTATATGATTACAATTCCCCAAAAAGCAGTTGTATTGTATCACAGATTCAAACCGAAAACATAATAATTATAAGTCTTATGTCCGAGGTTACAACAAACATGTAGGTAAATAAATGTTAAAACAAACATGAATACAATTTATAAATATTTACTGTAGACGATGTTTACATATTCACGTGACTAATTTTCCCACGAGATGTCGGGTTAAAATAATGGTTCTACATACATGCATATATATTTTTTGTTCCTGTACCGGTAGCAATTTTAATGTACTCACAAAAATGTGAGTGAGTGAACTACTTAAGATAATAAATACCAAGGACAGATACTCAGACAGTCATTAATTAATCTCACATACAAATAAAGAAATAAGAGGCCTTTGAACGAACACGAAGAGACAATAACTATTTCATAACTACCCAAAAAAGGAGTGTTACGAAAATTATCAAGGTTTATTGATTGCGAGTTATTTTTTGTAGAGTGGTATATAAAAAGCTGTTCACCTTGTTTTTATTATTTTTAGTCATTATATATTTTTAGTTTAGGTATTCTATCGATAGCGGCACCAACTTACGAGCGGTAAGTCGTGGTTTGAACCCACCAAGTTTGTGTATTTGATTTCATCACCACCGCTCTCAAAACGGTGAATGAAAACATTGTGAGGAAACGAGCACATTCTAGAACCAAAAATTCTGGAATATGTGACATCTACCAGCCCACACTGGGCCTACTTAGTGGATTATAGCCCATTCCCTCTTATAGATAGGAGTGTCCCAGCAATGGGAACATTATAGATTGTTTAAGATAATGATTATATCGATAAACAAACTGCATTACCATAAGTACATTAACAACTTCTAGTTAAGAATTTAGTTAAAGGAAAACATGATATCACCGACCACTTGACTGCCTTCGTTGCAAACATGACTAAGCTATAATCTCAGATTCTGTTCGGAGTAAGAATTATTGACTTTTCCATCAATAAACATATTTCATTCACACGTGCTTGCCGCCTCTTTGACAAATATAGGATTGATATACGTATATCAATCCGTATGTATGAAACCTGACGATTCAATAAGCCGCGCTTTGCTTGTTGTAAATCCCTGCGAATTGCGCTGTATTATATAATAATATTTGTTAGATTTGTGTTTATTGTGAGCGATCAGTGTATTGTGATTGTGATTTTATCATCCGATTGAGGCGTAACTAATAAGAACTTATGGAATGTTTCTCTTGGCCTTGTGATTTAAGACTGATGCCATTTTTAGGGTTCCTTAAACGAATGGCAAAATTCGTGTGATATCCGTCCCTATCTACCATGCTATGGAACCCTTCATGTGCAAATCCATCTTACACTTGGTCAGTTTTTTTGTGTATCATCCATTCCATGATGAAAATATTATACATATTATATATTATACATATTTAAGTCGTCATCTGAGAATGGTTTAACTATGTTAGAGTCGGCTTCAAGTCTAACCGGGTGCAGATAAATATGTATCAGTATTTTACATGGAGAATAGGGTAATTGACATTATAATCTAATTAGTCTGTCAGATGAATTTCCAAAAAATTTGGACACATAGGTATTTTTTTCTTTTTTCACGTGCTTTGAAAAGTCACGCGACGTCACAGTTTGGTATACTTTTTACCGGAAAGTGACGTCACCAGCCCCCACTTACGATCTTTGATTAATTTAATATAATAAAAAACAAATAAAAAATATTGGATACGCAATATTTTTCGATAATCTGACAGACAGACTAAACAGAAACATATTTTTTTTAGTCAGTCAGCTACCCTATTGCCTATCTGTATCTCTCTACCGTAATACAATGTTGTGATTGGTAGTCAGACTTTCAGTTTCCTGGCATGATTGAATTTCATACTATTTACTTTTACTATCGTCAATATACACAATGGCTTCGTCTGTGTTTACTATAGAAATGACTAGTATTACTCGTGTTTTAGAGATAAAAATACTGCCAGATCCTTATCTATATGACGTACTCGGTGTTGTCAGCGGCTTCGCCCGCTACAAATCATCTCACGGGTAGATAAAATCGGGATAAAAACTATCCTTTGTGTTAATCCAGGTTATAAACTATCTGTGTACCAAATTGTATCCAAATCCATTCAGTAGTTTTTGCGTGAATCTTACAAACTTTCGCGTTTGTAAATTAGCAGGATACATCGTCGGTATACAGGTTGTTTATTCTTGGAGAAGTGCAAGAGGAATACATTTTCATTTTCAGATCAGCATAATATCTAAACCTCGGTATAGAGCTACAGTGTCATCGCACTTGGATTGTACAGTCACCTGCAAAAAGCATGGAAAATTCAGAACTAAAATCGTGTGAAGCGAGAGATGACGCCACCTAATGTAAACTAGTTATCGACTATAAACGTAAACAGGAAATTTGGTTTTTTAGATATTCATATTTTAGCTAAAATATTTTGATATTACTGTATTTAACTTAAATCATATTGTGCGAGAGATGATATCCGCAAATATGTCATTTTAACCCAAAAAGGGAACTATTATAGTTCCCTATATGGGTTAATAGACAGTTTTTGTACGAAACCTGTATCTTATTGGAAATCATAAAAAGGTTCGGAATGAAACGAATGTCTATGGAAACGCCGAGCATCAAAGGGTTGCGATGTCGTTAGCTAAATAATATTTAGCTAACGACCAACCCTTTGATGCTGCATGTCTCATGTCTCTGTCGT
This sequence comes from Diarsia dahlii, assembly GCA_949775195.1. Taxonomy (NCBI): domain Eukaryota; kingdom Metazoa; phylum Arthropoda; class Insecta; order Lepidoptera; family Noctuidae; genus Diarsia; species Diarsia dahlii. The sequence continues at coordinate 20,002,156 of OX459199.1, forward strand.
GTCTACATATTATGTAGAGACTGCAGCCCCTGATGAGCTTTATCTTTGCGATAGAGATCCCTTTTCATAACTCACTCAACCTGTATGCTGACATTCTCCACGTACTCATACTAGTATGTACAGTCACCTGCAAAATTGTGTCTATTTTCCTGTGAACGTTTATTAATCGATAACTAGTTTACGTTAGGTGGCATCATTTCCCGTCGGGGCTGCGGATTATCGAAAGAGATAACGTGGCCTCAGCACAAGGGCGAGGAAGGAACATGGGTGGTCTTAGTCAGTAGAAGTCTGACACTTCCTTCCGCTCTGCCCAAGAGCGGAAGGAAGTGTAAAACCCCCCGGTTATTTGATAGTTTTCCACCCACAAAAAAAAGGTGGCATCATTTCTCGCTTAACACGATTTTATTTTTATGAGGTATTCCACATTGGGCACCCGCTTTAATGGCACCTGAGGTAATGGCACCTGAGGTATTCCACACACGGCGCCTGTCAATATTTTTCGCAGGTGCCATTAGTGGAATAATTTATTATTTAAAATTTTATTCCACATACGGCACCTACGGATCAGTAGGTACTACTAGTGTTGGGGGGTGGTTTGTCTGAACGGACCGCTGTCAATTCTTTCTGGTCCGTTCAGACGTAGACAAAAAATGTGTACATCCGAACGGACCGGTGTAAAAAAAAAAAACAAATGAATAAACATTATTAAGTTTAAAACGGCAGTCCCATTCATTGGAGTAATTCATCAACTCGTCCCACATGCCCACGGCCCATTTGGGACGAGTTGATTGGACTTTTACGCGAACAGATTTCTGCGCGCCAAGACACTTGCTCGAATGGACACTTGCGCGACTGAAATAGCATGGATTGCAGCTATGGATTTTTTTTTTATTATTCTGGACCTTTTAGTTACGGAGAAGTTCCAACGGTTTCGCAAGATTTTTTTCTATCTATGGCTATTATTAACCATAAAAACGACACCCATGACGAGAAACGAAACCTGAAAAGTATTTATTTTTTAAATTCTATTGTAAGTCAAGGCTGATTTTACAAAACATTTGTGATTAAGGAAACTGACTGTGATATTAAAACCATGAAAACGATACCCATGATGGAAAAACCACAAAATTTCGTTGCACCATCTTGGATTGTCATTTTGACCTCATTAGTTATCAGGTACCCCAAAAACCATGAAAACGACACTCATGATGGAAAATACAAAAAAAAAATCCATTGCTGCAATCCATGCTATTTCAGTCGCGCAAGTGTCCATTCGCGCAAGAGTGTCCTTTCGCGCAAAAATCTATCCGCGCAAGATAAGAAGTGTCCTGGCGCGCAAAAGTCCTTTCGAGCAAGTGTCTTGGCGCGCAGAAATCTGTTCGCGTAAAAGTCCAATCAACTCGTCCCAAATGGGCCGTGGGCATGTGGGACGAGTTGATGAATTACTCCAATGAATGGGACTGCCGTTTTAAACTTAATAATGTTTATTCATTTGTTTTTTTTTTTACACCGGTCCGTTCGGATGTACACATTTTTTGTCTACGTCTGAACGGACCAGAAAGAATTGTCAGCGGTCCGTTCAGACAAACTACCCCCCAACACTAGTAGTAGGTACCTACTGATCCGTAGGTGCCGTATGTGGAATAAAATGTTAAATAATAAATTATTCCACTAATGGCACCTGCGAAAAATATTGACAGGTGCCGTATGTGGAATACCTCAGGTGCCATTACCTCAGGTGCCGTTAAAGCGGGTGCCCAATGTGGAATACCTCGATTTTATTTCTGAATTGTCCATGCAATTTTGCAGGTGACGGTACATAAACTGCTACAATCATAAAGTCAATAGTACATAGTCTGACGACAAATAATTATGACTATTATTAATTTGTCCTCTGGAATCAAAAAACCAAGATAGTGCTAATTTTAGTAATTTTATCATTATTTAAATATTAATGCTAAACGTTGATATTTGTTAGACCATAGCAAAATAAAGGGTTTCGCGTCATCAAGTAGGATTTAATCACATAGTCCATGCTCCTCTACCCTTTTTCACGCTCAAAGCCGTCATTTGCAAGATCTCGCTCTAACAGAGAAAATTGCAATTGCGTACTTTACCAGTATGCAATCGGAAGTTTCTCTGTTGTGATGTGAGTGTGTACAGCATTTAGAATTTTAGAAAAAATCTTCTTTTTGACGAGTTATCATAATCCATGTTACTGAAACTTATCCCTGCTATCATTGATTGAAATTATATCAGTAAAATCAAGATAGTGTGTGTGAACCGGGAGTGTCAGACTTCTACTGACTAAAAACCACCCGTGTTCCTTCTTAGCCCTTTATGTCGAGGCCGCGGTATCTTTGTGACCACCCGCAGCCCCGACGGGCGTCGGCCCTTGCGGGCCCCTCCCATGTTGCTGACGACTGCGTCATAAGACGGACGGACGGCAAGCTAGCCCATCACTCACCATCCACAGGCCCGCGTCTACGGTGGCCGGAAGCGATCACGTGGCCCCCGACGCCCGGAGCGTCTCCCGCGGCGGCTGGGACGAGAGGTTCTCTCCCTCTCACGTTCCACCACCTCCTTCGCTAGCATCACTGCTTTGCAGAAGGAGGCGACGGCGTCCCAATCCTCCTCGCCCCGGACCATGGCTTGCACCAGGGCCGGACGCGAGAGGTCGCCGCCGCCGATCGCTGCTGCGAGGACACGGCGAGGCAGGACACCGGGACACCGTGGAGGACGGCCCCGCTTGGGCAGACCAAGCGGGGCCGTCCTCCACGGTGTGCTCCACCGTGTCCTCCGGCCGATCCTCACAGTGGTGACATCCGGGCGTTTCCTCCCGCCTGATTCGGTGCAGGTACCTCCCGAAACGTCCGTGTCCGTGCGTGCCCTCTCACCTAAATCTCACTTTATCTTTAGTTATTAACTGGGTATTATTATACGGACACATAGCATTACACCTGTGTTCACCTGAGGTGTACTTTATAGTACACCCACATTTCGCCAGTAATGTTTAGTTGTTTTTTTTAGTCCCATGTAACAGTAGGGGGCAAGCCTATTTCTTTTGATCGGGCACACATCCAGTTTATATAGCTAGATTCCTGATAGAACCCCCAATAAAACTTTCACCGACCCGGGAATCGCACCCAGGGTCCGCAGCAGGCTTGCGAATACTAGACCGACGAGACAGTTATGTTTAATCTTGTTTATATTGTGTAATACTAGTGGGAATTAAAAAAAAAAGTGGGGTCGGCGCAACACGTTCTCTTTTTCCATTTTTCCCTGTTATGACGTCACAGTGGCATTTACTCCTTTCTCTTTCATAATTATCATTAATAATTCATTTTATGTCAGCGCATATTATTTGGTTAAATATCTGCTAACATGACACTGATATAACTAAAATATTTGAAAAATGAAAAATATTTATTTGTCCCAAAAAGAGCAGTTACATGGATTATAATGAGACATCCCCAGTAAGAATTGTTAACACTTGTGTTGGGGCTATCTCGCTCTTTCCCTTAATTATTTAACAACATTGAGACTATTGTACTAGTAATTACAAAATATTTACATGTATATACAATAGTATTAGAAATCAATTTGATACTTTATCAAGGATAATATTAATTTGTACAGGTACCTAAGTACAATATTTATTAAACATCAAACACGTCTAATATATCATCAACAATGAAACGGAACTCGACTAATTAATCAATCGAAGCCGGCTCAAGTAGCATGAACAGATCGCACGTAATCGGTCATTGACTTCCAGTTCATCGTAAAAAAATCGTACATCGTAATTATACAGGGTGAAACGAACACCGACGCGACGCATAAACGGTCACCCCGTTTCCAGAACATTATTCTAATAATAATAAGAAATTATAAAGAAAACAGCACAGTTGAAAGCAATTTAGACTAAAATCGGACAGTGATTACCTTAAACCGTTCTACTTTTATAATCACTATAATGTAGAACACTCTTATCCTAGAAAACGAGTTTAGTGGCGTCATTAATTTAATGACAGCATGAAACGACTGCAGATAATTAAGAACAAGACGTTAATGTCATATTGTTATCCATTTAAACTCACAAAGGTAATTAAAGAACACTGACAGATTATAAGAAGATAATAATAGTTATTTTTCCAATATTGTTCTTCTCGTGAGCGTGATGTTTTTATAGGCACTTCGTTTTTTAACCGACTTCAAAAAAAGGAGGAGGTTATCAATTCCTTTGGTTTTTTTTTTTTATGTTTGTTAGCTCATAACTTGCGACTAGGTGAACTGATTTTCATGATTCTTTTTTCATTTGAAAGCTGGTGCTTTCCGTGTGGTCCCATTGTCACCATTTCAATATCTGATGATGGGATCTTGTAGAAATCGGGGGAACTCTTCAATAAATAACAGCAGATTAACCGCGATTGTTGCTATAGCATATCTAAGCATTGTTTACGCCATCACACAACATAATATCACGCCTGTACTCACTACAAAGGTTATAAAAAGTATTTGGTGAAGATCTGATGAAGAACTTCGGAGATAGGCAACGGAACTCCTCAATTAATGATAGCAAATGGACTGGGATTGCTGAAATCTCATGACTGTCTATTGTTTACACCAGTTCATAACATAACATCACGCCGGTACGTTGTGAAGGGGTAAGCACATGTGAACCACTAAAAAGTGAAAAATAAAAACTTTTTTACAAAAAATAAAACCGACTTCGACAAAAATAAAACACAAAAAGTGAAAAATAAAAAATCAGCTTTTGAAGTCGGTGGCAAAAACATGAAATCAAACAAACAAAAGTCACCGATTTCAGAAGCTGATTTTTTATTTTTCACTTTTTTGTGTTTTATTTTTGTCGAAGTCGGTTTTATTTTTTTTTCATATATTTTGTCGCTCCCTTTTTTTTGCTAAAAAAAAATTTAGAAAAAAAAAAGTAAATTAATTTAAGTCATCATCATCGTCATCATTTCAGCCCGTAATCAGCCACTGTTGGTATAGGCCTCCCCTTTCTTCTGCCAGTCTTCTCTGTTTTGTGTGTTTCTCATCCACAACTCAAACTTACAAACAAACTTTCAAACTTACTTAAGTCCTCTTATCATTCTCTGGCTCTTATTCTTATTCATTTGGGATAGGCGCAGCATGTCTATTTCTTCGATACCTCTCTCTATTACTTTTCAGATACCTCTTTTTTAGCCATACCGTCCACTTAACGGCCTATAAATTAAACAAAATGTAATGATTAAAACGAAATAGTTATGACACTTACTAAACAAACATAGAAAAGAAAATAATTATTTAAAATAGGACAGGATTGTGAGTACAAAAAACTTACAATTTTGTTAATAAATTGATAGGTATATATAACACAAATAGATACATAATTACTGAAAAAAAAAAACAAATCATGTTATGGCCAAATAAGAAAATATCATTCATAACACGCCCTTCGTCATTTCCGCCGTCAAAAGTTGGCGGAACAACAAACAGCGGGGATTCCGGAAAATAATATCGATATTCCGAGTATTAAGGAATTCGCCTTATCCGCCTTATCCCCCTTATTGCCTTAATGCCACAGCAAGGTTACACGTGTAGCAAAAAATATTGAACTCTGAAATTAAAATTCACTATTAAGTAGAGCTTTAGAATGGCTTTAAAAATAATAAATAAATCATATCACTGTAAAAAGACTCGCCTGTTTATATTTCCTAGAATAAAATTTTTACACGCGCGGGGCAAATCTCATTTGTATCGCCCCGCGCGTGCAAAAATTTTGATTTTTACACGGATTACGGATGTAAATTAACAATAAACTATCGCTTCAGTCTTGCTTCAGAAAATGAAAAAAACATCGCACTGTGAAAAGAACTACTGAACTATAACTTTTTCCAAGAGTTTGCTTGGAACGCGACCCATTGACCAAGCAGCTGGTTATTGTTCTCTCACAGTTAAATAGGGTAGTTAACAAAAAAAAGTCTAATTTGTCGGTCAGATAGATTTCCAGAAAACATTGAACACATCTCTTTTCTTTTTTCACGTAAATAAAAAATTAAGACGATACAAGGCTTCGAAAAGTCGTGCGACGTCACAGTTTGGTCCATTTTTTACCAGACTATGACATGACTCATGATATTTGACATGTTTTATTATCGTCAATTTTTATTATTTTGATAAAATAAAAATCATTCAACCAATATTTTTCGATGATCTAACAGATGGAGTAAACAGAATCATGTTTGTTTAGTCAGGAAACATTCTCATTACGTCTCACTGCAGTAACCAAAAACAGCAAGAGTTGATAGGATCAAGTTAATCCAGTTCATTTCAGATGCGTCAGTATTTATTTAAATATTATACGTATTCCGAGATAAAAAACAGGTCAAATGCAAGTCGAACTCGTTTATTAAGACTTGTGCGACTGAAAGCCGTTTTTATCACGATCGTTGTTTTTCAATATCCTTGACGAATCTATAAGGGTCCTTTTTTTTTGCCATTTCAAATTTATTTCTGCATCTTTAATCAATATTTGAAAGTGTGTCTGAAGACATCATCCGCCACTACGGAATACGAAACAGCGCTCTGGATCTTCTTATCTCATACCTGAGTAATAGGATCCAAAGCGTTGACGTGAACGGAAAAAGATCACCCGGATCTATTATAATAATGGGAGTCCCACAGGGCTCGATTCTTGGCCCTTTCTTGTTTCTTATTTATATTAATGATTTGCCTCAGGATAACCACGATGTAGTGCTATTTGCGGATGACACTTCGCTTTTATTTAAACTTAAACGACAACAGCTAGTTGTTGACGATGTAAATAGCGCTATTTCGAAAGTGGTGCATTGGTTTAACGCTAATAATTTGCTTCTTAATGAAAAAAAAACCAAATGCATTAAGTTTACACTACCTCACGTTAGGCAGGTGAAGACTTGTGTGTTGGTAAAGGGCGAAGAGTTGAACCCTGAAGATAGCACGGTGTTCTTGGGCTTAACTTTAGACGCTAAGCTTCAGTGGGGGCCTCATATAGATAAATTGTTAAAAAAGCTGAGCTCTGCAGCATACGCAGTTAGAAAAATTCGTAATTTAACCGATGTAGAGACAGCCCGATTAGTTTACTTCAGTTATTTTCATAGCATAATGTCGTACGGCATTTTATTGTGGGGGAATGCCGCTGATATTCAGACCATTTTTGTTTTGCAAAAACGGGCGGTTAGATCAATTTATAAATTGAGTCCAAGACACTCTCTCAGAGAAAAATTTAAGGAAATTAATGTAATGACTGTTCCTTCTCAGTATATTTATGAAAATCTTTTGTATGCTCACAAAAATATAAAGCTGTTTAAGAAATATAGTGATATTTACAATATAAATACAAGAAATAGACATAAATATATTGTACCCACAACAAGGCTCAAGAAAATAGGTGGATCTTTCAGATGCCAATGTATTCGCTTTTATAATAAACTACCAAGCCACATTCAAAATTTAAGCCTTAATAAATTCAAATCCTTTATAAAACGTAAACTTTGCCAGAAAGGATTTTATACTGTTAAAGATTATTTAGAGGACAAAAAAGCTTTGGATTGAACTGCTCCAATTTGAATCGAAATTGAATTGACATTATACCTATTTTTATTTTTTTTATACAATTTGACATCTTATGAATTTTCTTTATATAAATGACATTGTTTACTTTTTCAAGTATGATATTATTTTTTTGACCAATATTTACATGTTAAATATTTTATTTAATTTTTTATTTAGTTTTGTGTATGACATTTAATAACTTGACAAGATTATTTAATATGACAAATATTTTATTATTTTTATATTGTGAATGTGACGACCATGTGGGTCTTTCTCTAATTTTAACTATTGTCTGGCAGTTTGAGTACTATAGTACTCAAACTGCCAGAAAGAAAGAAAGGACATATGGGTGGGTCGCTTATAAGCGACCCACCCATATGTCCTTTCTTTGGTATTGTTCGTCGTGACGTTGAGCTCCTTGAGTTATAAGTCGAGCTCCACGATAACTGACAAATGCTTGCACTGACTGGACGGGTCCACTCAAATCTGTGTGGTGCTTTATTCAAAAGACCATCTCAGACACTAATCTGCATGATCTACATGTATTTTATTATTTTCATATTGTGAACGTGAGGACCGTGTGAGTTTTTATTTAATTTTAACGATTGTTTGGCAGTTTGAGTACTTTAAGCGACCCACCCAAATGTCCTTTCTTTGGTATTGTTCGTCGTGACGTTGATCTCCTTGAGTTATAAGTCGAGCTCCACGATAACTGACAAATGCTTGCACTGACTGGACGGGTCCACTCAAATCTGTGTGGTGCTTTCTTCAAAAGACCATCTCAAACACTAATCTGCATAGTCTTCATGTGTGTATTATACCAAGATTATGTTTGTACCTTGAACATATTGTAAGCCCAAACGATTTTAAAAGAGTGTCCATGAAGTTTCTTGCCATTCTTCTCATGAGACCAACGCTTTGGAATTGGCAACTACAGTACACTCACGAGTTATTATGCCTTGTGACTGGGACTGTAGCTTAGTTTATTTAGCTTCAGTAGTTCAGTAGTTTACTGCCGCACTCGTAGAGCTACAGTGGTTGTTTGGGCCGTCGCTTGGTAAGGGTTTTTGGCAGTTTTGTCATACAAAACTATGTCAGGCTTTTGCTGGGTGGCGGCTTGAGTAATCGTTGGATATCTCTGAGTGCCGCAGTTAGTTTAATTCGACTATTCAAAAGTGCCTGTTACTGGAATACTTGAAATAAATATTTTTGACTTTGACTTTGACTTTGACAGTTTTTCTTGCTCAACTACCGCAAAGATAGAGGCAAAGCAAAAGATTTAGATAGAAAAGAAGAAATGAACAGGGAATAGTGCAAAGGTTATGCTTATTTCGAAACAAATCTCTTCCAGCGCACCTGCGAAAGGATGTATTAAAAAAAATGTAGCCATTGTGTGTGAAAGAAGAAGAGAAAATGAAATACATAATTATGTTTTGCATAAATGCAAATGCAGCGTGATTATGTGAGTACACACTACGACTTCAACTAGTATGTGGTATTAAGATGGTTTTCGTTTTATTGCAAATTCAATGTTTGAAGCTTTAATTACATCTTGTAATTTTTAGGGATCCGTACCTCAAAAGGAAAATACGGAACCATTAATAATAGGATCATTCGTATGTCTGTCTGTCTGTCTGACCATCCCCCCTCATCTCCGAAACTACTGAGCCTAAAACTCTGAAAAAAATACAGAAATTAGTTCAACACGTAATAGATTACAAGAAAACCTATAAGAAGTCATGTTACGGATCCTTTCATGTGCAAGTCCAATTTGCACTTGGCCAGTTTTTTTTTCGTATTTTGTCTCGTATGCGATTAGTTCTGAATGAGCCTGGTAGCTATTTGGTGCACTGCTTAGCAGTATTATTATTTAATACCACTGCTAAGCAGTGCTTGCTTAGGTCGTTTCGTTGATGGGTGACCGTTCATTGCATACCGAGTGGTCTCGGTGCCTCCGAAAGCACGTTATTCCCGTCAGCCATTGGTCTCGGCTGTCTGTGGTTCTTGGACAGTTACTATTAAGGCGCAGATAAGAGGGACACCGTAAAAACGACCTGTTTTTCGTTGCAGAGTTAGCCGTATTGCTACTTATTACAATTCCAAAAAAAACAAATGTATAGGTAAAAGACTTATGCAAAAATATTTTCTAAAATTAATCAAGAACCTCGAAAAAAAAATCACAAAATCACAAAAAAATCACACGAAAAAACTTTTTCGTCTCGAAATGCTCAATATTTTGAGCGATAACTTATTTTTTTTTTACTATCAGAAAGGAAATTTAACCAACTAAAGACGTATGTAAAAATATTTTAACATTACAGCGTATTTTTTTTTATAAATTAAATCTGCAAACTATCGTTCATATTGGCAGTCACGAGAATCAAACGCATCCCCATTTTCAACCTTATTTGTTTAGGCGATGAGTTAAACGCGCGCTCAAGGGCGCGGGCAGTTAATGTCGCCTTAAGTGGCACGCAAGTCTGAGTACCAGTATTACCAAGGGGTTTCAAATTAGTTACTAACTGGTCATAAATGTCAGATAGGCAGTTGTTCCATGTATAATAATGGTATTCAGCTGCATCCGGTAAGACTGGGAGCTGCCCGCAAAATTGTTGGGACTAGGTTAGGATGATGTCTGATAAATGGCTGGTACTGACAATATTAACTACTACTAAATGTTTTACGCGTATTTTATTTATTGCAGTGTACGAAGCAGTACAGAAAATGTCCCGTCGACAACACAATCAACGATCACGCTTGACAGAAAGGAGGATGACAAGGATGACGACTATAATCCCTTGGAACACAGGGATGTTGTTCACCCTACTTCGTAAGTACCCTTTTTTTACCAACTTGTGTATGTTTATCGATACCGATCCCGTAGGCGATTTTCATATTTTACACTCGATAATGAAGACGTTCGCACGGTAAGGTGAATTGTATTCACGATGGTTGGTTGGTGTACTAGTACAATTACCACCAATACAGTATGTTAGATTATACAAGGGACATATTGAGGGAAGGTACTCAGTATTCAATTCTCGTCCCAAATATGTAAAAAAACTAAAACCTTAATTTGTGACGTAGATAATTGCGCACTTCATTAGACGTTTATTTCGCATTTGTCCTACTCATGTTTTAAAAAAGAAGAGAAAAGGGATTTTTCCTAAATGATGTTTGATAAGGTGCCCTGTGTAATGTCGGCTCAAAGACTAGAGCAAGAAAAAAAAGTAATACTCGCTGGAATCTCGGCGGAAATCTTGGTTTTTAAACCACAATTTATTTTTAACTTCAAACCGAATTATGATGAGAAGCTGGGTAAACCCAAGTTTAATTAAATAAATAAAAATTATATATCTGATATTATTAAATATTATACCTGATAGTCTGAAAAAGATATCAAAACATTTGTTTCCAAATGAGAATTCAAGATAAGAAGCAAAATATTCAAGCTTTCCATAAATAGATTTACAATGAAATATTGTTGACCTTTTTAGAAATAACTTAAAAAAAAATAGCTGGCGACAACTTTATCTTTTTAAGAAAAAATAGTTAAAAGAAATAATGGGCATTAAAACCAGATTAAACAAAAATTAAATTATAAAGAAAACAACATTTTAAGGGTTTCGTACATCAAAAGGAAAAACCAAGTGCATGTCGGACCACACACAATGTAGGGTTCCGTAGTTTCCCATCAAAATATGTGAACTTACTGAACTAATTAACCACCCTACCTACCTGCCTCCAAACAGGCACTGTAAAAATAAAACAAACTTATAAGCTAGTATAATTATAACTACAATAAAGTCGGTCTATAATACTTTCACCAATGAAAATATCATCGTTTCTGTTCACAGGACTTTAGGCGCATTCTTTCACTTACTCAAGTCATCATTAGGATCAGGATTGCTTGCGATGCCAGCTGCCTTCAAAAATACCGGCCTGGTGCCTGGTTGTATTGGAACAGTTCTCGTTGGAGTCATAGCTACACATTGCGTGCATTTATTGGTAAGTCAAAATACACCATCAAGCTTGTAATCCCCAAAAGATTAGATACATGTGTACCTAATAGTACACTCACATTTTGCCAGCTAACTGGCGTACTCAGAAATCTATACTAATATTATAAAGCTGAAGAGTTTGTTTGTTTGTTTGAACGCGGTAAACTCAGGAACTGCTGGTTGGAATTGAAAAATTATTTTTATGTTGGATAGTCCATTTATCGAGGAAGGCTTTAGGCTATATAACATCACGCTACGGCCAATAGGAGCGGAGCAGTAATGATAAATGATACAAAAACGGGAAAAGGTATTTCCTTTTTGAGACCTTCCGCTGCGTGCGCTGCGAAAACGGTTTATGTTACGCAAATATCATGAATGAAGGAATTGTTCCTCTTTAAAAGTTCAAAAAAAAAGTCCGCGACAACATAATATCTATCTTTTAAGATTGACTCACTGTAACCTTTTTTTACTGTTTAACTGTTAGGTTAAAAATAATATTTTTTTGCGAAGCTTATTAACCCTTAAGGTATTAATTTATATCTAAATAAATGCATTTGTTAGAACGGAAATTTAATATAGAATATTTGTGCCCTTTCCTCTATCCAGTTTAAACAAATATCTTAGAAGATATCGCAATGTAAAAATATCCGCGCGGCAAAATAATTCGCGCGTCGCAATGTAGGTACGGGATTGTGGCTGGACTCCGGGAAATTCAAATTCAAAATATTTGCTGCATCATAATGTTTACAAGTACAGAGTGTTATAGTATATTTAACAGTAAGAGATACCTATAGTAATTCACACTTTAATATAATCTAAGCTAATCTAAACCGTCTAAACTATTGTAATAAAGAGGAAAGATAAGATTTTTTGTTTGTTACGATTTAGCTTAATTTATGTGAGGCAGACGAAGTTGCGTGGGTCAGCTAGTATTTAAGAATTACTTAAGCCGTTACTTAGTAAAGATTTGACAATTAAAATCTTAATAAAGTGTCAAAATGTTTACTAAGTGATGGTTTAAGTAATCATTAGACGTCTCTGCGTGCAGCAGCAAATTGTATTATCGTCGTGTGTCAATCGCTCGGCAAAGTGCATGAAGCTAAGTATCCCTTCAAAAAGGTTTTCCTTTGACATACGTGTACTCAATAAATTAATAGCTTCGTAAGCCGAGATAGCTTTCACGTAATATCCGACGTGCTTAGATCTCATCATGATAAAAAGGATTCACAAAATTAATAATAATAATAATATTCCACAACTATCACACAACGCCATCTAGTCCCAAGCTAAGCAGAGCTTGTGTTATGGGTACTAGACAACTGATAAACATACTTATATATTTCTAAATACATACATATTATAGATAAATTACACCCAGACACAGAACAAATGATCGTGCTCATCACACAAACATTTGTCCTGGGTGGGAATCGAACCCACGACCTCCGGCATAGCAGTTAGGGTCACTAACCACTAGACCAACAGGCCAGTCAAAATTGTTATTTGCATTCATCGAGATATAAAAGTACCAACGTACTAGAGAAGACACCGTAAATTCCTACTTTGTCCCGTTCAACTGCGGCGATCGCGCCGCACCGTCGCCGAAGAAAACGCGTAAGTGCCGTGATTTACATGGCGCAGACCTTTTTGCCGAGAATAAATACACTTCCGCAGCAAATCTAGCGCTGTGGTAAATTAGTTACGGTTTAGACGAATTGTTATTATTTTAGCGCTGCAGCGAACTACAGATTCAAATTACGAAATAGGACAATTCAGTTATTTGACGTAGCTTCTCTAGTACGTTAGTACTTATATCTCGATGTTTGCATTCCACGTTTTTAGTAGTTCCCCGGAGTTTTATCCTGGCATTTTTGCATACTACATGGGACTATAACATAAGTGGCAAAACTAAAAACAAGAACCGTGAAAACCTTGGTCTTAGATATTTATTTCTTCCAAACGAATATAGACGTGCTACAAATAGCTAACCTTGAAATATTTATCATTTTAAATTCAAATCACACTCAATGATTGGAAATAAATTCTGTAAGCACAACCCAGCAAGTACTGGGCAATACGACAGGTCACAGACCACCGGTCGAATAAAAAAATAAAAATAGCCTTTATTTACTCTGACCTTTTCACAATTTGTAACATAATTAAACATAAATTGTACTAACTTTATTTTCTATACTAACAATATTGTTTCTACTTTTCTTTAGGTATATAACTTAACATTTAATAATCAGTTACTGGGTCAGGCTGTCTTGCGACATAGGCCTCCTCAAGTTCCCTCCACATTTGCCTGTCCATTGCTGTCCTTCTCCAACCCTTTTTTTTTTTTTTTTTGGTGGATGGAAAATCATCAAATGACCCCCCCCCCCCCCCGCTCTTGGGCAGAGCGAAGGGAAGTGTCAGACTTCTACTGACTAAAAACCGAACCTATGTTCCTTCTTTGCCCTTGTGCCGAGGCCACATCATCTGGGATCCCAGCTATCGGTGGGAGGGGTTTCCATCGGCGTCGAGTGTACTTTAAAGTACCTCGGACTCGTCCTCGACAGCCGGTGGAACTTCGTGGAGCACTTCCGACGTTTGGCTCCCAGACTGGAGCGGGCCGCGGCTGCCTTTAGGTGGCTCTTTCCCAATCTGGGGGGGGGCAAACGCCTCCTGCCGTAGGCTGTATGCGGGGATCGTGCGGTCCATGGCCCTTTACGGGGCCCCGGTGTGGGCGCGTGCCGTGAGGAAGCGGGCCGTCCACTACCTGAACGCGCCCCAAAAGGTCATGGCCGTAAGGCTTGTCCGCGGGTACCGCACGATCTCCCGCGAGGCGGCGAATCTCCTTGCCGGATTGCCGCCGTGGGATCTGGAGGCGATAGTCCTCGCGCGCCTACATGAGTGGCGCGCGGAGGCGCACACCGGGGGGTCACTCTGCTGCCGCGGCACATTGCTGCGCGGCGGACAGACCTCCGGTGCGATCTCATGGCGGCATGGAGACAGCGACTGTTGCAACCCCGTGCAGGGCACGCCACGATAGTGGCGGTAAGTCCCCTCTTTGAGGAGTGGCTAGAGAGGAGCCACGGCGCCCTCACCTTCCGTCTGACGCAGGTCCTCACCGGACACGGATGTTTCGGGAGGTACCTGCACCGAATCAGGCGGGAGGAAACGCCCGGATGCTTCCACTGCGAGGATCGACCGGAGGACACGGTGGAGCACACTGTGGAGGTGTGCCCTGCTTGGGCGGAGCCCCGCCGTGTTCTCGTAGCGGCGATCGGCGGCGGCGACCTCTCGCGTCCGGCCCTGGTGCAAGCCATGGTCCGGGGTGAGGAGGAATGGGACGCCGTCGCCTCCTTCTGCGAAGCAGTGATGCTAGCGAAGGAGGTGGCGGAACGAGAGAGGGAGCGAACCTCTCAACGTCCCAGCCGCCGCGGAAGGCGCGGAAGGCGCTCCGGGCGTCGGGGGCCACGTGATGGCTTCCGGCCACCGTAGACACGGGCCTGTGGACAGTGTGTAATGGGCTAGCTCGCCGTCCGGCCGTCGTCATGACGGCAACAGACCGTGTCGGCGGCGCGTTCGTGTTCCACGCGCGCCTCAAAGAGATGTCAGCAAGGAGGGGCCCGCAAGGGCCGACGCCCGTCGGGGCCGTTGATTTTAGTACTAGATGACGTGGCCTCGGCACAAGGGCAAAGAAGGAACATGGGTTCGGTTTTTAGTCAGTAGAAGTCTGACACTCCCCTTCGCTCTGCCCAAGAGCGGGGGGGGTCATTCGATGATTTTCCACCCACCAAAAAAAAAAAAAAAAAGTCCACATCATCTAGTACTAAAATCCGCGGCCCCGACTCCTTCTCCAACCCTTAGGCTGATTCGTCTTCCCATCTTTTTGTCTGCCTTCCTCTACGTCTTTTTCCATCCCGCGGGTACCATTCGGTTACTTTTTTGGTCTACTTGAGAGACCACCTGTTACGACTATCAAAGATCTAACATTGACAGCCGGGACCAACGGCTTAACTTGTTTTCTGAGGCACGAAGGAAACTCGGTATGTGATGGGCGGTCACCGCGACGGACCAGCCTACGCAAGCGCGGCTTGATCTTCTTCGACGTTCCTGAAGAAGATCAGTGTACTAATATTAGGTTTTCAATACACTGATTCATACGACTTGAAAAACCGAAATAGCTTAGGGCATGAAACGCTTGGCAATTTGGCATCGTCATTCGCGACGCATACGTAGATCTCTATTTGTACGGGCAAGCTTTACAAAGCGAGGCGAGGAGGTTTGATGTATCGCCGTGTGTACAAAGTGCATGTAACTTTATGCAAGCGTCGCGATAGTCGCAATGAGACAGATGATAATTGTAGTTTGTTAATTTTAGAGTCCGACCATGGTTACATTCGGCCAAATGTCGGCATGGTTGGCGCAGTGGCTCAAGCAATGGACTGCTGCGCTGCGTGTCGCGGGTTCGATCCCCGCACGGAACAAATATTTGTACGGCCTACGGATAGTTGTTTCGGGTCTGGGTATTTGTGTATGTGAGTTTAAATGTTTGTGAACGCACCCACGATACAGGAGAAATTCCTAGTGTGGGGCAACGTTTTTAAAAAAAAAAAAAATTCCTTCGGTTTCGGCAAAACGACCTGAAACCACTGAACCACTTTCACCGGTTCTGAACCACTTTCTCCGGAACTGAACCACTTTCACCGGAACTGAACCAGTTTCGCCGGAACTGACCCACTTTCACCATGGTATTCAGGTTCTGCCCCCATGGAGCAAGTTGGTCAGTTACGCGGTCTCTGACCTAAGAACTCATGCTCAGCATTAACTCTTGCGACCACTAGACTAACAAGGCAGTTAATTATTTATTAAAACTGCACTGAAAAAAAATGCAATTCAATCAAGTGACTTTTTAGCTTGATTGACGATATCTCGTTTAAAAATCAATCAAAATCTTAGTTAAGTTGATCATCACGACATGATTGTAGCAATACTAGTTCACTTGATTGAACGCCCAAACAAGTTTCTCGATTACCCTTAACAAGACATCATAGTCAAGCGTCAGGGTCAAGCGGTACTTCAAGCCTGGACAGCTTTCAATATTGCATAAAGCTCAAGTCCGGTCCGGCATGGAGTACTGCTGTCACCTTTGGGATGGCTCAGCCAAATACCAACTTGCCACACTCGACTCAGTAGAACGCAGAGCCAGGAGGCTGATTGGTGACGCCAAGCTGGTTGCCAAGCTACATAGCCTGGCCCACCGCCGCAAAGTTGCATGTCTGTCGGTCTTCTACAGACTGTACTTCGGAGAGTGTGCGCAAGAGCTCCACGAGCTTATTCCACCATCTCCCTTCTTCCATCGAGAGACTAGACGTACTGCAGGTCATACCTTGTCGATGTTCCACACATTCGTACGAAGCGTTTTGCTAAGACTTTCATTATTCGTACAGCCAAGGAGTGGAACACCCTGCCTGCGTCGGTTTTCCCGAGTTCATATAACCCCAATCTATTTAAGTCGCGAGTAAATAGGCTTCTTCTGGGTAAGCTCGTTCCATCGTCGACCTCATCTCTGCCGTTACGGCAAGATTGAGGTCAAGAGTAAGCCCATATTAAATAAAAAAAAAAATAAAAAAAATAAAAAATAGTAGAAGAGTTAAAAAAGAAACAAGTTCAAAAAATGTTAACTGTAACAAAGTAAGTTAGTTGTGTCAATCAAGCATTTTGATTACTTCAATAAAGATCATTGAAACTTTATTAAGTTGGTTTGACTTGATAGCATCTATCATTGCAATTAATTGTATTAATCATACAACTTGATCAAATCTTGCGCTAAATGTTTGCGCTAAATAAGTTCCTTGGTTGTGTTTATCAAATACACATAAACTTGGTTGGAGGAACTATGTTTTGACGTGATTGCTGCAAATAGGTTTTGTGATAACTCTAACCAAGATATCTCAATCAAATAAAAGTAGTTGCTGTGATCAGATTGTGCTTGATAGACTCAGATGCAAACAAGTTACTTAGTAAATCTAAACCAAATCTTGATCGTGGCAACTACTTTTTTTTCAGTGTGTTACATTTAATATACATTACATTTATTACCTAGGTACTACATTCATTAATCTGCCTGCATATTCTAAACTTTTGTGAGCAAGGCTTCCAGTCCAAACGGATGCAGCTAAATATCTCACTATTTTTCATAGAGTGACTGCCTATCTGACCTTCACAATCCAAAAGGGGTTGTAAACTTTTTGTTGTTGTGTGAGTACTGGGTAATACAGACTGGAAGTCAGACTTTTGAGTCACTGTCTACTTGTGATGACTGTCAAAGACCTACAAATACGGTACGAATCAGAATGATGGTCATCCACAGACCAACCTTGCCAAGCACTTCCTAATGTTGGAGATCGACCACGATATTTTTTTTACATTCAACTTTAATATGTAAAAATGGCCTCCCTACATTCCTTCCAACGATCACGATTCCGTGCAAGTTCTATCCAATTCTCAAGGAAGAGATCCACTTCGTCCCGCCATCTCCTTTGTGGTCTGCCGCGACCCTGCGTCACTGTTTCAGGGCACTAATCCTGAGCTTTACGGGCCCAAAGCTCGTTCAGCATGCGACAGACATGACATGTCCTGCCCAGTCCCATTTAAGTGTGGCAGCCTTTTTAGCCACGTCAACAATTTGCGTTTTGGAGCGCAGTATAGTGTTATTTATAAAACCTTTTGTTAATCATAAATGTCTGATTATTACAGGTATCAACGTCACGAGAAGTCTGCAAGAAATCCCGAGTACCTTCACTTAGCTATACAGACACATGTGAAGAAGTGTTTAAGCAAGGTCCAAAGAAATTAAGACAATATTCTACATTTATCAGGTACGTTGGTAAACATAAAACTATAAGCATTTTGGCATAGCTAGTCCTGCCTATCCTTTTTAGGATTCCGTATCGATATCCGTATATATATAAAGGGTAAAAACGGGACCCTATTACTGAGACTTCGCTGTCCGTCCGTCTGTCCGCCCGTCCGTCTGTCTGTCACCAGGTTGTATCTCAAGAACCTGAGAGTTGAAATTTTCACGCATTTCTGTTGCCGCTATAACAAAACATACTAAAAACAAAATAAAATAAATATTTAGGGCCGTTTTGGTACGGAACCCTTCATGTGCGAGTCCGACTCGCACTTGGCCAGTTTTCTAACTATATGTAATATGGTCGGCTTCCAGTGTAACCGGATGAAGCAGAATACCAGTATTTTACATGCAGCGACTGTATATTAAAATACCATTCATCTGATATCGACTTTCAAGACAGTCTTGTCCCAGTATTACATCACATGACATAAAATATTGATTGAACTAAAACTTTCAGGCATTTCGTGGACGCGGCGATGGCCGGAGTCTGTCTCGGCGGGACAAGTGTGTACGTGATATTTATCGCGTCTTCTCTCAAAGATGTGAGTATAAAGCTTGAAACACACAAAAAATACACAGAAATGATACAAAAGTGTAGGGCGGCGACGAGCATTGTCGTTTTCAAAGCATTTTATACTTTATCTTCATTACTAAAATACCTATGTATTTTAAAATACCTGTATAACTGTTGCTGGCCAAACCCTATTTCAGGCAAAAGTATTTTTTTCTAGGCCATTTTACTGTCTCAGGATACAAACAAAGATACACTAGATATACACTGCACCCAACCCGGAGCGCTTGCCGCCTACTGCGCGGCACTGCTCACTACGCTCGCTCGGGCTAGCACGTGGTTGGTCACAGTTCAAAAGTAACCCTTTTATTTTTTTTTACTTATTTACTTTTATTTATTGCTTACTTTTTTCTTTTTTATCTGAACTCGTACCTACATACACATTTTCTTAAACTTACTCGATATCTATTTATTGTAACCATTTATTTAATTTATTTACATAATCATAATATGTTTGAAACTGTTTTCTGTCTGTCACTTACCTCCTCAAGGTTCATTGGAAGACCAGCGTCAGACAGCATCACCTGTCTGGCATGAATGCTGATGTGAACCTTTTTGGCGCAGCCGTGAGGCACACAGTACCTACTATGTTTTTCCATTTTTGTATTTTTTTTTTTAAATATTATTGTGTGTGTGCTTGATGTACTGACGTCAATAAACATTTTTTCTTTCTCTTTCTTTCTTTCTTTTCTTTCTTTCCTTTTAAACTGTTTGATCTATGATCATTATTTCGTAATGAGTCCAATTTTGACCTAGGACAAACTAGTTTTGCCTGAAATCGGGTTTGGCCGGTAACATACCCACCACGAGTAGACAAGCCATGCAACAGCCATTCAAGCTGATGTATAATTGCATGGAAAGCTCATTTAAAGGGAGGTCACGTTATACTGGAATTTTATAGCTTGATGTGTAGCCGTGAGTACACTGAGAAAAATTACCGTGGCCGCACTACGTAAAATAAGGACAAAAATCGACCACCATGACGTGTGTAACCCGGTCCATTACGCGTAAGTAGTCAGTCATACGTAGTCGGCATACTGACGCTCATCATGGAGCGGGTTACTTAATTTACTCGTGGTCGATTTTTGTACGTACGTACGTAGCCCGACATCCGGCTACGTAATACGTAGTGCGCAAGTCGCACTGAATACTCCTGAAACTACGACTGCAACACCCGTATACTATTGTTGCGGGCACAGTAGAACGCGGTGAACCATACGTGTGTACCATGGCGGCTTACGTACGATACTGTAGCGGGCATAGTAAATAATGATGAGCCATATGTGTGCACCGCGGTGGCATACGTACGATACTGTAGCGGGCATAGTAAATAATGATGAGCCATATGTGTGCACCGCGGCGGCATATGTACGATATGGTGGCGGACACAGTAAAACACGGTGAGCCGAACGTGTGTACCACGGCGGCATACGTACGACACTGTAGTGGGCACAGTAAATAATGGTCAGCCATATGTGTGCACCGCGGTGGCATACGTACAATACTGTGGCGGACACAGTAAATCACGATGAGCCGTATGTGTGCACCGCGGTGGCATACGTACAATACTGTGGCGGACACAGTAAATCACGATGAACCGTACGTGTGTACCACGGCGGCATACGTACAATACTGTGGCGGACACAGTAAATCACGATGAGCCGTACGTGTGTACCACGGCGGCATACGTACGACACTGTAGTGGGCACAGTAAATAATGGTGAGCCATATGTGTGCACCCCGGTGGCATACTTACAGTACTGTGGCGGACACAGTAAATCACGATGAGCCGTACGTGTGTACCACGGCGGCATACGTACGACACTGTAGTGGGCACAGTAAATAATGGTGAGCCATATGTGTGTACCACGGCGGCATACGTACAATACTGTGGCGGACACAGTAAAACACGGTGAGCTGTACGTGTGTACCACGGCGGCATACGTACGATACTGTGGCGGACACAGTAAAGCACGATGAGCCGTACGTGTGTACCACGGCGGCATACTTACGACACTGTAGTGGGCACAGTAAATAATGGTGAGCCATATGTGTGTACCACGGCGGCATACGTACGACACTGTAGTGGGCACAGTAAATAATGGTGAGCCATATGTGTGCACCCCGGTGGCATACGTACAGTACTGTGGCGGACACAGTAAATCACGAAGAGCCGTACGTGTGTACCACGGCGGCATACGTACGACACTGTAGTGGGCACAGTAAATAATGGTGAGCCATATGTGTGTACCACGGCGGCATACTTACGACACTGTAGTGGGCACAGTAAATAATGGTGAGCCATATGTGTGTACCACGGCGGCATACGTACGACACTGTAGTGGGCACAGTAAATAATGGTGAGCCATATGTGTGCACCCCGGTGGCATACGTACAGTACTGTGGCGGACACAGTAAATCACGATGAGCCGTACGTGTGTACCACGGTGGCATACGTACGACACTGTAGTGGGCACAGTAAATAATGGTGAGCCATATGTGTGTACCACGGCGGCATACGTACAATCCTGTGGCGGACACAGTAAAACACGGTGAGCCGTACGTGTGTACCACGGCGGATGTGACTTTCGAGTGTTTAATATTCAAAATAAGTATCTGAACACATTTGTATGTACCATGCGCCAGCATAAGGAAAGATACTCGCACCTGTATTTTCCTTATGCTGGCGCATGGTACATACAAATGTGTTCAGATACTTATTTTGAATATTAAACACTCGAAAGTCACATCCGCCGTGGTACACACGTACGGCTCACCGTGCTTTACTGTGTCCGCCACAGTACGTTCTTGAGCAGGCGGTCGAGCGATGCGGGGCAGAGGGGATGGGACGGGGCAAGGAAAGAAATAGTGTAAAGGGCAATTTTAAGTAAATAGACATAAAAGATTCATATTATTTATTTTCAATCGTAAAATTGAGACATACAAAAAAAAGCTATTGCATAGCATTTTTTATCAACTTATGCAATTACAATTATATATTTATTTTATTTTTAAGCTATTGCATGCTTCTATCGCGGGGCTTGAGCGTGGAGACCGAATCCAGAAATTCCGTAACGAAAAAAACCTAACACGGTGATACTTTTTAGTAGCGATCTGTGCGCCCCGGGGCGCACACGTCGGTGGACGGGTTAATGACTTTTTGAAACATCACGCATGTCCCTTTAGTTAAAGTGTGTTGTGTGTGTGTGTGTGGGTATGTGTGTGTGGGTGTGTGGGTATGTGTGTGGGTGTGTGTGTGTGTGTGAGTGTGTGTGAGTATGTGGGTGTGTGTGGGTGTGTGTGTGTTGTGTGTGTGGGTGTGTGTGAGTATGTCGGTATGTGTGTGTGTGTGTATGTGTGTGGGTATGTGTGTGTGTGTGGGTGTGTGTGTGGGTGTGTGTGGGTGGGTGTGTGTGGGTGTGTGTGGGTGTGGGTGGGTGTGTGTGTGGGTGTGTGTGTGTAAAGTAATCGTGTATAATACTGCTATAAAGATAACCAAAATTTTTGATATTAAAATAAGCGATATTAAAAGTAGCCCCCTTTTATATATACACACACACACACACACATATAGTTTAAATTCTCAATTTAGATTCTCAATATGTATGTATATATTTATATGTGTAAATTCATTCTTCATTATGTATACAATTTCGCCCATGCGCATGTGACCGCCCGTAATATTCTGAATATTCATGAAAAAATGTCGAAAATAAACTTCAAAAAGGGGGGTCTATCTATAACATTTTTCATGTTATTCAATTTTTAATATTTTAAGTAGAGTTTGTAGATTTGCTTTCTATTTTTGGACACATCTCCGAAGTTTATGGGTCGATTTGGATTCTGTTTATTATTTCCAAAAGCTTATGAGTTATTTTAACAGGTTAATTAACATTTTTACTAAAAATTATCGACTACGAAAAAAAAGACGGAATCGAAGTCATTTTTTCGGTAAAAAATTGTGTATTTATTTTAAAAAAACTAGTGTAAGTCCATAAATTATCCCCATAGGACGACTTTTTTAATCATCATTTGTAATCTACTACATAACAGCTAAAAATTCATTTACCGAAAAAATGACTTCGATTCCGTCTTTTTTTTTCGTAGTCGATATTTTTTAGTAAAAATGTTAATTAACCTGTTAAAATAACTCACAAGCTTTTGGAAATAATAAACAGAATCCAAATCGACCTTAAAATTTCGGAGATGTGTCAAAAAATAGAAAGCAAATCTACAAACTACTTAAAATATTAAAAATTGAATAACATGAAAAATGTTATAGATAGACCCCCCTTTTTGAAGTTTATTTTCGACATTTTTTCATGAATATTCAGAATATTACGGGCGGTCACATGCGCATGGGCGAAATTGTATACATAATGAAGAATGAATTTACACATATAAATATACAACATTAGTTTTTGTTTATGCTAAACCCGAAAGGGGGTCATTGTACTCATCATTTTGAACAACTTTTTCTATGTGACCAACCCTGAAATCACGAAAAAAAAATCAGCTGTTCCATACATTTTGTCGATTTAAGTGAACAAAAATGTAGGGAACAGCTGATTTTTTTTTCGCGATTTCAGGGTTGGTCCCATAGAAAAAGTTGTTCAAAATGATGAGTACAATGACCCCCTTTCGGGTTTAGCATAAACAAAAACTAATGTTGTATACATACATATTGAGAATCTAAATTGAGAATTTAAACTATATGTGTGTGTGTGTGTGTGTATATATAAAAGGGGGCTACTTTTAATATCGCTTATTTTAATATCAAAAATTTTGGTTATCTTTATAGCAGTATTATACACGATTACTTTACACACACACACACACTACACATACACACACTACACTCACACACACACACACAACACACTTTAACTAAAGGGACATGCGTGATGTTTCAAAAAGTCATTAACCCGTCCACCGACGTGTGCGCCCCGGGGCGCACAGATCGCTACTAAAAAGTATCACCGCTGTGCCGGTCGGAGTGGGGGGTGTTAGGTTTTTTTCGTTACGGAATTTCTGGATTTGGTCTCCACGCTCAAGGCCCGCGATAGAAGCTATGCAATAGCTTAAAAACACAAGCTTAATTATTGTCAGTCACATAATTAATTGTCAGTCTCAATGCTGTTTAGCAATTCAGGGGAGGAGCGAGACAACCCCAACACAAGTGTTATTAACTACTTACTGGGGCTGTTTCAATCACATTTGTTATGTAAATCTAGTGCCGGCCATACACGGTACAAGTATACTTGCGCAAGTATACTGTTACGTGTGTGGCTCAATAAACAATTTATTATTAATTAATCATACTATTCTAGAATTACATGGTAGTATAAACAATGTCTCAGATCTTAGGTATTTGTTGCACGAGCCGGAGGCGGTTACCCCCCTTGCGTAAGAGCAACCTAGGATTTCCGACCAAAGAATAACTAGTAACAGCCAGTCCACACAGCGCGTTGGTTCTCCGTTGCGTCGACGCAGCGCTGCCGTTGCGTCATTTTACATACTAATAATTATAATGTACACACGGTGCGCTGCGTCGAAAATGGTAAGGTATGGGTAAATAAAATGCTTGCCGCAACTGCGTCGCCGCTGCGACGTCGGAACGTTATTACTGCGTCGTCATGTGGACTGGCTCTAAGGGTACCTTGGCATCAATGGAGTCCACGTGGTCGTCGCTGGAAACCAATGCGTCTAGGCCTACGGTAAACCTAACTTATAGGTCGTTCACATACGAACGCTAATACATAAACCTAACTAGTTGCGGAACCTATGTCGCAAGGCCCGACTTTAAACTATAACCGGTATTCTACAAAAAAAAAATACAAAATGTGGGGATCACCCCGTTTTGGTAGCGATCCGAGAGCCACCTTTTGGCAGTAGGGGCGGTGCTCCCCTACCCCATGGCCTAGGTGATGGTTAAACATCAGTACCGAGTTTCGATATTTCTACTTTTACGAAATTTGACTGATTTTAAAAGCACACAATACGATGAAAGAATACAAACAACAAATGAAACTCAGTACTGATGTTTAACCTGAAGTTAAGTTAAAGAAACAAATTGGTGGTGGGCCCGTATTCACGCTTTTGCAAAATGGTAAGGTATGGGTAAATAAAATGCTTGCCGCAACTGTGCGTCGCCGCTGCGATGTCGGAACGTTATTACTGCGTCGTCATGTGGACTGGCTCTAAGGGTACCTTGGCATCAATGGAGTCCGCGTGGTCGTCGCTGGAAACCAATGCGTCTAGGCCTACGGTAAACCTAACTTATAGGTCGTTCGCATACGAACGCTAATACATAAACCTAACTAGTTGCGGAACCTATGTCGCAAGGCCCGACTTTAAACTATAACCGGTATTCTACAAAAAAAAAAATACAAAATGTGGGGATCGCCCCGTTTTGGTAGCGATCCGAGAGCCACCTTTAGGCAGTAGGGGCGGTGCTCCCCTACCCCATGGCCTAGGTGATGGTTAAACATCAGTACCGAGTTTCGATATTTCTACTTTTACGAAATTTGACTGATTTTAAAAGCACACAATACGATGAAAGAATACAAACAACAGATGAAACTCAGTACTGATGTTTAACCTGAAGTTAAGTTAAAGAAACAAATTGGTGGTGGGCCCGTATTCACGCTTTTGCAAAATGGTAAGGTATGGGTAAATAAAATGCTTGCCGCAATTGTGCGTCGCCGCTGCGATGTCGGAACGTTATTACTGCGTCGTCATGTGGACTGGCTCTAAGGGTACCTTGGCATCAATGGAGTCCGCGTGGTCGTCGCTGAAAACCAATGCGTCTAGGCCTACGGTAAACTTAAAGGTCGTTCGCATACGAACGCTAATACATACGCATAAAACTAACTAGTTGCGGAACCTATGTCGCAAGGCCCGACTTTAAGGCTGCAGTCTTGCAAAATGCACTCGCGGGGAAGTTGAAATTGTGACCTCTAGATTAAGAAAATGAAACAATTAGAAAAAACTAATCAGCGCATTTTGAAGACGAGAATGTTGCGCTAATTATGCGCTGAACAGATTTGTAAATTAATTTTTCATTGCCATAAACTAAGCGCACAAACAGAACTCGAAATGATGTTGGGCGAGAAGAGCTGTATTTAACACTTGATTTACCTAACTTTATCCACCTAGATGAACTTAAAAAAAATAACTAGCTATTACCTATATTAGGGTTATCTATGTGCAATAAAAATATTTCATGTTATTTCATTATTTTGTTATAAATAAAAATACAAAGTTGCGCAAATAATTCCCCGCGAGTGCATTTTGCAAGACTGCAGCCTTAAACTATAACCGGTATTCTACAATACCGTGTAAGTGTGTGATGAGAGAAAAATAAACGAAGAAGGTTGGTGGTAATATAATAGGAAGTCCTACCCCAAGGGTACGTATGTCATATGTGATGTGTATTATTCTAAAGTCCATCGAACAGTGACATAAAGTTTTAAATTTGACATTATAGTAATTGTAGCCGGTACAGACGAAACAAGGGTATTATAATTATGTAATAGGTAATCGTTGGTTCTCATCACTTGATACGCATAGTAATGCTGATTAAAATCTATACATTCTAATGAAACACACTCAAATGTAACTTCATCATTGTCAAGTAAATAAATATTTTTTATTTCACCAAACTTTGGTAAGCCTGAAGATTCTGAAATATCTAGAATGACAATTGAAGACAGCTCAAATCGGACACCATACAGCTTCACCCATGTTAGTGAGTACCAACAATTATTATCGATTATACCTCGAGAATGAAAGTTTAGTCTTACATTTTCAATTTGCGCTTCTGTCATATTTGCCTTTTTGCCATATGAGATCGTCTTTACAGTTTCATTTTTAAGAAAAGTATCGTTTAAAATTAATTGATGTTTAATAGCTATTGTTTTACAAACATTTACTCTGTTGTGTGATGCTCTGGCCACAAATTTAGATATACGATGCTTGGCTTCAAACCTCATCGTCCAGATTTGGGTAAGTGGGCCAAATTTTTTTAACATTTCTGGATAATGTGTAAGAAAATGAAACTTTGGCTTTAAGTCTGTTTCAGCTAATTGTCGATAGAGCTCGTTTAATTCAGTTACTGAAAATTTTACTTGATCCATAGTATTTTCATGAATTCTATGACTCAAAAGTTTATCCAACAATTGTCTTAATTTTATGTATAAGAACCAAACTTCGTTTTCATCTGGGACATTATGTCCGACAATCAGCCCAAAATATCGAACAAGGGTAAGCATTTCAGAAGCCGAACATTTTAACTTTAATGTTGAGCCTTCTTTTGCTACAGAATTGCATGGTGTCGATGTAGAATCAGGACCATAATTAAAATACCGTATTCTTGATTTTAAATTGTCAAAAGAAATTAGCCTCTGAGTGCACACTAGATTCTGTATCACAAATGACATCACATATCGACAAGCACCCTCGAGATAGTCATGTAAAACATCTACGGCAACGTTTTGAAATAAGTCAAACCCATCTAAAGCAAGCCACGAGCATTTTTCTTTAAGACCAGTCATATAAATGTCATTTAAATGTAAATCATTTTCATAATTGACATTGTTTCTCATCAACGTGTCATCTTCATAAAGCAGTGTTTTGATTTGTTCTTTATTAGCAGTACAAATTCTACATGGCCGATTTGCAGAAAAACTTTCAACAAAACCTAACATAGCATTCAATCCTAAATTATCTCCCGTCACAGCTGCAACATAAAACTTAATTTTGCCGGTATACACATCAGTTTCAACATGAATACCATTGGTCCTTAAATCATTAAGAACATCAAAAACTTTTTGAAAAATTATGTTGTTTCCAAAGCTTGTTCTGTCTGATGAGTGAAAAAGAGCCAATAGTAAAATATTTTGCAAAAGCGACACGTAGTGAGGTGGAAGACATGGTACTGAGGCATAAATAGCTCCAAGTTTATGAATCCCAGCGTGGCTTCCTAAGGGATTGCCTATTTCAAAATCGTCAAAGTAGATTATTAATGGTAAAATCATTGCATCATGCTCTACAGAATTTTCTGTCATTTTTTTCCATACTGAACCCTGAACAATATTCTCAATACCGAAAGAGTCATTTTGTACTGTGTCCAAATATTCAAGAGTATCCTTCATGAAATTTTTTGATGAAAAAATTCGTTTTAAATTTTCTTTTAACGGAATCACCTGCATTGTACAATTTTCTTGTACTAATAACGTACCAGCCGCTGTTTTTTTAGCCTCCTTACGTTGACCCACAACCACTTCTAGGGGCTCAGAATAAGTTCCTATTTCATTAAAATATTTTATACGTTTGTGTTCCGAATCTAAATTCCCAAACGCATCGCTGAACGCGCTAAATATTTTTTTTAAAGCATTTTTAACATGAAAATTATCTTGGTCTGGTGGTACCAGATCATTAAACTGCCGCTCTATAATGCATTGTGATTTAGAATGAAATAATTGAAGATTTTCTACAAGAACTTGTACGGTTTTACGCGGTATTATTGGGTTAGCATATAGAGTGGAGACGAGACATGCAGCATGGTGACCAAGAGAGTTTTCGTCGCTTTGAGTTGGTAGAGATTCCATTGTATTTGCTGTTTCGTAAGTTTCTTTGCTTGACGTTGAAGGTAAATTGGAGATATTGGCTTCTGTATCTGTATCAATCGGTTTGTTACTATTTGGATGAGGCAAGACTGACAATGATGACTGGTGGTCTCTAACTAAATGCTTTTTGAAAGATGCAGAGGAAATATAATGACGATAACACCCTTGTTCACCACACCGAAATCCGGAAAATCCTACCGTTAATTTACAGAAAGTTCGCACATGAGTTACAAGTAAACTCGGAGACACACTGGCTTTTTTGCAATAGTAACAGGTAAACATTTTTAAAGTATTAACTCTAGATCAGTTAAAAGACTATTCACAGCCTGTGTGGGCCTGTCAAATTTAGTTTTAATATCGTAGAAACCCAATTGAATAAAAAGCCATATGTCTCCAGCTTCCTCCGGGTAACAAGCTCCTATCGATTGAAATATTTTAAATGCACAGTCTACAGCTGTTACTAATTTGTTGAAACTATACAATGTGTCATTTATTACAACATATGCTACTTTTACCTCGATAACGGTAGGGCCAACAAAAATTACATAGGGTTGAACTGTGCGGCCTAGCCTCTGCAGGTTCTCCTTTTTTTGAATGATCTTGTTGGTAACGTCGGCTTCAGAAGCAGCTTGCGATATATAGCCGTCGCATACCTCTGCTCTGGATGGCTTCCACGCTGGCTTTCCTTTCATTTTCCGTGCAGGTGAAATGTTGATGACATAAGCCAGCAACATCAAAGCAACATTGCTAGATGTCTCTGGTTCATCTTCTGTATTCAAAGAAAAAAAAAAGATTCGGTTAATTTTTGAGACTTAATTTTACGAAGGTTTAACCTTCAACTAAAATAAAAAAAAAACACTGGACGTCATTTTTTCAATACACTAACTGAGCGGCTCAGTGCTGAGGGGAAGGGGGAAGTCACAAATCTGTGCGATTTCTAGAATGGGCGGGGACTGAGACTCCACTCCATAGTTAAAGGTTAATAATAAGAACTAATATTAGAGCAAAACTTCTTACCGTCAATCAGTGCAACTATATCTGCTATTTTTGTTCTCGTGTCTTGGTCTCTAATTTTTCGTAATTTTAATGAAGCATATTTTATAATTTCTTCTTTTTTGAGGGTGATGGAGGAAAATAATTTGTTTTCCTTTCCCGGATACAGACGACTAAAATCGTTCATTAGCTGAAAAAAAGAATACAATAAATGTACGGTACGTTATTTCCACTGGTGAGAAAGGTCCGGATCGCTACCACAGAGGTTATTGGGTTGTTGAGCGAGAACTAGAAGAGCTTGTCTCTTTTAGTGCCTGCACAATATTATCTCGTTCTGATAGGTTGGCAGCGCGCGAGTGTTGCAAGAGACTAGTCTGTGCGAAAAGAGAAGAATCGTGGCAGATACGGGAACTAACATTATGAATTTTACATGATTTTTATAGAAAAACCCCAAGGATTATGTAAAAAATAAGCGACTGCGGTGTATGCTTACCAAGGTATAGCCTTGCGATTGTTTTAAGGCTGGAAAATCCTTGAAGTAATCCGCTATATCACCTTTTCCACATTGGATGCGATTTAGGCGGTGATCTGCAGTTTCTGCCCACTTTTCTTCAACAGATTTCCATGGATCAACATTGTTTTTCAGCCATAGTAATGTTTCTTCATAGACAACACCTGTAATTTATATGTGTATGGTGGGATGAGTCAACAAGAGGATGGGCACCATAGTACAGTCGCCCGTGGTACATTTAAATCACGAAAAAGGTGACTAGCGATTATTTGCTTACCACTTTCTACAAATTCCAGGCTATAAATGTCATCATCTGTGATAGTTGGCGTGGATCTGAGCGATGATCTGGACGACTTCGAGGATGAACGGCTAGTTCCCGGCAACTGTCCACTTTCTCGCAACTTTCTTCTTCGAGCTATATAGCTCTCGTAGAGCTTTCCGCTAGCATTTTTTTTAGCTACTTTATTTGTAGCTGATAAATATGCAGAATAATACACCACAACGCGTTCCTTGTGGAATATTTCCACAATTTCGGTAGCTAGTTTATAAAATTCTTCACTGGAAATTTTCTTCGCACAATTGTTTTCAAGTTGGTGGTGTATTAGCAGCTGGCTCAATTTCCTTCGGGAACCCTCCGTGAGTAAGCCTCCTTTTCCCTCTTTGAGTATTGCTCTGCCGTCTAAACTTTCCTGTACGTAAAACACAAACACAATAAGTTGTTGAACAAATTGATAAATGAATGAAAGTTGTAATAATACGGGTTTTAATAACATTTTTGCTGGTTAAACAATATACATAAACTACGTATCTACTAGCACACTAACTTTGACTAGTGCCTTCTAAATACTCATAAAATCTACTAAAGAAAATAACATTACATTTAATAGTTTCAATACCTGAAACAAAAAAAAACGTAATCATAGAATTATTACAAACATACACAGGTACGGGTTCCGTACCTCAAAAGGAAAAACGGAACCCCTTATAGGATCACTCGAGTGTCAGTCTGTCTGTCCGTCTGTCACAGACATTTACTCTGAAAATACTGGACCTATCGAGTTGAAATTGATCGTACTGTACAAGGCCTAAACTTTTCAAGAAAATACAATAAATAGTTCTTTGCCTAATAGATTACAGGAAAACCTATAAGAAAGCCATAACAACAACCAATAAATTAAAAAAAAATAAAGGGGATCGCCTACTATGATGGTGCGGAACCCTTCATGCACGAGTCCGACTCGCACTTGGCCGGCTTTTCAAGCCAAGCCACAACGCTGGTGAGAATAGAGCGCCTGTCTATTTTTCAAGCCAGTGAGACTGGCAGCCAGCGATGGCCTTGTGTAAACAATGCTTTTGGTCCATATCACAAACATAAAGTACCTACCAAATTAAGCTACAAAATGAAAAATTAAGTGAGTACCAAAAAAGGGTAGGGCCGCCTGTCAGTATTGTATTACAATTACTGTAAACTATGCAAAAATGGACTTAGCAGGGTAACGAATTAGGCCGACGAAATACATTTTGTTATCAAGCTGAGTAATGTTATGATTATGAGTAACTCACAGTGTTATTATCTGCAATAGTACAATCTGTAGAGATTTTTGCATTATCACTGACATTAGTGTCCCTTGTAGCGTTTTGAGTCGAGTCGGTTAGTAGCTCAGCATTCATAATTTCAAGGTTCTAGAAAAATAATTTAAAAGCTTTATTACAATGCATTACAAAAGTATGCGGCATCGGTCCAAGAGAAAAAAACAAAGAAAACATTTTTATTAGATAAAATACAAGTAAACAAGTAGGTACGTACATTGACACCGGTCGCTTTTTGATGTTGTAGTAGCCAATTTTTAAATTTTATTCTGGGGCCAATCTTTGGAATCAGTTCTTTCAAATCTTCATCGTTTAACAGAATGGCAGTTTCAAGCGTTGTTATACGATTGTCTGAAAAATACAAATACAAACATGTACAAAACTTGTTATGTAAGTAGGAACCTACTACGAGTTGGCGCCAAAGTTTGTATGGCGCCGCCTGTACACTGTTGAGGACCTCTTGGAACAGTTGGAACTGACTTCACTACAACATAACATGGATCTGGAGTTGATCTAATGATGGAGACGCCATCATCAGATCTGTGAGTTGT